>OU342850.1:0-1441314 GCA_910591585.2 Nysson spinosus
AGATTTCGCATTTCAGGCGATAGTTTCGCACTTTTTCCAGATTTCCCTATTTCAGAAACGAGAGACCGCATTTTCCGTGTAAATTGACGTGAAAAATCGAATGGCATCGAGAATTTCATCGAAAAGAATTTTGGAAGGGCATGGTTTCGACGCAAAGGTAAGTTTTCTCTCTGAAATCGACAGATTTCGCATTTCAGGCGATAGTTTCGCACTTTTTCCAGATTTCCCTATTTCAGAAACGAGAGACCGCATTTTCCGTGTAAATTGACGTGAAAAATCGAATGGCATCGAGAATTTCATCGAAAAGAATTTTGGAAGGGCATGGTTTCGACGCAAAGGTAAGTTTTCTCTCTGAAATCGACAGATTTCGCATTTCAGGCGATAGTTTCGCACTTTTTCCAGATTTCCCTATTTCAGAAACGAGAGACCGCATTTTCCGTGTAAATTGACGTGAAAAATCGAATGGCATCGAGAATTTCATCGAAAAGAATTTTGGAAGGGCATGGTTTCGACGCAAAGGTAAGTTTTCTCTCTGAAATCGACAGATTTCGCATTTCAGGCGATAGTTTCGCACTTTTTCCAGATTTCCCTATTTCAGAAACGAGAGACCGCATTTTCCGTGTAAATTGACGTGAAAAATCGAATGGCATCGAGAATTTCATCGAAAAGAATTTTGGAAGGGCATGGTTTCGACGCAAAGGTAAGTTTTCTCTCTGAAATCGACAGATTTCGCATTTCAGGCGATAGTTTCGCACTTTTTCCAGATTTCCCTATTTCAGAAACGAGAGACCGCATTTTCCGTGTAAATTGACGTGAAAAATCGAATGGCATCGAGAATTTCATCGAAAAGAATTTTGGAAGGGCATGGTTTCGACGCAAAGGTAAGTTTTCTCTCTGAAATCGACAGATTTCGCATTTCAGGCGATAGTTTCGCACTTTTTCCAGATTTCCCTATTTCAGAAACGAGAGACCGCATTTTCCGTGTAAATTGACGTGAAAAATCGAATGGCATCGAGAATTTCATCGAAAAGAATTTTGGAAGGGCATGGTTTCGACGCAAAGGTAAGTTTTCTCTCTGAAATCGACAGATTTCGCATTTCAGGCGATAGTTTCGCACTTTTTCCAGATTTCCCTATTTCAGAAACGAGAGACCGCATTTTCCGTGTAAATTGACGTGAAAAATCGAATGGCATCGAGAATTTCATCGAAAAGAATTTTGGAAGGGCATGGTTTCGACGCAAAGGTAAGTTTTCTCTCTGAAATCGACAGATTTCGCATTTCAGGCGATAGTTTCGCACTTTTTCCAGATTTCCCTATTTCAGAAACGAGAGACCGCATTTTCCGTGTAAATTGACGTGAAAAATCGAATGGCATCGAGAATTTCATCGAAAAGAATTTTGGAAGGGCATGGTTTCGACGCAAAGGTAAGTTTTCTCTCTGAAATCGACAGATTTCGCATTTCAGGCGATAGTTTCGCACTTTTTCCAGATTTCCCTATTTCAGAAACGAGAGACCGCATTTTCCGTGTAAATTGACGTGAAAAATCGAATGGCATCGAGAATTTCATCGAAAAGAATTTTGGAAGGGCATGGTTTCGACGCAAAGGTAAGTTTTCTCTCTGAAATCGACAGATTTCGCATTTCAGGCGATAGTTTCGCACTTTTTCCAGATTTCCCTATTTCAGAAACGAGAGACCGCATTTTCCGTGTAAATTGACGTGAAAAATCGAATGGCATCGAGAATTTCATCGAAAAGAATTTTGGAAGGGCATGGTTTCGACGCAAAGGTAAGTTTTCTCTCTGAAATCGACAGATTTCGCATTTCAGGCGATAGTTTCGCACTTTTTCCAGATTTCCCTATTTCAGAAACGAGAGACCGCATTTTCCGTGTAAATTGACGTGAAAAATCGAATGGCATCGAGAATTTCATCGAAAAGAATTTTGGAAGGGCATGGTTTCGACGCAAAGGTAAGTTTTCTCTCTGAAATCGACAGATTTCGCATTTCAGGCGATAGTTTCGCACTTTTTCCAGATTTCCCTATTTCAGAAACGAGAGACCGCATTTTCCGTGTAAATTGACGTGAAAATTCGAATGGCATCGAGAATTTCATCGAAAAGAATTTTGGAAGGGCATGGTTTCGACGCAAAGGTAAGTTTTCTCTCTGAAATCGACAGATTTCGCATTTCAGGCGATAGTTTCGCACTTTTTCCAGATTTCCCTATTTCAGAAACGAGAGACCGCATTTTCCGTGTAAATTGACGTGAAAAATCGAATGGCATCGAGAATTTCATCGAAAAGAATTTTGGAAGGGCATGGTTTCGACGCAAAGGTAAGTTTTCTCTCTGAAATCGACAGATTTCGCATTTCAGGCGATAGTTTCGCACTTTTTCCAGATTTCCCTATTTCAGAAACGAGAGACCGCATTTTCCGTGTAAATTGACGTGAAAAATCGAATGGCATCGAGAATTTCATCGAAAAGAATTTTGGAAGGGCATGGTTTCGACGCAAAGGTAAGTTTTCTCTCTGAAATCGACAGATTTCGCATTTCAGGCGATAGTTTCGCACTTTTTCCAGATTTCCCTATTTCAGAAACGAGAGACCGCATTTTCCGTGTAAATTGACGTGAAAAATCGAATGGCATCGAGAATTTCATCGAAAAGAATTTTGGAAGGGCATGGTTTCGACGCAAAGGTAAGTTTTCTCTCTGAAATCGACAGATTTCGCATTTCAGGCGATAGTTTCGCACTTTTTCCAGATTTCCCTATTTCAGAAACGAGAGACCGCATTTTCCGTGTAAATTGACGTGAAAAATCGAATGGCATCGAGAATTTCATCGAAAAGAATTTTGGAAGGGCATGGTTTCGACGCAAAGGTAAGTTTTCTCTCTGAAATCGACAGATTTCGCATTTCAGGCGATAGTTTCGCACTTTTTCCAGATTTCCCTATTTCAGAAACGAGAGACCGCATTTTCCGTGTAAATTGACGTGAAAAATCGAATGGCATCGAGAATTTCATCGAAAAGAATTTTGGAAGGGCATGGTTTCGACGCAAAGGTAAGTTTTCTCTCTGAAATCGACAGATTTCGCATTTCAGGCGATAGTTTCGCACTTTTTCCAGATTTCCCTATTTCAGAAACGAGAGACCGCATTTTCCGTGTAAATTGACGTGAAAAATCGAATGGCATCGAGAATTTCATCGAAAAGAATTTTGGAAGGGCATGGTTTCGACGCAAAGGTAAGTTTTCTCTCTGAAATCGACAGATTTCGCATTTCAGGCGATAGTTTCGCACTTTTTCCAGATTTCCCTATTTCAGAAACGAGAGACCGCATTTTCCGTGTAAATTGACGTGAAAAATCGAATGGCATCGAGAATTTCATCGAAAAGAATTTTGGAAGGGCATGGTTTCGACGCAAAGGTAAGTTTTCTCTCTGAAATCGACAGATTTCGCATTTCAGGCGATAGTTTCGCACTTTTTCCAGATTTCCCTATTTCAGAAACGAGAGACCGCATTTTCCGTGTAAATTGACGTGAAAAATCGAATGGCATCGAGAATTTCATCGAAAAGAATTTTGGAAGGGCATGGTTTCGACGCAAAGGTAAGTTTTCTCTCTGAAATCGACAGATTTCGCATTTCAGGCGATAGTTTCGCACTTTTTCCAGATTTCCCTATTTCAGAAACGAGAGACCGCATTTTCCGTGTAAATTGACGTGAAAAATCGAATGGCATCGAGAATTTCATCGAAAAGAATTTTGGAAGGGCATGGTTTCGACGCAAAGGTAAGTTTTCTCTCTGAAATCGACAGATTTCGCATTTCAGGCGATAGTTTCGCACTTTTTCCAGATTTCCCTATTTCAGAAACGAGAGACCGCATTTTCCGTGTAAATTGACGTGAAAAATCGAATGGCATCGAGAATTTCATCGAAAAGAATTTTGGAAGGGCATGGTTTCGACGCAAAGGTAAGTTTTCTCTCTGAAATCGACAGATTTCGCATTTCAGGCGATAGTTTCGCACTTTTTCCAGATTTCCCTATTTCAGAAACGAGAGACCGCATTTTCCGTGTAAATTGACGTGAAAAATCGAATGGCATCGAGAATTTCATCGAAAAGAATTTTGGAAGGGCATGGTTTCGACGCAAAGGTAAGTTTTCTCTCTGAAATCGACAGATTTCGCATTTCAGGCGATAGTTTCGCACTTTTTCCAGATTTCCCTATTTCAGAAACGAGAGACCGCATTTTCCGTGTAAATTGACGTGAAAAATCGAATGGCATCGAGAATTTCATCGAAAAGAATTTTGGAAGGGCATGGTTTCGACGCAAAGGTAAGTTTTCTCTCTGAAATCGACAGATTTCGCATTTCAGGCGATAGTTTCGCACTTTTTCCAGATTTCCCTATTTCAGAAACGAGAGACCGCATTTTCCGTGTAAATTGACGTGAAAAATCGAATGGCATCGAGAATTTCATCGAAAAGAATTTTGGAAGGGCATGGTTTCGACGCAAAGGTAAGTTTTCTCTCTGAAATCGACAGATTTCGCATTTCAGGCGATAGTTTCGCACTTTTTCCAGATTTCCCTATTTCAGAAACGAGAGACCGCATTTTCCGTGTAAATTGACGTGAAAAATCGAATGGCATCGAGAATTTCATCGAAAAGAATTTTGGAAGGGCATGGTTTCGACGCAAAGGTAAGTTTTCTCTCTGAAATCGACAGATTTCGCATTTCAGGCGATAGTTTCGCACTTTTTCCAGATTTCCCTATTTCAGAAACGAGAGACCGCATTTTCCGTGTAAATTGACGTGAAAAATCGAATGGCATCGAGAATTTCATCGAAAAGAATTTTGGAAGGGCATGGTTTCGACGCAAAGGTAAGTTTTCTCTCTGAAATCGACAGATTTCGCATTTCAGGCGATAGTTTCGCACTTTTTCCAGATTTCCCTATTTCAGAAACGAGAGACCGCATTTTCCGTGTAAATTGACGTGAAAAATCGAATGGCATCGAGAATTTCATCGAAAAGAATTTTGGAAGGTGTCACGTCCCGCGACGTCCACACGGCCGAGCACCTACCAGGCACCCGATGTGTACACCACGTCGCCCACGGAGCTACTGGGTCGAGCGGTACCCCCACCACAGCCGCACTCCTACCACGGCGGAGCCTCTACCTCAGCGGCACTGGCCACGCTCCGCGACATGCACTCGGCGAGGTCCACGCAGCTAGTGAGTCGGACGGTACCCCCACCACAGTGCGCCCCTACCACGGCGGAGCCTTCTACCTCAGCGGCACCGGCCAAGCCCCGAGACGCGCGCTCGACGAGGCCTACGCAGCGTTTGAGTTGGACGGTACCCCCACCTCAACATCGACATCGTCGGTCGGAGCCGACACCGCAGCTGCACCGCGATTGGCCAGCATCACGCCACCGGCAGCCAGCCAATCACCACCGACCCCGGCACCCGCCAGCAGGGTATATAAGGCGAGCAGCGCGAGCCAGTCCGGCAGTCAAATTCAACCAGCCGACTACAGGCAGTCTAGTAGCCAGCTATCTCCGAACTTCTATTCCGGGCATGAGCCGCGGAATTCCTTTCACAATACGTGTCAACTACAAGCTCCTATCTCAAGCTACCGAGGTAGCACCACGAGGAACAACTCTCGTACCAATACTCTAAATTAACTTATCTCTATTAGCATCCTTTCTCAAGTAACATATTACATTAGTAGTTATATTTAACATCTCTATATTATAATTAATATTCCATCTCTCTAAACATTAAGCATAGTAGTTAGTATTATAAACCTGAATCACCTTAGACATATTGTATTCAAACCACGCGTGTCTCTAAGATATTATATAAATCTCGTATGTTATTAACGTTCACGATCAATGATTGTTTTTTTTTATGTTATACCTGACTGGTACTCCATTCACAATTCTTCGTTTACATCCTTCTTCCAAGGATTAATTTTATGCATAACTGTGACTTGACTCGGTATTCACATTTAATACTCGCGAACTCTTAGCCATAATTCTTCATTGCCTTCTTTCTTCTTCCCCTTTTCCCGAGACGGTGGAGCTGTTTAGAAACTGCTTCGCGTCAGTCCCCTTGCACCTACTCCTATGGTCATCGGAGCGGTCCATATATCAGCTTCGAACCATTATCCTGTCAAGTCCAAGTAACCCGTCCCGAGACCGTGTGGGCAGTATCAAAGCTAGCCTCCGGGCTTTCCTCGATCAGCTTAAGAGGTAATGAAGGAATTATCCTAATTCGTAGATGCCAAGACGAGGCCACCGCGCCGGTCGCAAAAAGCAACTTGCTAAGCTCTTGCGGAGCTATCACCAGAAGGGGGAGTTTGACCCTAACATTTTTGAGAACTGGAACTCGTCGTCACGGACCACCACTCCTAACGATTCCCCGCCTTACAAACCAGTCAAAATCACGTACGGCCCGTACCCGAACGTACCACCAATGTTGGATCTTAACCAGTGTCATCCCCAGGATCCGCGGGTCCCCTACCTCGTTAAGAAACGCGCCAAAATATTGTATGGCTCTTATTAGAATTAGTCTTCGACTTAGATCTTGAGATTTAGGTTAAAGAATTTATTCTTGTAGTAGAATTAGATAGCGTCCATAGATAATAAACCTAGAACGATAAAACCACTCTCGATTTTACTTTAATTATCCCAACGTACATTCAAGACTCAACGTTCGTATTTCCATTCATCTCGAGTTCATCCTTACTTTCGTTATTCGAATAGTTCACATTGTACTTATACTTTTATTATTATTATCTACTCGCATTCATACTTACCTCCATTAACTTCAACATTACTTTAGCTTTCTCATTAAAAGTCATTGTATTAGCTCATACTGCTTCGCGTCGTTCCTTCTATCTCTATTACCTTCTCTCTCTCCTCATACCCTTACCTCTCAGACGGTGGAGCTGTCTTTATACTGCTTCGCGTCGTTCCTTCTATCTCTATTACCTTCTCTCTCTCCTCATACCCTTACCTCTCAGACGTTGGAGCTGTCTTTATACTGCTTCGCGTCGTTCCTTCTCTCTCCCATCACACCTTTACCTCTCAGACGTTGGAGCTGTCCTTATACTGCTTCACGTCGTTCCTTCTATCTCTATTACCTTCTACCTCCCCTCATACCTTTACCTCTCAGACGTTGGAGCTGTCCTTATACTGCTTCGCGTCGTTCCTTCTATCTCTATTTCCTTCTCTCTCCACACACACCTTTATCTCTTAGACGCTGGAGCGGTCCTCATACTGCTTCGCGTCAATCGGCTCAGTGACCGTAGAATCCCTTTTTAAATTAGAACCGGACGCGAGTACTCGCCTTATTTGCCGGAAACTTGGGCAAACCTTTTGGGTTCTCCATACGGTGGCGACGTCGTCGGCGGTATATTTCCTGTCGTTCTGCGCAACCTCGTGTCAGGACGTAACAGATTTTTAAGAAATATAACAGTGGTGACAGCGGTGGGATTTACTGTCATTAGCCGATGTAATTTTCCCTTCCTTTTTTCTTTTCTCCAAAAGCCCTCCTAAATCATATAACAATGTTCACTCCCACGGAAACCGATACGATCCCTACGGAAGCAGACGTAAAGCAGTCCAAGGAGGAAGTACAAGCCAAAGAGGCTTTTCTCCGTTCCAAATTGGTTTCTATTCAACAAGAGCAAGAGAGTTTAGAATCACAGTACAGAAGGTGCGGGCTTAGTAGACCGGTTACAAGCATGTATCGCGAAACCGATAGTCTTGATCCTTTGTCTAACATTAACCTAGCGTCTCAGATCAATGACCTCAAGTACATGATTCGTTCCTTAACCAAAGCCCTAGAAACTCCCACAAACCCTCCAACAATCAAAGAATCCCCGAGATCCGAACAACAAATAGGTTCACACCTCTCCGAGAATGACCCCTTCAACTACGCTACCATTGCCCCTCAAATATCCCTGAAGGATGCCCTTGAGATGGTGCCCTCCTTTGATGGTGGTAATATCTCTGCTCTTCAGTTCACTCGAGCCTGCAAACGCGCAAAGGACATGCTTCCCTCGCGCTCTGAACCTCAGTTAGCCAGGCTCCTGAGGAATCGTCTTCAAGGTCGAGCATATTTGGCCGTTGAAGACCACGTTTTCGAAACTGTCGACGAACTCGTGGCTAGATTGAGACAAGTATTTATGCCTGCCAAGGGCCCCCATCATTATCGCGGGGAATTAGTCAATATTTTTATGAAACGGAATGAACATATTTTAGACTACATCGGCCGCGTAAAGGACTTACGATCCGCGATTTTAGATGGGGAAAGAGAAAGATACAGCGCACTATATCCGGATAGGCAGAAGGAAACAGACGACCTTTGTCTGAAGTGTTTTATTAATGGTCTCCCTCCAGATTTCAGAGTCCAGGTCTCCATATCCGGATATGAAACCTTGGATCATGCATTCGACACGTCCATTCGCGTTAACAAGATGATTGACCGCGATAATGCATTGTTCAATTATACTAGAGTCACAGACAACGCACGTTCCTCGTACAATCGTAGAGCCAATATTTGCCAGCTCTGTAATAGACAAGGGCATACAGCGTTAAATTGTCGCAGAGAAAGGGCCGCCATTGCCACCACAAACCCCAGTCCTGCCCCTAGACCTAATCATTCTCCTCCCTCCCCACCCGTGGGGACCACTCAGACCCTCTCGCGAAATCGCTACGGAACTAAAACTTGCAACTACTGCAAGAAGCCCGGTCACTTAATCGCGGAATGCCGTAAACGGGCCTACAATAACAACTTGAGGCAATCGGGAAACTCCTCCGGTCCCCTGGTATATCAGGACGCGAACCAGGACAGGACCGTTCCACAGCCGCGTCCGATACTCGCAATAACGACGAAATCGGCGGAAGATCCAAATACAGAATCGCAACAATCCAACTAAATACCTGTAGCTCAATACCCTCCGTACACCTAAGCTCGAAATCCTTTCGAAATCCGGTTAAATTCATGGTCGACACTGGCTCCGAACCCAACCTCCTCAAAGCAAGTCATATAACAGAACCAGGTTCCGTGAATAAAAATGAATATCTATTTCTCTCGGGTATCACGGAGGAAAATGTCAAAACCTTGGGAACAGTAATGGTAAACCTTTTCGAGCACGATGTCCTTTTCCATATCGTTCCCGACTCCTTCCCCATCGAGTACGGCGGAATATTGGGATCCGAATTCCTAAAAGAAAAATCAGTCAATATTTCCTACGACGACGAGTGCCTACGATTTCATGATATAACAATTCCATTCACAAATTTTAAGACGGTGGTCGTCCCTCCTAGGTCTAGCACTGTAATGTACGTAAATATTGCTAACCCCGAGCTTAGTCAGGGCTATGTACCCAGGTTACACGCGTGCGCAGGAATATATTTAGGGGACACCGTAGTGTGCAATACAAATGGTCGAGGTTATTTGCGCGTGTTTAACACAAATGAAAAGGCGATCGAACTCGAAATACCCGTCATAAGGATCGAAGAATTTGAAGTCGGAATACCGGACTTAACCAGCGATAGTTTAAGCGAAACCTCTGTACATCTAGAACCTAACCCAATCTCTGAAAACACTAAATCTTGTACAAATTCAAAGACGATTTCAAAACCAAATCTAGATTCTAACTCAGTTTCCGAAATCTTTAAATCCTGTACGAATTCAAAGACGATTTCAAAACCAAATCTAGATTCTAACTCAGTTTCCGAAATCTCTAACTCTTGTACAAATTCAAAAACGATTTCGAAACCAAATCTAGATTCTAACTCAGTTTCCGAAATCTCTAACTCTTGTACGATTTCGAAACCAAATCTAGATTCTAACTCAGTTTCCGAAATCTCTAAATCTTGTACGAATTCAAAGACGATTTCAAAACCGAATCTTGACACTAAATCCGAAATCCCTAAATCATGCTCAACTTCGAAAGCAATGTCAAGGTCAAATCTCAATACTGCACCAATTTCTGAAATCCCAACGAAATCTAAATCATTACGAAAACCTACTTCTAGTACTAATTCTTGCTCTAACTCTAAGCAACCTCCATGGGGAAAATCGGAAACCAAATCCCGCGTACGTGCCTCGTTACCAGTGTACCATATAAGCAAAGCGGAACGAGAACGGATTGAAGAAATTAAGATGTCATTGAGATTCGACCATTTAAACGCAGAAGAGAAAAACAGTGTAATAAGTCTAATCGAGCAACATCATAGATTATTTCACTTACCTGACGATAAACTGGGAACAACCCACATGATAAGACACGGGATCATGACAACAGACAACCTTCCTGTAAACACTAAGCAATATCGGTTTCCGCCGATTCACAAGGAAGAAATCACGAAACAAATAACGGAATTATTAGATAATGACATAATTCGTCCTTCTCTCTCTCCATATAATTCTCCCTTGTGGATCGTGCCCAAGAAACCAGATAAAGACGGAAATAAGAGGTGGAGAATGGTAATTGATTATAGGACATTAAACGAGAAAACGGTCGGAGATGCTTATCCTCTGCCCAATATTAACGAAATCCTAGATCAGCTCGGAGGAGCTAAATATTTTTCAGTTTTCGATTTGGCATCGGGGTTTCACCAAATCCCGATGGAAAAAAGAGATGCGGCTAAAACCGCATTCTCCACACCCTACGGCCACTATGAATTCACGAGGATGCCATTCGGGCTGAAAAACGCTCCCAGCACATTCCAAAGGTTGATGGACAACGTTCTCAGCGGGTTGCAAGGCGCCGAACTCTTTGTGTACCTAGATGATATTGTAGTATACGCCAGCTCGCTGAAAGAACATGAAATCAAATTCCAAAAACTAGCGGAACGATTAGACGCAGCGAACCTCAAGTTACAGCCAAGCAAATGCGAGTTCCTTCGAAAAGAAGTCGTGTATCTAGGCCACGTCATCACTGATTCCGGCGTGAAACCAGACCCGAGCAAAATCGAAGCAGTCAAAGGCTTCCCGATCCCACGCAACCCAAAGAATATTAAACAATTCCTCGGGTTAGCCGGATATTATAGACGCTTCATTCCTAATTTTTCGAAAATCGCGAAGCCACTTACGAATCTTCTCAAAAAGAAAGTCACATTTGCTTGGGGAAAAGAACAAAACGAATCTTTCGAATATCTGCGCGACGAACTCTGTAAACCCCCGATACTACAATTTCCTGACTTCAACATGGAATTCAACGTAACAACGGACGCTTCGGATTACGCCGTGGGGGGTGTGCTGAGTCAAGGCACCCCTGGGAAAGATCAGCCGATATCTTACGCCTCTCGCTTATTGTCACAAGCAGAACAAAACTATTCGACTATCGAGAAGGAGTTGCTAGCAATTATCTACTGCGTCCAGTACTTCAGACCTTACCTGTACGGCCACCGATTCACCCTCATCACGGATCATCAACCCCTCGTGTGGCTACACCGTGTAAAGGACCCCACATCAAGACTAGTTCGATGGCGTTTGAAACTCGCCGAATACGATTACAAGATCGTGTACCAACCAGGGAAGAGTAACTACGCTGCAGATGCTCTTTCACGCAACATAGGCAATAACGCCGAAACGGTTCCAATACGAAAAACCCTACCTATTCGCCGCCGATCACCAAGCGATTCCGACTCGGACGAGTCAATCTTCTCCTTCCCTGCAAGGAAGAAACGGAAATCCAATTCACCAGAAGAACCAGAAGAAGAAACACCTCAGCATCCTCTTGGAGACCCCGTCGCCATGGAAGAAACACCCCCGATAGTCACACGTTACGCTACGGCCCTCGATACACCACAGCCAGGATCTGAATCGGAAGATTCCCTGCCAGCCCCGACATCGTCACGTCTAATGGAGGAAAGCGTAATGGATATCGCGACCGGATCATCCAGTACAGAGAATCTTTTTTACCCGATCGATTGGGATGACACGCGAGACACGACCGAACATGAGGAAGTCGTAGAACTGCCATTAAGTCCGGATCGTTCCCACGAACGCAGAAGACCCTTCGTCGAGACACGAGATCCACTTTCCATTAGAAAAGACAACCTCGTCTATTTCACCACAGCCGAAGGTCAACCATGCTGCAACGGCTCCAAGAATCTTTCATCGTCCGAAACGCTGCCTGCCTGGAACGATGCTCTCCTGGGTAGAGCGCAAGTAACAGCAAGAAATCACCGTCACCTTGTTGGCCTCGTAGTAAAGGAGTCCACCTCTACTGAAATGACTCCCGAAATACTCGAAGAAGCCATCAGATGCCTAGTCAACGTTGTGGAGGAATTGGATCTAAAATCAATAAGCATCGCCAAAACGCCCGAAATCGATGGAATACCGTGGAAAACGATATTGCAGCTAATCACATCACATCTCGCTGGAACATCCACTCTCATAACGGTATGCCTACAACTGGTCCGGATCCCTACAGAAGAGCAACGCCGCGGGATAATCCAGGAGTACCATGAATCCACGTTTGGCGGTCACAAGGGCGTCACGAAAACCTATAAAAGAATCAGACATAACTACTTCTGGGAAGGTCTCAAGCAACAGGTACAGGAATTCGTCCAACAATGTCTGGAGTGTCAACGAAAAAAGTTGGTACGAGTGAAGACGAAGCAACCGATGATACTTACGGATACACCAGGTTCCGCATTCGATAAAGTCGCACTAGACATTGTCGGTCCTTTACCTACAACGAAGCAGGGGAACACCTATATTCTTACCATGCAAGACCTCCTCACCAAATATTCCGTAGCCGTCCCTATAGAGCAAGCTACCTCATTAAATATTGCTGACGCCTTTACTAAGGAATTCATCTGCCAGTTCGGGGCACCTAAAGCGATCCTTACCGACCAAGGATCAAATTTCATCAGCTCCTTTATGAAGTCAGTAACCAGGAGGTTTCGCATCAAGCAGTTCCGCACATCCGCATACCGACCGCAATCCAATGGATCTATCGAACGTTCGCACCACGTTCTAACCGAGTACCTGAAAATATTCGTCGACAAAAATCAGGAATGGGACGAATGGGTAAAAATGGCGACCTTCTCATACAACACGAGCGTTCACGAAGCCACCCGATACACACCTCACGAATTGGTGTTCGGGAAGGTAGCTAGAATGCCCTCTAGCGACGTCGCCATAGAAGATGAATTTGACGAAACTTACCTTGGGTACCTCACCGACCTCACGCTGAAAATAAGGGAGCTGCAAAACATGGCGCATGAAAATTTGACGGAGGCGAAAATCCGTTCAAAAGGATATTACGACAGACGCGTCAACGCCCACAACTTCCAGGCCGGAGAAAACGTCTTTATTCTGAAGGAACCAAGAAAGGACAAATTCGCGGACCACTACACGGGCCCCCACCGCATCTTGCAAGTGCTCCCGCACGGCAATCTGCGAGTTATCATGGACGGGCGAATTAAGGTAATCCACCCAAACAAAGCACGTAGATCACACGTCCCGCAAGCATAACTCACCGCCAGAGGCAGCACACGCAGCCTCCTCCACACGGGTCTTCCCCACTACATGGACGCGGGGTATATCATCAAACCCAGCGGCTGAAACGATCATTAAAGTTTCGACAAGCAACTAGGAAGCATCATTGAAAATGTGCCGCTCTCGCTTCCTGTATCGTAATCCACTATCATTAGTGAGCTATAGGAGAACGCTGCTCGTTTTCCACCAGCATAGAGCAGTTTGCTCCCGAGGCACAATCTACGGTACCGACGCCGAATTGAATACCAACCTATGTGAAAAATGTTACAAACGCCTGGGTTGCATGAACCAGGTGGAGATATTTCGTGTGCATATAATGTACGACATGGAGTACCCGAGTCAACTCTGCGAAGCTTGCGGAGCGCATCTACTAAAGAGGCGCCCTATTATAGAATGCAGGGCCTGCCTAAAAATATTCAACGCCAGGACAAGCTTCATCACGGGCAATGGATACCTACCAAACATCGAATCTATATTTTACACACCACCAAGATAAAGGAAAATTTGACCACCGTAGCAAAAATAACAACACGGACACAAGGAAATATCTTCAACATTCCCTTATTCTTAAGGAGGGGGGTGTCACGTCCCGCGACGTCCACACGGCCGAGCACCTACCAGGCACCCGATGTGTACACCACGTCGCCCACGGAGCTACTGGGTCGAGCGGTACCCCCACCACAGCCGCACTCCTACCACGGCGGAGCCTCTACCTCAGCGGCACTGGCCACGCTCCGCGACATGCACTCGGCGAGGTCCACGCAGCTAGTGAGTCGGACGGTACCCCCACCACAGTGCGCCCCTACCACGGCGGAGCCTTCTACCTCAGCGGCACCGGCCAAGCCCCGAGACGCGCGCTCGACGAGGCCTACGCAGCGTTTGAGTTGGACGGTACCCCCACCTCAACATCGACATCGTCGGTCGGAGCCGACACCGCAGCTGCACCGCGATTGGCCAGCATCACGCCACCGGCAGCCAGCCAATCACCACCGACCCCGGCACCCGCCAGCAGGGTATATAAGGCGAGCAGCGCGAGCCAGTCCGGCAGTCAAATTCAACCAGCCGACTACAGGCAGTCTAGTAGCCAGCTATCTCCGAACTTCTATTCCGGGCATGAGCCGCGGAATTCCTTTCACAATACGTGTCAACTACAAGCTCCTATCTCAAGCTACCGAGGTAGCACCACGAGGAACAACTCTCGTACCAATACTCTAAATTAACTTATCTCTATTAGCATCCTTTCTCAAGTAACATATTACATTAGTAGTTATATTTAACATCTCTATATTATAATTAATATTCCATCTCTCTAAACATTAAGCATAGTAGTTAGTATTATAAACCTGAATCACCTTAGACATATTGTATTCAAACCACGCGTGTCTCTAAGATATTATATAAATCTCGTATGTTATTAACGTTCACGATCAATGATTGTTTTTTTTTATGTTATACCTGACTGGTACTCCATTCACAATTCTTCGTTTACATCCTTCTTCCAAGGATTAATTTTATGCATAACTGTGACTTGACTCGGTATTCACATTTAATACTCGCGAACTCTTAGCCATAATTCTTCATTGCCTTCTTTCTTCTTCCCCTTTTCCCGAGACGGTGGAGCTGTTTAGAAACTGCTTCGCGTCAGTCCCCTTGCACCTACTCCTATGGTCATCGGAGCGGTCCATATATCAGCTTCGAACCATTATCCTGTCAAGTCCAAGTAACCCGTCCCGAGACCGTGTGGGCAGTATCAAAGCTAGCCTCCGGGCTTTCCTCGATCAGCTTAAGAGGTAATGAAGGAATTATCCTAATTCGTAGATGCCAAGACGAGGCCACCGCGCCGGTCGCAAAAAGCAACTTGCTAAGCTCTTGCGGAGCTATCACCAGAAGGGGGAGTTTGACCCTAACATTTTTGAGAACTGGAACTCGTCGTCACGGACCACCACTCCTAACGATTCCCCGCCTTACAAACCAGTCAAAATCACGTACGGCCCGTACCCGAACGTACCACCAATGTTGGATCTTAACCAGTGTCATCCCCAGGATCCGCGGGTCCCCTACCTCGTTAAGAAACGCGCCAAAATATTGTATGGCTCTTATTAGAATTAGTCTTCGACTTAGATCTTGAGATTTAGGTTAAAGAATTTATTCTTGTAGTAGAATTAGATAGCGTCCATAGATAATAAACCTAGAACGATAAAACCACTCTCGATTTTACTTTAATTATCCCAACGTACATTCAAGACTCAACGTTCGTATTTCCATTCATCTCGAGTTCATCCTTACTTTCGTTATTCGAATAGTTCACATTGTACTTATACTTTTATTATTATTATCTACTCGCATTCATACTTACCTCCATTAACTTCAACATTACTTTAGCTTTCTCATTAAAAGTCATTGTATTAGCTCATACTGCTTCGCGTCGTTCCTTCTATCTCTATTACCTTCTCTCTCTCCTCATACCCTTACCTCTCAGACGGTGGAGCTGTCTTTATACTGCTTCGCGTCGTTCCTTCTATCTCTATTACCTTCTCTCTCTCCTCATACCCTTACCTCTCAGACGTTGGAGCTGTCTTTATACTGCTTCGCGTCGTTCCTTCTCTCTCCCATCACACCTTTACCTCTCAGACGTTGGAGCTGTCCTTATACTGCTTCACGTCGTTCCTTCTATCTCTATTACCTTCTACCTCCCCTCATACCTTTACCTCTCAGACGTTGGAGCTGTCCTTATACTGCTTCGCGTCGTTCCTTCTATCTCTATTTCCTTCTCTCTCCACACACACCTTTATCTCTTAGACGCTGGAGCGGTCCTCATACTGCTTCGCGTCAATCGGCTCAGTGACCGTAGAATCCCTTTTTAAATTAGAACCGGACGCGAGTACTCGCCTTATTTGCCGGAAACTTGGGCAAACCTTTTGGGTTCTCCATACGGTGGCGACGTCGTCGGCGGTATATTTCCTGTCGTTCTGCGCAACCTCGTGTCAGGACGTAACAGATTTTTAAGAAATATAACAAAGGGCATGGTTTCGACGCAAAGGTAAGTTTTCTCTCTGAAATCGACAGATTTCGCATTTCAGGCGATAGTTTCGCACTTTTTCCAGATTTCCCTATTTCAGAAACGAGAGACCGCATTTTCCGTGTAAATTGACGTGAAAAATCGAATGGCATCGAGAATTTCATCGAAAAGAATTTTGGAAGGGCATGGTTTCGACGCAAAGGTAAGTTTTCTCTCTGAAATCGACAGATTTCGCATTTCAGGCGATAGTTTCGCACTTTTTCCAGATTTCCCTATTTCAGAAACGAGAGACCGCATTTTCCGTGTAAATTGACGTGAAAAATCGAATGGCATCGAGAATTTCATCGAAAAGAATTTTGGAAGGGCATGGTTTCGACGCAAAGGTAAGTTTTCTCTCTGAAATCGACAGATTTCGCATTTCAGGCGATAGTTTCGCACTTTTTCCAGATTTCCCTATTTCAGAAACGAGAGACCGCATTTTCCGTGTAAATTGACGTGAAAAATCGAATGGCATCGAGAATTTCATCGAAAAGAATTTTGGAAGGGCATGGTTTCGACGCAAAGGTAAGTTTTCTCTCTGAAATCGACAGATTTCGCATTTCAGGCGATAGTTTCGCACTTTTTCCAGATTTCCCTATTTCAGAAACGAGAGACCGCATTTTCCGTGTAAATTGACGTGAAAAATCGAATGGCATCGAGAATTTCATCGAAAAGAATTTTGGAAGGGCATGGTTTCGACGCAAAGGTAAGTTTTCTCTCTGAAATCGACAGATTTCGCATTTCAGGCGATAGTTTCGCACTTTTTCCAGATTTCCCTATTTCAGAAACGAGAGACCGCATTTTCCGTGTAAATTGACGTGAAAAATCGAATGGCATCGAGAATTTCATCGAAAAGAATTTTGGAAGGGCATGGTTTCGACGCAAAGGTAAGTTTTCTCTCTGAAATCGACAGATTTCGCATTTCAGGCGATAGTTTCGCACTTTTTCCAGATTTCCCTATTTCAGAAACGAGAGACCGCATTTTCCGTGTAAATTGACGTGAAAAATCGAATGGCATCGAGAATTTCATCGAAAAGAATTTTGGAAGGGCATGGTTTCGACGCAAAGGTAAGTTTTCTCTCTGAAATCGACAGATTTCGCATTTCAGGCGATAGTTTCGCACTTTTTCCAGATTTCCCTATTTCAGAAACGAGAGACCGCATTTTCCGTGTAAATTGACGTGAAAAATCGAATGGCATCGAGAATTTCATCGAAAAGAATTTTGGAAGGGCATGGTTTCGACGCAAAGGTAAGTTTTCTCTCTGAAATCGACAGATTTCGCATTTCAGGCGATAGTTTCGCACTTTTTCCAGATTTCCCTATTTCAGAAACGAGAGACCGCATTTTCCGTGTAAATTGACGTGAAAAATCGAATGGCATCGAGAATTTCATCGAAAAGAATTTTGGAAGGGCATGGTTTCGACGCAAAGGTAAGTTTTCTCTCTGAAATCGACAGATTTCGCATTTCAGGCGATAGTTTCGCACTTTTTCAGATTTCCCTATTTCAGAAACGAGAGACCGCATTTTCCGTGTAAATTGACGTGAAAAATCGAATGGCATCGAGAATTTCATCGAAAAGAATTTTGGAAGGGCATGGTTTCGACGCAAAGGTAAGTTTTCTCTCTGAAATCGACAGATTTCGCATTTCAGGCGATAGTTTCGCACTTTTTCCAGATTTCCCTATTTCAGAAACGAGAGGACCGCATTTTCCGTGTAAATTGACGTGAAAAATCGAATGGCATCGAGAATTTCATCGAAAAGAATTTTGGAAGGGCATGGTTTCGACGCAAAGGTAAGTTTTCTCTCTGAAATCGACAGATTTCGCATTTCAGGCGATAGTTTCGCACTTTTTCCAGATTTCCCTATTTCAGAAACGAGAGACCGCATTTTCCGTGTAAATTGACGTGAAAAATCGAATGGCATCGAGAATTTCATCGAAAAGAATTTTGGAAGGGCATGGTTTCGACGCAAAGGTAAGTTTTCTCTCTGAAATCGACAGATTTCGCATTTCAGGCGATAGTTTCGCACTTTTTCCAGATTTCCCTATTTCAGAAACGAGAGACCGCATTTTCCGTGTAAATTGACGTGAAAAATCGAATGGCATCGAGAATTTCATCGAAAAGAATTTTGGAAGGGCATGGTTTCGACGCAAAGGTAAGTTTTCTCTCTGAAATCGACAGATTTCGCATTTCAGGCGATAGTTTCGCACTTTTTCCAGATTTCCCTATTTCAGAAACGAGAGACCGCATTTTCCGTGTAAATTGACGTGAAAAATCGAATGGCATCGAGAATTTCATCGAAAAGAATTTTGGAAGGGCATGGTTTCGACGCAAAGGTAAGTTTTCTCTCTGAAATCGACAGATTTCGCATTTCAGGCGATAGTTTCGCACTTTTTCCAGATTTCCCTATTTCAGAAACGAGAGACCGCATTTTCCGTGTAAATTGACGTGAAAAATCGAATGGCATCGAGAATTTCATCGAAAAGAATTTTGGAAGGGCATGGTTTCGACGCAAAGGTAAGTTTTCTCTCTGAAATCGACAGATTTCGCATTTCAGGCGATAGTTTCGCACTTTTTCCAGATTTCCCTATTTCAGAAACGAGAGACCGCATTTTCCGTGTAAATTGACGTGAAAAATCGAATGGCATCGAGAATTTCATCGAAAAGAATTTTGGAAGGGCATGGTTTCGACGCAAAGGTAAGTTTTCTCTCTGAAATCGACAGATTTCGCATTTCAGGCGATAGTTTCGCACTTTTTCCAGATTTCCCTATTTCAGAAACGAGAGACCGCATTTTCCGTGTAAATTGACGTGAAAAATCGAATGGCATCGAGAATTTCATCGAAAAGAATTTTGGAAGGGCATGGTTTCGACGCAAAGGTAAGTTTTCTCTCTGAAATCGACAGATTTCGCATTTCAGGCGATAGTTTCGCACTTTTTCCAGATTTCCCTTTTTCAGAAACGAGGAGACCGCATTTTCCGTGTAAATTGACGTGAAAAATCGAATGGGCATCGAGAATTTCATCGAAAAGAATTTTGGAAGGGCATGGTTTCGACGCAAAGGTAAGTTTTCTCTCTGAAATCGACAGATTTCGCATTTCAGGCGATAGTTTCGCACTTTTTCCAGATTTCCCTATTTCAGAAACGAGAGACCGCATTTTCCGTGTAAATTGACGTGAAAAATCGAATGGCATCGAGAATTTCATCGAAAAGAATTTTGGAAGGGCATGGTTTCGACGCAAAGGTAAGTTTTCTCTCTGAAATCGACAGATTTCGCATTTCAGCGATAGTTTCGCACTTTTTCCAGATTTCCCTATTTCAGAAACGAGAGACCGCATTTTCCGTGTAAATTGACGTGAAAAATCGAATGGCATCGAGAATTTCATCGAAAAGAATTTTGGAAGGGCATGGTTTCGACGCAAAGGTAAGTTTTCTCTCTGAAATCGACAGATTTCGCATTTCAGGCGATAGTTTCGCACTTTTTCCAGATTTCCCTATTTCAGAAACGAGAGACCGCATTTTCCGTGTAAATTGACGTGAAAAATCGAATGGCATCGAGAATTTCATCGAAAAGAATTTTGGAAGGGCATGGTTTCGACGCAAAGGTAAGTTTTCTCTCTGAAATCGACAGATTTCGCATTTCAGGCGATAGTTTCGCACTTTTTCCAGATTTCCCTATTTCAGAAACGAGAGACCGCATTTTCCGTGTAAATTGACGTGGAAAAATCGAATGGCATCGAGAATTTCATCGAAAAGAATTTTGGAAGGGCATGGTTTCGACGCAAAGGTAAGTTTTCTCTCTGAAATCGACAGATTTCGCATTTCAGGCGATAGTTTCGCACTTTTTCCAGATTTCCCTATTTCAGAAACGAGAGACCGCATTTTCCGTGTAAATTGACGTGAATGAAAAATCGAATGGCATCGAGAATTTCATCGAAAAGAATTTTGGAAGGGCATGGTTTCGACGCAAAGGTAAGTTTTCTCTCTGAAATCGACAGATTTCGCATTTCAGGCGATAGTTTCGCACTTTTTCCAGATTCCCTATTTCAGAAACGAGAGACCGCATTTTCCGTGTAAAATTGACGTGAAAAATCGAAATGGCATCGAGAATTTCATCGAAAAGAATTTTGGAAGGGCATGGTTTCGACGCAAAGGTAAGTTTTCTCTCTGAAATCGACAGATTTCGCATTTCAGGCGATAGTTTCGCACTTTTTCCAGATTTCCCTATTTCAGAAACGAGAGACCGCATTTTCCGTGTAAATTGACGTGAAAAATCGAATGGCATCGAGAATTTCATCGAAAAGAATTTTGGAAGGGCATGGTTTCGACGCAAAGGTAAGTTTTCTCTCTGAAATCGACAGATTTCGCATTTCAGGCGATAGTTTCGCACTTTTTCCAGATTTCCCTATTTCAGAAACGAGAGACCGCATTTTCCGTGTAAATTGACGTGAAAAATCGAATGGCATCGAGAATTTCATCGAAAAGAATTTTGGAAGGGCATGGATTCGACGCAAAGGTAAGTTTTCTCTCTGAAATCGACAGATTTCGCATTTCAGGCGATAGTTTCGCACTTTTTCCAGATTTCCCTATTTCAGAAACGAGAGACCGCATTTTCCGTGTAAATTGACGTGAAAATTCGAATGGCATCGAGAATTTCATCGAAAAGAATTTTGGAAGGGCATGGTTTCGACGCAAAGGTAAGTTTTCTCTCTGAAATCGACAGATTTCGCTATTCAGGCGATAGTTTCGCACTTTTTCCAGATTTCCCTATTTCAGAAACGAGAGACCGCATTTTCCGTGTAAATTGACGTGAAAATTCGAATGGCATCGAGAATTTCATCGAAAAGAATTTTGGAAGGGCATGGTTTCGACGCAAAGGTAAGTTTTCTCTCTGAAATCGACAGATTTCGCTATTCAGGCGATAGTTTCGCACTTTTTCCAGATTTCCCTATTTCAGAAACGAGAGACCGCATTTTCCGTGTAAATTGACGTGAAAATTCGAATGGCATCGAGAATTTCATCGAAAAGAATTTTGGAAGGGCATGGTTTCGACGCAAAGGTAAGTTTTCTCTCTGAAATCGACAGATTTCGCTATTCAGGCGATAGTTTCGCACTTTTTCCAGATTTCCCTATTTCAGAAACGAGAGACCGCATTTTCCGTGTAAATTGACGTGAAAATTCGAATGGCATCGAGAATTTCATCGAAAAGAATTTTGGAAGGGCATGGTTTCGACGCAAAGGTAAGTTTTCTCTCTGAAATCGACAGATTTCGCTATTCAGGCGATAGTTTCGCACTTTTTCCAGATTTCCCTATTTCAGAAACGAGAGACCGCATTTTCCGTGTAAATTGACGTGAAAATTCGAATGGCATCGAGAATTTCATCGAAAAGAATTTTGGAAGGGCATGGTTTCGACGCAAAGGTAAGTTTTCTCTCTGAAATCGACAGATTTCGCTATTCAGGCGATAGTTTCGCACTTTTTCCAGATTTCCCTATTTCAGAAACGAGAGACCGCATTTTCCGTGTAAATTGACGTGAAAATTCGAATGGCATCGAGAATTTCATCGAAAAGAATTTTGGAAGGGCATGGTTTCGACGCAAAGGTAAGTTTTCTCTCTGAAATCGACAGATTTCGCTATTCAGGCGATAGTTTCGCACTTTTTCCAGATTTCCCTATTTCAGAAACGAGAGACCGCATTTTCCGTGTAAATTGACGTGAAAATTCGAATGGCATCGAGAATTTCATCGAAAAGAATTTTGGAAGGGCATGGTTTCGACGCAAAGGTAAGTTTTCTCTCTGAAATCGACAGATTTCGCTATTCAGGCGATAGTTTCGCACTTTTTCCAGATTTCCCTATTTCAGAAACGAGAGACCGCATTTTCCGTGTAAATTGACGTGAAAATTCGAATGGCATCGAGAATTTCATCGAAAAGAATTTTGGAAGGGCATGGTTTCGACGCAAAGGTAAGTTTTCTCTCTGAAATCGACAGATTTCGCTATTCAGGCGATAGTTTCGCACTTTTTCCAGATTTCCCTATTTCAGAAACGAGAGACCGCATTTTCCGTGTAAATTGACGTGAAAATTCGAATGGCATCGAGAATTTCATCGAAAAGAATTTTGGAAGGGCATGGTTTCGACGCAAAGGTAAGTTTTCTCTCTGAAATCGACAGATTTCGCTATTCAGGCGATAGTTTCGCACTTTTTCCAGATTTCCCTATTTCAGAAACGAGAGACCGCATTTTCCGTGTAAATTGACGTGAAAATTCGAATGGCATCGAGAATTTCATCGAAAAGAATTTTGGAAGGGCATGGTTTCGACGCAAAGGTAAGTTTTCTCTCTGAAATCGACAGATTTCGCTATTCAGGCGATAGTTTCGCACTTTTTCCAGATTTCCCTATTTCAGAAACGAGAGACCGCATTTTCCGTGTAAATTGACGTGAAAATTCGAATGGCATCGAGAATTTCATCGAAAAGAATTTTGGAAGGGCATGGTTTCGACGCAAAGGTAAGTTTTCTCTCTGAAATCGACAGATTTCGCTATTCAGGCGATAGTTTCGCACTTTTTCCAGATTTCCCTATTTCAGAAACGAGAGACCGCATTTTCCGTGTAAATTGACGTGAAAATTCGAATGGCATCGAGAATTTCATCGAAAAGAATTTTGGAAGGGCATGGTTTCGACGCAAAGGTAAGTTTTCTCTCTGAAATCGACAGATTTCGCTATTCAGGCGATAGTTTCGCACTTTTTCCAGATTTCCCTATTTCAGAAACGAGAGACCGCATTTTCCGTGTAAATTGACGTGAAAATTCGAATGGCATCGAGAATTTCATCGAAAAGAATTTTGGAAGGGCATGGTTTCGACGCAAAGGTAAGTTTTCTCTCTGAAATCGACAGATTTCGCTATTCAGGCGATAGTTTCGCACTTTTTCCAGATTTCCCTATTTCAGAAACGAGAGACCGCATTTTCCGTGTAAATTGACGTGAAAATTCGAATGGCATCGAGAATTTCATCGAAAAGAATTTTGGAAGGGCATGGTTTCGACGCAAAGGTAAGTTTTCTCTCTGAAATCGACAGATTTCGCTATTCAGGCGATAGTTTCGCACTTTTTCCAGATTTCCCTATTTCAGAAACGAGAGACCGCATTTTCCGTGTAAATTGACGTGAAAATTCGAATGGCATCGAGAATTTCATCGAAAAGAATTTTGGAAGGGCATGGTTTCGACGCAAAGGTAAGTTTTCTCTCTGAAATCGACAGATTTCGCTATTCAGGCGATAGTTTCGCACTTTTTCCAGATTTCCCTATTTCAGAAACGAGAGACCGCATTTTCCGTGTAAATTGACGTGAAAATTCGAATGGCATCGAGAATTTCATCGAAAAGAATTTTGGAAGGGCATGGTTTCGACGCAAAGGTAAGTTTTCTCTCTGAAATCGACAGATTTCGCTATTCAGGCGATAGTTTCGCACTTTTTCCAGATTTCCCTATTTCAGAAACGAGAGACCGCATTTTCCGTGTAAATTGACGTGAAAATTCGAATGGCATCGAGAATTTCATCGAAAAGAATTTTGGAAGGGCATGGTTTCGACGCAAAGGTAAGTTTTCTCTCTGAAATCGACAGATTTCGCTATTCAGGCGATAGTTTCGCACTTTTTCCAGATTTCCCTATTTCAGAAACGAGAGACCGCATTTTCCGTGTAAATTGACGTGAAAATTCGAATGGCATCGAGAATTTCATCGAAAAGAATTTTGGAAGGGCATGGTTTCGACGCAAAGGTAAGTTTTCTCTCTGAAATCGACAGATTTCGCTATTCAGGCGATAGTTTCGCACTTTTTCCAGATTTCCCTATTTCAGAAACGAGAGACCGCATTTTCCGTGTAAATTGACGTGAAAATTCGAATGGCATCGAGAATTTCATCGAAAAGAATTTTGGAAGGGCATGGTTTCGACGCAAAGGTAAGTTTTCTCTCTGAAATCGACAGATTTCGCTATTCAGGCGATAGTTTCGCACTTTTTCCAGATTTCCCTATTTCAGAAACGAGAGACCGCATTTTCCGTGTAAATTGACGTGAAAATTCGAATGGCATCGAGAATTTCATCGAAAAGAATTTTGGAAGGGCATGGTTTCGACGCAAAGGTAAGTTTTCTCTCTGAAATCGACAGATTTCGCTATTCAGGCGATAGTTTCGCACTTTTTCCAGATTTCCCTATTTCAGAAACGAGAGACCGCATTTTCCGTGTAAATTGACGTGAAAATTCGAATGGCATCGAGAATTTCATCGAAAAGAATTTTGGAAGGGCATGGTTTCGACGCAAAGGTAAGTTTTCTCTCTGAAATCGACAGATTTCGCTATTCAGGCGATAGTTTCGCACTTTTTCCAGATTTCCCTATTTCAGAAACGAGAGACCGCATTTTCCGTGTAAATTGACGTGAAAATTCGAATGGCATCGAGAATTTCATCGAAAAGAATTTTGGAAGGGCATGGTTTCGACGCAAAGGTAAGTTTTCTCTCTGAAATCGACAGATTTCGCTATTCAGGCGATAGTTTCGCACTTTTTCCAGATTTCCCTATTTCAGAAACGAGAGACCGCATTTTCCGTGTAAATTGACGTGAAAATTCGAATGGCATCGAGAATTTCATCGAAAAGAATTTTGGAAGGGCATGGTTTCGACGCAAAGGTAAGTTTTCTCTCTGAAATCGACAGATTTCGCTATTCAGGCGATAGTTTCGCACTTTTTCCAGATTTCCCTATTTCAGAAACGAGAGACCGCATTTTCCGTGTAAATTGACGTGAAAATTCGAATGGCATCGAGAATTTCATCGAAAAGAATTTTGGAAGGGCATGGTTTCGACGCAAAGGTAAGTTTTCTCTCTGAAATCGACAGATTTCGCTATTCAGGCGATAGTTTCGCACTTTTTCCAGATTTCCCTATTTCAGAAACGAGAGACCGCATTTTCCGTGTAAATTGACGTGAAAATTCGAATGGCATCGAGAATTTCATCGAAAAGAATTTTGGAAGGGCATGGTTTCGACGCAAAGGTAAGTTTTCTCTCTGAAATCGACAGATTTCGCTATTCAGGCGATAGTTTCGCACTTTTTCCAGATTTCCCTATTTCAGAAACGAGAGACCGCATTTTCCGTGTAAATTGACGTGAAAATTCGAATGGCATCGAGAATTTCATCGAAAAGAATTTTGGAAGGGCATGGTTTCGACGCAAAGGTAAGTTTTCTCTCTGAAATCGACAGATTTCGCTATTCAGGCGATAGTTTCGCACTTTTTCCAGATTTCCCTATTTCAGAAACGAGAGACCGCATTTTCCGTGTAAATTGACGTGAAAATTCGAATGGCATCGAGAATTTCATCGAAAAGAATTTTGGAAGGGCATGGTTTCGACGCAAAGGTAAGTTTTCTCTCTGAAATCGACAGATTTCGCTATTCAGGCGATAGTTTCGCACTTTTTCCAGATTTCCCTATTTCAGAAACGAGAGACCGCATTTTCCGTGTAGAATGTTACGTCCCGAGACCTTCGTTGAGCTTGAGGGTGTAAGGAAGCAAAAATATAATTTTTGAGTTTGTGGAAAATATTTATTTATTGTCTGAGGATACCGCAGGAACGGAAGGTAGTTTATTTTGGAATTCGGCAGCTGTCACCATATATATATATATATATATAGAAAAAATAGAAATAACGTATATAAATATATTCGTTTTTTATTGTTGACTTATTCCTAGTATTATTATTATTATTATTGTATTATTTCTAGTCTAGGATAATTTTAGTTGTCCCTGATTCTTGTGGTATTGTAAAGCCAGATTGGTCGTTTGAGTTGTTCTCTGCGACCAGCTCGGTTTCCTAGCCTTGGCATATCCTGATAAACATATTAATATGATCGAGGCTTAAGAGCGAACAAGTTATCTAATTGAGACTCTCCGTGAATATTCCCAAGTGGGTCTCAATTGATGGCCAAATAATAGTAAGGTTAGTTTATAAGGGTAGGTATTAATGGAATAAATATATGTTGTTAGTTGTAAGAACCGACAGCAATGCCCGGATGTAACTGTCACCCTGGCTAATTTAGGTTAGGATCCTGTACCGTGGTAACAGGTTAAATCTCAAGCAAGTAATAAACAAAACAGAGTCGAGTAGGAAAAGGCACACCTTTGAGAGGATCTCACTGGTCTAGACACGACCCCGGCAGCAGAATATTCATACTGCAAGGGGGGATGTCAAAGACGGGGGAGTACCAGTATGGAAGTAGGGACAATAGGAAAGCGAACACCCACAGGATTGGGTGCCCTGCGCCTCACATGCACAGGCTGGTTGAATTAGTAAATATCAAACATATCGTACTCACCATCATGCCACTTTCTGTGGTTCTCGTCTCCCAGCATCAACGCATAACCTCAATCCTCCCCATGTTACCACTCCTTCATATCGCAGAGGATAACCTCACTTTCCACACTCGTGGAAAGCCATCCTGGCAATACACATTCCTCTTGGTATCCCAAACCAGGCGCAGCCAGAGTATCTCCCTGTAAAAGCAAATTAACATTGACACGACTGTTGACACCCATACCCCCCCAATGAAAATACACCTACCTTACTCCCTCCGATAGAGTAATCCAGAGTCGTTAACATTGCCTCCTCGACCCCTCCCGGTGGAGCTGCGCCCTGGAAAACCACAAATAACATGTCAGTTCCATCATAACCTCAATCCCGACAGTAGAATCCCCCCTCTGACAAGGCGGGATCACCTACCTTGTCCCACACCACCTGGGAGAAGAATATTATCCAAATTCCACACACCTCACAGCACAAAATCTTTGATTTTTCTCTTCTCCTCGATCCGCGGGGTCACCCGCACCATTAACCTCTCCTGCGAGAACACAGAACGTGCGTGACGCGATTAATCTTCCACGCGATAAATTCACCCTACCGTTGCACATCGAATAATAGGAAGGACGGATCGGTCGAATTAATACGCGAATTCGAGTCCAAAGTTAAAACGCAAATTGAACGATTAGCAAGCACCCTCGTTACCGGCACGAATAAAATTAGAGTCAAGAATTAGACGCACACCGAGCGTACTACAATAAATCGGTTTGATAATTGATTCAAACAAAAAAGAAACGGACCACAGAATGTCGCGAAGAGCGGACGACGCGAACCAATCACGAGGTGAAGTTCGTGTCGAATCTGGGTCTGTTCCTTTATCCATTTATTTTTTATTACTCTCTTCTCGTAAAATATATTTTTCTTTGACGAAATAAAAGCCGAGTTTGCTGCTCGTTATCCAATCATAATCCCCCGCGAATGAAAGTACAGTATCACCGAGCATATGCCCTCTCGTGTCTCTCTTTCTCTAATTTTTTCTTAGCATCATTAGTGTTAATTATATATTCCTCTCCCTCTGGCACATCGACGTTGCCACGCGACGCTTCCCGCGCGAAAAAATTTCCGCCGCGTCGGCGATAATTTACGGTACCGTTAAGTAATCTTTTACCGGGTCCTTTACCCGCGCGGTCGCGTAACGACGGGGACAAAGTCAGAGAGGATCTCTGACTTCGTCCCCGGAGGCGCGCGACCTTAAAGGCGCGAAAATCTTATCGACTGCCAGTAAGGTAGATAGCCACCCGCGGGCGAGGGGGGTGGGGGACGAGGGCCCATAGACCACCCCCCAGCGAAAGCGGGAGGAATAAATAATCAGGATTAGTACCAGTAGACTGGGAAATAATCAAAAGAACAGTCCCGGACCGTCAGGCCAATGTAGAAACGGGGACTGACGCGAAAGTGCACTAATTAACCAAACACGCCGGTAATCTCCCCACTCGGGGGCGTCTCAAATCGCGAGAATAAAAAGAGAAAGACGGAATTCAGAGTCCTCCCCGATGGAAAGAGAGGGAGAGGAAACAAGCGACGCGGGCGAACGAGAAATAAATAGAGCAAAATCATACGGAGACAAATTATTTAATGAATAAACAACGGTATACGTCCAATAAAGGTAGTACACAAACATAAAGACAAGATCACGCGATGAACTAGGACGAATAACGCGAACTAATGTAGCATAAATTATAAGGGAGACAGGAATAACGAGCCGTATCGCGAACGAGAGATACAGGTAAAATCGGATAACTAAACAAGAGTTGCAAACACACAAACAAGCAGGATGCAAAGTAATAAAATCAATAGCCAAGTTAAAGTCGAGACAACGGTTTAAAAACCAAATCATGAGTAACGATTAAGAGATAAAAATTAAAAGTTAAAACAATACACAAGGCGACCGAGCGCGCAACCGGTACCGTCCCTACAGAGGGCCCAGTAAACAATAGAGCACGCCGAGCCATACAGGTAACGCGTCAGGTACATCAACTCCTGATGATACTGAAACAGACCAAACACAAACGGGTCACTAAATAAATACTATACAACCAACGGGCAGGTAAAAGGAAAACGAACGAAGTAGATCAATTATGACCTATTTATGATAACACCGGTCGAACGAACAAGTATAAAATCAACGGTCGCGGGGCCCCAATAACTAAATAACAAATACGAACTTACAAGTAAAAGCACGAGAAAGAACGGAACAGAAGGAGAAGGGCCCCGCCGCCATCGCGGAAGATACCGGCCATTGAGCCGGTACGTTGCGTTCACGCCCACGCGACGACGCGCAGGCGGAGCGAACATCGGGAGAATAGCTGCGAGGACGCCTCATTCCAACCTCAGACACCGCGCGACTCATCTCATAGAGTAACTTACGTCCCGAGAGACTATCCATAAAATTGAATGTCCAATTAATAACATCTTTTTAATATCGAATATATTCCATTGAATCGGAACAATAGAGTAAAATCCCAATTAACGAACGCATGCCACTAAATTCCCGGGATAATCTGAGATCGAAGTTGCGATTGGATCGGAGGCGGGTTCGGAGGGTCCTCCCCACCGCGAAATAACCTGCAAAACACAATTTTAATTAGAATGCGTACACTGACACACACAATTTTAATTAGAATGCGTACACTGACACACACAATCAAAACAAATAATAAAATCACCACGCAAAGCCCGGAAAAAGAATAGTAACCGCCGCCGGGATGCGACGGAGCGCAAGATAATAAAAGAGTAACGTCCAAGAATTAGAATACGCAAATCTTACCTGCACTCCTTAAGCTGCACGGGCGGCATAAATAACTGCCCCAATTTGAACACTCGGAGGTGGTAAAACCAGATCTTGTCAACTACAACAAATGATATTCACTTAGTACCCAAAAGTAGAGCCACACCCCGCCGGACGGGGAAATACCGGGACCAACGATAAATTAAGTTAACAAACGAACAAGCGAATTATAAGACAAATGCATGATCGGGAAGGAAAAGGGCAGAACTAATAATTAATAGGGATAAACTGTCCACGAAATAAAGTAAGGGAGCACCCAATTGAATTGTATGAGCACGCGCATATATAAGAAGAAAGGCGTAGAGGCGCGCGTGCGTGCATAGAGGTTTATACATATATAGATAAAATTCACGTACAGAGGAAGAAGGAATGTCGCGACGATTGAAGAGGGAACTCCCTGCACGCGAACGTATTATCACAAAGGATCTACCGCGCGCGCCCACCGAGACAACAGACGCGAGGCTAATATAGCTGGAAATAAATGTTTAATTACTCATGGGGAGAGCCCCCCCAACCGGCACGAACAAACCAAAGGCCCCCCCCCCCCCCCCGATCTATAGCCCCACACGCGAACTCGATAGCCGATCTCTCCTGTTAAAAAAAAAAGGGAAAAGAACAGTCGGTGGACGGATTAATTAATCAATCAGTCGACCGACTGACGACAAATTAAAATTAAAATCGATGACAACGATAGCCCCGCGACGGCGTCCCCAGCCGTTCCAGTTCCAAAATAAAACACAAATAAAATCAGATAACCGCACGAACCTCCCCCCCCCCCCCACCCCCAGAATAAACGGGAAATATCTATACATACTAGAATATCAAACAGATGAGCTGGAGCATGCGAGACGAGGAATCCTTCCCTCTCTATCACATGGCAAAAAGTATACGTCCTCTCAAGGGTAGCCAAATATCTTTCCTTTAGCAAGGCGAGGGAATCACATTGCCCTAACCTGCAAGACATAATCAATGTAACTAATCCAACCTCAACACTGGCCACTGGGGCACCGACAGCAATGCCCGGAAGTAACTGCCACCCCCGACCAGTTAAGGTTAGGATCCTGCACAAGAGTGGCAGATTAGAATCAAGAATATAAATAACTAAACAGAATAGAGCCAAGTAGGAAAAGGCACACCTTCGAGAGGATCCCCCTGAACTAGACACGACCCTGGCAGTAGAATTTTACACTGCAAAGGGAGGGACGTGTCAAAAGCAGGGGGGTACGAACATGGAAATAGAGAGAATAAGAAAGCAAACACCCACAGGACTGGGCGCCCTATGCCTCGCATGCAAAAGATGTTAGAATGCCAAATATCATATACATTGCACTCACTGCCAGGTTGCTTTCTGCAGTTCTCGCATCCCAGTATCACAGTTTAACCTCCAATACACTCCACGCCACCACTCCCTCATGTCACAGAGGGTAACCTCACCAAAATCTCATTAGGGTGAGACATTCTGGCATCACATACCCCTCCTGATTCCTGCACCTTGACGCACTCCCTGTAAAATCAAATCAGCATTGACACGACCGTTGCCACCCATACCTCATCAATGCAAACTCACCCACCTTAATCCCTCAGAGAATATAATCCGGAGTCGTTAGAAACCACCTCATCGACCCCCTCCGTCGGAGCTGCGCCCTGTAAAATCACAAACAACATATCAGTTCCAACATAACCTCAATCCCGACAGCGAATCCCCCCTGTGACAAGTGGAAACTACTCACCTCGCCCCACATCCCCTGGCAGGAAAAGGAGACCCGTACTACGGCCGCCTTACATCGCCAATCCTGCGGCCTAGCCCGCCGCTTTCTCCGAATCAGCGGGTTCGCCGACTCCCCTAACCTCACCTGCAAGAACACAGAACGCGCACCACACGATTATTACGGTCCACGCGACAAAATCATTCAATATTTGCACCCCAATTAACGAGAAAAAGGCAAGGATCGGCCGGATTAGTAAGCACGCGAATTAGAACCACCACGCAACGCGAATAAATAGACCGATGCAAGCTAAACACGAAGTCATGGAGAATAATTCGCGACCGCGACATCAATAAGGCAACGCGACGCGAGAGCCACGCCAATCGTTTCCCGTCAACTCGAGCTATCGATCGCGCACGTACGCGAGATCCGCGGTTGGAGCGAGAGAGAGGGCGAGCGAGCGTCGGATAGAGTGAGAAGGGATGCGCCCGGCAAGGGGCGGCCGGGGAAAAGGGTAGGAAATTCAAACGCGCCGGTAAACGCTCGGTTGTTTTTACGCGAATTACGCCACAACAAACAATAAAAATGAACGGAATAAAGTACACACACACGTAGAGCCACACCCGTAACCCCGCGTACACACACTAGAATAACTCGTGATAGAATGCACCGCGCAAATTACAGAACAAAACACCGGTAGCACGCGAGCACGTGGTCAAAAATTAACCCGAAACAGATCCAAACCCAACGATCGTTGACTTGTCCAACAAATTTAACGACAGTGATCCGAACCGCCCACGTGTACATTAGGGTGGCCCTTAGTTATACTTGATGAAATTTTTTTTTCGAATTTTTCTGATTGCATCCGCTCAATGGTTCCATTTCATGGAAAAATGATTATGTCCAAGTTTCATCGCAATCGGATAACGGGAAAGGGTGCCACCAGGGGTTTTATTATTATTCATCTTCTGCTCTTTAAAGCGGGCGGCCGCCAGCCGGGCTACGCCTATGGAAGAGGTTAGACTGGTACTATCTCGCAACCATCCTTGTCGCACTAATGACCGACGCATAGGCGCAAAGGAACATCGACTCTTGGCTTTTCCCGCTACACTGTGTATTATTGGCGACTCATTACTACAATTTATGTGCATTGTGCTTTCAGTTAAATACTTATATGACTGTGATAATACTATTACCATTCGTTCAAAGCAAATAGGACGGTTCTAATAACTGTTCCTATTGAAACAAATGATAGATTAAATAGAAGATCTTACAAACAGTTTTTCTATTTGGCTTATAAGATTTCTCTACCTTATTGAATGGTCCTGTCATGTAATTACAGTTTGCTTCTTAATTCTGTTACCATCATAAAACAATTTGATGTTATTCCTCGCGACTAAGGAAAATTCATTCTTGGAACCAAACTCTAAGGGCTATCAATACCTGCGAAAATCCTTTTCGCTCTATAAGGCATTTTGTTAAAGGATAATCATAAAACAGCATAGACCTTTTTATTACTCGTATATGAATTAGATAATCTTAAGGTATTTTTACAAAGTAATTTAGAAAATAATCAACCGCTTGAAGATTATAAGGAACTGTTAGAATTGTCGCTTCTATTTCTTGGAGATGTACCGAATCGGGAAATATCTTTTCGAAGACTGGGTGCCATGCATCACGCGCAATGGATGGCAAAGGCAATTTATTGTTTAAAGATATTTTTATTTCACGAAGAATTTAATTTAAGTGCCGAGGAATATAAGGGTATTTGCAACATTTGCATTTTCATTGTTAGGGTCTATGTAAAAGTGTGGTTCCGCACGCCTTTTGTAGCTGAAGCAGCAAAAACGGATTTAGATTTTTTTTAAATATGGTATTCTATAATGATGTCGATGATACCACATCGCAGGTCGCAATAAGAAAATTTAAAAACCATTTATGGTATTTATGTCCAGAGTCGATTGCAATGGCATTGTTTGATAACAATATTTCTCGAAATATAAAAAGATAAATGGTTAAAGCTTTAGAGTCTCCGGAAGAGGATAGTAACATTGATCACAGTCCAAAATGATTTAACGCAAAATTAGAAGATATTTCGGTTTTAGTTGGAAAAGGCATTGAGTATTTTGTTAGTAAAGAAACCAAATTGTTTTTTAAAAGATTCCATATAAATACTACATTTTTGCAAAACGATCCTGTGACGTGGTACCAAAACGATAATTACAGACAAGCCCTTGATATAATTTCGAAATTAAAAGTTCCAAATGACACCCCAGAGAGAGCAGTAAAATTAATTTCAGAGTACAATAAATGTATTGTAAATTTATTATATAACTTGACCTACATCTGAGCTTAATAATTTTGCAACAAAATTATAAATAAAGAAACCTTTTGTGAAGTGAAATAGCTGTTAGGTAAAATCCCGACGTACATGCGTAGCGCGCGGCCGCGTACTACACGGCCGCGCGGTCGCGCATTTTTGAGCAATAATAAAACCCCTGGTGGCACCCTTTCCCGTTATCCGATTTCGATGAAACTTGGGCATAATCATTTTTTCATGAAATGGAACCAATGGGCGGACGTCATCAGAAAAATTCCGATGTCGAAAAATAAGGGCCACCCTAGTGTACATGTACTCGGAGCGAGGACGAATCACAGTCACCACGAGGGAATTCACGCGAATCAGAGTCCGGAACTAAACGCAGACCGCACGAACGACAAGTACCCTCGCTAGAAAACATGAACGGAAATTAATTATATTCGCGCTTCTTCGAAACAATTTTCAATTTAACTTCAGGTGATTCCCACCTTCCCTTTTTTTCTTTTTCTTACTAGTCGCTCAGGTTTTGTCTTATTATTACTACAATTACTACATTCGCTGTCTTTTCCCCTCTCTCTCTGGCACATGAACGCTGCCGCCAACGGGGGCTTCAACGCCCCGCCGTAAGCCGCACGACCATTTTTTCTCATATAAAATTATTTCTCCGCGACCAAATATCAGTACAAATTCCCCCGCGAACTTTCACACGCTCGAGCAGCACCAATGGTGAACTTATAGAGAAAATTCCACTCTCTCGATTGCTACCTGTCCCATTATCCTATTTACAATATCTCCGGAAATATTCGCGACTTCTCGGGGCGGGTGTTCTACTCTATGCGCGAGTATGCCCCCCGCCCGGAGGAGGCGTCGTATTTAATTAACGCGAAAGAACGACTCACTGGTTATTTCCCCGACGGGGAATTTATAGAGAAAATTCCACCCTTTCGATTGCTACCTGCCCCGATATTCTATTTACATTATCTCCGGAGATATTCGCGATTTCTCGGGGCGTTTGTTCTATTCTATGCGCGAGTATGCCCCCCGCTCGGAGGAGGCGTCGTATTTAATTAACGCGAAAGAACGGCTCACTGGTTATTTCCCCGACGGTGAATTTATAGAGAAAATTCCACTCTTTCGATTCCTACCTGTCCCTTCACTTCGTTTACATTATCTCCGGAGATATTCGCGATTTCTCGGGGCGTTTATTCTACTTTACGCGCGAGAATGCCCCCCGCTCGGAGGAGGCTTCGCATTTAATTAACGCGAAGGAACGGCTCATTGGCTATCTCCCCGACGGTGAATTTATAGAGAAAATTCCGCTCTTTCGGTTGCTACCTGTCCCGATATTCTATTTATATTATCTCCGGAGATATTCGCGATTTTTCGGGGCGTTTACTCTATTCTATGCGCGAGCGGGCCCCCTGCTCGGAGGAGGCTTCGCATTTAATCAACGCGGAAGAACGGATCATTGGTTATTTTCCCGACGGTGATATTATAGAGAGAAGTCCGCTCTTTCGAATGCCATCTTCCTCGCTGGGCGATTATCGTTGGTTCCCGAGATGTTCGCGTTTCTTCGGAGCAGTTTTCAATTTGGTTTCAGGTGATTCCCACCTTCTCTTTTTTCTTTTTTCTTTTCACTAGTCGCTCAGGTTTTGTTATATTATTACTACAATTGCTACATTCGCGGCCTTTTCCCCTCTCTCTCTGGCACGTGTACACTGCCGCCAACGGGGGCTTCAACGCCCCGCCGTAAACCGCACGATCATTTCCTCTCATATAAAACTATTTCTCCGCGACAATTAATAACCAAAGTAGCGACCCAATAAAAGCACAAAACCCCCCGCGAATTCACGCGGTCGAGCATCACCGGAACACATGCAATATCGCGCGCGTCTCTCTCGCCTCTGTTCCCCCTCAATAATTATTTACCACCAGACACTTATTATACTTAAAACTCTCGGGACCAAATGATAGAGTCCCCCACCTCCCCCACCTCCCCCATCCCTTTCCCCTCCCCTCACGGCGTGAAACCCGTAAAAGCTAGGCTAGGGCGGCCTTAATACACCCGATCTCCGGCCCGGATCAAAGGCAAATGACTCCGCCCTGAGGTGGGAGCTGGCGAAGTACCGCCGAGATTGGCTACGTGGTGGCCTTTATGCACCCGAAACCCGACACAGATCAAAGGCAACTACCCACCCTCGCGGTGGGGGCTTCCGATTACCGCCGGGATAGGCTACGTGGTGGCCTTTATGCACCCGAAACCCGGCCCGGATTAAAGGCAACTACTCCCCCCTGAGGTGGGAGCCCTGCGAGATATCGCAAAGATTGGTTACGGGGTGGCCATCATTCACCCCGACTTCCGGCCCGGATTACAGGCAAGTCACTCACCCGTGTCAGAGGTGGGAGCTGGCGGAATACCGCCACGTCTCGTAGGCCAGGTTGGACTGCGCCACACAGCATCGGAGGACGGAGCGACGCACCTGCCTCCCCCACGTACCTCCCAGGGGCTCCATAACAACGCTCGCGACCGACCAGAGGGGACCTGCGAGGGGAATCCGAGGAACGGACAGGGCAGATCCATATGCGCGGGGTCTCGTACGGACGAAACGTGGGGGGCAGGAGGGACGCTGCGTACTCCGATGTGCGATAGGCTTGGGGGTAGCCTTTATCCACCCTCACCTCCTTAGCGGGGAGTCTAATTACCGCTAACCTATAGGCAGGAGCGGCCTTCAAACAGCCCACCCGTCCGCTTCGCGCGTGACAAGTCCATTGAGACACCAGTCAAACGGGGATGTTTGGCGAGCGAAATAGGTGGCTGCAGGGGAAAACCGAGCCACCTCCGACACCGCACGGTCTCCCGCAAGGGCTTGTGGGTCTGATTCGGGGTATCCAGTTACCGGGGTCACCCTAGACTTAAGCAAGGTCGGAGAACCTATTCTCGCTCGCCTCGCAACGCTCCAGGTTAACGACCTGGCCCCATGGCAAAGCCGCATTAGTCGGCGTGCGCTGTGAGAGAGAAAGAGCATCGCGGGCAGAGGGCCATATCGCCCCGAGTCGTCGTGCGCTCACAATCTAAGTCGGATCGGCGGCTCCCGGTGGGTCAGATCACTCCGGTGTAACACTGCTCTCTCACTCGCGTAGCACGTCGACGTGGTAACAGCGAATCCACAAACACGCTCGCCCTCCGTCCAACTCAGTCGTCTCTAAGACTCTCCTGCCCGCTAGGGCGGGCTGTCTCAGGAGGCATCGGGCACGAGGGGCAGTAGCCATAGCGTGGGCGGGGAATCGCACAACTCACCTGCTTAACCGCAGGGAACTAAAGAAACTGTTCACGAGCCGGGTGTGTAAGCTGTAGCCCCTTGATCAGGGACAAGCAGTCCCTCCTGCCTGGGTCAGCCCCCTGGGAGGCACACACCCTCCCTTAAAATTGACTGAACCCCCCACCGATACCACTACAGACTACTACAGGGGGAGTCAGGTAAGCTGAACAATTTCCGCATCAAAGACATTAACAATGTGAAACATGTAGCATACGTTGACACCCCAAATGTCTACAAAAGCGTAATAGATATTTAACAAAAAGCACAAAACACTTTACTTTACGTAGACAGAGAAGTCAGGAAAGAGGATCACCATCCTCCTGAAAAATTTAGACGGAGACTTCAACCTCGACGAAGTCCTGAAGAATTAAAACAACAAAAAATATTGAAAACGTAGAATTCCTAAGCGTAAAGAATTCACTACGCAAAGATCTGTCGCGGAAAATAGAACACTACCCATTTTCACAGTACAGCTTACACCCGCTAGCAAAATAGATAATTTAAAACAAATTACAATCCTACTCCACTCGGTCGTGTCTTGGGAGAAATTAAAGGAGATAAAATACAATGTAAAAGGTGTCAACGTATAGGTCATGTCGCGTCGAACTGAAACCTAGAATACAGGTGCGTGAAACGTAATGAGAATCACAATCTAGAAAAGTGCAAACTGCCGCCCATCAACCCCGAAAATAGCGAACATAGAACCATCAAGCCCTTTTGTCATTAACTACAAATTTACGGACACCCAGCCTCATATCGTGGATGCTCCAAACTCAAAGAGATAAAAGAATAGATCGAAGAGCATATACAAGGGATCGTTTACAACGCCAAAAGAAAATCGAATCTTAAAATAACGTAGTTAATTCAAACATTTCATATAGCTCCACACTCACAGGCCCAGCCTAAGCAAACCCAAACCAACAGGAAAAACCAAAACCCAGTCTCACAAGCAACAAGTATTACTTCCTACCCCTCCTTACTAGAAGACATCAAAAAGATCATTGCCGATACAATCAACATCCAATTTTCGAAACTAGCTAAAGACATCACAATTAACACAGAAGAAATTAGTATTATCGCAGACGATATTGGCAAAAATTCGGTGACCACCTGACCATAACGGATGACCTAGATATCCCTAACGACAGAAACCTGACCACGGACCAAACAGACCATTACATCGACACAATCAACACAAATATAAATAGAGCAGTAAACCATGCAGTTCCAAGAACCCAAACTGACTTCAACTCGACCGACAAATACATCACCTCGGATATAACGCGCCTAAGAAAAAAGCAAAGCCGCCTTATTACAGAAATTAATAAACTATCGGAACTACAACAGTTCTGCGCCGCGAACATATCATAAATAAACTTCTTGAAACAACAATTAAAACCAGTCAGATTTGAAATCAAGAAATCGATCAAACAAACAGTTAGCAACTTCTGGCAAAGCAAAATACAAGGACTCTCGGTAAGAAAACTAAGGGAACTCTTCCCAGCCATCAATCGCATCTTTCGTACAAGTTAAACAAATAGTATTGATACACAAAAGCTCCCGCGTGACAAAGTGGAAATCATTGCAAGAGCCGAATTAAACGCATCTCGTGACCACCAGACCCCGGAGACAACATCGTAGTTTCAGACACTGTAGACAAACTGAACATTTTAGGTGCGCATTTTGAGGCAGTATATAAACAGAACGACAATATTGGCAAAGAACAGCTGACGAACATTATAAAAACGAAAAAAGACACTTTACAAAGACGACTACAGCAGACAATCCCAACGAAAACCTAGTCCCCCGCAATTATTTCACATCCTCGCAAGACTCAAATTTACATTCAAAAATCGAAATAATAATAAATCCAGATGTGGCCGTAGTTTGGAGACCCCTGCTCTACACGATAACAAAGTACCAAGCAGCATAATACCGCATAAAAACACAGTTAGATGCCTGGTGCTCATGTATATTTCAAATTAAATTTCAATGAGCATGTTAATATTCAGATCTAAAAAGATCAAAATGCATTCCTCAGCCACAAGCATTTGTTTTACTCAAAGTGTATTAGCCCCGGTGCCAACTAACCATCTTTGTACAAATGGGTTTCCCTTGTCCTAACGATTGATACACATCTTCAGAATGCGTCTGATCCATTAGGACCCTTCCACCTGCATCCTAGTCAAGATGACTTTCCCGAAATTCTTACTTTTCAGGTTCTACACTTTTACCTGTATTCCAGACCGACGCCAAGATGACTTTTCCTGATATCCTGATTTTCTAGGTCCTCTCCTAGAATTCCCTGCACCATTCGCTTACAGCACCGTCCACCCCGTCCTGCAGGAACGTCTTTAAATACTGGACCCCAAACAGGAGACCGGCAGTTATAGTTTGAATTTAAGCAACGACGTTACTGGGGCTGGAATCCTACTACAACCGGGCAGCAGGTAATTTTTCGTAAACAAACAAAAACAAAATTTGGCATAAAATTTGTTCACCCGAGGCTTCGTCTTCGAGAAAATCAACTTTGCAGATTGATAAAAATCACAAACGAATGAATTCGACTTTGTTATCGTGCATTCTGATACCGGCTATCTTTATTTGAGCTAGTACTTATAAACATTGTCAATGATATTGTTGAAGTAATACACGGTGTTTTTACAAATTATTTTCCTTTTATTGTTTAGTACTTTACAAGTATTGTTAAGAATGTCCTTCCCGTTGTTGCATACAGAACTCTGCGCGGCGAATGAAAGATAACTGAACGAACTGTAACGTGTTATCGGTTTTTAATTGTTCAAACTCTTCATTCTCTCGATTAGAATATCTTGCCATAACTTTGTCATAATTTATTATAAATGGGCCCTCAATCAATCCCACGCACGTTCTTACAATAGTACTTTAAAATCTGTTTCAAGACAAATGTTTAAAAATAAACAAAACTTATATTTTGACATCGCAGAATAATATTTGAACGAAAAAGAATCAAAAATAAATTTGGTGAAATGAATTTTATATTTTTCAATGCTCATAATATGTTGTTTAATACTACAAACATCAGATTAATTATTATAGCTAATAATTTATTCAAACAGTTGATACGTTTCGCTTTTTTTATATATGTACAAAAGGAGTTCGCGAACGGTGTATGTTATTTTAATACTTCATTGATTAAAAATGGTGTCGATGTACTCGTGTAGTAAAGGGATTTTATTGTTCGTATCGATCTTTGTTATTCGTATGTCCCTGGGAATGTTTCCGGATATTCTTAATACTTTATTTGGTATGACTTGTAGTTTCTGTGTGAGTGAGTGCGATGCTGTGTACCAGAAAGGCAGGCACATGTGATCGAGGGTCTGATGTAAGCTTTGTAAATTAACTGTTTGAGTCTTTGACTCAGTGTTGGTGATATTAGTAAGTTGTAAAATCTGCCTGTTTTCATAAGTGCGCATTTGTTTGCGTGGGTGATGTGGTCAGTCCAAGTTAGCCTGCTGTCTATGTATACCCCTAGGTATTTTATGGTTTTGCTAATAGGTATGATGTGTTCCTGACTTTAATCCGTTTGGGGGTCTTTATCTTTCGTGTGATTAGGGTGATTTCAGATTTGTTGGCGTTTATTTTCAGCTTCCATTTCTCTAACTTTCCAATGATTAGGTGCGCTGCATTTTGCACTCTATTGATGACTTTGGTGGCGGAGAAGCTCGATGTGTAGATCGCGAGGTCGTCGGCAAAGCCTGCAATGTGCACGGGGGGGGGGGGGGGGGTAGGAGTTGCTGAAAATATGCGCTATGAAAATGTTGAAGAGGATCGGGGAGAGGACTGACCCTTGTGGGACTCCAGCTACTACCTGCTCGGTGACGGAGGTGCTGTAGCCTACTTTGATTTGTATTTTTCGATCTAATAGATATGAATGAATTAATTTGCAATAGGTGTTGGGTATTTTGTTAGATAACATCTGGTATATAAGTCCTTCTATCCATACTGAGTCGAAGGCCTTCTGGGTGTCTAGTAAGCGCAGTGCTGTGGTTCTTTTGTGTAGCATTTGATTTTTAATGTCATTTGTGACTCTGGCAAGGTGGTTGGTGGTGGAATGTTTGCTGCGGAACCCTAACGGTGTTGCGGGAATTATGTGGAGATCATGCAATGTTTTGCTGAGTCTATTTAGGATTATTTTGTCCATGATTTTTGAGAGTGTTGCTAGGAGGCTAATAGGTCTGCAGCTGGGTGATGCAGACGGGTTTTTGTTTGGTTTGAGTATTGGGGTGACTTTTGCACATTTCCATATCGATGGGAAGTGTTGGTGGTGGAGCATAGCGTTAATTGTGTAATGGAGTCTTATTATGGCTGTTTTTGGTAGGTTTTTTACGACTATGCTTGGGATGTGATCGATGCCTGGTGCTTTGTTGTTTTTGAGATTGTGTATTAATGCCATTAGTTCTCTTGAAGTGATTTGTTTAATCTGTGTCATGGGGGTAGATGTGATTTGTGGATCGTTTGTGTTTACTTGTTTTGTTGTTGAGGAGTGTACGTGTTGCTCAAATGCTTTGTTGCCTCTCTCTGCTGGCTGCTTGTGTGTGTCCTCGTAATATTTAGCAAATAGGTTGGCTTTTTCTTGGTCCGAGTGGGCTGTTGTGTTTGTGTTTTTTAGTGTTGCTACGGTATCGTTTCTGATTAGGTTAACAAATTTTGTAATTTTCCAGAGGGAGTTAATATTGTTGTTTGCGTTTGTTAGTTTATCGTCCCATGTTTAGTTTCTCCAGCAGAGTAGCTCGCTTTTGACGGATTTTGTGAGTTTGTTGTAGGTTTGTTTGAGAGGTTTAGTTCTCTGAAGCTGCCATTGTGATCTGATTTTATTTTTTTCGTTTATTAGTTGGATGAGGTGCGGTGGTAGTGTTGGCAGTCGGGATGCTTGAGGGGTTAACGGGGTGGCGTTTGCGGCTGCTGCCGTGATGATTTCAGTAAATTTTACTATTTCTGTCTCTATGTCATCTGTGGTGTTGATTTCTGGTTTTGCCGTCGGGATTTTAACTATCAGCTATTTCACTTAAGAAAAGGTTTCTTTATTTATAATTTTGTTGCAAAATTATTAAGCTCATATGTAGGTCAAGTTATAGAATAAATTTTATACACATTTTAACAAATATTGGTAAATATATTATTACATATTATACATTAATGCGGCACATAACAAACAATGCTCATTTATTTTATTTATATTACAATATTTATATTACAATTATCTTATTTACATTACAACTTTATATTACAATGTTTGTGACAAAGTTCTTTTTCTTGCGTCGGGGAATATATGACGGTAATCGCTGACTATTTGTAATATAAACTGTCTCTGTTCTTCGTCATGCGTTAAACATTTATTGTACTCTGAAATTAATTTTACTGCTCTTTCTGCGGTCTCAATTACAACTTTTAATTTCGCAATTATATCATGGGCTTGTCTGTAATTATCGTCTTGGTACCACGTCACAGGAGCGTTTTGCAAAAATGTAGTATTTATATGGAATCTTTTAAAAAACAATTTGGTTTCTTTACTAACAAAATACTCAATGCCTTTTCCAACTAAAACCGAAATATCTTCTAATTTTGCGTTAAATCATTTTGGACTGTGATCAATGTTACTATCCTCTTCCGTAGACTCTAAAGCTTTAACCATTTTTCTTTTTATATTTGGAGAAATATTGTTATCAAAAAATGCCATTGCAATCGACTCTGGACTTAAATGCCATAAATGGTTTGTAAATTTTCTTATTGCGACCTGCGATGTGGTATCATCGACATCATTATATAATACCATATTTAAAAAAAATCTAAATCCGTTTTTGCTGCTTCAGCTACAAAAGGCGCGCGGAACCACACTTTTACATAGACCCTATCAATGAAAATGCAAATGTTGCAAATACCCTTATATTCCTCGGCACTTAAATTAAATTCTTCGTGAAATAAAAATATCTTTAAACAATAAATTGCCTTTGCCATCCATTGCGCGTGATGCATGGCACCCGGTCTTCGAAAAGATATTTCCCGATTCGGTACATCTCCAAGAAATAGAAGCGACAATTCTAACAGTTCCTTATAATCTTCAAGCGGTTGATTATTTTCTAAATTATTTTGTAAAAATACCTTAAGATTATCTAATTCATATACGAGTAATAAAAAGGTCTATGCTGTTTTATGATTATCCTTTAACAAAATGCCTTATAGAGCGAAAAGGATTTTCGCAGGTATTGATAGGCCTTAGAGTTTGGTTCCAAGAATGAATTTTCCTTAGTCTCGAGGAATAACATCAAATTGTTTTATGATGGTAACAGAATTAAGAAGCAAACTGTAACTACATGACAGGACCATTCAATAAGGTTGAGAAATCTTATAAGCCAAATACAAAAACTGTTTGAAAGATCTTCTATTTAATGTATCATTTGTTTCTAATAGCAATGTACGGAACAGTTATTAGAGCCGTCCTATTTACTTTGAACGAATGGTAATAGTATTATCACAGTCATATAAGTATTTAACTGAAACCACAATGCACACAAATTGTAGTTATTGAGTCGCTAACACAGTGTGGCGGGACAAGCCCAGAGTCGATGTTCCTTTGCGCCTATGCGTCGGTCATTAGTGCGACAAGGATAGTTGCGAGATAGTACCAGTCTAACCTCTTGCATAGGCGTAGCCCGGCTGGCGGCCGCGCGCTTTAAAGAGCCGCGCGTTGCCAGAAGATGAATAATAATAAAATCCCTGGTGGCACCTTTTCCCGTTATCCGATTGCGATGAAACTTGGACATAATCATTTTTTTATCAAATGGAACCATTGAGTGGACGCCATCAGAAAAATTCGAAAAACAAAATTTCATGAAGTATATCTAAGGGCCACCCTACTGTCGACACGTGCGGCCCTGATGGTGGAGGCAGGGGCATCCCTCGTGGGTTGGTAAGGTTTTGATGGGTGAGTGCGTTGGGTGCTGGCCGCTTCTGCATATGAGAATCCGGGTGTAGTATGCCTGACTTCTTGGGTCCTTCGGTTTTAGGGGGCATTCGGTGGTGGCACGGGTTGCGTTTTCTTGGCAATGTATCGAGCCTGGCGCTACAATGCTTTTGCTGTCTTAGCAATCCTGTTATCTTCGCGTGGTCTTCCTTGCTCTTGAGGTGGATTTGAGTTGTTCGGCCGATGTATATGAAAGAAATCTACTTGTGATTTTGTTGATTTCTTGGGTGAAGCTTTTGGAGATGGCTGGGGTACCGTTTACCACTATTAGTGGGATTTTCGGTTGTTTAGCCGCTTCTGGTACTTGCTCGGGGGCGTTCTGCAGCAGCTCGAAGGAATTCCTTGTGGGGATACTTGGATCCTGGTCCATTTCGTCGTTGTTTGAGTCCATGAATGAATATGGCTTCAGGTTGTGGTGGTTTTTGGTGCATTGCTGTTGCCATCAATGCAAATGTTCATTAACATGTCTTTCAGGGTAGCCGGCGTAATGGCGTGGACTTTCCTGTTCTGCGTGGCTCTCTGCTTCTTCATAACTTTATTGGGTTGAGGGGGTGGCCTCTCATGCTTGGGAGGTCTTTTTGATGGCGTTGGTGGTTCCGTCTTAATGCGTGACGTTGAATTTGCCCAACTGATTGAATGAGCCGGTTCCTTAGGTGTGTTCACAGCACGTTTTTCTTGTCACTTTCGCTATTCACTTTTCACTTTTACTTTCACTTTGCTCGGTTATGCCCAGTAGGGTCCTCGGGGTGCTTGCCCTCCGGCGGTCGGTTTGGGACTCAGGATCTGCTACGTATCACTCGATATAGATGGAGTGGCATAAACTTATATATGGGACGTATAACTTTAAACCCGTTTTTTTTAAAGTTATGAGTAGTTGAAGCTAATATTTTTGGAAAAGTATTACTCCTACGCATACTATATACCCTCAAAAGCTCATTGAAGAACAGAAGACACAACTGACGACTTCTCCTGGTCAGCTCAATCTACTGTAGAAGCTCTCATAACCCAGCAAACCGTAGAAAGTATTTTGACGGTACGGCTTGTAACAGGAACAATCTTCAACATTTATCATTTCATTTATCTTCCAATTCAACATAAGAACAGCTCCATTTTTTCCGTCACCAATCGAAAGAAAGACTACCTACTCATTTCCCATTCAAAAACCCTCTTTTCGTTCGTATAAGATATCTCGAGCTGCAGAGTATCTGAGTGGAAAGTACTTGTACACCAATATTCACACAAGCACGTCCACGGATCAACCCGTCTTCGAGGTCCAACTGTTGTTTCCTAATTCCAATTATCTTCGGGATGACTGCAATACGAGGACCATCAAGGCACATATTCGAACGTGGATGTACCTTGATAATAACCTGTGGATATACGACTTACAGAAGCCAATAACCGTAACAATTGTTTGTGGAAGATATAGTAGCCACGTGAAAGACATAAGCTTACACCACACGGGAATTTTACAGTTCCAAAATTATTGTAAAGCTTAAAAAAATATTTCCCACTACATCCCTGTAGGAAGCATAACACAGGACGATTGTTGTATCCTTACGGCAGAACTACTTAAATTCGAGTCCCTTGAATTAAAACCAATAAAGCTAGCAAATAAAGCAAATATAGCTGTAAATATATTAGCTAGTCTGAAGTATGCAGACAAGAAACTAAAGAACTTCGACAACTTAATTACAAGAAGTTGGGAAGAGCCTTTCATTATAACACATGAGCAGTGGTACACAATTAGCCTGTGTGTACTTAGTACCGTATTATCACTCATTATACAGGAAAACCTTTGCCCTTGGTGTACGCTGTACCAACTCTTGAAATAGATGTTCTGCTTCACAAAGAATCTTTTCATAAGGCATGAACAAAATCGCCAAACGTACTTCTTATTCCAACCAAGCGTTCTTCCAGAAAAATCGGTCAATTTTTAAAGGTCAATGAATTCGTCTTGAAAAGCACTATCAAACGATCGGAAGAAAAATATATATTTTCATTTAAAAAACCGAAAATGACTTTCATGTCTTGTCAACTAATAAAGTTAGAAACAATTTGCATAAGTCAAAAGATTTTCCCCCTTGTACTATGGAATATTCATGTAAAAAAATTTGTCTATCTACAATACTTTAGGAAATAAACGCTTGTCCATGTTACCACGGACACCCTGTATATAAATATACATATATGTGCAACCCTTAGACCATAGAACACCATTGCATTTCCTGATATTATACCGGTCACTACAAGTTTCATAGTTATAAGTGTTGGTTACGGTATACTGTAGAAAATTCGAGAAATATATTTAATAACACCTTCGTTTTATTAGATCGAAAACGACTGCATCCCCCGATCATCCAACACATATATTCACTAAAAGACTTCTCTTTTCCATGTACGCGCCTCAGAACGACGTCTCGCCAAAAGCTTGTTCTCCGGATGATGGAACATATCTCTCAAAATATATAACAACTCTTCCACTGGCATTTCAAAATGTTCTAGTTTTGAGTGAAACCATTTGAGCGCATTTCCACTAGAACCTACCCGATTATTACCATCATTAAGTGATCAGTTAGCTCACAAGCCGTTGTTACGATTTGGTGAAAGGGAAAATAATCCAATCCCTTCTTGCAAATCAACACTTGGAACGTTTATTAAAAGAAACAGACTTATAGGAATCGTCTGGCATCGTCGTAGTATAGTATGTATATGTATATCACAAAACTGCGTACAAAGTACTTGTTAGTAACACTGGGCTCAGAAGTCTGGCGTCTGGGGGTTTTTGCGCACCCTTATACCTATAGATTTTGAAGGGGTGGTAGTCCGTGGTCAGCTCATCTCTCTTGCTTCGTTGACGCGTCACTGGTGACGCGTACTCGGTTCAAAGTACGAGTAGTGAGCATCAGGGTAAGTAAGTGATGACGAGGATTGACTCGTCATCATCTTGCAGGCACAAACAAGTTGTTTGGCTGATACCGTAACACACCCCACCATCTAACAAATTTTCGCCCCGGAAAATCTAATCTCTTAGATTATAACGCACGCTCTTTCTGTGCGGGTTAATTCTAATCGCTGGTGACGGTGGTTCCAGCTCCATATTTGAATGCGGTGAGAGCGAATTTGTTGTTGGTAGAGACCTTCGAATTGGTATGGCCGCTGTAGATATGTTTGCCATACTACTTACATTAGTGTTCGTATTATAGCAGTTATATATGTAGGAAATTAATTGGGCGACGAAATCTAATTGAGGAATATAGTTAATTTAAGTCTAATTATATTTATTACTAGATTTAGATACACTTCTCTCTTTCTCTCTTTCTCTCTCGCTCAATCTCTATACTCTCTTAACTATCAATTCTTTTAAAACTCAAAACTCTTTTATAACTCAACTCTTTTCAAAACTCAAACTCAAACTCAAACTCTTTTAACACTCAAAACTCAACTGCCGTTCCGCAACCGGCCTCATATATATACAATCTTCGCGAGCACACGCACGCCCTCGTTCGCCCACCGATTATCCGGCTAATCAGCCGTTACAAAGATTTTCTGGCTAATCAGCCGTCACGCGTTTGGCTCCGTCGCACACTCGCTCGCACTCTCTCGCACACTCGCTCTCACTCTCTCACACTCGCTCCTTGGGCCGTTACCTATTTACAAATTATGTTTGTCGCGGACAAACAATACTCGACCCATACTCAAAACGCTGATCGCCCGTGGGAAAACTTAAACGTCGATGGATTTTAACTTCCACCTTCTACATATATATTAGTACATGGTGTAAACAGATACTTAATTAGTTTGTGCACTTTAAATTTATACAGTGCGTACATCGAAATAAATATTGTTAAACATGCGGCTATGATTTTGAGTTTTATGTAGATAAAATTCATATATAAATACGTGTATAAATATAAGTGAGTGTAAATTCGGTAGTTCTAATGTAAATATTAAAGAACATATATTGAGGTAACAAATTATTATACTATACTACAAGTTGGTATTTTAAGTTATTTTTGTTGGTTCAAAAATGATGTTTTATCGTACTGGACACACGGTGCTGCGATATTTCACAGTTTATTTTTCTGTGTGATTAGTGATATTAGAGCGCAGGGTTTGCAGTAGCATCCCTTTAAATTAATTTGATTTAAAACCGAGGTAAAGTTCACGGAAATATTTGAAATTTCTGCATGTCTGACGGGAAAATCTCTCGTTGAGTAGTTGTGTATTCATAAAAATAGTCTTTTTCTGAGCTTGATCAAACTGGTTAGCTTTTAAGTCAATGTCTTTGTCAAACGGCCTCCTGGTTGGTAATCCAGTTAATTTTGCTTCCTTCTCTTCTTTTTTTTTCTTTTTCCGATGCTTGATTTGATGTATTTCTAGTAACGACTTCTTGCGTTTTTCACGTTTCCTGCTTTTCTCGGTATCAGTCGTTTCATTTTGTTTGCTGATTTTCGGATTTGGGTTCATGATTTCGTACACCCTTTCTTCCTCCCGTTCTTTCTGATACTCAACCTTTTTTGCAGTTGTGTCGGTCCAGAACGACCTATCAGTCATATCCGGGCCGGCTCTCATTCGGCACTCTCTTGGTCCTAATCCTAAATTGGTTGCATGTGCGCATGGCAATTCCGTCATCCATTCTTCTCTTTCGTTTGTAACTGTATCAGCCCCTTCTGTTCTCTCGTTCTTCATTTTCCCCGCTCTGTGCTCTAGTAATTCGTGTACATAATTATTCTTCAAAGGTGGATGATCAATTGGTAATGGACCTATTCCATCCTCATCCTCGGATTCCAGATCAGAAGCTTTCGTGCATTCAACATCGTTATCTGGTTCTATCATAGACGGCAGAACGGCTCCTATTATCTGACTTCTTTTTTCGCTACTAGATTTTTGTGATAATAAATGAAGTGGAAGTGCTGGACCAAAGAGCATGTCATCTTCTTCTGTCGAATTTTCTTCCACTATATTGTGATCTCTTGTATAAACATCTAATCTCACAGCGTCTGCTGAAGTCTGACAATCGGAAGCTTCAGTACACGATTTTTTGCTTTCTAAATTTGGCGGCAAACTTGGACCAACGAAACTCTTAGTTTCTTCCTGATTTGAATTAGTCGTATTAGAAGAGTCAATAGAAAATTGTGGTGGTAGTGCGGAACCGTATGTTGAATCCATTGTATTTTCTCTCGAAGAATCATTACTATATATTTGGAAACAGGTTTCCTCCCTCAAATTCGTATCATCCCACTTACTATCGGAACTAACGATTTCTTCTTTCAATCTAGGTCTGTATGAGTTATTTTGTCTATAATGTGACTCATTTCGTCTATCCGATGAGTTATTTTGTCTGTGATACGAGTCATTCCGTCTATCATACGTGTTGTTTTGTCTATAATCAGGATAATTTTGTGTAAGCCTCTGTGAAATGTGTAGCGGCCAGATGCACGTACAAGTGGAAATACTTGGCGTGCAAACGGTCAAAACGATTTATGACGCCCGCGTCTGCGTAAGCTATTTTTGAGGAACTGTTTTCCATCGTTTTTAAGTGTTCGAAAGGAACAACTCACTTTCTCCGCGAAGAATAGTCGACAGGCTCAATAGCGGTCGTAAGTGTCATAAACCCGGAATTTCCTAAGGGCCCTCGAGTCCAGACACGCCGGTCGGGGACCTCCGGAGGCGTAAGTTCGGGCCTGCAGGAAAGCCTGCTTCATCTCGTCACATCGGCAAGATATCCTCCCTGACAGGTTGCACCCCCGTTCCAGGAAAAGGCGCGCTTAGGGCGTGAGGACTAGGCGGTGCAACCTTATCGAAAAAACCACCTAATTGGTTAAGCCAGCTTTCGGGCCCAACCAATTAGGCAACGAGTTCGTCCTAGGATAGTTTCGTAGGATAAGATCTAAATGTAAAATATTATTAAGGATTCGAAACTCGAACGGAAAAGACCAGTCTAATAAAAGCAACAGAAAACGAACTTGTGATTATTAAACACTCAACCACGAATCCTTCAAATGTATAACTTTTGTTCATACTCAAGTGCAAAATCCATCGCTTCTCTTAATGTAATGGGCCTTAATGACCGCACAATTAACTGGATATCGGATTTTAATCCTCTAATATATTGGATGCAAGCAATCTTATCTTCGTTATCAATTAACGCGGTTTTTATGTTAGGTGGCTGAGATGCGTCATTCAAAATAGCTCTTTTTACGTCGTGTTGACAGCTCGCAAATTTTTTGATATAATGCTTAATTGTGTCGTTTCGTTGACTTAAATTACTTCTTTCAAATATCGCGAGTTCGTAATTTCGTATCGGACCAAATTCTCTTCTTAATATTACAGCTAGTTCGTCTATTGTTCTACACTGAGAGCCGTCTATGGCTCGTTTGGCGTTCCCTACAATTTTCTGTGTTATTAATAATTGTACAAATATGTTTTCATTGCATCGGATCGCGCTATATAAACTTTCTGCTTCGGAAATAAAGTTTCTACTGATATTTCATGTCCATCGTATTGTGAAATCATGTCTAAATTTTGTTTGATATTTCTCACGGTACGGGCCATTTCTAATGCGCTTCTATCGTCGTTACTGACACTATTACAGTCGTAGTCGGAGTCTTGATTATGTATCTCATCGCGACGCGTGTCTTATGGCAAAGCACCTCCCATATTTGATTAATCAAAACTTGCTGAGTGACCTGGCTCGCCAGAGTCTTGCTCAGTAGGCGATGGATCGCATTTCGGTTTGCGGAACATTCTGATGTTGTTAATTGTGACTATGTGCTCAGTACTTACGCGATTATCAGAAGTATCGCTCGCATTGATAATAGGAGGGCGAACGCTGATGATTTCCACCTCGGCGAAAATGCAGTGTTGGTCGTTTCGCTTGTGGTAGATAGGTCCCTTGTAGTTGTTACCTCGGGAATCCTGGACAGACGATGCTGTCCTGACGATCCTTGACACCTCGATGTAGCTGTTTCCGTCGTTCGAATTTTGGAAGGATGGCGGAGTTTTCACCTTGATGATACAATCCGTCGGGTCCGTTCCAGGAGATCGGTTGCTCTTGTCAAATTATCTCGATAAATTGAATTGTTGAACCGATCCCACCGCTGCCACCAGAAAGTTGTGTTACGATTTGGTGAAAGGGAAAATAATCCAATTCCCTTCTTGCAAATCAACACTTGGAACGTTTATTAAAAGAAACAGACTTATAGGAATCGTCTGGCGTCGTCGAACACAAAACTGCGTACAAAGTACTTGTTAGTAACACTGGGCTGAGAAGTCTGGCGTCTCGGGGTTTTTGCGCACCCTTATACCTATAGATTTTGAAGGGGTTGTAGTCCGTGGTCAGCTCATCTCTCTTGCTTTGTTGACGCGTCACTGGTGACCCGTACTCGGTTCAAAGTACGAGTAGTGAGCATCAGGGTAAGTAAGTGATGACGAGGATTGACTCGTCATCATCTTGCAGGCACAAACAAGTTGTTTGGCTGATACCGTAACACCGTCTTCAATGTTTCGATGTGTCGTCTCCATATCTCAAAAGTGTTACATCCGTCGAAATAACTCAATAAATCTGCAATCGCAGTTATACTCGCAGCTAGCCATTAGAAAACCAGCCAACATGTGGGGAAGAAGTGATATGGAACAGGCTGAAGTATTTGCAAACCACCTCTGCAACACATTCACACCACACAATACTAAAAATAATAATTATCATGCAGTTAATTGCAAAGACACAGCTATTGATAATACTAACCTGCTGAATGAACGCTATCCAACACAACTACTAAAAAACTTCTATGTGTAGTTTTGGGTATCGGCTGTAAATAGACCAAATGTAGAATTGAAACTTCTTTATTTTAAAGTTGAAACGTTTCGGCAATAGTTTTATGCCCTCTTCAGTCTGAACAGTGGTTCTGTGTGGAAAAAGTTACTCTATTGCAATGCTATTATAAATATGTTAATATGTCTTATATACCTATTAATGCCTATGTTAACTAATTATCGTACATAAAATTGAATAAATTGAAACTCACTAAAGAAGTCCTAGGTTTCTTATGTTCTGCCCTAGGTGCTTATGTCTTAGGTGTGAAGGTAAGACTAAAGTACATATTGAAACTTAAGATTAACAGCTACCCACTAAGGCGGAGAGGAAGGACAGAGGCTATTTGTTTACATTAATTATCGTCACCAAATCGGTTGCGCAATTTTTGAACGTGGTCTGCTGGGCAGTAAGGACCTAATCCCGCCTGGATTCTGCGCGACCTAGAGTCGGTAGTATCGATCCATTAAGTCGATCGGCGGACGTCAATGGATTTACGTATCACTTACTATCCAGCAACCATCGCAGTACGTTCTTGAATTCTTGGCCAAGGCATTACAATTAATCTGAATTCTTCCGTGTGATCTAGTGTGTGTCTGCAAATATAATCGGTAGGTAGGTAGGTGTGTAACACTTCCTTTTTGTTAGTAAGGAAAATATTAATGATCTAAGAAGCGGATTTCTATTGTAATAGAGAAATAGTAGATCGACTATGTGAGTAGGTGGGCGATGAGGTCCGTGTAGTAAAGTGATAGGTTGACCGATTCGAACTTATTAATGCTATTTTCCATCTGTATATAGAGCGATTCGGCGATACTACGGCGCCAATAGTTGTTATCCTTGTGAAGAACGCTGGTGTTACTGAAGTCAAACGTGTGGCCATTGTCTAGCACGTGTTCCGTAAGAGCCGTTCTGCTAGATAGGTGCGTGAGACTGTACCTATGCTGGTACAATCTTGTTGCTAGCTGGTTTTGTGTGTGGCCCACGTAGCACTCTCCGCAATTCCTGCAAGGTATTTTATACACGATGTCCGTTTTCTTGCTGATGTTTAACTTGTCCTTGCCTTTGTTGAAAAAGCCAAAGATATTGTTTGTCATTGTGTATATACACCGCAGGTTATACCGTTTTAGGATCGGGACTAGGTCCAAATCATAAATAAACGGAAGTACCACCGAATTATTCGAAGATGGGTCCCCCAGGCGGTTTATCCTGTCTTGATTTACCCGATAGGGATGATAAATTTCACCCACCCGTCTCCTGATGATATTCTTGACGAAGTTCTTCGGGTAGCCGTTGCGGGATAATGTATTAATAATAAGTTCTAGATTATCTTTTCTAAAATTAGGGTGTGCTAATTTTACAGCACGGTCAACCAAACCTACAACTAGACTTATTTTGTGCATGGTGGAATGCGCCGAATTGAAATTGATGTATCGCCCAGACCGTATTTTTTTGCGGTACCAATTCGTGACAATTTTATTTCTCTCTCTTATCACCTCAGTGTCTAAGAAACTGATTTTGTTGTTGTTCTCAAGTTCGAATGTAAACTTAATCCTATCGTGGAAAGACTCAAAGGCATCTATAGTGTGTGTTACTTCGTTACATGGAAGGCAAGTGATGATGTCATCCACATATCTGAAGAAGAAGGGTAAACCAGCTAGCAACAAGTGTAGCGTCCAGAAATGGACACTAGCGAAATTCTTGCTACCGCAATTGGATCACAGATGAATTGCAGGAATGCGTATTTGTTTAATACAATTTATTGATTAGGAAAAATAAGTGGTTGTTACGCCTTAAAACTGAACTTGGACTATTGCTATGGTATGACACTATACGGACTGTTTGTGGTTCTAACTACTATACTTGCTTTGCCTACGAAAGAATGGTGGCAACTGAATCGACCAAGTTGTCGACTCGGAAAAGTAAAATTATATGAGCTGCTATTGGCTGAATTCAGAGTTACTTCCCTGTAGAAAAGGGTGTGATTATTTTATGGTTTTGTACGTTCATTGGGCATGAGACCCTGAAGACCTTGTACTGATGCATTCGAGCGTGGCTTGGCACTTCCCAAAATCATCCCGTCCCGGCGCCTCCAGGGTGGTCGCAGGTCACATCGGGCAACAATGACGCGGTTATGCCTTAATTTATGACCCGAACCACTTGATCCTGAAGTCGCACAGGCATGGGAATGTTTAGATTTTGAACTGAAGTAAACCAAACCACGCCATAAATATCTATTGAAGTCCTTGGTCTGAGGACTTAAACGGTATATCTGGCTATTTGAAGCCAACCCAACGATGATAATAAATTCAGCCAACAACAGCTCAACTTGCGACGCAACATGCCGCCCGCCTTGAACGGCACTGTTCAAAAGTGAATGAGATATTGTCTACTATAATATACATAATAATGATGACGTACGTGAAAAATAACGATAACATAAATGCGTAATATTGTACGCACCTACAACTAAATGATGTACTATGACTAAGAGCACAATGAACAAGAAATACTCTGACTGAAAGTATTAACAGTGAGATACAATGAATGATATATAACCAAAAGATTCCTAATGATGACACTGCTTAAATGTAATGTAATTATTCTACGATGTTAGTATTCTATTACATACGAAAAAGTAATGAGTTAAAGGAAACTATGATTCATCGACACAATATGATAAATAATATAAAATGATTAATAGCTAACGAGATGCTTAATGCTACATTATAATAACATACAGAGGAATATAGTGCAAGTTAGCCAATAAATGTCTTTCGATGGTAGAATTGATCATCCTACTACAATTACGGAGGATTTTCTAAGTGATGTGTATATAGTCTTTTGGTTGGTCGCCTGTACGTTCCACCTGCGGTCCTTACAGTAGCAACTCGAATTATCTTGTCGTCACCTGGATGCACCGCGATGACACGACCCAAGACCCATTTTAGTGGTGGAAGATTATCCTCCTTGATGACCACCAGGGTGCCAATTGTTAGTGGTTCGGATGAACCTGTTGTCCATCTATTCCGGACATGCAGCTCGTTCAAGTATTCTTCATACCATCTTTTCCAAAAGTGCTGCTTGACCTTGGTTATGTGTTGCCAAGCTGAGAGGCGATTGCACGCCGTACTGTCAAAAGCGTGTTCCGGTATGTTCGCTAAAGAATCACCTATTAGGAAGTGACCGGGATTGAGAGCAAGGAGACCGTCAGGATCGGATGACAATGGAGTGAGAGGACGAAAATTTAATATTGCCTCTATTTCAATGATATAGGTATTCAATTGCTCGAATGTGAAGAGTGTGTCACCCACGGTCCTTGCTAAGTGATGTTTAAATGACTTTACTGCAGCTTCCCAAAGCCCACCGAAGTGTTGTGCTCTTGGTGGTGAAAAATGCCATGTAATTCCGTGAGAAGCTAGATGATCTGTTATTTGTTTATGATGTTTCGAATTATTGATGAGTTCCCATGAATCGTTCAATTCTCTTTTGCGCCCACAAAGTTAGTGGCGTTATTAATATAAATATTTTTTGCGAGTCTTATACGAGAAAAATATCGTTTTAAGACTGTGATAAATGAAATCTGCGGGATTATCGTTTGTTGAAATATGATGCCACTCATCGGAGCTAGTGTTCGTTTGAATTTCAGCTACTCTATTTGCAACAAACGTTTTTAGATAAGTTGTAAAGTTTTACTAAAAGAACTGCTGCGCATAATTCTAGACGAGGCAATGAAATTGTTTTTAATGGAGCTACACGTGATTTTGCACATATTCAGTTTATCTGTATATTGCCATTTTCGTTGGTGGATCGCATATAAATACAAGCACCATAAGCGCTTTCACTGGCGTCACAGAATCCGTGCAACTCTAAGTCCGAATTATGTTTGTGAATCGCTTGACGCGGTATGCAAAACTTATTCACCAAGTTCAGATCGTTATTATATTCGCGCCATCGCGATAGTATTGAGGACGGAACTGCATCATCCCATTGCAAATTAGCCTTCCATATATCCTGCATGAGGATCTTGGCCGTGATTATAACTGGGCCTAATAAACACAAGGGATCGAAAAGCTGTGATATTTTTGATAGAATTATTCGTTTTGTAATCGGTTGATTATTGGTTTCGGAATTAATAGAATAGCCAATGCTGTCATTAGTGGCATGCCAAAAAATGTCCAACGTTCGTTTAGATGACGTAGAGTCTATCGTGAGGTAGTCGCATTCAGATCGCGAGGTAATGTCATTAATTAATGAAGGCTCATTTGTCGACCATTGTCGAAGGTGGAATCCACCTTCTGCTAAAAGAGATGTTAAGTCATCCCGAATTTTTAAAGCCTCCTCAATAGTGTGTGCACCAGTTAACAAATCATCTACATAGAAGTCGCTTTTTAATATTAAAGATGCGAGTGGAAACGTCTCTCCTTCGTCCTCTGCCAGTTTATGCAAGCATCTAATTGCTAAGTAAGGAGCGGAAGAAGTGCCATGCGTGACCGTAACTAATTTATAAGTTTTAATAGCTTCCTTTTTATTAGGCCGCCACAAAATTTTTTGATACTGTGCATCTGCGGGATGCATGAGAATTTGCCGGTACATTTTTTCAATGTCAGCTGTGAGGACATATTTGTGCGAACGAAAGCGTAAAATGAGTGAAAAAATGTCCTCCTGAATTGTAGGACCTACCATTAATGTGTCATTAAGAGAACAACTTGAAGAACTTTTGGCTAAACCATCGAACACTACGCGGACCTTTGTTATTAAACTAGAACTTTTCACAACAGCGTGGTCTGGAAGATAAAATCCTTCTTCTATTGAAGCGGTATTAGAGATATCTACAATGTGTCCTAACTGGAGGTATTCGTCTAAAAAGTCGTTATATTGAGAACGTAAATGTTGGTTGTGTTCTAATTTTTTCTCTAAAGAATAGCATCTCTTTATTGCCGTATGGAATGATTCGCCAAGTTATTCCTTTGCCTTAAATGGAAGACGCACAGTATATCTACCGATATGATTTCGCGTTGTATGTAATTGAAAGTGCTTTTCACATGATTTCTCTTCCGAAGATAAATGAGTTATTGTGGGAAATTCCTCTAACTCCCAAAATTTATTTAGACATGTGTCTAATGTAGCTTGAAAACATTGCGTCTTTGGAGCATGAGTTGCAACGACTTCGGCCGCGCCAGAAATTATCCATCCTAATCGCGTATTTTGAAGTATGGCAGTTCTATTGTTCAACTTGATTTGACCTGCACGTCATAATCGGTAAAACAGGTGTTCCCCTAATAACGCGTCAATTTCCGCGGGAAGGTGAAAATCAGGATCGGCAAATTGTATATGATCTGGTATACAGAGAGCCTTATAATCTACCTGACGCGATGGAAGAAAAGCGGTGATTGTAGTTAATGTGTTACGAGCCGGGGCGCGGCGTGCGTGGACCGACGTAGAATTTCAGTACCCTGCTTGTGGCGTCTCTCGAATTAATATACCCGCGAGAGGGGTTTCGGCGTTGTGACCCCTCTGCCTTCTCCCGTTAATAACGAATCCGAAGATTCGCGTCAGTAAAGGTGGATCTACTTGGTAACCACCACTGACTGGTAGAGAGAAGTAGCCAGAAGCAGGTGCTCGCGAACTCAGATAATCCTCGCTTACGAATGAATATACCCAGGAGAGGGTTTTCGGCGTTGTGACCCCTCTGCCTTCTCCTGTTAATAACGAATCCTAAGATTCGCGTCAGTAAAGGTGGATCTACTTGGTAACCACCACTGACTTTATCTAAGCGAGTACCGTCTGAGTCGCAGCTCGTTAACTTATTATTTGATCGTACACTCTGAGCGGCTGGAGTGAACTCACGCGATTCTATTATTAGAGGGTAGGTCAGAGTTATTGACTACAAGGGTTATAAAAATATCTAAATATATTCTCACTATTGCTGAATGATTAAAGACCTGGCCTTTACAATGATGTTGAGTGTTACCTTGCGGTTTCGGTGTACGGTTGATACTAGAAACTGACTTTGATGTTATGGGTAACTTGTCCCAGGCTTCAGCAATTCCCCTTAAGCTGTATGAACGTGACTACGATTGGGCCCTAAAGGGCTGCTCTATTTATACCGAGAAAAAACGTGGTTTAAACGTGGTTTTGCGGAAGGTGGAAAAAAGGTGGAGCTAGCGGCGTCGCTACCGAACCCCGGGCGCGAAACGCCTAGGCGCCTCGCCCTGGGCCCGGTAACGACGTATTGTTTTTCGGGGGTATTGTTGGAAGCCCGAGACAGGTTGTCTGCTTTCTATTTGCACTGTTGGCCGACTTTCCGGTGTTACTCCGAGAATTTAAGAAATTCTCATATCGAAAGACGCGTATGTAACAAATGCAAGAAAATCAGCATTATAATTGAAAATTGAAGTTAATGATTTAATTGTAGCTCTAACAGAGTATGTTATGTTACTTGAATTTTGACCTAAGCCTGATACTGGAATGTCTATTTTGCGTTTTTGTAGCTGCAAGCGTTCTGCGAGTTGTTTTGTTATAAAATTGGTTTGAGATCCGCTATCTAATAAAACTCTAATTCTATGCTCCTTTTGAGCACTGTATAAAATTATCACTTGTGCAGTGGATAATAAACATTCAGCCTTTGTTAAGGCGGCTAACGAAACGGAAGTAGAAGGCGCGTTATCGTCCTCTTGTTTTTTGACTGGTTGTGATTCCTCAACGAAATGTAATAAACTATTGTGCACATTCGAGCACTTTGTGCATGAAGTGCTACGGCATTTCGTAGCGGTGTGGCCGCTCCGTAAACAATTTATGCACAACCGCAAAGTTTTCGCCTTCTCAAAACGCTCACGGGGTTGCAGACTCAAAAATTTAGTGCAACTATATATAAAGTGATCATTTCTACACAGCAGACATGATGGATTGATGCTTGTTTTAGCACGCGCAATGTGATTGCGACTACTTGACATCGAAGGTTGACCCCTTTGTGGGTTCTGTGAGGATGATTGACCAATCTTCCCTGAAGGGTTTTCGGTAGTGGTTAATACTGCAGGTTCAGCGTCTATCGCTTGTAAGTGTAAAAATTCAAATAACTCTTGTACAGTGGGCTCCGGATTATTGTTAATGGATTGTTCCCACAAAGCGCGTATGCGTTTATCTAATTTGGATGTGACGATGTGAATTAATATTTCATGCCATTCTATTGGCTGACCGAATGTTTTTAACGCGTCGATATGCAGTCCTGCTCTTTCAGCTAAAGTCCCTACATGGCTGCGGGTTGCTTGGCTACACTCGGCAATTCAAAAAGTGCATTTAAATGAGCCTGAATCATCTTGCGCGGTTTGTCATATTTCTTTTTCAATAAATTCCACGCAACTAAGTAATTTGCCTCGGTCGCCTTTAATGGGGCAATGATGCCCGAGGCATCTCCGCAAATATAAGATTTGAGAAGATGAAACTTGTTTACGGCATTTATCGACTCCCTGTCGTGTACTAATGAGCAAAATGTGTCGTGGAAGCTATGCCAGTCAGCATAGTCTCCATGAAAAGGCTTAATCTGAATTTTCGGCATAAGTAATTGTGTAGACGTGCACGATTGATTGCTGGGAGAGGCCCTTAGATTGGCACTGAAAGTTGGAGACTCAAGCGTTTTACGGCGACGTAATTCCGTCATGATCATAATTGAGTATTCCATGTGGAACTCGTCAACTTCGAAGCGCACGGATTCAACGTCGTCGCTGTCTCCTAATGCTTCGATTTGAAATTGTACATCGGAAAAGGTTGTATATAGACCATCTAGTCTCCCTTTCTTATATTCAAGACTTGCGACGTCACATACTGTTATATCATCAAGTGATGATTTGAGCTTTGTCAATTGAGCTCTGAGAGTGCCGCGTTGTCTTACAAGGACCTTTAATTGCTGAGCCATTGTTTCCTACCCAAATACAGGCAATAATAAAGGAAATGGAATGCGAAAAGGAAGGTGATTCCAAAGACGAACTCACCAGTATGTAGACTTCGCAGCACTTGCGCAATGTGGTCTCGTTTACGTAGTGGAAATGAAGAAACTGGAGTTGCCAAAAGGTCCAACAGGTTCACAATCCTTCTGGTCAGGTGGCAGGATCAGCCTCCTTAGGTATGTGTCCCAAGGATGTGGTTTGACCCTCAGTATGGTAACGTGTCCAGTGCCGTCCAATGATGTCCAGTGATGATCAATGATGATCAATGATGTTCAATACAGTAATTGTACGAACGAAGGCCTTGCCACAAAATGTTTTTTGGGCGAGTATATTATTCGAAAGTTCCGAAATAATATATGACCCGGCGTAATAATGCACAAACACTTAGGTCCGGCTCAAATATCCAAATTCGAGTCGGTGATAGGATGTACAACAATTGTACATCCGGCTCGAAGGACCAAAAAATGTAGCGTCCAGAAATGGACACTAGCGAAATTCTTGCTACCGCAATTGGATCACAGATGAATTTCAGGAATGCGTATTTGTTTAATACAATTTATTGATTAGGAAAAATAAGTGGTTGTTACGCCTTAAAACTGAACTTGGACTATTGCTATGGTATGACACTATACGGACTGTTTGTGGTTCTAACTACTATACTTGCTTTGCCTACGAAAGAATGGTGGCAACTGAATCGACCAAGTTGTCGACTCGGAAAAGTAAAATTATATGAGCTGCTATTGGCTGAATTCAGAGTTACTTCCCTGTAGAAAAGGGTGTGATTATTTTATGGTTTTGTACGTTCATTGGGCATGAGACCCTGAAGACCTTGTACTGATGCATTCGAGCGTGGCTTGGCACTTCCCAAAATCATCCCGTCCCGGCGCCTCCAGGGTGGTCGCAGGTCACATCGGGCAACAATGACGCAGTTATGCCTTAATTTATGACCCGAACCACTTGATCCTGAAGTCGCACAGGCATGGGAATGTTTAGATTTTGAACTGAAGTAAACCAAACCACGCCATAAATATCTATTGAAGTCCTTGGTCTGAGGACTTAAACGGTATATCTGGCTATTTGAAGCTGTAGTGGACAGGATGGACGGGAAGATCGTGTCGGTGCGATTTCGTGTTTAAAACTTAACACTATTTTATTTAACACTACCTTACACTACTTAAATTACACTATTGCAAACTTAGATATTACACTATACTAAACTTAATTTACGCGACGGGTACTCTGAGTTTCGCGCGTGTGCGAAGTGTGACGGGCGTACGTACGGTCGGTTTCTGGTGCGGATTTGGACTGACTGCGCGCTGTTCGCGGCCCGTATTTATTGCCCGGCGCGTTTCTAGAAAGATCTGCTTCCAGAAGTGTCGATGCCTGTCAACGGGTGTGGTGTGTTGACGTTTCGAGAAGTTTCGCTCTAACCCTAAACTTCGGCGTCGACACTTCTGGAAGTTTCGCGAATGCTGTCCGCTACAAAGCCAACCAAACGATGATAATAAATTCAGCCAACAACAAGATTGTACCAGCATAGGTACAGTCTCACGCACCTATCTAGCAGAACGGCTCTTACGGAACACGTGCTAGACAATGGCCACACGTTTGAGGGAGATGGGAAATAGCGTTAATATGAAGTTCGAATCGGTCAACCTATCACTTTACTACACGGACCTCATCGCCCACCTACTCACATAGTCGATCTACTATTTCTCTATTACAATAGAAATCCGCTTCTTAGATCATTAATATTTTCCTTACTAACAAAAAGGAAGTGTTACACACCTACCTACCGATTATATTTGCAGACACACACTAGATCACACGGAAGAATTCAGATTAATTGTAATGCCTTGGCCAAGTATTCAAGAACGTACTGCGATGGTTGCTGGATAGTAAGTGATACGTAAATCCATTCACGTCCGCCGATCGACTTAATGGATCGATACTACCGACTCTAGGTCGCGCAGAATCCAGGCGGGATTAGGTCCTTACTGCCCAGCAGACCACGTTCAAAAATTGCGCAACCGATTTGGTGACGATAATTAATGTAAACAAATAGCCTCTGTCCTTCCTCTCCGCCTTAGTGGGTAGCTGTTAATCTTAAGTTTAAATATGTACTTTAGTCTTACCTTAACACCTAAGACATAAGCACCTAGGGCAGAACATAAGAAACCTAGGACTTCTTTAGTGAGTTTCAATTTATTCAATTTTATGTACAATAATTAGTTAACATAGGCAATAATAGGTATATAAGACATATTAACATATTTATAATAGCATTGTAATAGAGTAACTTTTTCCACACAGAACCACTGTTCAGACTGAAGAGGGCATAAAACTTGTGCCGAAACGTTTCAACTTTAAAATGAAGAAGTTTCAATTGTACATTTGGTCTATTTACAGCCGATACCCAAAACTACACATAGAAGTTATTGGACCAACAAATAAACTATTGATTACTATAACTACTAAAACAGTTAAAAACATCATCAGCAGTCTCAGTAACAATAAAGTACGAGGTATCGACCTGATAAATGAAAAAAATCTCTAAAAGCTACCACCAAAAGCAATAAGATTGATTACAATAATATACAACTCAATTCCAAGGGTCCAGTACTTTCACTCCATATGGAAACAAGCTCGCATTGTAATGCTGCGTAAACCAGACAAAGATCCACACAAGCCTTAAATCTTATACAAGCAATAAACGTTTACGGTAAAAATTAAAGACACATACTCGCAGATCAAGAACCTCAATGCAGGGTACCAAACACTACCAACAGCACATATGAACATTTCCAGACGACACTGCCGTATTAACTACACACTCTGATCCAAAAATAGCAACCTCGATTCTAAAAGAGCATGTTACAAAAATTGAAAAATGGCTGAGGAATAAACAGATTAAAATAAATCCAGACAAATTCAAACAAATTACATTCACACTCTGCACTCTGGATTCAAAAGTCACCTGGAAACATCACATCAAGAAAAAGAAGACAAATGTATTGGCTAACAAACAAAAAATCCAAACTCAGTGCAGAAAATAAACTTGCAATATACAAAACAATGATCTCACCAATATATACTTATGGAATAGCATTATGGGGAACAGCAGCAATAAGCCACATCGCAAAACTCGAATCACTAGAGTCAGTAACATTCAGAACAGTAGTCAACGCCTCGTGGTACGTTAGAAACGAAGATACGCAAAGATCTAGAAATTCTAACTATCCAAGAAGAAATTAAGAGATATGCGGCGAGACACAAGAAGAGGGCTGCACACCACCAAAAATAATTAGTCGCAAACGAAGTAATCTAAAAAAGAAACACCCCCTAAACGTAATATAAAAATACATCCTCCCCCTTTAGAATAATGTGCAAACACCAATAACACATCACCTACTACAGAAAAATTTACCAAATGTCCGACAGGAAAAAGTGTAAAGTATATAGTAATATAAAAGGAACTCACAGCGGACATATTCCGCGGCATCAGCGCTGGCCGAACGACTTCTTCGTCTCGGTCCTATTGACATTCCAATTTTGAATGCCATTAAGCAGCTAAATTTGTTTGTGTGCAAGTTCGAGTTCTCGTTACGCTAATTTCTTCTGCTTTCGGAAAAGTTCCATCTCACATTGCATAGGCGCCGCTCTAATTGTTACATTATTTTGCGCATCATCCTCGCTTGCAGTTCCATCAGCTTCACGACTCGTATGCACCTTCATCCACTTGCGAGATGGCTCGGCCACCATCAATCGGTTTATTAGTTCATCTTTTAAACCGGACGTGGATAGTCCTTTACCTCGTAATATTTCCTTCAATTTCGCTGTGGAAAATTACTCGAGCTCCTCAAATTCATCTTGATAGCCCTGATTACACTCACAAATTAACTGTCTCAATATGTAGTCATGTTTACGGACAGTCTTACGCTCTATGTGCACTCAAGTTTATCTGACGAAGTTTTGGACAGTACAAGTTTTACCAAAATAATCTTACGTGCGTACTCGGCACTTTCATACTATTCACGTCTAAATCAAATTTGTGGGATAACGAACTGAAATATAGGACGAAAAAAACGGAAGTTTATATTCAAGAACAGAAATGGTACATGAAGAAGAAATAATATAGTATCTAGTTTACTGAAACAATTTTTTGTGCCTTTCTGTACTGTGATAATTTTAAACGTAAATAAAAACATTCTTAAATGTACATGTATAATAGTTATAGCGATAAGTGAAATAAAAGAACCCGTTAGTGGTAAGATTACGAGGGCTCACTAGGGTGGTCCTGATTTACCCTTGGTCGAAATTTTCTTCGAATATTTGACATTGATCCCTCGCAATCCGCTCCACTGTCAAAAGAAATAAATTCTGCAGATTTTTATTACAATCGGACAATGGAAAGACGTACGGCAAGAGAATTTATTATTGATAACCACCTCGTGGGCGCTCTATTTCTTGAAGCGAGCGCCTGTTTTACGCCCTACGCTAGTGTAGGTTTCCCAGCCCGTAAAGCGCACTCGCTATCTTTGTCGCACAAATGGCAGCAACAGCTCCATTGGTGTCGAGCTTAGGGACCGCGGGGTCGCCTTGAATTGTTAAGAATTTAAAATTGTTACAAAAGCGCAAATAACGAGTTTAATCATAAAATACACTTGGAATTACGTTTTTTTGTGAAAGGGCAAAAACCTAGTTGATTAGTAACAGTATAAAATAATAAACGCACAAAGCTTTAAGCTATGGGTATCGGAAATTATTCTAAAACGTTTTATTACAATGTTAGAAACAAGTTTTCATCAACTAGATAGCTAATGAATGCAAACAGAAGAAAAAAGGTGAAAATTCTAATCATTTAATGATAATACAATTCAATAGACCGACTTATAACGGTCTTACAAGCATGCACTTACATCTGACATAACCCTCCGTTTCAACCCGTTAATGAGTAAATAAAAACCCCTTTGCAACAGTGACATTTTTCGTATTATAAAAGAATATAATGTTAGCCAATTACACTGTCCAACACAAAAAAATTTTGTAACAACGAATTGCTGTACGAACGAACGTGCTGAAAACGAATCCGCAAACCGTTTCTTGCCAGCAGCTACCGTTTTCGAAAAAATCCATTTTGAAAAAAAAGGTACTTTTTTGTCCTTTGAACAAGATTTGTGACGTAAGTATATGAGTTGGACAGTTTTTATTTGATGCCAAAAATTCTGTGGATCATTACGAATAAAATGATATGAATTACTTTTGCAGTATGAAATTGCAAATATGTTTAAACATTAGTTAAATTTGGCTAACTTATATATCTTAACGTTCTCCTGATAATCCTGTAACCATAGCGATCACAGCAACGAGCCCCCTTCACACTTTGCCGGCCGCTGTCACGTATGCGTTGGTTCTCTTCGCCCACTGCTATCGGCCGCTGTCACGTATGCGTTGGTTCCCTTCGCCCACTGCTATCGGCCGCTGACGATTGCGCGTGACTTCATTTCGCCCTCGGTTGTGCTTCATTCCGATCACTGCGATATTTGTACAGCTGGACATATTGATGCACGCAATCGATGAATAGGGGAACAATTGCTTCCACTATTCTCCTCTTCCAATTTACCTGACCGTCATCTATTGAAAGCTTTTAATTATCAACGTTGCAAATTTTTTAAATGCAATGTTATGAGAAAACATATAGGACTATGCAATAAAATTGGTTTAACATTTATCTAACTGCCTTTTTTAATACTAATTATATTGCACCTACTTATGTTACGAACGATTGCATACATGTCACCGTTGGCGAGCAGCAGAACCTGCGTGAAACTCGCCGCAGGCAGCGTAACGGCGGTGCAATAAATCTGCTGCCGGCAAAGTCTTCAGATTCACTCTAACCGCTCGGGGTGAATCGACTTACAGTTTACGGGTAAACCCTTGCCCATATTGACTATTTCCCCTTTAAGGAGTGGTAATACTTCGGAGTCCAGACTCGTGACGCGATTCGGCCATCTGCCTCTCAGCCTTCAAACACGCACGTCCCGCTCGTAACAATGGGTACAGACGAAGTAAACGAAGTACAATTACACGAAACACGACGAGCGCGATCGCGCCGTTTGGCATTATTCGACCGTATTTCTTTAAAGGCCCGTGGCACTCAAACGATTAATTACGCGTGGACATGGACAAAGGCACGACACTTTCAACTTCTGTAAATTACTAAAATAAATCAGTTAATCATCCTTGCAACTTATTATTCATTCAAATATCCTAACTGATATTGTTTACAAGTATTACCATTTTTTTTTTTTTTGTACGAGGGGAAATCTTCATAGACACCCCGGTCTCCCTCTGGGGGGGGGGAGGCCGGGGTAGTGCCGGATTCTTACCGGCTAAAACCCCTCGGTGGACTCCAGCCGTGGCGCTTTTTGGGACCCCGAGGCCCTCTTGAGAACTCTGCTCGGGATCCCAGCGCCCGGCCCTCAGAAGGGCCAGTTCAATTTTTGATTTTTGGAGATGCAGAGCGCCCACGACACTGCATCCCCCACCTCGGAACCACCATTCATGGCTGCCTGGGCCCCAACCAAGGCAGCCTGGTGGCTCCGGCGGCTATTACATAGCCGCCGCGGCAGCTGGCGGAGCCGGGGCTCTCCGTCCCCGCCTTCGCCCCCTTCCTTCAGGGTCCGCGGCTTCGCGGGCCCTTTCCGCGGCCTCCTTCCGTGACATTACCTGTTCACAGAAGGATTACAAGTATTACCAACAGCAGCGGCCAGGAGCCACACCAGCAGATTTTGTCTTCGCGCATGAATTTTGAAACACGATTTTCTCGGAAATAAAGCCCCGTACGAAAAAAATGTATGGTATATGTTCGACTCAGTTTTGTATGAGGAATCACCCTCCGGCGAAAAACGTAAAAAGAAGCTAAAATTGGTGCGACAAAACGATAGCACACTATACGCAAAATATGTCTACGCAATTAACAAATACTTTATTCATATTTGTTATTACATCCTTGGTTCTGCAGTAGTTCTATTAAACAATTCGGTATTGATTTATATAGTTTTCTAATTTTCTATTGTGGTAAATTGCGCCATTCCTCAACAAGTTTAAATTTTAGTACTTCTTCTGTGTTAAGTTACCATCCTACTGCATAAACATTTCTACCTAATCGGCTCAAACGTTTTCAATTATGTTTACGTCAAAAGAATAAGCGGGCCAATCCGAAACATTTATTTTTTTTGATAGACACATTTTTTGCCATAACTTTTGCAAACAGGGTTTGATTAAAGAGTGTTTAACGGTAATGGGGTATGAAATATATTGGGTGGAAAAGATATATGTTTTCTTGCGTATATCTTAAAAATAAACAAAATGTTTAATCCGCTATCACTGTATGTAAAGGTTTAACGAAATATAGTCGCACATGAATCAATAGTCATTTTTATAAAAGAAAGCAGATTTCGACTAGCTACACGTTGGGAATAGACCATTAAAGGAAATGGGATGTATTTTGATTAAATAAATATTGTATCGGAGAAAATACAGTTCTTGAAATTATTTCAACCTTAAAATGCGCCATTTCATGTGAGACGGCCAGATAGAAGCAAATTGAATCATTGAATTACGTAAAACTTTTTGCTGCTGGTGTTACATTTTATTATGATTCCGGAACTAAAACTTCAGTTTACACATTTCAGAGGGTCATGGGAACATCACGTGTCACCTGTGATAGACGTGATGTTTTGTTCGTTCGTTTAACCAGATTTCATCGTGGAAAAATTCTGGAAAATTCAGTAGGATAGTAAGCGCCAGGTGCATCATATACGACAACCAGCATCGGGATAGCGGTATGTATAGGTGGTAAAGATACAGTTGAGGGATCAAAGGGATAAAAATACGGTTATACAGTCATGTTTGGTTAAACCTCGATTTTCGCGGTTTTCAACATGTTATAACATGTTTATAACTTTAAAACCAGCAAAATGTGACATAAACTTGTAATTATTTTATTACTTACTAGTTTCATAAAAATCGGGAGAAATGTTGCCAAAAGTGATCGGTTTGGCCTGGAATGGCCCAAATATGTTCTTCTATGTACACTGGTCCTTATTTTGCAGCTTCGGAAATTTTATAATAATCCTCTGCCAGTCCGTTCCAATGTCAAAAGGAAGGTTCTGTAAAGTTTTAGCTCAATCGATGTGCTCTCGCGACTTTCACTGCAATGGTACAGATTTACCTATTCTACTGATGGAAAACGTAATATAAGGGTGTTTGAAAAGTCTAGGAGCTGTCAAATATGTCCTAGGGGAAGCATTTCTGTTGAAAATATTAAATGGAAAAGTTTTAGGAATTTAATCGGGCCATCAGACGAGCTCCTTGATTTTGGGCGCGGGTCCAATTTTTAAATAGGTACACACATTTTCCATTATAGATTCGTGTTCCCCGTGATTTCCTGAATCTAGATATGGTCCATTCGATTTTAGATCGGGCCCTCGTTGGGATGTAAAGGATCCTTTAAAAGCCTGGAAACGGTCAAATATTTCATAGAGTAAGCATTATAGTTGAAAACTTTTTTGTTTAATGTTTTCAACTATAATGCTTCCCCTCTGGAATATTTTAGCACTTTCAGACTTTTAAAGCATCCTGTATACTTTTTTATTTAAGGTTTTTGTTAGAGTTTGAGGATAATTTTCGGTGGATCCGTGAATAAAATAAAACGATAGAAGTTATACTTTCATATAGCTAAGGTCTACACTTTATTGCACGCGATACGAGCACACTTCAAATACAAACTCCAACGGTAGAAAACATAGAACATAGTAGGTACGTCCAGGAGGCGCATTGATCCTTTAACCCTTTGCGATCGGCAGATTTCGCTTTTGGCAGTACCAGTAGGTCGGAGCAAATCTATCGTTTCGCAATTACTTTTCCGTACAGGATTTAAAGTCAATATATGGATATTAAAACACACAGAATTTGTTGAAACTGATTTGTTGTTAATACTACTTATAATACGTAAGGTTCCCGCTGCGGGGTCATTGACTTCTACGACTATTTAAAAATGTCCCCGCTACGGGGACACCGACTTCTACGACGATTTGGAAATGTCCCCGCTACGCACACCGACCGCAAAGGGTTAAAGCGGGCATTAGTCACAAATTCTGACAGTCCTCCTATCAATATCATCTCTATATGGATTTTTCCCATTTTCTTTTTTTTAAGTACACACTATATGTGTACACAATACCTAATATATGTGGGAAAAGGGTAATTTTTAAATAATTCCCACGTCTCCCGAATATACATTTATTTGCCATCTACCAATTTAATACACGTCTTCGTCCTTCACTCGCACACACACACTGGACTCAAACGCACATAACTCGCTGCTTCCGCTGGTCTGGCATTTACTCGCTGCTCCCTTACAACTCGCTGGTTCTTCACGACTCGCTGTTTTCGTACTCACTGCCATCGCCGATCCACGCATCCAATAAATATCCCCTAAAACAACCACGCATCGCACTCCACACAAAATCAGCCAAGCATGCACGCATTCACTCAAACAGGTTCACATCGAACATTCTGGATCATCCGTCCTTCTCGGAATTTTCGTTTCCAGGAACGTTTCCAGAACGTTTCCAGAACGACCGTCGGCGAGGCCTCACAGACTTTCTCGAAGCATCCATTCCAACACTCAACACTCATTCTAACATTCATTCCTACATATATATTCCGATTTTAACAAAAAACAATACTTAACCCATATTACTTCAGGTTTAGTAGTTTTACACAATTTGAATGTTTTATCTGTGGCAAGCCTTTGGTTAATACATCGGCTACGATTTCATTCGTTATATATTGTACTTTAATGTCACTGCGTTTTTGCGCTTCTCGTGAGAAATGGTATCTAAGATCTATGTGTTTGGTTCGTCTATGCAGAACACTATTTTCACTACATTGTATGGCATTTTGGTTATCAGAAAATATCACAGTTTGTTTAGACACCAGGTTACTGCATTTCACGAAGCTAAGCAATCTTCTTTGAAAATTATTTCCTTTGTTACCTCGGACAAAGCTATCTATTCGGCTTCCACAGTTGACAAAGTCACGGATTTTTGTTTTTTCGACCACCAGCTAACATAGTGACTTCTCCTGAACACGATCCGGTCTAGTGTGTCACTTGCCCAATCTTTCGTATGCGCATCTTGCTGTCTTCTTTAGCATACGTTATAGCGTAATTTATTTCCCCCCTTGAATAACGCAATACAAGTTTTGCGACCTTCCAATATCGTGTACCGGGGTCGGTGCAGAATCGATATAGCTTATCGAGTGTGATAGCTGCAATCACACCTCGCGTGAGGTCGGATATTCCAGAGTTTAAGTAGGAGGTGCTTTCCGTTGGAATTTAGTGTTTTGAAGAGTTCTTCGAAAAAGAGGAGAACTCTGCGACGGATATTTTCCTGACTGCCTTAGTTAATCAGAAATTTTGTTTGTTAACACCAGCCTATTGAGTGCGTCCGATGCGCGGTCCGTGAGGACTAGGGGTGCTACATGTAGAAGGGTATGGTCGCTACGCAAAATTTGGTATCATGGCGGAATTTCCTCCAGGCCTGGGTTTCGAGACCTGATCTGGTCGGTGACTGCTAAGCCCAGTCTCGAAACCCTCTGAAAGTACACGTTCTATGACACATGCAATTATCTATTGAGGTCGTGGAAAAAACTCGAAGACCAAAATTCTCGGATTAGAAAAGAAAGCGACTTTCTCTAAAACAGCTTGCTGGCTTGCATGTCATAAATGTGCTAGCCATCTGCACGCTAAATGTTGTCTTTTGTGCAGATTTCTAGCCGCCTTTGCTCCGTTGTTCCGTAGAAATGGAAATAAATGGTTTAACACATGATTCCGCGGGTACGCCGCGAAACACCCTATATGGTTTTTCCTTCATTTCGTGAACCTCTACTTCAGTCTTTGTTTCTTGCGTTTCTTTAAAATTGACCTCTATTGGTGTATTTACTGGTTTGCACTCTTCCATATCGAATTTCGTTAACAGATTATTAATATACCTTTCCTGCGTTAATTTCATACTTCCCCTATCATTTTCTCGTTCAATGTTGATTTCTAAGGTGTAGCTTATTTTTCGCAAATTGCTCATTTTTGATTGGTTCTTTGATAATGTCGCATTCGTGTTAATTCTTCAATCGAACCTGATGCAATCAGTAAATCGTTTACGTATCTGATTATGATTATATCACTTTTCCCTGTCGAATCCATATAAACGCAAGGGTGTTTAGTTCCGTCCTTTTAAATCTAAACTTAATAGAAAATTATACAGTTACCTATACCCTTCTCTACCTGCTTGATTGAGTCCGTATAAGGGTCTATTTAACTTGCACATCTTTTCTGGGTTGTTTTCGCCCGTAAACACTTCAGGTTGTTACATATATATCTCGTCGTTCAAATCGCCTTGAATGTACGCTGTTATTGCGTTCATTTGATGAACGTACATCTCTTGCTCGACGCAAACTGCTACGAAAGCTCGGATTGTTTCATAACGAATAACTGGAACGAATACTTCATCATAGTCTACTCCTTTCCTTTTCTCGTTCCCTCTTGCGACTAATCGTGCCTTAAATCTATACACGGTTCCATCCTGTTTTCTTTTCATTTTAAAAACCGATCTGTTCGTCAAAACCTTTTCATTCCTTGACCAGTCTACTGAGCCCCGTGGGTTATTTTCCATTAAAGACTTAAATTATGATTCCATTGCCTGTAGTCATAAGTTTTGTTCTTTGCTTTTTAGTGCGTCTTCCACACTCCAAGGTTCAATATATTTTTCAGTTTGTGTGTTATTGGCTTCATTGTATAATTCTCTCGAACTGCCAGGCTTGCGGTCCTTAATATATTTGGTCTACCGGGTCCTTTTGATTTTGGCGTTTCTTCTATTTCTGAGTTTTCTTCTTCATCCCTCACGTGTTCTTCTTGTTCCTGTTCTTCGCGTGGACTTTCTTCGTAACTTCATTCGAGCCTTTTAATTGGGGCTTCGAAATAATTAGTTTCTTTCTGATGCCTGTTTATATTTTCGAAGAATCGAGCATCTCTTCTTTTGACTATTTTTTCGTTCCGCGTTCCTACAACCTATAGGCTTTGGATTCAGTGGAGTATCCCACTAAGACATATTCTTTTCCTTTTAGTTCAAATTTACTCGTTTTGCGTCCCATTCCGAGCACTGTTACCTTGCTTCCAAAGATTCTCATAAAGCCTATCTATAGCTTATCGGCGGTCCTCATTTCAATTGGAGTTTTGTCGCTAAGTGCTTTCGTTGGTCATCTATTTCTGACGTATGCGGCGGTATTGACTGCTTCTGCTTCTCATAAATTTTGTGATAATCGAGATGGTAGTAAAATATATCGCGCCATTTCACTCAGATTCCTGTTAAATCGTTTGGCTATGCCATTCTTCTGCGGAGTTGTGGAGTTTTTATACGGCGACTGGTGTATCTTTGCTTTGTCGCGTGCGTCACATTGGAGAATTTTACATTCGTCTGGAAAATTTATGCCCACTACCATTTGCTTTGTTGCCAATTTCTTTACATCATTAAAATTAAAATGTCCAAGTCTTTGATGCCACCTCATTAATTTGTCCTCACTGTCACTTAACATCGTGGTTTGTTTTTGGGTTTCTTTTACTATATATAGTCCAATTTCCTTTCTGGCTATTAACACAATTTTACCATCCCTTCTTTTTACACACGTACTATTTTTTTTCAAAGGTTACTTTGCATTCATTGTCTGTAATGCTTGGTACATACAGTAAATTGTTCCTAAAATCTGGTACTAGCATCACGTCTTTTAATTTAATTACCTACCTTTTCCCATTTACTCAAACTATTCTCAGTAGCTTGTGTAGATTTTGCACTTTTATGTCGAATTGAGAGCAATAAATTTTGATTCGGTATTACACATATGTTTAGTCGCTCCACTATCCAAGTACCATTCTGATGACTTACTTTGTTGAACTTTCAAATCTGCATTCGGATGTGCAATTTCCCTACTTCTTTCGGACAAAGCAATTTCCAAATTATTTGGTTGATCTGGATTTTTGCGGTTTCTTGTAGGTTTGTGTTTTACTTCTTTGCTTTTCTCTTCCCTTTACATATTATGCTTCGTTTTCATCGTCGTCTTCTTCTTGTTTTATTATCTCTTCAGTTCGTTGCGCTTCCTCCTCTATTAGCTTGATCATCAGTGTCCCTATTTTTGGTAGATTATCCCTTGATTCGATCGCAACAGAGAAGGTTTCATACGCCGACGGTAAGGAACTATAAGCAACATTATCGCCAGTAATTCTTCAGGGATTTAAATTCCCGCCGCTTCTAGTTGTTCTGCCTTCTTCAGGAACGTACAAATGTACTCCGCCATTGTTTTCTTGACATCCCTTTTTATTCGATATAACTGCTTGTATAGAGCTGCTTTTCTTACCGGTCGTTTTGACTCGTATACGCTTTGCAAATTTCCCCATGCTTCCCCATGCCTGCTTTACGCTTAACATTGTTAAAACTACTGGTTTTTCGTCCTTCCTTGACCATTCTTGGACATTTTCGGTAGTTCATATATTTTCACCGTTTGTGTAAGGCCACAATTCATTACAATTAAGATTGTAGCGGCGTACAAGTGGAAATACTTGGCGTGCAAACGGTTAAAACGATTTATAACGTCCGCGCCTGCGTAAGTTATTTTTGTGGAACTGTTTTCCATCCTTATAAGGGTTTAGAAAGAACCAGCTAACTTTCTTCGCGAAGAACAGTCGACAGGCTCAATAGCGTTCGCAAGTGTCATAAATCCGGAATTTCCTAAGGGCTCTCGAGTTCCGACACGCCGGCCGGGAACCTCCGGAGGCGTACGTTCGGGCCTGCAGGAAAGCCTGCTGCATCTCGTCACCATCGGCAAGATATCCTCCCTGACAGGTTGCACCCCCGTCCCAGGAAAAGGCGCGCTTAGGGCGTGAGAAATAGGCGGTGCAACCTAATCAGAAAAACCACCTAATTAGTTAAACCAGCCTTCGGGCCTCACAAATTAGGTAGCGAGCTTCTTTCCTAGGATAGTTTCGTAAGATAAGACTTGGCGATAAAATGATAGTAAGGATTTGTAGTGAGAAGGTAGAACATCGATAAGAATAAAATACAGTAAAACGGACTTTTTGATCATTACGACACACGACCTGTAATCCTTCTGCTCTTCATTTGTAGTTTCCAAGATTCGTAGTTATCGCTGTCCAGAGTTTCCACGTGCTGCGTAGGGTGCCCCTTATTTTTCTAAATCGAAATTTTTCTGATGGCGTCCGCCCAATGGTTCCATTTGATGAAAAAATGATTATGTCCAAGTTTCATCGCAATCGGATAACGGGAAAGGGTGCCACCTGGGGTTTTATTATTGGTCAAAAACGCGCGACCGCGCGGCCGTGTAGTTCGCGGCCGCACGCTACGCATGTACGTCGGGATTTTAACTAACAGCTATTTCACTTAAGACAAGATTTCTTTATTTATAATATTGTTGCAAAATTATTAAGCTCATATGTAGGTCAAGTTATATAATAAATTTACAATACAATTATTGTACTCTGAAATTAATTTTACTGCTCCCTCTGCGGTGTCATTTACAACTTTTAATTTCGAAATTATATCAAGGGCTTGTCTGTAATTATCGTCTTGGTACCACGTCACAGGATCGTTTTGCAAAAATGTAGTATTTATATGGAATCTTTTAAAAAACAATTTGGTTTCTTTACTAACAAAATACTCAATGCCTTTTCCAACTAAAACTGAAATATCTTCTAATTTTGCGTTAAATCATTTTGGACTGTGATCAATGTTACTATCCTCTTTCGGAGACTCTAAAGCTTTAACCATTTTTCTTTTTATATTTGGAGAAATATTGTTATCAAGAAATGCCATTGCAATCGTCTCTGGACTTAAATACCATAAATGGTTTGTAAATTTTCTTATTGCCACCTGCGATATGGTATCATCGACATCATTATATAACACCATATTTAAAAAAAACTAAATCCGTTTTTGCGGCTTCAGCTGCAAATGCGGCTTCAGCTGCAAGCTGCGTTATATTCCTCGGCACTTAAATTAAATTCTTCGCGAAATGAAAATATCTTTAAACAATAAATTTCCTTTGCCATCCATCGCACGTGATGCATGGCACCCGGTCTTCGAAAAGATATTTCCCGATTCGCTACATCTCCCAGAAATAGAAGCGACAATTCTAACCATTCCTTATGATCTTCACGCGGTTGATTATTTTCTAAATTACTTTGTAAAAATACCTTAAGATTATCTAATTCATATAGGGGTAATAAAAAGGTCTATGCTGTTTTATGATTATCCTTTAACAAAATGCCTTATAGAGCGAAAAGGATTTTCGCAGGTATTGATAGCCCTTAGAGTTTGGTTCCAAGAATGAAGTTTCCTTAGTCTCGAGGAATAACATCAAATTGTTTTATGATGGTAACAGAATTAAGAAGCAAACTGTAATTACATGACAGGACCATTCAATAAGGTTGAGAAATCTTATAAGCCAAATACAAGAACTGTTTGAAAGATCTTCTATTTAATCTGCTGCGTCCCTACAATAGCGGCCATTTCTTTGTACGACGCTCCTTTGACAAGGGTAATTCTTGACTACGCGCGATTCTCTCTCTTTTTTTAACACTTTTTTTTATTTTTCATTTCTCGCACTACTGGGATGTTTGACCGTTTCCAGACTTCTCAAACACCCTCTGTATGTAAATCTGACACAGGGCAACATCAATAAACAGGCTATAGCTTTAACAATATGAGTATAATATATTTTTCTATATAAATTCGAATTGTCTAATATTTGGTATGTGATTTATATCGTAGCTTACAACACTTACATTTTACAAATTATGGATAAATTGCAAGTATAATACATAATAATAATAATATTACAGAAATAATATAAAATTACAATAAATTATAAATTACAGATTTTGCAATAATAATTGCTTTGAAGCATGAGGAAAGCGTTGACGGTAATCGCTGAAAATATCGACAATAAATTGTCTCTGGTCCTCTTTTTTCATCAATATTTATTATAATCTGTTATTCAAATTACGGCTCCTTCGGCGGTGTCATTAACGAACTTTAATTTTGAAGTTTTGACGTATGCTTCTACAAAAGTATCGTTAGTTGACCAATCTTCGGGACCTACTGTCAAAAAATCTATATTCATGTTAAAAGGTCTAGCCGGTTAAGGGGGGCCAAAAGTGCCCCTAAACCAAATTGGACTTGCGATGGGTCATTGCGGTTGTTATATAGTTAAAAGTTCAGAAAATGAAATGCAAAAAAATTAACCTAAGTGGGATGCGAACCTACAAAAAAAATCCGCAGCGTTTCAACAGCTTCACGCTTTGCCACGGGCCACCGCACCATTTGAAAATATTCTTTACGCTCTAGGCTCTAATACCACAGTAATTCCAATTTTCCCTATTTATTAAGTTTCCTTAATTGCGATATTGCTTTGCTGCATGCAAAAACATTGATTACTGCACAAACACTTATTTAATAGAGAATAATACGAAAGTTCGACCTATAAGTCAATCTGACACGCAAGGAAAAAACGCCGAAAAACCGGTTTTTAATTTTTTTAACTACGGCGCACCTAACCAAAAAATAAAAAAAAATTGAGAGCAATACTATCACTAATACCTACTTACTCAAATAATACGATTATAGTTCTGCAACTCCTTCAATACAAAATCGGCATTTTTTTGCGTTATTTATTTTTCACAGCTTGGATTTGCAACATAAAAATCTGAAAAAATTCTATAATATGTATATCGCTAACTGACGTACCACGAATTTTTTTCAAAATTTTTCGTGGACTCAGTTGGAAGAAATTCAACAAAAACGTGATTTTTCGTTTTTTGCCCTTTACTACCCCCCCCCCCCCCCCCCCCCAGTCGAGATACAAAGTTGAAACTTGGTACAGATTGTTTTTTTTTCATAAGCTATAATGACCCATCGCAAGTCCAATTTGGTTTAGGAGCACTTTTGACACCCTGAACCGGCTAGACCCTTTCTTATGTTTCCGAGGATTCAGAATGATTAAATCTTTTTTGTAACAAAGCAGGAATATCATCTAATTTAATGTTATAACGTTTTATGTATGTCGCTATAATTATGTTTGGGTCCTTCTGTAAAACTTTGACCATTTTCCTCTTTATCCCGCAAGAAACATTTTTATCAAAAAATGCTAGCGCTATTAATTCCGTACTGAAGTTCCATAAATCATTTATAAATTTGTTTGCTGCAACCTTGTATATTTGACTATCTATTAGGTGCCCAACTAAGTTCGTGCGGTTTTTCCCGCGCGGACAACTTTATTGCTCCTAGAGCCAATGTTTTTATTGCTTTACCTGATTTACCTTTGGGAGGTGTTAGAGGAAGTCAAAATGAGTCAGTATGTAGAAAAAAATCGTAGTGTACACTTCATTTTCGTCTATAATATTACTTCCAAAATGACCGTGTCTAACGCCGTAAATCGCTCATATTTGCTTTATGAGTTCAAACTTGGAGCCAAGGCTGCGCAAGCGGCCAGAAAAATTTGTGTGGCCTTTGGGGACAGTGTATTAAGTAATCGCACTGCGCAAAAGTGGTTTCAAAAGTTTCAAAGTGATAATGAAAGCCTCGAAGATGAACAACGAGACGGACGGCCGATTCTTAAGAATAATCAAGTTTTGCAAGTGGATATTGAGACAGATCCCAAAATGTCGTGCAAAATGCTTGCAGTCAAGCATGGTATGTCTGAAGAAACGATTAGGAAACATCTACACACTGTAGGTAAAGTGTATCGTGTAAGAAGGTGGGTACCGCACGAACTTACCGAGAGCCAGAGGTGCCAAAGGGTAGCGGCTTGCGTTTCCCTACTCTCCCGGTTCCAAAACGATCCGTTTTTGAATCTTATTCTTACTTGTGATGAAAAATGGGATGAAATGGGTCACATACACAAATAAGAAGCGACCTTCCTACTGGGGAACCTGCTCCATCCACTGCAAAACCGGCCCTTCACCAACACAAGATTTTGTTATGTGTATGGTGGACAACAGCCGGAATTGTTCATTTCGAATTTTTACAAAAAGTCTAAATGATCATCGCGGACCTGTACTCTGCTCAGCTTCCAAAAGTACAGGAGGAATTAAAGAAAAAACAACCGGGACTTGTAAATCGGAGAGGTGTACGCATGCTGCAGGACAACGCCAGACCACACGTTGCAAATAAGACCCGAGAAACAATTTGCAACCTCGGATGGGAAACTTTAATTCATCCTCCATATTCATCGGACCTTTCCCCAACAGATTACCACCTTGTTTTAGCATTACAAAATTATATAACAAATAGGAACTTCATAAACGGAGAGGAAGTAAAGAGGACAGTGTCTGAGTTTTTTAATAATAAAAGCGTAGATTTTTATAAAAATAGGGTTTTGAAACTTGTGTCACGTTGGGAGAGGGTCATAGAATATGGAGGAGATTATTTACCAGATTAAAAGTTACTCATTCGGTACCAAATTTCGTCTCGTTTTTGGACAACGAAAAGCGCACGAATTTAGTTGGGCACCTAATATTTCTGCGTATTTCTACTAGACACTGTGAAAGTAAAGTCTTTCGATACACTAATAGCTGAATTGCATTATGCAGAGAAGTCGAAAATGTTGTGATCCAAATCTCCGGCGCAAATGCTTACAGGATGGTTCATTACTTTGTTTTTATATTACTTAGTTCCCTCTTCCAAAGTCCTGTGTATAAGTGTTGGAAATCGAGTATTGGAGAAAACTTGGGAAATGTGATCCTTTTGATGTAATTATCTTCATTATTTCTTATCCGACGTGAAAATGAAGCGGTAGCGGATACGTTAAGTACCTCTCGAAAAAGCCGAAAAGGGCGATATTCTTCTGAATAATGATTAAATTCTATCAATGCGTTTTAATGACCAAATCGAGTGATTTTATAAGTTTTCAAGATTATTACTATTTCATGACACTTTATTCAAATGTTTCTCTTAGTACAAAAGAGTAACCCCGCGCTCAGGTTAATCGTCTTTATGTTTGGATGATAATGATAAGTTTTCTTTAATAAATGGCTAACATTATATTGAATTATGATACGGAAAATGACACTATTGCAAACTAGCTTTTATTTACTCATAAACGTGTTTAAATGAATGATTAACTCACAATCAGTTATAAGCATAGGTGGGTAAGGCTCCGCTATATGACGTCGGTCTATTGAATTCTATTCTCATTAAATGATTGGAATTTTCAGTTTTTCTTTGGGTTTGCACTCGTTAGTTATCTACATGATGAAAACTTGTTTCTGACAATATAATAAAACCCTTTAAAACAATCCGATACCCATAGCACAAAGCTTTGTGGGTATATATAGTAATTTGATACAGTTATTAGTCAACTAAGCCCTTGTCCATTCTCACAAGTATGTAACTGCAAGTGTACTGTTAGATAAATCTCTCTATTTTCACATTTTTAACAATTTAGAATTCTTAACAATTCAAGGTGACTCCGCGGACCCTAAGCGTCGGTACCAATGGAAGGGTTGTTGGCATTGGTGCAACAAAGACAGGAAGTGCGCGTTAGGCTTTGCGTGTCCTATATTGGCGCAGGACGCAAAACAGGCGCACGCTTCATGAAATAGAGCGTCCACGAAGTGATTATAAATAATAAATGCTCTCGAGGTACCTCCCCCCTTATCCGTTTGAGCTAAAATTGTAAGGAACTTCTTTTTTCGACATTGGAACCGATTGCCGGAGGGTTGTGGTAAAAATTTGAAAATAAATTTTCGACCAAGAGTAAATAAGGACCATCGTAATGTACACATATGTATGTATACCTGCTCATACGTAATAGATGTACAAATGACTCGTACAACAGGAATTGATATATCGCAGAACCACCTACCGCATTATACGGGAATTTACTATATTTCAAACTTAACCTTAAGTAGAATAAGATAGTTAGAACAAGATCAGTTATGAGTAATGGATTTCCTGGTACATTAGATAGTTTCGACTTCGGGATCTAGAAGAGAAATGATATCACGTAACATCCGCACCGACTGTAGTTGCAAGTATAGTTTTGCAGCGTATTCACCGATGAAGCTAGTTTGTACTTACGGTTCGGAAGTCATAAAGGTTATCGCCATTACGACACACGACATGGAAGATAGTATAGTTCCATGCCTCACGTTCCTACTTCAGTGTAGGACTGCAGGGAATTAGTCGTTAGATCCCAGAGAATGCTCAAGCTACGCCACCAGCTCTATCTTCGGGCTCTACAAATAGAGCATGTATTTCGCTTACAATGAATACCAAAGTTGCATGCGTTATTATATCATTGCACACCTGAACATAGAGAATTCTTCGATTAAGTTAACTGCGAATTAAGGAACTCTTTGTTGAACGATGAGATGCATTCACAGAGGAATATCTTTCTAGCTGCCAAATATTCTGCCAAGTCCTTGACACAAATTGGAGCTCTTTGAAGCATTAGAGAGTCTTCTTAAAGATAACTTTTCTTGTCGGGTATAACAGATTTGCACATATTTTGTTGTATAAATAATTAAATATTATTCAATAATTAAATTAGCCACTCAAGTTACCCTTAATTCATCGATGACCTTTCATAGAGTTATCATATCGAGTATCGAGTTTTTGGTGAGACGTTATAATATTTCATATAAAACGTGTTTTCTTGACTTTTAATACAGTTATTAGCTATTACTGTTTAAAAGTGAAAATGTTGCTGTAACATACTATAAAGACATACGTCATCAAATAAATTGTTATTTAAATTAAAGAGTAAGTACATGATAAACGAATTTCTTAAAGTTTTAACTAGTATTTCCGTTATATTTCATTTAATGCGCCTTGTATTTCATGTTTTACTGTTATTCTATAACTATAAATAAAAAATGTTTGATTACATTTCTTATATTCTGCGTTACCACGGTATGTTTATAAAGCTTCTAAAGTCCTTCTTCCCAGTTTGTTGTTCCGTTTTGTATTTATATTTCATCATTGAATTAGATTATTGCAAATCTGTTAAATAAGCGTTCGTTTGTTAAGTATAGTTCCAATACCAAGCTGTGTCAGTTGGAAATGATACATTATATTGCTCCAATTTACACGAGAAGTATACGAAAACAGGTATTCGGTATGGTTGGTAGTTCTGAATCTTAAAGCAATATAATGTTTCTGCACTTTCAACTTAAATTGAGGTTGCGTTATAACAACAAGTACATCATATTTGCTTCGTTAATTTATACTCTACTTTTAATATGCAGGGTGAGTCAATAACTATGATCACCTCAAATAACTTGTTTTCTATTGATCGTATCAAAAATGTTTATAACGCATTTTGTTGTATTTCGAGCTCCCCATCAGATGAGTTGAGTTTTTGTATAGGTCAGTGTGTTTTTTTCTTACTGGTATCATGTAGCCGATGAAGATCTGAATCCAACGAATTGTAATAAGATGACCTTGATTTGACCTTGAACCTCAACATTAGGCCGTATGATTTGTCCATTTTTTATCGAAGGTACATTAAATGCTCAAAAATACCTAGCATTTCTAAAGGAAACCTTACATCCATTGTTGGAAGAAGTTTCATTGAATGTTCGCCGAAGAATATGGTACCAACAGGACGGCTGTCCCGCTCATTATGCATTGATTTCGAGGCGGGCTGTTAAAAAATTGTTTCCCAATCGATGGATTGGTCGAAATCAAGGTCATTTTATTATAGGTCGTTGGATTGAGCTCTTCATCGGCTACATGATACCAGTAAAAAAAGAACATTGACTTATAAAAAACTCAAGGTGACTTTGAGATTTGGGAAAATATAAAATTCTCAAAAATGAAATTGCATCCATCTGATGGGGCGCTCGAAATACAACAAAATGCGTTATAAACATTTTTGATACGATCAATAGAAAACAAGTTATTTAAGGTGATCATAGTTATTGACTCATCCTGTATAGGAAGATGGATCATATTTAAGTAGTTTACATCTTCTACGCAAATGTACATCACAGTCTAAATTCAATCCTCATTATTATTAAGAAAAATATTATTTCTTTTATTGTGAACTTATAAACAAGTATGAACTTATTAAAAATTAATTACTAGCAGCAACCACGCAATTTATGTATTACAACCAGTTTGTTACCTATCCGAGAACAGTAATGACTCGCAGCAACGCTTTCTGCTCGTTCCTATAACTCGTTCGCCTTTACTGATTTCCGCATATTTTCGCTATCGATCAAGTTTTAACCAAAATTTATCCATAATTTACTCAGATGTTATGGAGGCTATCCACAGATTACATCGAGAATATGTTCTCATCAGAATAACATTTGTAATTGTCCAGTGTTGTTAACCACCCAGTCGCGCGCGATACCGAAATCACTTTCTACTTATCCTATTAATTTTACCGGGTCACGCTATTATCACACCGCATTGAGTTTTTAGAGTATCTGAAGAGCGTGAAACGTTTTGAATTCCAATGAATTTTATTATGTCTTGGAACCACGTTTCAAGGTGTACCATACTCAAAAACACTTTTAATAATATTTCTTATCTATATTTTTATTAAATGCGATCTTTGTGTTTCCTGCAAGTTGTAAATCAAGGTCAACGACGACATCAAGTATCATAAATCAATTCACATGATATTAATTTGAATGTACATCTTTAAATGTACATCTAAAGACTACGAATGCAAGTAAACACATATATTTTTCAAACTATAATTAAAGGACAGAAAGATCAAAGAACATTCATATTTTTGTAATAATGTTATATAGGCCAACAGTGCTCATCATTACATTACAGATGAATGCAAATAAGAGTTCAACATCGTGTGCCTGTTAGTAAGCAGTCCAGTTTCGCAATATGCAATATCGAATGCAGTGACTTGCACTGTCCTAACCAGGCAGACACCTAGGCACAAATGTACCGGATGCATGAAATGCACCAAATGCACCGTGATAACGTCACTCACAGAGATCAAGCCTGGTAATTTGGCTCTCCAAAGGTGTAGAAGTAACGGAACCTATTTCCGATTGCCCCATGCCAAAATATGGGTACATCAGAATTAGAATGGTTTCGAAGGGCGCACGTTGCCATCACAATATGATTTTTTTTCAATGTCATTTTGTATGTTCTCTCAAGGTTACCAACGTTTTTTAAAAGGGGATTACATACTTATTGCCCTTGCATGTTGTAGCTGACATCTAAACAAGTTCAACGATGTCACATAACATGACCTTCAAATGACCTTCAACCCGGAAATATGGAATAAATGAAATTCAACGTGCAAGTTCTATTTGCTTTACTTATGTTACACCAATTACATTTACTTAATCGCAGGCTAACAGAGTTTAACGCTCTGTAATTTATTTCTGAAGGAATGGACGCACAAGTCCTGACGATTCTTTCTTTCATGTTCTCTGCAGTGGATTGTTGTTCATGGTAGACTTCGGTTTTTAGTTTTCCCCACAAATAAAAATCAAGGGGTATAATGTCTGTCGAACGATCTGGCCATAATATTGGTCCGTGACGTCCAATCCACCGATTTGGAAATTTTTCCTTTAAAAATTGTATGACAAAACGTGCAGAATAGGCCGGACATCAATCATGCTGATACCACATTTCTTGGCGAATGCTCAAGGTACATTTTCAAAAAGAATTGGCAACATTTCTCTTAAAAATGCGGCGTATTTTTCTGCATTTAATGTGCCAGTGATACAATGAAGCCCGATTAACTGATTATTTAAAATTCCGCACCAAACATTAAGAGACCATGGTCTTTGTTTGTCGACCGTCTGTAACCACCGCGGATTTTCATGAGACCAGAAATGTATATTCCTTAGATTCATCTGCCCATGATTTGTAAACGAAGATTCGTCGGTAAATAACAATTTATTGAAAAATGTTCTGTCATTTATCAATTGCCTCAGTCCCCACTGGCAAAAGTTTACACGGTTTCCAAAGTCTCTACCATGAAGTTCTTGATGTAGTGATAGGTGAAAAGGGTGAAATTTCAGTTCGTGGAGTATTCGCATAACACTTGTCTGACTAATACCAGCTTCTCGTGCGACTTGCCTAGTACTAGTATTAGGATTTGCATTTACTGCCGCCAGAAAATTAATTCTGTTTGCTTCAATTTTTACACTCTTCACCATTGAAAAAAATTAGTAACACGTCAGTTAGCGATATACATATGATAGAATTTTTCCAGATTTTTATGTTGCAAATCCAAGCTGTGAAAAATAAAAAACGCAAAAAAATGCGGAGAAATGCCGATTTTGTATTGAAGGAGTTGCAGAACTATAATTATATGATTTGAGTAAGTAAGTATTAGTGATAGTATTGCTCTCAATTTTTTTTAGATTTTTTGGTTAGGTGCGCCGTAGTTAAAAAAATTAAAAACCGGTTTTTTCGGCGTTTTTTGCTTGTCAACCGAACTATATCAATATCTGTTTAGAAGTAGTTTAAGCATATTTTTTAAATATTGTAATCTGTACTATACGTAAATATGACTTTGGAGCGCATGTTTATCTTTAAATATAAGATATTTAAAAAATATGCTTAAACTACTTCTAAACAGATATTGATATAGTTCGGTTGTTATGTAGTTAGAAGTTAAGAAAATGTAATGCAAACAAATTAACCTATGTGGGATGCGAACCTACAACAAAAATCCGCAGCGTTTCAAGAGCTTGACACTTTGCCACGGGACCACCGCATTTCATTTCATTTCACATTTCAATTTGTTTATTAACATAATTAGTACAATATTTCGTGAACATTATATACATGGGTTTACATATCGGATACCTGCCCGGAGGCCTTATTCTAGTGACTTAATTTTAACTATTTATAGGGTTGTTTAAATAAGTGACCAATAATTGTTTCACCCGATCACGAGCCTCATAGTTAATTTCTTTTTCTTGAGTCTACCGAGTCTGTTTCACCGGTGTGATTCGAAAAAGAAATAGAACAACTATCGAGGCCCAATAACAAGACATATGATTGTTTTTGACTAGACCGTGGGATACAGAGATCGACACGTCTAACCGGTACATATTACCGTGGGGAGACGTTCGAATTCGCGAATAGTAAACGGAGATGAGAGAGAAAGAGCTAAGAGTTTGACGAAAGCGCCGCGTAACGAGTAATTACTCGTTCGCGCCCGTCGACGACGGTGTAACGTCGCCGACAGACAGTTGATTTCAGAGAGTCCTCAGAAGCAGTTCGCACGGAGCGCATCGACATTCGAGCGTGCTCCTGTTATAACGAACACTGTTTTCAGCTTCAAACCTGCTAGCAAATTGTGAAACTGAATTGAGACTAACACACGACAATTCGTGTTGACTCTTCAGCATAAATAGCTACGCCTTTTTTTTGTAATTTAGCGGTTTTAACCGTAAATTAGTACTGAGGCGAAAATCGGTGGGTTCACCTGATTTTCGCCACCTATTGTTATTCGACGTGGGAGCGTCAGGAGTCCACTCCTTGGATGACCACTGGTCGGAGGAGCACTACCTTAGTTGGCGCGCTGTTATAAACTAAAGACCCGCTACTCGTTCTCTACAGGGAACCCGCCTTGGTGACGAATAGAAGCACTCAAGAGCGGCCGGAGAGTTTCGATATTGCTGTGTCCAGGCTTCCTTCACGATACGGCGTGTTAACGAAGACGGGTTATAACTAGCGTTGGTCCACTCTTACTCCACGTCAAGGCGTGTTGGGAAAGAAACGGTTAGATCAGCCTCCGTTGTCAGCCACCGGGACTAGTCTCCAGTAACAGCGGAACTCCCCGCTCACGGAATCCATACAGGAGATTTACGACCACCGACTTGGTTTTTCCGTTCGAGGCAATACGACTGTGCGGTCGTTGCAGTAAAGATTTCATTGCGTTAAATCTAGCCGACCGCCACGATTGTGTTTCTGAAATCGACGGAACAAATCGGCAAAAACAGTCGACGCGTGGTTTACCGTATTTAAAAGTCACGCACCAGTAAACGCACTAGCACACACAGCACGGATATCGTTGCTGTTTAAGTGTGCGCGTCAAAACATTCCCGAGATAGAACATTGGTACGATTATCGTATTTAAGGTGATTACACCCGTTTGTTCTTTTTCTGTTGTTCCAGAGACCAGAACCTTGGACAACCCGGCCCGCCTAACGACAGGCTACAAGATAATAGAATACATATTCTTGTACTTAAAACGAAAAGGGGCTAGAATGAACGACTGTCCTTTTCAGGACAGTCAAAGGGAATTAAAGGGCCTACTCGTTTGGATTATTCCTTTACCCACTCTCCCTCGTCCGGACCGGAGGAGGAAGCTTCACTTCCTCCAATATCTGTTATCGTTGGCCGATATTCAAAAACAAATTTCAACAATAGGGTGAGGTTTGAGTAGTTTAAGTCTTATTTTAATTGCGTAAGGAAAATATCGTTAAAAAACCTTGGTACATGATGGATGTTGGCAGTGGTTGAGGGAGGAACAGGGGAGGTTGCGGTTAGTAGGTTAGTATGGATGGTGGTCTTAAGCTAGGTTGGTAATGTTAGTATTATATGTACATTATTAACAATATTTACAATATTCACTATTAACATTCTTAGCAATACAGTTGTTGTAATGTTTGGAATGCCAGAATTTACTTGGGCGGCGTTTGGCGGTTACAAATAGTTCAAGTCGTTCGGGTTTTATTAATCCTTGCGTACCCCCCACTTAGGTGTAGCGAGGGTGTGTACTCCGTGTAGGAGTGGGTTTGGGTGATTTTGGAGTTTGTTGTGAAATTTATCGGTGATGATGTCAATGAAACTGTGGAGTAGGGGGATGTTATTGTTGTTGTGGATGTCCAGTATGCGTGTGTTTTTTGGTATGTTACCGGCGATTCTTAGGACTTTTTTTTGAGTGATTTGTAGTTTGTTAGAGACTGTATGTGTGATGCTGTGTGCCAGATAGGGCAGGCATATGTGAGGGATGGTCTGATATAAGCTTTGTAAAGCAAGTGCTTTAGTCTTATGCTAAGTGCTGGAGATCTTAGCAGGTTATAGAACCTGCCAGTTTTTATTAATGCGCATTTGTTGGCGTGAGCAATGTGATCTTTCCAGGTAAGCCTGCTATCTATGAAGACCCCAAGGTATTTAATACTCTTGCTGATGGGGATGGAGTTATTTTTTGTTTTTATACCGGTTGGGGGTTTTGTCTTCAGTGTGATAAGTGTTGTTTCGGTTTTATTTGTATTGATTTTAATTTTCCATTTTTCTAATCTGTCGATGATGTGGTGAGCTGCGTTTTGAAGTCTGTTTATGGCTTTTGGAATGGAGTAGCTGGATGAGTAAATCGCAAGGTCATCCGCGAAGCCAGCGATATGTATATGTGGTGGGAGGTCGTTGAAGACGTGTGCTATGTAGAGGTTGAACAGTGTTCGGGATAGTACCGAGCCTTGAGGGACTCCTGCTACTATCTGTTCTTTGTTTGATAGGCGGTTGCCCACTCTTACTTGGATTTTACGGTCAGTCAGGTATGAATATATGAGGTTGCATAGGGATACTGGGATGTTTGCAGAGGACATTTGGTAGAAGAGACCTTCTTTCCATACGGAATCGAAGGCTTTCTCTGTATCTAGGAGTAGAAGGGCCGTGGACTTCTTCTGCTCGATTTGGATTTTAATATCGCTGGTAACTCTTGCAAGTTGGTACAAAGTTGAATATTTCTCGCGGAAGCCAAACTGGGTAGGTGGTATTACGTTGTTGATATTTAGGATTATTTAATGTGTTTAGAATAGGAGGCTGACTGGTCTGTAATTGGTTGGGACGGATAGGTTTTTGTTCGGTTTCGGCAGCGGTATGGCCTTCGCGCATTTCCATGCGGACGGTAAGTGTTGGTCTTTTATGATGGTGTTTATAATGTAATGGAACTGTGTAGTTGCCTTTCTGGGAAGGTTTTTGACAACTATGTTGGGTATGTTGTCGATACCGGGGGCTTTATTGTTTTTAAGGATCCTTATTATTGCATGGACTTCCTTGGGAGATGTTTGTTTTATTTGTAGGTCGGGCGGTGTCGGAATTTTGTGTGTCGCTGTGATTCGTTTTGAGGTAAAGGAATTTATGTGCTGTGTGAATGATTTATTGCCTCTGCTTAGTGCTTGTTTGTGTATTTCAACGATTTTAATGTTTGAGTTTGTGACCAGTTCCTTGATAGCTTGTCCACTTTTGTTCTTACGGGTGCAGTTCCATAATTGGTGCCTGGCGTTGAAGTCGCCCCCCCATTATGACGTCGCCGCGGCAATGGAAGATGTTTTTTATTGTAGCTGAACTTAGTGTGTTTTTTGGTGGGTTGTATATAGCAATGATTGTTATCTTTTTGTTATTGAGTTTCAGGTTTATTGCTACTGTTTCAAATTGGATATCGGGTGATTTGATAGGGACTGGATCGTGTGTGATAGATTGTTTAATGCTGATGGCAACACAGCCATCTTTTGTTGGTTTGTCATTTCTGTGAATTGTGTAGCCAGTTACCTTTATATTGGTTTTGTTGGAGAAGCGTGTCTCAGAAAGAAGGGCTATGTCAATCTCGTATTGCTCCAGAATGATTTTTAGTTCTAATATTTGAATCTTGACTCTATCAAGTTTCGTGGAAATCGAAGTCGGACACTTGGAATATTCTCCTTGTAAGTGTGTGGAAATATTTAAATAATTCAGCATGCTTGAAATGAAAATCACACCTAAAGTAAGAATTTTCAAACAAAACATTATTAACGTGTTTTGTAGAGGGTGAAAAACTGCATCGCTTAATGTATTAAAAATTAGAGTTTTACTTTAAAAAAGTGCAATTGCACCTTGCAACTGCATCGATGCACAAAAATGCATACAAAACTTTATAAGAATATATAGCATAGAATACCATTTAATTTTTTCGTATCACATTTTTCTCTATCTCCAATCCTTGAAAGATAGCTCGCCCCAGTTCCGTGGGACACCCTGTATATTCTTTTAAATAAAATTCACCCATATTGTATTATAAACAGTTATCCTTCATAAATGGCAAGCCCTCCTACATAGTGAAATTAAATATTAATTACGTCTCGAAGTTGACACTGACGTACATAAGTATCCATTAATTTTATGATTACGGTAGGGTACTTGTAAAAAATGGAAGTACTTAACAATGATTAGAAAAATATTCTCATAAAACTCCGAAGATGTATATTAATACTTGACATTCTGATTTGGAAATAAATACTTCGCACATGATGATAAGCTGCCCACAACTATGATTAGCTCTTAAATTAGATAAATTAGAATACATCAAAGGAATTTGAACAATGATGGATGTTATATAAGCATTCTATGATCAACATAAAATCTTTGCAATAAGTGAGACAATCTGTTATCTTCATCTTGCAGGTATTCTTAAAAAAAATAATTTCAACAAAAAATAGGAAGAATTTGCAAGGCATCTTTCCGGAGCATTTATCGCTGGCCGTGTATTTGAGTAATAGCCGGAAAATAAAGTTTTGGAATCCATGTAATTCGAGCAGAAAGGAATGCACAGCATCGGTAGACATTACGGGAAATGTCAGAAGGGGCAGCGTGTAAACGAATTTCCACGCCACGCGCAATTCTTCCATTTAATTCGCAGCCCTCTCACACCCAAGGCAGTTTTTTTCTTTCTTTTCAATCTATCTCGATTCTTGCTCTTCCGTCGAGCCATAGAGAAATAAAATAGAAAAAGGTGATGGGCAAGGATAAAAAGGGCGTAAAAACGCGTTCGTTCTTTCTTTTCTTACCTTCGATGCAGTTGAATAGAGAGTTTATTTTTATCCGACTTCGAACTAATTTAATCTCGTGTTCGAAGTCACTCTTTGAATAAAGTTCTATGTTCTGGAACAATGAACACTCCCGAAGGAATCTTGTCGTGTAATCGTGTTTAGAGTGTAACGTCCGGGACGACGTTAAACTACACCCCAAATTTTCCAAAACCTCAGACAAACGAATATTATTATATTGTACGCATAATTTGCAACTAACATATTTAACCGCTTCACTTATTGTTAACTAAACCATTATTAATAAGTAACTCTGTAAATCCTCCGCAAAGTCTCTTAGAGGAGTACGTGATCAATTAATCTGCTACCAAATTCTTTCTCACAAGATAAATTTCATCTCACGGAGAAGCTTGTATAACGTTTTAATCTCTTATAAACTTTTGGGTGGTCGGAACTTCCGTTCCCACCAGATAATTCTAATCAGTTCGAATGTAACCAATACTCCTCGTGAAACTCTGCGAAGAATAATTTCGATAAAGATGTATATACACCCTTAGCTAAAACAACGTGACTGCACCGGTGAAGTCATTGCGCGATAGCGAACTACGCTGGGCAGTCTCAATTAAACATAAGATTTTGTTACGGTAGAGTCCCGCATACCGTTCCCATACGATAACCGGGCCCCTACCCCAAAAAACCCAGTAAGGGCTACTGCGAGAACCTCCGCAGTTACAGGGAACAAGTTGCAGTTGCAGTTACAAGGAACGAGTTACCAGTTACAAGTTACAAGTGACAGTACAGTAATACCAGTGACAAAACCAGTAATAACTTAGAAATCGAACGTGTGTTCAGCGTGCAGTAGTGGAGGACTTGCGAGCGTGCACCCCTTTAGTGAACCCCCTAAGAGAGGTAAGGTTTTTCTGTTAATCCGTCTGCAACTCAAGGCACCGAGGTGTACTTGCAGTCGTATAAACAATCTGTAATAATTCTCTCGCAACCATTTTACTGACGTGAACCCAATCTGGTCATAATTTGAATTGTTCGAATTTGGAGGCCGAGGCAACCGAGTCGCACTTTTGTAAATTAGGGCATTCGCTTTATTCCATCACACTGTAACTCCGTTGATGAACGTATAATCATCACACTCCGAATCTTAATTGTGAACATACTTTTATAAACCAATTGAACTTACCTTTTATTTTATTCAATATACTACAACATTTTATATAATATAGTTGTTGTTTGATTACCTCTGACCTTCGCTTGTATAATCTAGAAAACTCTCCTGACAGAGTGCATTTACTATTTTTCAATAGTAATACTCAAAGATTACGTAGCCTACCTGGCATCGCGTGCCGTTTGTGGCCCAAAGCGGGCATCACAAATTGAATTACAATCTTGAGTAGGAACCTCAGGACTTGGTGGCCAAATTGGCATTATCAGCCCTTCGGTTTCCTAGGTTTTAGGAACCGCCAATACTTGCGATTCGCCTCTCCGGCACAAATTGCAACCGCCGATCCGGCAAATTATTGGTGAGTGCCGAAAACAATAATTCTCTCGAGATATATTAAATAGACAAGAGATCAAAAATGCATTCTTTCAGAGTAACAATTTATAATGCCAAAAAGGGCCAATCGTCGTCGCACTAAGCGAGGAGGCAAGAAGGTTAGAGACCGCAAGTTGCGGGCACAAGCTAGAGAACGAGAAATTTCCCAGGCGTCAGAATATTTAACCGAACTTTTATCCTCAACACCCACAACCACTCCTCAGCAATCCTTCGATTCCGACCTCCCTAATTATCCTATTCCACCCAGAAGTCCAGAACCTTGCCATAACCTCTCTCAAAACGAATTGAACCTAATCCCAGAACATCTCCGACAAAAATACCAAGAACTATTTAAAACCTACCCCCATCACGAATTCATACTTAGAACTCCATACCCTGTACCCCCTTCAACCGTCGAGATAGAGGAAATAAGCGATAGAGATTTGGCAAATTGTAGCCCTGAAATTATAATTATCGACTAAGTTTAATGAATAAATTTTAATCACGCTATACGTTTCGAAAATTCCCATTTTCCCTTTCCTCTACAGCGAGTGGTTCCCTGGCGTAAGAGTTCGTGTAGACGGGCAAGCCTAAAACCACAAAACCCCTTATACGATTTACACAACGTGCAGAATATTCGGTTCGAAGGGGCAAATGTAATGATATGCAAACATTTTTTCTCGAGATCCTTTGTTCGAGAGTTCAAGGTCATCGAAGTTTCGTTAAATGGGACAATATATTTGCATGACAACAATCTTATAGCTTATAAACAAGCAAATCCAACGAAGTGCAATATGTTGACCTCCAGCCTGACCTTCAGCGAGAAAATCGTGTTTGTATGGGGAGAAGGTAAAGGTAATGCAAATTATTTATTTTGATATTTACTTCAGAAGGTGTTCAAAATGTGCACCATGAAACCTCAATACATTTTTGGAGACGGCAAATGAATGATATCTGTACATTTTTAAGTACTGCTGTAGTAATTGATTTACATCCATGTAGAGCCCTTTATCGCATGTTCTTTGATGTTGTGGGAGTACCATTGTAAACTTTATTTTGTAAGTGTCCCCACAGGAAGAAATCGAGATGGCGTAAGATCTGGCGATCGAGCTGCCTAACAAATTGTTGCACCACGTCCTGTCCAACGATCGGGAAACATTCTGTTCAATACATTGCGTGCGACGAGTTTATTGTGAGCTGGACAGCCGTCATGCTGAAACCACACCTTAGACCGATATAGCAAAAATTCAGATTTCAGCTCCTTCATTCGTTTCAGTTTTAGAACGATTTCTTTTAGGTGGAACGATACTGCCTGATTCAGTAAATAATTTCACTACACGGTGAAAATTTCGTCTGGAAGTCTATCTGCATACAACCGTTGTGCATGCGTTGAGTTCCCTTCTGCATCTCCGTATATTAAAATCATTTCAACTTTTTCTGCTGTACTGTACATGAAAGGAGAACACGAAAGTCTGATTCCAAGCATCACGAACTGTTACAAGACACACTATTCCAATGAAATTGAGATTCCTTCATTTACCGTCCCCGAACGAGTATTGAAATTAATGGCAAACATTTCATGATCTTCCTCCTGAATGTCACGTGAAGGTCAACATATTGCACATCGTTGGATTTGCTTTTTTATAAACTATAAGATTGTTGTCATGAAAATATGTAGTCCCATTTAAAAACACTTCGATGACCTTGGAATCTCGAAAAAAAGTGTCCCCGAGAATAAATGTTAGTCTATCACCACATTTGCCCCTTCGAAATGAATATTCCTTTCCTCTAACATTTTTTCAATCATAAAATATAAGCGAGACATTTAAGATGGGCAAGTTAGGTGAAGCACCCTGTATATTGCTACGATGAAAATGGTTGGTCCATTCTGCAACAAACAACGAGCTGCACAAATTTCTCCGATTGCTGTACGATTCACTGCCAAACAGTCGTTCTGGTGTAAATTCCATCCCATATGAGCGGTAACAACGATGGTCTTGTCATTTGAATTTTGATCTATTGCACCTCCATCATTCCTTACACCCTGCCTTTTGAAATGGGTGATGCAATTCAAATTAGGGATGTCCAGTTGCTCTTCGTTGTTCAAACATGTTCCTGAAAAGAGCAACATAATTTATCCTTGCACAAGAGCGTCATTGAAATCTGTGACATGAATTCTTAAACGTTGGCAATTGAATGAAAATATTGATAGACCCAATCTGCTGATGATGAAATCTATCAATACTTTGTCGACAAGTCATTTCCTCGGTAAAACCGTTGAGGATGCTAATGTGTGACGTGGCTTTCCGGACAACCTAATATATTGAGAAGGAAAGGAAAATGAGAAAAGCGCTTTCTTGGCTTTACGAGTCAATAAGGGGTGGGCCGAATCGAGACTACTCTTCCCCTTGTTTTCAAACGCCAACACACTGGTAAGCGCCGTATGAAATGGAATTATGAAACCAACCGTACTCACTATACTAAAGTGGAGTAGAAGTGGGAGTGGGGCTCATCACCGCATTCCACTTTTCGTTTAAGTTCAATTCCTAATGAATCAACATGCAATACCATGTCCTAAGAAGTTTCACTTCAAAAACTGTTGCACATACGTTAGCGTAAAAATTAGTATTAGGCTTGTGGCATCAGGAAATAGCTGGCGCCCCCTATAAAAAATGATCGATTATTTTATTAAATGTTCAAAATGATGTCCTTGGACTTCTGAGCACATTATAAATCTTTTACAAATACTCTGTTCGACATTTGATAACATTGAAGAGGTAACCGATGCGTAGCTGGCGCCTGGGCAACCCGCCTACAGGCGCTTGCTATTCTCAAGTTGAAGACTGATGGCTTTAGTCTTTTCAAAAAGTATCCGGCCACTTTAATTTAATTTATTATTATTGTCGGTACAGTTTAACTGTTACGATGCAGCGCTGAACAATAGTAACAGTAGACCATGTCTGGATGTAAAAAATCACACGGAATACGGATCTGTAATGAAAAATAAGGTACCTATTTAAAAATCTGACTTGGGCCCGAGGGGGCCTAAATAGGGGCTTCGCCAAGCCGAAGAAAAATTATAAGCCTTACAACAATTAGTTGGGATTTGAACCCTGATCCTCGAATTCCGGAGTCGGCGACGTTCACCACTGCGGCACAAGGCCCTTTATTCCACGAGTCTTATTTTGGGTCTAAAATACTCAGGTAGCGTGTTATCACCATCGAACCGTTCACTCCAGCCATTCGGAGTGAACATATAATTTACGAGTCAACCCTTGAACTCCCTCTAGTCTCTGGTGGCAGGTTTAGCCGTCAAGTTTATCCGTTAAAGAGGTGCGGGGTATCTGTTCCGTTGTTAATAAGAAAAACAGCTACCCGACCAAAAATCGGTACGTCCGTCCTTGGCCAGTGTGCAGCAGAACTCAAATAAGAGGGAACTGTTACACTGAAATCTCATCTATTGACTATACCAGGACTCGCACGGCTTGTAACACAGTGACAGAACTCACTTCGATAGGATTACGTTCGTTGCTAAAAGAAACAATAGCATAGTGAATTGTATTTTACAATATTATATGCAACGACTCTGACTTAGAACACTCGTGCATCGACAGTTTCGCATTTTGCAATATGTATTAGTATGCGAAAAAATGTCTGCACGGTACGGCGAACGAAAATTACGAACAATGGTTAGAGAGGTTTACTAAGCCCTCTCAGTAAACTCGGGGCTTTCCTTTCATCGAGGCTTCGGTATTGTACCGGCTAACACAGAGGGGCTAGCATGTGCACGTAAATATCATGATTGATGAGATAGAAACAGCTCTCCAGTTTTCTTGTCTCATCTTCTCTTACTTTATTCACCTTTCATACACATCGTGGCGATATCTATTTGGTAGGAAGGCTCTTTCGTCCCTGGGCACTTAACACAAAATCTACTGGCAGTATTGTTTGATTATTTAATGGCACGTTCTGCTATCGCGTTTATCCTTCTTCTTCTTCTTCGTTGAACGATTCCATCGAAATCTCTTGCTGATCAAGGGCGCTTCGTTTTCCCGAGATCTCCGGGTGGTTCATTAAAAGCGATTGCGTTGAATTAGTTTACGGAAATGTTTTATTTTGCATGATTTATGATTGTATTTAAAGGGCAATCAACATGCCAGGGAGCCCCTCATCGGAAATAAATAAAGTTCATCTAATTTTTATAAACTTATAATTATAATTATTAGGCAAGTTGAATGTGTCAAAATACTCGTCGTTGCTTGCTATAACTTTAAGCCACCTATCAGGTAAGTGACGAATTCCATCATAGAAAAATACTGTGTCTGTAGACAAAATCCAAGCGTCAAACAATTTTTGTATCTTATCCACTGATTCGAAGTCGATATCGTATAAGGCGTGTTGCATTGATCGGAAATGGTAATCTGAAGGAGCGATATCTGGAGAATATGCTGAGTGCTATAAGCCGTACCAACCGAGACTCATTATGATATCTTTTGTCGCAGTGCCCTAATTTTCGTTTCAATACTTGACTGAAGCAAATTAATTATCGTTGGTAGCAAACTAATCGCCATTTGTAACTCCTATATTTCAACATTACATAATAGCAAAAGAGCGGGAAAACGACTGATTTTTAAATTAATTCTTTAATTGCTTACAAAAGATTGAGTTATTCATTTATACACCCAATATATTTTTTACAAAGCACATAATTCTCCGCTATAATAAGTAGAACTGGCTATAATATTAGATATATTGCTGAACTCGCTTATAGAAATTAGTGCTTGTAATAATAACAAAAGCAACGGTAATTTGTTAATTACGTGTTGGAAGTGTTTGATTATATTACTATTGCAAACTTACAACGAAACCTGATTATGCAGTAACTACCAATTACGGTATATCTTAAATATTTATATATACTGCTTCTATACAATAGTCAACGTACATATTTTTATATTTTTCTCACCTCAATCCACATTTCAGGACCGTTTCAGGATCCCATCGTTCTAATTTTCGCCCATATTTTACAAACAAGCTTCGAAATTTTAGATGTTCCTTTATGCCGATTCATACGCAGTTATTGTCGATTCTGGGATTACATAAAGATTTCATGTTATAACGCATTCGTGATTTAATGTATCAGCGTATTCATGATAACGATTTTAATATTCTATTCATACGTCCTCTTTATTATTGAACATTTTCGATGCAAGACTGCAAGATGCAAGTTCTGGAAATATTTTGTTAAATTAGTGCAAATGCAATACAAATTTAAGAATAAAAACTGTACACAATATTGCAATCATCACAGAAATACACGAAATTAAAATATTTATCGTAAATAGTATTTTCGATTGGTAAGTTAAAAATAATTAAACAGCCGCACTTAGTGTCTGACAACTTACAAATTACACTCACATATTACAAAGTTTCGGCTCACTATTGAGTTTTCGCCGTCATCAGTCACAGTTTACGGTCTAACATTACAAGTTACTTTCAATAATTAGATATACATCATTCAGGATTTTTATCATCCAGAAGTAAAGATATACAAATAACAATGGAATTGTATTATCCATGCATGATGTCCACAGTAAACTCTTTCCAGGAAGCTGCCCATAAAGATTCATGAAACTTGTACTTGATATCACAAATATATGTACACGAATGTGCACGCTTCAGATGCGGAACATTAGTAACTAAAATCCATTCATCTAATCACGTCTTTATCAAATTATAAATTAATTTTTGACACATACATATATCCTAAACCATCTCAGTGAACTCTCTTTCCATAATAATGTTTTCAAGTATATTATGACTACTGCTTCAATAGAAACATAGTTAATGATACACAATTTGAAAAGTTTCTAACTCATTATAAGGTAGTGAAAGTTTTTCAATCTGAAACGCACCAAATGCTTGGCTCTATTTTTCTCAAGAATACAAGGTTCTATTTGGCGCTCCATTCGGCAGTAACTCGGGAGACAATTTTGCCGTTAGTTCAAGTAGGAAACGCGGCAGAAGCGATCTGTTATCAACCACAGAGTCTGGCGGACTCCTCGATCCCAACGTGGATGTCTCTGACGCGTATATCTTCACCTGCACAACGGCACATCCGTATCTGTCGTGGCCTTCGACCACAGTCCACATTGTGTGACCTCAGGCTAGACTCAATTTCCGCGTTCTCCCTCTGAAATCCTCTTTCCTTGGCATCTATTTGTTTCAGTGAGAACTATTTCGTGAGAACGTAAAATCCACCGCGAAATTGTGTATCTTCGACCTAGTGTCGGTTACTTCACACAAGTCTTGATCTATCATAAAAATCTAGACTCAACCGTGGAAGATCCATGTCAGTCTTGATCTTTATATTGTTATATAGCCTCATCTACTTCTATTTCAGTAGTGTACTGCATGACGAATACTACTACTATTAAACTATAGTACAAATAAAACGTTATATAGTTAATTTTAATACTATACTATATTTTGGTCTAAGTAGGTGGATAACTTCAAGAATGCATGCCTGCCTGGCAGTGCATACATTTAGTAGACGTGAAGATGTTTGTATTACGTGTGAATTTTATAAATCATGGATCAAGCTTTTATTGGCTTACAATAGACCGTTCTTTGGGTCCTTGCATATCGCTCTACGCAGAGGGATAATACGCTGCTTCAGCTTCCACTTCTACTACACTTCGATTGATCGATTGGAGCTCTCGTATTCGAGATGAATTTCCGTGCATGGCCGGTCTCGTAATTCTACCAGTTTCGGTATTTCTTTTTATATATAATTGAAAGGGGAAGATCGATTGGAAACTCTGCATTTTTGCTTCGTATTCATCTTGTTATATCGTGAAATTAGCATAACTTGATGGTATAACATTAATTGTGGGATGCGTTGGTAGAGAAAAGATAGTTGCTAATTGTATTTTACTCATTGTAATTTGTAATTACATAATTAGATAAAAGATATTACATAAAACGGAAAAGAGGAAAACGATTGTATCTGATCAGGTAGTATTAGAATTCTTACTTAATACTCGCAAAACGTTTCGACACACTGTTGCGTGCCAAATATTTAAATTCTGTTTTCATTATCACTTCATATTTTTTCTTTGCTGTTACTACGTTAATGAAAGACGGGGAAGGCTCTGGTCGAGAACCTTCCAAAACAACAATCCGTCACGCAGCAGCATAAGAAAGTTTATAATGTCAGTTTTTAAATCGTCGTCGCCAACTGAACGCGCCGCTATAGATCTTAGATACATAACGTGATTACTTGCATGTTTTATGCACGAATACGTCACCGATCACAGGCCGAATCACGGGGCGTACTCCCTGAAAAACAATCACGTCACCTTCCATAGTCCTCAGTCCAAATTATAGGGCGCACTCCTTAAAGCAAATACGTCACCGTCCACAGCCCATTCCTCCCTTATCCTATGTTTCCTTCTAACCGGTCTATGTCATTTCTATCGCTATATTATATTCCTTACTAATTCCCAAACCCAAAAATTCTATTTACAAAAGTCTACGGAAAACTCTGTCAGTCAGTTAGTCAAACAAAAACTACTATCCCGCGACACACCACTGCACAAGATATCTCACTGACTAATAAAATACATCCAAGCAACAAAGTCGGAAGAGCATCAATAGAGCAAATCATTCCAAAAGTTCAATTAAAATTATATGCTTGAAGAGAGAAATAATATTTAGTTTAGTGGATCCTGAAAACGGCAAATCTTTCGATATCATTCTTGTTGAAGTTAAAATGATGTTTTTTTGCAAATGGTATCATTATTAATTATTAGTAGTCAATAATTTTATAATTGAATAAGATTTATCAAGCACATTCTGCAGACCTGTCCCTTGTTGCGTTATTTTATATCCAAATTATTTAGTATAGTGTTAGTGTTTAGTGTTGAGCAGTTTACTGCGCTATATAAAATATTGAATAAAGAAAAGGAACAGTCAACTTTTCAGAACCATACCTGTCGAGCAATTGGTAATTGCATTGTCTTATTGCACGTTAATTTGAGCTATGTTGTATTTCGAAAATACTTTACTAGACCAAATGCATTAAGGATTGCGAGATTTCTCGGCGATTTCAATTATCTGATTGTATCAACCACCGAAATGATTGTAAGAGCGTAAAAGGTTAGATTCGTAATTGTACGGATCCGATATTATTCACACGTTAATTTGGACTTACTAGAATCACCAACAATTCGGCGTTATAACAGTTTATAAAACACATGTAATTCTCAACTTCTACATATGTGTCACATCAAGACTTTTTCCATTTTACTTTGTAATACGTGGCATATTTTTTGTTTAAATAATTCTCATTATTTTTTACCACATAGTACTCATCAAAATTCCTTGTTTACACTGTACACATACGACCACGTACATACTGTAACACACTGTTTGCGCCCTTATGTAATTAATACTGTGCAATCACAAAGTAAAATATAATATAAATGAAAGAAACGTGGCAACATACATAACATAATTCGCGATAAAAGGAATACGGCATAAATGTTTAACAATACAATTTTTTTTTTTATTTAACGTAAATATATCTACAACTGGCCGTAGACTTGGCCAACAAGCAAATGTGATGTTGTGTAATTCGCGTGCGTGAAGTAGACACTCATTAGCGTCCCTTCGTTATATGATTATTTATTGAGGTCCAGGGGTTTTTCCTCTTCAGTCTTCTGATTTCGTGCTCATTTTGAAGAAGCTGTGATGCTAAGCTGTTAGGGTGATTTTCTAGTCTGTTGATGTGCGGTGTAGCGAATGCATTTATTTGTTCCATAGTACTTTTTACGTTTAAATCGGAGTGAAGTGTTTTGTTACTGACGTACCACGGTGCTGCAGTTATTATTCTTAGAGTTTTATTTTGTAGTCTTTGAATTAAGTTTACGTTGGATTGTTTGGCGCATCCCCAAAGTTGGATTCCATAAGTCCAGATTGGTACTATTATTGCTTTAAACACGATCAGCTTGTTTTGTAATGTCAGTTGAGATTTGCGTCCTAGCAGCCAGAGCATATTCCTTATTTTCAGTTCAGCCTGTTTTCTTTTCATTGAAATGTGTTTTTTCCACGTTAGTCTCTGGTCTAGGAACATGCCTAAATATTTGACTTCTGTTTTTTGGTCTATTACGATGTTATTCAGCTTGACTGCCGGACATGTTATTCTTCTGTTGGTAAAAGTTATGTGCACCGATTTGCTTCCATTTATTTTTATTTTCCAAAATCTTGCCCAATTTTCTATTTCATCCAGTGATTTTTGGAGTAATCTGACTGCTTCCACCGGTTCTGGATTTATAGCTAGCATTGCGGTGTCGTCTGCAAACGTGGCTGTTACAATTTCTTCGCTGGTAGGTAGATCTGCAGTATATAGTTGGTATAGGGCCGGACCTAGGACGCTACCCTGCGGTACTCCAGCTTTTATCAGATATACTTTTGAGAGAGCACTGTTACTTGGAAAAACTCGGAAAAACCTCTCATTTAGGTAGGATTTTAGTAGGAGAAAGTAATTGTGTGGTAGGTAAGTTTTAATTTTGAACAGGAGGCCGTCGTGCCACACTCTATCAAATGCTTGGCTTACATCAATGAACACTGCTGTACATATTTTTCGTTCTTCCAGGCTTTTCTCTATTTCATTTACTACACGGTGTACTTGTTCTATTGTAGAATGTTTTTCTCGGAATCCGAATTGGTGTGGTCGAACTATTTCCTTGTCCTTAAGTATGGGTTTTAATCTGTTTAGCAGTAATTTTTCGTATAACTTTGACAGTGTAGGGAGTAAGGATATTGGTCTGTATGATGCAACTTCGTGTTGCGGTTTACCTGGGTTGTGAATTAATATAATTTTTGCAAATTTCCATTGTACTGGAAAGTAATGGGTTCTAAAGGTTGCGTTGTAGATCTGAGTGATAGCCACAATTGCTTTCCTTGGTAGCTCTTACAATATTTTCGCGTTAATCAGCTCGAAACCCGGAGCTTTTTTATAGTTTAAAAGTTCAATTCCTTTGCGTATTTCCCTAGGAGAAAAATGTTCTAACGGTGGGCATAATTGCAGTCGAGCTTCCAGGTATTCCTTGATCGTTTTTTCTTCGTCTTCCGTTAGTGCGGTTTAATTGGGTTCGAAATTTGACGATAGGTGAAGGGCAAAAACTTCGGCTTTTTCTTTGTCTTCCCTTGCCCATTTTTCATCTGCTAGTCTTATAGGTGGATCGTGTTGTTTTGGTTGCTTGATTTTCCTTGTTGCTTTCCATAGAGTGTAGTCGCCTTGTTGATGTGCCGAAAGGTTTTTTATATAATTTTGAATGTTTTCTTTCTTTAAGTTGTACAATAGAATTTTTAGTTCTTTTGTAGTTCTATTTAGTTTCGCTTTATCTGCAGGATGCCTCGTCAGTTGCCACTGTCTCCTAGCTTTTCTTTTTTCTATAATTTTGTCCTTTACATATTTTGGGTAGTTGATTTCCTTGTCAGCTTTGCATTCCGCCTCCGGGGTGGACTTCCACGCTGCGTTTTGAATTTGTTGCGTCAGTTCTTGTACTGCGTTGTCGATATCGTCTTCAGATTTTAATAAAATTTTGAGATTTATGCTTTCATCTAGTAAAACTCTAAACATGTCCCAGTTTGTTTTTGAGTTGTATACGGTCTGTGGATTTTCTTTTCTTATTATTTCTGAGTTGTACGTTAATATTACCGGTGAGTGGTCAGATGAGAGGTCAAATGATTCTACGATTTTGATGTAGTTGGATGAAATTCCTTTTTTAACGAAGAAGTCTAGCAGGTCTGGGGTTTTCAGTGGATCAGTTGGCCAGTACGTCAGTTTTCCTGTGCTGGTGTGTTCGTATCCTAGGGCTAGCATTGTTTTTTGCAACTCTTTTCCTTTTGGGTTTGCCAGTCTCGAACCCCATTGAGGGTGCTTCGCATTGTAGTCGCCGCCTGCAATGAATCTATTTCCGACAGTTTTGAAAAATTCTTCAAATTGTTCTTTTTTGATCGTATGCCGTGGTGGACAGTATACTGCAGCGATATTTATGAAGCCGTTTTTTTCCCTTATTTTGACCTTGGTCGCTTGTAAGTGATCTTTTTCGTATTTTTCTAGTTCGACGTGCTCTATTTTTTCGTTGATAATTATCGCGGTACCTCCATGGGCGGTTCCGTCCGGGTGTTGAGTGTGGTAGCTTTTGTATTTGTAGATTTTAAGGAAATCTTTGTCGGTGAAATGTGTTTCTGAAATTAGCAACATGTCAATTTTTTGCACATTGAGGAAGGTTTCTGTTTTCTGACGGCGTTGTGCCAGTCCGTTGGCATTCCATAGTGCTATTTTTATTATATTAGCCATTTCTATTTGATTGTTTTATAAACGTTGTTAAAAGGTTGATAATTGTGCTATTTTGATTCATTAGCTGGCAGAACATTGCTTCGAATTTGTTTAGGAATTGTGTCAGGGTTACATTATTATTATTTAGATCGGAGTTAATGCTATACTCAGTATTTCTATGGCTAGTTTTATCTTCTGCAGTACCTTGAACAACTTGCGAGTAGCTAATGTTTTCATTATCTGTCCTGCTCCTTATATCTCTCATTTTATAGTAAGGTTTGTTCCTTGGTTTCTGCAAGTCCTTGTATACGCTACAACCTTTGTAGTTAGCTGGGTGATTATCCCCGCAAAGTGCACATATAGCCGGGACGTCTCTTGATTTTTGGCATACCCCTGTAGGATGATTTTCAGCGCATTTGACGCAGTTGTATGGTTTAGTACAATACGATTTCGTGTGTCCGTATTCTTGGCAACGCATGCATTGAGGAATTTCCTTTTTCTTCCGCGGCGGTTCAACAGTAACTTTCGTTCCTAAAAGATGTACGATTGTATATATATCTTTATTATTTTTGCTCGGTTCCTGATCAACAAAAAACATGGTAAGGGGTTCCTTAGTTCTCCAACTACGAATATTGGTAACATTTCTTATCAAAAATCCTTTCTCCATGAGTTCTTCCTTAATGTCGTTTGTAGGTATCGAATGGTGAAGATTTTTTATCATGACTCTGTAGGCTCTTTCTTGTTTTGGTTGGTATGTATGAAAGATCACTTTATTTTGTCTAAGAAAGTGAACCAATTTACGATATGACTCTATGGAGTTTGTGTTTACTTTAACTGTGTTTTGCGGCAGTGTTTTGCATATAAATTCTGCAGTCGTTAATGTTACTTTTAGGCTTTCTAGCATTAATGGATAGTTTGCGACGTTTTGTAGAAAAATTGGAGGAGGTTTAGAAGTTATTGCATTGTTTGTATTTTCTGTATTTTCACCGGAATTTTCTTCAGTGTCCATTGCATTTAATAGGTTGAATCTATTGTGTTGAGGGCTAGCGTTATTCACTTCTTTACTTTTCCGTTTTGCATCTTGATTGTTCGATAAATCCCTGCCTTTTATTTCCCCGCTTGGGAGGATCTTGCCACGTCAAATTTCTATCCGAGGTATTAGAATTTGGGCACGTATTCGAATATCCAGTTTTATTTTGGTAGGAATGTTGGCTATGTATTGGAGCGTTAGGTTGTGTGTTGAAGAAAATATTGTCACCTGTACTCATTGTCGGGGCGATTGATGTTATTGGTGGTAGTTTTGTCGTTTGTGCGAAAAGCGTTGTCGATGTCGTAGTAGTCACAACCGTGGAATATCCCGTTGTTGGAAAATTCGTTGAGCCTGCACTGCTCTGTTGCATTGTGGGAGTGCACGATTTAGACACTCGGTTTCGCCCTTTTTCACTTTGATACATTCGCACCTTTATAGCTATGTATGTGTATTATTTGCTTTCACTCGCGGCTTATACACTCTTAGTTTACAAAATCACGGAGCTCGACTGAGACACGTCTGATCTCGAACTAAGGTAAACATAAACTGAACAATACAATAATTTACTTTTACTTAAAAAGTCTAAGCGTTCAGTGTGAGACAAACTTGTCGTGTGTTATCATATCACGTTTCAGTTATTGTTCGAAAGTGTTATGCAAAATTTAAATGAGACGAATTCTAATACCATATAATTACATATAGCTGTTTTGCGCCTTTTAGTATTGTCATGCAAGTATCAAATAAACAGAGTGAAATATATTTCTTAAATACTTCTTGAAAATTTCAGTATTATATTCAGTATGATATTAATGTTGTTCATTTCAGCTTGCTGAAAACCATCGTATTAAACTGCACCAAACTATAAATTATGTAAAATCGCATTCCCTTTCCTATATTGTGCAATTAATTACGCAGCTACGATTAATTATGGTCAATATTTCTCAGTAATTAATTATTATTAGCCGCCGCTGTCTCGAAGAAGCTGACTGGAATAATATTAGCTGAGCTTGAAATTTCCTGTTAAATATTGGACCGTGACACTTACTTATATTATCCATTAATCATCCATGAATTTGCATAATATTTAGTATGCGCGTTCGCACCAATTTCCAAAAGTCGTAGCAATAATTAACAAGTCAGTATTTCTAGGTACATTAAATACATTAAAAAGAAAATTTATGTTATTATAATATATCTAGTGACTTACTTTACTCAATTATTTCATTAAATAATAATGTTTGTGTTTCGGCGCAACAAGTAGATATTTGCACATTTGTCCCACAGATTGAGTTCCTAAGATATAGTTTAGAGAAAAGACAAAATTACAGTCGTCATTTAAATTGTTTTACAACTCGGGACTAACGGCCCGGTCACCGGACCGCTGTTTCCGTACTTGGAAATTTGGTTAGCCAGATTCTCGGAATACCATGATTTCATGCCCGCACCATATCTGTCGCACTCTCTCGGAAAACCAAAAACTCACCCAGTAAGAGGCATGAGCTCTTTCGTTGCAACTATAACGAAGTACTATATCTACATCATAACATCAACCAAAAAAGTATTTAACAAGTACGTCAAGCATAACAATGAATGAATAATATAATAACAGGAAATGTACAACGTCGCGTTATTTCTGTATCCACAATTTTAACACCGTCTTCCTTACCGCTAACTTCCAAAGGGAGAAGTGAATAACAGTTCACCAATCAAATGAATGAGCTAGTCGTTAGAATGAGCTAAGGAACACATTCTGGTTTCAACGAACCACAACTCCACAATATGCATTAATAATATATTCTTTTCGCGCTTATTTCCTCTGTTTCAGTGCAAATAGATTAATTACTTAAAATATTGCAAATACAACTAAAATATACTGTCCAAACAAACACCTGTTGATTCTCGAACGATTGTAAATAATTACGAAATGCGAATAGAAATCATGACACGAATAATATTAATAATTGTATTTCACCCTATCGTAACTCCTCAGCGTTGTTACAAAAATTTATCATTATCTTGGTCCCTAATAATTATTATCTTGCTATATTGTAAAATTAATTTTTCTTGCTAATATCAATCGCATCATATGGAAAAGATGACTGCCAATTATTTGCTGCGTATATTACCTTGAAATAATCTCCATCGTTTGTGGAAAGGAAATTATAAAGTTCGTACACAGTATTATAGAAGCTAATAATACTAATAATAGCACTACGAAATTCACGGGCGAAGCTTCTATAGCTTTACCACATATAGGTAACTATTAACTGTTTAACGAGTCGACACCTGCGACAGCTATTATAATACAATTATATAATACATACATATACAAAGTACAGCACAGAAACGCTCGTGTTACAAGCTGCATTGTATATTATGCTGCAATGTGGAATGCTCTAGGAGGTTTTTGTTTACTGACTATTATTATTCTCTGCCACGCGTAGGATTATTAACTGAGCTTAATGTTGTATATTATTATTCATATATTAAAATATGTTAAGAAAACACAGTAAAGTTAACAATTCGAAAACCGGCTGTTGTGTTCTTGAGCGACTTCTTTTAATACAGTTGAGTCTCCTTTTATGCGGCAGATGCGTTCCACAGAATTCCACCTAAGATTCCATATAACCTTTTTGAAATACTAGCAGCACAAAAGAGGTAACTCACATGTATTCGATTGCTTTGTTTTGTTTATACATACAAATTTTTTAATTCGAACGAGAAAAGCTTTATTTGTGTGCGGGAATTATGCTCTTCTCTCTTAATTCCTAACGGAAAAAAACATAAAAAGAACCATAATAACCAAATTAAAACTCGCTGGATTTCTTGGATTACTTATTTTTTCTTGCTTTTTTGCTTTATTAATGTTAAATCAATAATTAAGAAGTATACGCTCCCTTAAAATAAGGTCCAATATTCCTTCTATTCTTACTATCTCTATACTCAGATACCAAATTTTCATGTGCTTGCTTGTTGGAAAGTGAGAAATCAGGTTCCTGAGAGTAGGAAAACGGCGGACGCGGAAAAAAGTATCACTCGTATTAACTAGAAATATTAGTCGTAATTAAAGCCGTGCAGAAGTTTAGGGTGTACCTTTTAGATGTCAAATTTCGTCTCATTACCGATTGGGATGCGCTCCGAAAAACATTTCATAAACAGGATCTGTCGCCGAGAGTCGTGAGATCGGCGTCGGTGTTAGTGGAATTTGAATACGAACTGGAACACCACTCAGGATCAGAGTTGTTGACATTCGGTCCTGCTAATTGAAGGATGGCAGGAATGATTCGGAAGAGACAGGACAAAGATAACAGGACTCGAGCAATAAAACAGGTGTTAGAGACAGAGCCATACGAAGTTTATTCCTTAGAAAATGATCTAGTAATGAGGCAAGTCGGGACTAAATGAGTTATCGCTCTGCCCGCGAGTATGTACACCGACGTCATTAGGCGAGTACACGAAGATGGCCATTTCGGAGTATGGAAGATGGCTGAGACTCTGGCCGATGATATTATATACAAAAAGTGACGGGCAGGCTCGAAAGGTATGTTAAATGTTGTATATCATGCGTGTTGGCCGAGGAAAAGAAAGGAAAAATCGAAAGAGAATTCAGACCGATTCCAAAGGGGGATGCTCTTTTGACAATCCACCACGTATACCATTTGGTGCCAATGACCGCCACAGGTAAAGCATACAAATACATTTTTGTAGATGTAGATGGATTTTCCAAGTTTATCTGGATATACCCCACAAAAAGAAAAAAATGTCAAGGAGGTTCTGGACAAGCTAACGGCGCAACAGAAACATTTTGGCAATCCAGCTCGGATCGGGGAGCAGCCTTTATGTGGGCAGAGTTCAGGGAGTATTGCGCTAAGGAGAGTATCGAGCACGTTCTCATTACTGCAGACATTCCAACGTGGGAATGGACAAGTGGAACGAATTAACCGTACAATAATACCCGTATTGACAAAATTATCGGCAGATAATCCGGAAAGGTGGTACTGCCACACGGACAAAGTACAACGGAGTATGAACAGTACGTATCAAAGAAGCGTAGGAATGTCTCCGTTTGAGCTGATGTGTGGCGTAAAATTTAGACAACCGGAGGAAGTGAGATTAATATAACTCATTCAGCAAACAGCTGTGAGACATGGCGAAGGAGAATTTATTAAGAATACAGGAGGAAAATCGCCGAAGTTGCAATAGACATTGTAAGACGGTCACGGTGTATAAGAAACGGAGATCTGATGACAATCAGAAGGACGCAATTTGGAGCGAGACTGAAGATAAGAGCACAATTCCTCGGTCCAAATAAAGTGATTAAAGTCAAACAGAATAATCGGTACGAAGTCATCCGGATCGGCGATGGCGATATTAAACCTCAGGGTGAGATTTCTTCGGGGACCGAAGAAGATGCAGGAACAGCTGAATGAAAGAACGGTGTCGTTATCGATCCGCGGATCCCTCGAGCGGACGAAAACAATCGAGGATCGACGCCGCGATGCGAGAGTCAATCGTTAAGAAAACTGTAGGGAAGTCGGTCGGAATTTCTACCCGTCATCCTTGATATACATATGTATAATATGTAAAATCAACGTTATACATTAATCTTTATATTGTTAACACTAGAACTACCGAACATATACTCACTTATGTTGATTCATTTATTTATATATAAATTGTTGCTCGAGGATTTAAATTAATTAATGGTTCAATTATTCACATAATGTATATCAAATAAAAGTATATAAAATCTGAAACAATTCGCTGTGGCATATTCGAATAATTACACTAAGAATGGCAGAGAAGTCATTTTGACCCCTTGGTAGTTTAGTGTTAATACATAGAATCAAAATCCTCTATGTATGTGTGTGTAAAATTCAACATAGCATGAATACAATTTCATAAAAGTTTGACAAACATTTTAATTATATGCAAAAAAGTAGCAGTTTAAGGAGCGAAATGAAAATCTACGTCATATTAATAAAGCCATGTGCACTCATTACTGGAAGCAAACGTGCTAAAAGCTTTCAGAAAAGTTAGACGATACGCACCGTATTTTTACCTGTTGCTAATTGCAAAGTTGGTAAAATCTCTATGTGAATTAGGTAAATATTAAGGCTATGATCTAGAGAGGTACTATTTTCTAGTTAAATATGGTCAAGAACCGTACTGCGATAAAATACAGTGTCATAATGTAGTTACATCTCATTCTAAAATGAGTACACGTTGGAAGGAATGTTGCAGTATAAAATGTTGTAACCATACCAAAATTCAGCAACAGCAAATAAAGTTGAAATTTCGACTGTCACGTTTATATCTGTAGCTATGACATAGAATAAGACTACATGAATAATACATTTTCGAATAAAATTATTAATTAAATCCTTAACGATTGAATATCATTGCTTGCTCAGCATACTATTTTCATATGAAACTGACAATATTACATTTCGGATACTTGAAAATAATAACTGCAACAAAATATCACAATGGATGCTCCTGTTTTTAAACCATTCATATTTAGTACATGATTCTGATATTGTATGTATCGACTTTGAAACAAACTTTCTATCCGATATAATTACAATCGATCGATGAATGATATGTTAGCGGCAAATTATATTAGGGGTGTCTATGGCCGATACCCCGCCGACATCTGGCATTAGTTAGTTTATGACCAAGCCATAAACATCACTCGGGTAGGATAAAGTATTCAAGAGTATACATCCCGTCGCAAGTGATGGCTAGTGGCCCAAAGTCACGTAGCTATCGGGTGTCATAGGACTGTGTATCTGACACAGGCGTTTGGCTAGGATCAGGCAGACAACCCGACGTTGTCCTGCCTAATGAGTAGATACATTGTACTCTAGGATCTGGCCACGGAGTGGGGAGGGGTGTAGATATACACTCCTCCGGTAAGCGGACTGTGAGGAACCGCACGGCACTTACCCCAGAACCGATGATACGATTAGACGTTTTAGAACGCGAGTCTTTTTCGTAAACATAGTTTCTAACAGATACAATACTGTAATCGTTTGGAATTATTAAAGTTAGTTTAAGGATAATCGTAATGAATTAATATATTCTACAGCTACTTGATATTTATATGTGTACAGTGATATGTTTCGGTTTCAATATGGGCTTTCTTCAGTCATAATATAATATTAGGTAACCAAAACAGTTCTATCGCTTTTTGAGGTGTAAATAAAAATGATCGCATTTTTTATTTATTATGGAATAATTATATTCGAAGAACTTTGTTTGGAGTCATTCTGGTTTTAGGTATCTGTGGTACAGGATCATTTGGTGGTAACCAGTGGTGACCTACTGATCACGCTTGTGATGGGAGTATACAACCAATTTTTCGTCACAGGTCAAAATTTGATATAAAGTGTTTTTCGATTTTAACCGTGGAAGAAGCAATGTAGATATGTTTAGAGAAAAAAAAATGTTAATTTGTTTTCAGGACTTAAGGCGTTGGTACACATTTAATTAACTTCCACTACTTTCCTATTTTATGTAAATGAAGTCTGAGTGTTTCATCGCTTACTTGATACTTTTCAGCAAGCATCTGACACGTCAAATATGAATTTCTTCCCATCCCAATGATTGTCCTTAATTCATCAGTACTACTTGTTAACGGAAACTCACGCGTGAGTGACACAGAACTTGTTTGGTTACCCGATATGTAGGAGAGTAGTAATTAACTTTAGCAGTGTTCTCGCAAACCTCAGTCTCAGAAGTTCAAAGAAGGTTTATAAACTAATAAAGTTGTATATATAAAATATTATTGTTCGTACGATGTTATTGTTGGAAATTATCCAGCTCAATAAAATATTAAATGTTCTGTTTTATGAATCATGGGATAATTTAGGTGGGATTGTGACGTCCAACCTGAAGGGTTGTTCGTTCTTAAAACCGAAAACGAGTTTACACCGGGAATTTCGGATGCCCTCGGGTCCCGAATCGCACGTTGTGTAAATCGTACAAGGGGTTTTGTGGTTTTAGGCTTGCCCGTCTACACGAACTCTTACGCCAGGGAACCACTCGCTGTACAGGAAAGGGAAAAAATGGGAATTTTCGAAACGTATAGCGTGATTAAAATTTATTCATTAAACTTAGTCGATTATTATAATTTCGGGGCTATATTTTTCCAAATCCCTATCGCTTACCTCCTCTATCTCGACGGTTGAAGGGGGTACAGGTGATGGAGTTCTAAGTATAAATTCGTGATGGGGGTAGGTTTTAAATAGTTCCTGGTATTTTTGTCGGAGGTGTTCTGGGATTAGATTTAGTTCGTTTTGGGAGAGGTTATGGCAAGGTTCTGGACTTCTGGGTGGAATAGGAGCATTAGGGAGGTCGGAATCGAAGGATTGCTGAGGAGTGGTTGTGGGTATTGAGGATAAAAGTTCAGTTAAGTATTCTGACGCTTGGGCAAGTTCTCGTTCTCTGGCTTGTGCCCTCAACTTGCGCTCTCTAACCTTCTTGCCTCCTCGTTTAGTGCGACGACGATTGGCCCTTTTTGGCATTATAAATTGTTACTCTGAAAGAATGCATTTTTGATCTCTTGTCTATTTAGTGTATCTCGAGAGAATTATTCTTTTCGTCACTCACCAATAATTTGCCGGATCGGCGGTTGCAATTTGTGCCGGAGAGGCAAATCGCAAATATTGGCGGTTTCTAAAACCTAGGAAACCGAAGGGCTGATAATGCCAGTTTGGCCACCAAGTCCTGAGGTTCCTACTCAGATTGCAATTCAGTTTGTGATGCCTGCTTTGGGCCACAAACGACACGTGATGCCAGGTAGGCTACGTAATCCTCGAGTATTACTACTGGAAAATGTTAAATGCACTCTGTCAGGAGAGTTTTCTAGATTATACAAGCGAAGGTCTGAGGTAATCAAACAACAAATATATTATATAAAATTTGTAGTATATTGAATAAAATAGTAGGTAAGTTCAATTGGTTTATAAAGGTATGTTCACAATTCAGATTCGGAGTGTGATGATTATACGTTCATCAACGGAGTTACAGTGTGACGGAATAAAGCGGATGCCCTAATTTACAAAAGTGCGACTCGGTTGCCTCGGCCTCCAAATTCGAACAATTCAAATTATGACCAGATTGTGTTCACGTCAGTAAAATGGTTGCGAGAGAATTATTACAGATTGTCTATACGACTGCAAGTACACCTCGGTGCCTTGAGTTATAGACGGATTACAGAAAAACCTTACCTCTCTTAGGGGGTTCACTAAAGGGGTGCACGCTCGCAAGTCCTCCACTACTGCACGCTGAACACACGTTCGATTCCTAAGTTCTTACTGGTTCTGTCACTGGTATTACTGTACTGTCACTTGTAACTTATAACTCGTAATTCGTTCCTTGTGACTGTAACTGCACTTGCTTCCTGTAACTTGTTCCCTGTAACTGCTGAGGTTCTCGCAGTAGCCCTTACTTATACTGGGGTTTTTTGGGGTAGGGGCCCGGTTATCGTATGGGAACGGAATGCGGGACTCTACCGTAACAAAATCTTATGTTTAATTGAGACTGCCCAGCGTGGTTCGCTATCGCGCAATGACTTCACCGGTGCAGTCACGTTGTTTTGGCTAAGGGTGTATATACATCTTTATCGAAATTATTCTTCGCAGAGTTTCACGAGGAGTATTGGTTACATACGAACTGATTAGAATTATCTGGTGGGAACGGAAGTTCCGACCACCCAAAAGTTTATAAGAGATTAAAACGTTATACAAGCTTATCCGCGAGATGAAATTTATCTTGTGAGAAAGAATTTGGTAGTAGATTAATTGATCACGTATTCCTCTAAGAGACTTTGCGAAGGATTTACAGAGTTACTTATTAATAATGGTGTAAGTTAACAATAATTGAAGCGGTTAAATATGTTAGATGCAAATTATGCGTACAATATAATAATATTCGTGTGTCTGAGGTTTTGGAAAATTTGGAGTGTAGTTTAACGTCGTCCCGGACGTTACAGGATAAACGGGATCATGGGATAAACATTAGAATCTCAACACCACAACAGCCGTTTTTTGAATCATTATTCTAATATTATAATCGATCGTTTTTTACTACTAAATTATTTAAAATATTATGAAGGACATGTATTTAAGAAACAATGTACATAATTGAAACAAGATTTCCAATAATAGATAATAATCAAAGTCTGGTGCTAGAGGGATATAAAAGTTTGTTTACGTATTTCGTACATAACGACATTTTTATTTTCGACTAAATATAAAACGAACTGGAAAATTTCATTCAGTTTAAAATGTATGCTAATATTTTAATATTATTTAAGGGGCATTGCGAAAGTAAATTCAATTCGAGCAGAGTACAAGACGAGGTATGCAACACAATACAAGTTATTAAATTCCATACTGAACTACGATGAAATTGTTTACCCAACAATATACTTCATTTCTATGTGCCCTATTAAACATCTGATACTCATAATATTCATGTTGAATGCAGAACTGCATAGAATGAAGGCGAAATTTTTAAACCAAAACAACTTTTTTAAACACCAATAATACGTTTCGACATGTGATTTACTACTGTTTTCAAACATTCTACCGGCGAGTTTTTTCGCCTTCTGAACAAGCTTTCCTTCGTAACTTTAATTTCGAATATTACATTAATATCGAAAGTATAAATAAACACGTAGAGCGTTAAAAAGCTATTAAGAAATAAATGCATTCATAAAACCAAGTATGTAAAATAAAATTCTTTGTCGTGGTATCTTTGCTGCTTTACATTCTTAATAGTAAAGAGTATATGTATATCCTATACAAGATTAATTAAGTTTCACTAGATGAAATGAAGTAAATGGGAATTACATTACAGATTATTAACCAGGTGATAATTAAATATTAAGTTGTTTAATATTTTATTTACTATTTGGTTTGGTATCATTCACTAGGGAGGCGATACTATATTTCATGTCCTATTTCATCAAATATAATAGTTAAACAGAAAATTTGGTTGGCCACCTAAAATTCACGTTAAAATACACAAAGTCACAATAGGGACTGAACAAATTTCTTATAGTAATGGAAAGACAAAGCATTTTATAGCCTCTAACGGCCAATTGACTGCACTATCGTAGCGTTAAATCATTGCTAGACCTGCAAAGAAACTACATTTTGATATGATCCCATCGAGATACCATCTTGAAATGTTGACTGTGCCTTCACTAAACAAGTAGAAATGCGTGTGAAGTTTTTCAAAAGTAAAAAAATTTTAATTTCTGGAAATTGTAAAATTTGAGTTTGGAGGAATCTACAACAAAATTATACACGGAAACCATACATATTATACATCAAATGAAATCCCTATTCTTCAGCTTTAATATAAGATCACGTTAAGCTCTGTAGCTGAACGAGCCTCTTGCAAATTGCATTTAAAGATGGTGTAGCGGGCGGTTTCGGGTCAATTTTAGCAATATTCAAAATCAATTTCTTATATCGAGATAGTAATAAACGAATACACCAAAAATCAACAAAATCCGTAACATCAAGGTCCAACTTTTCCATATTGGTGGTCGATTTGGCATGGAATTACCCAATACATAAAAAACAAGAAAAAGGAATGAAAGTATGTCATACAAATATGATGAAATATCCGTTTTCTTTTTAAGTATTGCGTCCTAATATTGCAATACGGAATATTTGATTTAACGTTTGGTTTTACACCCCTCATCGGGGGGAGAGCACTCTGATCCTTGGCGTCGACGCGGTTCCTATCTTCGGTTTCATTCTGTTGGCAGAATCGTCGGCACGTTTTAGAGGCGGCGCGCGTTTTACGAAGGGGTATAGCCCGTTCCAACGAACCTTTCACCTGATTCCGACGAGTTTACATTCGATCTGCGCAGGTCCCCACTACCATTCCCTGCTCCGAACACGCTATTGGCCGTAGTCCGAATGTGACGTCCCGACGAAGCGACTCAGAATCAATATATACGGTGTACCGAAAATTCTTGAACATGACTACGTAGAACTGTACTTATATTGTAACAAACTTTTGAAGTAAATATTTCTGAAATAAATTACTACACTCATACATACATTCCATAGTATTAAGATTTCTAATTAATTCCGGAAAATCCCGAAAACAATGAAACAACACGGTATAACCGTAGGGTAAAAGTACCAGTAGTTGACCATGTATCAGTAGTTAGTTTATAACATGATTTATGACACTCCGATCTAGCAGAATTTCCTTGCAGTTGTTTAGGATTAAATTCCTGACTTTTCCAAACATGTGCAAGGCACATTTTTCATGACAAGTTTGCCTTAGTCTACTAGTTCGTTGTTTGCTCGAAACACTTCCTTAATAATACTAACAATGGCTTTAATATCCACCAAATGCCGTGGGCGGTACTCGAACGGCAGTGATAGAAACCGGCAAAACAATTAAACCGCGTTATAATCAGTATGTGGTAGATGAATACGCGAAGCTACTAAGAAATCTTTCTCTAAGTTGCAGTTTTTCGACACCGTGTATATGAAGTTTCCTTCCCGCGGCAAGTTGAAGGCGTGGATAAAGTAGTGGCCGTAGTGGGGGCTGCGTGAGCTGGGTGAAAGGTTCGTTGGAACGGGCTATAGTACGCCTCCGGCCGTCGTGGAGTATACTTCTACCGAACGCGCATCCTACTGTTTCGTCTACGTGCTTACCGGTTTCCATAAACAATCTCGTATGTTAATTTTCTCTATAATTACTGTGGCTGCTTCATATGAACGTTAATTATGTGACTAAAAGCTATAGCAACATTGTTCGTTGTAATGTGTGAATTGATAGTGATCCAATAATCTTACAATCCGAACAGTGGAATTCATCTTCCAAGGTGATTAATTGGTATTTATTGGATATATTGGTTTAAATATAACAATACGGAAAGATACAAAACGGCTCTATGCGATCATATGGTGTTCGTTTTCTTTTCATTCAATAATCGCAAAACGTTTCGTCACCCAGTTTGCGTCCTTATCTGATGCAACTAAAATTAAGAAGTCCGAGAGCGTTGATGGTTTAATAAAATTCTTTTCGAACCTCTTGCATTTGCCTTAGGCCAAATATAATACAACTTCGTCAACCTAATTATAAATACTTTTGTTCGTATCACCTCTTTTCTCTATGTTTCTTTTCTGGTTTCACGTTTGAAGGGTTTTCGGGGAATATATGTGTGTTATAAGATCTATCCGGAAGAAATGGGTTCCTTCGATGAAATCATAAATCGGTAGTTAATTTCGGATAAGGAGATCGACGATATCTTTTTGGGGACACCCTCGACTCGTAAAAATCGATGCCACCGCGTTCACGATTTGGGCCAAACGACCGTTTATGACAGTGGAAAAATATTGCACGACCTCGGTATCACCGGTGCTCTTTGGCTCCGTGTTTTTTGTCTTTTTTCCCACTAATTCGGGAGTTGGAAGGACGGTACTCTGACACTGACACGTCGGTAATGACTTTGAAGCATAGAATATGTTCCTGTAATATATAGCTGCTGTTAGATATTTGTGTAAGTTTTCAACTTGTGAAACAGACGTTGTTACGGATGCAATCGTGTTTCTGTATGGCTAGCCTCCAAAGAAAGTTTCGAAAGATTGCAATATCAAATCGAGAAACTGTCGATCAATGGTTATCCTATCTTTTTGAATAGTGATGAATGTTGATTACATTTATATATATATATTTAATCGACTGTGTAGGAGTTTTATGATATCAGCAATTTCCCTGCCTTCAATTCTCTTGACAATTTTAATATTGAAATATTAATATAGTTTCATATCTGTTATCTTTAATGCGCACTAATCATTTTGATTAGAAGAGGTGGAGTAGAAGGTGCTGAATTTACAAATATCAGACTTTAATATAAACTTCATCTTCCTTTCCCATTAAGTACTTATTTATTTAACTTCAGTATAATTTTAATACGTGTTAATATGCTCGATTACAATTTATAAAACATTGCTTCGAATCCATCTTCCAGTGAAACCCCATAATTGTGGATTTTTATTCATTGCCATACCAACTTTATTTAAAAAAATGTTTGATATTTATGCAAGCGAGTGATTTAAAGGTCATATAAAACAAATAAGAATTCTCCTTCTACTTTAAATAATTCTCTGTTTCTGCCATTCTAAACGACAAAGCAATCCATAAATGTGTGAAAGGCAAATATTTAATAAAAAAAGATATAATTTCGACAGTTTGAGTGGACTCTCAGATAAATGAAGTTTCTGAACTTAGCGTAAAAAAATAAGTAATTCTATGCTGTTTTCTCGAACCGAAGGTGCACCATATTTTCGAAACAAATTGTTTACGTCTTTTATACTTTGAAAGCGAGGTACACTGTTGCCATTTACCACGACTCCGTTGTCATGGTCTAACAATAAGAGGATAATGGATAAGAGTGAAGTAATTGATAACACAGACAGGCAGAAATCTGTCGGAAAACGTTAAGTTAACACGGCTATTTGAATAATCTCAATTAATTTTATAGACATAAATTTCTCTTAATTTTGTAAATTCCTAATCCATTCATGCATTTGTAGTCGTCAACTTCTTCTTAACACTTTTCGCAGATTCATACGGATTAAAGACTGTCCAAACCTGAGGCAACAACGCTGGCTTAAATTAATTGCAAAGTTAGTAGAATTATCAGTTGATAAACATAAAGATATTATCACATTCGGATATTTACAGCCAAATGTTAAACGTTTACTGGGGTAAAATCCCGGAATTTTGCTAAATAAAGTTATGTTGACAAAATGCTGTAAACATCAACATGTAACTTACGATTAGTCGAAACGTATTCAATAGTTTTGAGATCGAATTGTAACGTATCTAAAGACTCACATATCAGTTATCCGAGTTCTGGTAAAAAATTCCAAAAACTCATATGTGCGTCAGCCGATGCGAATGTATTAATACAGGCGTTTCAGCTGTATTATAAAAATCAATAATAATAAATAAACTGGAACGCACATGTTTGAATAAATTTGATTAATTTCACAGATATACAAAATAAAGCGAAAGTTTATGTGAATTTTTATTGAGTAGTATAACTATATTTCTTATTAATCATCTTTGTACATAGTGATCTACTTCAATTCATTTCGGGAATATTGCTTACGTTAGAAGTATTACTTACATCTATCTTCCACAAATCAGATATCAAATCAGTAATGATAGAAATATTTATAAATATATTGAATCTAGGTACGTACGATTTGTCTTTCCCAATACTCTACAATATTTTTTAATACAAATCAGATATGCGGATCAGAAAATAGTCTACGACATGTTTGTTTACTTTTATTCGAACTCGACGTTATACAGTACAGAAACGCCAACCTGGGTTAGACACAGCACTATTCGTACTTGATTTACAATAATTACTTAAACTTTCCATTTAAGAATGTGATGTCACATTAATCATACTTTATTCCGTCAATAAAGCATTTTCTGTTAAATTATTTATAAAATCAAAGTATTTTTCATAAATGAATAATATGTACTCCGAAGGTCCTTTATAAGGTTCAAATAGAAGAATAATACAAAGCGGAATACAATAATACAAACCTGTAATTTGTGCTCCTAGTTTAAACGGTAACGAATGTTGACATGGGAAAGCGGTACAAAAAAACAATGTCGAGAATTGTTGAAGCTGTGAAGGAAAATATTGCTGAAAAAGCGGGCGGAGTTTGAAACTTGTTTGAAATACAACTAAATACTTATGATAAAGCGGTGTCTGCAGTGCTCCAATTGGATGTTAAACCTTGTGTAAAATCTCGCCTTTTTCCTTATAATAGCCATTGCCACTGACTATTATAACAAAATTAAGTCAATTATTATAGAATCGAAATTTCAAAGTTTGCAATATTATGAATTATTGTGGAAAAGCTTTGAAAACGGCATTTATTATGGCCTGTAGCCACTTATTCCTGATTTCTATTATATTAACTCGATATTAACTACCTTTAAACTTACTTTATGCTATTTAGTTTCCAATGAGTACTAAGTAATTGATTCAGAACGTAAAGAAACAAAGCAAATTTACAAAAAATTCATAGACATGGTATATAAGGTATAGTATTCTGTGATAAAACTATAAGAAATTGTATCGAGAGTATTAAAGTTGAATTTAACCATTAGCTTCAATCAATGAGCTATAATGTATATACGCCATTTGATAAAAATTTAATAGTAAATCTGAGTTCATCGACGAATTACGGAATCAAGGATTGAGGTGGCAAAGCATTACGATCAGCAAGACGCATTAGTACCCCCCGCGGGAAATTACGAATTACATGTTTTTCAATGAAATGCATCGCGTCTGCTCCACTAGGAAATACGGAAGCGTGGAAAGTAGTGACGATAAATCGAAAATACCGGGTGTTTGTTAATCGTCGATTTTCTCCCGGGAGGAAAAGTGCATTGACTCGCTGTCTAAAATGGTACTACGTACAGAAAAGTGGTACACGTTGAAGAAGTTCAGGATAATGTCAATGCGAAAATGCATGTGAGTGGTAGTGTACATCCTGAAATATGTAAAAATTGTTGTTAGCGATGAACAAGGTTTGTCACACTTATCTGCACTGTTGGCGAATTTATCTCGTTGATAAATTCGCGATTTTCTTTATCGAAATATGACTAATGTATTGAAAATTCAATATTTCAAAATACTCAACCTATGGGGAGTATGGAAACATGAAACATTGCATTGATATTTTCTGGCGAAATATTGAAAACTGAAAATTCCCAAGCATTCGAATGGACCAGTTGTAACCTGTATATAAACACAAAAGTATGATACAAAAGACTATAAAATGTTCTTATATACATTGTGTAATTACAAATAGTATTCGCTCTTTAAATAAATTCGAATATTGAACTTTTCTGTTTTGTTTATTTTTTAGTTAAAATCCAAATGGCAAAGCTAAATAACAATAATGAAATTGAATATCAATATGAATAGAACAATTATCACTAGAACTGAAATTCAAGGTCTCACGGAAAAAAAAAGTAGGCAACATAAATTACCACGTATCCCACACATTTTCGAAAGACGAGGCGTCAAACATAAATTAAAATTAGAGAAGGTATACATAGAATATATTATTCATTTAATTTTTATATAGATAGTATTATTTAACTTGTTCTGTAGTAAACTTTTTATAGTTGGTATTTTTAGAATGCAAATCGTGACTGAAGAATGGGAAAGCCTACAGCCAAAACGCCTCACACTTTACAAGTGTAAAGAATTTTTTTATTATTATTAGACATTTATATACCTAAATCTTAATTCATTAGACAAAATCATTTTATTATACTTTATGTTCAAAACATTTTTGATAACGTTTTTAATGAAGAAAATTGATCACTGCGGAAAACACATTGACGCACTTCTAAGCTTTATAAACTACATCACCCAATTTTCTAGTATTATCGAATGTATTCCAAGAAAAAGGCCATTTTTCACTGGTATTAATTATACCGATCGGGCCTTTAATTAATTGAGAATGAAGAATCTCTCGAAGTTCGAACTGCTGTCTTGTTCGGAAGGATGCTCGAAAGATTTTCGTTCTTCTGAGGAAACAGTTTCTAGCGGTTTCACAGAGTCGGGGTTTTCATACTCTACTTTCCGCAGCCCATTTCGTGCATTTTCTTTTTCTTCTTTTGCAGCCTCATCTTTCGCCTTTACCCCATTTCACCCTCCCTTGCGACCACCTCTTAAGTACCAGGTAATTAAAAGTTTGAATCGACCACGATTCACGCCCGAAGAACTACCGTCGGTCTTGCTTGCTTGCCATCCTCAACTGATTCTACTTTGCGAGTTACGCCATTACCTGCTGTCTTCTCGGTCTGTCTTCCTTTTTCAATTGGTTTTTGTTTTCAAGTTACCTTACTCGCGACAAGATCGACAGCCTTCGACGAAACTTGAAAAATTCCAAACCAGTTTCTGCGGATATCAGTTGGCTTGCGCACGCGTTGATGTTTCTGCTTGTTTTAACCCTTTGCGGTCGGTGTCCCCGTAGCGGGGACATTTCTAAGTCGTCGTAGAAGTCGGTGTCCCCGTAGCGGGGACATTTTTAAATAGTCGTAGAAGTCCCCCGAAGCGGGAACTTTAAATCCTGTACGGAAAAGTAATTGCGAAACGATAGATTTCCTCCGACCTACTGGTACTCCCAAAAGCGAAATCTGCCGATCGCAAAGGGTTAAAGGATACTAGGATCCTTTTAAGAGAAACTGGGATTCTTTGAAGTGAAAGTAGAATCATCTTACGCATGCTTTAAAAACATTCTAACTTTCCGTTTTACTAATTTTATGAGACAACCAGGATGTTCTAAGTTGAATGAAATTCTATTTATTTATTCTAACCCGAGTATCAGAGCATTTGCACGAAGACAAATCAGTATATGAGATTGTTTAATAGTGAACATTACTGAATTAACCAAGGAACAAAATTAATTAAGCAAGGTGATACGCATATATCAAAAGGCTAACAAATTGCTACAAGGAGAAATGCCGCATACTCCTCCCACACACCCATATCTCAAAAACTACCCCAAACTTCAACCTCACGGTATACAATCTCTTGCTCAAAAACCAAACATTAAAGTGGTAGAAATTCGACGGCTTCTATTAGGTGCCCAACTAAGTTCGTGCGGTTTTTCCCGCGCGGACCACTTTATTGCTCCTAGAGCCAATGTTTTTATTGCTTTACCTGATTTACCTTTGGGAGGTGTTAGAGGAAGTCAAAATGAGTCAGTATGTAGAAAAAAATCGTAGTGTACACTTCATTTTCGTCTATAATATTACTTCCAAAATGACCGTGTCTAACGCCGTAATTCGCGCATATTTGCTTTATGAGTTCAAACTTAGAGCCAAGGCTGCGCAAACGGCCAGAAAAATTTGTGTGGCCTTTGGGGACAGTGTATTAAGTAATCGCACTGCGCAAAAGTGGTTTCAAAAGTTTAAAAGTGGTAATGAAAGCCTCGAAGATGAGCAACGCGACGGACGGCCGATTCTTATGAATAATCAAGTTTTGCAAGTGGATATTGAGACAGATCCCAAAATGTCGTGCAAAATGCTTGCAGGCAAGCATGGTATGTCTGAAGAAACGATTAGGAAACATCTACACAGTGTAGGTAAAGTGTATCGTGTAGGAAGGTGGGTACCGCACGAACTTACCGAGGAATTCTCGAAATCAATTACATTAAGACTTCAATTCAGGACATACATGTTATTGGCTTGTTACAATATACAGAACAATTACATTAATTCATAATAGTCACATTCAGTAATACGAGAAGTATATTTTCCGTAATTTACTTGCAGATCGGTTAACATTTTTATTATATTCTAGTACACACGATATAGACAACCGATCATATACTTAATATGCATCATGATTTAATATACATTTTTTTGTATCGTTCTTGATCGCCGTAATGTATTTAAATCATCGTCGTCTGCTCTTCTATCAAATTTACGATGATCTAATATCGCACCTACATTTTTCACAAAACATAAAAACTTACCGTGCAAAGAGTGTGAGTCAGAGTAAAAACAATTTGGAGAAGAGAAAGAAAGAAGGGTGAAAATAGCGAGATAGAAGTAGGCAGAGCACAAAGAACGAATGAAAGGGGATGTAAAACCTGGGTGGAAAAGGGTGGAAAATGCGTAATACTTTGGTGGGGAGATAGGTTCCTGGAACGGGCCGGATTGTACGATGGATGGAGACCATTAATGGGTTTCTAGTGATGTGGGAAAACCATTAAAACGCTTGCCCGCTCTCGAAGAAATTAATTCCGATTGCCGTTATCGCAGGCAGCTTGAAAAAAGAAAGGGGGTTGGGGTTACCAGTGGCGATCGCGGTACGCGGAAGTGGAGAGGGATACTATTATCGCCACCGCATTTCCTGCTGGGGGTTATGCGGCATCGGTTCACAGAAAATGCGAACGCCCCCTCCCCCCTTTCTCCCTCTTCCTACTTTCTCCCATTCTTTCCATCTTTTTGCCATTCATGAAAAGAGTCAAATGATTTGCTTCGCTCTTTGCATACGATTGAAATATAATTCATTAACCCTTTGCATTCGAAGGCGACTCTCCGTCGTCACTCAGTTTATTGCGACACCTCTAACAGTGATTAAGAGGAGACATTATGCTTTACACAAATAAGTGGAGAAACCTTAATACCGTCTCTCAGTCGCCACTCGAATTACATTAAGAAGCTGGCAGTGACCGGTGACCGAAAGTCGCCTTTCGAGTGCAAAGGGTAAAAGAAAGAGGAAGGGAAAAAGGAATTGAAGCATGCTACTGAATGCGTAGCGCTTGCCTGTTGCAAAAAATATTTTAATTTTTAAGATTATAGCTATATTACTGCACCTCAAATTTATTTATCGAAGGGATTTATTTCAGTTTTATTAAAATGTGGAGGTTTATAAACATTCTATCGTTTAATACATTGAAATTTTCACTCTGTTTTGGCAATTTTTTACTAAGTTTTATGTACATCATATTTAAAGACTGTTAAACAGATTAGAATTGTTAAAATGCTGAGCGATTTTACTTTATTTAATGACCTTCCTCAATAAAAATATAGTAATTCGCATAAAAAGTTATTTAGAATCATGTCAGACGAAGAATATTACTTAGAAATAATAATACTTCGGAAGACATTATTTTGCATCGTGCAAGCTTTTTACACCAGCAAGTCGTTATAAAATGTGATATCGAGATAAAATATATTACACTTGTATTACATGTACTTCTATTTTTGAAACAAGTTCGTTACTACATTATCAAGCTTCGTATAATTCATATGCTGTGTGTTAATTAACTCTATGCGTTCGTAAACAAGTCTAGAGATGCATGTGTATAATGCAATATTAGGATAAAATCAGCAAATCAGTAATCAGCTGTTGATGAAGTTCTTCGTAAAGTGAACCTAGCATACACAATACACATTCGCTATCAATTATGCCGGAAATGACAAGGGGTGCGTTATCGTGATAACTAAATATTAAAATATTGAGATGTCTAGTAAACGCGAAATAATTAAAAGAATTTGAATCTGTTCATTCAACAGGTTTATAATGTATCTACACGTATAGCAAGAAATAAACTTCTTAATTAATTAATTAATTAATTTCAACTTTAAACGAAACATTTCGATGCCCAATTGTGCCCTCGTCAGTTGTTGTATGTAAAAAAATGTTTGGTATAAATTGTTTAAAAAGTCAGGATTTTCATTGTCGACTAATAAGGGCACAATTAGGCGCTGAAACGTTTCGTTGACGTAAGATAATGGACGTTGATATGTAAGATGGAAAAAAGCCGTTTATTTTTTCCAGTACGTAGTAATATACAATGATCGTTTCTGTTGGTCTACTAAGGTACATAACACACACACACACAATATACCTCAATTGCAGAATATTTTTGCGCTTTATCTATTTGAAACTAACAAGCCAAATAAATTACATTTTCTCCGAGAATTGCGAATATAACTTGGTTGTGCGTGTAATAAGCTTATAGCGATATCTAAAACAGGTGCGCAAACTGCAACATCAACATCATCCTCATTAACCATGAATTAAACACTTTGCATACCCCAGTTAAAAACCATTTGGATAAGTATCTGTTTTTTTGTCCCCACCGAAAAGCTCATTAAAGTTCGGAATTCTGGATTGCCAGGTTTCCCTCTTTAGCGAAACTTTTATGCGATTCAACAAGCCCGGCGTACAAACAAAGGAGGGAAAGTTGGTTGGAGTGATTGAAGGTACACAACTGCCGTTAGTAAATGCCGCCAGAAATCGTTCGCAAGGCATAACTTTCGAAAATCCGCGAGTTTCACCGACTGCCCTGGCACAGATGCTCGAAACTAGCCACCCTCGTAAACTTTTCGACGGAAATTTCATTGATGGCAGGAAGTCGCTCGTCTATATTTACGAAGACGGAAATATTTTCGCGGAAGTAAATTTCCCGTTTACGGCGCCGGCCACTACTGTTTCGAAAAAGCTTTATTTCCCACACCCCCCACGACACGTTTAAGCTCTAGGTCACGTAAAGCGGAACTTGTGGATCCATTCTACTGTACATTTACGTAAGGTGCAAGAAATATTGTCGACGCATTTGACGAATTGCTCTTACGATTAGTAAGAGTACACACAGATATGGAAGGAAGTTTTCAAAAACGAGTAATTATAACAGTCAATATTTTAATAAATTTTACCGCAGGTGTACAATTTAATATTCCAATTCTAAATACTTGCGAGATTATTTTGTCTAGATTCATATACATATCTTTACTTCTCCCGTTCCCATATACATATGTATGTTGCTTACGTCTCATTGCAATTTTCATAATACTTAATACTGTTTTGCTATACACGAAACGTGATAAATAAGCAGCGATGAAGTAAAGGATTAGTTATTATTAAAAGTGCGAAAGCGGGTTGTTCTCACTTAATCAATTTATTGTGTTATTAATATGCAATAGGTGTTATTATAATGTCGACCCAATTAGAATCTTCGCAACATTATTAGTCAACCTATTATGAAGCATCAACTATGAAGTGTCAAATAATATTATTGATTTTCTCGCCGATGAATGTAGAGTATGAGTTTCCTGCAGTGTGTTGCATGTAACAGTTCCATTGAAACAAACGAGAACACCGTAACAAAGGCACTCGGAATTTACTTATTCAGATTATAGAACTTACATCAAAGGGGAATGCTTTTGAAACAGAACGCCTTATACGCATAGTGTGATATTTTTAAACAAAGTCACAATAATTATGTGAATGTACAAAATGTATATTTGCAGGATAGTACGAACGATGAAATGCAATATCATACGACATTATGTATTAATAGTAAATAATATTAGATGCTAGAAGAATTTAGAACAAAAATCAAAATATAGTGTATTATGTTATATTTGTTATGTTCTTCTACTGGTTCAATATTGCTACTATATTATTTTAACTATGTTCTGTCTAACTATAGTATGTACTATTGTACTATATTATTCTGATTATTTAATTACTCTGTATATTAAAATGTGACTGAAGATGAGGAAAATCTGTACGCTGAAATCTTTCACTCTTTAAGAATACATCCAATAATGTTGTCCTAATTAGCCGTTTTTACCCATAGATTCTAGAATATTAGATATGATCGCTTTAAAACACTTTATTGTTAACACCTGTTTTGCTTAAAAGTGAAGTATCACTTAAATGCTTTACACTTAAAATAACAATTAATTGATGGATGGTGTGATGCATCAATCACGAAGTGGCTGGCCGCGATCGTTACTGTCGGTGTTCGTTTGAAACAAATCCACGCTAGGCCTTTTCATCCCTCCCTTTTTATCGAGCCAGATGTCTGTCAGATTGAGCTGTTTTGCAGTCAACGAATTCCGGACGCTCGTGTCGGAACATCCGCTGTCCCAACACCACCGCAATCGATAGAAATGGCCTGGTGATATTACGAATCCGGTAAACAACAGATCGCTCTGCCTTTTGTTCCGTTACTTTTTACTATCAACGACAAAGCCAATCAAAAACAAAAATCTTCCATCGAAATCTATTATATTGCTGTGATCTATTCATAACACTAACGAGTGTAATATTGTTCATCGGAATAGAGAATCGACCTTCAAATTATTTTGGTATAGCATGGTACAATAATGTTAATTACAAAAGGTTCTGAAGGAATTTTAAAGATTTTTTGTCTAAAATAGAAAAATTATTAGAAAATTTCATTTCGTTTGTCTAAATAAAAATATTGCAAATAGTTCACATGTTGGTATATGTTTTCTAATTGATTATGGATTACATAAATGTGGGTATCCAAAATGAGCGCGAAAAAGCCCGAAGCGCGGAGGGGCCCGTTCGGGCGGTTGCAGCGCCATGAGCAGAGCGGAGCAGGCCCAGCGGGCAGAAAAAGACGATCAGTTGCGTTACGACCGTTAAAACCATTACACTGGTATCCCTACATTTGGGGGCTCGTCCGGGATCCGATGGTACGGTCAGATTAAGTAAAAGTGAATCAGCATGAGAGTGAATATTCATTGTCATCACATCGTTCAAGAAAAGTGAAAGATAGACAGCCAGTACGCTGTAAAGTGAAAAGTACGGAACGGTGAAGACAACGGTGAATTTCGCAGGAAACGAATCACGTGGATTAAAGTAACAGTAACGTAAGAGAAAGAGACGCGACGAAACAGGATGAGTACGGACGTAAGGAAGACAGCGGTAGACAAGGCAGCCAGCGAAGGAGAGGATGTCGATTATCGGGAAGACGAAGAAGCCGATCGAACAATAATAAGCGTAGAGGAACAACGAAGGAAAGAATTGAAGGAAAATGAAATAGATAAAATGAAGGTGGGTCAGTTACGAAAGGAACTCGAGAGTCTGAATTTGGAATCGACGGGGAAGAAAACAGAATTAAGGAAACTCTTGAAGGAATATCTACAAAGACAAAAGGACGCAGCCGAAGAAGAAGAATACGAGGAGGAAGAAGAAGAAGGCACGGACACGGAAGAAAGTGATGGCGAGGTAACGACCGGGAAACGCGACCAGTTCTACCAAATGCCCACGTTCTCAATTAAGGACGTAGAGGATAGTTTAACGTTCTTTTCGGGCGACGACAAGATGCCGGTCGGAAAGTGGATAAGAAATTTTGAAGAGACAAGCATCTTATTGAATTGGAATGAGTTACAGAAACTGATATACGCTAAACGCATGTTACGAGGTTCCGCGAAGCAATACATCGCGTCAGAAAGATCGATCACCACGTGGACGACATTCAAACGAAAGATGCTACGAGAATTTAACGTTGACGTTAGCAGTGCCGAAGTACACGCCGAATTGTACAAACGTAAGCGACGGGATGACGAAAGTGGCAGACAATACGTATATGCAATAACGGAAATTGCAAGTCAGTGCAAAATAGAGGAACGAGCGGTCATCGATTATGTTATTCAAGGCATCACGGATGCAGAAAGTAACAAACAGATTCTGTATCAATCGCGCACGTTGAGCGAGTTGAAGGACAATCTAAAGATATACGACAAAATGCGAGATCGCGACAGAAGGGGTGAAACAAGAAAGCACCGAACGGCGAAGGAGTATGACAAGCTGAAAAGGGGAGGAACGGACAAACCAGACAAAAGGTTACATTGTAAAACTTGCGGGGATGCGAGGCATGCCGCACCGGATTGTCCCGAGAAAGGAAAAGGGCCAAAGTGCTTTAAATGTAACGATTTTGGTCATTTGGCCAGAGAGTGTACAAAAGCAGCGAGCAAAAGTGTGGCAATCAATTGCGTTGCAAGTATGAAAACGCACGAGGTGAGGGTCAACAATGTATGTTGCAATGCGATAATTGATTCGGGAAGTGGCATAAACGTCATGCAAGAAAAGAAGTATAAGGAAATAGGCGGCAAGAAACTTAAAGCGACGTTCACGAGTTGTATGGGTGCAGGAAACGGTGTAACACGAGCTCTCGGCACCTTTGATGGTAATGTTGATCTGGCAGGCGAAAGATATCGAATTAAAATATTCGTAGTGCCGACGACGACCATCCCGTGCAACTTGATACTCGGACACGATTTTTTGCGGGAGGCGGAGGTATGCTTCCGACAAGGCGAAATCATCAGTGTGAGGAAGATACCGAGCGGCGACTTCAAAGCCAAGGACGCCGACGACTTCAAAGCCAGGGACGCCGACGACGCAGAAGTTGGTCACGACGAGATGTGTGTGCCCCATACAAGTGAGTTCAATATGGAAAGTGACGATATGAACCAACACGTGCAGGAATTGGCGAATGTGTGTTGCGTGAATGAGTGTGAGTTAGATGTGAAACAGCCGTTTAAAGGTGAGATAGAAAAACTGATCAGAGACTACAAGCCAGAGGAAAAGACACAAACGAGGGTTCAAACGAGAATTGTGGTAAGCGATAACATACAAGTCAGTATGAAACCGCGGCGATTGGCACCAAAGGAAAAGCAAATTGTAAACCAACAAATAAATGAATGGCTAGATGTAGGCATCGTTCGACCTAGCGTAAGCGAATACGCGAGCCCAGTAGTAGTAGTTCCTAAGAAGAACGGTTCGTATAGGGTATGCATCGATTATCGCGCAATAAACAGAAAGATTGTACGCGACCGTTTCCCGATGCCGCTAATTGAAGATTGCATTGATGCGTTGAATGGCGCGCAAGTGTTCTCCGTGTTAGATCTCGAGAACGTGTTTTTTCATGTGCCAGTTACCGAAGATAGCCAGAAATACACTGATTTCGTAACGCCAGAGGGGCAATTCGAGTTCACTAAGACGCCTTTCGGCCTTTGTATCAGTCCGATGAGCTTTTTGCGATTCATATCAGATGTGTTCCAAGATTTAATTCGGAAAAAAATAGTGTTCACATACGTAGATGATATCATAGTTCCGGGAAGAGATAATTACGACGCTTTGGACAAATTGAGACAAACACTTAGCGTGGCGGCAGCCAATGGTTTACGGATTAATTGGACAAAATGCCAATTTTTAAGAGAAAGAATAGAGTTTTTGGGGTACGAGATAGGGCATGGTCAGATATCTCCAGGATCTCTGAAAACGCGAGCTGTTAGAAAATTCCCCCAGCCTAAAAACGTAAAACAAGTCCGGAGTTTTCTTGGTTTGACCGGATACTTCCGAAAATTCATTAAAGATTACGCCGAAATCGCTAGTCCGCTGTCTGATTTGACCTTTTTTTTTTTTCTCGAGGGGAAATCTTCGATAGACACCCCGGCCTCCCCCCAAAGGAGGCCGGGGTAGTGTCGGATTTCTACCGACTAAAACCCCCCGGTGGTCATCCTCAGGCGTTAGGGGGAGTACCCGGGAACACTTCGTATTGATCCGGATACCCCCCCGCCTTGCCCCCTGAAGGGGGGCCAATTCACTATTTGGGATGCGGTGCGACCACAACACCGCATCCCTCTACCTCTGGGGCCACCCTATCGGCTGCCTGGACCCCAATCCAGACAGCCTAGTGGCCCCGACGACTCCGACGGTCGCCGCGTCCGGTGCCGGAGGCGGGACGTGTACGTCTCCGCCTTCGGCCCCTACCCTCTGGGTCCGCTGCCTCGCGGGCCCTTTCCGCGGCCTCCTTCCGCGACATAACTTGTTCGCAGAAGGAGGCCACGGCTCCCCACTCCTCTTCGCCGCCCACCATCGCTTTTACGACGGCGGGCAGCGAGAGGTCCCACCCTATGATGTTCCGAAGGACTCGGCGCTCCCCTGCCCAGGAGGGACACTCTTCCAGGGTGTGCTGCGCCGAGTCCTTCTCTTCACCGCAGTGATGACACTGCGGGGACGGCTCCTTTCCGATCTTGTGCAGATACTCACCGAAGCACCCATGCCCGGTGAGTACCTGTGTTAGACGGAAGGTGAGCCGTCCCTCCTTTCCAGCCAACGCTGGAGGACCGGCAGGATGGCCCTGACGGTCCTTTCCCCGGAGCCGGGCTCCTCCAATTGGCTGCGCCATCTTTCCAGGGTGTGCAGCCCCGCCCGGCTCCTGCCGGCCTCCATCTCCGCTGCACGGTACTCAGCCGCATCCGGCGTTTCTTTGAGGGCCGCGGAGATCCTGTAGACCTCCGCGGCTTCCTCCGCCTTGAGCTCCCAAGGGGGAGAGCACCCAAGCAGGGACGCCGCCCTCAGGGAGACGGTGCGGTACCCCCTGGCGACCCGCGCGGCTAGGGGCCTTTGTGCTCGGGAAAGGAGCTGGCGATTACGCTTGCTCCTCCCGAGCGACCCCGCCGACACGGGTGCACCATATAGGGCGGCACTCCGCACCACCCCCTCGTACAGGCGGCGTACACCCGCCTGGGGTCCCCCCACGTTGGGCAGCAAGCGGCCCAAGACCGCCGCTGTCCGTTCCACTCGGGGCACCACCTCTTCGAGGTGGGGCCCAAAGCTCCAGTGGCTGTCGAGGGTGACACCCAGATATTTCATCCGGCTGCCCACCTCGACAGCCACGCCTCCCACCGTGACCGGAGTCTCGGGGGGAGGGCCCGTCCTGACCCCGTCGAAGAACCACATTGCCTTGTTCTTCGACGGGGACACCTCCAGGCCTAGCCGCCTTGTGGCGGCCACCACGCATTCCGCACCGCACTCCGCCAGACGGAGAGTGCGGGCGTAATCCCTCCCGGAGGTGACCACCAGTGTGTCATCTGCGTAACACACCAGCGCCACCCCCGGGGGAAGCGCAGCTAGGGCGTTCAGCCCTCCCGTCCCGCGTCGGGTAGCCAATGGACCTGTCCTGCAGGAAGGACCCGACTATCCTGCGCAAGTAGGGAGGCACGCGGTGATACACCAGCGCCTCCCTAATCGCCTGCCAGGGGACGGAGTTGAAAGCGTTGACGATATCGAGCGATATCGCCAACACAACTCCACCCCCCGGGGCCGACACCGCCGTCCCGGCAAGGGAGCGCACCCGCTGGATCGCGTCCAACGTGGAGCGCCCCTCCCGGAAACCGAACTGGCTGTCGGCCAGATCGGGCCCCACCCCGGACAGGTGCTCGGCGAGGCGGAAAGCTATGATCCTCTCGAGGATCTTTCCCGCCCCGTCGAGCAGGCATATGGGCCGATAGGCGGAAGGGCTGTCAGCCGCCCTCCCTGGTTTAGGGAGCAGCACCAGCTGCCCCCTTTTCCAGGCCCCCGGGAAGACCCCCTCTGTTAGGCAGTCCTCCAGGAGGCGTCGAAACCTACCCCCCAGGACCCGGAGGGTGTCTGATTTGACCAAACGCGACGTTAACTTTGTATGGAGTTAGAGACAGGAACACGCATTCACCGCATTAAAGAATAAGTTATCGAGCAACCCGGTGTTGCGTATTTACGATCCAGGCGCGACGACGGAGCTACATACTGACGCGAGCCAGGACGGGTTTGGGGCGGTGTTGCTCCAACGATTCGGCGACGAAGAAGCGTTGCATCCAGTGTACTTTTACAGCAAAAAGACGACAGAAACGGAAAAGCGTTACCATTCCTTTGAATTGGAAGTATTGGCGGTAATAAGCGCGGTTAAGAAGCTGCGAGTTTATTTACTAGCGGTAAAGTTTAAATTAGTGACTGACTGCGATGCGTTTCGGAAGACATTGTATAAAAAGGATTTAACACCAAAGGTTGCGCGATGGGCCTCAATGCTCGAAGAATTCGAGTACGTTGTCGAGCACAGACCTGGTGAAAGATTAAAGCATGTAGATGCATTAAGTCGTGCGCCGATATTAGTAATTAAGGACAGTTTTAGCGCGATGCTACGGCGAAAGTAGCAAGAGGACGAAAGATTGCGGATAATAAGAAAGGTTTTGGAAACCGAACCATATGAAGAATACTTCGTGGATAATGATTTATTGATGAGACGGAAGGGAAACGAGCATTTGGTTGTAGTACCTTCGGTGTTGCAAACGGAAATAATAAGACGATGCCACGAAAATGGTCACTTTGGGGTTAAGAAGATGATGGAAGAAATTGAAAGCCAGTATTACATTCCCCAACTAGAGGATAAAATCAAAAGGTTTATTAACTGTTGCGTAAGGTGTGTGATAGCCGAAAGGAAGTCGGGAAAGAAGGAAGGACTGCTGCAACCTATTCAAAAAGGGGATGCACCCCTACAGACGTACCACTTGGATCACGTGGGCCCGTTGACGAGTACCAAGAAGTGGTATGCTCATCTTTTGGTCGTCGTCGGCGGGTTTTCAAAATTTACGTGGCTATATCCCACGAAGACCACGAGCGCGAGGGAGGTAATCGACAAGCTGGAGGTGCAGCAGAACACATTTGGTAATCCACGACGGATCCTTACAGATCGCGGCCCGGCATTCACGTCGGCAGAATTTAAAAATTATTGCCACGAGAACGAAATCAACGCAGTACTTACAACAACGGGTGTGCCGCGAGGAAATGGCCAGGTCGAACGGACCATAAGAACGATTATACCGGTGCTTACTAAATTATCAGTGAATGGGCCAGATAAATGGTACAAGCATGTGAACAAAGTACAGAGCTGTCTGAACAGTACGTTCCAAAGAAGTTTAGGAATGTCCCCGTTTGAGGTGATGTTCGGAATCAAAATGGGACCTCCAGGAAGTTTAGAAGTACTAGCATTAATCGAGGAAGAAGCTGTACAAGCATTTACCGGAGAACGTGACGATTTGAGGATAATTGCCAAGAAAAATTTAAATAAAATGCAAGAAGAAAACAGGAAACAGTATAATCGGAAAAGTAAACCAGCTACGCAGTACAAGGAGGGAGACCTCGTGTTCAGTAAACGCACCCAGTTTGGAACGGGTTTGAAAATAAAAGCCAAGTATTTGGGGCCTTATAAGGTCACGAAAGTGAAGCGCAATGACCGATATGAAGTGGTGCGAGTGGGCGATATGAAACGACTCGACTGTTACGACGATGGTTTGCATTATCCTTCGGAGGCCGAAGATACGGCAGGAGAGGCCGAGTGTGGGAATCCAAAATGAGCGCGAAAAAGCGCGAAGCGCGGAGGGGCCCGTTCGGGCGGCTGCAGCGCCATGAGCAGAGCGGAGCAGGCCCAGCGGGCAGAAAAAGACGATCAGTTGCGTTACGACCGTTAAAACTATTACACTGGTATCCCTACATAAATATTATACGATCTGCGTAAGATATTCAAACAGTCAGCTTTTTCGCAAATTACCCGATTTTTATTAAGTATTGTTATTCATAAGATTTTTAATGAATTACACGTTTAATAAAAACATCCATGCAAGTGAAAAAATTACTTAACTTCAAGTTATAATAAGAGGTGAGAAAGAGGTATTGAATAAAAGGCGGCTAATTAAGCAGAAGATAAGCTTATTAATCAAAAAGTGACTTTATAATAAGAGCTTACAATCAGGCGCTAAACTTCTCCCTGTCTTTCTATCTGCAACTTTATCTTCTATATTGTTTATCAAACAAACAGTTGTAGTGAAATTGCCAATATGTACTGAAAATTCGCGAACATAAATCGATGTCGCTATACATGTTTATATTAATAATTCACAGATCTCTTTATATCTATAAATATATAATATTTAATGATCTATATTGTTGGAAATATTAAACAAGGCCCTCCTTTAGTATGGGGCCTTCGAGGGACAGGCTTCAATATTAGTTTCGGCTGCTCGATCTTACATTACGTATATAATTCCCGAATATGAAATATTCTTATTCATGATTAAACTAACTTTCAACTAATGTAAATGAACAACGAATTGTGCTAGCGTCTTGTTAAAGTAATTCTTCCGTGCAGAACTATTAATAATACATAGTATTATCAGAAAAATATTTGAGTAAAGATTTTATTCAATCTCGGAAAGATAAAAAATTTGTGCGGTAAATTAATATCCATTCATTTACTGAGATTTTGTATGGCTCGAGAACTCCTAAAGGCAGAACTTTTCAGTTTACATTGATTTGAATTCCTCCAGAAGTAGAGGTGAAACAGCTTCCTAGAATCCAAGCTTTCGAACTTTGAAATATACGCTTTGATTTTACTTCCGATTTCATACCAAGCTTTTAAGATATGGGACACGTACTAATGCGAGTCTGTTAAATAAAAAGCAAATGAGGTCATAATCATTATATCTTTCCTATATCCAGAATCATATTACGAGAAAGTTTCGATAATTTCAAAATGTGTTAATATTAGATGTTTCAAAGTATGGATTGAAAATGGTATATCAATTAAACATTCACGTTGAATGATAACTAAATTAAGAATTAACTCACTTTCTGCAAAAAATATCGTTACAGCACTTTCATAATAAACGGCTCATATTTTGCTCATATTACTAAAATGTTTCGATTATTCAAAAATATATAAATATTATAAATGTATATCATATATGTTAGAAATTTGTCTACCAATAATCTAGGATGAATTGTCGTAATCTCGCTTCTTAGGTAAGTGTCGTGCGGTTCCTCACAGTCCTCTTACCAAAGGGGTATACCCCCCCCCCCCCCACATTCGGTGGTCAACCTGTGGATACTTGATAAATTCTTATAGAACGCAAATTTATATAGAATATAAAATGTCACTATTTCCCTAGTAAGTCTTCAACATGTAAGAACTGAAATATAATAATAAATTTCCCATTTATGATGCCGGTCGACATTGTTTCGAAAAAGTTTCGTTCTCACCCCGCTGATATTCATATCACATTTATATAATTATGTCAATATTATAGATCGATATTTAATATATAATGTTGAATGAGAATGTTGACATTAACACTGCTGTAATACTACACTCCTATAATATTAAGTATACATGTATGTTGGAATGGATTTAGAAGGGCACCAAGCGAACTCTCCCACGTATTAACACGTTGACTGCCATGGGGGCCACCGGCGACCGGCGGCGCAGCAAATAATAAAAGTACATAATTAGAGTAAATATGGATACTGATAAATTTTTCAATAATACCATTGTTACTATAGGGGTCACCGGTGACCCCCAGCACGAAAAATGCTTCAAGCATGATTTTATAACTCACTTTATTTGCTGCATAGAATATTTGAACATAATATGCATCGCATAATGAAAAATTCCCGTTGGCGCCTTGGGCAAACCATGGAAAATGCGCTTGGCAGTCAACGTGTTAAGATAAATACAATGCTTTATTAAAAAACGATTAGTATATTGTAACAGGTATTAGCAAATCGATCTTCAGGCCTCAACAGCTACATGCCAAATGCTTCTTTCGTGAATCCTCATCTCGATCCTTCGCCCGATCCGTCTTTTGTTTTAATCCCCTATGTCAGGAGTCTCAAACTCGACACAGCAAAGGGCCAGTCAATTAGTTGTGTATCAGAGACGTTAGCCGTACTTAATATTACAACCAATATTTGATAATATAAAAATGGTACAAAGAATTATAGTAATAAGTGTTGCTTTTAATTACGTCAGCTTCAAAGCTGATATAAAACATTTAGAAGTGTGAATTTTGTATGTTTTAATCCCCGCAAGGGATGCTAGTAAAACTGAGGATTTACTAATTTTCGGGCTTTTACAGTAATAGATACACGTATCCGCCTTCTATCTTGTGTCGTAAATACATTTCGAATACAAACAGTGTTAACACATCTACAGAGTGAGGCGCCTAAAGCAAGCCTTTAAAATTAAACTTATGCTTGTGCATAAGTGATATACAGGCTATGCGACGCTAGGTAACTCTGTTGTTCTGTTCTCCACCAATCAGAAAAGATCATCAAAAATCGCAAATAACTGTGAAAAATCATCGGTTATTGAGAACGAACGTGATCGAATCACTCGTGATCGCAAGTAGCATTTCACGACATCACTACTCATTAGTAGGGCTCATGAGCACAGTCCTTTCCCTACACGCATAGAGCGTAGTAGATTTGGAACTTTTATATATTAGAATGAGCTCGCGTTAGTGTCCTTGCAAGAAATAAAAATCCGCAGAATTTTTTGAAATAAATTAAAAAACCGTATATTTTTTATACTTACATCCCAAATCTTGTTCAAAGTACAAAAAAGACCCCTTTCTTCAAAAGTGAGGGTGATGGTGAAAAACAGTTGGCGAATTCGTTTTCAGCGCATCAAAATTTATAAGAATCACCTAAGTATTCGTTATTACAAATATGAAAAATGTCAAAATTTGGCAGACAGTGTGATGTGGCCAATCTTCGTCCCGACTACTTGACCTTACGTTTTTGGCCGGTTCATATGATATTTTGATATCATTTCTTATATCTTTGCATTGTATGGAGTGTAATTGTTCAGTTTGTTCGTTCCCCCCAAATCTATTATGCTAATTCCGCTAATACATCGGTAATTTTGTATCGAAGTTATCCCTCTTTGTTGCCGGCTTTATCGTGTTCGTTGTGCCTTTGTTCCTTTTTACTATCATTAGCGGTTTTCTCTGTTCTTACACCTTTACTAACGCACAGTTCCACACGAGCTAAAAAGTGTCGTCCTAATATCATCTCTGACGTCATGTACTCCCGCGGTACTAACACGCCAGTTACGTATCCACAGTCATCGATAATCAGTTTCGCGTTGATCTGTCCAATCGGAATAATTTGTGTACTACTAGTGCTCCTTCCACACTGTCCACCCTACGCCTATGTTATCTACGTCGGAGTTAAATCTGGAGTGAAATATATTTTGATGACAGTTTACTGTTTTACTGTTCATAATACAATAATATAACTTTTTCACTTTTAATTTTGTATCATATTGGGGAGATTTTTCCGCTGAAAATGAGACTAAACATTATATGTACAATTTGGACCGCGTTGACTTAGTTAACACTTATGGTATAACTCATTTTACTTCATTATTGCTTTGAATAAAGTACAAATCGGACTGTTAGAAAAATACATAAAATATCTCTATACATTGCCCGCCGAATCTAAGCTCTGACTCCACATTGTAGATATATTACATGTATTAGGTGGTCCAATAAGTTCGTTCCGTTTTCAGCCGTTACAGTAAAACGCCGGTTTTTTCAAATACAATTTATTTTATTCACATACATAGTCACCATTCTTTTCAATTACTTCTTGCCACTTCTCACGTAGCTTCATAATTCCTTTCGGATGAAAGTCTTTCGTTTTTTTATTAAAAAACTCCGCCGCGTGCTTTTGGAGGACCTCAAAGTTTTCAAATTTTTTTCCGGTAACCGAATTTTGAATGCACCGAAATAAATAATAATCTGATGGGGCTATGTCAGAAGAGTACGGAGGGTGCGGCAGGACCTCCCAGCCAAAGTCATTCAATTTTTCAATAACATTTCTTGCCACGTGTGGTCGAGCGTTGTCGTGCTGTCTGCGCGGTTACGCTCCGTCAGTTCTTGCGGCACAGACATATTCAACTTTGAAATTGATCCCATGTTCCGTAAACAATTATGCACGGTGGATTTTTTCATTTGAAGTTCCGATGCAATTTCATGCACTTGAATGCAACGATTTTGCTCCACTAATGCACGTACAGCACTGTTGTCAGCAGTATGTGGTCGTCCAGCGCGATGGTCATCTTCTAATGAAAAATTTCCTGCACGAAAACGATCAAACCATTTTCTGCACGTACGATCTGTTACAGCACCTTCCCCGTAAACAACACAAATATTTCTTGAAGTTTCCGAAGCGTTATACCCATTACGAAACTCGTATAACATGATGTGTCGATACTGAATTTTGTTATCCGTCATGATTTTAGTTTAGATATTACAGAAAAACTTGACAAAATACGTCTAATTCGCACGAAAGCAAAACTAGAAGTGTACTGGAATATGTACATTTTTACCTGAGTATGTATTGTGGTTTATTACTCATGTAAGAAGGTAATAAAGTCGCCGCGCCGAAAACGGAACGAACTTATTGGACCATCTAATATTTTCCTAACAATCTGTTTTTATAATTCATTCAAAGCGATCATGAAGTGAAATGAGTTACTCAATAAGTATAAATACGTAAATGTGGTGCAAATTGGATCATGTGTGGTTTTCTTTTGATCAGAACAATCACATCAATATGCTATAGACTTTTTGATACACAAAAAATAAAAAAATATAAAAGTTTGAACATCGTCTTTTTTTGCTTCACAGGTTTGCTACGCAGGTTTGCTACGCAGGTTTGCTACGCAGGTTTTTAAATCTCTCAGTTGCCTCGACTCTCATTTGGTCATTCTCTTTTATTCGTTGTTCTCATCTGTGTGCACCGAACTACAAAATTCTCTGCTCCAAAACTCTGTCCCAATTCGATTCCAAGCTGAGAAGCAATGTGAGAGGATTTATTGTACTATACTGTCGTGCACACTTTCATCCAGTTTTCTTTTTCGTTTTGCAAGCGATGCATGTAATAGGCGCTATTTACTTCAGTGTTAAATTCACGTATCAAGAGTTTTTCGAGTACTTTCCAAGTTATCACACCTTTTTCAGAGATTATGAACTGTTTGGCTGAACCTTTTAACATGCGTTTTTCGTATACAAGCTTTTGTACTTCATCTCATTCCAATAGCGTACTTATTGTTAGTTCTTAAAAAACAGCGACCCGCTATTCCATTGGTAGCTTGTCGTCGACCGTGAAATATGCTAAACTTTTGTCGACATCTTCTTTTGTAAATTTGATGCTTCGCAAGGAGCGTCGGCTTTCGTTATTTCGTTGCATCTTTTGTCCTCTTCGTTTCTCCACTCGACGTATCGCTGTCTTCGTCTGAATCGTCACTTTCGGTTACTTCGTTGACGGCCACTTTTTCCGCCGCGTTAATTTTTAACTGGTTTAATTAACCCGTTCGCTACCGAAGCCTCGGAAGAAAAACTTGTACCTCAGCGCAGGGAAATTTCTCCCAATTCTCAATTTCTTTCATTGGGGGTTTCTTACGAATATGTGACATCTTGTCAACGCAAAAATGTTCTATGGAAAGGTAGGCATTTTAACAATATTTTATTATATCCCATATTTAGCTACTTACGATTAAATTAATGAAATTTAAATACTCAAAGAAATATACAAACTTATTGCACTTTCCTTTAACACTTGTACCACTCAACTAACAAATTCAACTGTCTCTCATAGACTAAAAAAATGTAATTCTTTCCTGACCAAACTCATCCTGCATTTATTCCGTTGTTTTATAGCCCACTACTATTGTTTCGGCGAAAAATGAGTACAACACATTGTCATAAACTGATATAGCAGACACGTCGCACATTTGCGGCGCCGGGCTCGCATAAAAGAAATGAGATGTCGCTTATATGCGACGCTGGTAGCGAACGTGTTAATCATGTCTTAGAATTTGAACATGTTTCTTATAACCTGCTTCTTACCAGCGGGCACCAAATTTGGTTTTCTTGATAATTGTTTTAACTGCTTTACTTGCATGCTATATATTTATCGTTTCTTCTGTGAACGCGTCGGTCGTCTTTTTGCGTACATCTTTCCGCTGTCCTTTACATTCCCCACTACCATTAGGGCGAGATTACCCTCGTCTTCTTCTTGCATATCGCAATCCGCTACTCTCACTCGTATCATATTGAGGAATCGTAAACACTTATCGTTATCTTTTTTGTCGAAATTTGACAACTTACAACTTTTTGCAGCATAACTTTCACTGCACTTAATAATGTCGATAGTTTTACCAGTTTTGCGCGTTACAACTTTTACGATATTGTCGGTTTGTTAGTTCGATTTGATCCCGGTCAAACCCTCACTTGTACAATTCTGGCTATTCACTAACTCACAGTATCGCCTAGTAAATGATTTATTCAAAATCTTAAAAATAACTAAGAAATAGGTAATTAGGTTGAACAATAGAACTGTTGCACGGACCGAATAGCATCTCTTTTGTTTATGTTTACGCTCGACTTGTCTTGAGCGTGCCCGTTGCTTCCCGTAACCCTTATAATACCTATAATGAATCATCGATATCATTCACGTGTTTAGAATAAGAAAATATATAAATCGACTTAAGGAAACGTTGGAAGCTAACGGTTTGACTGCGCTTTCTTTTCGTCTTTCCCACCCCGCATTCATTTGTTTATTTTACACAGGACCTTACCCAGTATCCCATTCTCCATACTTGGCCATATCTCTTACTTCTTCGGACCCTAAGAAAACTCATAGGAAGGCTACATAGAATCAGCAGCGGTCGTAGTAATCTTTGTGCCTTTGCCTTCTCTGATACAAATTACCTCGTATCGATTTTCCCTTTACATTTAGATACCTTATACGGGCTTATGCAAAAATTTGTTATGGATCTTCAGTTTAGCACCGAACAGTTGGCTTTGTTGCGATGAGATCGCCTTCTTGATATCGTCGCTTTTTACAACGTAGATTATGATTACGACGATCCTTCCTTTAGGCCTCGAAAACTGTTTGATCGGTCCATTTTGTATTAACGGTAGGAGAGTTATATCTTCTCACTTTTTCACCTTTATGCTCAACATAATTTCAAAAGGTGTCGTGCCTATACTATGTTGATAAGAACTGTTAATCCCGCGTTGAACTCTGTAGTTGTGGATACTATTTATCCGGCGCATCGCTGCAATCTTCCATTAATGGCATTGGAAATCTGTCTCTTATGATTTTTACGTTACATAAGTCTGCTGTAATCTATACAAACTCTGTTCTACTCGTCTGTTTTTGATACTACATCACCGGACTGCTATATTCGCTCATACTTGGTTGAATTATCCACTCACGTAGCCAGTCATCGAATTGCTGCATCACCACCTTTTTACTCAGTGAGATAATCGTGTCGTGGTTGGGACTGCAATGGTTCATCGACCGTCAATGTAATTTCTGTCTCTATCCGTGCGTCTATTCTACAATAGTACTTGGTTCGTAACTTTGTATTCATTTTTCTATACGCATCTCATATGGTTGCTTCAGGTCTATTTCATTTGTCTGTACATAGCATACTTTCACCATCTTACTAATATCCTCGAATATTCTGCAATAAAACTGCTTTGACGTATCAAGCGTCGGCAGTACTTGCTGATAATATTGACAATAAATTATCTCTGCTCCTCGTTTCTTGCCAAACATTTATTGTAATCCCTTTTTATGGCTCTTTCGGTGGTGTCATTAACGACTTTTAATTTTGAGATTATAGACTATGCTTCTATAAAATTATCGTTACTTGACCTTCAGGGCCGACTGTCAAAAAATTTACGCAATAGGTTAAAACTTTTAAAAAACTGTTTTGTTTCCGTGGATACAAAATGAACGAACCCTTTTTGCAAGAGAGCAGGAATATCGTCGAATTTTAATTACATCTTGGTCTTGCTGTAAAGATTTGACCATTTTTCTCTTTATCTCCCAAGAAACATTTTTATCCAAAAATGCTAGAGCTAATGATTCCGTACCGAAGTATCACAAATAATTTATAAAATTGTTTGCTATGACTTTGTATATTTGACCATCTACTTCTTCGTATTTCAAAATATCGTTCAAGGATTGAAAATCTATGTTCACTGCTTCAGCTCCAAATAGAGTTTTGAACTATGCTTTTACATTGGTCGAATTGGTGAACAGTTTCCAATCAAATACACGTTTGCGTTCCTTTGCAAGTTATATCTGGTACACATTATGAAAGTAATATTCTTCAACATATTAATAAATTCGCTACCGGCGATTTGGAGGCGAAACCCTTAACTAAATACCGCGCATAACTTTCATAAGTCTATAGCTGAATACTGCAGGCTGGTCTATGTGAATGGATGTGAATATAAAGAATATTGCTTCATCATATCACGCTTGAAACCAGCCGCTGTTTAAAATTTAAAATAAATTAAATGTTACAAGTGCAAGTTGAAAAAATTGATGAAAGGTTACTGGAAATATTAGAATTGAAAGAGCCGTTTTAATTCATTGGATATATTGTTTGAAAACGAATGCAATAAATTTACTTTAATATAAAACTTAGTAATGTTTTTACAAATTGGTTATACATCGTAATTTTACATGTCATCTACGATTACTTGGAATAAAAACGTAATACTAAATTAAGAAATAATAACACAATTTAACGAGTTTGAAAATATTGTAAGAAATTGTTATTCCAGCAATATTATTATTATTCGGATAATAGCAATAATACCGTAAATGTTATTTTCATGTATTTATTGTTGAACAAATGAAAGTTGCCCGATTCTCAATCGGGCACACAGCTACAGATTTTGAAATGATGTAGGACAACTTTACTGGTACTCGGCAAAAGACTTTCAAATTACGAAGGTCTACGATACCCGAAAAGGGCGAAGAGTTGCTATATTTGTCTGGATAATGATTAAATTCTATTGATGAAACGTGTCATGACCAAATCAATCTGCTGCTGTAGTGTTTTCAGAATTATTTCTGTTTCAGGGCATCATATTCAAATGTTTTTCTCCGAACAAAGGAGTAAGCCTGGGTTTATGTTAACCGTCCTTTTACAGTAGTACCTCGTAGTTCGTATTTCATTCGTTCCAGAAACCCGTTCGAAGTACAAATCAAGATTTTAGATTTTAGGTTTTTGATTACTAATAACTTAGAAAAAATTAAACAAAGTAATTTGATGTCTACTTTATTAATTTTAGTTCTTACAACATAGAAATAGAAGTGAAGAATACATTTTTAATATAAAAATCACAAAGACGAAAATATTGCTCCTGGACTATATTTCAAACTTAGAAACAACGTTCGAAATTTTTCTTGCTCTCTCAAGCGTTTGAACTCTGGAATGTTCGAAGTACGAGGTGCCACTGTATTTGGATCATAACGGTAAGTTTTGTTTCATAAAAGGTTAACATTGTATTAGTTTAAGATTGGAAAAATATCACTGTTGCTAATGTCGCCATCCGTACTTCATATTCCAACTAATGATAAGTAGGGTAAATTCTCTCTTGATGTCCCTATGAGATTTGTGTCCTGTTGTCCCCTATGCTATTCCTACGCCTCTATAAAAGTTAGGAAAAGTTATTTCTGCGCCTATGGTATCTGTGTCAGAGTCAGTCGAGTGGGCGAGGAGGGTAATTCGATACGCGTGGCGCTTCTTTTGATGACAGTTCACAGTTTGACTGTACATAATACAAAAATATAACTTTTATAATTTTACATTTTCTTATCTGAAAATATTTTTAACATATTGGTGAGACTTTCCCGATGTAAATGAGACCAAACGTGATATAAATCTGGAACCTTCTAAGAATATTATCCCAAGAACTACTCAAGCTACTCAAAGAACTGAGTGTCTTTGCAGTACGTAAATGTGGTCCAAAGTATGTCATGTTTGGTCTCATTTTGATCACAACAATCTCACCAATAATGTTATAAACTTTCTCTTTATGAAAAAGTACAAACTTTAAACATCGTCTTTATTATTGTCTCCTTCATTCGCTGTCCTTATCTTTGTTCGGCGAACTTCAAAGACTAGCTACGCGGATCGAAACCGGGACCCCTGATTCCCCAGTAGTCCGTTTTCAATTCCGAGTTGAGGGACAACAAGGGATAATTTACTGTATTTCTCCGGAAAAGTCCTTACCTATCTAACAAGGGAACATACCGAGTGCGCATACGCCGATTTTGATAAAATTTATATGGGAGATAGTTCACGAAAAAATATTTGATCCGTATTTTTCTTTATCGGCTGAAATTGACTTTGAACGGGTGAAAACAGCCCTCAAAATATGGGGTAAAAACCATTTTTTCGGAATATCTCGGAAACGAGGGGTCGTAGGATAATTATTCTTTTTCAGGATTATGTGTTTTTCAATAGGAAATTTAGTGGCGTTAAAAATTACGTGAAAATTAAATTGTTTAAAAAATATTTAGAAAAATTGATTTGTTTTTACAATTTCCCATACTAAATATTAATTATACACTCTGTCTCTGTCTGTCTGTCTGTGTGTGTGTGTGTGTGTGTGTGTGTGCGCGTGCGTGCGTGCGTGCGTGCGTGCGTGCGGGCGCGCGCGCGCGTGTGTATTGAAGCGAAAACAAAACACTTAAACAGGATATGATTACAAAACTATAATATACGTGAAGTTGGTGTTGGTTGAACAGTGAAGTGAATTAATGATTAACGAAATATCGGATGTTAGATATTCCGGAGTCTTAATAGGGAGGTGTTCTCCTTTGGAATGGTGTTGTAAGACTGATTTTTGAAGAGTTCTCCAGAACAGAGGAGAACTCTTTCTCGGATGTATTCCTGACAGTCTTGGCCAATCAGGAATTTGTATATTTGCAAACGCCTATTCCGTGCGCCCGAAGCGCGATCCGTGCGGACTAGGGGGTGCTACATGGAAAGGGAAACCCTTACCATGTAAGATTTGGCATCGTGGCGGAACTCCCTCCGGGCCAAGGGTTCGAGATATGACCTGGTCGGTGACCGCTGGGCCCAGTCTCGAGACCCTTTGGAAGTACACGTTTTATGACACATGCAGTTAGGTGTTGAGTTCGCGGAAGTCTTAAAACGTTTATAAAGTAAGGGATTAGAAAGTACTGTGACTTTTCTCAAAAACAGCTTTTTGGCCTGCGTGTCATAAATGTGCTAGACATCTGCACGCCAAATGTTATCTTGTGCAGATTGCTAGCCGCCTTTTCTATTATATCGGAACAACGAAGTTATCCTTTGCCGATGTTAAGTTCCGCGAGACGAAGGGCGTGTTGTCTTAACAAAGGCCGGATTAACTTCGCTGTTTTGTGGAATACGGATAGAATATAGAATGGTGTAAAATATGATTCCGCGGGTACGCCGCGGAACAATGCGTTTGAATTTACAATTTCTGCACTTGAATTTATTTATGATACTTGTAATTCATTTTTTTTTGTATTTATAAAATATTTTGTAGCATCTTCCGCACTGGAAATGTAACCTGGTTTAAAAATAATCATGCTGATTATTTTATTAAAGAGGCTTCCAAAGTTTTTAGAATTCTAATAATATTACAGTGTTCTTAATACACCTAAATCAAGAATGAATTTTTCAGCGGTAATGCTCACTTTTATTGTTTTAAGTTTTTCACTAGTTTCATGCGATTACAAAGTTTGTCCTGCATTAGAACGATAAAGATAAAGCTACCGTATTGTTTGGGCCATTTCTACGAAGTTATTGCCTTCCCCTTCGTCAACATAATCTCGATAATACTCATCATTGCAATAACTGTTTGCAATAGAACAGGCAAGATCATTCTTGAAAGGTCAATATCCACCCCATTTAGTCCCCCCGAGAGCCCGGTTGATCTCACAGGCGAAACAGAATTTCATGACGAAACTTTGCCTCTAAAAGTTCAACACGATCAAATACAGAAAACAAGGGTAACCAGACTATCTTCTACGGTGTATTCTCGCCCCAAACTCTGAAACTCCAATGAAATAACTTTTTCTAGCGTCTTCGAAATTTTCTACGGCTTTGCGTGTCCGCGGAGCCATACTTATTCGGCGAGGAACTAGGCTTCTGGAGATTGTCATTGCGTTCAAACTTCTTTCGAGCCCCCCCCCAGCGTCTGTTCTTTACTCTGGAAAAATCGCACAAGACGAGTATGATATGGAGAGCCGAAAGTGTATTTGTAACAAGCGGAAGGATTTTCCCGAACGACGAGGAGTAAACGTAAAAACAAATGGCAATGTCTCTGCTAGAGAGGCTGAAGGAAACGAAGCAGGGGATGACTGAATCTGGAGGTATAGTTACAATGGTGGCAGCAACCAGCCAAACGATGACAATTCCTTCTTATTTCCCTCGGCGTCTCGTCTCGCTCACTCGGTCGAATCATTAGACTTTTACTTCCTTCTTCTACTACATTCTTTTCTCTTCCTGTACTACATACCTTTTCTTCCTGTACCTTTTTCTTCGCTACCACTTCCTTCTATTCCTTCTTCCTGTCCCTTCCTGCAATACAATTTAAGATTTCTTCTGGAGTGCTGCACCAAAGACACATCAAAGTATATTCTACGATCGGAAGAAACGGTATCGTCTGCTTATCGTTTCATTTTCTTAGATTCCCGTCTCTTCCTTGTTTTAGGCGTTAATCGACTTTAATTTTTGTGGAGCTACTTCGAGACTTGGCCTACTATTGTACATTTACAATTATTACGTACACAATGGTGGATACAGCTTGAAGGGGAACGAGTTCCTTTTCCGTTTCCGTTTCTTCGATGAAACCTTTGTTAATATTTATGCTCCTAGGAGTGGAATTCTGTGTGCTGAACTTTACTGGGATATTTTGTTTACCCTATTTCGAAAACAAATATTATTGTAGGTTCTTGGGGTACCACTTCCATATTACATAGATGTTTATTTCCTTGCAATGTACTTTTTAACTTATCACACAAATATAGTATATTTGCGAGCCAAATGTGCACTGCTTACAGTTATCCTTGACAACAATATTTTTGTAACTCATTCCATAATTATATTTGTTATTGGTGTATCCAAACCTATTCGTTGAAATTTGATTAAATGAGATACTTCACTTAAACAATAAAATTTTCATAAGTATATTAAGCTACACGAATCAAAAATACAATAAGGTGATTCAATTTTGAAGTTGAATTATTAAATTATTAAGTTAATAATAGCTTATCATTCGAATACAAGTCGAAAAATCGAAGGTAGCAAATTGAATAAAATCAAATAAATTAAATATATATCCAGTGATATGCTCAGCTTATTTGTCATTAGATGTAAAAAATGTTTCATATTTGTCACTAAAAGGTAAACCAAGAATGCCAAAAGGTGTAAGTGCATCGATAATTGTAATAATTGCAAATATTATACTTACTTCAGTTCATAATTTCAGCTTAGAACTTTCATTCCTCATTGCAGTTTATCTGTTTTCTACTTTCGCAATGAGGAGGATCTAGTTTCGATGAATAGGAAGAAATACAGAGGGTCAGTTCACCGAAGTTGGAAAGTGAGACATCGGTTGCGCCTCGATCCTTTCTTCCTCGGCTTCCTTCAGGCTTTGGCTTCTGTTATAAAAGCCTCTCTTGATCTTCGTACCCGGTATTATTCTACCTTTTTCTTTGTCCCAACCGTAATAAATCTCAAAACGCCTGAAATCCCCGAAACAACGACAAGGGTGCTTCCATCGGGAGATCAAGTACAGGACTTAAGATTTCGGTGTATAAAATTTGAAACGTGAAACCAGGAACACACATTCAGATGTTAATTTCAACGATGTGTAAAATTGTAATTTGGAAATAGGTTAAAGCGTTAATTAATTTCAGTGGACTGTGATGGATCACTGATTTAAAGTACTAATTGTCGCACTCTCATTGTTGAACAAAAATAGAATTAGAACTTATATTGTGCGTGTGTCTTATCCGAACTCGTAAAGGTCTATGTGGGAATGTTGGAAAGGTTTTAGAAAAGGCTTTTTAACGATGGAGAAGTTAAGGAGTAAAAAAGGGAGAACGTGTAAGGGGGTGGATCAGTATTTGAGGTTTATAAATAATTATGACTTATTTTGGAATTAGAGCCGTAATAAAAAAATGTCTGAGCAATTGTTCTAATCTGCGTCGAAAGTAGCTGATTAATTCCAGAACTTCCAAATGTTTGCTTATGACTATAGCTTAGGATTTGAAAATCTAATATTATATGTGTATTATACAGCAGAAAGTTTATGTGATTGTGTGTTTGTCTGTCGCTTAAAAACTTTCGAACGGTAAGCTTGGGGTCACGAAATGTGCCACAGCTTATTATGCCTGGGTAATCCAGATAAATGTGACTATTTTCAACTCGGTACATCCTTCCCTTCCCAAGTTATGAGTATTTTCCAGTCAGATCAAGATACATATGTGCGTGTGTTGCAAGATCTTTGCGATGCGCTTAAGTTTGAAAGCGAAATGTCAGTATTGCGTTCTTCTGCTACAAAGGTTTCGTCACTAGATTTCCCAGAATTACCAGAGCCATTGACAAATGTAATGAATGGATGTTGTGAAAAGTTGCGTAAAAGTAAGTTGCGTAATTTCGCTGAGCAGTCGCCATATTTTCGATACACTGTAGTCGTTGTCGTCGTATTATTCCTTCCTAAAAACAGAAATTTAATTTCCTTCATGAATCTCATAAATTATTTCGGTGAAACATCGGCCAACATTATGATTTATTACATTTCATAAAAGTAATACTCTGGACGAAGAACGTTCTTGTTCAATCAAGCTTGAGGAATCCTTTTTCATGTCATATTTCACTCATGTCATGGTAATTTCAAAGATATTAACAAAAACTCTCAAACTTATCAGGTTTTTCGATCTCCGATAAAACCACCACTAATTACATCTCATATTCAAGTTTCTACACTAATTATTTTGAGTATCGTTCAACTTATATTACTGAAGTAGTTCAGGTAGTTCAAGCATCAGTTGGAGTGAGTGCTTTAATAATTACAAATAAATTTCGAAACCACGTCACCGTATTGTAATGCATTTATTATGACCCAGAAAGTCTTTAGACGAAAGAAATGTTAATTATCGGCGAACTGCGGACGCCGTAATTCTATAATGAAACTGGGCCTCGGGATGCACAACCACGTGCTGAGAATTTGCTGCATGATTAGGAATTAATTATTCCTTTTGTTCGTAAACAATTATGGTCGGAATATGTGCTTGACTGCCCAGTCGTATGATATAAATAATACCACGTATAAGAGCCCTTATTAAAATCTCTGCATTAAAAGGAGGACAGCAATATTTAAATGAAATTTCATATTTACAGGAAATGTAGAGTACTAAATAAAAATATTTGGAAATGATTTTAGAAGTTGTAGAAATTAAAAAAAAGCTTAGTACCGACAATTTTATAAAATTATATGTTAAATGTACTCTCTCAATGCATACATGTACATTCTTCTTTGTGTGTGCCCGCGAGCGTGTGTATTATACTATATAAGGTGACCCATGCAACTGGAACAGGCTGTACCTCCTAAACTGTTGGAAATAAGAAAAAATTTTATAAATCAATGTTAAATGATATTGGGGCGTGCATCATATGCAAATCATTTTATGCACTTTTGTACATCGGTGTATCAGAAAAATGCAACTGCACCTTTTTTTAAGCGGAAATCTAAATTTTATTCTACACCGATTGATGCAGCTTTTCATGCTCTACATGAAAGTACTAGCTACTTATGCCCTAAACTTATTCGTTAGGAAGTTATCGTAGCTAAAATATTCCTGAATTATTTCCGTCTGTCAGCAAGTATTCAAGGAGTATCTATTTTATGCTTGAATAGCCTTGAAGTATAGGTCACTGTACGCGTCTTCAAACGCTTTACTATGTGGTACCAAAAAAACATATTATTGCATTTCAAAAAGTGAGGTTGGCCTTTAAATCTCCCGTACGCGTCCACCCATAAAAACTAAGACATCAGATTATGTAGCCATCAATCCCATGCAAGTTTTGTGTGATACATTTTCTCATATCCCCAAAAGGGTATGGTAGATTTTAGAAGTCACACCCTCTGTGTGTGTGTGTGTGTGTGTGTAACACTTACGGTTTTACATAAAAGAACTCCTGGACGAACGGAACTTATTTATGACTTAACCGAATATATACGTCCCTGAGTATTTAAACCGTAGAATGGACATTTCTCGTTGTGCTTGAATGGAGCAGGAGGAGAAAATTGAAAAGCCTTCCTTGGAATTTGAACCCCGATCCTCGGCTCCAGAGTCGGCGGCGCTAACCACTACACGAGGAGTGTGCATGAGAAGGTAATGAAAATTACATTATCAGTAATAAACCAAGTGGATATGTAAATGAAAAATCAAAACTAATTGCAAAGATTGAATATTTGCTAGTTAAATCACAGATACATCGTCTCCACTCCTTATATAATACCAATATTCAGTGCAAAATGTAATAGAAACAAATGATTAAATTTACGTTATAATAATATTTAAAACTATGTAAATGCAAATTATACAGAACCTAATCTTTGTTTGTTTTTACTTTGGAAGCATTTCATGTTCGAGGATTAATAATCACAGATATTATCAGCGTCTAGGTATATTATATACTGTAGGAAAGGTACCAACCCCAACACGTAGACACAAACACAGTATATTTATTAGGAACAATTAAAGGATATACAGATATTACAATAAGCTTTCGCAGCGATGCAAGCACGACTCGACTTGTACGCATGAAGAAGAAGAACTATAATAGGACCGCTAGAGGGTACACTGGGCCCCGGATGTGCAGCGCCCGAAGGGTGCTGCCCTCGTTAAGAGGCGGGGGAGTCACGTATCGCCTTCAAATAAGGCCCCCAACATATACTATACAAAGTTGGTAAAGTTATTCGAAAATATAAATGGGAATGTTTATTTGGGTCATGCCAATGTTAAAAAATCGTAACATTATTCTGATAAATTGCTTCCAGAGTGATGTTTGTAATATTTATAGTTCGGATGTTTGCAGTATTGAATAACATAGGATTCAAAAGTAGAAAACTCATTTCCCCAAATTAATTTTTGATTTTTCTTCGTTAAAATATCAGATTTGTTAATTTCTAAATATTTTACTTGAAACAAAAATTTTACTTGAAAAAAAATTGTAATGTGCGAATGAGCGTGGATTCGATCTCGGGTCCGCTAGCGTACGTTATCCATTATGGACGTACAATAGTGACGTCTATTTTGAAACCCATTTTTGGGAAAAAGTAGGGCGTAGTGGAAGCTAACCTTTTGGGAAAAGTATTAGTTCGACCTGTACTACATTTCCACAGAGTCTCAGCGAAAAACCCGAGTACCTTCTCATGCACTCTCCTCGTAAGCCACGAGGCCCACTGCACTTGTTGCCAGGGTCTTATTTTGGGCATCTCATGCTCTTATCTCCTCTGCTCTCTTCGTTCTTTTCACAAAAAGCACGAGAACTATCTCAATCCCACATAAGTACATATAGATATGTACACACACGCACGCGCGCGCGCGTGCTACATATTGCAGGGCTACTGAGCGCTATAAAAACTTAGTTTATTCAGAAATTATTTTTAAAATGATATCTCTGTATGTATCTATTCTCCTTCAAATCTTTTCACGAAGTGCCCTTCGATCTGTGAGAGAACTTGAAGGAGGAGAAGGTTTCCAAAATGAGTAGGGGTGACTTACGCCCCTCTGAACAAAGGGACTCTGTTCTTACAGGGCCCGAAAATCTGCCGTCTGACGGTCGCGGCGACGCCAATAAGTGCCAAGGGGACTTCGGTCGTCTAACAAGTGAACGGTGCCGAGTTCGATGGGCTGAACCGCGATCCCTGAATTTTCTTCTACAATATATCATTTTATTTTTATACGCAAAAACGATCTTAAGCATTCTCTCACAGTTTGCATAAATTTTCTTGAGCAGGTACAGCAAAATACGAAACGGAAATTAATATCGGATGTTGGAAAAATCTATTAACTTCATTACATTATAACAGAAAATATTTTCAGAATTACAAAAATATATTTTCAGGGTACGCAATACATCTATACAAGTATTTTAAATGCATGATGGTCCGAATAAATTGAGGTTTTCATTCTTCAGATGGCTTTGTTAATTTCTATTTGCATTTTATCGTTTCGTAGTATGTATTATTATACAATTTTCGAAGTTCCATTGGAGGGTTTGAAGAAGGCTAGACGAAAAGCCAGGAAAGAACAGCTTTCTAATAAATTTCTAATTTAGCGGACCATAATTCAAGTGGAGACTTTAATATGCCAGTTTCTTAAGTCCTTTCAAATTTTGTGAAGCTATTACTCACGCGCTAGTTAATACTTCACAGGTGCTTGTATATGTATGTAAAGCTCAAGAGTTTGCATATGTATCTTGTTAAGAATATAATCATCGCTGCGTATCGCCCGGCACCATGAGCTGATGGCGCTTCTGTTTTATAAGCGTGTGTCTTTTGTTTCTGGGTGCGGTCGTTCCGGTTTCGTCTCTTTGGTGTGCCATGTGAAGTTTGTTCTGTCGGCACTCTTATCTTTTCAATACTGTTATTACTTATTACTACCTAATCCACCAATAAAGATTCCAACAGGTTATGGGCCCAGGGGTTCAGTGTTAAGTGATACAGTGTAAAAAGGTGTTGCTTCTGAAGGAAAAGACAAAGTCTTCGGAAATTATTGAAAGGTACGCGTCATGCAATCCACCGGAATGAGCCATATTGAAAAACTCTCAGAGTCAAATTACGAGGTATGGAAGATGCAAATGAAGAGCATTCTCGTATTTAACGAACTGTGGGGATATGTGTCCGGGGGTATCATAAAACCAATGGATTCGGAGGATACCACGCAATGGGCGGCAAAAGACGAAAAAGCGCTCGCTTTAATCGTCCTGAGTGTGACGAAGACAGAGCTGGGGCATATTCGACGACTGTCAACGTCGAAAAGTGCGTGGGATGAGCTAGAGCGAATTCACCAATCGCGCGGTCCAGTGAGAAAAGCGGTACTTTACCGGCAATTGTATCAACTACGAAAGAAGCCATCGCAGACAATGGCGCAATATGTTCACGATTTCCAGGAGAACGCAGACCTCCTAGAGAATGCTGGAATTGAAATCCCGGAAGAGTTATTATGTATAATGATTTTAAGTAATTTGCCGGAGGAATATGAAAATTTTTGTGTCGCAATAGAGTCGCGTGATACGATCCCATCGATCGAATTCATAAAAGGGAAATTGATCGAAGAAGAGGCGCGAAGGAGGGGAAGCGAAACAAGCGACGGTTATGCGAGTGCATTATGGACGCAAAAATCCGACAAGAAAGTACATAATCGAAGAAATCAAACCAGTGAGAAAAAGTCATTTGACGGAAAGTGTTACAATTGTGGTGCAGTAGGTCACCGTGCGGCAGATTGCCGATCGAAAAAGAAATATAAGGGTAAGCCTAAGCGTAGCGACAGGTCTGAGGGCTGCGAGGAGGTCATGGTCGCCGATGCAGCGTTGGCGTGTGTAACAGAGAGAGACGAATGGTGTCTCGATAGCGGAGCCACGTCACACATGTGTAAGGACGCAGATGCTTTTGAATGTGTAAGTGACGGTCCCGTCTGTGAGGTTATCACTGCTGGTAGTGAAACGGTTACGTCATATGGGACTGGGACACTCCGTTTGAACTGTATAACGGGTGGCGCGAAATATAGCGTTAAATTGATAAATGTATTATATGTTCCAAACCTGCGATATAATTTATTGTCAGTCGCGGCGATAACCCAGCGGGGTTATAAGATTCAATTTTGGAAAGATCGCGCGAATATAATTCGGCAGAACAATTCAATAGCGCTGTCAGCGATTAAGAACGGTCGCGTTTATGTCATTAAAAATGTGCGGGAGCATAAAGCGATGGTCGCAACAAATTCTAGCGTTAATCTAAAAAGATGGCACGAGCGTTATGGTCATTTAAATTTCCAAGATCTGCGAAGATTACGACAAAATAATATGGTAGATGGTTGGGATATACCGATGAAAATACAATCGGTGCCTTGCGTAATTTGCGATCGCGGTAAAATAAATGTATCATCGTTTAAAGGGTCCAATTCGCGAGCGAAGAATGTACTAGGACTTATTCATACAGACATATGTGGACTATTTAAGGTTACTTCGATAGGAGGCGCGCGTTATTTCGCTACTTTTATAGACGATAGAACAAGGTTCATACATGTAGCGTTCTTGAAAACACGTAGCGATGTATTCCCGGCATTTAAAAAGTTTATGTGTCTTGCAGAGAGAGAAACCGGAAGAAAAATATTGAAACTCCGATCTGATAATGCGAAGGAGTACGTTTCGAAGGAATTTTCGCAATATTTAGAGGAAATAGGTATCTCAAGACAGCTATCCGTACAGTACACGCCACAACAAAATCGTGTGGCGGAGCGTGCAAATCGCACGATAATTGAAATGGCTAGGTGCATGATACATTAAGCCAAGTTATCGGGCCAATTGTGGGCCGAAGCAGTGAATACTGCTGTGTTTCTCAGAAATAGGTGTCCTACAAGCGCAGTACCAGGGAATAAAAAGCCCGAAGAGCTTTGGTCTGGGAGGAAGCCAAACGTAAAGTTCCTGAGGAAATTTGGTACCCACGTTACCTTTTTGAAGAAAGGGCCTGGTGTATCGAAGTTCGATGCAAAAGGTGAGGACGCCGTGCTGGTGGGGTATTCAACCGAGAGCAAGGCGTACCGTTTGTGGAAGAGGGGTACGACAAAAATTATCAAGAGTCGCGATGTAAGGTTTATTGAAGACCTACATTTTGATGCCGAAGAAAACTCCGTGGAATTCCTAATGATGCCAGAAATTTGTGAGGAGCCCACGAATGAAGTTTGTTCTCCAGTTGAACACGATCTTGGGACAAAATATGAACCCGAAATCGAAGCAGAAGAGGATCCTGTTCGGGAGGTAGAGGATGGTTTAAATAGAAATGAAGAGGAAGTCTGCCCCATTGTCGAAACGCCTCGTAGAGGAGCGGGGAGACCAAAATTCATTCGCACCGGAAATCGCGGGAGACCGAGAAAGGTATACCATGTAGCGAATATTGCCATGTATGCAGACGAAATAGATCCTGTCACTGTGGAGGAAGCTATGTCGAGTCCAGACAAGGAAAAGTGGATGCGAGCTATGGAGGAGGAGTACAATTCTCTAATAGAATGCGGTACATGGAAGCTGGTGGATAAACCAACTCAAGTAAGAACGATCTCTTGTAGATGGGTTTTTCATATAAAATGTCGACAATCAGGTGAGATTGACCGCTACAAGGCAAGATTAGTCGCAAGAGGTTGCGAGCAACGTCGTGGGATCGAATATGATGAGGTGTACGCTCCAGTTGTGAGAATGGAGACGATACGAACTTTACTTGCCATTAGTGTCGAGGAAGAGCTTCACGTGCATCAAATGGACGTTGTATCCGCGTACGTGCAAGGTGAACTTTCGGCAAAATTATACATGGAGCAGCCACCGATGTTTAAATCCTCGAATAATGATGACAGAGTGTGTTTACTTCTCAGACCACTGTATGGACTCAAACAGTCTGGTCGCGAATGGCAAAGCATGTGCTTAGATATATTAAGAAAACGGCAAATTATGCTATCTCGTACGAAAAGACGGGGAACCCTCTGTACGCATTTGTAAACTCTGACTGGGCTGGGGATATTGATACACGAAGATCCTGTTCAGGTAACTGCCTAATTGTAGCTGCAGAGCCAGTTAGCTGGCAGTCCAAAAGACAAAAGTCAGTTGCCACTTCAACGATGGAGGCAGAATACATGGCCTTGTCTGATGTAACGAAAGAGATAATCTACACGAGAAGATTATTCAAGCATCTGAGGTGCTCGAGATACGTTGAGGAACCGACGAAAGTATTGTGTGATAATCAGAGCACAATCATGCTTAGCCAGGAGAGCATGTTCCATAAACATAGTAAGCACATAGACATACGATACCACTTCTCCAGAGAAGCACAGGCAAAGGGAGAAACTGTCGTGGAGTACATCACATCGAAGAAAAATGCGGCAGACGTATTCACCAAACCATTGGCCAAAGACAGACATTTGAATTGCGTGAATATGATAAAATTGCCGGAATAAAGTTTATGTAGTGTTTAAGAGGTTGCGATGATAAGGGGAGTGTTAAGAATATAATCATCGCTGCGTATCGCCCGGCACCATGAGCTGATGGCGCTTCTGTTTTATAAGCGTGTGTCTTTTGTTTCTGGGTGCGGTCGTTCCGGTTTCGTCTCTTTGGTGTGCCATGTGAAGTTTGTTCTGTCCGCACTCTTATCTTTTCAATACTGTTATTACTTATTACTACCTAATCCCCCAATAAAGATTCCAACATATCTAATTATAGCCTGCTTTTTGCACCTGTTTATGCGCAATCGACTTATTGTTAGATTGCCAAAGTCCTGTCCTTGTTGATCGCTTCCCCCGCCAAATTAATATGAGGTGAAATAGTTATGACACTACTTGCATACGGACTTGATGTTCGTAATATGAACGAATGGTTAGAGTTTGAGTTGGTTTTTAAAACGTCTTGTTAGTTTGGTTATTTACAAAAATTTGATTCTCTTCCATAGCGGAAGTTCCATTCCGTAGTTAAAAATATAAATAGGTAAGAGGGTAGCATTGAAGGTAGACGTTACTTCCGTGGACCTTGGGTCTTTCCCCGCGGACCCAGGAGTGATGTTACCCTCTGCAGCTGCCTCGGGTACTTTTGACCAGAGATAGTGCTTCAAACTTATTTAGTTGAGACCCTTCCGTACAAATTGTGCTTTATGTAATAAACTCATAAAGCCTATAGACTTTGAGTGCATAAAAGAAGTTAAAGATTTTCCCTTTCGAAAGTAGTTGCTGTTCCTGTTATTGCATATTCATATATTTATAAAAATAGAAAAGCTGCTACCTTGAACCGACTTACGAGCAGCTGAAAATTTGATTAGTAATTTCCAGGTACACAGCCACTTTTTTATAATATTTATGTTAGAATTGTAGTCCGGATTACGACATCTCGCAACATGAACATAAAACAATCCCGCGGTTGGGACTGACCGTGACAGGCAGCGATTATCCTACGGCTCTTACCCCTCTCCTGGGCCCACCAATTCTCGGAATCCGAATCTCGAAACGGTATGTAGTAGGGTGGTCCTTATTGTGCGACCTCGAGAATTTTGAGATCGAATGCACCCAATGGATTCTAATACCAAAATAATAAGTTCCGTAAACTTTGTGCTCAATCGCATAACGGGAAGGGATGCTTCAAGAGCGTTTTTTATTGTTCATAAGCGCGCGGCCGAATGGCTGACCTGCTCTCGCGACGTATACTACCGTCATGCAGATTTACATATTCTACTGATAAAAAACATTACACAACATTACTATAGTTCATTATTATCGTATAACTATAGTATATCATTCTATATAAATTTGAATTTAAATGAAATTGTCGAATGGTTGCTGTTATTTAGATTGTTACCTTTTTATAAATTACGAACAAATTGCAAGCGTAATAAATAATAATGAATCATATAAATTATAATAAGCTATACGGGCGCGGCCACGACCGGCTCGCGAGCACGTTAAATATTTTTACATACATGACATACATGTATGGGCATGAATTCGGCCCGCGCGCACCATGAATTTTCACGTATGCCCATGAATCCGGCCCGCGGAGAACATGAATTTGGCGCGTGTGAACAACTAATCTGTGCTGCTTGCTGACAGTTGGTTGGTACGCTGGGTCAGGCGTTGGCCCGACTGACTGTATGGAACAGTCAGCACGCACTCGCGAACTAAAGAGTTTTGGAGACCCCTGGTTTAACACGTTGAGCGCCACGTCACTCATATGTGGGTAAAGGCTATGATCTGTCGGGACCCCGTCACCCAAATAATTTGCAAAAGTTAAGAAGAACATATGTAATATAATGTATAAAAGTATAATATTATGTACAATTAATGTATATTTATTGTGTACAATTATTATGTATAATTAATTTATAAAATTATAAAGTTTCAAAGTTTGAAAATAGCACTGTACAGAGACTTATTTGACCCAGTGTGCATCTTAACTGCAGCAACCACGCGGCGACTCAAGAATTTGGGCCCGCAGGAAACATACTTGATTTACACTAGCCGTTCAATGTGAATTATTGTCTACACGCATAAAGAGAATGTGGGTATAAGGGAGGTTGGCAGTGTGCAGGTCGGCCAAAAGACCTTCAACAAAACGGTCTAGCCCTATTTGCAAGAAAGCACAAATATTGTCGAATTTGATATTATGGCGTTTCGTATACTGAGGAGTCACTTTTAATTGGACCGCAGCTCGAACGAGTTTTCGTTCGTTGTGCGCAGGTTCCCACTACCATTCCTTTTTCCGAACACGCTATTGGCTTAGTCCCACTATGACGTCATAGAATTTCGGCATACAGCAGCGGGGGGAAGGAAAGGTAGTGGGTACTGCGCGTGCTGTCGTCCAACTACAAGTGATTCCTCTGTACCTTGATATAATTACATATATGTACATGGCCTGGTACTAAAGTAACTGGCCTGAAGCGCTACTAATTTTTATGTAACAAAGTACTCAATGGACATGTTACCCCGTTGAATGCAGCCTCCTCCCCGATTCCTACACCGCTCTATATGAATCTTCCATTGTTGGAAGCAATCTTGCAGGTCCTTTTGTGTCAGGTTGTTCATCTGCTCCGTCGCTTTTTTCTTCACCGCATCGACGGAAACGCCTCCCTTTCAGTACCAATTTGATCTTGGGGAACAAAAGAAAGTCACAGGGGGCTATATCAGGTAAGTACACTGGATATTCCGACACGGGAATTATGTATTTCACCAAAAACTTTTGGATAGGCAGCGATTTATGTGCTCCTTTTTGTTCGGAAGTGAGCACTTTCGACACCGTTTGGAAGCAAAATTTTGTCTAGTACAAGTTTTCACGTAGAAGAGTTTCGTTATTGGTGTTAACTAGGTGAGCAATTATTCAAATGCTCAAGCAATGGTTTTTTTTCAACAAAATTCACCGACATTTTCAATGTTACCGTCCGTTACGTCTTGGATCTCTTTCCTCCCCTTCTTCAATTTTTAAACCACTCGAACACTAGAGTACGAAATAGGCACACATCTCCATAAACTTTCTTTAACGGTCTTGCTGTAAAGCTTTGGCCGTTTCTATCTTAATATCGCAAGAAACATTTTTATCAAAAAATGCTAAAGCTATTGATTCCCTACTGAAATACCATAAATGATTTGTAAATCTACATGCTGCATCTTAGTATATTTGACTACCTATTTCTTCATATTTTGAAATATCCTGTTAACAATCGAAAATTCGTATTCGCTGTTTTAACGGCAAATGAAGTTCTAAACTATGCTGTAACATGAGCCGAATTGGCGAATCCTTGCCAATCAAATACATGTAGGGATTTTTTCGCAAATTATGTCTAGTAGACATTATGGGAGGACATTACCTTCCTATGCATTAACGCTTGAGTTGCAATATACCAAGGGTTCGCAAAAGTCCGAATCCAAATCCCTGTCGCAAGTGCTTACAGAATAGTTCATTACTTTTTCTTATATTATTTAACTCTCTCATCCAAAATACGGTGTACAAGGTTTAAAAAATGAAATATGGAAAAAACTTACAAAATGTATTCTTTCTGATAGAATTATCTTCTATTGGATTTAATGAGTAATAATATTTATTCAATAAACATTATGTGCTTGATTACATGTACGACTACGGTATATAGTTTGCAACTGACGAACAGGAAAAACGACGATGAGCCGCGCCCAGAAGAGAAAACAACCGAATCGTGGCACCAAGCAACGATTCGCATTCATTGTTCATCTTCATTGTTTCCTATCCGCCTTGAAAAAGTACCGCGCACTCGCTATTTCCGTTGCATCAATGGCAGCAATCGCTCAATTGGTGTCGAACCTTAGGGGCTTTAATATAATTTGATATTTTTATAAACTATAGACATTATAAAACTCCAATAAAGAGTTTTATCATACAGTAAACCTACGATTATGTGTTTGTGTGAGTGGAAAAAGCTCGGTTAACGAACAACTATATAAAATAGTGCGTTGCGTTGTTTTCATTCTTCTACTTATACATAGCAGGCGCGGCCTGCTGCGATTTCCTCGTCATTTCGGATGATAGTCAAAGTGTTAACTCATGTCAAGTATAAGTGCATGCTGGTAGGACCTCGTTATACGAGGTCGTTCTATTGGATTTTATTTTTCATAAAGTAATTGGAATTTCCGCTTTTTCTTTGGATTTGCATTCAATAGCTAAATACATACATAGTTAATTCAAATTTGGATAAATATCTAGAAAAAAGGACTCATCGCCGATTATTCTGATTTTCAAATATGTTACGAAGGGCAGTATTCTGAACAACTTTTTCCTATAGATATGACCGCTGCACAGCTTTAGTTTCGCAGATGCAGAGGGAAATATGTGTAGGAAAATGTATATGGTACATGCTATAATATAACTGTCACTTGCGCACTTCACTCTAGCGTTGCGGACCGCCTGACGGTGGGCAGGCAAAATGATTATCATCAATGGGTTAAGTTGGGTTTCGGCTTCATAAAAATGCGGTTGCCGCGAGACAACCGTCCGCCAGAATGATGTGTATTAGTAACATAACTTTTTTGCGAATATCTCTGAAACTAAGGCAGATATATAGAGGAAAACGTTGTTCAGAATACTGTCCTTGATAACATATTTGAAAATCAACAAAATCGGCGATGAGTCCCCTTTTCTAGATATTTACCAAAACTTGTTTTTGGGAATGTAATAAAACGTTTTTCAACAATGTTTGATTCCTATAGCTCAAAGCTTTACGGACTCATAATTTTATATAATTATTCGTTAACCTAGCCTTTCCCATTCATACGTGTATACAATTGCAAGTGTTCTATATGATAAAACGCTTTATGGCACTGTTATATTATAATAAGTTTAAATTCCTAACGCCGTAAGGTAGCCCCGTGGTACCGAAGCTTCGAGACCAATAGAGCGGTTGCTGCCATTGGTGCGACGAAGCTAGGGAGTGCGCGTTACGCGTGGTGAACCCTTCATTGGCGTAAGGTGTAAAAGAGGTATGCGCTTCAAGAAGCAGCACAAGCTCGGCAAGCTCTTTATCGAAAAAACACTCTTAAGGGATCCCTTCCCGTTGTTAAATTGCAATCAAATTTAGCAGAACTTATTGTCTTTGGCATTGAAACGGATACAGGGGACCGATGTCAAAAAATCGCACAAAATTTCGACCGAGAGTAAATAAGGATCAGCATAGTGTGCAGTCAGGAGAAGGAACAAGAAACAGCACTTATTAACATCGCACAAGAAACCACCACAGTCAGACAGAAGGTAGAGCAGATAGAAAATTGTCACTCAATCAGAACGGTAGTTGGTCTGAAGCATAGTTTATTAGGGACAATCTCTAGTAGAGTACAGCTCAAACTTCCACACATCAAGACCTTACTGTCAGTTCTCTCAGTGGTCCTTTGAATAAGCTCGAGAAAGGCACGCATTGTGCAATATATAGCGGACAAACACTCCACCGATGGTGAAAACAAAAGTGAAATATGAGTACCTTTAAAATCCGTCAGATTTTCATTCATAAATAATACTTTAATCTAATTTGAATTATACCTTAAAATCTTACGTTAGACGAAAGTCACTACATATTAAACGTTACACTTTCCTTCGCCTTCCAATTTACTGATGCGTGTTGTGTTTACGCTAAAAATGGAAGTATACTTGGAACTGATGTTACATGGCTGATGCTTTCAACATAGGAAATAGGTTGTTGACAGTAGTTCGATGATCTTTCCATTTCAGAATCTAGTATTTTCATGGGTGTAAATTGTCCATCAATGGTATGATGCGTTAATATTATATTAATTCCATGTATTATAAATTCAGTTAGAGGAGAGGTGTCTATCCAAAAGAAAAATGTTTGCATTCACGTGGGAATGATTTTGTGTAAGGCTTACATTTTTTAACTAGTTCTATCAAAGAAATAAAGAACAGTGTATGCATGGAGATAAGAATGTTATGAGACACGCGAAGTTTGTTATTAAAAACGAAGTAGGTCGGGGTGTGAATGTTACAAGTGAAAAACGTAATTTAGTAGCTCTTCATAGTTCATAATTTTATTGCCCTCTTAATTATTACATATTCAGTTTAAATATACATTGTGTTTTGTGCATATATTTCTGTCATCGAATCACTAAACCCACATCCCCTACATTAACAATTAATCATTAACAAAAATGATACGTATCATTTTCGACTAGAACTATTAAAATTGTGCGATACATCGAAATGTTACAATCTAGCATTTCACTATGACACGCAAATTAATTTTCTTTATACGATGGAACTGTCTGATGCAGAAAATAAATCCCCGGTAACCGGCAGCTATCTCTATGTAAGTCGTTAAAAATGGAAATTGCCAGCATTTTAAAAAGCTCATTTCGCAGGGTGCAGTGAAACGAACGCAATCGGGGTGGAAAAAGTTGGTAGGAATTTGGCCGAGCCGCTAGGAAACGGTTTCAGTCTTCCAACGAATCTACGGAGCTAACGAGTCCTTATTATCTTCGTCATCGAGTGGCTTTCGTTTCAGGTCGATGAATTCTTTCTAGAAAAGCGAATAGGGAGATGTACGTAGCTAGATTTGAAGCCAGGAGAATCCTTGTGGCTTCAAATAGCCGCTTAATGGCGAATAGTGACCGTGGCATTATACAAAACGATAGTTTCACCTCAATTCTTGATGGCATGATCAGCTGTGCTAGAACCTGGTCTGTATGACCAATTTGTTGTCTATCTATGTCACCACTGTTAATACTGATTACTGATTTTGATATGAAAAACCACTAGCTTCAATAATAAATTGATGAATGCAATTACGCGTGGCTTGTCTATTATGCTGAGGACGTAGTGTGTCAAGTATCAAATATTTCATACATTCAATGGTTTACTAACTCTTTCATTCTTATATTTATTTAAAGAAATGTTGATGGAAGCATATGTATTTTTGCAAAACACAACAAGATAAAATTGAACGGCTTCGTGTAATGAATTGCAGATTTGTCAGTAAAGTTAATACCTTACTTTTTTGTGTCATAATTGTGGAAATGTGAATAATCGTTGTTTGTATAGCGCGCATAAAGACAAGCAGATTAAAATGTGAGGAATTAGTAATAAGTAATAATAAGTAGTACAAAATCTCTCATATATACAAAAAATTAAGGTTAAGAACGAAAGAATTCGACAAGTAGTTTTGTCCTCATTAGTCTGGTATCAAACAATGAATTGTTTACAAGTTAGTAGAAACTAATCGATTCTATTGTCTCAGATGTTAATTGGAGTCTCCGATTATTTTCCAATAACTTAGAACCTATTCTTTTTTATTTAATGTCGACCAACCGACGAGCGCAAAACTATTTGTCGCAACATTTCATTTCAAACAAAAATAAAAGAAGTTGATAATCAGATCATGTCGATGCTGCTTTACCCTTCCCTGTATTGTTATACAAATGATCGTTATTTTTATGCACCAAGTTATCTTTTATGGAATTAGTACTGATTTATTGCATTTCAATCTGCATGCCTTTATGACAGCCATATATGGTACACTCCTGGACAAAAAGACAGCACGCATTAATCGAGAAAACGTGTAAAATACGACAGGTGAAATGACGGCACACTTTCAAGAATGAAACAGTTTGAAAGAACTATTACACTTTTTATTACTATGTAGTAATATGTGCGTCCTCCCTTATTTTTGATTACTTCGATTATTCGTTTTAGCAGTTAATCCTTGAAGCATTACAAATATTCGTTACAAAAATGTGACGCGGGGAGAAAATGAACAATGGGAAATGCAAACAATTTTAGAATTAAGAAAACAAAATTTATGAATTTCAAAGTCAATAAAATGAAGCCGGAAAGTTATTTACGACTTGTTGAAAGATGGATAATTGTAGTATCGGTACTTGGAGGCGAGACGGGTGGCCAGCCCGTACTTGAGAATGCGTGTGTGTGTGCTTGTGTGGCCTAAAGATAAGGGCGTAGGCTAGGACTGTCGGTTTAAGTTTTAGTTTTAAGAGTTAGTCTTAAGAGAACTCTCGACACACGCGCTACGCTTTATACACATCATACGATACGCTAAGTTTTCATATTATATTAAGTTACCGTTATAGTTATTTTTGTTTTTGTTAATATTATTAGTTCAAGTTTATACAATATATATATATTCTCTTCTATAATCACAATTATTTCCTTTATTAATCCTCGCGAATCCTAGAATTCTACATAATTATGGTACAAAGAAGAACCATGGACGACCACCTGCTGTATATGCTTGTTCAAAAACGTACCAGTTTGCGTGTTGCATAAAACTTGTGCCTTACCACAGGTACAATTGCTAACAAAACTGGTGTTAAAACTAATACTAGAAACTGAAAACTGAAACGGCAACATGCATTGACAGCGGGACATAGGAAGCATAGTTTTGCATTTTGCGAAACTTGTATAGTAGATGATTTAATCCACTGATCCAGTGAATGATCCAGACGGCTTCGATTATTACTACCATCGCATATAAAAAAAGGGAATTGACAAAAGTGCAGCGTCAAATAGGTGGAGGCATTGCAGTTGTTTGGACGAGAATTGGCTACGATGGAAAGACTGACTGATCTTATTCATTGAAAGCCGAGTGAATAACATCGTCTACCGAAATTTAATAGAAGAAGAAATTAAGAAGCATGCAGTACACATTGCTGGCAGCAGTTTTATTTTTTAGCAGGATAATACTGCAGTTTACGCTCATGCGATTTAAATATCATTGAGAACAGTTAGGGACACTTTGTTCGAAGAGTTTATAGTAGAAAAAGGCAATTTCAAACCATTAATAAATTGAAGAACTACATTGAAGAAGAGAATGGAGCATTTAATCGCAAGATTACATCCGCAGATTATTTAAAACTTTACCAATACGAATGATCGAAGTAATCGACAATAAAGGAGGATCTACACTTTATTAAATAATAATAAAAAGTGATGTTGTTCTTTGAAATTGTTTCATTTTTGTAAGACAAACGTTTCGTTCTTTATACTGTGCTATCATTTCGCCGACCTTATTTTACACGTTCTCTTGATTAATAGACAAATCCGCAACAAATTTCAACTTTTGCTATTAAAGATCTTCTTACAAGATGGTAATGTGTATATACCACCCATAACATTTGGAGAATTTTGAATCTATAACTGATTATAATCGGCACACGATGGTTACAGTCGTCTACGTATATTTTATTAAATTTCTAGGAAATATTTTCCAAAATAGTCTTTTAACTACATTTCACATATTAATATTATGACCACTTTCATATTTGCATAAAAAGTATGTCTTTGCGTATTAAATTCAAAATGATAAAAGAGAAAATTTGATTTAAATACAATTGATATACGATTGTAATAGTCCACAGACGCGTGTAACTTAAAAAATAATGCAATTGTAAATTGAATAATTATTTTATGAAATCTCTGCAGTTGTAATAAGATTCTCTTTCTGATTGAATTTTCAGATAAATTATTGTCATCGGTTATTATCATCTAGTAAAGTCCTTAATTATTTTAATTATATTTAGAATTGTAATCTTCCTTTTGTGCAACACATAATTTTAAAAAGTTCTATATATACCTTGTTTTGAAACGACCCAAAGCCATTTACATAACTTTTTTATTCCTCAGCATTATATTGGAACCCGGGTTTATATTCCATAATTATAAATAAAGTTACCTTTCATTACTCTCGATTCGCAGAATATTTGGTTCGTTACGATAGTAAACATGTCACAATCACAAGTTTACCGAAAATAATAGAAGCTTAATATCGTTGGGAATTCGGCGACAAATTTCACTGTACCAGCCGTCGAAATTCCATTGAAATAGGAATAATGAACTTCAGCCAAGAGAGTTCTATTGACAATGATTTTCCAACGTTAAAATTTTCATGCATAATGCATCCACCAATAACGCGGGCCAATGGAATTTAAACATTAAAATTTTGTTGCGTAAAAATGTATTCGATTTGAGGTACCATCCTACTCTATGAATATACTGGGTATTCCTTAAATGCATGTCAATACTTCAAGGGGTCACTCTAAACAAGTGAAAAATGTCATATGAAGGATATAGGTATATCCGAGATACATGTATTCGAATTACGGATAATTAACTGTTTGAATACTGGACAGCGCGATCGCGCTTCACCGGTTCCACGTCGAAAATGCGAAACTTCACATTAAAAGGAACGAGAAAGAAGTAAACGTATTCGACGTCTATAGGTAAAGACGAAGTAAACGAAGTACAATTATACGAAAGACCACTGACATTTTTCGACCGTATTTTTGCAAGGACCAATGGCACTCAAACGGTTAAAGAAAATGTTCGAAGTGCCCGCCTCTTGCCTCAACACACACTCATGCACATCGCAACACTGAGTTCTATACTCTCTCAAAAATACCTGGTACTCTTCGAAAACTCTCAAATCCATTTTGTATCATTTCTTGCAGATCGTACATACTATTCACTGACGTGGCATACATAATAGTTTTAGAAAGGCTACAAAGGGAAACATTTAATGGATTGAGATCAAGAGAGCGTGGTGGCCATGCGATGAGTCACCTCGCCCTATCCATCGGTTTGCGAAGGTGTTGGCCAAGAACGTTCGCACTGAACGATGGAAATGAGGCGGAGCAACATTGTGCATAAGCCACAATGTTGACCGGATACTCAGGGGCATATTGTGCAGTACTACTTGAAGGTCGTTCCATTAAACTGAAGTAAACAGTTCAATTTACACGTATTAACAGAAAACTGTTGTTGATGCTTTGACTCCAAGCTTACGTATGGATAATCTTGTGATGGGACATGTTCATTATGATGGAACACTACTGACTGCGGCTAACACTATTCGCTTGAATAAGGCACCGACTGCATCAAATCTTTGATGCTTCATATCGACGGATATTATTTACAAGTATTAGATAAGGTCAAGACGTACTACATAGGGCATACAGCAGCTTGTATTGGTGCAAGGGAGCGGGTGCTTCGACATTTTCTTCTGTAACCATCCGTAACTCAAAAACTAAGGTATATCGGACATATGTTCATATGTGTGGGATGGATAGCGGTTTAGAACAGCAGACAAAATAGGAAGCGCCGTGGGGATTCGAACCCCGATCCTCGAGCTCCGGAGTCGCCTGCACTAACTAGTGCGCCACGAGCCCCTCTGATCTTAGGTGCTTACTTTGGGTCTTTCATGCTCTTATCTCCTCTGCTCTCTTCGTTCTTTTGATAGGAGGCGCCAGATATCTCCCAATCCCACATATGACATTCTTTACTTGTTTTCCACTGTGTAGATATACCCCCTGAAGTATTAACATGCATTTAAGAAACACCCTGTATATTGATAATCACTGCGTTCTATCTATACGATATGTAGGCACTGGAGTTTCATATGATTAAATTCTATATGTAACATACACGAATATCGGCCACACTCAGTTACGAGGGCATATTGACTGGAAACTCTACAAATGATTAAACCACTAATTGTCCAGTTACCACAAATTCGCCTTAACTAATGGTTTAGCCATTTTCCATGTTACCATAAAATACGGTACATTTAAGCGTTTCGGATCATTTCGCATTAGCAGGAAGAAAATTGTGTTGGGTTTGATGCTATGATGTAAGGGGATGAAAATTTCTCTTGCTGTACCTATAATTTGCAATCGTGTGAAAATTCAATAAGTGTGAAGGAATAGGTTATTGACTGTGAAATATTTGAAATTCTTCTGCCGGTGTAATATACGATTAATATTACAATATTATCATACCAGACTCTTTATAACCCCAATGAAGTGGCTCATCACGTTCATTTTCAACTCCCGATTTCTGTATGTTAAATTTAGAATAAAAAGTTGCTGTAAATCAGGAGTAATATATTTTATAATATACAGTAATATATTGTATAATATTACAGAGAGACATCATATAATTACAGAGAACTAATACTATGAGAACTAATCAAAGTAGCTATTGACCATAGTAATAATAATACTTAACAAAAGAAACATTTAGTTTGCCGCATAGTTACGATCTTACTTTACATAAAATACTAAAATGTTTTATATAAATAATAAATATGAAGCCGTACCCACAATTTAGGATTTAATATATTTAAGTTAAATTGTTCCTTTTTTCGATTGCTTGACGAAAAATGTTCTACGCCAAATTATTTTCCTCTATAAGTCAGAGTTATTAAACTATTTACTTTTATAAGGCAATGTGAAACTCAAAGGCTGAATTCATTGTAGCTCACGTTTCAGTTTAACAAATTCAAGAATACAAACAATTCGACAAAGTACCTGAGAATGGTCGTAATTCAATATCGGTGTGAAAAAAGTTTGTTCTTCGTAAATTCCACGTAAAATGCTGGAGATGTCGTCGAAAATAGCAAAGAAGAATCGAGCAATTTTCTACGTGGTGGAGTAACGATTAGTTCCTGAGAGATCTCTGATTTCCCCGGCAGCTGTTTCCAAGACCGTGCCGTGTCATTGTACGAGCAACCAGCATAGGTAGAACCATATCCTGGAGGGCATATATCGGGTGCGCATACAAGGTAAAAAGATTGACAAACGACGCCACGATATTATAAAACAATTGATGGATGATTCGATAGGAAGGACCAAGGTGGTATAATGGCGCATGTACTCTACTGCAACCTTCGCAACTTACTGTTCACGTTTCACCCTCTTCCTTGCCTTCCTTTATCTTCCTCCACGATCCAATCTCTCTTCTTTCACCTTCAGCACGCTTTTTCCTCTTCTTACATCCCCGCTCGTATACCCTGATAAGACTCTTCGCCAATGAAAACAAATCGTTGGCGCCCCGCAGTTTTACGAACAGAGTAATTAATTGTCGCAAACGTAACGAGTTCCGTGTTAACGCTCCAGTATCGATACGTATTCCCTCCCTGTATACGGTCTGACTTCAATAATATAGGCAATTTGTAAGTTTCAATTTAAATGCGTGGTTGTGTTTATCGCTTTAGAATTATGGGCTTAAAAATAATATGATTATAGTTGAAGGTAATGTTAATATTAATATTATACCGCAATCCGAATCTTAAGAATTCCTTTGATATTCTTATCAAAATATGTATTGATACTGTTACATCCATATTACATGTAAGTTATATCTGTATGTATGTGTGCTGGAAAAATGCTAATTTCAATTCATTTTCCCTTTGTACTTAAAGTATTCTCTTTATTCAATTAGAAATCAGAGATTGAATTTAAACTGAATTGAGGATCCATTAATTTCCCCTGCAAAAGCCTCAGTTACATTTAATTATAACAATGTCAAATAAGTGGCGTTAATAAATGATCACGGCATAAAAAATGATGTACTGATGCTTTAGAAATAAAATCCTTTGAAATTGTAGAGAAAAAGAGAGAGCGAAATTATAATCTCACCCAAGATTGATCCGGTTAAAAATTGTTTTCCTGCATTACTGGTAACTATACGTGAACGAAAAACATCGCTTCAGCCAGTCGGTACTTGGGTGCGCAAACGAGCTTGTAAACTCGAAGAGTTCCCTCGTTATAAAGGGTGCCTTGAAAGCGATAGGCGCACAACCGTCGGCGGAAAATGTTCTGCGAAAACGAGCGAAAGAGCTCAAAATTCGTCCCTCTGTAAGTACTGATGGGTCTGGCTGCAAATTTCACCAACTGCAAGACCCACCTAACCACCATGGCCTTTTCGACGTTCTAGTAAAAGCCTCGAGGTATGTCGTGTGAAACGAGCGGTGGAGGCTAACTGAATTAAATTCGAAATTTTCCGGTGGAGACCAACCGTGGGAAAATCTAGTGCGAGCTAGCTTGCCCGTAAGTAAAGAGTTTTACGATATTTGAGTTACATGAGCTTCTGTGTTATTAGTTGAAATGTCCGCAGAAAGGAACTAGAAAATACTTTTAACTTATGATTGAGAGGAACGATCGCGACTAATCCGATTCTTTGATCTACCGCCAAGAAAATCGCCATTGAAAACGGATATCACAATAGGAAGCAATGTTTCGTTCAGCCCTTATCCTCATTTTCGAAGATTATATTTTTGTGGGATCAGGGGAAATTTTGCGTCCCCTCTAAAAGTGCGTACGCCGAGAGAAGAGGACGAGAACGTATGTACAATGTAAAACCCAAAAAGGCAACCGGTCTCGTGACGTAGTTTACAGTTTACGAAGACTACTGGGAAAAAGACACACTGTGATTTTAGACAGGAAAAGGTCAATGCCATATGTGGGATTGGGAAATATATGGCGGCTCCTATTAAAGAACGAAGAGAGCAGAGGAGAATGAAGAACAGAAGAGACTAACATAAGACCCAAAGATCAGCGGGTCTCGTAGCGCAAGTGGTAGCGCGACCGACTCCGGAGCTCGAGGACCGGGGTTCGAATCCCCCCACGAAGGCTCTTAATTTTTCTTCTGCTGCTCTACAACCGCCGTCCATCCTACAAATATATAAACTATAAAGAAGTCCCTATGTAATAGATAATATCTATCATGTTACCTACATAATTATAATATATAACTAAGGATATATCGAAAACCAACGTGACACTTGTACCATGTGTCCCCTTTTTCCAGAACTCACCAGTAGTAGGGTCGCAGGGTTCGAGACCCAACGAAGGCTCATAACTTTATTCTTGCTCGATGGAAGATCCTACATTATTGTATTATCGTCCGGGAGTGTTTGTCGGAACCATTAACAATTATAATGTTAGCTTGATAAGCATTATTAACACGTTAAGCGCCACGCCGGTCCCTGCGGACCGGAGGCAGACTTTAGGTTCATATTGTACGACCGCGCGTGTCGGTCCTTACGCACTGGCTTGTCGGTGAGACGGCCGAGTCTGGGCCTGAACGGAACGGCAAGCAAAACGGGCTGGGCACTTAACGTGTTAACAGAGCTTTGTATTTCATTAATAATTATACAGTTATCTTCTTATTAATGTTTTTATGAATGTCTGATCCAATAACCAGTTGCAATAACAGGATAATCATGAAAATTTCAAGCGGAATGACATTACTACATACTATTACTTTAAATCGGGCTTGCGAACTGCTTATGCATTTGCTTGTAACAATGTAACGTGCTCGGCAGTTCATGAAATTAAACGTACAAATAATTCGATATACCAAGCAAAAATTATCTGATAATATATATTTATTCACATATATTTAATCTTATTAATAAGTTCTTTATGTTCATAACTTGTGTAATGCTATAACTAGGACATATAATGTGCGTAACTGAATCTTTGAAGGAAAGCTGGTAACAACAATCATAACTAGTATTACATTCCTTATCATAGAAAGTAATATACATGTACAAGTAATGTACATATTTCGTTCATAATTCCTTGTATTATACAATTTTTAAATAATTGAATAGTCATTATTCAAACAAATCTTAAATAAAATCTGCTACAGCATTTATAAAAAATTTAACATACATCATCCATTACTAATAAGATTTCCACATAAATGTGAACATTGTAAATAATATAAAGTTTAAAGTTATCCAGGTTGAAGGAACTTAACATCACCGTAGAGATTCTATAGTAGGTTGATTTAATTTTTCAACCTTCCGTTTCTTTCTCCTTTCTCCATTTTCCGGTTCCATTGTCCCTTTCCCTTCTTTCTCTCTTTATACGTGTACGACGGAGGGAAGTAAGAAGGTAATATAAGTAGAAGGTTGGAATTCACTTCCCATCTTCGGGATTTCTTTAGGGTTCCTTGAGGGTCGCAGTCCCGAAGCGTCGGTTAACAGGAAGATTATTCCGTATTATTTACAGTATCCACGACACGACCACTAGTATCATCACGAGGGGACATTAACATAACACTAGCAGTTTGCATTAATCAAGAATACATCAAGCTGCAACCGCCGAGATATTTTAACATGGTGAAATGAGGAAGGGAGGAAAGAATTCCTGAAATCGGTAGAGTCAAGTTTTAGAAGATAAGTTTTAATAAAAGTACGGCAAATGATAAAAAATCGCCGTAGCGGACCATTTTAATGAATCTCCTTTATTCCAATTGTTCGACGAAACGTTTCGATAAGGTAGTTCTTATCCTCTTCAGTCGATTGAACTGTCTGTTAATATAAGTATAAAGTATATATAAAAAAGTGTAACATATAAATATAAGATAAAACATTTTAATATATAGGCGCAAATATAAGAAATTGTAATAAATATGTTAAATGTGAACGGAATAAACAAAATAAAATCGTTACAACAGTAGGAAAAAACGCTTTTTGACTCACTCCAAGAAGTCCTAGGATGTGGTATAATACAATAGTTTGCCCTAGGTGCTGTCGTCTCGGATGTTAGTTGAGACTGAGGTGCGTTAAACATTTGAACTTAGGGTGAGTCAAACGGTTGGGGGAAGGTGGAAGATAGGTCGTTATGTAGGTCTTTATATTAAAAACATTCAGGTGTAGATTGTTTATGCGGGATACCACTAGTTAGTATCGGTCAGTATAGGTGTCGCTGGTACTACTAACTGTAACGGATCGTAGGTCGATAATTTACATCGATCCGGAATCGGAAACACGTCACTCGAAGATTGTTATACGTGATTCCATTCATAACGTGCGTTCATTGAGTAGCAGGCCGTAGTGGATAGTACATGGTAGCTTTTAAATTCTTGGCCTTATAAATAGCCGCCTAAAAACTATATAGTACATATTAACAATATTTCGGCCAACTTTAACATTCAAGAAAATTAATCTCCTTTATGTATAAGAAATAAGATCAAATTATGAAAAGCAGGATATCTTTTTATCTCTGATGTCCGGCTTTGTTACCTTGACATTTAATGCCGTCGATACTGTGACGTCCAACCTGAAGGGTTGTTCGTTCTTAAAACCGAAAACGAGTTTACACCGGGAATTTCGGATGCCCTCGGGTCCCGAATCGCACGTTGTGTAAATCGTACAAGGGGTTTTGTGGTTTTAGGCTTGCCCGTCTACACGAACTCTTACGCCAGGGAACCACTCGCTGTACAGGAAAGGGAAAATATGGGAATTTTCGAAACGTATAGCGTGATTAAAATTTATTCATTAAACTTAGTCGATTATTATAATTTCGGGGCTACAATTTGCCAAATTCCTATCGCTTATCTCCTCTATCTCGACGGTTGAAGGGGGTACAGGGGATGGAGTTCTAAGTATAAATTCGTGATGGGGGTAGGTTTTAAATAGTTCCTGGTATTTTTGTCGGAGGTGTTCTGGGATTAGATTTAGTTCGTTTTGGGAGAGGTTATGACAAGGTTCTGGACTTCTGGGTGGAATAGGAGCATTAAGGAGGTCGGAATCGAAGGGTTGCTGAGGAGTGGTTGTGGGTATTGAGGATAAAAGTTCAGTTAAGTATTCTGACGCTTGGGCAAGTTCTCGTTCTCTGGCTTGTGCCCTCAACTTGCGCTCTCTAACCTTCTTCCCTCCTCGTTTAGTGCGACGACGATTGGCCCTTTTTGGCATTATAAATTGTTACTCTGAAAGAATGCATTTTTGATCTCTTGTCTATTTAGTGTATCTCGAGAGAATTATTCTTTTCGTCACTCACCAATAATTTGCCGGATCGGCGGTTGCAATTTGTGCCGGAGAGGCAAATCGCAAATATTGGCGGTTTCTAAAACCTAGGAAACCGAAGGGCTGATAATGCCAGTTTGGCCACCAAGTCCTGAGGTTCCTACTCAGATTGCAATTCAGTTTGTGATGCCTGCTTTGGGCCACAAACGACACGTGATGCCAGGTAGGCTACGTAATCCTCGAGTATTACTACTGGAAAATGTTAAATGCACTCTGTCAGGAGAGTTTTCTAGATTATACAAGCGAAGGTCAGAGGTAATCAAACAACAAATATATTATATAAAATTTGTAGTATATTGAATAAAATAGTAGGTAAGTTCAATTGGTTTATAAAGGTATGTTCGCAATTCAGATTCGGAGTGTGATGATTATACGTTCATCAACGGAGTTACAGTGTGACGGAATAAAGCGGATGCCCTAATTTACAAAAGTGCGACTCGGTTGCCTCGGCCTCCAAATTCGAACAATTCAAATTATGACCAGATTGGGTTCACGTCAGTAAAATGGTTGCGAGAGAATTATTACAGATTGTCTATACGACTGCAAGTACACCTCGGTGCCTTGAGTTATAGACGGATTACAGAAAAACCTTACCTCTCTTAGGGGGTTCACTAAAGGGGCGCACGCTCGCAAGTCCTCCACTACTGCACGCTGAACACACGTTCGATTTCTAAGTTCTTACTGGTTCTGTCACTGGTATTACTGTACTGTCACTTGGAACTTATAACTCGTAATTCGTTCCTTGTAACTTCCTCCCTGTAACTGTTCCCTGTAACTACTGAGGTTCTCGCAGTAGCCCTTACTTATACTGGGGTTTTTTGGGGTAGGGGCCCGGTTATCGTATGGGAACGGAATGCGGGACTCTACCGTAACAAAATCTTATGTTTAATTGAGACTGCCCAGCGTGGTTCGCTATCGCGCAATGACTTCACCGGTGCAGTCACGTTGTTTTGGCTAAGGGTGTATATACATCTTTATCGAAATTATTCTTCGCAGAGTTTCACGAGGAGTATTGGTTACATACGAACTGATTAGAATTATCTGGTGGGAACGGAAGTTCCGACCACCCAAAAGTTTATAAGAGATTAAAACGTTATACAAGCTTATCCGTGAGATGAAATTTATCTTGTGAGAAAGAATTTGGTAGTAGATTAATTGATCACGTATTCCTCTAAGAGACTTTGCGAAGGATTTACAGAGTTACTTATTAATAATGGTGTAAGTTAACAATAATTGAAGCGGTTAAATATGTTAGTTGCAAATTATGCGTACAATATAATAATATTCGTGTGTCTGAGGTTTTGGAAAATTTGGAGTGTAGTTTAACGTCGTCCCGGACGTTACACCTCCCCCCTAAGAATAGAAAAATGTTGAAGACATTTTTCGTACTCCTGGGTGATTATAAACTGATTTTAATAACTGAAAATATTTTATGTTTTTAGCTTACGGTTTGTTTCTTAATGTTCATTACAATAGAGGATGTGGGTAGAGCAATCGCACTTCTTCGAGGTCGGTTTCGAGTAGATACGCGCACGTAACTATCTCCTGGAACTTCTGCATACAGGTTCCACACTCTTCGATTGGTGTTGTTGTTAACACTTGTTGACCGCAGAGATCGCAGCTTTGGTTTCGAAAATCTTCATCTTGAAGCATATGGATGTGGAATACCTCAGTCAGTTCAGGTCGTCCTAATTGCTCATAGCACTTGGAGCAGTACGTGTGGCATTCGTCCCCGTGGATGATGCATACCTCGCCTTTGACACAACGTGCTCGTGTTGTATTATAATTGTAAGCCATTTTTATGTATTCCCTCTCGCAGGTGGGATGTGAACTCTGGTTAACTGAGCGACACATTTTGTAGCGATGTATTCTACTTGGTTCTCCGATTCACGTCTGACTGTTTGTATCGTTCCCCTTAAGGTTGTTGTTCTATCCTGTCAAGTCTCTCCTTTAGTTCCTGAAGTTTCACGTAATAACGTTTGTCAGGCTCTTCTGGTTTGACTTCTTCAGCATCACCAGGTTCCTTCCTTGCTGGTATTTCTTCTCGCTTCCCTGCTAGGTATATTAGTAGGTTTGCCAGGGATGTCCATAAAGCGCCGATGAGATGGATACTCCAACCGTAACTGGAATGAAGGGTATAACCTTGGATTATGGTATCTACAATCCATTTGATAAGTCGGAATATTATGAATAATGCCAAGATTCCTGAAGTTATAGAGCTAAATTCAATAAAATGCTTCCACAATTTCCATATTGTTCCTTCGGCCAGTTTGGTGACGGTTGCTTCGTCTAATAGATTATAGAGCGAGACTGAACCTGCTGGGATTTGATGTCCAGAGGCTCCTCTGGCTAATGTATCTAGTACTGCAGTTCTTTCTGCTGGGAACATTATATGGTTTTTTAATTCATCTAATTCGTTTTCAGAGTAAATTCCATTTGTGGCCAAACTCGGAATTAGTTTATATTGCCACTCGGGATGTTCGTATGGTTTCAGAGTGGTTGGTGCAATTGTCTCCACCGGTTTTGGCAAAAATTTATACCAGGCGTCATCAATCTTATACATCACTGGTAATATTAAATTACATTCACGGTGAGTTCCATGCCGAGTTATAATTCTTGTCTTTGGGGTAATGAATGCTGTTTCGTTGTTAGCAACAATTGGCATTTCATTATAACATTCCTTCGTGTGTCGTATTCGGACCTCTTTAGGTACACATTTTATGATGTGTACGACTTCACCAGCTGTTACTGCCATGTAACCGGGTTTCTTCATGATGGTCCATGCTACTTCGTCTGGTAATATGGATGCAAAAGCCAAAGCATTTATCAAGATTTGCCTTTCTAATGCGCATCGTTGATTCATAACATTAGCGTATAGGGTATTCATTTCGGTTTTGATGTGCTTTTCGACATATACGAATTTAGAATTAATGTATGAAAATATGTCCAGATTTTCGACTGCTAATTTCTCCTTACTTTTGAAACTTCTTCCCTTTTGTGTTTCCAGAATGAAGAGTTTAGGATGCTCGGTTCGTAAGAGAGTATATCCACATAGAGTTTGTTCCGATACTTTGGTTAATGCGAAAGTAATTTCCTGTGTAGTTAGGCTATAGATTTCTGGTGAGTAACCCTTGTGCGTGACTTCCATGATCTTTGAAGCTAATCCTTCATATAGTACATCATATTGGTCGTAATTACAGGTGTTTTCCGGCATAGGTGTCCAAAAGGTGTATCCATAGTCCGAATCGATACATGACCCTGTATTTAGTCTACAGGTGGTTCCAGATTTAAATATTATTTTATTATCTTGCAATCTTACAGCAGCTCGTCCGTTCATTAGTGTAATTTTTGCAAATCCTTGGACTACTGCGCTGTTCCAAGTACCAAATGGATCAGAATATTGGACCCCTGAGCATTTTCCATCCAGGTTTGTTGTACCGGCCCATGTGAATGATCGAGTGATGGTAGAGTTGGTTCGTAGTCCATTTAAGAGCACGCCGTTTCCCAAATTCAAGAGTCCCGTTTCTTGCATCTTTAGACATTGGTCAAGCGTAACATCAAGGAGGTATTGGTTCTGTCCGTTAGGTTGGATGGATACATGCGAAAACATTCCGCAGTAGTAGATCGTTCGAGTGATCTCCACCTTGCATTGGATGATATTGGCTTGATTAAATTCCGAAAGTTGCAGGAGTTGAATATAAGTCTCCGTGGTGTTTGTTATCCGGGTCTCTCCTCCACATTCCTCTATCTCGGTGAGCGATATGGTTGTTACATTGGGATTGTGGCTCGTACAATCAAACGCGACTAGTGCTGATGTAGTCTTAAGGACTATGAAAATTAGGAACAGAATTTCGGTGTACATTCTGAAATCAAACAAATATCCTAGACACACGCTTACATTAGATTAGATTACATTATATATATATTTTTTAATTTGTTATTTAATACGTGATATCTTTAACTTATTGGTATGTACTAATTTGGCACGATTTCCTATTTTTATTCTGGCTGTTTCATTTTCAAATGTTTCCAGGACCTTATGCGGTCCGGTATATTGGTTTGCGAGTTTTCCTTTACTGGGTTCCTTTAGGAGGAACACAGAATCTCCCGGTTTAATAGTTTTTGGGTTTATTCTTTTATCGTAATAGTATTTGTATTTGCTCTTTGCGTTTATCAGGTTATCTCGGGCCAAATTTTGCACATTTGTTAGTCTTATATATAGGTCTCTAATATATGATTGGTAGGTTAAATTTAGATCCTCATCAATGATTTCTTTCTCGGAAGGTTCTCTTGCAATATGTCCAAAGACTAATTCGTGTGGAGAGAAACGTGTTCCCCCGTGAACGCTCGTATTGTAAGAGAACATAGCGAGTTCGATCCAATCGTCCCAATCGTTATCGTTATTTACATATTGTTTTAAATATTCAGCTAGAACATGGTGTGACCTCTCGATGGATCCATTCGACTGGGGATGATACGCGGTTGTCTTATAATGTTTAATTCTGAACTTCTTAGCAATACTTTTCGAAAAGGTACTAATGAAATTTTGTCCTTGGTCGGTGAGTATCGCTAAGGGTGCTCCAAATTTGCATATAAAATTTTTTAAAAATGCGTCGGCAATATCTATTGAAGTAGCTCTGCTTAATGGCAGAGCTACAGAATATTTAGTTAATAGATCTTGAATAGTTAATATATATATTCTTCCAGTTGGGGTGATAGGTAGAGGTCCCACTATGTCAAGTGATACTTTATCGAATGCTTTTCCTGGTGTATCTGTTGTTAAATTAAATGGTAGGTTGAAATCCGGGTATTGCAATATTGGATCGGTTATTAGATGATTCTTTAGGTTATTAAAAGACTTCTCCTGAGCGTCCGTCCAACTGAATGCTACACTCTTTTTCAATAAATCTGTTAAGGGTTTGGCTTCTTTGGAAAAATTGCTAATAAATCTGCGGTAGTATCCTGCTAGTCCAAGAAATTGTTTGATGTTCTTTTGATTTTTGGGAGTTGGAAAATTTTTTACTGCTTCTATTTTCTTTGGGTCGGGTTTGACGCCGTCCTCACTGATGATATGACCTAGGTAAGAAACTTCGTGTCTTAAAAACTCGCACTTGTCAGGTTGTAATTTTAAATTGGCATTTCTTAATCGTTCGGATAATTTCCTGAATTTCTGTTCGTGCTCTTCTAAAGATCTAGAATAAATCACTATATCGTCCAAATACACAAACAACTCGAGTCCTTGTAGACCGGTTAACACGTTGTTCATTAACCGTTGAAAGGTGGCAGGAGCATTTCTCAAGCCAAACGGCATTCTCTTAAATTGATAATGGCCATATGGTGTCGAAAAAGCAGTCTTATGAGCGTCCTTTGTGTCCATCGGAATCTGATGAAATCCCGATGCCAGGTCGAAAATAGAGAAGTACTTTGCACTTCCTAACTGATCAAGAATCTCATTGATGTTAGGTAGTGGATATGCATCTGGTATAGTCTTTTCGTTTAAAGCACGGTAGTCTATTACTAGTCTCCATCTTTTGTTACCCTTTGAGTCTGGTTTTTTCGGAACAATCCACAGAGGTGAATTGTAAGGTGAAAGAGAATTTTCGATGATATTGTTTGCTAATAGTTCTTTAACTTGTCTATTTATTTCCTCCTTATGAACTGGGGGAAACCGATATTGGCGTGTGTTTATGGGTATTTGATCTGTCGTCTCAATCGTATGAGATGTTTGGTTTGTACCGGGTAAAAAGTCTCCTTCGACATGAAATCTGTCAGCGTTTTCTGTAACTAATTTCTCAATACTCTCTTTTTCTTTAGTATTTAAGTGGTCTAAACGGAGTAATTTTAATATTTCTTGGCCCTTTTGAAATTCCTTTAAATTGTAACATGAATAAGTGTTTTCGATCTTCTCGTCAGGAGTGTCGAATGGTCTCAGAATAACGCTAGAAGTTGGTACGTTAAAAGTCTTTTCAGTAGTATTAACCACTGGTATGAAGCCGTGCCCATTATTGTTCTTAATCACTATTTCACCGGCGAATACGCCGTCGTGGAGATTAAATGTAGGAATATATCCTTCTCTAGTCTCTGGGTTAGCTATATTTACTTTTAAGACTGTCACAGTACGAGGTCGAATTACATTTTTGCTGTTAATATTGAATGGGATGTTACAAATTTCGGATTTAATTATTTTGTCTTTGTAGTTAATTAAAATAGAGCCGTTTTTGAAGAAAGGGGATCCGAGAATTCCAGATTGATTAATAGGAAAGTTGGAATTTACTGTATGAAATAATATTTCTTGTCCGGCTAGTTTTAATGTTAGGGTTCCCTTAGTCTGAACTAGTTCGGGCGATATCCCTTGGATTTGAACTGTCGAGTCCGTATTTACCTTCGCGTTCGGGTTTAAGGCATCTTCCATGATTATGTTCAGTTCGGAACCTGAGTCTATCATAAAATTCGTAGGTTTTAACAAATGAGCGCAATAGAGTGTTACCGATGGTACGGTACTTTCAACAGGTAGATTTATACTGGCTACTCTGTTTCTTCGTTCTGAACTGCGTTGTTCAACATCATGTTCTCCATTTCGTCCATTGTTTCCTGAATTGTGTCTTCTTCCTCCGGTAAATCCGTGTTCACTTCGTCTACCGTTGTCATAGTTTTCACGTAGTTCGGACGCGTTTTCATTGCATCCCTCGGTGCGTCCGGGAATCGTTGGATGCGCTGGTCGTTTCCCTGGTCACGGGGTTTTATTTGGCCAGTTTCGACCTTATATTGATATTTCGGGCAATTCCTCATCCAGTGCCCTACTTCCTTACAATATGAGCAAGTGTCGATGTTAATTTTTTGCTCTGGTCGTGTTGTTGGTACTGCAGGTTTTGATACGCCGTTATTCGTTTCCTGCGTTCTTACTGATCTCGGCGGGGGTTTATCCGAGTGCTCGGTTGATGATCTTATTCTATCGCGTATTTCCCTGACTTCTTGCGATATTCTAACGGTCTTGCTGAACGCCTCTCTTAATGATTTAAACCCTTCTAGTTTCAGTCGAAGATATAATTCGCTCGGTAGTCCGCTGCAGAATGCTTGCAAGACATCTCCGTCTACCTCTCTTTCCTTGTCATTTGTCATGTATCCTAGCTTCTTCTTTTCGCCATCAAGTATCGCGAGTCTAAGATCCTTGGTCCTATTAATGTAATCCAATATGTGCTCCATGGGTTTCTTGTAAAGATTCCCTAATTCGCCGCGATATTGGTTAACGTTGCGGTACGGGGCAAAAGTTTCCTTCAGGTGGTCTCCAAACTCTTCTATAGTTTCTGCTTCAACATCCTCCATTACCATTGCAGCTCGACCCATCAATTTATTAATTAAGAGTTTAACTAAGTAGATTTCGGAATCTGCAGGAAGCATGTTTCTTGCCTTCTCACAAGCACGCAGAAACTGGAAAACGGATGGTCGATAACCGTCGAATTTGGGGACTATCTCGAGGGCGTCTTTTACTCTAATGGGGTTTCTTTGCGAGGTATTTGGACTTGAAGATCTTCGAATTGGAGTCCTGTGTCTCAGTCTTTGAGGCAGTCCTTCTTCTTCGCTGTCTAAGCCTATTCCTCTGTGTACGTTACTTTGTTCTTCTATTATTGATATCCTTTGGGGGATATCTTTCAGATTATCTAGTCCTTGTTGTAATTTGTGTAGCATGCTGAATATAGCCTCTACATGGGTATCTTCGGCTTTCGATGCTTGAGCAAGGACCGGCTGTTCATGAGTTTCAATTCTTTCCTGAATCTTGCTCATTTCCGCGTCGTACCTATTTTTATTACTTCTGGTTTCCATTTTTGAATCAGGGGTGCGCGAAGTCATTTGATGTATTGTTTAACGATGTAACTCGGGCGCGTTTTTATATTGTAATTTCGTATTATGAAAATTTTAATTTCAGAAAGCTTTTCCTGTTAGCAGTTATCCCACCGCTGCCACCATTTATTTTTCGGCTGTGACGTCCAACCTGAAGGGTTGTTCGTTCTTAAAACCGAAAACGAGTTTACACCGGGAATTTTGGATGCCCTCGGGTCCCGAATCGCACGTTGTGTAAATCGTACAAGGGGTTTTGTGGTTTTAGGCTTGCCCGTCTACACGAACTCTTACGCCAGGGAACCACTCGCTGTACAGGAAAGGGAAAAAATGGGAATTTTCGAAACGTATAGCGTGATTAAAATTTATTCATTAAACTTAGTCGATTATTATAATTTCGGGGCTACAATTTGCCAAATTCCTATCGCTTATCTCCTCTATCTCGACGGTTGAAGGGGGTACAGGGGATGGAGTTCTAAGTATAAATTCGTGATGGGGGTAGGTTTTAAATAGTTCCTGGTATTTTTGTCGGAGGTGTTCTGGGATTAGATTTAGTTCGTTTTGGGAGAGGTTATGACAAGGTTCTGGACTTCTGGGTGGAATAGGAGCATTAAGGAGGTCGGAATCGAAGGGTTGCTGAGGAGTGGTTGTGGGTATTGAGGATAAAAGTTCAGTTAAGTATTCTGACGCTTGGGCAAGTTCTCGTTCTCTGGCTTGTGCCCTCAACTTGCGCTCTCTAACCTTCTTCCCTCCTCGTTTAGTGCGACGACGATTGGCCCTTTTTGGCATTATAAATTGTTACTCTGAAAGAATGCATTTTTGATCTCTTGTCTATTTAGTGTATCTCGAGAGAATTATTCTTTTCGTCACTCACCAATAATTTGCCGGATCGGCGGTTGCAATTTGTGTCGGAGAGGCAAATCGCAAATATTGGCGGTTTCTAAAACCTAGGAAACCGAAGGGCTGATAATGCCAGTTTGGCCACCAAGTCCTGAGGTTCCTACTCAGATTGCAATTCAGTTTGTGATGCCTGCTTTGGGCCACAAACGACACGTGATGCCAGGTAGGCTACGTAATCCTCGAGTATTACTACTGGAAAATGTTAAATGCACTCTGTCAGGAGAGTTTTCTAGATTATACAAGCGAAGGTCAGAGGTAATCAAACAACAAATATATTATATAAAATTTGTAGTATATTGAATAAAATAGTAGGTAAGTTCAATTGGTTTATAAAGGTATGTTCGCAATTCAGATTCGGAGTGTGATGATTATACGTTCATCAACGGAGTTACAGTGTGACGGAATAAAGCGGATGCCCTAATTTACAAAAGTGCGACTCGGTTGCCTCGGCCTCCAAATTCGAACAATTCAAATTATGACCAGATTGGGTTCACGTCAGTAAAATGGTTGCGAGAGAATTATTACAGATTGTCTATACGACTGCAAGTACACCTCGGTGCCTTGAATTATAGACGGATTACAGAAAAACCTTACCTCTCTTAGGGGGTTCACTAAAGGGGTGCACGCTCGCAAGTCCTCCACTACTGCACGCTGAACACACGTTCGATTTCTAAGTTCTTACTGGTTCTGTCACTGGTATTACTGTACTGTCACTTGGAACTTATAACTCGTAATTCGTTCCTTGTAACTTCCTCCCTGTAACTGTTCCCTGTAACTACTGAGGTTCTCGCAGTAGCCCTTACTTATACTGGGGTTTTTTGGGGTAGGGGCCCGGTTATCGTATGGGAACGGAATGCGGGACTCTACCGTAACAAAATCTTATGTTTAATTGAGACTGCCCAGCGTGGTTCGCTATCGCGCAATGACTTCACCGGTGCAGTCACGTTGTTTTGGCTAAGGGTGTATATACATCTTTATCGAAATTATTCTTCGCAGAGTTTCACGAGGAGTATTGGTTACATACGAACTGATTAGAATTATCTGGTGGGAACGGAAGTTCCGACCACCCAAAAGTTTATAAGAGATTAAAACGTTATACAAGCTTATCCGTGAGATGAAATTTATCTTGTGAGAAAGAATTTGGTAGTAGATTAATTGATCACGTATTCCTCTAAGAGACTTTGCGAAGGATTTACAGAGTTACTTATTAATAATGGTTTAAGTTAACAATAATTGAAGCGGTTAAATATGTTAGTTGCAAATTATGCGTACAATATAATAATATTCGTGTGTCTGAGGTTTTGGAAAATTTGGAGTGTAGTTTAACGTCGTCCCGGACGTTACAATACCAGGACGCGCTACGTAAAAAATGGCTATTCAATTTTTTCAGTAACATTAGCCTTTTTTTGAAATGGGAGCAATCTTTACAATTGGTATGAGTATTAAAAAAAATCTTTTTTTATAAAAGTGGAGGAATTCGAAAGATTGTTGTTTAAACACATTTTGTAACAAAAACAGTCGTTACAATATTCAGATGCGACTATTCGATCATTTTAAACATCGCATTCTCATATTGTAACGACAGTTCTTGGTACAAAATTAATTCCGCGGATATTATAATTTCATGCTTGATAATCCTATAACTTATACTATCGACCGAATTAAACGCCAAAATAATAGAATAGAACATCTGAAATAAAATGGTATGAATAGAATACAGTATACGTAATACACACTATTATGGATTTCTTTCAAAACCAATAATTTTGAATAACTGACCTTCATGAAATCCAATTTCAGTCATATTAAAGGTTAAATTTGATTAAATTAGTTTGTTATTATTAATTTGCAGCATTCAGCTATACAAACAGCTAACAACGATTATAAAAAAAATTATTTTTTGATAGTGTTAGACGTTTCGGCAGGTAGGGTTTCGTCTTCCTCTGTCGCAATTTAGATTTTACAAATACGTGGGCACAATATTTAAATACGGCACGAGGTAACAATAATATTGGGATAGATATGTAAAATACAGTACAATAGCAAAAACAGCATACAAAATGTGTTTCTAATAAGTAATAACTGAAATGGTAAGTTATGTATAATTTGGATAAACCAATGATCGTCTAAGTTGAAGCAAGACTAACGATGGAAAATGTTTAAAATTATTAAACAGTTTAACACGGAATATATGCGGAGAGTCGGAAGGATCAGTGTGGAGTAATTTTGAAGATGTGCAATGAATGGAACTGTGGAATTATATTTAGGAGGTAAATCGCACAACGAAATACTGTAAATGTTCATGTAATATGAGCTGACTGAGTAGAGCTTTCCCTTTATCAAATAAAATTGTGCATTAAAATACTTATTTACGACAGACCTTGGTGTGTCAAGCTAACGGGTACAGTAAGCAAATAATTGACGTGCAAATGGAACATCCGTTTAATTCATTTAACAGTTTTCCAAATGACCCTCTCATCAGTAAAATGTAAATTGATGCTCCGAAACTCATTGTTTCGTATATTATTCATTACACAGTCGAGGACAAGTGACACGAGCGGATTTGCCAATATTGTCGATATTAAACAAGCTGGCGGTAATATCTGTCATTCATCGAAGAAAGGTTAATCAACAGCAATCGTGTAACTTATATTTCCGACGTAATAAATTCGTTATAATACGGTAATATGGTTCAACGTCTGTAAAGTTCTTCACTGTTACAATAACAGAGGTAAATATGTTATTCCAACAGCAATATTGCGGATCGTTATTGAAGATTGTATTGTTCAATAATTAAATAATAGAAAATGTAATAAATTAGTAATTAATAAATAATAATACTAAAACTTAATAAACTGGCGTGGCATTTAAGTATTTAATTAGATATTATATAAAATACCAAACAAATGGTTATATTAAGATTATTTAAAAAATAATGATACTGTAATGAGCCTGCAACAGCGGCTTTCTTGTTATCATTAAAAAAATATATATAATATATTGTTTATAAAAGAATTAAATTGAAATTAAAGAAATTCGCATCGTGATATTGTCTTGATATTAAAATGATTAATATTTAGCACATGATTTCAATAGTTGCGTCTTTGATCTAAATATAACACAATTTCTGTGTAATCGAGTGAGCCAAGTATTTCAGGTGGACCACTTAACTCACCTAAGTTAAAGAAATTACTTTAAATAGTAGCATAGTCGTTCTTAATCCATCTTATTCTATTATATATGTAACGTTATCACGCGTCGACGCGTGTACAAATACAAGGATGCAATCTATTTGCGAGAATAAAGTTATATGTTTGTTTCTATTTTGAGTGGTGGACTTGAACTGATCTTTCTTTTTCGGATGTTAAATTTGAACTGATTTTTGGGTTGTTCTCTCATGATCCATGATTGGGCAAACCTTGTTGGGAACACGCTATTGGTTCTAATTGTTTTCGACAAACTCCAAGAATTCGTGACTTGCAATGGGTCATTTCAGGTACTGCTTGCGTATGAGAAGACGTCTGGACGTCGGATGTTGGGACTCAATCGTTTGCCTGGGTCTAATTAACAAAACAGCCCGTGATGGTTGATTGCGAGGCGAAATAACACATTTGTAGTGAAACGTATAAATGTATAAAAAGAACAACGGGTCCCTGCGCCTCTGCGAATGATTAGGAGCTGACAATCCCAAAACCAGAGCGACCATCCGGTTTAAACATACAAAAATCGTTACGTTAATAAAATATCCGAACGATATATTTGCTTGATCGCAAAAGAATATCTATAGTATAATGATTCAGTAGATTCTAACAAGTCCGAAAAAGATATACCACAAACATTTTTATTATATAATATTCCGATTGTAACGCTATATATAACATTGTGATTATAAAATGTTAGTACCCTGGTATTGGAAACAAGTAAATATTTAGCACGTGGTTTAAACGATTTTTGAAAATTCGAGTGTTTCACGAAGACCTTTTAAATTGTTTAACGACCTAAGGAAATTTAACAGTATAAATCGCAAATATCTCGACACAGCATGAGCCTGTGTGACGATAATGAGGTTATTTGTAATTCCAGGGCCGGCTGATCAAATCATCCTAATTTCCTGGATCTAGTCTCGCTTAAAATTCCTCTCGCAGAATGTACCTTAACCTGGCCTCCCATTGGAAAGCTAGTACGCGTTCTAACCTAAACCGAATTCACCTCCGTCAGTGGTGGCACTCTTGTGGAAAGAGCTGCCCCAAAACTCCCCGGGGGGTGGAAGTGCTGAAAGGATTGAAAATAAGGGTGCGGAGCATCAGCAACGAACCAGTATTAATTTCCAATGAATTTCTATTCATGAATTAAAATACTCAAGCGTTGTAAATTTCTTCCAGGGTTATATAGAAGAATGGAAACGTATTTGAAAAGTGTTTAATACGATAAATACTGTAAGTTGCTTTAATATTTTTGAGTTTGTCCTACTATATGAGTTGAAGATTATATACTGTAACGTGGTAGTTAAAACGTGCGATATATTGACAATTGTTTGATATTGTCAAAATAATTTATCAATAACCATTCATTTTCATTATTATAAGGCTAATTATTAAAGTTAGTTCGTAACAATCTTTTGACGATTACAGATACATTAATAATTGAAAGATAATATGACAGCATGCATCCTGAAGAGCTATTCTCTTATCCTTAAAAATAAATATTTATTTCTGTAAATTCGTATATTCTGTACATGACCTGATAATGATTGCGTTACAACGAAATAGATTGTTACACTGCAGTTAATAATAAGCGGAGAATGTTCGAATTTTACCTAACAAATGGGAATGTTAATTACTGAGAAACGGATTGTTAAAACATCGGAATATGTTTAAATATGATTGGTGGAATGTTTGCTGAACCGATCAGCTTATAACCTCTCCGATTCTGCGTATAACCCAAACCATTTGGAAATATAATAAATGCAAATAATTATTCGGGCAGAGTTAATCATCTCATCGTTAATGATTAATGGAGACCTATTATTTCCAACCTAATTAGGACCTCCCAGTACACCAATAATGAATAATTATTATTGTTGTTCGAAGATTACGTATATACATTTAAACATTAGTTGAATTAAACACGATTTTCTACCATCTAAAACTTAATATAAATTGTGAAAGTTGATTATATATCAACCACCAGTCGAATTTATACTTATAATTAATATTATTATTGGATGTAAGATATTATAGTTTTTAGCGGCTATTAATAAGGCCAAAGGTTAAGATTAATACTTCTTTATTTCAATTTTCGACGAAACGTTTCGATAAGTTAGTTCTTATCCTCTTCAGTCATATAAATTGTCTGTTGAACAGATGGATGAAATGAATATGCGGAATATAAAAATTATAACATATAAATATAAATTAAGAGTTAAATGTAAATATAAATATTGAAATAAATAAGTTAAATGTATACAGATAAATAATTATGTGAATAAAGTCATTACATCGATAAGAAAAACGTTTTTTGACTCACACCAAGAAGTCCTAGGATGTGGATTTAACAGTAATTAGTCCTAGGTGCTATCGTCTCCGATGTTGGTTGAGACTGAATAGCGTTAAACAATTTAAATCTGGGGTGAGTCAAGTAAGTGGGAGAGATCGACGTTAGGTCATTGTTTGGATCTTTATTTTAAATATTTTATTTTAATTTCCTTTTTCAACAAAGGGAAAGACAAAATTAATGTCAAAAAATTGACAGATGTGGTATATAAAATACCGTGTGGTGATTGCTCGGAGAGTTACGTGGGCCAAACGCATAATTTGTTGTCGACTAGGATATACCAGCATAAGTATAGCCTCGTACACAATATGCAAAAGACCGCCTTGACGGAACACGTGCTCGAGTTCGGTCACACTTTTAATTTCGAGGATACAGAGGTGTTGCACAGGGACGCGAACAACTGGCGTCGCACGATAGCCGAGTCCCTATACATCATGAAAGAAAATAGTGTCAACAAGAAATTTGAATCAATTAACATCTCGTCTTACTACACTGACCTAGTTTCAATTCTTTCTTAGTTCCGCAGAGTGTTTCCACGCCAAGGTTTTAATGCAGTTATTTTGTATCTCGTGTTACTTTGTATGTCTTCCTATCTACCATGTGCCTTCCACTACTACTTTCGATTCAATGAGCGCACGTTGTGAATGGAATCACCATCCGCTTCTTCTCTCAACACTGTGCGACGCGCTTCCGGTTCCGGATCGATTTAAATTATCGACGTCAGATCTCACAGGTAGTAGTGGTAGAGACATCTACATTTATCGATGCCAAATAGTGCATAATACATAACAATAGACACCGCTATGTTTTTAAAATAAAGATCCAAACAATGACCTAACGTCGATCTCTCCCACTTACTTGACTCACCCCAGATTTAAATTGTTTAACGCTATTCAGTCTCAACCAACATCGGAGACGATAGCACCTAGGACTAATTACTGTTAAATCCACATCCTAGGACTTCTTGGTGTGAGTCAAAAAACGTTTTTCTTATCGATGTAATGACTTTATTCACATAATTATTTATCTGTATACATTTAACTTATTTATTTCAATATTTATATTTACATTTAACTCTTAATTTATATTTATATGTTCTAATTTTTATATTCCGCATATTCATTTCATCCATCTGTTCAACAGACAATTTATATGACTGAAGAGGATAAGAACTAACTTATCGAAACGTTTCGTCGAAAATTGAAATAAAGAAGTATTAATCTTAACCTTTGGCCTTATTAATAGCCGCTAAAAACTATAATATCTTACATCCAATAATACTACGGCAAACTTAAAAATTCAAGAACATTTATTATTATTGGAATAATTTCTAATATTTAATAAAGAAAACAATAAGACAAACCTGAAAATTCAAATTTAGACTTTGGATATAATGAATCAAGTCCATCGGTAAAATATGAACGTTTTTTAATACTTTAAACTTTGAACTACAGTCAGTCTCCGTCTGCTAAGAATGTCATTTTTACGAAGATGAGTTTTGAGCTCATCATTCAACCCTTTTAGTCGCCCTTTACGAGAGGCAGGGATAGCGTGGGCGGATTCTACCCACCTTCCCACAGGGCTAATATATAACATAAAATCGAGAACCACGCTGGCTGAAGGAACTTGAGCATTAAAAATATGTTGACACTCGAAAAATGACGAATACATAGGAAATTGCTAATGATTATTGAGAATGCAATACTTGTAAATACAATAATTCCAGTCTGCTAGTAGGATGTAGTAGGATGTCTTGTAGGAAGTTGACAAATACAAAAATATTAACTTTGTACAATATATTTAAAATTGACAAAAGATTTTGATGAAGTTTATAAGCAGGAATCGATAACATCTATTCCTTTGTTAAATATATTGTGACACTGATGGCCCGAAACCGAATGCCGAAATTTCCCTCAAGGATTTGCACAAAAGCTATATTTATTGAAGTACACCTACCCCCGATTTACACGGTTTTCAAAATAAATCACGGGTAATCTTTTTCTATAAATTCACCCTAATGTTGAACGGGGTTTCTGAGAGCGTTCCTGCGAGATATTAACCAATATTTAGCTCAATATGAGAAGCTCTATAAAGATCTAACCAAACACCAAGCACAATTGTAAATTACGGATTTCATTACCAAGTGCCTTCGATCTGAAAGTGGCGCTAATTCATCAATCATCAAACCAGAATCGCCTCAAATACTATCGAGTGATGAAAATGACATCCCACCAACGAGGAAGAAAAGATTAATAATCTATGACAGTGATGATAGCCATTAAACCTTTCGGCCAATTTAATGAATTTTGTATTTCCAATTTCCATAAACTGAATTACATCTAGCGTTTTATATTTGTTATTCCATGAATGGACAGATATTTTTTGTTTTTAATTTTTATCTTAGTTTTATTTTTCGTTGAAATAAACGAATTTAATTAAATAAAAGCCATGATTTCGATTTGCAGAGTATTCTAAGGAACCAATCTGCCGTGCAATTTGGGGGATAGACGTATTTTAAAAATATGACAATTATTTAGTTAAATTATGTTATTGTTAGCCGACGGCTTCGTAATATATGTATCTCCCTGAAACAATTTCCTACGAAAATTATATAAATAAATTTGAACCGAACTTGGCAGGTTGTAATTAGGAATTAAATTAAGTTTGATTATAGTCAGCTGAATATTTCTTAATCAATTTCTTCACCGATTGAAGTTTGTCGGACTGCGGCATGATAGTCTGCCTTCCTCAAAGTTATTCTAAATATAAAATCTTAAATGAAAACTAAGAGTTTGGAAATGTTACCAAACACATAAATCATTATTTACTACGTTTCGAGCATAAATTTTCAAGGGGATAGTAATTAGGAAAATAAAGATAGCCGAAAGAATGTAATAAAAGTTAGTAAATTTAGTTCTTGTTTTCCTGCCACGGAAAACATGCCTACCCTTTATAAAACAAATGTTTTGGACACTGAATAATGACCAGAATAATCTCGTAATTTTGCACTCTGCGGGACGTTGCTACGTTTCGGGCACGGCATCTGGAATATTAATGAAACTTTGTTTTTACCTCGTCCTGAGAATGATTTAACACGGAAAAATTTGTTTCCTGGGTTTTAAGTGAATTAAGTTACGCACGCGTCCTGATTATATTTTCTATTAGTTAGTTTGATAACATACTTCTTTTTATTAGATTTAATAAAAGATCTAATATTATACCTATTAACTTCGTGAGCAGCAATGATTTGAATGAGAATCCAACCGAACTGTTCAAAATTCAACGTATATATATATTATTATTATTGTTGTTATTATCATTATGAAACAAGCATACAGAAAGCAATAATAGTCAAGACAGCTTCAATAGTAAGAAAAAGGTCCGAACAGTAGTAAAGGAACATACAACTTGGTCAAGACCCATCGCGTGAACATTAACCCACAAAAATGTGAGAAGACAGAAGATAATAATAATAGCAATGTTACTTCTGTATTTATTACATATGCTGGCTTAAGTCTACTTCATGCTACTCTCACGTCTTTTCCAGCTACGCGCAACACGAACTTATTGTCGTCTCGCTGAAGGACTCGGTAGGGTCCTTCATATGGGGGTTGCAGGGGTTTTCTCACCGCATCTCGGCGCATCCAGACATGTCTAGAGTTGGCCAAGTCTTTAAATATAAACGTTGACCTTCCCCCGTGTCTGGATGCCTCCACAGGACGAATTTCTCTCATTTGCTGGCGTAGCTGTTGCGTGAATTCGGCCATATCTACCTCTGGAGCTGCGACGAAAAATTCGCCTGGCAGCCTCAAGGTTTCTCCATACACTAGTTCGGCTGGTGTTGCCTGGATATCCTCCTTAAATGCAGCACGGATTCCCAGCAACACCATACGGAGCACGTCGGTGCATTGCGGCTTAGCATGGCACTTTATTGCTGCTTTCAGCTAGCGATGGAACCTTTCCACGATTCCATTCGCAGCTGGGTTGTATGCCGTGGTCCGCAAGTGCTTTGCTCCCATTAACCTCGCTAGTGCATTGAATAGATATGACTCGAATTGTCTGCCTTGATCGGTGGTTATTCGTAATGGCACCCCAAAACGTGCTATCCAGCCTTCAATTAGGGCGCGTGCTACAGTTTCCGCACTGCTGTTTGGAAGCGGGATTGCCTCGGGCCATCTGGTGAAACGATCGATGCAGGTCAGACAGTATGTGCATCCATTGGAAGACGGCAAGGGTCCGACCAGGTCCATATGAATATGCTCGAACCTTGCCGAAGGTGTGGCAAAACTTCCCATCGGTGGACTCGCATGTCTAGTCACCTTGGATTGCTGGCACCTCACACACTCTCTGACCCACTGCGTACAATCTCTCCTCATGCCTGGCCAGACAAAACGCTCTCCTACTAGCAGTGGTAGCCTTTGTTCCTGGGTGTGCCATTCCATGAAGGTTCGTAAATATTTGTTTCCTCCACTGTGGTGTCACTAATGGTCGTGCGTGACCTGTAGATATATCACAGTATATCGTGACACTCGGATTATGGTATTGCACTTTCTTTATTGTTAGCCCGGTGTTTAAATTTTGTCTATAAGTTTGTAGCTCTGGATCGGCGCGTTGTGACTGTGCCAGTGCCTTGTAATTGAAATCTGCTACTTCCTCTATCCTGGATAGTGCATCTGCTGCGACGTTGTCCTTCCCTGGTATATGTTGAATGTCAGTGGTGAACTGACTTATGAAGTTTAAATAACGGAATTGGATAGGTGTGCACTTCTCAGGCTTCTGGCTCAATGCAAACGTTAATGGTTTCTGGTCTGTGAATATTGTGAAAGTTCTGGCTTCTATGGCGTGCCTGAAGTGCCTGACCGCTGAGTATGCTGCAAGCAACTCTCGGTCATATGCACTGTACTTCCCCTGCGCTGGATTAAGCTTCTTGGAAAAAAATGCCAGCGGTTCCCAGCAGTTTCCTTGCTTCTGCTGCAGGACTCCACCCATGGCTACGTCAGAAGCGTCTACCATGATGGCTAGCTTAGCCTTTGGTGACGGGTGTGCCAAACTGGATGCTTCCGCCAGGGCTTCCTTCAGGGCCCCGAAGGCTTGTTCCGCGTCCGTTGACCACACCAGCGCTTCGTTCTTTGCCTTAGGTGGGCCTGCGATGAGTCCGTCCATTGGGGCTTGCAATTCTGCCGCTCTTGGTATGAACCTGCGGGAGAAATTTGCCAGTCCCAAAAATTGCCGCAACTCTTTTATTGTCCTTGGCTTCGGGAACTGCCGGATGGCCTCGACCTTCTCTGAAAGTGGTTGGATTCCTGCTCCGGATATAAGGTAACCCAGAAACTTTACCTCACTGCTTCCGAGTACGCATTTCGCAATGTTAATTACGATTCCATACTCTTGCAGCTTCTGGAAAAGTTTCCGTAGGTGTTCCCTATGCTGTTCCGGGTTCTGCGACGTGACTAATATGTCGTCGATGTACACGTAGCAGAAATCCAAACCTCGTGTGACCTCGCCCAGGAACCTCTGGAAGGTCTGCGCCGCGTTCCTTAGACCAAAGGTCATGTATGGGAACTGATAGAGCCCGAACGGTGTCGTTATAGCCGTCTTGTGCACGTCTGTAGTAGGGTGGCCCTTAGTTATACTTGATGAAATTTTGTTTTTCGAATTTTTCTGATGGCGTCCGCTCAATGGTTCCATTTGATAAAAAAATGATTATGTCCAAGTTTCATCGCAATCGGATAACGGGAAAGGGTGCCACCAGGAGTTTTATTATTATTCATCTTCTGGCAACGCGCGGCTCTTTAAAGCGCGCGGCCGCCAGCCGGACTACGCCTATGCAAGAGGTTAGACCGGTACTATGTCGCAACAATCGTTGTCGCACTAATGACCGACGCATAGGCGCAAAGGAACAACGACTCTGGGCTTGTCCCGCCACACTGTGTATTATTAGCGACTCAATAACTACAATTTGTGTGCATTGTGCTTTCAGTTAAATACTTATATGACTGTGATAATACTATTACCATTCGTTCAAAGTAAATAGGACGGCTCTAATAACTGTTCCGTACATTGCTATTAGAAACAAATGATACATTAAATAGAAGATCTTTCAAACAGTTTTTGTATTTGGCTTATAAGATTTCTCAACCTTATTGAATGGTCCTGTCATGTAGTTACAGTTTGCTTCTTAATTCTGTTACCATCATAAAACAATTTGATGTTATTCCTCGAGACTAAGGAAAATTCATTCTTGGAACCAAACTCTAAGGCCTATCAATACCTGCGAAAATCCTTTTCGCTCTATAAGGCATTTTGTTAAAGGATAATCATAAAACAGCATAGACCTTTTTATTACTCGTATATGAATTAGATAATCTTAAGGTATTTTTACAAAGTAATTTAGAAAATAATCAACCGCTTGAAGATTATAAGGAACTGTTAGAATTGTCGCTTCTATTTCTTGGAGATGTACCGAATCGGGAAATATCTTTTCGAAGACCGGGTGCCATGCATCACGCGCAATGGATGGCAAAGGCAATTTATTCTTTAAAGATATTTTTATTTCGCGAAGGATTTAATTTAAGTGCCGAGGAATATAACGGTATTTGCGACATTTGCATTTTCATTGTTAGGGTCTATGTAAAAGTGTGGTTCCGCGCGCTTTTTGTAGCTGAAGCAGCAAAAACGGATTTAGATTTTTTTTTAAATATGGTATTATATAATAATGCCGATGATACCATATCGCAGGTGGCAATTAGAAAATTTACAAACCATTTATGGTATTTAAGTCCAGAGACGATTGCAATGGCATTTTTTGATAACAATATTTCTCCAAATATAACAAGCAAAATGGTTAAAGCTTTAGAGTTTCCTGAAGAGGATAGTAACATTGATCACAGTCCAAAATGATTGAACGCAAAATGAGAAGATATTTCGGTTTTAGTTGGAAAAGGCATTGAGTATTTTGTTAGTAAAGAAACCAAATTGTTTTTTAAAAGATTCCATATAAATACTACATTTTTGCAAAACGATCCTGTGACGTGGTACCAAGACGATAATTACAGACAAGCCCTTGATATAATTTCGAAATTAAAAGTTGTAAATGACACCGCAGAGAGAGCAGTAAAATTAATTTCAGAGTACAATAAATGTATTGTAAATTTATTATATAACTTGACCTACATGTGAGCTTAATAATTTTGCAACAAAATTATAAATAAAGAAACCTTTTCTTAAGTGAAATAGCTGTTAGTTAAAATCCCGACGTATGTACGTGCCGTAGCGCGCGGTCGCGCGGTTTGGAGCAATAATAAAACCCCTGGTGGCACCCTTTCCCGTTATCCGATTGCGATGAAAGTTGGACATAATCATTTTGTCATCAAATGGAACCATTGGGCGGACGCCATCAGAAAAATTCCGATGTCGAAAAATAAGGGCCACCCTAATGCACACTGGGGATCAAAAACTACGACTACTAGAGGCAGAACTCTCGAGCAGGTAGTGCACGAATATTCTCTTAATGGTATTTCTACAGGCGAGCCCACATACTGGCCCAAGGCAAATGGCAAAACGCTTGACCTACTCGACTTCGCAGTAAGTAAAGGTATCAGTGGAAGGCATCCAACAGCACAATCATGCCTGGACCTTAGCTCTAACCATTCACCAGTCATTATAAAAATCATGCAAAAACCAACAGTAATCCGAGCACCGAACTCTCTATATAATAATTGGGCAGATTGGGACACGTATAGGAAATTCCTGGAAGCGAACGTTAACTGCGGTATCCCACTGAAAACTCCGGAAGATATAGAGAATGCAGTAAGCTTTGTCACCAAAAGAATCCAAGAAGCTGCTCGTCATTCTACCCCATTAAAAAACAACACCATGCAGAAGAAGGAGTACCCCAACTACATAATGGAACAAATCAAAACCAAGCGTAAACTAAAGAAAAACTGGCAGATTCAGAAGACACAATTAAACAAAAAACTACTAAATGCAGCAACCAACAAGTTAAAAAAAACTTTAAAAGAGTACAAAAACCAGGAATTTTACTACTTTATCACCATTCTATCACCCTTCAAAAGTACAAACTATTCTCTATGGAAGGCTACTAAAAGATTGAGGCGACCAACCACCAGTGTACCCGCTATTAAAAAAACACGATGGAACTTGGGCTAAAAACGCGCAAGAAAAAGCCATGACATTCGCAGACCACCTGCACAAAATATTCCAACCCCATAGCTTTGACGGACAAGAACTTCCAACGGAATTTTACAACTTCAGCGAACCAACTATCCAGGGAAGCAATGAACTCCGCCCTACTTCCGTTAATGAAGTAAAAGAAATTATTGCAGAAGTCCAAACCAAAAAAAGTCCTGGTCATGACCAAATAAACGGTAAAATAATCAAAGAGCCCCCCCCCCCCCCCAAGTCATAAAATTCCTGACAATTGTATTCAATGCTATTCTACGACTGAATTACTTCCCAAAATATTGGAAAACAACACAAATCATAATGCTGCAAAAACCTGGAAAAGACCCATATCAAGTTACATCTTACAGGCCAATTTCACTCCTACCAATTTTATCAAAAATTTTAGAAAAAATCATCCACAGAAGATTAAAACTATCAGTGCAGAAAAGAAAATTATTCCTGACCACCAATTCGGCTTCCGAAATAAACATGCTACAACGGAACAAGTGCACAGGGTAGTCACTAATATCCTAGCAGGCCTCGAAAATAAAATGTACTGCACAGCAGTATTCCTTGACATTGAAAAAGCTTTTGATAAGGTTTGGCATCAAGGATTATTATATAAAATGGCAACAAACCTCCCACCATCCTTCTACCACTTACTCAAATCCTAGTTAACCAACAGAGCCTTCACAGTTAAAATCCAAATGAGATTTCTGACTCCTTCGAGATAAAAGCAGGAGTTCCTCAAGGCAGTGTTTTAGGACCAATCCTTTATACCATTTTCACCGCTGATATGCCCACTACGCCCGAAACTAGTCTCTCTACTTTCGCCGATGACACAGTTATTTTAACAATACATGAGGATGCAACAATGGCATCAAAAATACTACAAGGCGCACTACTCAAGGTTCAAAAGTACTTCGAAAAATGGAAGATAAAAGCCAATGAGGAAAAATGTAACCACATCACATTCACTTTGAAACAGCAGACATCTCCTCCCATATAACTGAACAATAAAGTTATTCCGCAATCGAACACAGTAAAATACCTCGGATTGCATTTAGACAGAAGGCTGACTTGGAAGCACCACAAACACAAAAAATAGATCAAATAAAAGCAACAAGAAGACATATGTACTGGCTCACGGGAAGGCACTCTCAGCTAAATCCTGAAAATAAGCTACTAATATACAAAGCTATTGTAGAATTCCAGGATTCGTGAGGATGTATAAAGGAAATTGATTGTGATTGTAAAACAGAATATATATATTGTATAAACTTGAACTAATAATATTAACAAAAACAAAAATAACTATAACGGTAACTGAATATAATGTGTAATCTTAGCGTATCGTATGAGGCGTATAAAGCGTAGCGCGTGTATCGAGGGTTTTCTTAAGACTAACTCTTAAAACTAAAACTTAACCCAACAGTCCTAACCTACGCCCTTATCTTCAGGCCACACAAGCACACACACACACAGCACATACACACGCATTCTCAAGTACGGGCTGGCCACCCGTCTCGCCTCCAAGTACCGATACTACACTATCATAAAGCCAATCTGGATGTATGGTATTGAGTTGCGGGGAACAGCAGCTGATAGCCACATTTAAAAACTAGAATCATTACAGTCTATAATACTTCGCACGATTGTGAATCAGTTCTGTTCCAAACAGAACTTGGAATTCACTTACTCCGTCGTCAAAAGTAGTACACAATAAACGTCAACTCAATAGTTAGCCTAAATAGAAGGGCATCTTAGCAGACTTTATAAATCATCACAAACCAGATATTGTATATTTGTCGGAAATCAAATTGATTTCTAAGTACAAAGTAAATTTTAAAGATTACGAAATGTTGAGGGATGACAGGCCAAACTCGACGTTGGGTGGGAGGAACTGCCATTCTAGTGAGACGGGGTCTTTTGCACAAGATTAAGGTGGGACTTTTTAGATATAAAAATATTAGAAACCATAGCAATAAAAATAAATCTTGACGCGAACAGCACTAAAGCACAGCCGCAAACCTATTACATATTAAAAATTTGAATTAATTGCACAAAATCTGGAACTGCACAGGAGAGACAGATATTATTGCTTGTTGGCCGATCTGAACGCCAAACATACGAATTGGAATAATCCGGTGTCCGAAGGCCTTGGGCTGCAAAACTGGGTAAATAATAATTCTGACCAAGTCAGATGCAAAATCAGATATCCAAGCAACTTTACAAGACCTACCTCGGGAACAACAATAGACATTACAATTCTTGACGAAAGGCTATCGATACTCGACGAGAGGAACAATTATACCATTAATCTAGAACTTGTTCCTTATGACAGCGATCACTGGGCTATCCAGGCAAGGATAATATGCAAACAGCTTAGACTTCAGCTTTCTAAGAAGCAAACAAAGGCAAAAAGGCTTCAGTACCACGAGACAAATTGCGATCATTTTAAGCGGTTACTCCAGCAGGAAAGGCAGCTCGCTCTTTCCCTTGACGAAACCTTAACAACGCCAGAAGTAGATGCCCAGATTAAAACACTCGAAAATAAAATTAAGGCAATCATAAAAAAAGCAACACCGGTCTCGTCAAGTATACAATTCGTGGATGATGTCAACGACAGAGAAATTAAATATCTTCCCAAGTCAAAGAGCGAACTGCAGTCCTCGCTCTTTAAAATATATCGGATCAGGCTATACACGACCCCGCTGAAAAAACGCAAATATTATTATTATTAAAAAAAACTATTAAACTATGCAAATTATAAAATGAGAATCCGTTACACTTCAGTGTCAAGGAAATTCAGGCAAGACAGTTGAAAAAATTTTAAATCTAGCGACCCGGCAAAAACCTATAATATAATCAACAGAATCATAAAAAAACAGAAACAGACGTAATTCAAACGCTAAAAATTCCAAAGATGGGCACTGCCTTGTTATACGAAGCCGACGTTGACGAAATGAAACTGAGACAGGATGACGATCACTACTACTGCACACTATTAAACGACAAGTTAAATATCATAGGCACACATTTTCAGCAAGTAAACACTAAAAAGCTACATGACGGACAATCATGGACAAAAAATATGATAATGTAATTAACAGAACTATTTTACCATTACTGACTAATTCAGAGTACAAACCACTCTCATGTTTCAACTTAAATAACAAAGCGTCAAATCCAAGGACAGAGCCGACAGATTACTTTACAAAGCCGGGAGAAATAACATTTATTCACAAAAAGCTAAATACAAAGAAATCAGCAGGTCTAGACAGAATTCCAAATATGGTACTGAAGCGGGTGCCCAACAAAATAATTGTATTCATAGCAATTTTATTCAATAACTGTCTAAACAGAACTTACTTCCCAACAAGCTGGAAAATAGAAAAGGTGATCCCTTTCCCCCAAAAAGGCAAAGATCTCACAAACGTAAATAATTACAGGCCAATAAGTCTTCCGTCTAACTTGGACAAGCTGCTGGAAGCAGTTATCAATAGGAGAATAACCAAATTCGCAAATAATAAAAATCTTATCCCGAACCACCAATTTGGATTCAGATCAATTCACTCCACAAGCCACGCTATAAACATCCTAACGACGGATACAACGTGGGCACTGAATCGAAATATGGTTCTAGCAGCTTGCCCAATAAACCTAGACAAAGTTTTTCATACCGTTTGGACAAAGGGCCTAGTGTTTAAGCTGATAAAGAAGGGATTCCCTCAACATTTCATAAAAATGATTTTTAATATGATTACTGGTAGAGGATTCACCGTCACAATGGGTAACCAATCTTCACCGAAAAAGTTCCATATTAAAAATGCACTCCAACAAGGGGCCATAAATTCGCCGCTGCTATTCAACATCTTCTTCTCGGATGTCTTGAATGTTTTTAATTTTAACTCAGAGACCGGCTGCAAGGCAATCGCCTTTGCCAACGACCTTGTAATTGACTGCTATGACAGAAATTTGTGTAATCTGCAAGAAGTTCTGCAAAACACTTTGAACAGCTTTCAGATATTCTGTAATAACTAGAGACTAAAAATAAATATTCAAAAGTGCGAATCCATATTATATAAAGGCAAGGTAAGCAAACTTAGTAAATATGCAAGAAGAAATTTGAGAAAATTTGAACTAAAAGATCCCAAAAACGACACACAAGTGATCTCTCATAAGAAGCAGGTAACGTACTTAGGAATGATACTAGATGCAAATTTCAACTTCGACCAACATGCTAAACATACACATGAATTCATCCCACAATCTACCCAAATTCTTCTAGACAAAGTTTACATGAGACCAATCTTGGCGTATTCCTTTGCAATATGGTATATCATAAGCCCTCGGATAATCGAATCGTTCAGAATCTTTGAGAGGAGGATTCTGAGAGCAGCAGCGAATTTTTTTCTCCCAACCACCAGGCAAAACGAATTGCGTACGTATGTGAGAAACTCAACCCTTCACGAGAAAGCAGCATGTACGAGAATCGACGTACCTCTCCTAAAATTAGCACAGAGATACTTTTCCAGAATTATCGAGAAGTAGGTAAATCCTATAATGAAAGCAGAAATATGCCTCTGCGAGGAATAAGCTGAATTAGCCATAAATTCCGAATACTTACGGCCGGAGGCTTTCATATATTTCGACAAAAATGGGTACATTCAAGACGAAAAGAATATTCCTATCATATACGACATAAAAAGAAGAAAATTCGACAAATCAGTTTCATATAACCCGAAAGACTAAACCTTGATTGTATATAAGATTGTCTTTGACACCACACTACCAACTTGCGACAATAGCTTGAATGAAATACAAAAGAAGTTGAAAGCGCCATGGTTCAGAGGTACAGACGCAGAAAGAGGATACATCATATGTCATGTATTGTAAATCAACCACTCATGTTTTTAAGCAAATTTAAATTTAAGTTACTCCTGAGTAGGTATGAGGAATGCGAGACGAACAGAAAATGTATATATTTTGATACACTTATATATTGTTATATACTTAAAATAGTTTGGGTTAGCGTCACAAGTACAAAATATTCATATATGGATACAAATTTAGTCGTAAAGCGTCTTAGATACATTTTTTTCTTTTTTATAGCCCCATTTAAAGTCCTTGCAATTTGTCCTAAAGGACATTCGGCGAGTTGGCTTAGCGGTCGAGGGTAGCGTGTTGGTGCTAACTCCCAATGGATTAGCACTGTTTAAGGATGTTCATAACTGGGTCTCCATTGCAAGATCCTGCGGTTGTTTCTTCTTTAGTCTCGTCCTATTGCAGAAAGCGTATGAAATGTTGGCTAGTGGATTTGGCTGATTTGTTGTTCTGGGTTTAGAAGTTTTGGATAGTCGCTGTATTTCCTCTTTTACGATGGGGATTTGCAGGCCTTTTCGTAGCTCTTCATTTTTTATGTAGCAGGGTGAATTCACTATTGCTCGTAATATGATTTATTGCATAGCTTCCATTTTCTCTCTATGACTTTTTGTCGGTTTTAGACCCTGTAGATTAGTAGTTTGTTTTGTATGCTTAGTTTCGAGTGACGGCTGGTTAGCTAATGCATCTCTTTTCTTAGTAATCTAATTTATTGTATTTTGTTACGTGTTCTCTCCAAGTTAATTTAGCATCTAGATGGAGTCGAAGGTATTTGATCACTTTTGACTGTGGTATTTCGTTGCCGTGGAGTGTAATTTTGGAATGATACTTTTACAAAGGGTGAAGGTGATATGATTGCATTTGCTGTAGTTGACCTTTATTCTTCGCTCGAGTAGCCAGTCTTCCATTAGGGTTATGTGATTTTGCAAAGTCTTGGCTGTTGCATGCGGGTTTTTATGGGTTGTAATTATTGCAGTGTCATTCGGAAATGTGCATATTGTACTGCTTGGTGTTGTTGGATCGTCCGAAGTCTATAGAGTTTAGAGCCCCGGGCTCGGTACACTTCCTTGCGGCACTTTTGAATCTTTTGACTTTACGTAGAATGTTCTATTGTAGAGATAAGATTTTAGTAATTGATAGATTGTTTCCGGAAAGTGTTGTTTTATTGTTGCTAGTAAGCCTTCATACCACACATTCTCAAACGCTTTTTCTATATCTAGGAAAAACATGTGCAGTATTTCCGAGTTTCCAGAGCAGACATGATTTCGTTGATTATTCTGTGTGCTTGTTCAATTGTGGCGTGTTTTTCTCTAAAGCCGAACTGATGGGTTGGTATTAGTTGTTTGCTATTCATAACTTCTTTAATTCTGATTAACAGTATTTTTTCTAGTATTTTGGATTTATCTGGGAGCTCTTTAATTACTTTCCAGCTTATAAGGTCAAATCCTGGTGTTTTATTGTTCTTCACTTTTGAAATCATTCGTTTTATTTCATGTTTCGTAATGCTGCGTATTGTGGTGTTGTGAGTACCATTACCAGTGGGGTTACTTGTTGTTGATGTTGTTGGTTCTGGTGTCATAATATTTGGTTGAAAAGTTTGGCGTAGGTGTTCTGCAAATGCTGCAGCTTGTTCCAATGAAGTTCTTGCCCACGAACCTTCTTGTTTTCTTAGAGCTGGTGTCTGTACTATTGGTCTTTTTAATCCTTTTGTCGGCTTCCGCAGTGAGTGATTTGTGTCTTTGTTCGGTGTTGGATTTGAAAGGTATTAGCTGAACTTAGATGAATAGTATTAAGATCCTAACCCTCTATCGCATTATATTTGTAATGAACAACATGGCTTTATGCGTCGTAAATCTACAGTCACCAACTTCGCTGTTTTCTGCAATTATATTTCGCATCAACTACAGCGCAAGTCACAGGGGGATGTTATTTTTACGGACTTCAGAAAGGCTTTCGACTCTGTGGACCATTCCATATTACTCTCTAAACTCTTCTCTGCTGGCATTACTGGGAGTTTGTTAACTTGGCTTCGCAGTTATCTGATCGATCGTTATCAAGTGATCCGCATTACTAGGTCTGTTTCAAGGCCGATTTCAGATACTTCAGAGGTGCCTCAAAGTTCTGATCACGGTTCACTACTCTTTAATACGGTTATAAATTATATAACTGACACCTTTTGACACAGCAAATTCATACTACATGCGGATAACCTAAAAATTGTCAAATGCATCACGAACCATCATGACGCCATGGATCTACAAGAAGACATGGACAGCTTGACTAGCTGGTGGGAAGTTAACAAACTTGACTTGAACATTTCTAAATGTCACCTAATGAAATTTACTTCTAAAATGAACCCCATCGTTTTCCCTTATAGTCTGGGCAATTCGTTACTTTCCGAGATTATGAAGACGCGCGATCTTGGGGTCTAACTTTCACTTAAGTTAGATTTATCCAGACACATTTCATACATAATTAATACTTCCTTAGGTACTTTGGGGTTCATCAAACGTTTCTCATCAGTCTTTATGAATGTACATACTATCAGATTATTGTATTGCACGCTGGTAAGACCACAACTAGAATATACTTCAGTTGTACGGTCTCCAACGTGCGATAATAGAAAGACTAACATTGAAAGAATTCAACACAAATTCCTTAGATTTGCAGCGTTCAAAATGGGCATAAAAATGTCAGTTCGCGATCATAATTACTCACAACTTTTGCGTACTATTAACATATTAACACTGAAAGATCGCAGAAATATTTCAGACCTTTCCTTTCTTTTCAAACTTATTGTTCCTGCGGAACGGTGAATTGCCACGGTCAGGACCCGGCGGACGGCCACATGGCCTCGCACAACTTGAGGTGCGAAGACATGTAATTAAAACTGGCGATCCCTGAAGTACGACACGTTTTTTATGACCTACTGTCTGTACAAAACCATTGTAATCGGTGCGTGTTTGAGCTCAGGGATTAGGGATTAGGGCCGAGGTGTGCTCGTCCCGTTAGGCCAGTCCTAGCGGCCACGACGCCACCCGCCCGCGATATTTGGTGCGTTTCCGGGATCCAGGAAATCCACCAATATGAAAAATCAGAGTTCCCAGGAACCAACAAAAAATTCCATCGGCAATTAGCCAATAGCGGGAGTGCAGAATTCACTCCCCCGGAAGAACCGAGCTGTCGAGAGAGACTTCGTCACGAGGAGGATGAGAGTATCACAGCAACCAACATAGAGATAACACAAGAGAAACGTTCACGTGAGACTTACACTATTCGAGTCATAGCTTCACCTACTGTAAATATTGCACAGCATATATTAAATAATTTGGTATAACTCCGAAAAGACAGTTTTCAATACTCAAAATATCACCCCCTCCGTTCGCGAGTTTAAGCTAAAGTGAGCACGTCGTATTTCACGGGGGAAAGCGAGGAACACTCGGCAACACTTATTAATAGCGAAATTGATCGCCCTGCTGTTCTGGAAGCCATTAATCGTTATGCTCCACCTAAGCAAATTAGGAAACAGCGAACATTTTATCGCAGTCAACCAAGCCACTATACGCATGATGATGACGAATGTCGAATGACGAATGACGACGATAGAAAAAGCGCAGAAAGCATTTATCATAGACAAACGAAAAAGCCAAAATATCCAGGATCGACATCTTCAATCTTAAACTCACAGCTAACCACCGGACCAACATTCGCTACGTTCAAACAAATACTCTCATCTCCAGCACGCTCTATCCAAATAGTGTCACCAGAATCCACCAGAATCTTTTACATATCTGGATAGTGAAGAATACATACAGAACGACGCTAACGTTCCAATCAGATGCTAACAGAAAAACGAACGACAAGAGAATATTATACGATAAGCAAGTGCATCCTTACAGCGTCGATCTGTAATTTATGTACAAATTGTCAAGCCTCGATTCTAATGATAAGCATAGACTAAACACCAACAAATATTGGTGGCTGTAAGGAATAAAGAAACCCAAACCTCTTCCCTACGTATGTGAATGCGAATGTGCATGCGAGTGTGAGGAAGCGTGCACGCGTGCGCGCGCGTTTGTGATTTCAAAAAAACTGTTTATTCCAGAAAGGAATAATAACAACAGTAAATAAGGAACAGCTGGGTTGGGTCCGAGAAACTTTGAGGAGGTGATTTACACTTGGAGAGATAACGGGTTACTGACTCTTCTCTCACTGACTCTGGTTGATGCGCGGGTGGAGGTCCTTATATAATGGTTCTTATCTCTTACTCTCGAGAGATCTGTTGGGGACAATTAACTACACAGAGTTGGTAGGAACCCAGAAAGAGGGGTTCGGCTCTAGAAGTTTTCCGTGACGCTCTCTTATTTAATTAAATCATCCAAGAGAACACACATCACACATGTGTAAAAGTAAAAGTAGAAGTAAAAAAGGAGTTCTTTTACTCGCGCAAATAATTAGGGTTATTAGTTCAGTCTAACGTTTAATCAATGTGTAAGTGTAGTCCGTAGTAGTTTAACATACATATATATATTTACACATAGAAGCAGATTTAAGTTTAGTACAGCACATACACCTCGCTCACGTGGTTACAAAAATTCAACAAGACCTTTAGTGCGTTTTAGCCCTCGCGACCATGTACATGTGTATGAGTGAGAACGAGTGTGGTGTGTGAAGACGTGCGCGCAGCGAGTATGCACATTCAGATATGCAGGCATGAATGCGTGAATACATGCGTAAATTGTATACTGATGCCAACCGCGTAAAGGCAAACCTATATGCTGGTACACAACTGCTAACTTTACAGTAATGTTACTACGGGGAAAACTAGAAATAAGTGCGATATTAGTGTAATAACCATTAGATGTTACGAAATTGTTTATAAAATTATAAATACCCTACCGACTCCCCCTCTTTACCCCCCTTTCTGGTTTGTTTCCCCTCTGTTCATGCCTGATTGCTTTTTCTCTTGAACCAACCACTCTCTTCTCGCTCAGGAAATAGATAACTAGCCACCCTTCTTCATGGTCAACCGCACCCAGCTTTCTAATACCTTCTCTCTCTTCCACGGTCACCTTATTTTCCATTATACCCAAAATAACCGACATCTACAATAGGTATAGTTTTTCCACTGCTTTTCTATACCTTCTCCCCCAGCACCCAATTTTAGTAAGGAGTAGTTTCCCTTATAACATCCCTATAGAATGCAATAAGTGCAATTTTTTTCCGATAGTTGTTAGATTTCGCGTACTCCTCCCAGAGTCTTAAATCTATAAGTAACCATAACCGATTGTTAACCCTTTTATACGTTTAGGTTTATTGTCACCTCTGTAAATATAATTGTAATTTGGTACCAATAAACGTATGTTTAAAAAAAACCGGTTCTCGTCCGATCACCGAAGTTAAGCAGCATTGAGCGCGGTCAGTACTTGGATGGGTGACCGCTTGGGAACACCGCGTATCCTTGGCACGCTCCTTGTTTTTTCGTTTTTTTGACAACGACAACACTCCACCGTCTACCGTGGGATATCACGACTCTTGTATTGTACGCCGATTTCGACGAAAGTGTAAGTGCGATATTTTTCTTTCTCTTCGACCAGCGGTTCTCGCGACGAAGTCGCTTTGCTACACGCTTGTACGAGCGGAGGAGATGGAATTTCGACGCTGAAATCACTCGTCGTTTACCGTGGATACCCGCGACTCTTGTATTGTACGCCGGTTTCGACGAAGGTATGGAACTGTAATTTTCGTTTTTTCCCTAGCCGGCGGATTTCCACATTTGAAGAAGCGAAGGTGACTGTTTTTTCGCGACGGGTCATACCACGATGAGTGCACTGGTTCTCGTCGGGTCCAAGAGGCGATCCCAGTAAATAGGAAGAAGGAAAGTGCCCCACCCCCTTTTATAATTTATAACTATCCGGCAAATAGAATAATTGAAATTATAAAAACAACGATCAGGGACAATGATTTCACGATTAAACGGCTAAATCCCACAAAATTCGTATTGCAGACAAAAACTCTGAACTCATATTTAAAAGTGAAAAAAGAGCTGTTGGATCGTGAAATAAAACACTTCACGTTTACTCCTAAAGAATTAAAACCAAAAACCTATATTCTGAAGGAAGTAGATCCCGACACGAATATAGATGAAATAAAGAAGCAAATTTCAGAAATTTCAGCCCTAAGACTGGAAATAATAAAAATCGCCAAATTCGAAACTCCAAGGTCGAAAGCAACAAACATCAAATTGCCGATGCTATTGGTACAATTCACCGCAGAATCCGACAAAAATCGACGTAATTATGTATCAAAAAGTCGCGTGGGAAAAATTAAAACAATTTAACCAGACACGATGTATTAATTGTCAGAGATTAGGCCATTCCGCCATTAATTGTACTCTAGATTTCAGATGCGTAAAGTAAGGAGGAGGACACCGAAGAGGACAATGCCCAATCAAAAGCACGTCAAGCAAAGAAAATCTGTTCTGCATAAATTGCAGCACTTATGGACATCCGGCTTTGTACAACGGTTGCCCATATAAAACAAAAAGCAGAGAACAAAAGTACAACGCAAGTAAAATGGTGAGCGGCGTCAAAGAAATCGCATCAAGTAAAAATATAATCGAACCGAAAAAAGTGTGAGATAGTTTTTATATGTATGGTGTATGAGATGTGAGTGAGTGAGAGAGGGAGGAAATGATGTACGACGTAGCGAGCGTGATATGGGGTGCGGGTGTAGAAACAGAGGACCAAGGAGAACAACTGAACTGGAGAGGGGACGACGCTACGGCTATGTGAGAGAATTGAGTTTATATATTATAATTATTAAATATCTGTTTTATAAAGTCACTCGCTGAGTGTGATTGTTCATCCACCCCCCAACAAATGGTAGCAGAGCGGCGTGGTTGAAAAAGTACGTGGATAGAAAGAAGATTGAGAAATCATTGGAGAAGAATCGAGAATAACCGAAAGAATAAACGAGATCTCACAAAACCCATGGAGAGAAACATGGCCGAAAATTGGAGCATGACGAGCGTCGATTTGCTAAATGATAAAAATTATTTTCTATGGAAAGAAAGAGTGGAAAGTACCCTAAGAGCAAGAAAAATCTGGAAGAAAGTTATGGGAGTAAAACCTCCAGAGAAACCAGACGAGGGAGATGATGAATACGAACAAAAGTACAAAATCTGGGATGCTTGGGACGATGATAATCATGCAGCGAGAGCGATATTAATAAACAGTATGTGCAAGGCACAGGTACTAAAATACAGTAATGAGAAATTGGCTGATAATCTATGGAACAAAATAAAACATGATATGGCTGCACAGTCTGAACACACAGTAGTGAGAACTTTGAGTGAACTGACCAACCTCAAGATGAGAGGAGAAGAAACTGTGGATGACTATATCAATAGAGCTGAAGCATTGAGCAATCAGATTGGACAATTGGGTAAAAATATAGAACAGTATGAGATAAGAATGTACATATTAAAAGGATTGAGATCAGAATTTGAACAGAATGTTAGAATAATAGAAAATCAAAGAGATATAACAGTGAGTGACATAAGGTATGCACTGAAACAAGAGGAGCATAGGAAAGAAAAAGGAAGAGAAGAAAGATCTTTCAAAGATAATGAAGGAATAAGAAGAGCGAAGGAAATACAACGTTATAAATGCGGAAAAAGGGGACACAATGAAAATGACTGCTATGGTAATATTACATGCTTTAATTGCCAAGGCATAGGACATATAGCAGCAGAGTGTAGAAAGCAGAGAGGAAATGTACCTATCCGAGGAGGAACACGCCGAAGAGGAAGAGGAATAGCAAGAAGAGGCAATTGGAGAGATCATGAACATAAACACGGAAGAAAGGAGGGAATAATGAGAACATTTGAGGAAGCTATAATGAATACTCAGAATGAATGGGACATTAAGGAAAGAAATAACTTAAGAAATAAGAATACAGAGAAGAACAATTTGGAGTGGTTACTGGATTCGGGCGCAACGAGCCATATGATCAGTGATGAAAAACTATTTACGAAGTTAGAAAGGGATGAAAGAGAAATCACATTGGCTGACAAAGATGGAAAGAAGTTAGTGTCTAGTGGAATTGGTGATGTGCGCATAAACCAAGGAGAAAGAGAAAACAGAATTAGACTGAAAAATGTTTTATGTGTACCGAAAGTGAACACTAATTTGTTGTCAGTGGCACAATGTACAGACTATGGATATAAAGTGACTTTTGATAAATATGGTGCCGAAGTTTATACAGAACAGGGTGATGCGAAATTAAAAGCAATGCGTGAACGGAATGCATATGTGATAAAATCAATGATAGTGAATAATGAGTATGCTAAAATAACAATGGATGATAATGTATGGCATAGAAGGTTGGGGCATATTAACAAAAGAACTATTAATGACATGATAAAAGAAGACTTGGTAATTGGCATGCAAGAACAGGACAAAATGAACATACAATGTGAGAGTTGTGTGCAAGGAAAGATATGCAGGAAAGTACATGCTCGATTAGAGAACAGGAAGACAAAAGACATATTTGAATTATGGCATATGGATTTGATAGGCCCTGTAAACCCGGTGTCAAAAGGACATAAAAGATATATATATTTACCATAGTGGATGATTATTCCCGAATGATGTTTGTAATCTTATTAAAAGAGAAAAAAGAAGCAGGAGAGGAACGAAAGAAGTAAATAAAGATAAAATAAAATCAATTGAGAAAAGGATTGAAAGCTATAAGGTCGGATAATGGAGGAGAGTTTGTGGGAACAGATTTAAACAAATGGTTAGAGAACAAAGGAATTGTGCATGAGTTTAGTCCACTGAGAACACCACAATGCAATGGGATTGCCGAGAGGGCGAATAGGTCAATCATAGAAATGACCAGGTCAATGATGGCGGATGCAAAACTACCCATGAATTTCTGGGGAGAAGCGGTATGTACTGCAGGACATATTAGAAATAAAGTCAAATCAAGTGTGTATGGAAAGACACCATTTGAATTATGGTACAATAGAAAACCAAACGTTAAATATATGAAAAGTTTCGGAAGCATGGCATACGTGTTAAACAAAGAAAAACCGAGAGAAAAATTCGAACCAAAAACTTTTAAAGGAATATTTTTGGGTTATGCCGAAAATAAAACATACAGAGTTTATATACCTGAAAAAGGAAAAGTGATATGTGATTGTGATGTAAAATTCGATGGAAGTAAAAAAGGGGTTGAATTATTGAAAGAATATGAGACTGGAAATGAACGTGAAAATAGAAGAGATTTGAGGATTGTTGGATTAAATATTGAAGAAATGGCCCAGCAAAATGAATTGACAGAAGAGAATGCAGTAGATATACAAGTAGAAGAAACCAGCATATATGAAGATGCAGATATGGAACAAATAGATGAAGAATGTGTGATAGAGGATGAAGATGAAAATATAGAAGAACCAACAGAGATAGAAGAGGTAATAGAGATAAGAAACCGAGGTCGACCAAGAGGAAGTACAAAGGAAGAAATGAAGGCACAAAGAAGACTGGTAGGAGAAGAAGGGGAAACAGTTAGAAGATCAGAGAGGATAAGAAACAAACAGAGTGCAATGCTTACACTAGATGAAGAGATACCAAAGAATGTGGAAGAAGCCAAAAATACAAAAAATTGGGAGAAATGGAGAATGGCAATGGAAGAAGAAATCGAATCGATGAAGAAACACAAAGTTTGGAATATAGTACAACATCCACGAGAAAAGAACGTTATAAAGAACAAGTGGGTGTTTAACCCTTTGCGGACGACGACTTTTTCGGCCGAATGAGGTAGCAGGACGAAGCGATTTTCGCAAATGCGTGAGTGACTTACATGATGCAATAAAATGATCTTACATATAAATTACCTTTTAAAAACGTTATATTTCGACTGTTAATCTATATTTACATGTTTAAAACTATACTTACAAGAATAACTATCTATACAAGAAACTAACTATCTTTACAAGAATTACGATCTGTAATGTCGCTTTGTGTGATACGTTGTAAAGCATTCACCAAGGTGCATTCGTGGTTTATCTGGGCATGTATCACAATAATACGTCGTCTCATGTCTTTCACCTGGTTTGTTACGGGTCGAACAAACTTTGCAGTCCTTCTTTGTTCCCGTAAGAATTACGTGAAGTTTTCCGTTCAGACGAACTTCGTCAGGGTTGGACGTCGATTTTGAAGCTCGCTCTCGTGATTGTCGAAAATCTCCTCTCAATTTATTTACCAAATTTTTTCGAAACTGTAAATGTGAAAGCGGTCGTTCGTTTCTGTGCCTTTTGACTTGTTTGTACAGAATATACGAATTAATTATGCATATTTCCAATCCCCAAGCATGTGGAAGACCAATGTTTATTTTATAAATTAGAAGATAAAGATTTCATATATTGCGGTGGGCATGTGGATGATATGATTGTGATAGCAAGTAGTGATGAATATGAGAATAAGTGTATGAGCGCGATAGGGAATGAAATTGAATTACAAAATTTAGGAGAAGCTAAGAAAATATTAGGTATGGAAGTAGAACAGCAGGATGGAAAAATAAAAGTACATTTAAAAGATTATATTAGAAAACTGTTAAAATTGTATGGAATGATTGATTGTAATCCGGTACAAACACCAATAGATTCGAATGTGAAAATGGATGTTGATGAAAATAATAAACCTTATGATGTTCATAAATATCAAGAATTGCTTGGAAAATTAATGTATGTGAGTGTATATACGAGACTAGATACATCATTTGCATTGAGTTGTTTGTCGCAATTCAACCAAAAAACAAAGGAAATGCACATGAATGCATTGAAAAGAATGATGAGATATCTGAAAGGAACGATAGATTATTGTCTAGTATATGGTGGAAATGAAATGAATAAAGATGTAAAATGTGAAACTGACGCGTCGTGGGATAGTACGAAAGATGCGAAATCATTTACAGGAATTTTATTATACAAGAATGGAGATTTAATTCATTGGAAATGTAAAAAACAATCGACAGTTGCATTGTCATCAACAGAAAGCGAGATTGAAGCAATGTTAGTGGGAGTGAAAGAAACAATTTGGTGTCATAGAATAGTATGTGAGATCGGAATGGGAGATGGTGTGAAAAAATTGTTAATGTGTGATAATCTGAATGCTGTGCGATTGGCAAATGGAGGAAGTTTTAAAACCAAATCAAAACTGTTAAACAGGAAATGTTGTTCTATAAAAGAAGCCGTAAAAAATGAAGATTTAGAAATAATGCATGTTCCCGGAAAAATTATAACGGCAGATTGTCTAACGAAACCATTAAATTCACAATGTTTATTAAAAAATGTTAATAAGATGTTAGAGTTAACGAACAATAAAAACTAAGGGGGTGTGTGTGAGATAGTTTTTAGCGAGCGTGATATGGGGTGCGGGTGTAGAAGCCGAGGACGAAGGAGAACAACTGAACTGGAGAGGAGACGACGCTACGACTATGTGAGAGAATTGAGTTTATATATTATAATTATTAAATATCTGTTTTATAAAGTCACTCGCTGAGTGTGATTGTTCATCCACCCCCCAACAAATGGTAGCAGAGCGGCGTGGTTGAAAAAGTACGTGGATAGAAAGAAGATTGAGAAATCATTGGAGAAGAATCGAGAATAACCGAAAGAATAAACGAGATCTCACAAAACCCATGGAGAGAAACATGGCCGAAAATTGGAGCATGACGAGCGTCGATTTGCTAAATTATAATTATTAAATATCTGTTTTACAAAGTCACTCACTGAGTGTGATTGTTCGTCCACCTACATCATCCATCCCCCAACAAAAAGTGGGTAAGCAGAATTACAGCGAAATCTTAAAAATGGGTCTACAATCAGAAAAAAATAAACAGAAAAATGAAACGATAAATTAGAGACTAAAATAGATAAATTAATAGAATCAGTAAACAGAAGCATCGAACTACAAAGCAAAATCTTAGAGATAATAATGTCAAAAATATTAGATATAATAAATTAGTAAGAATAGTTAAGGTACATCAAAGTAAATGGATTCAACCTGTCTTCAACCAAGCATGGAACGAGGAAATATAACAAGAACAATAAGTAAATTAAATGTGATCGAAATAAATGCAAATTCAATAGTAAGTATATATTGTGAGAAATATATATAGGAAGGGAGAAAGAGAGAGAGGTATATATCGAAGGGAAAGACACAGGAACGGACGAGCAAAAGGAATAACACAACGAGAGGGCAACAGGAAGAGGATCAGAACACACTGGCTAATGAACAATAAGAATTTACTTAGGCACTGACGGTTAAACGATACATAAAAACATAAACGTTAAGCATAAAACAAAACTGTACCTCCAAATCTAACACGTGCGTGTCTAACGACAATTCTCAAAAGACTGTCGACCGACGCCAAGCCAGCGCAAGGGTCACCGAAAACCACTTGAGCATCGACAGCCTTCGATGCATCGCAGTCGCAGCTCATCTCAACGCAGGCACACATACACACACACATACATACATACATACATCCGTATCTTACAATATAGAAGAGCTTACTTGAGAGAATTCCTGAACAAATATCACCCAGATATCGTATGCTTGGTAGAAACCAAGTTGAATCCAAAATATAAACCATCGTTCAAAAACTATAAAATGTTGAGGGAAGATAGGCCGAATGCATCTCTCGGAGGAGGGACAGCAATACTAGTAAAAGAAAGTATACAATGCGAAAAGTTGGAAAGTAGCTTCTTGGATCCAAAAATACTAGAAGCAACAATAATAAATTTAAAATTAACCACCAACAAAAAATTGATAATTGCTTCTTTATATAGCACGAAAGCAAAAGGAAAAGAACTAAAAGACCAGTTGTCGATTCTTGTTCAGAATGCAAAATTATACAAAAAAGATACATATTTCTATTTAACTGGCGACTTAAACGCAAGACATCTCAACTGGAATAATATAATAAATAATAGTGCAGGAATAGGATTGCAAAATTAGATATATGAAAACTCAGATCGTTACAGAATCAAATTAATATTCCCTAATAGACCGACTTTAGCCAAACACAATTTAACAATTGACATAGCATTAATAGACAATAGATTAAATATAGTTGACAAAAGTAACAACAAAATAAATCAATTAAAACTATTACCTTACGATAGCGATCATTGGGCAACCCAAACATATATAAACTTAAAAGAAAATAGAGTCAACGTATCAGGAAATAATAAAAATAATTCATCATTACAAATACACAAGACCGATTGGATTAAATTCAAAAAAGAACTTCAAACAGACAAACAAATCCACATCGTAATGGAAAGAAATATGAACACTCAAGAAATTGATAACCAAATAGATATTCTAGAGCATAAAATAAATTAAGCACTAACAAAATCTACACCTAAAAAATACAGAATAAAACAAGTTGAAGAATAGAATGATAAAGAAATAATTAGGCTTCGTAATACCAAAAGCAAACTTTTAAATTTGTTATTCAAAAGCTATAGAGATTCCCCAAACGCGAGTCATAAAAATAACATCAACATTATTATAATAAAAAGTGTCTAAATGATACAAACAGAAAATTAAAAAACAATTATACATCAATATCAAACAAGTTCTGGCAGGATAGATTAGACAACTTAAAAACCATTGATCCCAACAAAACGTATAAATTAATAAACAATATAAACAAAACGAACAACACAAACAGTATTCAAACATTAAAAATACCCAAATAAAAAAAAAGTATTCTAACAGAAGCAAACATAGACGAAAAATTATTACAACATGACAGAGACAATTACTACTGCACGGCTATAAGAAATAAACTAGACCTAATCGGAACACACTTTCAAAAAATTCACACAGCAAACTTGAGAAATCTGGAAAACACAGGTAGCTTTGTTTAAATAAGTGACATCTAATTGTTTCACTCGGTCACGAGCCTCATAGGTAATTTCTTTTTCTTGAGTCTACCGAGTTTATATGACCGCTGTGATTCGAAAAAGAAATAGAAAAACTATCGAGGCCCAATAATAGGCATATTATTGTTTTTGGACATGACCGTTGGGAAACCAGAGACCGAAACGTCTAACCGTTACATATTATAATGGGGAGACGTTCGAATTTGCAAATAGCAACGGAGATGAGAGAGAGTGAGAAAGAGAATATAGTTTGACGAAAGCGCCGCGTAACGAGTAATTATTCGTTCGCGCTTCGCGACGACGGTGTAACGTCGCCGACAGATAGTTGATTCTAGATAGTCCTCCGAGACAGTTGATTCCGGAGAATCGTCAGCAGATAGTTGCTTCTAGAGAGTCCTCAGTAGCAGTTCGCATGGAGCGCATCGCCTTCGATCGTGCTTCTGTTAATACTGCTTTTAGCTTCAAACTTGTTAGCACATTATGAAACTGAATAGAGACTAACACACGACAATTCGTGTTGACTCTTCAGCACAAATAGCTACGCCTTTTGTAATTTAGCGGTTTTAATCCTAAATTAGTACTGAGGCGAAAATCGGTGGGTTTCACCTGGTTTTCGCCACCTATTGTTATTCGACATGGGAGCGTAAGGGGTCCACTCCTTGGATGACCACTGGTCGGCGGAGCACTACGTTCGTTGGCGCGCTGTTATTAACTTGAGACCCGCTACTCGTTCTCGACCGGGAACCGCCTTGGTGACGAATAAAAGCACTCAAGCGCGACCGGAGAGTTTCGATATTGCTGTGTCGAGGCTTCCTTCACGACGCGGCGTATTAAGGAAGACGGATTATAACTAGCGTTGGTCCACTCTTACTCCACGTCAAGGCGTGTTGAGAAAGAAATGGTTAGTTCAGCCTCCGTTGTCAGCCACCGGGACTAGTCTCTAGTAACCGTGGAACTCCCCGCTCACGGAATCCATACAGGAGACTTACAACCTCCGCCTTGGTTTTCCGTTCGAGGCAATACGACTGTGCGGTCGTTGCAGTAAAGATTCCATTGCGTTAAATCTAGCCGACCGCCACGATTGTGTTTCTGAAAAAGACGGAACAGATCGGCCAAAACAGTCGACGCGTGGTTTACCGTATTTAAAAGTCACGCACCAGTTCACGCATAAGCACACACCGCACGGTTACCGTCGCTGGTTAAGTGTGCGCGTCATAACATTCCCGAGAGAGAACATATGTACGATTATCGTATTTGAGGTGATTACACCCGTGTGTTCTTCTTCTCTTGTTCCAGAAACTAGAATCTAGGACAACAAGGCCCGCCGAAATCCAGGCGAAATACTTTTGTAGTATACAAAGTTTAACGGTCTTTAAATAAACGGCTGTCCTTTTCAGGACAGTCAATGGGAATTAAGTGGCATATTCGTTTGGTTTATTTCTTTACCCACTATCCCTCGTCCGGACCGGAAGAGGAAGCTTTACTTCCTCCAATATCGGTTAGAGTTGGCCGATAGAATTTAAATATTCAAACAAATTTCAACAAGCTCCGATAATATAATAAAAAAAACAATAGAACCAATAATCAAAGAAGAACAACAAGTAACACTAACCACATTCAATAGAGAAAACAAAGCATCAAGCCCACCGAACTACTTAACAAATCCGGGAGAATTGAAATTATTATTAAAAAAACACAAAATACACAAAAAAATCTACAGACTACGAAAAGATCTCAAATTATACACTAAAACAAATACCCAATAAAGTAATCCTGTTCCTAACAATATTATTAAATAACTGTTTAAATCTACATTATTTTCCAAGCAAATGGAAGCTATCGAATGTAATTGCACTACCAAAGAAAGGCAAAGATCTTACGGATCCAGGAAGCTACAGAAAAATAAGCATGCTATCAAACGTGGGCAAGCTGCTAGAATCATTAATAAATAAAAGAATAGACAAAATAGTAAATGAAAATAACTTAATCCCGCACCAACAGTTTGGATTTCGATCAATTCACTCTACGACACACGCAATAAATATATTAACTTCAGACATAGTTAGAGCACTAAATGAAAACATGATACTAGCAGCTTGCCCAATAGATCTAAAGAAAGCGTTCGACACAGTATGGAGCGAAGGACTACTCTACAAATTAATAAAAAAGGAATTCCCTCAACATCTTATACTAATGATATACAAAATGATAAATGAAAGGAAATTCATAGTAAAATCAGAAAATAATCAAAGTACTAAAATATTTATCATAGAAAATGGTCTACAACAGGGAGCAATAAACTCGCCGCTGCTCTTTAGTATCTTCTTTTCGGATATATTGAAATTATTTAATCTAAATACAGAAACAGGCTGCAAAGCAATAGTATTTGCAGACGATTTAATAATATACTGTTACGATAGAAAAGTAAAAATAGTACAAGACAAACTCCAAGAAACACTAAATAAAATCCAAATATATTACACCAACTGGAAACTCAAAATAAATAGTCAAAAATGCGAGACAATATTGTTTAAAGGACTCGTCAGCAAACTGCACAAAACATCGAGACAAAATTGGAAAGAATTTAGATTAATAGATCCGAAAAACAGAAACTGTTAACACTAATGCGTTCATATTTTAGCAGAATATACAATTACACCACAAATCCAATTATAAAAAAATAATAAACGAACCAGACAGCTACTTGGAAAAGACAATAAAAAATGGGTACTTACCACCCGAAGCATTTCTATATTTAGACAAATACGAATATATTCAAAATGACTTAAACCTACCATTGATTTATCATATATAGAAAAGAAAATATGATAAATCAATATCTTACAACCCGAAAGATAAAATATCATTAAACAATAAACTGATCTTTGACACCGTTCTACCAGATTGCGACAAAAATCTTAAAGAAATAACTAAAAGAAGGAAAATGCCATGGATCCAACAGAAAAATTCAGAAATGGTCATCCCCTCTCGGATGTCCTCACCTAATTAAAAATTATCTTTAAATAAGACACAATTTCAAATACAACCAAATCAAACCCTACATGCGCTTTAGCAGTGCTGTTACGACCTGGGTAAAAAAAAAGACAAATGAGTTTAACATCAATCACTGTTTTTTAGTGTATCATTCGATTTGCCCGGATTCGAGACAGCATTGTGGAAGTGGCATAAGGGTAACACAGGTCATCGAAAAATCGAGGTGTAAATGAAAGCGTAGTATTAAGAAAAATTTAGAATTATATTCAGAACGTTAAATCAATACGAACTATTATATAATCGTAGAATTGTGAACGTTAATTCAATGTAGATGTAAATGTAAATTAGGATTACGTATCCGTAGTTATAAATTATGTAGGAAAGGTACCAACCCCAAAACGTAGACACAAACATAGTATATTTATTAGGAACAATTAAAGGATATACAGATATTACAATAAGCTTTCGCAGCGATGCAAGCACGACTCGACTTGTACGCATGAAGAACAGAAACTATAATGGGACCGCTAGAGGGTACACTGGGCCCCGGATGTGCAGCGCCCGAAGGGTGCTGCCCTCGTTAAGAGGCGGGGGAGTCACGTATCGCCTTCAAATAAGGCCCCCAACACTTCCCCTCGATATGGGACTCGGGATTCCCTATGACCATCCCCAGGTGTTCCACACACGAAAGATGCTTCGGTCCGGGAAGCGCCTTCGTAAGGATGTCCGCCGTCATGTCCGCGGTCGGTACGTGTTCTATGGAGATGTGCCCACTCTTTAGAACTTTACGTACGAAGTGGTGACGGAAGTCTATATGCTTCGTCCTGTTGTGGAATACTGGATTGCTTGCGATCCTTGAAGCACCGACATTGTCGTTGTACAGTGTTATTGAGGCGCGGTTATCGAATCCGAGTTCGATTAGGAATTCACGGAGGAATACAGCCTCCTTCGTCGCCTCCGTCAACGCCATGTACTCCGCCTCGGTCGACGATAGTGCGACCGTGCGTTGTTTCCTGGAACACAAACTAATCGTTCCGCTTGCGAGCAGGAAAGTGTTTCCGGTAAAGGATCTTCTGTCCACAAAACAATTCCCCCAGTCCGCATCTACATACCCTTTTATGGGCGTACCAGTGGGTTCGTATACGATGCGTGCGTTGATGGTACGTTTCACGTACCTCAATACTCTCTTAGCCGCCGTCCAGTGAGTCCTATCAAAGCATGTCAGGAATTGACTTAGGTAGCTCACAGTATGGGCGATATCTGGCCGCGTGGCCACGGCAAGGTAGATCAAACTGCCGATTAGCTGACGATAGGGCAATCTTTCGCCGTCGTTGTCGACGGGGCCTTCTCGTGTTCGCAGATTAGTCCCGGTCACCAATGGAGTAGATACGGGGTTGCATTCGGACATTTCGAATTGCTCCAGTAAATCCTTGATGTAGCCCTTCTGGTTGATGAATATTTTCTTTCCCTCGCGTGCGAATTCTATGCCAATGCAATTCTTGACCTCACCAAGGTCGTTCATCTCAAAAGATTTCCGCAGTTCGCTGCTGATACGGTGAATGAGGTTGGGATCGCGCGCTGCCATCAAAATGTCATCTACGTAAGTCGCTATAATGACCGACTCTTCCCCTCGATCGACATGGTAAACGCATGGATCTACGTTTGTGGGTCTGGCGCCAATGTTCCGCAGTTTCTCGTCCAGCTTTGTATACCAACTGCGGCCGGCCTGTCGTAGGCCATACAAAGCTTTCTTCAAGTGAAAAACTTTGTTGCCGACCTTAATGTCTTCGAGCATTTTCGAAGCCTTTCTTCGCGTGGTGGAGTTGGGCTCGGTTCGAGTTACCTCTTCCAGCGCCTCTTCGAAGAACTCGGGGATCTTCCTGAAGACGTCCTCTTCGAGGTTTCCATTGAGATACGCCGTGGATACATCAAATTGGCGTATCACCATCTCAAATTGAGCCGCAAGCGCCGTCACGAGTCTGATCGAGTTCAGCCGTGCTACCGGGGCGAATGTTTCGAAGAAATCGACGCCGGGTTGCTGGCTAAAACCCTGTGCCACTAATCGCGCCTTCCTTTTGTTTAAGGATCCGTCGGGGTTGTGTTTATTCCGCAGGACGAATCTGCTGCCGACGCACGATTTGCAGGTTGCTCGGTCTACGACATCCCATGTGTCGTTCTTGATGATTGACCTGATCTCGTCGGCCATGGCACGCTTCCACTCTTCTTTTTCGTCTCCGGACATGGCATACTTTGCGGGGACTTCCGCTGTACACGCGATTTCGATCCCGTCCGTCGCTGGTTCGCTGCCGTCCTCTTCGTTGACGTTCGCAGCTGGTGCCACGCTTGTCGCCGGCTGGAATAATTTTCGGGGTCTTCCCCTGCGCCCTGGATCCCTGGATCCAGTTTTATATTTCTGTTACGTCCCGAGTGAATTTTGTACAGAAATATGTGACCGACGACGACTTGCCACCGCGGAGTGAGCCCTAAGGACACTGCCCTTGATATACGGTAAAAGGCAAGTGCACGCGACCGGTATTTATTTCGTAAAATGTGATAAATTAGGCGAGCACGTGGCGGGCACGTGGGGCATGAATTATGTCGTTTCAGTGTAGAGCGGCGACCGCGGTACCTGCAACGGCCCCCTCTAGTGACTAGTGAGGAAGATCGATTCTTATTGGATCCACCAATGGGGGTTCGCTTAGAAGTTTGAATGACAGGTAAGTAGCAACGAATTAATATAAGTTAGGGTCTTAAATTATTCAACAAATTCTTTGTTTATTTAGGTCTGGCGTTAAGTATACACGGATATACGACGGTTTCAGGTAATGTGTAAATAATATAGTAATTGTTTCGATAGGTTAATGTTTTTATCGGTTATAGTATTCCGTTATTATTAATGTTAATTTCAACGCGGATGTCAGGGAATTCCGGATAGGGGGTAAGTAACTGAATTAACGTTAATTAAGAATAAAGAAGAGGTTTATTTATTAATAATTGTTCTTAAGAATTTCCTCGCGTTTCTTTGTTAAGTAAGGAACCCGGGGATCCTTCGGGTGGCACTTCCCTGGATCGTTCGTGATCAGGAAACATCGCTTCGGCGGGCGGTTGTATCTCCACGGTTTTGTGCTCCATCATTCCTTCTGCCGGTGTGAGCTCTCGAGACCTCCCTTTTATCGCCTTGGCTGTGCCCTCCACGAATCTGACGTCGCGTGAGATTTCTATTCTCCTTTCTGCCGATATCCAGATCCTGTAGCCTTTTGACTGCTCGGCGTAGCCCACAAGGAATCCCTTCCGTGAGCGAGACTCAAATTTTCCCTTCTGATGACTCGTGTTGAGGCAGAAGACTTCGCACCCGAATTCGCGTACGTGTGTGACGCTCGGTATTTTTCCGTGCCACGCCTGGTATGGCGTCACGTTCTTCAAACTCCTCGTGGGACACCGGTTCCTGATGTAATTCGACGTCGCGACGGCTTCCGCCCAAAATGAAGGTGGGAGTCCTGACTGAATAATGAGACACCTGGCCATCTCGACGAGAGTCCTGTTCTTCCGCTCAGCTAAGCCGTTTTGCTCAGGATTTCTCGGCACGGTGACTCTCCGTTGAATCCCATGTGTGCGTAGGAAGTCGTCGAATGCCGTATTGCAGTATTCGCGGCCGTTATCGCTCTGCAGGTACTTTATCTTTTTCCCGGTCAAGTTTTCCGCCATTGATTTGTATTCGCGGAATGCCTGGAATACTTCGCTCTTTTTCCGCAGAAAGCGTACTTCGCTCCAACGAGTAGCGTCGTCGATGAAAGTAACGAAGTACAAGGATCTTCCGTTCGATTCGGTCCTCACGGGACCGCAGACGTCCGAATGAATTATCTCTAGCGGTACCGTTCTACTGCTTGACTTCTTCGGAAACGCGGTGCGCGTCATCTTCCCTTGCGCGCAAATCCCGCACGTGAAGTTTCCCAGCAGATTTGCTCTTTCCAGGCCTTTTATCATGTCGTAGTTCTTCGCCTTCCGTATGGCGTCAACGTTCACATGACCGAGACGACGGTGCCATAACTCTAATTCGCTGCGTTGTCCCTCCGTGTCGCGCGCGATCGAGGAGACAACTCGGCACTCGTTTGCCTTTGTATCTTGGACCTAGTAAAGGCCACCGATCCGATTAGCCGTGAGGATTGCTCTGCCGCTCTTGTTCGTGATTCTCGCAAAATCCTTTTCGAACGCCACGTTAAATCCGTGGTCGGTGATCTTGCTGACCGATAGGAGGTTGGAACGTAGATCGGGAACGAATAGGGTCCCCTTCAGATCGACGTTTCTTATTTCGTCCGTAGACTGCGTAACAATTGATACGGTTCCTTCTCCGTGAACGGTCGTTGACGTGTTGCTCGCTACGTTCAGTGATGTGTGAGTCGACTTTCTTATATTCTCGAACATCCGCGAGTCGTAGCATAGATGCGATGTACAACCGCTATCGAGACACCATCGGTCGTCACGTGAACTGTCGATGCGAAGCGCCTCCACTTTTTCCGCCGGCGCGTAGAAACTCGTGCTTTCGGCTGTTCTCGCGCTTTGTCGGGCGTTTCCGCGCACCGTCTTGCACTTCCATGCCTTGTGCCCGACTTTGTTGCATCTATAGCATCGAATTTTGAATGACGAACTATTGTCCATTTCGCCTGTTTCACACGTTTCACTGCCGTTTGTTTTCCTTCTCGCGGGAAAGCGTTTACCGAAATTCTTTCGGGCGACCATGGCGTTCGGTGTCTCGGCTCGATCCTCCCTTCGCGCGTCATATTCTTCGACGATTTTGATCTTCAACACCTCCGGTGGTGGAAGATCGTCACGGGTTTCAATCGCGCACCGAAACGTCTCGAACGATGACGGAAGGCTGTATAGTAGTAAAATCGAGAGCATGTCCGAGTCGACGCTCACCTCCATCGCCGTGAGTTTGTCTACCACGTCGAAGAACGCCTTCAGGTGTTCACGCACGTCCTCGCCGTCTTGCATTTTCCGCAGTACGAGTCGCTTTAACAGCGTCGCTTTTCTCGCTGGCCCCTTTGATTGATAAATGGACTCCAGCTTTGTCCATAACTCGTGGGAAGTCTTGCAGTCCTTGACTTGCTTTAATTCGGCTGGGCTGATTCCTAGGAGGATTTCGGACGCCGCCTTTTCGTCGTTGCTCCGCCATTTTTCGAGCGCTTCAGCCGACGCGGCGTCACTTTCCACGACCATCGGTTTTTTCTTATTGCCGCATGCGTAAGGCCACCAATCGCATTTTATTAGCAATGCACGCATGTGGATTTTCCATGTATCGTAGTTCGTTCCCGTGAGGGTATCGATTCTCGTGATGCCCGACGCGTTCATTTTCCTCGTGTAGGAATGGCCGCCACGTGTTTGTTCTCTTTACGCTTTTACGTCGCACTTTACTTAATTCACAAAATGCCGAATCGACGCAGTACCTGGGCCCATAACCTGTAGGAAAGGTACCAACCCCAAAACGTAGACACAAACACAGTATATTTATTAGGAACAATTAAAGGATATACAGATATTACAAAAAGCTTTCGCAGCGATGCAAGCACGACTCGACTTGTACGCATGAAGAACAGAAACTATAATGGGACCGCTAGAGGGTACACTGGGCCCCGGATGTGCAGCGCCCGAAGGGTGCTGCCCTCGTTAAGAGGCGGGGGAGTCACGTATCGCCTTCAAATAAGGCCCCCAACAAATTATAACCGTATATAAAATAAAGGTATAAATTAGTACCTAACTGAAACGTAATAATGTACAATAGCGTTATAGGAAAATATTCGTTCGAAGTAGCATTAAGCATCTAGAATTAAGGAAAATGTAAAATATTAAATAAATAATTATTCAACAACGGGGCAAGGGGGGGGGGGCAATATCACATTATTATATTAAAATATCCCATCTTAAGCAAGATAATAGGCAAATTTATATTAGAAGCCAGTTATAAAATCATAACATAAGAGTCTCTAGAAAATAGGATAAACAAATTAGAAATAAATAAGTAATACTAATAATTTCAAATTGCGAGAAGCATGTAGCATGATCGAGAATCAAGGCAGGTTTTGAATGCGGCGTATACAGGGCGATTCACCTAACGTTTGCACCTCAAATATCTTTGTTGTTTCTACAGATACGTAAAATATGTTAACGACAAAGTTGAATGGTACAATGGGGCTGACACGATGCCAGAAAAATTGTTGCTTTTATGTCATTTTTTTAGAGATATCAAGGTCACCTTAACTTTTTAAAAATGGAACCACCCTTTTTCAAACACCTAAAATAATAGTCCCTTTCATTAGAAATTCAGTGACTATAATTATTCAAGGTCATTCAAGGTCACAGACAGATAAAACGTATAAGATTTAAAAGATGAAAGTACGAACCTGCATTTCATAAATGTTCGAAATGATGGCCATTTACGTCGATACAATGCTGTAAACGAGCTCTGAAGGAAGCTTTGATGGTCAATTTCTCGAAGCCAGTGCGGATTATCCACAGACCAATAATGGGCGTTCCGTAGATTAATTGAGCCGTGATTAGTGAATGTTGCTTCGTCCGTAAACAAGACATTAGAAAAAATTGAATGATTTTGAGTCAATGAACAAGACATAACGGAATCGCGTTTGGAAACATACTGATAGGAAATAACAATGTTGAATAACAATAACATTGAAGGTCCTTAGTATGTTTACTTTAACTACGTCCTTGGTATGTTTACTATTTACTGCAAGTCTCACCCGTGATAAACGTATTCTGCTTTCATCTTTTAAATCTTATACGTTTTATCTGTCTGTGACCTTGAATGACCTTGAATAATTATAGTCACTGAATTTCTAATGAAAGGGACTATCATTGTAGGTATTTACAAAAGGGTGGTTCCATTTTCAAAAAGTTAAGGTGACCTTGATATCTCTAAACAAATGACATTTCTTTGAAACGTCAGGGAATAGTACAGCAGTAGGATCGTTACAGAAACGATTAGAGGCTAACATAGATTTGCGCCAACGATTTGACCAAGTCCAAACAAAAATAGAAACATTAGTAGCCGGCACGGAAGTAGAAACGTTTCATATTGATGAACGAGAAGCCTTTGAAATAGCTTATTTTGACCTCATCGCAGAGGTAGAAGAACACATTTCAAGATCGCGAAACGTCTCAAATATCTCGTCAGTAGCATCACGCAGCCCAGCTCCGAGCGGTTCAGAGCACACGGCAGAGGTGCAGTTACCGACCATTTCACTGCCCGACTTCGAGGGGAATTATGACAATTGGATAAAATTGCGCGATACTTTTCAGTCATTGATCCATAATAATGAAAAGCTATCAGGCATACAGAAGTTTCACTACCTAAATTCAGCGTTGATCGGGAATGCGGCTCGCGTCATTCAATCCTTCGGAGTCTCGGAAGTTAATTATCACAAGGCTTGGAGTGCCCTCAAGGATCGTTACGAAGATTCGAAGGCACTCATTAATCACCATATCAACGCGTTATTAGATTTAGAATCCATTGCGAAGACATCACAAGACGCGATGAGAAATTTTAATGACGACGCGAACAGTCATTTGTTGGCTTTAGAAGCATTGAAGGAACCGGTAGATAAGTGGGACTGCTTGCTTACCGTAATTCTCGCGCGTAAATTCGACACTATGATGGCAAAAGAGTGGAAACAAAGGGTATTGTCAAGTTCAGGTACGCTGTCATTACGGGACATGATGAGCTTCCTCGAAGGACAATCGAAACTCGGCGACGTAGCTAAGGCAGGCAACGATAATAGAACCACAGGCAAAGGGTACAGGGGATTAAAAAAACGTACATTCGTCGTCAACGCCAGTACGTGCCCACTATGTAATGATGCACATGGTCTCTACCTGTGTGGCTAATTCAAGGGTCTTTCAGTAGCGGAAAGAACAAGGACAGTACAAAGCCTAAGGTGTTGTTTTACTTGCCTACAAGCAGGTCGTCGGGTAAAAGATTGCCCGCGTGGTCACTGTAGGAAATGCAACAACAAGCATCACAGCTTATTGCATCGCGATACTCCCAGTAGGAACCCAAACACAGGTCCATCGACCATCACTACAGATAGAAATCCACTGGTCGAGTCACTTCTCGCCAATGTACATACCAAACAAGAAGAGTACACGGCCTTATCAACAGCTATTGTTTACATAGCTGATCAAAGGGGAAACCAACACGAATGTCGCGCATTGTTAGATTCGGGTTCACAGGTCCATTTAATGACCAATCATCTTAGGAAGCGACTTGGATTAAATGCTAATACTTCGGACACGATTTTAAAGGGATTAGGCGGAATAAGAAACGTTGCATCGCGGACATCAAACCTTACGTTCATGTCTAGTGTGAGCAGGTTTAAGGCAACTATCAAATGCTACTCAATAGACAGTATTACGGAATACATGTCCAGCAATCCGCTGGAGCATATTCGAATCAGTGTACCGCCAGGAAAACTAGCTGATCCTAACTTCCATAAGGCTGGAAACATAGATTTGTTAATCGGTGCAGGATTATTCTGGAAAATTCTTAGTGTAGGACAACACGTAGCAGGTAGCGGCGATTTGCTTTGGCAAAAAACCCTACTCGGTTGGGTTCTTGGAGGAACGGTGAGCTGGCCCTCACAAAGTTTCTCTCGCGACGGTCATACCCACTTTACTACAATTGAGGAATTACACCAAAAACTAAGTAAAGTCTGGGAAATTGAAGATCCTAATCCTAATAGTCAGTCATATGAGCAAAGATTCACAGCAACTGCCAAGCGGGACGATAACGGGCCTTTTATAGCCACAGACCTCAGCAGTGAGGCATTCATAAGCTGTCTCAAACGTTTCATTTCGCGTCGAGGCAAGTGCCAGGCCATCTATTCAGACAATGGCACAAATTTCGTTGGTGCACACAATGAGCTACAGGAACTCAAAGAGTTATTAACAACTAGCAAGCACAATGAACAGATTTTAAATCATCTGAGTCATGAAGGAATCCAATGGCATTTTATTCCTCCCCATTCACCACATTTTGGAGGTCTATGGGAAAGTGCGGTCAATTCCGCAAAACACCATTTAAAACGAGTCATTGGCGAGCAGAGATTAACATACATGAAGAGATGTATACTCTCCTTACGCAGATTGCAGCATGCATGAACTCCAGACGATTATCTCCTCTATCCACCGATCCTACCGATCTCAATCCACTCACGCCTGGTCATTTTTTAATTGGCGACACATTAACCACGTTCCCCCAACAAGACCTGAGGGAAATTCGATTAAATAGACTGTCCAGGTATCAGATGCTGCAACACTTTTGGCAACGGTGGCAAAAGGAGTATCTCCACACACTCCAACAGAGGTACAAATGGCGGAGTAATTGTACACCCAGGCCCAAGGTCGGTCAGCTAGTGACCCTCAAGGAGGACAACCTTCCACCGCTGCGATGGCGGCTAGGAAGGATACAAGAACTGCATCCCGGATCAGACAACGTGATTAGAGTCGTGACTGTCAAGGTCTCAGATGGAGTTCTGAAAAGACCAGTCACAAAGATCTGTCTTCTACCGATAGATGAGGACAAGGACACTCAAAAATCTAGTAGATAACTTAGCGTTATTATATGTTCCGTCTCAACACCGTCTCCTTTACCTACTTTACCTAGTTTCGAGCGTGCCTTCCCAGTCCCACATCTGGCAGCCAAATTTCCGACCGTCGCAGGCCATACCTGGACGCGACCCGCCGGAGTTCGCGGATTCCTGGAAGTTGTCGTAAAACTATAGTCGGGTCCCAACCATGGTTTGACCAATCACAACAGCGACGATTTCCAGGGTTTTCCGCGACTCCACGAAGGGTGGGAGTTTGGCCGTCACGAGATGGATCGTGAGCGAAGACACCGTAATCAGTCAGCAACGACATTCGCAAGAGACAAGTAGCATTTTTATAGAACATAGTCCTTTCCGTTTACATCATACAAACCCGCCTACTTGTCGACGATACTAAGTTCGACTCCGGAGATACCAAGTATTCTTCGTCACTGTTCATCAAGAACAAATCTATTGTATATATCCAGCCTCACGGCCCTTGGTACAGTTATAATAAATAGTGCGTTGTACGGAAGAGTATTGGAGTCATTCGATATCCCAACCGATACAATTGGAAGCAGTTCAAGCCAAAGTCAAAGAATCAACCGCGACAGACTTGACGAAACATTATACATATGTACATAGCTTCCCTAGTGTAACCAACTTAGAGTATAAATGTTATTCTTAAGTATTCTTAGCTCTAAGAATTTAATGTATTACAAATGTACGTTATTGAACGCTGGCCGTTCAAGGTGGGCGGCATGTTAAGGCGAAAGCGCATAATAGAGGATCCGCTACCTTGGTGGGACCTACAGGTCAAACCAGATGTTTTAATTAGCAAGTTCCGAGTGCTGAGCCACGGTCACCCATTTCTTAGAATGGTTGTCCGGGTTCATACACTCTGAGAAATAGTACACAGAGCAATAAAACATCTGGTCGCCAAGCCAGCGCAACCCCCTCACACCTGGGGTTGGGACTGTCCACGACACAGGTAGCGCCCCCCCCCCCCCCCGACTTGTACCGCCCTACTAACTCTAAGAATTCTTGGAATCCATCCGCGGAATCCTCCGCAAGCCAGGGTATGCAGTCAGGAGAAGGGGCAAAAAAGGGCCTTATAAGCGTCGCCCACGGTCAGCGACGGGGAATAGATAGATAGAACATAGCGAGTAGACACAGTACGTTGAGGAGAGAACAAGTCAATAGAGTCAAGGGACAAGAACAGTGTAACCCATATACATTCAGAACGATAGTCGGTCTGAATCATCTATTAGAGATAGGCGTTAATAGAACATCCAACCTGTAAACCATAGTATCTTTCGGATCCCTCACCGTAAACGAGGGTGGTCCTTCGAGCAAAAATAAACAGGCACTCATCGTGCAATATACAGAGCACTAGTTAATTAGAAAGTTATTGGTGCCCAAACATAAACCCGCCACTAAATGTGCTAGAGGATAACATAAAGGAAACTGTTGAGAGAATAATACTTTTCTTTTCTCTGTTAATTGGTGTTGATCTGTATATTTGTGAGTTGTGTGTACGTGGGTGGTGATGCGTGTGAGTGAGTGGAGCTCGGGTTAAGGTGCGGAGCTCCCAGAGTATTAGTATATCCGCTACTATGCTAGAAGGAACAGATTCATATGTACATTAATCCATAGAAAATATACTGTAAAATAAACTAATTAACCGTGGCGCCCTCGTCTGAGAGCGCGCACCGTTTTGTGTCGCCAGAATCGAGCCATGACGAGTATACTCGTCAATCACAGAGTAAGTTGCGCTGGTAAGATATTGGATCAAAAAGATGGGTTTATTTTATAAAATTGACAATTTTATTACTAATATTTACTTATTTGGTTAACATAAACATATATTACATACATATTAAACTAACAATGTAATACAAATTAAACATTATACATATAAAAGTAAGAATTTAAATTCCTGCTGTGGAGTGGTATTCGGCGAAACAGGGTACTATACACAATGGGACTTTGCAAATGGAACACCAGTAACGCGATTCCTTCCTGATCTTACGTTTATAGCAGTGTGAACACCTTCGCGTAGGGTTGTCTGTTTTCGAAGTTCCGGGTATATAATCCGGAACATGATCCCGGCCTAACTGGCTTACATTAGGTCTAAATGGCAGAGTTTGTGTCGATTTTTTTCTTCGAATTGGATACGTCACAATAGTGTCTTCAATAAATTGTAGCAAAAAGTTGATTCGCGATAATGTGAAATATTTTTCTATAGTACTTCTTGAGTCGTTTTCTTGCTGTGGAGTACCCTATGATAATTCCATCGCTCATATCCACTCCACCCATTTTTTTATTATAATCAATCACTAGTTCCGGTTTTTTTGTTATTATTTTCCTTTTCTCTGTTTCTATTACGTTGTCATTATGTACAGTACTTACTAAATAAACCTCCCTTTTATCTTTCCATTTCATTAACATAATTTTATTTTTAAATCTAACAACGCATTCGCTTTTTCTAATAGGGGCTAGGAGCTATCAATAGGCTCAGCGCCTGGTCGGCGTCACGCATTTCTCCCATGACTGACCATACCTGAAGGAACCCTATTATAAATCAACTTTCTGACTTTTGCCTTTGCCCCTTTTAGGCTAACATTTAAAAAACGTTATCATCGCACATAAATGAATTCGTTATGCGAACTGGTAAGCTGTTTCGGTCGGTGCATACGGGGACGCATGAATTCATCTCAAATTATTTATATTTTTTATTTGTTTATTTTATTCCGGCATGGCCTCAAAATATTCTAAACATCTTGAAATTTGAGAATATGTTTTGTTTTTCTCAAAAATTACAACTTAAATAGTCAATGGTCACTATTTTATACGCATGACGAGTATACTCGTCAACACACAAAATCTTGCCACTTCTCCATGACGAGTATACTCGTCAATCACAGTTACCTGGTTAAGAGAGAGTTAATTAGCAAATAAAACAGAAACAATAGATCTACTAAAGCAAAATACAAACATTAAAAACTTCACAGTCAAGAATGTGAATACAAGAAAATCCGCAATATACAAAAAGACCCAGGAAAACCACCAAAACTAAGAAAATTGTTCCAAGAAAATAAAATATACTATTTCACCTATAGCCCGAAAGATGAGAGAGCCCAATCTGTCCTGGCAAACGGCGTTGATCACAGTTATGACCCGGAAGAAGTCTTGTAAGAACTACGCACTCATGAAGAAGATGACCTGAAATTCATATGTAAGATGTGGGGGGGTGTATGTATGCGTGTGTGTGTCGCGAGGCGATTGTTTTAGGAGTGGCGAATGAGTGCGTCAGGGCTTCTTGGGTGTGACTCGGAAAGTGCGGATGCTGCCAGGGGCCATCCCGTTGTGCTAATAAATATAATATACCACATTAATTCAGAGGATCGCAAATTATCCCGACGCCCTTACATCCTACACATGAAGGTATCGAGCTTGACAACCAGGAACTAAGGAACAACACAAATCTTCGCATATTTTGAGTACAATTATCGCCAGGGAGATCAACAGAGGCACTGAGAAATATTAAGAACGTTCTACACCAAATAATAACCTGGGAGAAGCACACAAAGGCAGAAGTGGTACAATGCAAGAAATGCCAGAGGATTGCGTCACGTAGCCTCCAATTGTAACCTCAAATATAGATCTGTTAAGTGTAATGATAACCACGATCCAGGGCAATGCAACAACGTGAGCACAACAGACAACATGGGTAGGGAAGAACTATACTGCGTTCTCTGTAAAAGCTTTGGACACCCTGCATCGTACAAAGGATTCCCAAGACGCAAGGAACCAATACAAAGTTACAGAGCCAGACCAGATAGCAACAAAAGGCAAAAAGAGATTGTGAAGCAACACATAAACAAATATATAAATCCAACTGTCTCCTTTGCAGATATAACAAAATGCAAGACACATGGCGACAGAAGTATAGCAAATACCCAACAATTTCCAGCTCCGCCAAATACACAAAACAGAAGCAGCAGCCACATAAGCCAATTAACGCTAAGCACCAACATAAAGGAAACAATCTCGGAAATAACAAACAGGGAAATGAAAGTAATAATGGAAATGATTGCAAACTCACACAGAATTGATCACATATACAGCCTGTTAATAGGTCAAAAGTGAATAATTCAAGTAAGCAAAACTTCAAAACAAGACCCTTAAAAATAATTAGCATAAATGTGAATTCAATTATCCAAAATCAAAGAAGAGCAAATTTACTAGCATGAATAAAAAAAAGTACAAACCCGACATAGGTTTGAGGCTGATGAATGAGCTGATGAATGAAACAAAACTAACAACAAACACAAAATTTAATTTAACACGTTGAGTGCCGCGTCAGTCGCCGGCGACTGACAGTGTAAAATATGATATAAAAATAAAAAATTTACATTGTTTTAAGTAGTTACCTAAAATTTATTTAAAGTCCACTTTAAACATATGTTTCGGGCTAAGGCGAGATTTTGTATGGAAATTTGTCATAGCAAACGTGGAAAAACCCATAATAGGGGCAGACTTTTTAAGCTACTACGGTATGTCAGTATACTTACGAAATCGCAGGCTGATAAACAGCAAGACTCACCTATCTTCGCCGGGGAAGATAGTAAATGCAGTCGGGTCAATTAAAATAGTAGTACAAGTACACAACAAGGTACAACGGTTATTACAAGAACTTTCCGACCTCACCAAGCCACCAACAAAGATTTACGCACCTAAACACCATACAACGCACCATATTAAAACAGAACCAGGACCACCAGTAACGAGCAACCGGTTGCCAACAGATAAACTGATAATCGCCAAGAAAGAATTCCAAGAACTACTGAAACAAGGAATTATCAGGCCATCGCAGAGTAATTGGTCTTCACCTCTGCACCGGGTGCAACAACCGAACTATATCAATATCTGTTTACAAGTAGTTTAAGCATATTTTTTAAATATTTTAATCTGTACTACACGTAATATACGTGTATACGTAAATATGACTTTGGAGCGCATGTTTGTCTTTAAAAATAAGACATTTAAAAAATATGCTTAAACTATGTTTAAACTAGTTCGGTTGTTATGTAGTTAAAAGTTAAGAAAATGAAATGCAAAAAAATTTAACCCAAGTGAGATGCGAACCTACAAAAAAATTCCGCAGCGTTTCAACAGCTTGACGCTTTGCCACGGGACCACCGCACCAACTGAAATGATTCATTACGCTCTAGGCTCTAATAGCACAGTAATTCCAATTTTCTCTATTTATTTAGTTTCCTTAATTGCTATATTGCTTTGCTGCATGCAAAAACATTAATTACTGCACAAACACTTATTTAATAGAGAATAATACGAAAGTTCGACCTATAAGTCAATTAGACACGCAAAAAACGCCGAAAAACCGGTTTTTAATTTTTTTAACTACGGCGCACCCAATCAAAAAATCTAAAAAAAATTGAGAGCAATACTATCACTAATACCTACTTACTCAAATAATATAATTATATTAGGTTGGTGCATATGAAATGTCGGATTTTTAAGTGAATATATAAAACTGCATATCTTTTTTCAAAATTTGTTTATTTAATCAAAGAATGCTCCATTTCCTTGAATACACTTTTCCCAAAGAGATTTTAATGCATAAATGCCTGTCTTAAAGAAATTCTGATCTTTGGAATCAATAAACTCCGATGGAATTTTTCAGACCGTCTTGATTTTCATAGTGTTTAGCCCGTAAAACCAGTTCTAAATGTTTAAAAAAATGAAAGTCGATTGGCGAAAGATCTGGTGAATAAGCTGGGTGTTACAAAATTTTATATTTTAACTCATTTAATTTTGCAATCGTTTTGTACGACGTATGCGGCCGAGCGTTGTCGTGGATAAGTAATGGGCCATGCCGATTAATAAGTGATGGACGTATAATTTTCAATTTGTTATGCATTTCATCAATGTACTGGCAATACTTTGCGGCTGCAATTGTCTCCCCGGTTCAAAGTAATGGGTAGTGAATTACTCCAGTCACATTCCACCAAATTGTTATTAAAATTTTCCGTGGATGACGTGATGGCCTTGGAGTATGAGCACAAGTCTCATCCCTATCAAGCCACCGAGCACACCTTTTCCTATTGTCGTAAAGAACCCTTTTTTCTTCACAAGTAATAATTTCATCGAAAAATGGCTCTCGATGAAATCGGGTTAGTAATGATGAGCATACGTTCAACCGATCCAGCTTATTTCGCTCGGTTAGTTCGTGCGGTACCCACTTATCCATTTTTTTCACCTTGCCAATTTCAGAAAGGTGTCGCAATATTGTTGTATGGTCAACTTTCATTCTGATAGCAAGTTCCCTTGTAAATACAGTTGGATTCGTTTCCACCAGTGCTTTCAGAACATCATTATTCACAGACGTTTTGGGTCTTCCACGCGATTCATTTTGTAGGGAAAAATCACCAGACCGACATTTTTCGAACCAACGCTGCACTTTTTGTTTGTTAACAGTATTCTCCCTAAACACCTGCTTCATATTGCGTGTAGCTTTTGCAGTATTATTGCGAAGTTTATACTCATATAAAAAATTTACACGAATATCGGTTGAATTCATATCCGCACAAAATTCAAAACAGATAACAAAAGGGCACACTTTTTAAAAAATCTTCTTTGTTAAAATATGACTCTGGCAATGGACAGTACGACTGTACAAGAGATTATGCCAAAAACAAAAGCATAACGAAAGTAGGGAGACAAACGTTCACATGTAAAGAAAATCCGACATTTCATATGCACCAACCTAATAGAACAGTACTCTCTCCTTTAATGATCATTGTAATCTGATAGTTGCCAAATCCAGCAAGGCACTCGGTTTTGTCATTAGATTTTGTCTACATTTTAGTAATCCTCATACACTTATAACTCTATACATTTCATTAGTGTTACCTCATCTAGAATATGCATCAACCATATGGTCACTGTCAACGCAGACCCATTGTATTCTGTTGGAGAGAATTCAACATAAATTCCTGAGATTTCTGGCCTATAAGAATGGTACTCCGATGTTCAAGTATGATCATGATTACGGCCCAATTATGCGTAGGTTTAATATAAGAACCCTTGAAGAGCGTCGAACTTTACACGATCTCACAATTTCATATAAAATTGTAAATAATGAACTGAATTGTTCCTGCTTACTTAACTGCCACTTTGCCGTCCGCACGTATAATCGAGATTCTTTTATTTGGCGCCGGCAGGAGTCGTTCAGATCTTTGCGCCTGTCGCCGGCGTTTTTCGGCAGATCATGAAACGATTTTACTAATCTCTATAGTTCTCAGTCCTCCCTCCTTTTTCACGAAATTTCAAAGATGTATGAAAATAAATGCATGGTTGTTTAATATTATATATATATATATATATATTATTTATATATTATTTTTCTGAAAACACAAGCAATATTAACGTATCGGCCACTTAAAGCCCATTCGTCATATACAACTTAATGGAAATGAAAAATAGAAACAAAATCGAAATTTTTAATTTATAATTATAGAAAAAAATACAGTTTTTTATTTCATGGTGGATTATTACATATATATAACATGAACAGAAAACAAAAATATTAATATTTAAGGCAAGTATGATATTTCTCGAAACATTGTCCAAGATGTAAGGGTACTAAGCATTCAGCTCACATAAAGCTACTCTCGCTTCTTTTTTTACTAGCAGAGCAAACTTTACATGGACGTCGTACATATCGGTTTGTTTTCCCTGATCCAACAATTCTGGTAACTTTATGTTTCTACATATCACCCGAAAGTCTCTGGGGGTGATCAAATTTTGGTGTGCGAGGTGTAGAGAACAAGTAGAGAAGTACTAGAAATATCATTTGATACATTTTTAGTATTTGCGAATTCCTCGACCCAAGAACGTCCAACAGCATATAAACTTTTTTTATATTTTATAATATTGCCGTTCAACTCAATATATAATTTAAATGCATTAAACATTGCGCAATTTAAAAGGAACAAGACTACCTTCTTTGTCCACTTCACCGTTTTTCTCATGATGGAATAATATGATAAATACTGATCTGCCAAATCTACACCGATCATATATTTATTATAATCTAAGACGGAATGCGGTTTTATAATCTCTTGTTTCGTTTTCCAGTGTATTTGATTGGTTTTCGTTAATTCTCCCGAATGTATCGTGGTAACCATGTATACGCTCTTATGTTTCGGCTTCCACGCCTGTACTAAAACTTCACCCTTTCTTTTACATGCATATTCTCCAGTTTTCAATCTGAGATGCCGTAAAGACTCGGGAGCACCTCTATTTGCTCTAATTGTACCGCAAACTCGTGTACCATTTTTTATAAGCAATGCTGCGGTATTAATGCTGTTATAATAGTTGTCCATGTATAAGTGGTATCCCAAACATATATTTTTATCAAGTAATGACATTATTGTCTGGTCCAATTTTTTGCCTTCCGCACAATATATTTCCATGTTGGAAAAATATCCGCTTCTAGCTTCGCATAGCATACGACAAAGTAGGCCGTACTTTATTATTTTTGCCGGATTGTAGGTTTTTATAGATAATTTTCCACGCCATGGAATAATGGATTCATCCAGCGAAAGTTCTTTCCTAGGCGTGTATACCGATTTAAATTTATCTAATAAATAGTTCAGTATGGGCTGAATCTTCTCGAGCTTATTAGAACCGGTTATTGTTTGATTGTTCGAAAAATGCCACGTGTTCCAAATCTGGCGAAATCTATTACGTGGCATTATAGTGGAGAACGATGGTGTTTTCGTATAAAACTCTGAGGACCAGTAATCATCTTTTACATCTTTCTTTATCTGGCCCATCATTATAATCATGCCAAGAAATTTTTTCATCTCGGCTAGAGTAATATCATTCCACGTTGACATTTTCTTCCCCTCATTCATCTTGTCCTTATTTTGCTGGTAATAGATGTTGGATTCAGTTACCATTAATTGAAACAAATCATTGCCAATAAACAATTCGACGACTTTTTTTACGCTTGTCTTATCAGTAGGAAAAATCTTTGGACTGGGTTCAGCAGTAAAATCTGGTATGTTAGGAATTATATCGACTTGTGACCATACTTCACTGCAACTATGCGGTTCTGTGGACATTTCACAATCACTGGAATCATCGGAATCACTTGAATACTGTAATGGAACAGCTCTTGATCTTCTCCTTGAACCCACATCACTATCACTGTCCTCGACTTCTATATCAGAATCTTCTGAATGTATCGAATAATCCGATAGAGTGTCCGCAATATACTCATTAATAATTTCACTCATATTATATGGGTAAAAAGGTAGAGAATAATAAGACTTGTTATGCTGTTCAACCAAAAGCGAACCATCGTACACGTTTTGTTTTTAAAGGATAACAAATTAAGATCGACGTAACCATGGCAAGTGAATGCAAATCGATGTGTAAAACACCCATAACAGCAACAAAAATTCCACATCATCGTGGGGCTGGCGCTGAACTGATAGACCCAGAAATCCGCATTATCGCGGGGCCGGCGCTCAAGCGATAGACTCAGAATCCCGCGTTTTCACGGGGCCGGCGCTCAAGCGACAGACTCAGAATCCCGCGTTTTCACGGGGCCGGCGCTCAATGTGTTAATTAACTGTAATGCACCTTGTTACTTAATGCGGTAGGCACCGTTATTCTATACCCCGACGTACTCTTCTAGATTTAGTTCAACAGATCCTGTTGCCAGAATTTGTCACACTGCAAATTTATATGGCAATCACATTGATGTCTTCTCTATCTCGCTGAATAGACCTAAGGAGCAGTTATATCGTGCGCAAATACAATAATGTATTAGTTACTTTCCTCATAAAATTGTTCATAAGTTCAATATTGTTATTATAGGTTGCGTTTAATGTTTTTATCACTCTATTTTTTTGCCTTGTTTTGTATTTTACTATGTATAATTTTTTTGTATGTGTTGTGATACTATTTTTGTTAAACTCTTTGTACTATAAGAGTCATTACCCGTAAAATAAATTTAATTAAAATTATTTACATTAAATGTATTGCAAATTGTAAATGACTGCTCAAGCTCGTAAATATCTTCACCATTTGCACGACATTGTCCGCTACAATCAACTTCGAGGGTGAACCAATCATGCACTAAGCACACAGCGCGTAAGAGACGTATCGATCATCCATGAACTTTTTGGTTGTGAGCAATAATATTTTGTACGTTGAACCACGACACTGTGAAAGGAATCTTTCGGCCCATACTAGAGAAGACTATGCAGCACATCAGGAATACTTGTCATATTAGAATATAAGCTCGTATTTCCAATGTAGTTATTTTCAGCCCAGTCTTGGACGTAACTTCATATCTTTTGAATTGCATTACTTCACGTGTTAGACAAAATTCAATCTCGAAATCTAATAATTACATCTGCCTAAAGCTAATGCCCACAAAGAGCAGTACTTTTTTAAAAAGTATTCATATATATCCCAATCCCACAATATTTACCTGAGCATGTTTTTATACGCCGGTGCTTGCAACTGATTGTGGATCAGTGCATGAATTTTCATTGCGTCCGCGCGGGTAATGATTTCCCGATTATGTTTGAATAAATAAGGGGCATTTTCCAGTCGATGTATAAAGTTCTTCACTTGGCGGGAAAAATACAAGCCGCGCGGCTGACAGTACGCTGCAAACTGTGGCGGAATTATGGAGATCGTGCACGTTGGACGATCGTACGATCGGTGAAATGCATTTGATGCAGAGCCGCCGATGTTTGGCCACCCCATGAGTCCACGATGTATTAAAATGGTTCTGTGTTCACATAAGGCTTGATGACCTTATTATAACTTATAATAACTTGAAACTCAAAGACTTATTGAAAATTCGCGGGTTAGCTACAACCGGCGCGAAGGATGAATTGATAGCCCGATTGAACGATAACGACCCTTCAGGCCAGTGGTTAATTGCAGTGCGCGAGAGTGCAGGTACGCGAAAAAATAACGCGGGCGTCGCTGAAATCGGTGACGACGAAGGTGCCGTCGGGAGGACGAATATCCCGAATACAGCCTTAACGACGAAGCGATGCGAAATCGTAGCGATGTGGATCTTCTCCGTCGGGAAAATGCACTCATGGAGCGCGAACTTGCAATTATGTAACGCGAACTTGCATTAGCTGAGAGCACGCAACGATCGAACGCGACCGAGGAAGGGCGACCGGCGACGCAGAGTACACATGCACGAGTAGGTGTAAAAGCTGTCGCGGAATTACTTAGTTTCTTAGAGAGAAAGTAGGAGGATTTTCCAGCCTGGTCGAAGCAAGTGCGAGTGTTACAAGCGACATCCCGATTGAAAGACGACGAAACGAAAATTTTTGTTGGAATGAGACTTCGGGGAAAAGTGCAGGAGTGGATGCAGTCTCGTCCTGAATTTCTTGAGGTCAATGTTGATGTGTTCGTAAAAGCCAAGAGTTAGTGGACTGTATGTTTGATTAAAAGTATTAAGCGCGTATCTTAATAACTATTTATTAATTGGCTAACCTTAGGCACTAGTACACGGAGTTTCAGTCATACGCACACACACGCACTTAAGTAATTACACGCAATAAATCAGTAAGCAAAGTAGAGAAAGCAGCCCAAAGCAGATAAGCACAGAACGCAGAATTACAAGTAAGCACACCAGTAAATTAACCCGTATAAAGTTACAAAGAAGCAATGAACCAGAAAGTAGTTGTAATCGCACGTGTTAAGCTGTAATCGTCGATACACCCGAATGCGTAGAATAGATTACCAGAACAGAAGACCCGAACAAAAAGAGGTCCGTCGCCGGTCGCACCAGTATTTATGATTTGAATGGGGGGCTACCCCTTTAGGGGAGCTCACGCGCTCGTGACGCATCGAGCATGTTCGGGAATTCAATTCCTTCTAGAAGTTTCGCACGTGCTGCGTAGAAGACATTGTTTCCAGAACGTTCGAGTATTGAAAGTTTTTGCATCATAGTTAAGACGCCAGAAGAGAAGCCAGAAAAAGAGTCGAAAGTAAGCATAACACTCTGTGACTACATCGAACGCTCTGGACTTCGAAAGTTCCTCGACATGATGAGTTGTCAACTAACTTTGAGAAAATGTTTTATCACCGGCCAAGCAAGAGTGTAGTGCGCAAGATATTTCACGACCGCACGTGGAAAAGGGACGAGTCGTTCGAGGATTATTTCCACGATAAGATTATTAAGATGAATCGTGTACCGATTGCAGATCAAGTTGTGGTTGTCGATCAACTTATTGACGGTATTCCGGATCCGCCGCTGCGAAATCAAGCGAAAATGCTCTGTTTCGAAACACCCGAATCATTGCTGCGAGCATTTGAAAAGCTTACGTTGCCGTCATCGAGTCAACGGGGAATCGGACGGGGAAAGCCGCAGAAAACGATGGTGCAGAGGAACACCGAAGAGAGTCGGCGATCCAACGAAAAGACGCCGAAGAAGAATGCAGTCAAGTGCTACAATTGCGGCGAAGCAGGGCACCTCAGCAAGAGTTGTCCACCGGAAGAACTCGGCGTGAAATGCTTTCAATGTGGCGAACATGGGCATATTTCGGTAGCGTGTGTGAAGCGTAATGGTAAAGAAGGTGTGAAGGACGCTATCTGGTGGTAGTGTCACCTGCGAGGAAAACGTTAAAAACGGTAATGTACGATGCCGATCTGCCGTGGCGTAGCTTCAGGCTGGGATCAGCTAGGTGATTTAAATACTGGATAGTGTGGAGAGGGTGGTCTCGCTTAATTTTCCAAGTTACTATCACAATATTTTATTTACAATGCTATTTACACACACACTGACTGTTCACACTTGTATCTAAGGTTGTTGGTATATGCGAGAACTATCGTTTAGTTCTCGGGGCCAACTTCTGGTAACAACATCTGATTATAAAGCTTAACTGTTATTAACTTCAAGGGATAGACTTTGGTATATCTTAGGTTCCAGTATCAGGGTTCTTTGGTATGAACTTAATCTGAGTAACTGTTTATTGGTAAGTGTCTTATGCCCTTGAGATGTCGAAGATGACTGAATTCTTGGTCGTCGCTCACGATCCAGCTCGTGGCGACCAGAGTCCCTACCCCTGTGGAGGCGTGGAAAATCCTGGAATCTGTCGCTGGTCTAATTGGTCAAACCATGTCGGGATCTTCCTATTGGTAGCAATTGTTTTGCGACACATTCCAAGAATCCGCGAACTCCGAGGGATCGCGGCCAGGTAGGTTCCACGAAAGTCGGGACATTTGGTTACCAGATGTGGGACTGGGCCGCGCGCACTAATCTAGGTAAAGTTAATTGCAGGGCGCAGGGATCCGTACGTGGATCAAAACAATAGAACGAAGATACAATAGATCCCTACGCCGCTGCAGCGGCGACCAGTCCCAAAGTCAAGCGACCGCTCGAATCATACAATGTCAATGCCTTTTACGGCATTGCCAAACAGTTTTTAGGTGACAAAGACCCGAACGGTGCGCTTGCTTGATCGTGAGCGAAGTATTAGTGGTAATAAACCAAATCGTACTCAAGGTAACGGTGCTAGGACGGAACAGGTAAGATTGAACAATTCTAACATAACGGCCCTCGTCGACACGGGCAGCGATTTAACGCTCATGAGAGCAGAGTGTTATATTAAAATCGGCGCACCTCGCTTACAAGAAAGCGAAGTAATATTTCGAGGTATCGGTTCGGATGACAATAAAACATTGAGTAAATTCACGGCGAACATTTTTTTTATGGAAATTTACTCGATCGTGGTGCATGTAGTTTCCGACATACCACTTAGAAAGGACCTTCTCATAGGATCCGATTTTTTGAACATGGTCAGTGTAACAATAAATAGAGGCGCCGTATCGATCGATAAAATTGAAGAAGAATTTGTTGTTGATGGGAATATTCCCGAGATATATGGTATTGAATGTGAAGAAAATTGTAATGATTTAGATCTTTCGCATATCAATGACGAAAATTTACGAAAATTCAATAATCAGAAAATTCACGACATGGTTGTAAATTATGTTCCTAAAGACGCGCGAAGTAAATGTAAAGCTGAGTATCGTATTAAAGGACGATGAGCCTGTTTATCAGAGAGCGCGACGTTTAGCTCCGACGGAAAAAGATATCGTGAACACACAAATAAACGACTGGATGGTATTGTACGGCCGTCGCTCTCCGAATATACCAGTCCCATCGTCTTAGTGAAGAAGAAAGACGACTCTATACGTTTATGCGTCGACTATCGAAAAATTAACCAAAAGATTGTAAAAGACTATTATCCGTTGCCGCTCGTGGAAGATCAATTGGACGCATTGCAAGGCGCGACGATTTTCAACACGCTAGATCTGAAAAATGGATTCTTCCATGTCCCATTGGGCGAAGATAGCCGTAAATCCGACGCTTCGATGTTCGGTTTCGGATCGATTGTAATGCAGCGCAGCGACGACGAAAATACACCCGGTATATTTCGCAAGCGGAAAGACGACACCGGCCGAGGCGAAGTACACTAGCTATGAGCTAGAGGTACTAGCGATGGTGAAATCTCTCAAAAAATTAAAATATATCTGTGGCGCACCGACGCGAGCGGGCACAAGCGTTCCTTGGACGTTCGTTCGGTGCGTCCGAGTGGGGAGAATCGTCGTTCGGGGGGAAGCTTTTGTTTTGGGAGCAGTTTTTTGTTTTACGCGCTCACGACGAGCAGTAGCGATCCATGCCCCGTCTGAGCATGCAGAATAAGTTTATCGGTACGCAGAGTGATTGTAATAAAATGGAACCAGAGTGATTGTAATTAAATAAAGATTTATGAATTTACGCACCGCCTCATATCTATTAGGAATGCATTTAAAAATTGTGACTGACTGTTCGTGATGACCGACTGTTTGTGACTGGCTTTTTCCCCCACGATGAGGAAGCGCGATTTATGTGTGCGCGTAGCGAGGTGGGCTCTCCTTCTAGAAGAGTTTGATTATGCTATCGAGCACCGATCAGGCACCTAGATGATTCACGTTGACGCGCTGAGCAGAAACCCTCTACCGACATGTTTATTGTTGAACGAAGATGCAGATAACCTAACGGCTAGGATTCGAAGGGCGCAGCAAGACGACGAAAATATACGACGCATTTTTTAACTAACAACACAAGGAAAAATAAATGGATACTCAGCAAAAGGCGGGTTACTTTTCAAGATTGTCGACGACGATGTTCGACTGATTGTACTGAAAAGTCTGCAGGCACAGCTGATACGGCGAATTCATGGGAATGGACATTTTTCGGTGACGAAAACCGAAATACTCTTGAAGCGGGACTACTGGTTTTCAGGTCTTAGGCCTAAAATCGAGAAGACTATTAGAAACTGTATCGACTGTATCTTAGCGGAGAAGAAGACAGGAAAACTAGACGGTTTTCTTACTCCTATCGACAAGGGTGAGGTACCCCTTGATACCTATCACATAGACCATTTAGGACCCTTAACATCGACAAAAAAAAATTATCGAAATATTCTTGTCGTTGTCGACGCGTTTACTAAGTTTGTGTGACGAAATACGCAGAGCACAGAAACAATTATCAGAATCGCCCGAGATTATGATCAAATTGAATATTTTAGTACATAAGTAATAGTTGTCTAATAAATACCATTGTTATTAAAGTCAGTGTACTACAATATCGTTCCCAACAACAAACCAAGTCTTACTCAATACATTTTGATTAAGGACATGAAGGACACCATAAGTCAAAATAGGTCACATACGTTACAATATTCGTCTACCTGCTTTTCTACTTCTTTTATCACACGTGGTCCGAACCTACCTCCTACTTCTTGAAGTCACAGATAAACTTTGGGCAGGAGTTTACCGGATAATGTGATCGCGTATTGTGCTGTTGACGAATGTGGTAATTTGGCAGTATTTATGGTCACTACTTCTGTAGCCCTTCCACGCTGCACGGATAATGTTCTTGGAGGATCTATTCAGTATTCACATCCAGTTTGATCTGTGTTTATTACGAAATCCTCATCAAATCCTGACACAATTGAGGAAATCTGTTGCCAGAACAATTGCACTGCACTTAATGTTTTGTCCAAAGTACATACTTCTCTCCTGCTTACGAAACGGGTCGCTTTGCAATGACGGATCCTGTGTTCTTTTTTAAAATCGCACAGCCACGATCGGCTTGCTTCAAATTTCAGTACACTTGCCGAAAATTGGTGAGCTCTGTGCAATGTCCATTGCTGAAGCATCAACGTTGTTATTTGATACTTTGCAGCACGAGCCTGTATAAATCTACTACCCATTTCTTTATTATTTCAAATTTGTCGAATTTGTTCCCGTTTTGCTGTACGTCTTGCTTTCATATTGAAAGTTGTCTCGCAGAACGTAAATGTGTTGTCGCTTGTGATCGAAGTGACTTTCAGGACCAATTCGCATTTAATTCCATGAAAAGTCAGGCCAATGAAAAGTCAGGCCAAACGCGGGTGCCTTGATTGTCGCGGTGAAAGGCGAGCGGTGGAGCGCGCGTGCCGAAACTTGAGACCTATTCTTACGACCGAGCGCAAGGTAGTCGTGCCCGTATTTACTTCACGCGATGGAACTCTTGTGAAATTCAAATGAATTTGAATCAAAAACTTTTAAAAAATACTTCTGTACCAAGAAGCAGCACTATGTTCTAGGTAGCACGTGCTCTCTACACGGGCACACACAATCCCATTCGAAATGTTCATACTTGGTCCAAAACTAAGACCACGAGTCAGACTCGTGATATTCATGTTCGACCTGAAATGTCGAGTACGAGTCAAGCTCGTGATATTCATGTTTGGTCTGGAACTGAACAACGAGCCCGACTCGTGACATCCATGTTTGGCCTAAAATTTTCATCACGAGTCAGACTCATCAAAATAGTGCAAGGGGTTAATCCCGCCATTGCGATTACGCTCCCTTTCACGTGACATGATACTTTATCCGATCGGCATTGAATTATTTTCTTAGTTCATATTCTTCCTCGCGAGTCGCTAATGATTCTTCTTCAGATTGTTACGAGCCCAGGGCGAGTGGAATGGACAAGCGTGGTCGCAGCTTATATTTCCCGATCGCGAACCTTGATTCTCTTGGTGGAGTATTTCCAGTGTAACAGTTCCCTCTGATTAGAGTTCTGCTGTACACTGGCGAAGGACAGACGTCCCGACTTTTGATCGGTTAGCTGTTCTCTTGTTAATAACGGAACGGATGTTCCGCATCAATATAACGGATAAACCTCGTCGAGGTGAGGGTACCGCCAGTGCCTAGTAAGAGAGTTCAAGGGTTGACTCGTAATATTGTTTTGTTTACTCCGAGCGGCTGGGGCGAACGGTTCGAAGGCGTATAGTCGCTACTGAATATTTCTGCAGGGGAGATTAATATAGAGTAGACTTGTATGGTAAACAATAACACTATATATATATTGAATGAAACGCTTCTACAAGTTCGTTGACGGGATAGTCCCTTGCAAAACTGTTTAGTGATTTGAGTGCTGAGGTGCCTACTAATCTAGAGCGAACGGAGATTTGATATTGACAAACTCGAACTAGCGGTATAATGATCGAATGGATCTAATGCCCGATCTCACTGAATCTACTAGCAGCACTTCCCTTAAAGGATGAATTCAGACTCCTGGACTGAGGAAAGGGTGGCCCTTTTATACCACCTTTTTGGTTGGAAAATCCTAGGAGAAGGGTGGTCAACCAGAACCAGAACCAGAAGTCTCACCTTTTTCACGCATTTGCGGTAACGCAAAGTGTGCCAACATTCACCGATATCGATCGCCATTGACTGTCTCACCAGCTCTGAAGAAGAATGGCCCAATGGTGGTTTTGGAGCAAACACCGGCCAAACCAGTCACTTTCTCATCCTGTAATGGTGTATATTTTTGGAGTGCTTTTCAAAGAGGAAGGTCTGCTCTATCGCGTAGAGTAAATGGAATCCCCGTCGGGGGTCTAATTTTTCCGGAAATTTGAAACGAATCTCGAAAAATGAGCGCGCGGAGCGTGTCTCGCCAACTTTAACTAATGTTTAAACATATTTGCAAATTCATATTACAAAAGTAATTCATATCATTTTCTTCGTAATGATCCACAGAATTTTTTGCAATAAATAAAAACTGTCTAACTTATATACTTACGTCACAAATCTTGTTCAAAGGACACAAAAGTACCTTTTTTTCAAAATTGATTTTTTCGAAAATGGTAGTTACTGGCCACAAATGGTTTGCGGATTCGTTTTCAGCACGTCGAAATCTATAAGAATTGTATATTCGTTGTTACACCTTTTTTTTGTGTTGGACAGTGATAAAGAACACGATTGCCGAGTTCTTCTAGATGCAGGATCCCAGGCGAATTTCATCACTGAAAGACTCGCCAAACAATTAAATCTACCTCAGATGAAATTGAAAAATAGAATAGTTTCGGGATTAGGGCAAGCCAAATCATCGCTTGATTATAGTATAAATTCTATTATTAACACGTTGCGTGCCACGTCATTCATATGTGTATGACACCATAGTTTCCCAGGAGGCCGCGTCATACACATATGTATGACGGCCAGCGATGAATAAAAAAATTCATATTTCACTTATGGATAATGTTGCATGGAAATAAATGGCATATTATTAACCAGTGGAGTCTGAAAAATGTATGTGCATAGTTGGTTTTCGGAAATAGCTGTTAATAAAAATACCGCAGAGCTTGAAAATAAAGTTTTGAAATTTCACTTTTTATTAACTCCTAATATATGTAGGAATTCTGGTGAGGTTTGATTGCGAGTTGGGAACAGATCGATACGGTTAAACGTTAACAAGTAATTATTTACAACAATATACAATTATACAAATACAACAAACAGCACGTCAAGGAAACGACATTGCTATAATAGTTCGGAGTGCTATAAACCGTGTGCCACTACAAGTCAAACCAGGGTTGGGACTCTACTATAGCTGTAATTGTTTTGCGACATATTTTAGGAATCCGCGAACTCCGGTGGGAACTAATAAAATGCCATTCGAACAAATAACCGTCTAACATATATGAATGACGCCCGGCGATGAAAATAACGTGCGGGGCCACGTCATTCATATATGTATGACACCTAAAATTTTACTAATAGTTATTTATTATCAGGTTAGGTGCTTTATAAGTACTATAAAAGTTATTTCTAGGACAAAAACCAACAAATTATAGAATATTTTAATTTGGCCCCCTGGGGTACATATATCAAAATCAGCTTGGCACGGAATGTGTTAAAGATAGAAAGAAACAATTTAGCTGGGACGCTACGCTTTTCGCTATCCCTCGTATAACGGGAAGGCTCCCCTCGAAGCCGGTAGACGCAGGTAGGCTTCACCTACCTAAAAATATTAGCCTAGCCGATCCCCGACTTCGGCAAACCAGCGGAAATAGATATTTTATTAGGTGAACAGTTTTATTATAAGTTCGTCACAGACGGGCGAATACAACTGCCTAATGAGACAACGGTACTGCAAAATACCAAATTAGGCTGGGTGTTGTCGGGTGACGTTGGGAACGAAACACATGAAGCATCAACAATAGTATGCCATGTGTCCAATACCGCCTTAGATTCGCAATTAGCAAATTTTTGGGAGATAGAAGAAGGACACGCCAAAAAACACTTCACCAATACCGAAACCGCTTGCGAGCAACATTTTGCAAAAAATACTAGCCGCGATGAGGTAGGACGGTATATGGTTGAGCTACGTTTCAACGATCGGAAATTGGAATTAGGCCATTCGCACCATACCGCGGTAACCCGATTCTTAGCATTAGAAAGGAAATTTGAACGAGATCCGGGACTGCGACAACAGTACACCGAGTTTTTAGATAGTTTAGTGCACTAGGGCATATGTCTGACGTCACAGACACCGCGAAAACTGATGAAGGTTATTACTTGCCGCATCACGCGGTCATAAAACATACGAGCGCGACTACCAAAATAAGAGTAGTGTTTAAATAAGTGACATCTAATTGTTTCACTCGGTCACGAGCCTCATAGGTCATTTCTTTTTCTTGAGTCTACCGAGTTTATATGACCGCTGTGATTCGAAAAAGAAATAGAAAAACTATCGAGGCCCAATAATAGGCATATTATTGTTTTTGGACATGACCGTGGGAAACCAGAGACCGAAACGTCTAACCGTTACATATTATAATGGGGAGACGTTCGAATTTGCAAATAGCAACGGAGATGAGAGAGAGTGAGAAAGAGAATATAGTTTGACGAAATCGCCGCGTAACGAGTAATTATTCGTTCGCGCTTGGCGACGACGGTGTAACGTCGCCGACAGATAGTTGATTCTAGATAGTCCTCCGAGACAGTTGATTCCGGAGAGTCGGCAGCAGATAGTTGCTTCTAGAGAGTCCTCAGTAGCAGTTCGCATGGAGCGCATCGCCTTCGATCGTGCTTCTGTTAATACTGCTTTTAGCTTCAAACTTGTTAGCACATTGTGAAACTGAATAGAGACTAACACACGACAATTCGTGTTGACTCTTCAGCACAAATAGCTACGCCTTTTGTAATTTAGCGGTTTCAACCCTAAATTAGTACTGAGGCGAAAATCAGTGGGTTTCACCTGGTTTTCGCCACCTATTGTTATTCGACATGGGAGCGTAAGGGGTCCACTCCTTGGATGACCACTGGTCGGCGGAGCACTACATTCGTTGGCGCGCTGTTATTAACTTAAGACCCGCTACTCGTTCTCGACCGGGAACCGCCTTGGTGACGAATAAAAGCACTCAAGCGCGGCCGGAGAGTTCCGATATTGCTGTGTCGAGGCTTCCTTCACGACGCGGCGTGTTAAGGAAGACGGGTTATAACTAGCGTTGGTCCACTCTTACTCCACGTCAAGGCGTGTTGAGAAAGAAACGGTTAGATCAGCCTCCGTTGTCAGCCACCGGGACTAGTTAATAGTAACCGTGGATCTCCCCGCTCACGGAATCCATACAGGAGACTTACAACCTCCGCCTTGGTTTTCCGTTCGAGGCAATACGACTGTGCGGTCGTCGCAATAAAGATTTCATTGCGTTAAATCTAGCCGACCGCCACGATTGTGTTTCTGCAAAGAAGGAACAGATCGGCAAAAACAGTCGACGCGTGGCTTACCGTATTTAGAAGTCACGCACCAGTACACGCATAAGCACACACCGCACGGTTACCGTCGCTGGTTAAGTGTGCGCGTCATAACATTCCCGAGACAGAACATATGAACGATTATCGTATTTGAGGTGATTACACCCGTGTGTTCTTCTTCTCTTGTTCCAGAAACTAGAATCTAGGACAAGAAGGCCCGCCGAAATCCAGGCGAAATACTTTTGTAGTATACAAAGTTTAACGGTCTTTAAATAAACGGCTGTCCTTTTCAGGACAGTCAATGGGAATTAAGAGGCATATACGTTTGGTTTATTTCTTTACCCACTCTCCCTCGTCCGGACCGGAGGAGGAAGCTTTACTTCCTCCAATATCGGTTAGAGTTGGCCGATAGGATTTAAATATTCAAACAAATTTCAACAAGTAGTGTTTGATGGTTCCGCCAAGTCCAGCACCGGGTTGTCACAAAACGACACTCTTCTAGTAGGGCCTACTATTCAAGACGAACTCTTCACCTTAGCCACTCGATTTCGCTCGTACGCTTACGTACTAACAGCCGAAATCGAAAAGATGTTCCGGCAGATTTGGATTCAACCAAGGGATAGGCCTCACAAAAAAATAGTTTGGCGTAAACATAGAGAAGACCCGCTTAGAACCTTCGAATTAAATACAGTTACCTATGGTACTGCCAGTGCTCCCTTTTTGGCCGTCCGCTGTTTACAACAGTTGGCCGAGGACGAGGGAGGTTTGTTCCCTTTAGCCGCTAAGGCTTTAAAGCAGGACTTCTACATGGACGATCTTCTCACAGGTGCGTCTACTCTCCATGAGGCTTCGCGACGAATTAGTCGCAATTTGCAAATCTGCAGGACTCCATTTGAGACAGTGGGCTGCAAACGAAACCCGTCTCCTAGAACCGCTCAAAGGTTGTTCCGAACAGGAAGAACTACATTTGAACGCTGTAGAAGCAAAAAGGACCCTTGGGATAGTTTGGTATGCCCAAACGGACACCATCAGCTACACAGTTCCTTCCACCGTAGACAACCGAGCTATTACCAAGCGCGTAATACTATCCAAAATTGCGCAATTGTTTGACCCATTAGGTCTATTAGCACCCGCGATCATAAAAGCGAAATTACTAATGCAAGAGCTGTGGAAGGCAAGGATAGACTGGGATACCGCGGTGCCAAGGTCCATACATGACCATTGGCTAGATTATATTTCCGACCTATCGAATCTAAACAAGTTTTCCATTCCGCGTGAAATCCTTATTAGAGACGCCGAACGAATACAATTGCACGGTTTTTGTGATGCAAGCGAACGGACTTACGGCGCTTGCATATACCTGCGATCTTCGAACGCAAAGGGTCAGGTAGCGGTGCGACTAGTATGTGCTAAGTCGCGCGTAGCACCCCTAAAAACTACATCCTTACCACGGTTAGAGCTATGTGCGGCCTTCTTATTAGCGCAATTATATAAGGTTACTTTAAAGGCGTTGAAAATAGAATTAGACTCCGCCAAATTCTGGTCAGATTCCACCATCACCCTACATTGGTTGAACTCTTCTCCGCATACCCTGAAAACCTTCGTGGCTAATAGAGTCGCGGAGATTCAGACATGCACAGAATATCGGGATTGGTCACACGTACCCTCCGCGGACAACCCCGCGGACTATATATCTAGAGGACAAGGTTCGTCCGAGTTGCTGCAGAATGAACTGTGGTTAAGAGGCCCTGCTTGGTTGAGTAAATCTGAAGACCATTGGCCGAACTTAGTATTAAAGAATATAGATATCCCAGAACGGCGTAATATCGTCGCTCTGCTCACGCAAATTAGGCCTTCAGAAATATTAACTAGATTCTCTAGCTTTAGGAAGCTCGTTCGTTTTGTAGCCTATTGTCTACGCTTCAAGGCCAACACCTTAGGACGCAAACGGCAGGGGGGTAATCTAGACGTAAGGGAACTCCAATCTGCACGCGGACGAATTATTTCCACGGTTGAAGACGAGTCCTTTCATATGGAGTTCGCGGCACTCAAAAAACACCAACGCTTAGAAGCAAATAGTAAATATGTAGCATTATCGCCCTTCTTAGACGATCAGGGTATTTTACGCGTTGGCGGTCGACTAAAACAGTCCAGCATTGGTTACTCACAAAAACACCCGATACTTCTTCCTCGCGGTCACCATGTCACCCGCCTAATCGTCCAGGACGTTCACGAATCGCGATTTCACTCAGGTACCCAGGCTACCTTGAATGCGGTCAGGCAGGCATATTGGCCTATAGACGGCAAGAATACCACGCGACACTTAATACGCAAATGCGTCAGGTGCTTTCGCGCAAATCCCATAGTTAGTACCTACCCAATGGGTAATCTACCAAGGAATCGAGTAATTGCGAGCAGACCCTTTTTGAACGTCGGCATTGATTATTGCGTGATTATTGCGGTCCTTTCTACGTAAAGGAGAAAAGGTTCAGGAATACCAAGAAGCTCAAGGTATACGTGTCGGTATTTATATGCTTCGCTACAAAGGCAATTCATTTAGAGGTAGTAAGTGACCTGGCTACAGAGGCATTTTTAGCTAGTCAGAGAAGGTTTTGTGCACGGCGCGGTGCTCCGCACAACATTTACACTGACAATGCTACAAATTTCGTAGGGGCTCGTAACGAATTGAAGGAGCTCGAAAAATTATTAGTATCGGACATTCACAATACTAGGACACATACCGAATTAGCGCAGCAGGGAATTAATTGACATTTTTCCCCGCCCCGAGCTCCGCACTTTGGCGGATTATGGGAAGCGGCGGTGAAATCCTTTAAAGGGTCCAGCCGGTTAAGGGGGGCCAAAAGTGCCCCTAAACCAAATTGGACTTGTGATGGTTCATTCGATAGCTAATGAAAAAAAACAACCTGTCCCAAGTTTCAACTTTGTATCTCGACTGGGGGGGTAGTAAAGGGCAAAAAATGAAAAATCACGTTTTCGTTAAATTTCTTCCAACTGAGTGCACGAAAAATTTTGAAAAAAATTAGTGGCACGTCAGTAGCAATATACATTTTATATAATTTTTTCAGATTTTTATATTGCAAATCCAAGCTGTAAAAAATACAAAACGCAAAAAAATGCCGAAAAATGCCGATTTTGTATTGAAGGAGTTGCAGAACTATAATTATATAATTTGAGTAAGTAGGTATTAGTGATAGTATTGCTGTCAATTTTTTTAGATTTTTTGCTTAAGTGCGCCGTAGTTAAAAAAAATTAAAAACCGTTTTTTGTGTTTATTGCGTGTCAGATTAACTTATAGGTCGAACTTTCGTATTATTCTCTATTAAATAAGTGTTTGTGCAGTAATCAATGTTTTTGCATACAGCAAAGCAATATAGCAATTAAGGAAACTAAATAAATAGAGAAAATTGGAATTACTGTGCTATTAGAGCCTAGAGTGTAAAGAATATTTTCAAGTGGTGCGGTGGTCCCGTGGCAAAGCGTCAAGCTGTTGAAACGCTGCGGAATCTTTTTGTAGGTTCGCATCCCACTTAGGTTAATTTTTTTGCATTTAAATTTCTTAACTTTTAATTATATAACAACCGAACTAGTTTAACCATAATTTAGGCACATTTTTTAAATATCTTATATTTAAAGATAAACATGCGCTCCAAAGTCATATTTACGTATAGTACAGATTAAAATATTTCAAAAATATGCTTAAACTACTTGTAAACAGATATTGATATAGTTCGGTTGTTATGTAGTTAGAAGTTAAGAAAATGTAATGCAAAAAAAATTAACCTAAGTGGGATGCGAACCTACAAAAAAATTCCGCAGCGTTTCAACAGCTTGACGCTTTGCCACGGGACCACCGCACCACTTGAAAATATTCTTTACACTCTAGGCTCTAATAGCACAGTAATTCCAATGTTCTCTATTTATTTAGTTTCCTTAATTGCTATATTGCTTTGCTGCATGCAAAAACATTGATTACTGCACAAACACTTATTTAATAGAGAATAATACGAAAGTTCGACCTATAAGTCAATCTGACACGCAAAAAACACAGAAAAACCGGTTTTTAATTTTTTATCTACGGCGCACCTAACCAAAAAATCTAAAAAAAAATTGACAGCAATACTATCACTAATACCTACTTACTCAAATTATATAATTATAGTTCTGCAACTCCTTCAATACAAAATCGGTATTTTTCGGCATTTTTTTGCGTTTTTTATTTTTTACAGCTTGGATTTGCAACATAAAAATCTGAAAAAATTCTATAATATGTATATTGCTAACTGACGTGCCATTCATTTTTTTCAAAATTTTGCATGTTCTCAGTTGGAAGAAATTGAACAAAAACGTGATTTTTCATTTTTTGCCCTTTACTACCCCCCCAGTCGAGATACAAAGTTGAAACTTGGGACAGGTTGTTTTTTTTCATTAGCTATCGAATGAACCATCACAAGTCCAATTTGGTTTAGGGGCACTTTTGGCCCCCCTTAACCGGCTAGACCCTTTCATTTGGTACGGACAATCGGTGAAACCTTGTTCACGTACGAAGAACTTAATACGTACGTGATAGAAATTGAGGCGATTTTGAATTCACGCCCCTTAACTCCCTTATCCGCCGATCCAAACGACCTCCAAGCATTAACTCCTTCCCACTTCCTCCTTGGTGAGTCTGCAGCAAACATACCTGAGGAGGATCTAGCGGAGGTTTCAACCAATCGGTTGTCGAATTGGCAACAATTCCAGAGGGTCAAGGCACACTTCTGGACTAGATGGTACAAGGAGTATTTAAATCAACAAAATACTCGAAGCAAGTGGCAAAGAGGCACCACCCAGGAGATTGAGGTTGGGACGCTAGTCCTCATAAAAGAGGCAAACCTGCCAACGATGCGTTGGATGCTGGGACGCGTGACCGAGACGCATCCCGGAGAGGACCAGGTTGTGCGGGTAGTAACCCTAAAAACCTCAACGAGTTTCCTAAAGCGAAGCACGAGGAGCCTCTGCCGAATGCCCATAGCCGAGGATTAATTCCCTAGCACTTCCATGTAAATATGAAACTAGTAGATATCCTGTAATTAATCCTGTGAAATAGTGTACACTGAACTAGCAATTAGATTTAGCCTTTACCTTGTATGTACTCATGTATTATATTTAAAATTAGTTTGTAATTTCCGTAATAGTCACGCGATTCATTATAAAACTAATAGTTTCGTGCCCATTCTGAACACTTTTCATGTTTTGAACCGGAGCGGTTCAAGGCGGGCGGCATGTTCCGTCTCAACACCGTCTCCTTTTATTTAAAACATAGCACTTCGTTCACGATCAGGCAAGCGCATCGTTCGGTGTATTGTCACGGGGACAGTGTCCTTAATCTTTAGAGTTATTATCAATAAAAATAACCGAACGATCGTTTGCTCTTGGGACTGGTCGCTATTACAGCGGCGTAAGGATCTTTTGTAGTTTTTTCCATTGTACGTAGTCACGTACGAATCCTTACGCCCTGTAATTAACTTTACCTAGTTTCGAGCGCGCGGCCCAGTCCCACATCTGGCAGCCAAATGTTCCGACCGTCGCAGGCCATACCTGGACGCGACCCGCCGGAGTTCGCGGATTCCTGGAAGTTGTCGTAAAACTATAGTCGGATCCCAACCATGGTTTGACCAATCACAACAGCGACGATTTCCAGGGTTTTCCGCGACTCCACGAAGGGTGGGAGTTTGGCCGTCACGAGATGGATCGTGAGCGAAGACACCCGAAATCAGTCAGCAACGACATTCGCAAGAGACAAGTAGCATTTTATAGAACAACCTATTGTAAATATCCAGCCTCACGGCCCTTGGTACAGTTATAATAAATAGTGCGTTGTACGGAAGAGTATTGGAGTCATTCAATATCCCAACCGATACAATTGGAAGCAGTTCAAGCCAAAGTCAAAGAATTATCCCCGACAAGCTTGACGAAACACGAACATTAAATTTGTTTTCAAGTAAAATATTTAAAAATAAACAATACTGATATTTTAAAATCGCAAATGTTACGAGCGGGGCGTGCGAGTTTCTAATCGAAGGGGCAGATGGCCGAAACGCGTCGCGAGCCTTGACTCCACCGGACTATTACCTCTTCTAGAAAGGGAATAGTTCATAGGGGCAAGGGTTTACCGGTAAACTATAAGTCGATTCACTCCGAGCGGTTAGAGTGAATCTTAAGGAGGCTCGTTGCTGTGATTTGTTTGGTTAAAGAAATAATAGGTGAACCTAAGATTCCTATGAAACTATTGCTAGATTTATGTATAATATCACAATTGAAGGCTCTTACAGAAATGTTTGGTGTGTTGTTGAGTCACGCTTACCTAAGTAGCGATGGATCTACTGAATGTCGTGTTCCGGTGGTTCTCTGGTTACAGCCGCTCCGCGTTTACCACTCTTAACCCTTTGCACTCCGCTGTCTCCTCTCAGGGGACATCGTGATTCTAGCGTATCACTCGGATGTCCCCTTCAGGGGACATTAAAGTTTATTAGTGATTACGGGGAATTAACTTATTCCAGCGCAACTTTTTGAGACATGCATATTTCCCTGAAGTTTTCTCTTGAAATGGCACAAGAAATCAAACCAAAATATGGTACAATTACTAAGCTATATAAAAAAAATATCAGCCGGTTTTACGTCGGAAGAGAACGTGAGAAGTGCGCTCACGCGGGTCCGAGCCTTCTCTACGCCACTTGAGATAAGGAAGAGCGATAAGGATAATTTGTAGAAGAAAGGTTGGTAGGCAAGCATGCCTCGCACTATATGGTGAGAGTGGAAAATATAAATAAACAAGTCTAAAACTGGAGGAAAAGATTTTTAAAGCTGAGCTCAGTCTGATTTGAACCATCGAGCGGTATAGATAAATCTAACAAGTGAGAAAATCCGAAAAGTGATATTCTTTTGGTAAATATTACTTTGTAAGTTAGTAATAACAATTAGAAATTTTCAACCCGTGTATCTATTCATTTTTTTATTAGAACAATGGCAAAACGTTCAAACACGAATGAGTTTCATAACACAAGTAGTAGTGAAGATGAATTCCGGTTAGACGTTTATACAGATATGTTAGAAAAACTAAATGTAGAAGATAGCAGTAGCAGTGACAGTCATATTATGCAACCAACAAGGCAAAGAAGAAATCGCATAGATAGCGATAGCGATGAAAGTGGTGCGGAAGAAAACACACCGCTAAATGACAACGTATCGTCAAGTGAAGAGTGGGAAGACGTCACTGAATCAGGCGTTAATCCAGCAACGATAAATTTTGACCTACATCACGAAACAGCCGGACCAGTTGTGGTCCAAATAGGGCCAAATAATGTAAAAGAACCCATAGACTATTTTACATTATATTTCACAAATGAATTAGTAGACAACATAATAAAAGAAACGAACAATTACGCCAAAGAAGAAATAAGAAAGAAACAACTTTCACGGAAATCAACTTGGCACAAGTGGCACGATATTACCAAAGAAGAATTTTTAGCTTTCATCGCCGTTATTCTAAACATGGGATTGATTCAACTGCCAAATATGCAAGAATACTGGTCTACTGCTCCCAATAGTAGAATTCCTTTCTTTCCGGAAACATTCACTAGGGCCAGATTTATGCAAATATTTTGGATGGTACATTTGACGAAACCCACGCAAAGGAATGCGACGATTAGAACTCGCATCCAAAAGGTTAGCAATTATTTAGAATATATAGATTCCAAGTTTAGACAATACTTCATACCGGATAAAGCAGTTGCTGTGGATGAATCTGTTGTGAAATTCAAAGGGAGAATATCATTTATCACGTATAATCTGAACAAACCAATGAAATGGGGTATACGCATATTTACAATACTTCCGTATTATGGCAGCATAACGTCCGATAGCATTTAAGCACCAGGATTCCACTACATTTATATAAAAAGTTGTTAGACAGAGAATTCCTGATGCAAAAGGATACCATATGTACACTAGGGTGGCCCTTATTTTTCGACATCGGAATTTTTCTGATGGCGTCCGCCCAATGGTTCCATTTGATGAAAAAATGATTATGTCCAAGTTTCAGCGCAATCGAATAACGGGAAAGGGTGCCACCAGGGGTTTTATTATTGCTCAAAAACGCGCGACCGCGCGGCCGTGTAGTTCGCGGCCGCGCGCTACGCATGTACATCGGGATTTTAACTAACTGCTATTTCACTTAAGAAAAGGTTTCTTTATTTATAATTTTGTTGGAAAATTATTAAGCTCATATGTAGGTCAAGTTATATAATAAATTTACAATACATTTATTGCACTCTGAAATTAATTTTACTGCATTTATAACTTTTAATTTCGAAATTATATCAAGGGCTTGTCTGTAATTATCGTCTTGGTACCACGTCACAGGATCGTTTTGCAAAAATGTAGTATTTATATGGAATCTTTTAAAAAACAATTTGGTTTCTTTAATAACAAAATACTTAATGCCTTTTCCAACTAAAACTGAAATATCTTCTAATTTTGTGTTAAATTGTTTTGGACTGTGATCAATGTTACTATCCTCTTCCGGAGACTCTAAAGCTTTAACCATTTTTCTTTTTATATTTGGAGAAATATTGTTATCAAAAAATGCCATTGCAATCGACTCTGGACTTAAATACCATAAATGGTTTGTAAATTTTCTTATTGCGACCTGCGATATGGTATCATCGACATCATTATATAATACCATATTTAAAAAAAAATCTAAATCCGTTTTTGCTGCTTCAGCTGCAAAAGGCGCGCGGAACCACACTTTTACATAGACCCTAACAATGAAAATGCAAATGTCGCAAATACCGTTATATTCCTCGGTACTTAAATTAAATTCTTCGCGAAATAAAAATATCTTTAAACAATCAATTGCCTTTGCCATCCATCGCGCGTGTTGCATGCCACCCGGTCTTCGAAAAGATATTTCCCGATTCGGTACATCTCCAAGAAATAGAAGCGATAATTCTAACAATTCCTTATAATCTTCAAGCGGTTGATTATTTTCTAAATTACTTTGTAAAAACACCTTAAGATTATCTAATTCATATAGGAGTAATAAAGAGGTCTATGCTGTTTTATGATTATGCTTTAACAAAATGCCTTATAGAGCGAAAAGGATTTTCACAGGTATTGATAGCCCTTAGAGTTTGGTTCCAAGAATGAATTTTCCTTAGTCTCGAGGAATAACATCAAATTGTTTTATGATGGTAACAGAATTAAGAAGCAAACTGTAATTACATGACAGGACCATTCGATAAGGTTGAGAAGTCTTATAAGCCAAATACAAAAACTGGTGAACGATCTTCTATTTAATCTATCATTTGTTTCAATAGCAATGTACGGAACAGTTATTAGGGTCGTCCTATTTACTTTGAACGAATGGTAATAGTATTATCACAGTCATATAAGTATTTAACTGAAAGCACAATGCACATAAATTGTAGTTATTGAGTCGCCAATAATACACAGTGTAGCGGGAAAAGCCCAGACTCGATGTTCCTTTGCGCCTATGTGTCGGTCATTAGTGCGACAAGGATGGTTGCGAGATAATACCGATCTAACCTCTTGCATAGGCGTAGCCCGGCTGGCGGCCGCGCGCTTTAAAGAGCAGAAGATGAATAATAATAAAACCCCTGGTGGCACCCTTTCCCGTTATCCGATTGCGATGAAACTTGGACATAATCATTTTTTCATGAAATGGAACCATTGAGCGGACGCCATTAGAAAAATTCGAAAACAAAAATTTCATCAAGTATAACTAAGGGCCACCCTAATGTACACTGACAGATATTACACCAGCATTCTCTTAGCAGAAGAATTGCTAAAGATGAAATGTCATCTTACTGGCACAATAAAAGTTAAACGAAAAGGCGTACCTACACATAGAAAAAAAAAACATTTTTAACAAAAAAACAGTTGCAGACAGAACAAATAGCACCTCGCTTCTTGCGTGGAAAGACAAGAGAATTGTCACAATGCTCAGCAATTATCACAATACACAAATGCAATCTATCCGCAGAACATTACGCGGTAGACATGCTGTATTAGTCGATAAGCCTAAAATGGTTTTAGAATACACGGCAAATATCGGTGGTGTGGATCATGCGGATCAATACGCTTCGACGTATTGTTTTCTCCGTAAGTCGCTGAAATGGTGGAGGAAGTTATTTGTTTGGGGGCTGGAAATGTGTGTCATCAACTCCTACATAATTTACCGCATCTCAAAAGAAAAAAATAATCAAACACCAATGACGCACTACAAGTTTGTCAAGGCACTTATTGATCAGTTGAGAGGTGATTTTCGTGAATCGAGAACGCGTCCATCCACATCTTCGGCGGACAATAAATTGAATAATAAGCTACATATTCCCGATGTGGGACAAAGAAAACGGGATTGCATTGTTTGTTCTGACAGGAAAATACCTGGTGGCAGGCGTCAGACAACTTATTTGTCAAACGTTCACAAATCAGCCTGCAATGCATATTGGGGAGTGTTTTAAAGTTTATCACACTGTACAAGATTATAAGTCCAATATCATTATAATACGTTACTTCGTTCCAAAAGTATACTAAATAATATGAGGGCTTGTAAATGCACGTTTCTTCCACAAAGTGGCGCTGAGTAGCTGGTAGCTAACGTCCAGAATGGTTCGGAGTGCAAAGGGTTAACTATTTCGCGAGTTAGAGGCTGAGACGAAGGGTTGTTACTTGATGTCTTCGGTGGCTTCAGGCGGCGCTCTCCTAAGAGGCGTGGACCGTGTCGGGCAGAAGTACGGACGAACTGGACTGAAGACTGGGAAAAATGGGTGCCTTTTTATATGGCTGGGAAATAGGTGGAACCACGGAAAACTGTGAAGCGTAGGTGGGGAAAATATAGGCGGATTAGGTAATCGGATTAATGCACTTCCTTAGGGATCATCGCCCGAAGCCGCCGAATCCATCTACAGCTGTTGCGTCTAAACAAATAGATTGCAACTCAGGCGTGTGCGTGGTTTCCAGACCTATGACCGCGTTTCTGGTCGCGAGGCACGTGTAAGACAAAATAGTATTTTAACGAAGAAGTATTAAAAATTAATTGATTGAAATGGCCTGCATGCTCCCCAGCTCAAAATCCGATCGAGAATCTGTGGGGTATTACGGTACGGTATATTTATGCTAACAATCGACAGTTTTCAAATATTCCGGAGCTAAAAAAGTTATTACTCAAGCGTGGGATCAGATTAGTGAAGAGGTTTTGAAAAATTTAATTGAAAGTATGCAAAATCGCATTTTTGAACTGATAGAAAAAAAGGAGGTCCTACTCGTTATTAAAGTTACTTGTTTTAACTACCTGGGTTACAATATTTCTATTACATTCTGATTTCGTTGTTATACATTTTAAATATGCTGGTGCTATAGATGTGCACCAGTGAAATATTTTCTTCGTTATTGCGTTTCAGTTTAAATACATGTTACTTTTTTCACTTTCTTCATTACACATAATTACTTCTTATTCCCTTTCATGTAATATTATTGATATTCAGAAATTATTACTTAGAATCTCATATCTCCTAAAAATGGTAGTGGGCTATTGTTATACTCCGCAGTGTACTAACCAAGGGATTACCATGTCCGAAATATGAATATTGTAGAGCGGTTTAAACAGTATTTAACAGATGCTGTACATCACGCCGTGATGTGACAATGCTAGAATTGCACCCTACTTGGTCATGGAAATCCATTCGGTCGACTACCAGCAGATTACTACAATCGGCGAATATGTTAGTCAGATGGAAAGAAGACGCGCAGAGATATTTCATGCAATATAAATAAATATATTAGACAATAAACATTAAATTATAAAAATTCAGAAAAGCAACTAAAAAAAAAATTCCGTCGTCGAGACTCGAACTCTCGATACTTTCCACAGCAGCTGAACGCTCTAACCGCACGGCTACCGCGGCTGTTGGAATCTGACGTTACATTAACGACTGACTATCGAAGGCATTTTTAATAAAATCTCATTTTTCAAAAAAACGGTAAGGTTTACAGCAACATTGTATTAAACTTTTTTGTTTCCCTGATCAAGATCTACATGATGATATCAAGTTTTTTTTGTTTGGAGGATCTCGGATTTTTCACCTTTTAGGGCGATTTTTGCAAAAACGCGTGGCTATATACGCCTAAAATTTTAGCATCGTAATCTACGCACTGAGACCTACAATTTGAGCTATCGCACGTTAAAAAACCAGAAATACAAACGAGGTCCTCCCCTTGTAAGATATCTTACTAAGAACGTACAATAATATATAACGCAGCTAAAATACACTGCCTGCATATACTCAACTCTAATAAAAACGTATCTTGCCATCATATTCACAGCAGAAGCATGCTGGGTTTTAGAAGTGCTTTAGTAAGACGTCACACAAATGAGGCTTCATCTGCAATAACTACGATGAAGTCAACTACATCATTACAAAGATCATATGTGGACTGCCAATATAACAATGAAAATACACAATATAATACAAAGTTTTTATTTGGACATGCCTAATCCACAATGCAGTAGAAAAGAAGGATTAGTTTTACTAGACTAAGAATTGGAAATACAAGTGTCACCAGATACCTCGTGAACAAAAAAGAAAATATGTTATCATCAACCGACCGAATCAGAGGGCATACTCCCTTAGGAACAATCAAATCATCGCCAGTAGTCATGAATCCAAATCATAGAGCGTACTCCTTCAAAATAAATACCTCATCGTCCACAATCCATTCCTCCCTTATCCTAGTTTGCCTTCCACCATTCTATGCCCTTTCTCTCAACATTCCTCACAAATTCCCAATGAAAAATTCAAATTTCAAAAAGTCTACACACAATGCTGTCAGTCTCCAAAACAAAGATTACCATACCGCAACACACCACTGTACAAGATGTTTCGTTGTGGAATAAAGTACATATAATCAACCAACACGGGTCTACAACATTTTGTATACATAACACACAAATAATTCCATTCGTCAACTTGCATTCTCCAGCCACAATTTATACACATATAAATAAACTGATGAGTACGACCGACTAAGCATATATTCGGTAGAATCCGAATTTTCAAACAACATACAGATATTACGATTAGACAATATTGGTGATATTCCATATAATGAACGTGGTAATGAATAAAATATTGAGTACTTCTGAAATGAAATACAATGATAAAGAAAGAAGCTCATTTGTAACATGTAATACACGTGCAAATTTGCTTTAACGTACAACGTAAGAATAAGATTGTATTGATAGCAAAACATATTTACCGGCCTTCGCTATGTTTTGAATTACGTTAGACGTCCTTTAAGCCGTTTGGAAATCTTTGCCCTTTGGCGTCCACGTTTTTTTTCACTCCGACGCGAAGAAAAGATGGAAAATACGTTCTTGTCCATCTTGCAAACGATCAAAATTTCAAACGTTAAATTCGAAAAAACACCCATACTGGGTCCATAAATAACTGGTGAGGACGCTGGCAGAGCAGCATTTTTCGTACGAAGCGGCATCTGCAATATAACTTTGAATGTTCCCGCTTTAACTGTACAGTTTATATTGCATTACTTATGGCTTAATCAAGTATGGTTTTCGGTTATACGGGCATTTTTATTTTTAATACTAAATTTTATTATATAGCGCATTTAGGAGTATCGAGTCAGCACTCTGTAATTTAAACAAGCGAATATTTCAATACCCGATCCTTAAAAAAGAAATGGTTATGCATGAATTGAAGTATTATACATTATAGCAACTAATAATATTTATATTACGATAGAAATACGTATGCGTAATTTCATGGAAATATGCAACTTCAATACATTTGTACATTATTTTCGTAATGAAAAAAGGCTGTGTATGTTACTTTTAAAAACAAATTCGGTATGTTGCTGCTAAACAGTTTTATAGTTTGTAACACTGCCGAATTTAAATGAATGTAATATTTTTTAAGTATCAAACTTATGCGTAACTAAAACAAATGCAGAAGTAGAAGTTCTTGCGAAGAAGGAAATTATTTTCGTGATGTTTGCTTGCATTCAATCAAATTAAAGACTGTTGTCATGCTTTATCGTAAAAGAAACTAGTCTTAGTTATTACTTGTAGTCGCTTTCCACATTTGATGTTTCGTAACTATCAAGTTACAGATTATTCTATGAGAAATCAACAATATGCGTACAAAATATGGAAGAGAAAAAAACGGACTTGATTGGTTTATTTGCGAATTAAATGAAGACTTCTGAGAAGATTGACCTGTAATTTCTAAGTATGGATGACGCGTGCTCGTTAAACAATCCACTGCTTCTTATTCCTCTGCAAACAGCAGGATTAATTATTATAAGGATTCCGATTCAGGTGAAGCCAAATAGAAAAGGTGGGGTGCTTAACTTGCTCAAAATATATCTGTTCAAGCCAGTTTAAATGTCGTGGCGCCCCTCGTTTCCGGCGGGCGGCAGAGGTTGCGTAGTCGCAGGGGTCTCGGTCTCCCCGAAGTGCGTTTCCGGGGGACAGAGCGCAAATTCGTTCTTCTTCTACCGACTGTGAACCACGACGCACGTAAGAGTTTTTGCGGAAGCCACGGTGCTTCAAATATTCGTATACGAGACATTTTCTTCCACGACGGGAAGAAAATTATACGCGGGCACGGGCCCAGTGAGGTTACATTCGGTGTATTATCGGTCTACGGAGATCGTAAAGAAAAGAGAGATCGTCGCAAACCACGGACGTTCAATATAAATCCAGCATCCTTTCCGATCCGACATAACGATAGGTTTATAATCATTTAAATAATAAAAATTAACCAATCAAATTATATGTAATATATTAGTTGTTAATAAACAATACTAAACAACATGTAAGATTAAACTTAGGGCGTTCTAAACTATTTTAAATATGTGAATACTACCGATGTTTCTGTACTAAGTGTAAGCACGGAATCAGCCCTCGTCGCTCGCAGGCCCCGTACTTAAGGACCTCACCCCCGCCACGGGGTTTATGGTCCTTCAGGCCCTTCGGTGACGCGGGCATCGTCACAAGGGTAGGCCTTGTGTACGCTGAATCTAACACTCGGCTATCGTGACTTGTATGCTTGTCCTCAAGCATTCGCTGTTGGTTTCTAAAAAACAAGATTTGCAAACGACATGTCAGTATTCTGTTCGTCATTAATGACATGGTTTATCATGCAGTACTGAAGTATTACAAGACCGCAGTACTCCCCTTATTCATGCAGTCAGGTGACTACCGGTCTTTGTACTGTTCGGGCGACGCGCTAATGCGCCCCCCACTACAATAGGTATCTCGGCGATACCAATGTCGCCGTCCTCCTTCTTCTCCAGGAGGTGCGTCTTTCCTGTTGACCTGAAATAGGAGTATCGGACCTCCTCTTCCAAGAGATGCAACTGTCGCCTACGACCAAGAGTTGCAATCTCCCAGGCAATCCAAACAGGCCCCAACGCGGGGGCCTGGAGCCAGCTCCTCGATCGCGATCCGTGGGGTCGCCCATACCGGGTGGTTCTGAATAAGATCCGCCCGTGGGCCCCCCCGGTCACCGAGTCGATGGAACCGGAGCTCCTGGACTCCGTCGTCGATAACCTCTTTCCTCAGGATGAGGAGGAGGCTCGAAGGCGGACACAGGAGCAGGGGGCGCGACATGATCGCGTCCCTGTGCCTGGGATCGGCAGCGAGAAGCTGGACAGGGCGGTGCGCCGCCTTGCAGCCCGAGGCACCGCCCCGGGTCCCGACGGCATCCACGGCCGCGTGCTCGTGGCTGCCCTCCGGGTCCTGGGGGGTAGGTTTCGACGCCTCCTGGAGGACTGCCTCACAGAGGGGGTCTTCCCGGGGGCCTGGAAAAGGGGGCAGCTGGTGCTGCTCCCTAAACTAGGGAGGGCGGCCGACAGCCCTTCCGCCTATCGGCCCATATGCCTGCTCGACGGGGCGGGAAAGATCCTCGAGAGGATCATAGCTTTCCGCCTCGCCGAGCACCTGTCCGGGGTGGGGCCCGATCTGGCCGACAGCCAGTTCGGTTTCCGGGAGGGGCGCTCCACGTTGGACGCGATCCAGCGGGTGCGCTCCCTCGCCGGGACGGCGGTGTCGGCCCCGGGGGGTGGAGTTGTGTTGGCGATATCGCTCGATATCGTCAACGCTTTCAACTCCGTCCCCTGGCAGGCGATTAGGAAGGGGCTGATGTATCACCGCGTGCCTCCCTACTTGCGCAGGATAGTCGGTTCCTTCCTGCAGGACAGGTCCATTGGCTACCCGACGCGGGACGGGAGGGCTGAACGCCCTAGCGGGCGCGGTGTCCCACAGGGTTCGGTGCTAGGCCCGACCCTGTGGAACCTTGCGTATGACCGCGTCTTGCGGTGTGCGCTTCCCCCGGGGGTGGCGCTGGTGTGTTACGCAGATGACACACTGGTGGTCACCTCCGGGAGGGATTACGCCCGCACTCTCCGTCTGGCGGAGTGCGGTGCGGAATGCGTGGTGGCCGCCATAAGGCGGCTAGGCCTGGAGGTGTCCCCGTCGAAGACCAAGGCAATGTGGTTCTTCGACGGGGTCAGGAGGGGCCCTCCCCCCGAGACACCGGTCACGGTGGGAGGCGTGGCTGTCGAGGTGGGCACCCGGATGAAATATCTGGGTGTCACCCTCGACAGCCACCGGAGCTTTGGGCCCCACCTCGAAGAGGTGGTGCCCCGAGTGGAACGGACAGCGGCGGTCTTGGGCCGCTTGCTGCCCAACGTGGGGGGACCTCAGGCGGGTGTACGCCGCCTGTACGAGGGGGTGGTACGGAGTGCTCCCTATATGGTGCACCCGTGTGGGCGGGGTCGCTCGGGATGAGCAAGCGTAACCGCCAGCTCCTTTCCCGAGCACAAAGGCCCCTAGCCGCGTGGGTCGCTAGGGGGTACCGCACCATCTCCCTGAGGGCGGCGTCCCTGCTTGGGTGCTCTCCCCGTTGGGAGCTCAAGGCGGAGGAAACCGCGGAGGTCTAGAGGATCTCCGCGGCCCTCAAAGAAACGCCGGATGCGGCTGAGTACCGTGCAGCGGAGCTGGAGGCCGGCAGGAGCCGGGCGGGGCTGCGCACCCTCGAAAGGTGGCGCAGCCAATTGGAGGAGCCCGGCTCCGGGGAAAGGACCGTCAGGGCCATCCTGCCGGTCCTCCAGCGCTGGCTGGAAAGGAGGGGACGGCTCACCTTCCGTCTAACACAGGTACTCACCGGGCATGGGTGCTTCGGTGAGTATCTGCACAAGATCGGAAGGGAGCCGTCCCCGCAGTGTCATCAATACGGTGAAGAGAAGGACTCGGCGCAGCACACCCTGGAGGAGTGTCCCTCCTGGGCAGGGGAGCGCCGAGTCCTTCGGAACATCATAGGGTGGGACCTCTCGCTGCCCGCCGTCGTAAAAGCGATGGTGGGCGGCGAAGAGGAGTGGGGAGCCGTGGCCTCCTTCTGCGAACAAGTTACGTCGCGGAAGGAGGCCGCGGAAAGGGCCCGCGAGGCAGCGGACCCAGAGGGTAGGGGCCGAAGGCGGAGACGTACACGTCCCGCCTCCGGCACCGGACGCGGCGACCGTCGGAGTCGTCGGGGCCACTAGGCTGTCTGGATCCAGGCAGCCGATAGGGTGGCCCCAGAGGTAGAGGGATGCGGTGTTGTGGTCGCACCGCATCCCAAATAGTGGATTGGCCCCCCTTCAGGGGGCAAGGCGGGGGGGGGGGGGGTATCCGGATCAATACGAAGTGTTCCCGGGTACTCCCCCTAACGCCTGAGGATGACCACCGGGGGGTTTTAGTCGGTAGAAATCCGACACTACCCCGGCCTCCTTTGGGGGGAGGCCGGGGTGTCTATCGAAGATTTCCCCTCGAGAAAAAAAAAAAAGGAAGTTATTGGTCTACAAAATACATGCAATGCATGCAGCATTGGTAAAGTTGCGAAGGTGGCTTGCAAGCACCTTACAATGAAATAAAGCAAAGACATTTGCGAACTCATCCATTCCGACATGTGCGGACCAATACCCACTACTTCTGTAGGCAAAAGTAGATATTTCGTCACTTTCACCGACGACTTCTCCAGACACACAACAGTAATGTGCATCAAGTCGAAAGACGAAGTAGAGAAATGTATGAAAAACTACATCGCGAGAGTGGAACGGGGAAAAGGAAAAAAGGTCCAGAGATTCAGGAGCGACAACGGCACAGAATTCTGCAACAAGGAAATGGCAGAATATTTTGATACATTAGGAATCAAGCACGAGAAATGAAATGTCGAAACCCCAGTGTTAAAATCTGTTAGGCTGCCGCAGAAATTCTAGGCAGAAACCGTTATTACTGCAGCATATATAAAAAATCGAGTATGCCATTCAAGCATTGGAGATCGTATTCCGCTCACATTATGGACGAAGAAAATACTGAGCATGCGACACTTGAAAGCACATGGTTCCTTAGCGAACGCTAGAGTGGAATCCTAGACAAGGAAAACACAAAATAGATGATAGAGCAGCAGAATGTATATTCGTAGGATCTGCAAAGCAAACGCGTGGATATAGATTATGGTGTCCGGAGACACATGACGTAATAATAACAAAATAAATATAAAAAAAATATAAAATAAAAATGGATACGGGTTGTTCCGTTGTAGAATCAGCGGGCCCATTTAATTATAGCTATTTTCTCGTGATCAAACCAGCGTACAGTCCGGATATTTATTGGTCTAAACAAGGCACATAGTAACATAAAGAATCATTAGTTTTTACAGTGTTCCGGACGGTTGCTTGGCTTTTGGGACTGTCGCTTCTAATCCTCGGCAGCGACGAGGGGACTCATTGTCCTTTTCGGACAAAGTAACCTCGTGACAATTAACTCTCGCGGGGTGTTTTATGACCATAAGCCCGGGCGAGCGCCTAGGTCCCAACACCTGGCGACCAGACTTCCTCACATCCGCGTTGGGTACCTGTAGTGACCCTTCGCAAGTCGCAGATTCTTGGAATTTGCCAAGAACAATTACAACCAATAGCGTGGCAAATTCCAGGAGTCGCTCCGCCCACAAAGTAGGTGGGAACTTCGACGTCCTAAGACGGATCACGAGAGAACCACACAAAAATCAGTTCAAGATTAACTTCCAAGACAACAACATCAGAGTAACAGCACGAAAGAAAGTCGCGCGATTAGAGTCCGTAATCGTAGTTACGTCCGCTACTCTAGTAGCGAACATTCAAACCACCAGTAGAAGTTTGAACTCCAAGAGTCGCCGTTGATTCTTGTCTAACACATAAATATTCTTAAGTGTATTCCTTCTGTAAATATAAGTGTACCAGTGACAATATAAAGTTTATAAAGACGAAGAAGCGGAAACATTTTGTCAGTTAACGCCCCTTCCAACCACTGATCCCGACCTACGCCCAAAGCATTGCCACGGCAGGTCGGCCAGATACACGAGTGGTTGTACAGAACCGAATTATCGATTCTAAGATACAACGATGACTGACCCGGGAATGAGACCGAAGTAGAAGTTGAGAGCACCGCAGACTCTAAAAAAAATGCGTTACCAGAATTAGGTTAAGGTTAAAGTAAGGTTAGTAAAAGGTTAGATGGAGGATGAGAATCATGGGAACACCGAGGCCTACACCGGAGGAGCTGAGGGCCATCCCACAGTGGCTCGACACAGGGCCAAGGCGATCCGAGGCATCGGGGAAGCAACTCCACCAACCCCCCAGCGCCATCCAACCCAGGAGCGATGCCTTCCACTAGCAGGGCCGGTGGGTCCCATAGTAACCCAACCACAAACCCTGGATACAGTACAAGAAGCGGGCGGAAACGCCCGCACCCTGACCCAACCCCTCCTCAAACGAATAGAGGCGGCAAACGGCCCCGCGACCATTAACGCGGGATCGACAACCGCCCTCTAAACAAAAGAAAACAGATTCTCCAGCCCCCTAGAAGCGACCCGGACCACGAGCCGGGCCGCGGGGGCTGGCAATCAACACACCCCCACCTATTCCATCCCCTACCCCTCTCCCTAACGGCGTAAAAACCCGTTAAGACAGGCTAGGGCGGCCTTCGTACACCCTAAACTCCGGCCCGGACCAAAGGCAATTACTCCCCCCTGAGGTGGGAGGTGGCAAAATACCGCCGAGATTGGCTACGGGGTGGCCACCATTTACCCCGACATCCGGCCCGGATTAAATGCAATTACCCACCCTGGTGTGGTGGGGGCTGGCGAGATATCGCTGAGATAGGCTGCGTGGTGGCCTTCGTACACCCGACATCCGGCCCGGGTTAAAGGCAATTACTCCCCCCTGAGGTGGGACCTGGCGAGGTATCGCCGAGATTGGTTACAGGGTGGCCATCATTCACCCCGACTTCCGGCCCGGATCACAGGCAATTCACTCACCCGTGTCAGAGGTGGGGGCTGGCGGAGTACCGCCACGTCTCGTAGGCCAGGTTGGACTGCGCCACACAGCATCGGAGGACGGAGCGACGCACCTGCCTCCCCCACGTACCTCCCAGGGGCTCCATAACAACGCTCGCGACCGACCGGAGGGGACCTGCGAGGGGAATCCAAGGAACGGACAGGGCAGATCCATATGCGCGGGGTCCCGTTCGGACGAAACGTGGGGGGGCAGGAGGGACGCTGCGTACTTCGATGTGCGAAAGGCTCAGGGGTGGCCTTTATTCACCCCCCCCCCTCTTTAGCGGGGAGTCTAATTACCGCTAACACATAGGCAGGAGCAGCCTTTAGAACAACCCACCCGTCCGCTTCGCGCGTGACAAATCCACCGTGACAACAGCCAAACGGGGACGTTTAGCGAGCGAGATAGGGGCTGCAGGGGAAAACCGAGCCACCTCCGACACCGCAGGGTCTCCCGCAAGGGCTCGAGGGTGTGATTTGGGGTATCCAGTTACCGGGGACACCCTAGACTCACGCAAAGTCGGAAACCTATTCTCGCTCGCCTCGCAACTCTCCAGGTTAACGACCTGGCCCCATGGCAAAGCCGCATTAGTCGGCGTGCGCTGTAAGAGAGAAAGAGCATCACGGGAGAGAGCCATATCGCCTCGAGTCGTCGTGGGCACACAACTTAAGTCGGATCGGCGGCTCCCGGTGGGCTAGATTACCCCGGTGCAACACTGCTCTCTCCCTCGCGTAGCACGTCGACGCGGTAACAGCGAGACCACAAACACGCTCGCCCTCCGTCCAACCTGGTCGTCTTTAAGATTTTCCTGCCCGCTAGGGGCGGGTTATGTCTCAGGCGGCACCGGGCAGGAGTGAGTAGTAGTCACAGCGTGGGCGGGGTCTCGCACAGCTCGCCTTCTTAATCGTCGGGAACTAAAGTAACTGTTCATAGAGACGGGTGTATGGGCTGTAGCCCCTTGTCGGTTTGGCAAGCACACCCTCCCACCTGGGTTTGCCCCCTGGGAGGCACACATCCCCCCTTAAAATTGACTGAACCCCCCACCGATACCACTACAGACTACTAGTAAAAGGTTAAGATAATCAGAAATCCGTACGGAAGAAAGGGAAAGCCGAAATCCGATGAAAATACTAATGTATGTGGAAGTGCGCAGAAAAAGAAAGAATGAGAGAGTGCAAGCAGGAGTGTGAGTGAATGAGAAGGGCGTCGTCGAGAAAACAAAAGACGTACTGTGGCGGTTTGACGACAGGCCCGAGAAAGAAGGAAACCGGCAGTCATCATTTCGATTCCGATCGACAAACATCTTATTCTGTAATTATTTTATCCTTTTAATAAACATTATATACAGGGTGTCCGGTAAATCGACGATCAACCTGAAACTGGGGGTAGATCAGACCCTGATCTATTAGAATTTGTTATGTCATATCTAGTGAAACTCTCACGGTTTTCGAGATATTGGCGGTTTTGTCTTTTTTATGAAAATCCGTTCCTCCGTACAGTTTTTTTGCTGCCGTTGCCACAAATGAAGGACTATTTTCAATCTGTTTTTGCCATAATGTTCAAGAAAAGACGCGCAATGCTCCACAGGGAACAGTTTTTCAGTGGTATAAACAAGACATCCAGAAAATAATGGTTCTTTTCACGTTTCAACTCTGCCTTTTCACCATCATCTAACTTTATCCTTTTGTCCTGTAAAAAAAGTATAATACACTAAGCGTGCCAGTCGTTTTAAACACTTTCCTGATTAGTCCAGATTTGAAAATGCTTTGAATCTGTCACTTATCCCTTTCAGGTGCAAAGATATTCGTATTAATACGCGTAAGGAGCTAATTCCGGTAATTTACGCTTTTACGAAATCTTATCCATATCTTACTTTATTGAAAATTTTGTTACATAATATCATTGGTACATGTTAGTTTTGCTACGTGCAGCACTCGCTCGCTACACATAATCGATTTTCGTACGTTTAGATCTTTACCTGCGCGGCTGGCAACGAGGCGCAGGTAAAAGGGAGAGACGGGCTATTACGGCCGTTCACGGCGAGTAAAAGTGACAATTAGTGAAAAATGCGGCGTTTCCTGTAGGAGTTCCTCTTAAGCGCCGTTAGCGCGGGGCTCAATCCGGGTAGGGCCCTCTTATGCCATTTTTTGCGAGGCATGGATTCCTCACATGGCGCTATTATTCCTGCCTCAAGTAGGTTTGCGGCCTGCTCGGAGCAGCTTATGGTAAGCGGACGAATATTTTCGAGGGTTTTCTCCTCAAGTAGGCGGTCAAATTTGTCCCAGTTTGCACGGGAAGTTACAAATCTTCCCGAACGTGCTGGCGTAAACCCTGTGTTGCTCGAATCTATTTCTATCTCAATTGCCCTGTGGTCACTATATGCCCAGCTTGGGCGGATTCGCCAGCGAGTTTCTAGTTGGGCCTCTTCTCTGGTGACCAACATGACGTCTATAGATGATTGTCCCCTTCCCGCGTCTGTATTTAGTACTTTTAGATTGTGCTGCACTATTAGACTCTCCACTTTCCGTCCTCGCTTCCTAGAGCGCTGGCTGTGGTACGCTGATTTCTTCTTGTCCCACAGTGCAGACCCTGCGTTTACATCGGCGGCCACAATTACCTTTTCACCTCGTAGCTCCGTAAGGATGCGACTTAGTTGAGTTAGGTAGGGATACACCTCTTCTGAGTACTGGTAGTATTGACTCACGAGGTATATCCGCCCGAACTCACCAACGACCTGTACGCATACTGGGTGCGTATCACACAAATGCGAGAGTTGAAGCATGGTGAGGCTGTTACCTTTAATAATAACGGCGGCGTGAGCAGTTTCTCTAGGTTGGCATCCAGTCACCACGGTATTCTTTAGTCCGATTCCATGGAGTTTCCCCTGGATATTATATGGCTCCTGAACAAGTGCAATATCGACGGTGCCTGCTGCGAGTAATCTCGCAACCTCCGTCGTCACGGTTTTCGACCGCTGCATATTTAGTTGCAGCAGTCGTAATGGTCTTGCCACGGGGTTTTGCATTTGGTTGCGATTATCCGTAATAGATCGTTGATGCTTTCCTCTGCAGTGCCGCAGAGTAACTGGGGCACGTTTTGCTACCGGCATTGTCTTTGTGCTCGCGGTGGCCTTTCTTGCAATAGATGCAGATCGCATCTTTCTTTTTCTCCAGGCATTCAGCTCGGCGATGTCCGCTTTTCGAGCAATGCTTACACACATCTGCCTCTTCCTTGCAGTACTTGGCTACGTGTCCATAAGCCTGGCATTTGAAGCATCGCGGAAGGCCCAAGTGATCCCTCACTTTACACGTTTTCCACCCGATGCTAATGCTTTCTCTTTCGAGGATTTTACGCCGTACTTCAGAAGACACCTCGATCACCCAGTGTACTAGGTCTCTGCCGCGTTCACCAATTTTGAATATTGCACGTACACTTTCTTTGGCACTGTCAGTAGGAAAGCCCATAAAGTTCTGTTCGATTATATTTTGTGCCACCTCTCCTGCTTCGATTTCACTAGGCACATCGTACACGCTCATTCGCGGCTTGCCTCCGGTCGGTTTCATGGCTTCCAGTCCAGCGCTGCTCAGTTTAGAGTTATTGTACAAGACTTTATGGTGACTTGGCTGCGTTGTCTCCACAATTATTCCTTGGTCGCGCGTCATCCAAACCGACTTAATACCAATTTTCTCCTTCGCGGGGTTTATTAAGGACATTACGGTCTTCTTTGTTACCTCGCTACTTTCTCCTTGGCCATCCTTGGGGCGAATGAGGACAAGATTCCTCGAGGGAGCCGCTGTGGCTTTTCCAATGATCACAGATGTCGTGGGACGCGCGTGCGGGGCGCGCAGTGGCGGTGACCGGGATGCAGCTCCAGCACGCGCTGCGTCCGCGAACGATTTGGTTACTGGGCGATTCCGCGGTTCCTCGGGTTGCATTGCTCGTTCCTTTGTCATCTTGGTTGTTGTGCCACAGCGAGATGTTAGTTCTTGTACTCGCCCTTCCAGACGTTCGCACTGGACCCAGTTGGTGACAGGTGGAAAATTCTCTGCGAAATTTTTAGGATCGTATAGCATAACGAGAGTGTTGCGCAACGATCTTTATCTGGTACAAAAGATTGGCGAACACGAAGGGCCCAATCGGACATCGGTATCAGCCGACAATATGAAACCATGGACGGACATCAGAGAAGATTTCTCAACTGACGAAGAGGATGATAACCTCTGAGGTCAGAGGTTGTTTCAGGCAATTAAAGTCGACATTCGGGGCGAATGTCATTTGTCAGGACGGCCGAGTGTGGTATCGGAAAATTCCTGTTGCCTGCGTAGTTGGCTCAGTGGACCCAGTTCTATTTCGAGCACTAGAGATAAGGCCGAGGCCCGGATGGGGCTGCAACTGTATGTATGTGTGTGTGTGAGTGTGTATGACTGAGAAAAAGAAAATGTGCTTGAGAGTCAAGAGCGGCAGTCGAACGTCGACCGTTGCAGCGTACGGTTCTCGTTGTCAGATTGTCGAAAGTGCATAATTTACCATTTCTTTGTTATTCCGTTTTATTTTACATATATATGTATATATATATATATATTATTCCATATCTATTTTAATAAAATATAGTTTTTAATAAACCAATTTCGAATTCTACAGTAGTATTTGACGGATCCGTTAAGACGCGTTCAGAAATATCATTGAATGACACGCTACATACAGGGCCAAAAATCCAAGAGGATCTCCTGTACATTCTACTTAGATTCCGAGTACATCAATACGTATTCGCAGGAGATATTGAGAAGATGTGCAGACAATTTCTCGTACACCCGGAAGACCGCAAATTTCAACGCATTTCTTGGCGCGACGCCACTGGAAGGAAAAAAACCTAGCAGTGGAACACCGTCACATTCGGATTATCAGCCGCACCATACCTGACTATACGATGCCTTAACCAATTAGCCGAAGACGAAGGGCACCGATTTCCGAACGCCGCCAAGATACTGCAACGGGACTTCTACGTGGGCGAGGCACTCACCGGATCAAAAACAAAGGAAGACGCCCTCGCTCGGGCATCGAACGAAAGGGAGCTGCTAGCGGGATTGCCAGAGCAAAACATAAATCGGAAATTGCACTTAGGAGAATCTTCAACCGTGAAAACTCTCGGTGTAGTTTGGAACTCGGCAGGCGATACCATTTTATACGCAGTGAAAGCTCCGGTCTCCACCTCGCGTGTTACGAAGCTGTTGATTAGTTCCGAGATCGCGAAGATCTACGATCCGTTAGGACTCCTCGCGCCAGTGATCATCCGCCCAAATATGCTCCTGCAAAGAATCTGGACTATGAAAGTCGATTGGCATGAATCTCTACCCCAGAACATCCATCTCGAGTGGAAGAACTATTACACGCAATTACCGCTACTCAACAACGTCGCCTTTCAACGCAAAAGCATCCTCCAATATGCGACAACAACCGAACTACACGGATTCTGCGACGCAAGCGAACGTTGTTTACGAAGCGTGCATATATCTCTGCTCCATAGGCAAACTCGGCCGCGTTCAAATCGAACTTCTTGCGGCAAAATCAAAGGTAGCACCTATCAAATATCAGACCATCCCGCGACTAGAACTGTGCGGTGCACTCCTTCTCACGTCATTAACGAAAACAGTCAAACCAGCATTCCACACGGAAATTAATCGAACCATATTCAAGGCAGACTCCACCATCGTTCTTCACTGGATACATAGGTCAACACACACACTCAAGACATTCATTGGCAATAGAATCTCCGAAATTCAAACAAGGACAAAACCCACGGATTGGCGTCATGTTAGGACAATAGAAAACCCAGCAGATATCATCTCACGAGGTCAGTCGCCAGAGGAATTCCTGTGTCCATCCATCTGGCAGTATGGACCAAGTTGGCTATCCGGAGAGGAAGGGCACTGGCCAACATGGGAAGTAACACCAATAAGTCCAATACCGGAACAAAAACAGAATATTTGGCTAGCCACAACACCGATAGACACGAAGATCCTTGAAAGATATTCATCTTGGCCGAAGCTCATACGGATCATCGCTCGCTGCCTTCGATGGAAAAGCAGTCAAACCGCAAAGGGACCGCTGACGATATCCGAACTCAACTACACACATAATTGCATCATCAAAATGATACAACGAGTGCATTTTGGGAAAGAAATGCGATGCCTCAATAAAGAATTAGGTACCGGTTTGAAAGGCAAGCTACAAACATTGAACCCATTCATCAACAAGGATGGGACACTACGGGTTGGGGGTCGCCCCAAAATTCCACGATGCCATTTTCTCAGAAACACCCAATCATCAAAGTCAAAAACAACGATACTCAGTATCCAGCATGATCATCGAATCAACATGCACGCCGGGACTGAGGCCACTCTTTACGCGGTCAGGAAGCATTAGAGGTCAATTGATGGCCGAAGCCAAGTGTGGAGAACCGTAAAGGGGTGTGTACGCTGTTGCCGCGCTAATCCACCGACAACAGAATATATAATGGGCAACCTGCCCGAAGCAAGGGTAACCGAATCACGCCCGTTCTCCAACGTCGGCGTAGACTACTGCGGACCATTTTATTTAAAGAAAGAGGGCAACGAAATCGCACCCGTATAAAGGTATACGTCGCAACCTCGTAAGCAACCTCACAACAGAAGTCTTCATCGCCGCCCTCCGGAGATTCATCGCCCGAAGAGGACATTGTGTACAATTACACTCAGACAACGGTCCCAATTTCATCAGCTCGAACAACGAGTTACGAGACCGCCGCCAGCTTCTGCACTCGGGTGAATTCAACGAAAAAGTACAGGCATTCCTCACCGATCGATCTATCGAATGGCATTTTATTCCTCCCCAAGATCCTCACATCGGAGGCCTGTGGGAAGCAGCCGCAAAGTCATTCAAATCTCACCTCAAACGCGTCGCAGGTAACGAGTTATTTCTCCCCCGTGGTGCTCACCTTGTCGTGGCGGGGGAGCTTAGTATCTCGAGGATCCATCGGGTTAGACCGGTAGGTACTACCATGCCGGGCAGGTCGATGGGGAGGGATCAACTAAGAGCACCGGGGGAGATTGCGGGGGCATCCGGAAGACAGGGCTGGGGGCCTTTCCAGAGGTCAACACCCTAGGCGGAAGGATGGACTTGGGTTCCCCCCCAGGGAGGGCGGGTCCCGCGGAAATCTGGAAGCCAGGGCTGGGGGCCTTCTCAAAGATCAACACCCTAGGCGGAAAGGCAACCCGGCAGCCTACCCCCCACAGGTTTAGCAGGGTCGGGAGTGGGGCGGAAACCAGGACTGCTGGCTCGGAGCTTCGGCTACCAGAGCCGGAGCGGGAGGGTGGAACGCCCCAGCTGGCGCGGCGTACCTCAGGGTTCGGTCTTAGGCCCGACCCTGTGGAACCTGGGGTACGACCGCGTCCTTCGAACGGCACTCCCCTCGGGGGTGGCCCTAATGTGTTACGCGGATGACACACTGGTGGTCGCCTCCGGGAGGGACTACACGCGCACTCTCCGGCTGGGAGAGTGCGGGGTGGAGTGCGTCGTGGCCTCCGTCAGGAGGCTAGGCCTCGAGGTCGCCCCGTCGAAGACCAAAGCGATTTACTTCTTCGATGGGGCTAGCAGGGGCCCCCCCACCAGACACGCCAATGTGGGTGCGGGACGAGGCTGTCGAGGTTGGCACCCGGATGAAATACCCTGGAGGAGTGTCACTCCTGGGCTGCAGAGCGCCGAGTCCTTCGTCTAAGCGTCGGACCGGACCTCTCGCTGCAAGCCGTCGTCAAGGCGATGGTGAGCAGCGAGAGGTCATGGGGATCGGTGGCCTCCTTCTGTGAACAGGTAATGTCACGGAAGGAGGCCGCGGAATGGGCCCGCGAAGCCGCGGACCCTGAAGGAAGGGGGCGAAGGCGAGGACCCTGAAGGAAGGGGCCGAAGGCGCGAACGAAGAGCCCCGCCTCCCCCACTTGACACGGCGGCTATTTAATAGCCGCCGCAGCCACTAGGCTGCCTGGGTTGTGGCCCAGGCAGCCATGAATAGTGGTTCCGAGGTGGGGGATGCAGTGTCGTGGGCGCACTGCATCCCCAAAAATCAAAAATTGAACTGGCCCTTCTCAGGGCCGGGATTGGGACCCCGAGCAGAGTTCTCTAGAGAGCCTCGGGGTCCCCAAAAGCGCCAGGGCTGGAGTCCACCGAGGGGTTTTAGCCGGTAAGAATCCGGCACTACCCCGGTCTCCCTTGGGGGGGAGGCTGAGATCCTAACGATCTCCTTGTCCTTACTCCTGGCCATTTACTTATTGGCGATTCACTAATGAGTCTAAAAGAGCGAGATTTTAGGGACACTCCAGCAAACCGCCTCTCGAGCTGGCAACATATACAAAAAATAAAGCAGCATTTCTGGACCCGATGGCATCGGGAGTACCTGAACGAATTAACCACCCGCAGCAAATGGAGGAAAGGTGGTCATCAGGTCAAGGAAGGTACAATCATCCTTCTCAGAGAGGACAATCTACCACCAATGGAATGGTTGCTGGGCAGGATTATAAAGGTTCATTCGGGCTCCGACGTCATTGTTCGTGTAGTCACAATTAAACCAGCCACGAACGTGCTAGATCGGACGGTTAAGAAACTCGTGCCATTACCCAACCAACCTCCAGACGAATTGGAAACAGTATCCAATGACGAATAATTTAGGCCCGCGCAGATGACACCATCGTCAGATGCTCACCACACAAGCAGCCATCGCAATTTTGATCGGTACCCTCTCAACGGGCGGAGGATGTTCCGCGGCGAACCCGCGGAATCATATTTGACAAACCGTTTTACATTCTGGCCGTACTCCACGAAGCAACGACGCTAATCCGCCCTTTCTTAAGACAATCTGCTGTTCGTCACGCGGCACTTAACAGAGGCAAAGGATAGTTTCATTGCTTCAAATACTATAGAAAAGGCGGCTAGCAATCTGCACAAAAATAACATTTGGCATGCAGATGGCTAGCACATTTATGACACGGAAGCCAGTAAAGCTGTTTTTGAGAAAGTCGTCGTATTTTCTAATTCTGCAGTTATGCTTACAAGTTTCTTTCACGCCCTCAACAGAAAATTGCATGTGTCATAAAACGTGTACTTCCAAAGGGTCTCGGGACTGGGCCCAATGGTCACCGACCAGGTCATGGTTTGAAACCCAGACCCGAAGGAAATTCCGCCACGATGCCAAATCTCGCTGAGCGATGACTCCCTCTCCACTTAACACCCCTAGTCCGCACGGACAGCGCTTAGAGCGCACGGAATAGGCTAATGAACTAATTCCTGATTGGCTAATGCCGCCAGGAAAATGTCCGTCGCAGAGTTCGCCTCTTTTCCGGAGAACTCTTCAAAAATCAGTTTAAACCATTCTTAAAAACTCGGGAATACTCGTCCTCACGATATTTAGATATACATATATACTTTCCACTGACGGATCTGTTAACATCACTCAGTCTAAGCTTAGCCTAAAGTACGATATCTGATGGGATACCAAGAGAAACAGTACGTTTTCGATGAAACTAAGTGTTCTACACTGGGAGTGATACAACTCATTATGTTAATGGAGGTTTCAGGTTTCTGAATACACGAAACACGATTGCTCGTTTCCGAAAGAGTGAAATCGCGTGAAACGGGTAAACTATGGCCTGAAGTACGAAATCTGTTGTCATACCATTCGAAACCCTACGTTTTCGATGAAACGTCAAGTGTTCTGTTTCATTGTTATATATATACACATACATATGTGGTATCGAGAATCTTCTCGAAGCTTCCTTCGAGGGTGCCGACTGCGTCTCGGATATATTGTGCGTTGTTTTCCGAGAATAAGCGAATGAATGTAAGTGTATGCATGTGAGCGAGAGAGGGGAGAGCGTGCCGACATGGTAGCTGCGGAGGCAGTTTCTGGCAACTGGCGAAAGTGATCGGATGTTTTATACCTTTGTAACTTACTAAATGTTATATTATAAGTTTGTGCTAATATACTTTATTTATACCACCAATTTTTTGGGGCTCTCGCCAGGATTGTATTACGAGCAATCATAGTCATAATTACATTGACTATAAAGTGAAAAACAGTGGTGAATAAAGGCGTTAACACAATGAGTGCTGCAGGTTCACAAGAAGATCTTTCGCGAACGATTGTCGAAAATCCTCAGATGAAGGAACCGTCGAAGTTGAACGTCCAGGAACTCAAGGATGAACTCCAACGACGAAAGCTGAAAACATCGGGAAGGAAATACCAGTTGGTAGAACGTCTAAAAGCTGCCTTATTGCTGGAAACAGCAAAAGAAGACGAAGATGACTATGACGACGTAGACGACTCTGACGACTCTGACGGCGTAGATACCGACGATGACGCAGAAACGAACACAAGCAACCAAACCTTAAGTCAATGGAAGTCTTGTCTATTAGAGACATAGGAGATTCTATGCAAACATTTAGTGGCGATGACACTTTAAATCTTCACGACTGGCTGGACGAATTTGAAGAGATGGCTACCCTATGAAGGTGGACAGATCTTCAAAAGGTTATCAATTGCAAACGATTGTTGAAGGGGTCGGCAAAAATATTCGTGCGATTCGAAAAATGTTGCACATCGTGGGAAAGACTTAAGAATAGTCTTCAGACGGAGTTTGCGTCGGACCTTGACGTTTATAATATCACCAAGGCGTTAAGACAACGTAAAAAACAAGCAGATAAGACGAATAACGAATACATTTATCGTATGTGTGAAATCGCTGGAAGAATGGACAGGAGTTCTATCATAAAATACATCATCGAAGGTATAGATGATAGGCCGGTAAATAAAACCATTCTTTATGGCGCTACGACGATCCAGGAGCTTAAACGAAAATTCACACAGTACGAAAGTATGAAGGAGGAAATGAGAGAAAAAATGCGTACGCATGACGACGTCCGAAAGAAGAAGCAGCCCACACACACCCCAGGATCAAAGGATGTCAGGAGAAGCTTTAATTGCGGATCACCTGCACATACTACAGCCGTTTGTCCGCCAAAATCCAAGGGTGCAAAGTGCTTTAAGTGTAACCAATTTGGCCATATTGCGAGCAAATGTCCGTCGGGAGATGCGTCGAAGGAAGTCTGCAGTGTTACGGAAGCTGTAAGGAAGAAGTTGTGTAAAGAGGTACGGATAATGGACACTAAGATTCCCGCGCTCATCGATACGGGCAGCGACATGAACTTGCTACGTGCGGAACAATACGTAAAGACCGGTGCGCCTAGATTAGGTAAGACGACTCGTTTTAATGGAATAGGTTCTGAGCAAAATTGTACTTTGGGTGAGTTTCAAACCGAAATTATTATAGACGAATGTACGTATCCGGTTACGCTTCATGTAGTTTCTGATACAGTAATGAGATACGGTCTTCCCATCGGGACTGATTTTTTGAACAATGTAGAGGTACATATTAAAGACGGGAATATTTCAATTTCAAAGACTAAAGAATGTAACGGAAAAGATAATAATCTGCCTGAGGTATTTAAAACAGATATCGTTCAAAACGCTAGTGAGATCGACCTAACCAATATTAGGAAACCGGAATATCGACAATGTATTAAAGATGCGATAGACCATTATAAATTGCGCAGAGAATGTGAAGTAGGCATCCGAATGAATCTACTCTTAACAGATGAACACCCGGTGTATCAGCGACCGAGGCGTTTGTCGCCGCACGACAAAGCCGAAGTAGATAGACAGATTAAGGAATGGCTTGATAAAGATATTATATAGCCGTCGTATTCAGACTATGCCAGTCTGTGGCTTCTAGCAGGCTATGTGTAAACTACAGGCAATTAAATAACAAAATTTTAAAAGGACGCTATCCACTGCCTTTAATAGAGGATCAAATAGATGCACTGCAGGGTGCGAGAATTTTTAGTACACTAGATTTAAGGAATGGCTTTTTCCATGTAGCTGTTAGTGAAGCAAACCGAAAATATACTGCATTTGTAGTTCCCAACGGCCATTACGAGTTTCGGAAACTTAGAGCTTATGTTAAGAGATAAGCCGGTTTTACGCCTATACAAGACAAACGCAGAAACAGAACTGTATACAGACGCGTGTAGTTTAGAGCACGGCGCAATACTAATGCAGTGCAATAGCGTTGATGGTAAGATGCACCCGATATACTATACTAGCGGAAAAACGACGTCTGCTGAGCAAAAATATTGCAGTTATGAGCCGAGGTGCTAGCAATTATAAAAGCCTTACGTAGATTTAGAGTATACTTATTAGGTATCCCTTTTAAGATCATTACCGACTGTAAAGCGTTCACGATGACTATTAATAAGAAAGATTTATGTGCGCGTGTCGCCAGATGGACGCTCCGTCTTGAAGAGTTCTTGTATGTATTACAACACCGGCCGGGAAAGAATATGTTACACGTAGAAGCATTAAGCAGAAATCCGCTACCGACAGTCATGCTCGTAGAGGAAGATGAGGATGGACTTGTAGCCAAATTAAGGAAGTCTCAGAACGAGGACACGCGTGTGCGAGTGATTATAGAAACTGTTACGAAGAAAGGCATGGACAATTATGTTGGATGATCGGGTGAAATACACTTTCTCGGATTAATAAACACTTAAGTTTTATTAATTATATTTCTCGATACTTTTCTATATGCTCAGTCACCAACACTTAAAAACTATGGAACTGTAATGAACGTGACAATGTCTGGAAGTACAAAGATGAAGTTCTCTGGTCTAAGGGTGATATATATATATATATATATATATATATATATATATATATATATATATAAGTGCAGGTAGGAGGAGGAAAAGGGCGAAAGGAATGGAAAGTTTTGGGGCAGGTACCCGCTGTATGGTGACGTACTTATTATTTTGTATCTTGACCAGGGGTTCGTTTGTGACTCGGATGCGTAAGAGTGAAAGTGATGACTACGGTTTTGACGAACGTCTACAAACACGTAAATAGAGTAGTCATCTATCGGTGCGTAAACAGGGTAGTCATCTAACAATTATGTTCTGAAAAATGGATTATTATACAGGAAGGTTGATGACGACCTACTTATCGTGGTTCCCAAGGCATTGCAGTTTCAAATAATCAGGCAAGCACACGAACGCGGTCACTTCGGTATAAATAAAACCGAACAGTTGGTGACAAAGGAATATTGGTTCAAAGGAATGAGAACTAAAGTTGAAAAATTCGTACGAAATTGCATTAATTGCAAATTAGCCGAACGAAAGCAAGGGAGACAAGAAGCGTTCTTATGTCGGACAGATAAAGAAGACTATTCCCAGCACGAAGAAAAATTATAAATACATTTTCGCAGTGGTTGACTCATTTACAAAGTTTACATGGTTATATGCAATTAAAAGTACAGATACTGCAGAAGTACTAAACCATCTCAGGAAACAGGCGGTAACGTTTGGCAATCCAGGATGTATCGTTTCTGATCGAGGTACTGCATTTACCTCGGATGCTTTCGCCGAGTATTGTAACGACGAGAAGATACGAAACTTAACAACGACGACTGGAGTACCACGAGCTAACGGGCAAATTGAACGGATTAATAGGACGCACATTCCGTTATTGTCAAAAATGGCGGCGCCACGTCCAGAGGAATGGTATCGATATTTGCATCTAGCTCAAAAATATTTAAATGCCACGCCGAATCGGAGCGTTGGTACCACGCCTTTCCACCTATTTCTTGGTACCCATGTGAAGATTAAAGAAGATCCTTCGGTAAGGAGAATGATCGAGGACGAGTGGATTCACATGTTCCACGAGGATCGAGACAACATTAGAAGACGGGCGAGAGCTGAAATTTCTAAGGTCCAATAGGATAATCAAAAGAATGTCAACAAGCGTCGGATCGAAGCAAAGCAATACGAAGTAGGAGACATGATTGCGATAAAACGTACGCAATTCGCTCCGGGTTCGAAATTTCTATCTAAATATTTGGGACCATATCGGATAAAGAAAGTCCTCCGAAATAACAGATATATCGTCGAAAAAATAGGAGAGCATGAAGGACCGTACGTAACCTCCACTACAGCAGATTTTATGAAACCCTGGGATCACCCTATAGAAAAGTTTTCATCTGACGAGGAAGATGACATCTGAGGACAGATGTCCGTGTGTCAGAATGGCCGAGTGTGGTATCGAGACTCTTCTCGAAGCTTCTTTTGCGGGTGCCGAATGCGTCTCGGGTATGATGTGCGTTGTTTTCTGAGAATGAGTGAATGAATGTATGTATTATTACTGAAATGAGTGTATGCATGCGAGCGAGAGAGGGAAAAGCGTGGCGACGCGGTAGATGCGGAGGCAGTTTTATGGCGACCTGCCAAAGTGATCGGATGTTTTATACCCTTGTTTCATATCATATGTTATATTATAAGTTTGTGCTAACAAACTTTATTTATACCACATATACAGGGTGAATCAGACCACCCGTACCAGTCATTTATAAGGCTAATGAGCTCCAAAGGCAAAAACAAGATATGTTTGAAATGGGTCAATCTGACCCAAAGTTTGGTTTTTCAAATGAAACATGGTATTTTTTATTACAGATTCAGGTTACCGGTAACAAACAAGAAACTTTTATCCTAACCATTTTCGCGGAAGTTGGCGCTATTACCTTTGAACATGTATTTGAACTGCTCTTAGCGTGGCCCAGGACCAACGACGAGGACGTCACAGTTTTCTGGTCCCGTGTGTGTGTGTGCGTGTGTGCGCGCGCGCACTTGTGAGTTTGTGAATGAATGGCATAGAATGGAAAAGTTCAGTGACTACGTGACTGATAATGTTTGGCAACAATGTCTGTGGTCGACGTTTCCATGTTTACATTTGGATTCAATTCCCTCACATCTGGAAAGAATTCAAAGGTTATTCGACCTTTTACCGTGCTGCTCTATCTCTCTTGCCAGGAGGCCAGTAGATTTTCCCTGGCTTCTGTGGTCCTCGGTCTGTCCGTGATGCCCTCTTCTCTTCCCTCGTTGGCGGATCCGTCCGCGCGCCCTCTTCTTCTTTCCCTGAACCTCTGTGCTCGCTCGAGTAGGGTCAGGTCGATGGGTAGAACCCCCGCGATGACCTGTAGGGCCTCCGTGGAGGTTGTCCTGTAGGCCTTCGTTACTCTCAGAAGAGCATATCGCTGCGAGCTCGCTAGAGCTCGTCTAGTGTGATCATCGAGCAGGTCGCACCAGCCGGCCGCGGCGTACGTGCCTATCGGAACGTAGAGGCCTTTGTACATTGTACTGAGCGCTCTGTGCCCGAGTCCCCAGTTCGCCTTAGCTACCCGTGCTAGACTGCTGAACATTCTGTTGCACTTTGTTGAGGTTACCCTCACGTGCTGGTCTATTTTGAGTCCGGTCTCAAAGTGTACTCCTAGGTACTTGATCCACGGCCTCATCTTTATGCTCTTCCTGTTGAGTTTTATCGTCGGGGGTCGTTCCGCATCGAATTTTCCCCTCACGAGCAGCATCTCCGTTTTATATGTAGATAGCTCGAGTTTCTTCTCTCTGCACCAACCTGTGATCATCCTAGCGAGGATTTCTCCCTTCCCTTCCAAATCGCTTCTGGCGTTCCCGGAGAGGAGGACCAGAATGTCGTCTGCGTGCGCAACCGGTTCGCAGTTGATTTCCTCTCGGATTCGTTCTAGGAGCAGCAGGAGATCGTCGAATACCAGATTCAAGAATCCTGGACCCAGTATTGATCCCTGCGGGCATCCCTTCGTGACGACTTTTTGTACGGTTTCGTATTTCCCTGTTATCTGTGTGACTCGCCCAGAGAAGTAGCTGCCGATAAGACCATAAAGGTTTGTCTGGCAGCCTCTCCGCTTGAGTTCGCACAGAACGTACGGCCACCATACATTGTCGAATGCAATTGCGACAATGTATTTATCGTCATTCGCCGCGACTGGGTCGCGGAATTTAACGATAGCGTCCTCTGTAGACCTTCCGGGTCGGAACCCGTATTGTCTATCAGATGTCAGCTCGTGGTCGTGGAGAAGCGGCGCGAGTCTCCTCGCGATTATCTTCTCCAGCGTTTTGCCTAGGATGGAGAGTAGGCAAATGGGTCTATACGACTTAACCGCACTCGGGTCCTTCTCTAGTCCTTTCAGGATGGTCTTCACCTCCCCGGGTTTCCATCTAGATGGAAAGATCCGCCATTCGAGGCATCCGTTAAAGAGCTTGAGGAGATCCTCTCGCAAGCATCCCCACGCTCTTTGGATTACCTCGGCCTCGATTCGGTCTGGTCCAGGACATTTGCCTCGTCGGAGTCTGTCCACCGCGTCGCTGACTTCCTTCTCGCGGATCTTCGGTGCGTCTTCCGTTTCCGGGTCCCTCGCGGATTCTTCACGCACTCTCTGTTGCTCCGATGTTTCTTCTCGCGCGTCGTCGTCCGGGACGAGCGCTCGCAACATCTCTTCAGCCGTTGTTTTCCAATTTTGCGTGTACCCGCCATCGGAGGTGCGGACGGACCTCGTTGCCTCCTCCCTCCGCAGCTTCCCGAGGACGGTTCTGTACAGGACTCCCCATGGTTCCTTGTTTCCCTCGTTGGTGACGAATTTTTTCCAGCAGTCGGACTTTTCTCTGAATATTTGCTTGGTGTAAGCCTTCCTCAGTCTTTGGTATTCAACCTTCCTTTGTTCCCTCGTTGGAGGATCCTTGGTCCCCTGGTATACGCGTCTCGCATTGTATACCTTTCTCTTCAGTGCTGTCAATTCCGCGGTCCACCATGGTACAGATTTCGCGTGCCATTTTTTCAGTGGAATTGCTGCTGCGCAGGAATCCACTATGACATTCTCCAGGAGATCAACCATCCTTTCACGTCATCCGCGGATCGGATTTCGGTCTCCCGGAGAACTTCGCGTCTTCTGAGGAGTTCCGCTTGGAATTTGCACCAGTCCACTTTCCTCGTCAAGAACCTGGGTTGCTGGTTCGTCGGTCCCTCTTCTGTACGTTTTAATCCCAGTCAATCACTCGGTGGTCGCTCGAGGTACCCGTCTCGTGGACCTTCCATGATCTCACGAGCGGTAGCATTCCCGTGCTCGCGAGCGTGACGTCGATATTCGAAAATGCGTAGTCGGTATCGTACGTGATTAGGTTACCTGGTTCATTGAGTACGTGTAAGGAATGCTGTGAGACGAGAGATTCGAATAATTCTCCTCCCAGGTCCACGCGGCCGCTGTGCCAGAGATGGGATTTGGCGTTAGTGTCTATTCCCAAGAGGACCTTTCGGCCTCTTAAATGACTCAGTACTCTCCCCAGGTGGGTAAGCCCAAGCTCAATATTCTCTGATGGTGGGAAGTATTGGCTTACCACGTACATTTCCGTGTCCCCGGTCGAAATCTGTACACATACACAGTGTGACGCGGACAGATTGGTGACCTTCAGTACGCTGTATTTCCGATTTCTTACACCTATGGCTCCTCAAGATCTCATTTCCAATCCGTTCTTTTCGCTCTCTTCACTCATAATTGGTTCTAGAGACTTGCCGAGCTAGAGCAGCCTTTCGGGCTGGGCATTCCTTAGAGGACGCTTTATGAGTGTCCTTCTTCCCCTCCTTCTTGCAGTTTGCGCAGGTAGAGAGTTCCCTCTTCTTAGGGCACGCCTGCGCGCTGTGGCCCTTGGTCGCGCAATGGCCGCAAGTATCCGTCTCCTGTCTGCAGTGCTTGGATATATGTCCGTAACTTTGGCACTTGAAGCACCTCGTAACGGCCATATAATCCTGCACCTTGCAGAAGTTCCATCCGATGAAGACTCTCCTTTGGGCGATCAGTTTCTGCCGTAGTGCCGGCGTGACCTCGATTACCCAATTGGTGTGTTCCGTATCCTTTGGTCCAGATCTGAAACAGAAAGAGAGCTGCTGTAAAAGCTCTTCGGCTGTCATACCCTCTAAGTTCTGCTTTCTAAGCGAAAGCGCGACTTCCTTCTCCTCCATAGAGCGGGGGACGTCGTATACTATTAGACGGGGCTTCCTCGTCTTGGGAGATGACGTCTTCAGGCCGGCCTCCTTCAGTCTCTCGTTCTCTGTGAAGAACTTTAGGTCCTCGGCGCTGTTTGTTTCAATGGCGATGCCGTTGCCATTGATCTTCCGGACCGCTCTCACCTGGATGCCCTTCTTCCGTGGATTGACGAGTGTGAAGAGCGCCTCGCAGGCGTCCTCGCTGGTCTTGATTTCCCCCTCCTCTGTGGAGGGGTATATCATCACCACGTTTCTCGGTGGTTTCACTGCCGAAGGCGCTACGCGGGTAGTGGTCACTTCGACCCTTTCCGCATACGTCATGGGGGCGGAGGGTGCAACCACCCTCGCGGCCGTCTTCTCCAGGCGCTTAGTCGCTTGGAGAGATTTGTTGACCGCGCCGGCGAGGGTAGCCTCCGACGCCCTGCGGTGTCCTTCGGCTGCCGCGATCTTTCCCTCGAGGAAGCTATTACGAACGATTAGCTCGTTAATAAGCCTGTTCATTCGGGAGAACCTCCTTAATATCTCCGACGAAGTCTCTTTGTTGAGCTTCTTCGCCGGATCGAGGCAGTATTGCCCTATGTGCTCCTCAATGGTGGCAGCATTTTCTCTGATTTCGGAGAGGTTTCTTGGCTCTCCGTCCTGGGATGGGACTTCGGTAGACGTCTTGGAGACGACGTCCTTTTCCCTCATTTCCTCCTTCCGCGGCTCCTCCTTGGTCACCTCCTTCGATGCGGGTGTGGTGGAGGGGGCAGCTGCCTTCCTCGCCGGGACTGCCGTTTTCCTAACGGTGCTGGAAGTGGTCACCTTCGTCCGCGGTGACTGGCTCTTCCGGTCGGCCATCCTAAAAAATATATTCGGGAAATTTATATTTCCCTACTGTAAGCGTTCCGTTTAAGCCGAACGCTCGGCCTTCTACTAGGTAGCTGGCGGTCGGGCCGTTCCGGTTGGCCGCGCGCGCCGTCGGCGGAGCGTGACTGACCGCACCCGAAATATGCCCGCTACGGCGTCTCTAGTCAGTGAATATTGCAAGTATTTCTAAATATTTAGCTAAATATTCAACCGATTTGGACGTTCTATGCGTCAAAGTAACGCACAATTCCAGGGCTGTTAATGGCCACGACTATTCCCGGGTATCTTCGGCAGAACCGAAGATATATACCGGAGATTCCTTGGCTTGCAGGATTCTCCCGAATTTTTGCGGATTGCACTATAATTATACAATTCTCCTAGGATTCCTAATAGGATCAGATTTTTTAAATGCGACGGAACTAATTGCTAAGCAGGGGCAAATTATTATTCGTAGAGTAGAGCGGACCGAGATTCCCCATATATCCGAAATTAATTTAGAATACGCGGTAAACGAGGTAGATATCTCATATGTCGAAGGTGCGCAAACCAGGAAACTTGTAGCGAAAATGATCGACGATTATAAGCCCCTGGCGACACGCGAGACTGAATTGAAAATGACAATAATATTAAAGGACGACAAACCGGTATTTCAACGCGCGAGGAGACTGTCCCCGTCTGAAAGGGATACGGTTAATGCACAGATACAGGAGTGGTTATGCGATGGGATCGTCCAACATTCCCTTTCGGAATACGCTAGCCCGGTAGTGATAGTTAAAAAAAGAATGGGTCATCTAGACTCTGTATAGATTATCGGTTGTTAAATAGAAAAATCGTCATGGACAGATATCCGCTTCCCCTTATTGAGGACCAACTGGACTTGTTGCAAAGTGCGCAAATTTATAGCACGCTCGACCTCAAAAATGGATTTTTTCATGTAGATTTAAATAGTGATAGCCGAAAGTATACCTCTTTTATTGTGCCTGACGGGCAGTACGAATTTTTGAAGGTCCCATTCGGTCTCTGTAACTCGCCATCAGTATTCCAGAGGTTTATTAATTCAGTATTTAAGGAATTGTTAGTGAAGAAAATAGTTCTAGTTTATGTAGATGATATAATCATTCCATCGGCAGATCAGGAGAGCGGACTAAACAATTTGAAAATTGCATTGAAAGTTGCGAGCGAGGCGGGACTATTAATCAATCATGGGACAAATGCAGATTTTTACAACCCCAGGTAGAATACCTAGGAAATATAGTGAAGAACGGTACGGTTCGTCCTTCGGAACATAAGGCCGACGCGGTGGCGCGCGCGATTTCCCAAACCAAAAAATTTCAAACAAGTTCAGAGCTTTGTGGGACTCACCGGCTATTTTAGAAAATTCATACCGCACTATTCGCATACGGCGTGGCCCCTTTCAAGCTTGTTAAAAGCAGAAGCAAAATTTCAATTCGGTGTAGAGCAGGAACACGCGTTCGAGCAATTAAAAATAGCACTAGCGAGTAAGCCCGTTCTCAGATTGTATAAAGTCGGCGCGGAAACAGAACTGCACACGGATGCATCCAAATTCGGGTATGGAGCAATATTGCTACAGAAAGATGATTGCGATGGCGGTTTACACCCGGTATACTTTGCGAGCGGCAAAACAACGCCTGCGGAGGAGCGTTACTCGAGTTATGAATTGGAGGTGTTGGCAATTATAAAGTCCCTAAAGAAATGTGCTACGAAACGATCGCTATGTGGTAACGAGAGTCGGCGAACACGAAGGTCCGCGTCAAACCTCCACAGCGGCGGACCATATTAAACCATGGGTGAGTGAGGATAGTGATGACCTGTGTAGCGACACCGAAGGAACTTGCGACGAACCATACGATATCTGAGGCCAGATATTCTTGCAAGATGGCCGAGTGTGGGGTGCAACACGCACCTTGGCGGTTCGTGGCCGGGCCTCTTGGGCCTCGGACGGTTTGCAGGCATGAGGGGATGCCCTGCGGAATCGTGCCTCTTTTGTTTTAAAAACGGAGAATCGAGAGCGAGCGAGCGAGAGTAGACAGAGAAGCTGTGTGATACAGAGTAGATCGAGAAGCGGTGTGATAAAGAGTGGCGTGGCATTGTATAATTGTTTTAGTTTAAGTTAATTAGATCATATTTCTATCTTTATACTAATATATGATTACTACAGTTACACGTTTGTTTTTGCCAAACCTTCCGATCCCACAATATATATGTATATAATAGCGCGTAAATATCGGTAAATAATTGTACTTTATATCCTTAGTTATAGCTAAGCTTATCCTATATATAGGGAGAGTTTGAGGTTGCATGAGAGAGATAAAAAGTGTAGTACCCTGTGCGGCGTAAGTGACAATATTAAAATATAATAAAAGGCTATATCATTAAACAACAATTACACTTCTGATTAATCCTTCCATGCACCGCATTCCGCAACAATTGGTAGCAGAGCGTGGTTTGGGAAAATTGGTTGAGAAGGAACTGTTGGGAAATGTGATCATTCTTTGCAGTACCCACAAGAGTTATGAATGTGGAGGGGAATGTCTGAGAGAACAGAACGAAAGAGACTGTTGTGCCCGCCTAGGAACCTAGTTAAGTACTAGATCGTCCACCAGGTGGCGCCTCGGAAGAGGACGCCAAGGGACGACATTGCAAATACGAACAATACAGCTAGAGTATCGGAGTGGTGAGGACACGGAGAAAATATGGATATAGCGCAATCCAAATTACAGTGTTTTATATATTACCGTATACGCCCGCATCAAGACCGGTGTGATCAGAAAATATAACTTAGAAGTATCTTTAAATTTGTTGTTATGGTGCTAAATAAATATTATAGCATAACTGTGTTGACCTTGCTTGACACGCGTCAAATAGGATAAAACCTTCCACAGAAACAACTATAAAGTTCAACAGGAACAGATAGAAAGCGAAGTATAATTGTGAGGTTATAAAAGCTACGCGGTGTAACGGCATATATATACATATATAGTGGCGTCATGGTATACAGACGCAGTACAATAGACCAGGGGTCTCCAAACCGTGGCCCGCGGGCCAAATGTGGCCCGCCGGGACGTTAATTTGGCCCGCGGAGACGTGAATTTGGCCCGCCGAGACGTGTGAATATGGCCCGCCTGGACGTCAATGTGGCCCGCAGTCACGTCTAATGTTTTCACTCATGCCTACAAATCTGGCCCGCGCGCTTATTTCATTTTTGACACACTGCATTCGACAAAAAAGGGCTTTCTAGAAATTTTTAACATTTATTTTTTACCACACATAGATTACAAAGCAATATTACAAAATAAAGATTACAAAATAATGTAACAATTCCGGGACGGAAAATTATCCACACAAAACTAAGTGGCTTTATAGAAATTTCGCGGACTGTATATTGTGCTCGACTCAGTTGCGGCTTTTCTTCACTTATTAATTTAAACTGAGCTATAATGCAACAATTGCAACCTACAATATAAATACCTCGAAAGAATCGTCACTTATGATAAAAAATGGTTACTGGATAAAAAGTTCCTTTCTGTAATACGAATGAAACTATATAGACATTCTATAAAATGTGTTTTATTCTTGGTTCATATTGGGTGTGCGTCATGTTCCAAAGAAACATAGTATGTATGCGGTGCTAGGTTTTGGCCCGCTCGGTCGCGTGACGCCGTCAGTACGACACGTCCGACAGCGTCAGTGAATGTGGCCCGCGTACGTAAAAGTTTGGAGACCCCTGCAATAGACGATCGAGTGCTTATAATAGAATATAGAACAAGTGTTTAACGAAATGTCAGAAAGAGCGATAATACCCACCAGCAGAATATGCTAGATCTGTTGACGGACAAAAATTATCATGTGTGGCCTCTTAAAGTGTCTGCAATACTCAGGACGAGGAAACACTATCGAGAGATAATAGAAAGTGATGAACCCCCGGTGACCGAAGATCGCGAATCAGAAGCAGGAAAGATTAGAGAGATATGGGAAAGAACAAATGACGAAGCATTTGGTATAATTAACACCACACTGTCCGACCAATAGGCAGGTCAATTCCTATTGGAACACAGCGCTAGAAAGGTATGGGACAGATTAAGGCAGCATAGAAGACCGCAGGATAGATCTAAGTATAAAACTGAAAAGTTTAAAAATGAGTAACATAGAAACAGTGAACCAATATATAGCCAGTGCGAGGAATGTAACCTCAAAAAGTGCAATGATGGGATATCCAATCTCGGACAGAGAGCTAGCATATCATATTGTGCTAGGCATACACCCCACACTGGAACAGATTGCTATGGTGCTACGACCTCAAAGGTCAGCCACAGTAGAAGAGATGCAGCAGGTGCTAAATGAAGAGGAAACAAGAACAACTGATGGGCCTGGTGGGGAATCTACTGTAAGTTACGGATCGAAAGGAGAAAAGGCATACAGCACCACAAACGAGAGGTGCGACAACAAAAACAATAATAATGAAAGCTGCTATCATTGCCAAGATAAAAAAACCTGATACAAACAATAGAACAATAGAACAAGCCCCTGTAAACAGGGGCAGGACAAACAGTCACTTCAGGGATAACAGAAGATTTCCAGAAAGAAGGGAGCAAAGTAACCTAGTAACTAAGGACGAAGAAGAGAACTTATTTACTGTAACGAAAGGAACTGGAGATGGAGATACCCAAAAGTGGACATTGGATTCAGGGGCAACATCACATATGAGTCCTCACATAGAATATATGTCAGACACAAGAAATCATAGAATTAGAGTGAATCTGGCAGAAAGTCAGAGATACCTAGAATCACAGGCAAAGGGGAACATAAGGACAAGGACAAGTAGAGGGATTAATAATATTAACACCTTAACTATGGATGACACCATGTGGTGTCAAATTGAATACTGTTATCTGTTGCGGATGATGCCATTGGGTGTCATATGAATGTGCAAGGTAATCGTCATTACCTTAGTTGCAGCTAAGCGTTTAACATGCGCAATAATAAAGTGAAAAGAGACACTACGTTTTATTTATGATTGGACCTGAAATATTTTAAAATTATGGCATTAAAAAAGGGGTATATAAACTCCGTAACAACATTTTTGGAAGATATAGAAACTAATATTAATGCTGGCACTGATAGTGGCGATGAGGACCTATATTTTAGGAGAATTACTAGAAGTATGCGCAGGCCGCAAGTTATTTTTGACAGCTCGGAAGAAGGCGAAGGAGGTGACGAAGAAGAAGATTGTTGGTCAACAAGGGATGACCCAAGAAATAATGAAGATTCTCTGGGCACGTGGAATACAAATTCCAGGTAATTATAATGATCCTGCAGATGTTGCATCTCTGTTTATCGGAGATGACATTTTGAATGAAATATGCATTGAGACTGACAGATATTACGAACAGAAAAAATAGAATGTACGGTAAAACCTGTTTTTCTGCGGTTCTTTTTATGCGGTATATGAATTCCAACGGTGTTGGCACCGAAAACCAATGTTTTCTATCAGTGTACAATGTACGAGGGGGTACCCAAAAATAACCGGAATAGCATTGCCGTGGGCAGAGCTTGTGTACTACACATTTCTGCAACTGGACATGTGTAGTGCAACTCATTACCAGTTCAGCGCCACCTGTGTTGTCGACCTAGCTTCTTTTGTTCGTCTGCAGTGATTGTTTTTGCTAGCGCTGTATTGTACTTATTTCGTTTTTTATGATGGCAAGTTTAAGTGAACAACGTGCAGCTGTGAAATTTTGTTTTCTACTCGGTAAAAATGCTGCTGAAACTGTTTTAATGTTGAAAACAGCTTACAAAGATGACGCTATGGGAAAAAATCAAGTTTACGAGTGGTTTTCTCGGTATAAAAATGGCGACATGTCGATTGATGGCAAACCTCGTTCTGTCCATCCATCAACTGCCCGAATCGACGAAAATGTTCAAAAAATTCGAGCGCTTGTGCTCACAGAGCGTCGACTGACAATTGATCAACTTTAAGAAGATTGCGCAACAGTGTTCGTAAAAAAAAAAACGATTTGTGGCAGACGGGAGACTGGTTCTTCCACCAAGACAATGCACCTGCACACACAGCCATCTCTGTTCAACAGTTTTTGGCTAAAAATGGCATGGTTCCGCTGCTCCACGCACCTTATTCGCCTGACCTGGCTCCGTGCGACTTTTTCTTATTCCCACGCATGAAAGGACATCGATTTGATAATATTGAAGAGGTCAAGAAAAAAAACGAGGGAGGAGCTGTCAGCCATTTCTAAAGATGACTACAAAAAATGTTTCGAACAGTGGAAGCACCGGTGGGACAAATGTATTAGTTGTAATGGAGAGTATTTTGAAGGGGATAAGGTTGTTTTGTAACAAAAATTAAAATTAATAGCTTTTAACCCTTTGAGCGCTATGAACCCATATATGGGTTCTCACACAACCATTCGTTTTTGGCTATGAACCCATATATGGGTTCTCACATAACCATTCGTTTTTGACTATGAACCCACATATGCGTTCTCACACAACCATTCGTTTTTGGCTATTAACCCATATGTGGGTCCTCATGAAACCATTCAATCTGGGAAAAGGGAATCTATATGTGACTGTTCCGTCGCGAAACAGGCTAAAAGGTAAATCCTTTGTTTTGTCAAAACAAAGGGCTAAACGGTCAGCAAGGCACTTCTGGCGACCAAATATCAGCACCTCGAAGGTGGCTACCTGTGTCGCCAGAAATCCCCGATTTCCTGGAAGCCTAAGACGACACCTCGCATGGAGCAGCGGCTCACCCCCTTGTGGAAAAACCATCGTACAGCCAATAAGAAGCTATGGCCACCGGGTGTAGCTTCTATTTTCTCTATAAAGAGAATTGTGTGTGTATTCATTGCGCATTAGCTAACATATCGCTACCAAAGACTTTTAAAGATTATAAGTACTGTTACTTTCTAAAAATCTGTTCTTTGCGTTTTAAAATTTCATTTTAAATTACCCCTAAAATGTCTGAGAATGAGTTTGAACACATTAGTAACAGTGATAGTGGCATGGCCTATGAACATGATATTGAAACAGTTGAAAGGAAAAGGATGCGGAATTCGTCGAGATCTATAAGAAGACCAAGGGATTAAAAATAAGCGGTGAGAATCAACACAATAGGTTAGATGTTAGAACAAACATAATCGAACCTTCTTTTGTGGCTTCGGAAACTGAAGTGAGAGTTCCATTATATAAGCAAAGCAGAAGGCGTCTTCGAATATTCAGCTCATCTTCTGAAGAGGACGAAGGTCTACAGGAAAATTCGAAAGTTCGATATCTAATGATACGGCAGAAAACTATTCATGGCCTAAGAAAAATTGTGTACAAAAATTATATGATTTTAATGAATCAAATTCGGGGATTATGGGACACTTACCGAAAATATTCACTCTTTTGGATGCGTTTAAAATATTTTTCTCGGAAGAATTAATTACTGGTATCTGCGAGAAAACAAATAATTTCCATAAAAATCTGGCGCAAACTGAAATACTATACATGCAGTTCATTCACGCGTAAATAACTGGACAGATACTTCACCTTCGGAAATATATTTATTTATTGCTACTACTATGCTAATGTCCAGAATGAAAAAAACATCTATAAGAGAATATTGGTCTACTGATACAGTTACAAAAACTGAAATTTTTTCAAAACTAGTGAACAGAATTAGATGTGAATCATTGCTGAAAATGCTACATTTTAATGATGACAATAATATTAGCTCGCATGATCCGTTGATAAAAATAAGACCGGTGGTTACTGAACTTAGAAACTCATTTTCTAAATCATTTTATCCATATGAATATTTATGCATAGACGAAAGTCTTTTACTTTATAAAGGAAGACTATTTTTTAAACAATATATTCCAACAAAGAGGAGTAGATTTGGCATTAAGTCATTCGTTATTTGCGATTGCAAAACCGGCTATATACTAGACTTCATAATTTATTCTGGAAAAAATAATGATGTCACTGAGAAAGTTCCATCAATTGGACAATCTGGAAACATTACTTTGACACTCCTGAAATCATACGTAGGAAAAGGGCATACACTTATCACTGACAACTGGTACACGAGTCCGCACTTATACAATCTATTACACGAAAAGAAAAAAACCAATGCCTTTGGAACTGTTAGAAAAAATAGGAAAGATATGCCAAAAATGGAAGAAAAATTAAAAGGCGGAGAATGTACAAATAGATCGACACACAATCTATTAGCGTTAAAGTGGCGTGATAAAAAAGACGTATGGATGTTATCCACCTCACATTCTGATGATTTCGTTGAAACAAAAAAAATTAATTATCAAACTGGCGAACCAAAGCGAAAACCAAAGTGTGTAGCAGACTACAATGCCTTCATGGGCGCACTTGATAAAATCGATATGATTTTGAGTTCACTTCACTGCGTTCGAAAAAGCACAAAGTGGTACAAAAAATATTTCTTCCATCTCTTAGACCTCGCTATATATAATGCGTATATTCTTTATAAAGATGCTAATGAAAAAATTGTAACATTTGAAAAATTTCATCTGCTTCTCATAAAAGATATTTTGAGAGAATACCCACCAGATAGAGTAGAGGCTAAAGGAGGAAGAAGTCATTCGGACGACCTTCCATTTCGGTTAACGGAGAGGCATTTCCCTACTTCCTGCGTAACTAATGAAAATAGAAAACCTTCTTCACGACGCAGGTGCGCTGTTTGCACTAAAAATAATCGCAGAACTGACTCGCGTTACGAATGCAAAAAATGTAACGTTGGCTTGTGCATTGAACCCTGCTTTCAGATTTACCACACAATACAAAATTATTAAATTTTAAAATTTAAAAGGTCCAATTTACTACTGTTATATTGTTCATGTTATGAAATAAATGGTTATTAAGGCTTTTGAGGTCACCACATAATTTATTTTAGTTACAATCAATATACCTTGCAATTAAAATTCAGTCTTTTTCGTACGGAGTGGGCAGTCCAAGGCGCACGCTTAACGCCGACAACGTTTGCTCAACGCGCGCTCTTTCGTAAAAAGTACGCAGTCCACGGTGAGCTGCCTCGTACGAAGTGGGCGGTCCACGGCGCACGCTTAACGTCTGGCAACTCAGCGCTCAAAGGGTTAAAAAACCATTCCGGTTTCTTTTGGGTACCCCCTCGAATGTATTAGGTCGTCCCATAAGTTCGTGCCGCGGATAAGTTTACACTCTCCGCGGTGTGTTATGTAAACATAGAGCGATAAGAGAAGAAATGGATCAGAGTTTAATGATCGAGTTCAGTCTAAAGAAGGCATTCAAAAGAAACAGTTCGTGAATAGTAAGCATTTCGTCTTTTGGGTTCAAAAAGAATGAGTGAGACGCGTATTCATTTTCGGCATCTTATGCTGTACGAGTTTCGCACAGGAAATGCAGCAACAGTTGCCGCATACAATATTTGTGCCGTTTACGGAGAAGATGTTTTATCACCCCGTACGTGCAGAAAATGGTTTACTCGATTTCGTAAAGGAAATTTTGATCTTGAAGATCACCAACGTTCTGGACGTCCAGTTGAAGTAGACGAGGACAAAATCCGTAATCTAGTGGATGAAACACGAAGTTTATCAGTTAAAAAGATGTCTGACACTTTAAATATCCCGAAATCATCTGTCTACAGACACTTAAAGAAAATGGGAATGGTAACAAAGCTGGATGTATGGGTGCCGCACCAGCTCACAGAACGGAACCTTTGCGATCGCGTAGGAACGTGCATATCTTTGCTTGCACGCAATGAAAAAGAACCATTCTTAAAATATTAAGTGACTGGGGATGAAAAATGGATTTTCTACGACAATCCCCAAAGAAAACGAACATGGTGTAGAAGAGAAGATCCAGCACAGCGAGTTGCGAAACCAGGTCTACACCCTCGAAAAGTTCTCCTCTCTGTGTGGTGGGATTGTCAAGGAATTTTGTATTTTGAGTTTCTTCCCGCCAACCAAACAATTAATTCAGACACGTACTGTGCGCAGTTGGATAAATTGAAAGAAGCAATGAGAATAAAACGAGAATGCGAACTACCTCCTCTTAACCATACCGATAGACCCCTAACGGAAGACAAACCATATGGCGTTAACTGCAAAAACTTCGGACACTCCGCGTCGTACAGAGGATGCCCGATGCTCAAGGAAATAAAGCAGAAAATAGAAGAAAGGAAAAAAACATCTGGAACTAGAAAGAGCTAGAAAAATTCAGTGTCAACAACATAGTAAACCCCGCTAAATGCTTCAGCAATATAGAAGCAGGTATAGCCAACAACAGCATATACACCTAGCATAAACCCTGCCGACTTAGGACCAGTCCCAACGTCAAACAATTCAACTCACGCATCCTTCTTAAACGAAATCAAAGATACCATTATAGACACAGTTAACAAACAACACGCGAAGATAACGGCAGACATCGCCGCCAACGCAGAAAAAATTAACATCATCGCCGAAATATTTGACCTAAAAATAAACGAACTTGTTTAACCCACCAAACGATACCAAAAACAACAAAGTGCAGTTTAACAAACTAAAAATCATCGCGATCAATGTAAACTCACTAATAACATACGAAAGAGGACTGTCGCTACAGGGCACCATACGAAACCACAAACCAGATATAGCAGTAATATGCGAAACCAAGCTAAATCCAAATCACAAAATTAGTTTTAAGGACTTTAATATAATATGAAACGACAGAAGAAACGCTAAACAAGGAGGGGGAACTGCAATTCTGATAAGAGACGACATCAGCTACAAAGACATCCACATAGAAAGCCTAAACAATGCAGCTTGCCTAGAAACATCAATAATTTAAATAAGTATGCAAAACAGTACGAAACTATTTATCATAGCGGCATATGCCACCAGTAGCTATAAACAAGAATTTATACAAGACCTAACCACCTTATTTGAAACCTTAAAACTAAGTAACAGGAATAACCATTATATCCTAGCGGGTGACCTGAATGCGAAACACACAGACTGGGGAAACACCATAAATAACAAAAGAGGAATATCCCTCAAGGAATGGCACACAGAAAATCAAATATTATACAGGACGACAATACACCGATCAATGGTCCCAACCTTCCCCAGAAGTGGAACCTTCCTTGACCTCTGCCTGACAGACGATAAAATTAAATTCCACAACCTAAAAAACAATAAATTCCTCGAAACATTAGATTACGACAGCGACCATAAGGCCCTAAGCATGCAAATATCCATAGAAACACAGGATGAAATGTTAATAGACAAATACATCACGACCTCGAAGTATAACTTCAACAAGACAGACTGGACTAAATACACAAAATATAATAAATATGTAATAAGTGGCTTTCCTTACTTAGGAAAAGATGTGGTTCGAGATTCATCAACCCCACTAAGTGAATTTGGTGTATTGAAACTTGTAGCATCATACACTATGAAAGGTAGAACCATAACAACGGACAATTTCTTTACCAGTTTTCCTCTGGCGTTAAAATTACTATCTAAACATTCTTCGTTGCTTGGAACAATACGTGCAAACAAGAGGGAACTCCCGAAAACTTGCAAACAGAAGAAAGATAGCATGGCTCGTTTCTCAACGTTGCTGTACGAATCAAATGGATGTACACTTACAGTTTACAAGAGTAAACCGAATAAGAATGTACTTATACTAAGTACAAAACACAAACACGTAAAAATTGATAAAACTAACAAGAAATTCCCTGAAACTATGTCTTTTTATAACAACACTAAATTTGGCATCGATGTCACTGACCAAATGGCACGAAAGTATACTGTCAAATCAGGTTCCAGAAGGTGGTCACTTCAAGTTAGTTTCAATGTATTAGATTCAGCTGGCATAAATTGCTGGATATTGTATAAAAACACGACAGGTGAAAATATATCAAGGAAAGACTTTTGGTTTCGCCTCGCTGAAGAACTTGCTTCTGAATATCAGACTTCAAGGGAAAAACCACAAGAAGCTAATATACCAAGTTCAAGTGGCACCGTTCCTGTACGTAAATGGTGTCAAATAGGATATTGCAATAATAACAAGACCACAAATATTTGCAATATATGCAAAAAAAATGTATGCGGAAAATGTACACAGAGCAAAATTTACATATGTAAAAGTTGTGACCGATCACCTACAAACAATTAAGCGTTTGATTAATTGATAATGTCTATAAATCATTACACTTGATATTATTCAACTTCTTTGTCATTTTTTAAAAGTAAATAAAGTCTGGAAATCCCACCAAGCACTTTTTCTAAACACCAGTCAGAATGACTGGTTTTGGTAGAAATAGGTATACTCAAACAGCTGGTAAATCTAGTGTTAGGCATTTAATGCTTTTCTTTTACCGGAAAGGCAAAAATACCACACAACCGGCAAACGAGATATGCGCTGTTTATGGCGAAGGTGCTGTAGCTGGAAGAACTATGCGGAAGTGGTTTGCTAGGTTTAAAGCTAGTGATTTCAACCTTAAAGATCAAGATCGCCCGGGTAGGACCTCCACCACAGATGAAGATCAGATTAAAGCACTGATCAAGAATAACCCACGCTATACGATATGTAAATTAGCAGAAATGTTAAATATGTCAAAATCCACCATCCACGAGTATTTCGTGAAGCTTGGCTACATAAACCGTTTTCATGTATGGGTTCCCCACGATTTAACGGAGAAAAATCTGATGAATTGCATTTCCATTTACGACTCGCTCTAGAAACGCAACGAGGAGACACCATTCTTCGCGGAAAATGCGAAAAAGATTTTGGGGAAAGCGGAATGAACCACGTTTAGCCACCCCAAAAGCCGGTCTTCATCCAAACAAGGTCATGCTCTGTGTCTGGTGGGATTGGAAAGGGATCCTGCATTATGAGCTTTTACCAACAACGAGACGATATATTCGGAGAAGAATTGTTCCCAATTAGACGAATTAAAGACAGCAACAAGAACGTCCAAAAATAGCGAATGAGAAGGGCATCCTGTTTCATCAGGACAATGCGCGGCCTCATGTGTCTTTGATAACTCGACAAAAGTTGTTGGAGCTCGGTTGGGATGTTCTGGGTGACGGGTGTGCTTCCGTGGGGGCCCCGTCACCCAAATATGTGTGACGTTCTTCTTATTCAAGTTAATAGGATTTTCAGATGGATTTTTAAAAGGAATTTAATGAAATATGTACTGAATTATAAATATAGGATATACAACATAAAAATACTAAATTATACACATTATACTATACTTTTTACTAATTTATATTTAGGATAGCATATTACATTATAGTATCTCGCATGGTGTTCGTTGAAACACTCTAAACACATCTGAGGTGATTTTTGACAATTGGAACAATAGGTCGTAGTTTTTTTTACATTTTTCTTCGCTTCTTGGCGTTCAGTAGTTTGCCTCCTCTTCTGGTAACATAGGGCGCACATCCTTCTTATAGGCATGCCCTGCTGATTCTTACGAATCTCTAAATTATGGGACACGTTCATTGTTCTATTTCTATTATTGTCGAGCGTAACATTTTCCGAGGACAACAATTCGGCAACTAGAAGTTCCCGAAATTTTCTTATTTCTATTTTTTTATTCGTGGCTCTCTGGTACACGATGTGAGCATTTACTATGCTTGTTCCTAAAAGAAAATGGAGTGCTAATTTCCGATACCACTTGATACTTTTTCGTATTGTTGTGGCATATGACACCATCTGGTCGCTCCTGTCGATGCCAGTTTTTCCATTATTGTATGCCAGGACCGCCAAAGGTTCTGTTTAGGAGGACGTCCGCGATGAGTAGAATCCGAGCTTGAAGTCAGAATAGGTGCATGTTTTGTTGATAACATCCTAACATCGCGAACATCCCTCCATTTTAGCACCACAATACCGTTGTCATCTTCTCTTGCTATGATTTCACCCCTCTTCTATGGGTACGACATTACAAAACGTGGCATACATTTTTTGTTGTACCGCACAGTCCCAACGACATGCGTCTTGAATTTTTAAAATTTGTTTGCTAATTCATAGCTTGTGTAAAAGTTGTCGACAAACAAAGTTCGTCCTTCATTTATCAATTTATCTGCAAGTTCAATGCAGACGTTTTTAGCTATGCCAACTTGCCTTCTTCCGCTGGTATCTCGTCCAGAATATACTTTCGCAGACCATGTATACCCTTCGCTGGAGCACAATTTGAAAAGCTTTATATCATATTTATGAGATTTCGTTGGTACGTATTGTCTGAATATTAGTCGTCCCCTCCAAGGAACCATTGTTTCGTCTATTACAATATCTTCACCTGGTGAAAAGACTTCTTGATAATTGTCTATCAATAGGTTTAGGAGTGGCAAAACTTTTCCAAGTCTGTTGCCCTCTTCTATCGTCTCGTTATTTGCAAAATGCAAGTTTGCTAACAGTAATTCGAAACGATTACGGGACATCTAGCTGCCCGGAAATGGAAAGTTGTAGATGGGGTCCGTTGACCAACATCTAACGAGCGGTGTCTGTACTAGACCCATCCAAATCATCAGTCCTATAAATTTGGTGATTTCTGCAGAAGTGGTGGGTTTCCATCTGCTCAGTCGAGCATGCTCAGTCATTTCATCTTGATGCAATTTTTGCTCTGCATATCTATTAGTCTCTGTGACTAAAAGGCTTATCACTCTTTCGTCTAAGAATAGCGAAAGCACTTCACTTGCGCTAATATCAGACGGCAAATCCAACAGAAGCCCATCTTTTCCGGTGAACGGAAATGACTGTTGCCTGTTAGCAAATCGTTCCACTGGATATTGTCCAATGAATTATCAACAGAGTTCAGCTCCTCTTCTTCGCCTATAGCGAGTTCTTCCACCATGTCCTCAAGGTCTTCATTTGCATATGATTCCTCAGTATCGGAGTTTGAACTCGATGAAATTCTATTTGTCACTTTTCTTCTAAAACTCACTACTTCGTCATCACTACTCTCCTCACTTTAAATTATATTTTTACGCCGTTCAATGGACATTTTGAGGATAAAAAAGTCACCGACGTGCGTCTCAAAAGAAGTATGCTTTTCGACTAAACGAGGGATCTGGGATAACTGCAGTGAGATCCCTCGCAGTTCTTTCGAAAAGCTTATCTCTTTCCCCATTTCGGAACTGAATACTTTGTAATGAATCGAAGGTTCGAAAACGCTACTCGAGTGCCCACTTGAGTTGCATCGTTGCTATTTCCCACTTATCGCTCCATTTCGGTTCCGGCGCTCCGGCAGTCGGATTTGGGCCCCGCGAGAAACTCAACGGAATCAGGCTGGGCGATGAACGTGTTAAAGGGATTGTCAAAATTCTTTTTATTGCTAAGTTGGCACATTTGCCCTCCATACTGACACGGAGTTTGAGCGCCATCTGTCAGTTAGTTTGTTTACAGTGCTCGATTTTGTCAGTTCTCTCAAGTGTGTTTCGCGATTTTTACAAAGGATAACAATATTGAACAAAGAATTTGTCTAAAATTTTGCATTGCAAATGGAATTTCGTCTGTCGAATCGCTGAAAGTGTTAAAGAAGGCTTACGGTGAATCGACTTTATCAAAAACACGTGCATTCAAAAGTGGCCGAGATGTGATGGAAGATTTGCCTCGCTTTGGTCGGCCATGAACGTCTTCAACTGAAGTTAACATCGCTAAAGTGAAGGAAATGGTGACTGAAAATCGTCACTTAAGCTTGAGACAGATAGCCGCAGAACTTTCTGTGTCTTACGAATCAATTCGTACCATTTTAAACGATTGTTTGGGCATGAAACGCGTTGCCGCTCGACTAGTTCCGAAAGACCTGAATTTTCTTCAAAAACTGAATCGCGTAAAGGTCGCTGAAGACATGCTAGAACGAGTCAATTCCGACCCCACATTCATAAAACGCATTGTAACTGGTGATGAGACATGGGTTTATGAGTTTGACATGCAAACCAGTCAACAACCTTCGGAATGGTGCCTTCCAACTGAGCCGAAACCAAAAAAGCCACGTCAAAGTCGATCAAAAGTCAAGATAATGTTGACTGTTTTCTTTTATTATCGCGGTGTTGCGCACTCGAAATTCTTGCCAGAAGGTCCGACGGTAAATAAAGAATATTACCTGAGCGTTATGCGGCGTTTGAGAGAGCAAATTCGTCGAAAAAGGCCAGATTTGTGGAAAGAAAACTCATGGATTTTGCATCACGATAAGGCACCATCTCACAAGGCTCTCTCAAATTCCGTTCTGGAGATATGACTTTAAAAGACGAACCGAGGGCGGGACGTCCTTCCGACTTCGACGACAACCTTTTAAAGGCAGTATTGGAGCAAAATCCACGTTAATCGACAAGATGTATAGCAGAAAGGTTGAATACATCGCGATCAACCGTTATCCGCCACCTGGAGAAATTAGGGAAAGTCAGCAAGTTAGGAGTATGGGTACCTCACAATCTCAGTGAACGGAATAAAGAAGATTGCATGTCAATCGCCACAAGTCGGCTCTCACGGGTAAAAATGGAGCCCTTTTTAAACAGGATTGTAACAGGCGATGAAAAATGGGTCACCTACGAGAATATAGTCCGCAAAAGACAGTGGCTTGATAAGGATGAACCACCCCTACCAGAACCGAAAGCAAACATCGATGGCAAAAAAATCTTATTGTGTGTATGGTGGGATTGTCGAGGAATAATTTACCACGACTTGTTGAAGCCAAATTTAACGATTACTGCGGATAGATATGTTCAGCAGCTGCAAAGAGTTCAAGAAAAACTCCGTGAAAAGCGTCCTGCACTCGTCAATCGCGACCACATACAGCAAAGGTGACTCAAGACAAAATTCTTGAGCTTGGATGGCCTGTTTTACCACATCCTCCTTACTCCCCGGATCTTGCCCCGACAGACTATCACCTTTTCTGTTCCCTACAACATTTTTGAATGGAAAAACTTTCAATTCTGAGGAGCATATCACGCAGGCTGTCGAAAACTTCTTCCAGTCCAAACCAGCCACATTTTACAAGGAAGGAATTTATAAACTGCCAGGAAGATGGGAGAAGGTTATAGATAACGGTGGTGAATACGTAATAAATTAATGTAATTTTTGTATTTAATGAGAGCAAAATAAATATCTGATAAAGAAACGGAAGTTACTTATGACTCGACCTAATACATATTAATAAGTTAAAATTGTTTAAGCGCTCTTAGTCACGGGCTATTGTAAACATATGTCCATAGGAATGCCGAAAACAAGAAAACCACAACCAACTTCTGTGATGACGCTGCAGATGTTCATCCTCTTCGCTAAAACCTCCTTCGCGCTGATTGCCTATGACTCTGTGGAGCAACACCCCAACACAACAACGATATCCCTCACGGACAGGTTCGGTTCGGAAGGCGCCCAATACTCTGATCCCTATGGAACCTGGGACAACGGTGTTGTCCAAGGATATGCAAATATCTCATTGAAGAAGCACTCGTGCCTGTAAGAGTCTAGGAAGACAAGATACTATTAAAATCAGGTGCAACGTGCAGAATGAGCGACGGCTTCTACTTAGACCCAGAAGACGCACATACATTCCACCACCACTCTCCTAATCCATCTTGCTGGCCGAGAAGAAAACGATACACCTGAGGACCCAGAAACACCTAGCGCATCTATCGACGAAACCGCGAGCAGAGAGACTAAGAATCAGTATGTAGTATCAGCACAAGCACTTCCATTTATTGTAAACAACCCCACCTGTCATTTGGTAGCCCATACCTGAGATTGTCTGAGGATTCGTTGAAGCGCCTCTTACCACCGGAGTAGCTCTAGAAGGCACCCACCAGGTATACTTGGTTCAGCGAGCTGGACGATTCTGACATGTGAGTACTCTGTTGAAAGTCCCTGCGTTAAGGCGATCCGAGGAAATACAATTACCAACATGTATTTTATTCACTTAGAAATCATCGGCAATGCCTCCAAGGCGTAGAAGAAGATCGCGACGTGCCGGAAGACAAGTGCGAGAAAGATAGATGCGGGCAAGAGCACGATATTTCGATTCGCTAAGAAATCAAGAGACCCCAGAACCTTCTACTAGCAATACACAAAATATTCCGGGATCTTCGATTGATACATTTCCTTCCGACCTCGAAACTCCAGGAACATCTTTCAATACTTAGCCATCTTACCGCTCTATTCCGCCATCCTCTAGTCCATTTGGCAACCCTTCCTTTAGTCCCGTAGATTCCAGCGACTCCTCTGACGTGGAAATTATAGACGAAATCCCCAACCAACCAACTTACCCATACCTAGACCCATCTAATATTTTCGAAACTATTGCTCCTCATCTACATAACCTTTATTCGTAACTCCTTTCCGAATACCCCCATCATCAATTCTTACTCCCCGAAACACCATCTTTAAATCCTCCTACTGTAACTATTGAGGAAATAACATCCGATACTATTAATCTGGAATTTAATGTCGACAACCGAACTCCCGGTGCCGCCTAATATATACACATATATTGTATTTGTAATAAGTCCAGCTAAATAAACTTATATACCGAAAGATCTGAATAAGTGTTTCCCGGCGATTAGTCTTCCATAAAGGCGAGCCAAAAACACCCCTAACTATAGAACGCGTTATTCTTTGCGAGACGGCTTCCTGATGTCGGGTAATTATTGGAACAAAAGAATTAATGAGATATTGACCTCCACCGGGATGAAAAGATTGGAGGAAGACTCATGTGCATATAGACTAATTGAAGGTAAGAAGGCCTTAATGATCGCAATATATTGGGTGATTGCAAAAGTTCGTGCCCGATTTTCATAGGTGGCAGAAGCACGCAATGTTGACTGTGCTGCTGTTTCTTTTATAATCATATTATTAATTGACAGTTATCTAAATGCGTCGTGAGTCAACTTAACCTTAAAAAAAAGTTTATTTGAATTAATTTGTGTGCAGCGTTAATATTCAAAATGGAAAATGGAATGTTACATTTCCGTCATGTTATGTTGTATGAGTTTAGAAAAGGAGTGAGTGTTGGAACTGCAACAAAAAATATTGGAGACGTTTATTTGGATCGTGCTCCTGCTCTTAGAACTGTCAATTGAAACGATAAACCTCGCTCTGGGCGACCTTCCGGCATTGATAATGACTTTATCCGTGATTTAGTGAATAATAATCCACGGATTAACACTGAAGAGACCGCTGAGAGACTAAATGTTGAAAAGTCGACTGCATTTCGCCATTTAAAGTAACTTGGATACACTTCGAAACTCAATATATGGACTCCGCACAATTTGACAGAACGGAACAAACTGAACCGGGTTTCCACAGCCATTTCTCTTCTCTCTCGTCAACAAAACGAACCTTTCTTGGTAGTAGTAGCTGGATATGAGAAATGGGTTGTGTATAACAATATAACGAGAAATAGAAGCTGGAAGCATGGAAGTGAAAGAGCAGAAACTACGGCAAAGGCTGAATTGCATTCAATGAAAGTGTTGCTGTGCGTCTGTTGGATTGCAGAGGAATAATTTTGTTCGAGCTTCTTCCACGTGGTCAAACAATAACTGTGGAGAAGTACTGTGAGCAACTCGCCCGACTCAAAGTTGAAATTCAAGCAAAACGTCCAAATTCGGTCAATCGAAAAGGCATTATCTTTCACCAGGACAATGCTCGACCGCATGTCGCTCATCAGATACTGCAAAAACTTAGGGAGTGAAAATGGGAAATCCTCCAGCACCCGCCGTATTCCCCTGATCTTGCCCCCTTTGATTTTCATCTCTTTCGTTCTCTCCAAAATAATTTAAATGGCAAAAAAATTGATTCTATGGAAGAAGTCAAAAACTACCTTACGACTTTCTTTGAAGAGAAACCACACAGTTTCTACAAAGAAGGAATTGAAAAACTTGTAAAACGTTGGGAGACAGTTATAGAAAATGATGGAGAGTGCATTATTGATTAATAAATACTATTTTTCATAAAACGCGTTGTATTTAATTTGGTTTCAAATCGGGCACGAACTTTTGCAATCACCCAATAGATACAGTCGATTGCGAACCGTGAAACGGGTAAGACGTCTAGCATGATTAGTGCGATTAATCAGATCAAAGTGTGTGTGAGTGAGAGAATAAGTGAGCAACGTGTGTAAGAGATACCGCTTGTGCGTTCATTAAACGTGAAGTAGAGACGCGTATTAGAGAAAAAAAACATCACTCACTAGAGTCCCAAAACTGCTCGAAATGCAGCAAAATAGTGGAGGGCCACCTATACTTCAGACTCTGCCCCTATCTACCACAATCACCACCACTACCACAACAACAACTACAGCCACAAATTCTTCGACACTCCAATCCAGCTGGACACTCCCAAACCAATATGGTCCCATAATGTCTCTAACCCCATCCAATTACAATAATAATAACGATCAAAACGTGCATAATATACTAAATTCACGATCAAACAAACGTGGCATCAAAGCAAAACTAGACAAAACTAGCCTGAGCCCCAATGTCGTAAATCACGATCTAAATCAACCGTCACACATGGATATAGATAATACAACTGAGGATACCATAGCTTGGCAACAACCAACGAAGAACAGAAACAAACGTAGGGGAGGAAGCGACAACAGCGGATTACCCAACACAAAGCGAAACCATGTGGACGAGAATCACAGCAACGTACAGTACGTACACTACTGAATACAAAAATAACGGTAGAACCTCCTTGCAAAAGGAAAGATATTCCACAATGCCATAGATGCCAAGAGTACGGGCATACGAAAACATACTGTACGAAACCACACTTCTGTGTTAAATGTGCAGAAGATCATCCTACAAGAGAATGCACGAAAAGTCGAGACACCCCCGCCAAGTGTATCCTATGCGATGGTGCTCACCCTGCAAATTATAAGGGATGTAACATATACAGAGAACTTTTAAAACAAGAAATGTTCCACCCAAAAAAATAAGCACGTACCCTAGACAAACCATAAGAGAAAATTTTAGTTACGCAGATGCTACAAGGCATAATATGGGGCAGGAAAACAATGCAAACCCTAGCAGAAATGAAGACATAACGCTAAATCAGTTCCTAAGCAGATTTGAAACCATGTTCAATCAAATTATGAGCCAAAACAGTATGATAATAAATCTACTGACTGCTGTGATCAAAAACAAAAACATATAACCAGAATGGCAGGGACAACAAGAATAGCATTATGGAATGCGAACGGCTTGATGCAACATAAGCAAGAAATAGAAGTTTTCCTCAAAGAGCAAAATTTAGATATGCTTCTGCTATCTGAAACCCACTTTACGGATAAAAGTTATTTTAACATTTTTAACTATAAAACACTCTACACACTCCACCCAAGCGAAAAGGCCCGGGGCGGTACTGCAATAATAATTAGAGAAAAAATCTCGCATTTTGAAATAGAAAAGTATGAGGAAGCATATCTCCAAGCAACTGCCATTAAGATCAAGGACACAAGCGGCTCAATGACAGTAGCTTCTGTATACTGTCCACCTCGACACAAGGTCACCAAAGAGCAATTCGAAAAATTCTTCCAAACACTGGGAGACAGATTCGTCGCTGGTGGTGACTATAACGCGAAACATCCAACATGGGGCTCAAGGCTTACCAATCCTAAAGGGAGAGAACTGTATAAAACAATGCAATGCAGAGGGTACAATTATATAAGTAGTGGTACACCCACATACTGGCCTACTGACCTAAATAAGATTCCAGATCTTCTAGACATCTTCGTGTCGAAAAACATCTCGCAGAACCACGTCAGCATAAATCCATGCTACGACCTCTCGTCCGATCACTCGGCAAATATTCTAACGTTAAGCTCAACAATAGTAGGAAAAGAAATGAAGCCCTCGCTATGTAATCATAAAACCGACTGGATGAAATTTAGAGCACACGTAAACGAAAAGATAAATTTAAAAATTCCTTTAAAAACACAAGATGACATCGAGGATGCGGTAAATGCAGTAACGTGAAACTTGCAACACGCAGCATGGCAATCTACGCCAGAAATTAAGCTGTACAACAACACTCCAAGCTATTCCAAGGAAATAAAAAATAAACTTAAGGAGAAAAGATCAGCCAGAAGAAAATGGCAATTATCTAGACACCCCGAAGACAAAAGAAAATTCAATAAACTATGCAAAGAACTCAAAAAACTCTTATACGAAAACAAGAATGAAAATATCCGAAATTACATACAAAAACTCTCTCTGCAACCACATTCACAAGATGAACACACATTATGGAAAGTAACTAAAAACCTGAAAAGACCAAAACAACATATTCCGCCAATTCGAAGAAAAGACAACTCTTGGGCGAGAGAAGACATGGAGGTCTCGGAGACCTTTCCAATACACCTATCCGAGATTTTTACTCCAAATGAGATGGTAATAAGTAGAAACGAAGAGAACGCAATTGATCAGAATCTTCAAGCGCCATTGCAACTTTGCCTACCCATCAAAACTACCAGCCCCAGAGAAGTAGCACAAGAAATACAAACGCTGATCAATAACAAAGCACGAGGGCACGACTTAATAGCGGCGAAGCTACTGAAGGAACTCCCAAAGAAGGGGATCGTGGCAATTACCCAGATATATAACGCAATCATTAGAGTCCATTACTATCCAATCCAATGGAAACTCGCACAAATCATTCTTGTGCCAAAGCTGGGTAAACCACCAAACGACGCAGCGTCTTATAGACAAATTTCTTTACTCCCAGTGCTATCAAAAATTTTCGAAAAGCTGATCCTAAAGCGCCTAAAACCACAAATATGTGAGAACAACATCATTCCTCAGCATCAATTTGGATTCAGAGAACGGCACTCAACAGCCGAGCAAGTGCATCGCATTGTAAACGAAATTGAAAACTGCCTAGAAGAAAAAATGTTTTGCTCTGCTGTTTTTATAGACGTCAGTCAAGCCTTTGATCGCGTCTGGCACAAGGGTCTACTCTACAAAATCAAACACGATCTGCCCCATAATTTCTATCTATTATTAAAATCTTATCTAACTGAAAGGTTTTTCCAGGTAACACATAATGGAAAACTTTCAAAACTCCACCCGATCCAAGCGGGGGTACCACAAGGCAGTGTCCTAGGTCCTGTTCTCTATCAGATCTACACAGCAGACCTCCCGGCCTCAAATGGAGTACTAACAGCCACATTTGCCGACGATACTGCTATACTAGCATCACACAAGGACTCGAACGAAGCTGCAAAAATACTCCAAGATTCTATAGATGAAATAGAAGAATGGGCCAGGAAATGGAAAATCAAAATAAATGCCTCCAAGTCGACTCACGTTCTGTTCACAACAAAACATGGAACCGGACCACAAATTAGGCTAAACAATGAATCCCTAACAACCAAGGATCATGTTAAATATCTAGGAATGCACCTGGACAAAAGACTCACCTGGAAAAAACACATCCAAGCTAAGAGACAACAGTTAAATAACAAACTAAATAAGTTGAGATGGATTCTCGGTCGAAAATCACATCCTTCTCTAAACAATAAACTCCTCTTGTATAAAGCCACTATCATCCCGATGTGGACCTACGGAATTCAATTATGGAATTGTGCCAAGAAATCCAACACGGACATCATACAACGCTTCCAGAACAAAACCCTACGAGAAATAACCTCAGCACCATGGTTCACAACGAACGAGGATCTGCATAAAGATCTGCAAATTGAATGGGTGCACCAATATGCACGAAGAATTGCGATATCCCATAAACATAGATTAAAAAAACATCCAAATGAACTAGCAAGTGCCCTCACAAACAGTCCGGTGAAAATAAGACGGCTAAAAAGAACGAAGCCCTCAGATCTGTATACAGAGCAAACGAGTAGCCAATAATTAATATATTGTACCTCTGAAGGATCTCCACAGGGCGATACCTTCTCGCACCTCCTACTTACATGCATCACATTCGCTAAATGACCTACCTAGGTCAGTGACAAATAAAGTAAATATAATAATAAAAAAAAAACCCCAATAGATAGCGAATCTGAAAGCGACAGTGATAGTGCAGAAGAGATAGAACCTTCAGAATGGACAATGTGAATGGACCCGTTTGCAGTTAGTAACCTGCTTCCTCGATTATATAAATGCAAGATTCAGGAATTATTTTGTACCCGGAGAGCAGATTTGTGTGGATGAGTCGACTGTCAAATTCAAAAGATGAAAAACTTCATCGACTGTCGAATTTCATTCATTATACATTCAGATACCTTCGGGGTGATTCGTGCCTGACGGACGTATTCTGTTTGTGCTCCGTGCTTCGATTCTCCTTTTTCACAGTGTTCCTTTTAATGTGCCTGCTCGTTGTCATATAATTGGCGTACGGTGTTATATTATCAGTGAGTGCTCCATAGTGATACTAAATAGTAATTAATTCCGGATTGTATTAATTCTTATAATCCGTTTACCTTTTCAACCGAACCTCTTTGAGACTCACTGCGCTAGTCTATACCTGCCAGTCTGTCTACACTGTACTGACACCAGTTCTTATTGGTGTATACGTGTAGTGCCACTGTGTTTTTAAATACGGTTGCTCCAATGAAGCGGTTGAGCAGTGGCTCTCAATCAATACGGGCAAGCTTCTCTTACTAATTTTCTCCGTCGCACTATTCATTCGAGGACGGATAGAAAGATATGTAAAGGATGTTCTGGTCCGGTCTTAAAGCCGGTTACCTGTGTGTCCTGCAACATTAATGCACATCCAGGCTGTTTGCAACCCACTGGGCATGCTTTTGCTAACAGTTCCTTTTTAAATTGTGCTTTGCCAGTGACGTCAGTGAGCAGTGCTGTAACACTGGTAGCGCCGCGGCCTCCTTTATGGTTGATTTAAAAGCATTTTTGAAAGAAGAACTTTCCAATTTTAAACACGAGGTGGAGAATCTGTACAAAGCGCACATAGATAATCTGAACTCAACTATAAGCAGCCTATCTATCAAAGTATCTGAATTGCAGTGGCAGGTAACTACATTGAAAAAGTCAACCAGCCCTACAGTTTCCTCTTCGTCTGAGGAAGATATGTTAATGGAAATTGACCTAAGGAGAAGGAAGGCCTGCAACATAATTATATATAATGCAAGTGAACTAAGTTCGAGTAATATAGGGCAGAGCCCTACGAATGAAATTGGCCGGGTCAGAGACATTTTACATTTTGTGTACCCCTCGGACTCCGAGGTCCTGAGTGTGGCTCGCCTGGGAAAAAAGATTTCTGATAGACCTAGATCCATCTGTGCTAGGCTATCAAGTGAAGAAGCCGTTCTAAATATCCTTAAGAACAGGAGTAAATATATTGGCGACTTGAAATTGACTAATGACCTTACTCCCAAGCAGCGGTCATATCTTAACTCACTAAGACAGAAGCTTCAATCTCTCGAAGCAAATGGTGATATGAGTAAAACTATTCGACACGTTAGAAGCACTCCTAGAATAGTTACTAAATCTGAGAATAAAAAAAACTCCCGGAGCGCCTCTCAGTTTATTACCAAAATATAAGAGGTCTACGCACTAAGATCAGCCATCTCAACTTCTCATTAAACACCTCCTCGAACCGCCCGACTATTATTATTTTTACTGAAACGTGGCTGTCAGCGGACGTCTCCACACCCGAGCTAGGCCTGCATGATTATCAGGTCTTTCGCACTGGTCGATCCAGCCTAACTAGCTCACTGTCTCGTGGTGGAGGAGTGCTAATAGCTATCTCCAAACGCTTTAAATGTCATAAATTGCTGCCCTCCATCAACAACATTGAGCACCTATTTGTAGAAATCAAACTTGGCTCACAATCATTTATTTTTGGGACTTCATACCTCCCTCCTGCCTCAAATATCGCATCTTGTATGACGCACTGCGATGCTATTGAAGAAATCTTGGACAAACATCCTCTCTCTCGCTTTTACCTATGCGGCGACTACAATCTCCCTCACATAGACTGGATCAACGATTCTTCTTCAGGATTGCAGTTCTCCGTTTCTGGATCGGCAATGTCCAGCGAGGTTCAGGCAGCGTCCTACTTGCAGCGCACTTTCAATTCAGCCAGTTTTTTGCAATATAATACTTTTAAAAACTCTCATGGTCATACGCTTGACTTGATGTTCTCAAATGATGGCGAATTGGCTGTAAATGTTTCCTCAGACCCTATACTGCCTTGCGATAAATTTCATCCGTCTTTGCTGATGCATATTGACAACTCATCCTGCCTCAGTACTTACCCCGTACGGGTTCTTAAGTACAACTGCCGCAACGCAGATTACAAATCAATTTGCCATCATTTAAACAATATCAACTAGGATGACTGCCTCGCGAATTTAGATGTGGATGAACCGATTTCTTATCTCTATGCTCATTTATGTCCATTGATTGAAGCATTTGTTCCCACTTACGTTCAGGTGCTATCTACTTATCCAGGGAACTTTAACATTTAATAAGACAAAAGAAACGTGCAAAGCTCAATATAAAAATTCAGCCTCGCATAGCGACTACCTTACTTTTTCACATCTTCGTTCACGCTGCAAAACCTTGTACGATGAGTGTTATTATAATTATATTAATTCAATTGAGTCTAGCATTGGTAATAACATAAATGTTTTTTGGTCATTCGTCAAAGCGAAACAGACCGTATCATCGACCTCAAACTCCATGCGCTTATCTAACGTTACAGCTGAGTCAGACGAGGATATCGCACAATTATTTGCGGACTATTTTAAATCGGTTTATAGCGTTGATTGTGTTGCACCTCCCTTATTTAAGTACAAAGACTCAATTGATGTTTCTAACATTAATATTGAAATTTCAGATATATTTAACACAATTAACAACTTAGATGTCACTACAAATCCGGGACTTGATGGTATCTATCCTATCTTTTAAAAGAATGCAGGTTCATCATCTCCCGGCCTTTATGGTTTATTTTTAACAAGTCGCTTAGATCTGGCTATTTTCCTGATCGGTGGAAGACCTGCTTTGTCGTGCCTATTCGCAAAAACGGCAATACATCCGACGTAATAAATTATAGACCTATTTCCATAATTGATGCTATACCTAAGCTCTTCGAAAGTATAATCTGTGACAAGCTGACTTATTATGTTAAGAATATAATCATTGCCGAGCAACATGGCGGTCAACCGTAACTAATCTAACTGCTTTCTCGGAATATCTAAACAGCTGTCTGGATAATCGGAGCCAGGTCGATACAATTTACACTGATTTTAAGAAAGCATTTGACTCTGTTAGCTATAGTTTGCTTTTATCCAAACTCAAGGGATATAATATTTCGGGATCTCTTCTATCATGGATCCAATCATATCTCACTAACAGAAAGCAAATTGTCAGATTTAACAATTCTCTATCATTACCGATTGCCGTTACTTCAGAGGTCCCTCAGGGGTCCCTCAGGGCTCCCCCAGGACTCCCACCTTGTGCCTCTGTTGCTTAATTTATTTATTAATGATATAACGGAGGCCTTCCACCGATGCAGATTTCTCCTGTATGCCGATGACTTAAAAATCTTTCATATGGTAAATTGTATAAATGACACCCTGCTGATTCAACTTGATCTCAAGAATCTGGAGTCACGGTGCTTGACTAATAAGCTCAAACTAAATTTAGCGAAATGTTATTCAGTAAGTTTTACGCGCAAGTTCCAGCCGATCTCTGCGTCCTACTCTCTCAATACTTCCATTCTGTCTTCTATTTCATCTATTCGAGATCTTGCTGTCACTTTTTCCTCCAACCTCTCATTTGGTGAACATATTGTTAACATAGTTAATGTTGCCTCCAAATCTCTGGGGTTCCTAAAACGAACCTCTCGTGATTTTAGAAATCCTTCAACTCTGAGCCTACTTTACAATATCATCGTTCTTCCACACTTAGAGTGTTGTTCGCCCATTTGGTCTTCATGTTATCAATCGCTTTCTGCTCTACTCGAAAGTGTACAGCACAAATTTTTAAGATTTGCTGCTTTTCAAATGGGTTCTCCCATGTCTGGACTCAACCATGATTACACGGAGATTCTCAACAGAATAGGTATGAGATCCTTGAGCGGGCGCAGAGATATTGCCGATCTGGTCTTACTATTTAAGTTTGTGAATGGTTTAATTGATTGTCCTCCGCTTCTCGGGATAATTAACTTTAATTCCCCTGCTAGGCCTTTGAGCCATTCGCCTTTATTTTTCATTGCCCATCACCAGACGAAAAATGCTAACCACTGCACGCTGAACAGATCGTGCAACATGGCTAACTCTCTCTGTGAACGGGTGAACTTCTTTGGAGGCGCACCCCTAACCTTCAAGAGAGCTATTATGAATTTTCTTTAACTGTATATATTCTTCTTGTTTTTATGACTTTTATATTTTCGTATGTATCAGTGTTGTTGTCGTACCTTTTAAGTATTTCGCTTTATATTGATCGTTCGTATGTTTCACCCTTCTTACTTTTGTTAATTTGTACATGTTAAAGGGGTAACCCGTAAATAAATAAATAAATAAATTACATACCGATTTGAGCTTCACTTTTGCAACAATGAAACAGCAGATGTCACCAACAGTTTATACAAAATCAAGCCGATTATCTACGATTTGAACAAAAAATTTTAAAAATATTACCATCCAACGGAATTAATTTGTATTGACGAATCGATGATTCCATTGCGTGGACGAATTATATTCCGACTGTACATGAAGCAGAAGAAACACAAGTATGTGATACAAATTTTCAAACAGGTGTGGCCTCGGCTATACATATAATTTCAGTGTTTACAGTGGCAAAACTTTCGACAAAGTGAACACGACGTCAACAAAGATAGTCATGAATTTGTGCGTAGATATATTTCATAAAGCCCAGTGAACTCTGCACTGACAATTGGTACACCAGTGTAAATTTGGCCAAAAAACTCATAGAGGAAAATACCCACTTGATTGGTACACTAAGGAGTAACCGCAAGGATAACCCAAAAGAAGTGGTATTCAAGAAACTAAAACGGGGAGAATGTGTCGCTCAAGAGAGTAAAGAAGGGATCACAATTTTGAAGTGGAGAGAGAAGCGTGACGTTCTGTTATTTACATACACTAGAAATGAAGACCGTTCGAACAAAATCAAAAATCGTTAGTAAACCAACAATTGTCATAGATAATATTGCGGGAAAAAAATCTATTCACCTGTCAGACCAAATTGCTGCACACGGTAACCCATTACGGAAATCGATGAAATGGTATCGAAAATTAGGTTTTGAATTATTATTGAACACCGCTGTTGTAAATTCCTTCTTCATACACACAAAAAAAACAGGCCAGAATATGTCTATCACAATGTATCGTAAAAAATGGATTGACGCACTTAAGCAGGAGAAGGAGAAACAAGTGGGCACCCGTGTAAATCCTCGGCATCATTTGGAAAAAAAGGAAGGCAGTGCGCACAAAATTAGAAGATAATGCACCGAATGTTATAATCAGAATGCACGAATGTTAGGACCAAAGACAGCTAAAAATGTAACGCCAAAAGTAACAACCTTTTGTAATCAATGTACATAGAAACCTCACCTTTGCTTATCTTGTTTTAATAAATTGCATTAATGTTTTTAAGTATTATATTGTTTTCCTTAAAGCATTGACCAAACAAAAACGATGCCGCCTAAATTAGACGTTCAGTCACACAAGTACGGAAGGACCGACACGCGCCCTCTTTTGCAAAACAATTTATTAGCAAACAACAATCGTGATGGAACGATGTTGTTTTCGCCGATGAAAGCAAATTTAACTCATATGGATCCGATGAACGAAAAATAGTGTGGCGTAAGTGTGAGTGTGATTCATTTTATAGTACTAAGTGAGAGAAAGAGAGAGTGCGGGAGACGAAGAATGAGTGAGAGTCTCTTTTGTTTCGAGAGTATAGCGGTAGGGATGCGTGCGTGAGAATTGGAAGTGTGTGTGTCTGCCACGAGAATTCAGAGAGTGTACAATGAGAGGCTAAACTTATCCTGTATCGTTTATAATAAATATATTAATACAGTTAAATCTGCATTTATTCCACCACAATTATGGTAGCAGAGCTCCGTAGTTAGAAGAGAATTGGTACAGGATTGTGAGAGATACGGGTGGAGATTAGAGGTTAGTCGAGCACGTGGGAGAAAATAAAGTAAGAACGGCAGACGGGTGGAACATGGCTTCTATTGAGGAACTGGATAATGGGAACTATTTCTTATGTAAAGAGAAAGTGGAAGGAGTCTTGAGGGCAAGAAAACTTTGGAAGAAAGTGATAGAGAAAAAGCCACCCAGGAAACCTCAAGAAGGAGATGAGGACTACGAAGCGAAATATAAAGAATGGGACGAATGTCATGACAACAATGCTGCAGCAAAGGTAATTATGATTAAGGGGGTGTCCTGAATTAGAAGGTCCAACAAATCGTTTTTTTATTGCTTAAATCGACAGACAAACTATCTAAGAATATATTTACAAAGTTACAGAGGCCAATTCTAAATATTTTCAGAAATACGAAGCCGAAAGCAGAGGTGCGTCGGGCAGGTGTGCGAACGCTCCCCGCTCTCCGACTTTCTATTCAGAATTTCATACCTGAAAAAGGTTGAAGGGTCTTTCAATTGAATACTTAAAATTTATAGTAGTGCCGAGTTGGGTCCTAAGGTGGCTTATGGAAGTGTACATGTGTATGATTCATTTATGAGTACGTGCCTCTACTTAGCAGTTTGTAGCATCAACGGTTAGTTTTGCTCAGATTCTTGACGCATACACATCGTACGAATATCATGGCAAGTTATCCAAAAGGTACAAAATCGACTTCTGAACGGGCTTCGAAACCGCATAAACGTCAATTCCATGGTAATCAATTCGTAAAAAACAGACTATGAAGAGTTGGATACGAGCAGTAGCGCGAAAAATTCTCGACTGCGAGCAGCGAAGATATAATTTTGAATCCACTTCATTGTTATAGAATCATTGAATTTCTCACAGTTTCAAGCGATTTCTGGTATTGTAATCTGCGGACCGTGCAAACAAAAAATTAAATTTGAATAGAGCGGGCATCGAGACTTAGGTTTCAAAATTATTTTATCGTGTATGTGCTGTCGGAAAGAAATGAATTCAGATCCGTTAATAAACACCGGCTATGAAATAAACAGACGAATTGTGTTTGTTATGAGGCTACTTGGTGTTGGACGAGAAGGCATCAACGTATTTTGTGGACTCATGGACCTATGCCAAGCGTAGGCGAAATCAACGTACGATAACATAGTGCAGCACATTCACTCGGCATCGATGCTCGATGTTCAATACAGTCACTGAGAAAGCTGTCAAAGAGGAGCGAGAAAAGTGTTGTAGGGTTGTTTCTATTAAGCGTGTGGTAATGGATGGATGTGACAGTTTTTTGATTTGAGGTTGGTAGCGCTGTGGAGAAACGAGGAAGAAGACGCGGTAGAGCGATGGGTGTGGTCTATGAGAGAAAATATGAATTGTGTATAGCGCTTGTGTGAATTGATTTAATTTCGTAATAATAAGTATAGTTTTTAGTATTAGAAAGTGTGCATTATTTAGTTATGATTCCATCCCACATTTCCTACAAAAAGAATATAGAAAACGGGAACATCGAAACTCATTTGAAAGTGACCGGCGATGCATCCTGGAAGAAACGTGGCTTTACTTGATTATACGGTGTAACAACTCTCATTGGGCAGAATAGTGGCAAAGTAGTCGACCTTATCGTGAAAAGTGCATATTGCCACAGCTCTACTAAGAACAAGAAATCACTAAACGATGACGAATTTTAAAAGTGGTACGAAACTCACGAAGAATCATGCTCTTCAAATCACCAAGGTTCAGCAGGAAAGATGGAGGTGGACTCTATCATAGAAATGTTTTTAAGATCCGACGAAAAATTTAGCGTAAAATATAGAAATTACATCGGCGACGGTGATTCGAAAAATTTTGCGGGTATTTTGAAGACAAATCCGTACGGTGATGATTGTCCTGTAATAAAAAATGAGTGCGTGGGAGATGTACAAAAACGTATGTTTACACGACTTCGAAATATAAAGAAAGTAAAGATGCTCGGTGGTAGGAAGCGGTTGACAGCCAGTGTCATAGCTGTCGATTTATTATAGTTTGGCCATTAGAAGAAACGTTGATTCTGTCCAAAAGATGAAAGAAGCTATAATGGCAACGCTCGATCATTATTGTTCAACTGATGAATCCCCCCGGCACGAGAATTGTCCAGTAGGCGTCGACAGCTGGTGTGAATGGCGCAAAGCTAAGTCCATGAATGAATTAAAATCTTTCAAGCATCCCGATCGATTGATTAATGAAGAAGTTGAGAAACACATTCACCCAATTTATGAAGATCTCACAAACGATGATCTTTTAACGCGATGCTTAGGCGGTTATACGCAAAATTCCAAGGAGTCGTTCAACTCAACAATTTGGCTCATCACTCCAAAACATCTAAATTCGGGCCAAAAAATCGTTGAAATTGCTAATGGCTACAGGCATGTTCAACGTAGGGTATTCAGCGATTTTTAGTGTCATGCAGTTGCTCAGTTTGAATATTGGCCAGCAGTGCAAAATGTTTGCTGATATCGCTGACGTGCAACGGATCGAGAGAGAGAACAAGCGCCAGGCATCTAGCAGCAAGGAGGCACGTACAGCTCGTAGAGTCGAGCAAATGCATCAAAATGAGGCTTTTGAAGAAGTAGAAGGACTAATACAGAGATCTGTATAGTATAAATGGAAATGCCAAAGGGATATAGTAAAAATGATGGTCAAGTGTGTAAATTGAAGAAGAGCATCTATGGGCTTAAGCAGACAGGGAGATGCTGGAATCAATTTCTTACAAACATAATGAAAGAGAGTTGTTTTGATCAGTGTAAGGAGGACCCTTGTGTATTCTTCAAACTAGAAGGGGAAGAGTACTTGTATTGTGGAATACATGTGGACGATATGGTGGTAGATTCGAGAAGAAGTATTAGGTCGTTACATAAGAAATGTCCGATTTTATAATACGAATATTCTGAAGCATTTTTATTTGTAAACGGTTCTATGTCTGTGAATGTGTGAGGTATCATTTTAAAGCTTGTCAATTGTTCTGTTAGACTCGATCTTCATTTTTTTCTGTTTACGTACATAACCTTATTTTTACACGGCTTAAGTTTCAACATGAATCAACGCGAGTTTCGAGTATTTTTCTTATACCACTGGAAAAGTGGTCATAATGCTGCAGTAGCTGCTCGGAAAATTAACCATGCATTCGGGGAAAATACTGTAAATCCGCGTACAATTCGACGATGGTATGAAAAGTTTAAACATGGAGATGAAAGCCTCTCGAATGAAGAGCGTGGGAGGCCAACAACGACCTTGGACAACGAGGAATTGAAGAAACTGGTTGAAGCAAATCCACGGCAAGCAGTGCGAGAACTTGCAAGAGAAGTAGGTGTAAGTATTGCTGCAGTATCCCGCCATCTTAAATTAATTGGCAAAATCAAGAAACTTGATAAGTGGATTCCGCACGAATTGAATAACCGGCAAAAAAATCGTCGCCAAGAAATCTGCAGTTCTCTGCTTTTGAGAAATGATAGAGAACCATTTTTGAAACGTGTAGTAGCATGCGACGAAAAATGGATCCTTTATGATAATCGGAGACGTTCTGCACAATTGTTAGATATGGATGAACCTCCACGACAGATGGCAAAGCTGAAACTGCACCCGAAAAAGACAATGGTCACTGTTCGGTGGTTAATAGCCGGTATTATCCATCACAATTTCCTAAATCCAAGAGAAACAATTAATGGAGAACGATATTGTGCTGAACTTGAAATTATGCACCAGAAGTTGCGCGAAAAACAGCCCGCATGAGTCAACCGCTAGGGGCCTATACTTCTTTACGACAATGCTCATCCGCGCGTATCGCAAATAGTGATGCAGAAGCTTTCCACGTTGAAGTACGAAACATTGCCTCGCATATTCACCGGACTTATCTCCAACTGATTTTCACCTTTTTAAAAATCTTGAACTTTTCCTTCGTGAGAAAACATTTTTTAATCAAGAGTCAGTCAAAATCGCCTTTGAAGAGTTTATGACTTCTAGAAATCCAAATTTTTATGAAAATTGATGTTCCGTTCTTGCACCGTTACTTTTGATTACGATTTGGTTTATTGCCACTAATACTTCGCTCTCGATCAACCAAGCGCACCGTTCGGGTCTTTGTCACCTAACACTGTTTGGCAATGCCGTAAAAAGAATAGCCATTGTATGATTCGAGCGGTTGCTTGACTTTGGGACAGGTCGCCGCTGCAGCGGCGTAGAGATCTATTGAATCTATTTTCTATTGTTTTTAATAGTTACGTACGGATCCCTGCGCCCTGCAATTAACTTTACCTAGATTAGTGCGCGCGGCCCAGTCCCACATCTGGTAACCAAATGTTCCGACTGTCGTGGAACCTACCTGGCCGCGATCCCTCGGAGTTCGCGGATTCTTGGAATTTGTCGCAAATCAATTGCTACCAATAGGAAGGTCTCAACATAGTTTGACCAATTAGACCAGCGACAAATTCCAGGATTTTCTACGCCTCCACAAGGTTGGGGACTCTGGTCGCCACGAGCTGGATCGTAAGCGACGATCAAAGAGTCAATCATCTTCGACATTTCAAGGACATAAGACGCTTTACCAGTATAAACGGTTACTGTTTAAATAAGTGACCAGTAGTTGTTTCACCCGATCACGAGCCTCATAGTTAATTTCTTTTTCTTGAGTCTACCGAGTTTATTTGACCGGTGTGATTCGAAAAGGAAATAGAAAAACTAGCGAGGTCCAATAACATGACAATGATTGTTTTCGTCTAGACCGTGGGAAACCAGAGATCGGCACGTCTGACCGGTACATATTACCGTTTGAAGACGTTCGAATTCGCGAATAGTAAACGGATATGAGAGAGAGTGAGAAAGAACTAATAGTTTGACAAAAGCGCCGCGTAACGAGTAATTACTCGTTCGCGCTGGTCGACGACGGTGTAACGTCGCAGACAGTCAGTTGATTCCAGAAACTCCTCCGAGACGGTTGATTCCGGAGTGAGTTCAATTTAGAGAGTCCTCAGAAACAGTTCGCACGGAGCGCATCGATTGTCGATCGTGTTCCCGTCATAACGAACACAGCTTTCAGCTCAACACCAGCAATTGTGAAACTGAATCGAGAATAGCACACGACAATTCGTGTTGACTCTTCAGCACAATAGCTGCGCCTTTTAGTAATTTAGCGGTCTTTCCCCTGAATTAGTACTGGGGCGAAAATCGGTGGGTTCACCTGGTTTTCGCCAACCATTGTTATTCGACGTGGGAGCGTCAGGAGTCCACTCCTTGGATGACCACTGGTCGGCGGAGCACTACGTTAGTTGGCGCGCTATTCTAACTTAAGACCCGCTACTCGTTCTCTACCGGGAATCGCCTTGGTGACGTTTAGAGAAACCAAAGAGCGACCGGAGAGTTTCGATACCGCTGTGTCTAGGCTTCCTTCACGACACGGCGTGTTGAAGAAGACGGGTTAGAAATAGCGTTGGTCCACTCTTACTCCACGCCAAAGCGTGTTGAGAAAGAAACGGTTAGATCAGCCTCCGTTGTCAGCCACCGGGACTAGTTACTAGTAACCGTGGATCTCCCCGCTCACGGAATCCATACAGGAGATTTACAACCTCCGCCTTGGTTTTCCGTTCGAGGCAGTACGACTGTGCGGTCGTTGCACTAAAGATTTCATTGCGTAAATCTAGCCGACCGCCACGATTGTGTTCCTGAAAAAGACGGAACAGATCGGCCAAAACAGTCGACGCGTGGCTTACCGTATTTAAAAGCCACGCACCAGTACACGCATTAGCACACACAGCACGGTTACCGTTGCTGTTTAAGTGTGCGCGTCAAAACATTCCCGAGACAGAACGTTAATACGATTATCGTATTTCAGGTGATTACACCCGTTCGTTCTTTTTTCTGTTGTTCCAGAGTCATAACCTAGGACAACCAGGCCCGCCGACAGCCAGGCTACCAAGAAGCTAAATTCTTGAGATCGGCATAACACTGTATTATACAGAGCGAAAAAGGGTCTGTAATAAACGACTGTCCTTTTCAGGACAGTCAAAGGGAATCAAAGGCGTATTGGTTTGGAGTTACCTTTACCCACTCTCCCTCGTCCGGACCGGAGGAGGAAGCTTCACTTCCTCCAATATCGGTTATAGTTGGCCGATAATTTAAAACAAATTTCAACAGTTACCCAGATTGAGTTCATACCAAAGAATCTTGATACTGGAACCTCAGATATCTCAAGATCTTTCCCTTGAAATTAATAGCAGTTAAGGTATATAATCAGCTGTTGTCACAAGAAGTTGACTCCGGGAACTGAACGATAGTATACCACGTATACCAATAACATTATATATAAGTGTGAACAGTCAGTGGTGTGTAAATAGTATTGTGAATAAAATATTGTGATAGTAAATTGGAAAATCAAGCGAGATCACCCTCTCCACACTATCCATTATTAAAACACCTAGCTGATGCAAGCCTCAAGCTACACCACGGCAGATCGGCATCGTACAATGGAATTAGGAAGCGTACAACGTGTTGGAAAAAGTGTATGGAACATAATGGTGGTTATTTTGATTAATAAAATTTAACCCTTTGCACTCGAGAGGTGACTCTCACTCACCATGTGGTTTGATGCCGCAACTCGAGAGGTGACTCTCGCTCACCACTTGGTTTGCTGCGGTAACTCGATGCGCGGCAGTAACTGTTTACGTTTAGTTTCTTCGACGCGAGTTCCTACGCTCTTTCTGTATAATCTGATGAATTGTAAAATGACACCCCTTCAAATGGAGGTAAGACTTTCTTATCTGAAATTAGTCCGCAACCACGAACAGGACTGCAATTTCGGCATTAGTTCGAACCTGACAGTCGTGGCAGAGAGACTACTAAAGTTAAAATTTGTGATCCCTAAAAACATGGAACGTAATACTGAAATAAGCTCAAGTGAATATGAGTTCGATTTCACGGTGCTTAACGAGGAAATTACGTCTCTACACAGAGAGCTTGACGATACAGAGAATAAAAGCAGTAGTGACGACAGTGACGAAGTAAGAGGTGTAAGAAGGCGAAAGATCAGAGTAATACACAGTGAATGTGACAGCGATACTAATACTACAGAAGACTCACAATCGGACAGTTCTGAATGGATTAGTTGCACTGAATCTGAAGAAATACCGTCCAGAATACCATTCATAGCCGGCGACACTTCTGCAGGACAGCACGTACCACCAGATAAGAAAGAACCATTGGATTTTCCCAAACTCTTTGTTACTAATGAACTGGTGAATGAAATAGTTATTGAAACTAATAATTATGCTACAAAAAAGTTAGAAGGAAAGACATTATCACCGTACTCGATATGGCGAAATTGGCGGAATGTAACTATCGAAGAAATGTGGGCATTTATTGGTGTTATAATAAATATGGGGACAATGCCGTTGGGAAATTTACAAGAATATTGGTCACGGAATGATGTCAGCTACATTCTTTTTTATTCGAACAAGTTCAGGAGAGATAGATTCAATCAGATTTTTTGGATGCTTCATCTAAAGACAATCCAAAGACAAGATGGAGGACCACGAACACGCTTACAGCTAGTTGGCTGTTTCCTTGATTATATAAATTCACAATTTTTAAAGTATTTTACACCGGGAAGAGAAATTTGTGCGGATGAATCTACGATCAAGTTCAAAGGTCGGATCTCCTTTATTACTTAAAATCCGAAGAAACCAACCGAATGGGGTATTAGAGTTTATACGATGGCAGACTCAAGTACCGGTTACATCTGTGGCATTCTTCCTTATTATGGAAGTTTGACAACGGACAAGTTGATAAGGCCCGACCTTCCCGTATGAACGAGAATACCATTGCATCTTTATGCAATGCTGCTGGAAAAATACCTGGTGCTCAAGGATATCATATGTTCACTGATCGTTATTATACGAGCTATATCTTGGCTGAAGAATTATTGAAATTGAAATGCCACCTCATAGGAACTATCTTAACACATTAAGGACCGCTCACGAGTTTTCTCGTGTTTCGTGTCCCATCTGTTACGGACCGCTCACGAGTTCTCTCGTGTTTCGCGTTCCGTCTGTTACGGATGGATCACGAAATAACCCGTATTTTCTACACGCTGTCTTTACATGTCACTTACTTTCATACATTGTATCCTACTACCTCAACGGCCAAGGCGGACGGCAAGGCTGGTGACCAGATGTTTTATGACTTTTTACTAGAGAAAAAGTGTATAAATGCACGAACGCAAAATAAAAACAGCTTAGTCTCAAAGAGAATTCGACACGTTGCATTGCATTTTGGTGATTCGAATAGCCTTCGTCTTCAAGTTCCACGCCCTTTTAGAAATGGCCTCCTTTCGAAAAGAGATGGAAACGAACGAAGCTGAAATACTTTCGGAAGTTTTTGACGATAATTTGTCAGACGTTCCTAGTGAGAACGAAGATGCGGATGACTCTTTTGAAGATTGCGAGGACGCTTCCAGTGACAGTGAAATTATTAGACCTGTAAAGAAGAGTAAGAATGCAGTGTTTTCAAGTGATTCCGACACTGAGGAAGATAATGATAATTGTTGGTCTGAAAATGACACACCACCACGCTTACAAATGTTTGAGGGTCATCCTGGGGTCACTACATTTCCATCTCAGTGTGACTCTGTAGCCTCTGTGACTAATCTCTTTTTTGGTGAAGAATTATTTGAAATGTTTTGCAAAGAGCTGTGCAGCTATCACGATCAAACCGCAATGAAACGCAAAACACCATCCAGAACACTCAAGTGGTCTCCGGTTACACCGAAAGACATGAAGAAATTCCTTGGTCTAATTATTCTGATGGGTCAAACAAGAAAAGATAGCTGGAAAGATTATTGGTCCACAGATCCTTTGGTATTTACCCCTATATTTGCACAAACAATGAGCCGCCATAGATTTGAACAAATATGGACATTTTGGCATTTCAATGATAATACGAAAATGGACAGCCGCTCAGGGAGACTTTTCAAAATTCAACCCGTGCTGGATTATTTCCTGCATAAATTCAGAACAATATACAAACCAAAGCAACAGTTGTCCTTGGACGGGGGAATGATCCCATGGAGAGGACGGCTAAGGTTTCGCATGTACAACCCAGCAAAAGTGACAAAATATGGTTTACTTGTTCAGATGGTGTGCGAGAGTGACACCGGCTACATATGCAATATGGACATATACACTGCTGAAGGAAAAAAATTGGAGCAAACTATTCTTTCAGTTCTTGGTCCCTATCTTGGCATATGGCACCATATTTACCAAGATAATTATTATAATAGTACATCTACTGCTGAATTGCTTCTCCAAAACAGAAGTAGAGTATGTGGGACTATTAGAGAGAGCAGAGGCTTACCGCCAAATTTGAAAATAAAAACATCAACGATGATGAAAGGCGATATAATATTTTCTAGAAAAAGTGATATTCTTCTCCTCGCATGGAAAGACAAGCGGATTATCAGAATGATCTCGACTATTCATGACACTTCCGTCTCGACAACTGGAAAAAAATAGAAAAACGGGAGAGAACATGGTAAAACCTACCTGCATCCATGAATATAATAACTACATGAAAGGGGTTGACCGTGCGGATTAGTTACTTTCGTATTACCCCATTCTGAGAAAAAGTATGAAATGGACAAAAAAAGTAGTCCTCTATCTTATAAACTGTGGACTTTTCAATTCCTTTAGAGTATACAATGAACTCAATCCACACAACAAAATGAAGTACAAACAATTTCTGCTTTCGGTGGCAAGACACTGGATAACGGACGACAATAATGAAGGCTCTCCGGAACAGGAAAGAGATCTGCCGAACCCTTCCCCTGGAGGTGCAGGGAGAGCACCATGTAAAGATCCACCAGGAAGGTTGTCAGGTGATATGAAACAGCATCAACCTATTAGCATTGCAGCGAATGGAAAAAAGAAATTTCCTACGAGACCCTGCAGAGTTTGTGCCGCCCATTGAAAACGAAGCGAATCAAGATATCAATGTAAATTTTGTATGGTTCCTCTTCACAGAGAAAAATGTTTCACACAATATCATACTTTAAAAAAGTACTAGATACTTCGGTGAAATTTATTTTTAAATAAAATTTTATAATAATTATTATAAGACAATTTTTTCTAATAATACCTAAAGTGCATCCTATTCTACAATTTCTAAAAATTTCGTACAAATTCAATTTTTAAATAAAAAAGTTATTATAATTATTAAAAAACATAATTTTTTTCAATAATACATAGAATGCATCTTATTATACAATTTCTGAAAGTTTCACAAAAATTGCTTCATAAATAACAAAGTTATGATGATTTTAGAACGTACAAGTTTGCCCAAAAACGTGCGGTCCCCGGCGTATGCCTTACAGATTTTTAGCGGTCCTTAATGTGTTAAGAAGATGGCATTGTAGGTACGGACACTTAAATCTCCAAGATTTAAAGAATTTAAAGAAACAAGATATGGTAGTCGGTATCAATTTTAAATCAGAAGAAGCCAATTTCAAATGTGAAACATGCGATAAATCAAAAATTCACCAACTACCGTACAAGTCGTCGGATACGAGAACGAAAGAAAAATTAGGTCTTATCCATTCAGATATATGCGGTCCTATGAGCACCACGTCGTTGAGCGGAGCGAAATATTTCGCCACGTTTCGCCTCGACGATAAGACTAGGTTTACCGAAGTGGTAATGCTGAAAAATAGATATGACATCTGTACGAGTGCTAACCTGCCGTTGCTAGCTTCGGGCTCGGGTCAGCGAGGTGTTCGTATTGGATAGCGTGGAGAGGGTGATCTCGCTTCAAATTGCCAAAATGCTATCACAATACTTTATTCACAAACTATATACACACCACTGATTATTTACATTGACGTTGTTTGTACTTTACGAGAACTTGATATCTGTTCTCGGAGTCAACTTCTGCTAACACTGACTATACAGTATAGCTATTATTTGGTTACAGGTTTCGAATCGCGTCGGTAATTGTTGGTATCGAACTTAGGTGGTTCGAGTAAATTGGTTTCTAGTTAATTCCGAGGATGAACCTGTTTCTTTAAACTGTCAAAGATGATTCGGTTTCGTTTGGATTGTCGAAGATGACTGATGTTCGTTTCTTCGCTCACGATCCAGCTCGTGGTGTCCAAAGTCCCTACTCCTGTAGAGGCGTGGAACGTCTTGGAATCTGTCGCTGGTCTAATTGGTCAAACCGATTTGGGACCTTCCTATTGGTCGCAATTGTTTTGCGACAAATTCCAAGAATCCGCGACCTTCGAAGGGCTGCTGCCAGGTAGGCTCCGCGAAGATTGGGACATTTGGCTGCCAGATGTGGGACTGAGTCGCGCGTTCGACTTCAGGTACAGTTAATTGCAGGGCGCAAGGATCCATACGTGTCAAGCAATAATGAAAAAAGGTGACAATAGATCCCTACGCCGCTGCAGCTGCGACCAGTCCCAGGGCTCAAGCGACCGTTCGGACCTTAAACTATGCATTGTTTTGTGGGTGAATTGTCAACGGTACTAATAAGGAAACCGTCCGAACGATGCGCTTGCCCGATCGTGAGCGAAGTGTTAGCTGCAATAAATTTTAATAAAAAGGTAAAGGCCTTGGGACGGAACAACATCTTCGAAGCATTCAAAAGTTACAAACAGCGCGCAGAAAAGGAAACTGGATGTATGATAAAAATAATACGGACAGATAATGCAAAAGAGTACACGTCACAATAATTCACCGAATTCTTAGACTCGGAAGGAATTAAAAGGCAGCTAAGCGTAGCGTACACACCCCAGCAGAATGGAGTAGCCGAGAGAGTAGACAGAACTCTGGTGGAAATGGCAAGATGTTTATTACAGGATTCGGGCCTCCCAAAAACCCTTTGGGCAGAAGCCGTAAATACGGCCAACTTGATCCAAAACTGTTGTCCAATGAAAATCTTAAACAACATGACGCCATACGAGATGTGGACTAGTACAAAGCCATATGTCGGCTACATGCGAATCTTTGGCAGCAAGGTTGTGGCTCTTGAAAAGGGACCAAGAAAGTGCAAATTTGACGCGAAAGGAAAATCTTACGTCATGGTTGGATACTCGTCGGAATCCAAGGCGTATCGACTGTGGTTACCCGGTACAAAGACTATAATAAAAAGACGTGACGTGCGTTTTCATGAAGAGCTAAAGAAACCAAATCAGCTCGATCATAACGAAATTCCATTCCATATGACATCCGAAGATCCAGAAAAAGAGTATGCAGAGGCACCGAGGGATTCCGCTCCACACAACTTGGAGCACAACGAAGAAGAGGGAGCAGAAAAGACTTCGACAGAGGGAGCACCGATTGAAGAAATACCGTGCCAGAACACACCAAGGAGGGGACCAGGAAGACCATCGAAGATTAAAACTGGGAAAGTTGGAAGACCAGGAAATTATATCACAATATAATAAGTGAAGAAAGTAATATGACGATGGCAGAGCCATTGAATCTGGATGAAATAATGACCCGTGATGATCGACAGCTATGACTGAATGCAATGAATTCGGAATACACATCACTAATGGAAAACGAGACCTGGTCAATAGTAAATCGCCCCAAAAACAAAAAAGTGTTGACAAACAGATGGGTTTACAAAATAAAGCGTAATCAGGATGGAAGTGTTGAGCGATATAAAGCAAGATTGGTTGTTGGTGGTCATCGACAAACAAAAGGGATTGACTACGAAGAAGTCTTTGCCCCAATTGCAAGACTTGAGACAATCCGATCACTTCTTGCCGCAGCAGTAGAACACGAAATGCATGTACATCATATGGACGTTGTCACAGCATATATTCAAGGAAATTTGTCGGATGAAATCTATATGGAACAACCTGAAATGTTCGCTGATTACAAAAATACAGGTCAAGTATGCCTCCTCAATAAACCGCTGTATGGCTTGAAACAAGCCGGAAGGGAATGGTACAGAAAAATTGACGATTGTTTACGAGACAGTAGCTTTAAAAGAACTGAAACGGATTTTTGCGTATATGTTAACTCCGATGGAAAAGACAAAGTAATTATAATTATCTACGTAGACGACATTATCTTGGCATCGAAAGATATGAATGAATTAAACAAAACGAAGAAGATACTAAGTAAGAAATTCAAGATGAAAGACTTAGGACCATTAAACAATATCCTTGGAATAAACGTAGAAAGGAAAGGGCTGACCGGAAGTATGAGATTAACGCAGCAAAAGTACGCGAGAAGTTTGTTGAGCAAATTTGGCATGGAGAACTCAAACCCTATCTCTACTCCGATACAAACAGGTATTACATTGACGAAAGATATGAAACCACAAACGAAAGAAGAGGAAGATGAAATGAGAACTAAGCCGTACAGAGAACTTGTGGGTGGACTAATTTATTTGGCGAACGCGACAAGGCCGGACTTATCATTTACCGCGAGTGCATTAAGCCGTTATAGTTCAAATCCGGGAATAATATATTGGAAGATGGCAAAACGAACTCTAAGATACATTCAACATACGATAGATTACGGAATTACATATGGTAAAAATGATCAAAGAGTGGAAGCCTATTGTGACGCTGACTGGGCCGGTGATATTGACGATAGGAGATCTTGTTCAGGATATATAGTGACTCTTGCCGGTGGCCCAATCAGCTGGTCAACCAGAAAACAAAAATCAGTGGCAGCTTCAACTATGGAAGCTGAGTACGTGGCACTATCCGAAGTGACCAAAGAGGTTATATATTTAAAAAGACTAATGACACACATGTGTTTTGACAATTGTGTTGATGGTGCAACCACCGTATATTGTGACAACCAAGGCGCAATTAGTTTAAGTTTAAATTGTGTTTTTCATGGGAGATCGAAACACATTGACATTAGGTATCACATATCGCGAGAAGCACAAGAGAAAGGTATTATTAAAGTAAAGCATATACCATCAAATTTAATGCGTGCAGATATCTTGACAAAACCTTTGTCAAAGATAAAACATGAACAATGTGTTAAAATGTTGAATTTAATTGATGAATGTAATGATAGAAAATAGTTCTGTAGGAATTTCACGAACAATAATTTGGCATTCCGGGCACATCGATAGAGGGAGTGTTGGATAAACTGATTTAAATCGTTGCGCCCTATATCATAGATGTAGTATCGATCGCAAGGTAGTCTTTTGTTTTTGCTCTTAAGCTGCTCAGTTCTGTTCGTTCGTTACCGTTCAACGCGTGATACGCACGTGCTCCTATATGTATCGATTATGTATCTTTAACCAAAGTAAAATACTATCTAAAATACATCGTATCAAACCTTATCCCAATCCCAATAATCTGACAGGGTGTTTTAGCTCTTTCGACCAAGCATTCTGACGCAATGCAAAACGTAACAACGAAAACAGGGGTTTGCTGTAAACCAAAAATTGTTATTGATTATAATAAGGGAAAAACGGCGATTGATCTGTCTGATCAAATGAGTGCTTACAGCAGTCCACTTAGAAGATCACTAAAATGGTACAGAAAACTAGTATTCGACCTGCTTTTGAATACTGCCGTTGTGAATGCGTTACATATGTTCCAAAATGTAACGGGAAGAAAGATGTCTATTACAATATTCCGAAAACAATTGGTAGATGCTCTCACACGACATTCACACGAGGAAACTCCAATTAGGGCCGATACAAGTAGACGCATTCACAAATTTCAAAAGAAAGAAGGAAAGGCTCATAAAGTTCGGAAATACTGTGCTGAATGTTATAGCACCAGCAGAAAAACGCTCGGACGCAAGTTAGCGTGGAAACTCACGAAACAAGTTGTGACTTACTGTGATATGTGCAAATCTCAGCCACATCTTTGCTTAAAATGTTTTAATAAACTTTGTTAGTTTGTGGCTCGGGGTTTTGTTAGATAATACACCTTTTGGTTCGTGCTTCCACGTTTTCTTTATTTTCACTTCCAGGATACATACATACACGTGCGCGCTTCGTTATCACTCTCTAAAAACCGTCTTTACTTCGCAACCACCATACACACTCTACATACGCGAGACGCGCTACGTCAGCGCCCCATCACGGATGGCACGTTGAAATAGGGTTATTCCCACCAAACTTCACTAAATCACTATATATAAGAAGGCCGTTTTTTTATTTTTACACTTCGTTTTTATTTTTACCCTTCGGTTTTTACCCCTATGAAAGTTAACACAAAAAGTGCAAAAATCGCTATTAAAATGCACACGTAGTAAATAAATAACGTTTATTTCATTATTTTTAATATGAGAAGATTCGTGGATATGATAAATGAAATGCAGTTTACTGAAGAAGAAGTTTTGGAACATATTAATGAGGATCCCGACACAAACGAGCAAGGTACTCCCTTCGAAGATTGGCCATCAAGCAATACTGGAAACGGAAAGGCAGATCGAATTCCGTTCCAGCTAAAAAAAAAGCTGTAGAATTAACGCGTTTACATCCAAAGTGGTCGTTAAATACCTTACGTAGCCACTCCACAATGTTCTTAAAATTCCAAAAGCAATTAGCAAGATGGAAAGAGGATGTAAAACAAAACGGTTGCAGATACGACAAACTACACATGATTAATAAATACGTACGCGAACAATTTGGTGAAGCAAGAGAGAAGAAAAAAGGGTTGGTTACAACCCACATGTTAAGGCAATGGGCAATGACTGCTGCCCTGCCTTTAATTGATGCAAACTTTCAATTCAAAGCATCCCTGCCGTGGGCGAACAAATTCAAGAAGGATCACAGAATTTCACATCGACGAGTCCCCAAGTACACTACGAAAAAAGAAGTTCGCATCGTTTGACGAGCTCTTGGAAAAAGCAGAGAGATATCAAGAAGAGATAAGAAACTTAATACCCAGTTTTAATCCTGATTTTGTTATAAACACTGATCAAACTGGGTGTGAATATAAAATAACTAGTGCTCGTACACTGACCACCAAAGGCGAAAGGGTCACTGAGATTGCCGTTGGACAAATAAGCAAACTGACGCATTCATACACGACTCAATATAGTTTAACATTATCTGAATTTGAACTCGGACTTGCGCGGCGTGAGGCAGGCGCGTTATCCGTTCCGCCAGCGTCACATTGTACAGTGAGAGGTGCATAAACATATGTAAGCCCCGTTTAATTTTAAACCCTTTTCCTGAAAAAACCGTGGGTCATTGGTCAGAATGCTTGGGCGCAATGGAATCAGTTCTGATTGTACTACGTTTCCCCAAAGTCTCGTTGAAAAATCTCGGGGACGCCTGACAAACTCTCCTCGTCAGTTGGAAGAAATTCAACAAAAACATGATTTTTTATGTTTGCCCTTTACTACTCCCCTAGTCTAGATACAAAGTTGAAACTTGACACAGATTGTTTTTTTCATAAGCTATCGAATGACCCATCGCAAGTCGAATTTGGTTTAGGGGCACTTTTGGCCCCCTTAACCGGCTAGACCCTTTATCTGGTTATCCATCGTAAAATCTACGACGTTACATGAAGTTCTCAGCAAACTGAACCTTCAGAAACAAACATTTGGCAATCCCGTGCACATTATTTCTGATCGAGACATTTTCAGAATATTGTAAATAAGAAAGGCCCGCCACGGGCCAATGGGCAGATCCAAAGACTTAATTGCACAAAGAAGATTGAAAGAAATGCTAGAAGAAGCTTTCCGTGAAGAATTCGGCGAATGCAGGGCTACTCTGGGAGACCAGACAAAACTACAAATTTGTAAGACTCAAGAGGAAAATCGCAAGACTTATAATTTAAGACATAGAGAATCTCGCAAATATAAAGTGGAGGATTTATTTGTGATGAAACGTCCTCAAATGTGTTCCGGTAGGAAGTTGCATGCTAAATATTTAGGTCTTTACCGCGTTGAATATGTTAGGTTTAATGACACTTATGATGTAAAACGCGTGATGTCCGACGAAAAGTCAAACAAAACGAATACCTGGGAATTCGTTATCTTTTTGGATGAAAAAAGAAAGTTGAATTTAGATGAGCCAGATGGTATTAAATACTATTGGCACGATTTAACGATGGAAAAGAATATAGCAATGAGCCGGAATTTCGGTTGTGGTATATTAATGATTTGGGCTGTATTTCGCAAAGAACTTCAAATTTCCACTGTTTTAGAGACGTTACATGGTTTTAGTCTGCCAGTAATCATTGCGCAGTGTTTTAAGTTAGAAAGCCTGAAAGAATGAAACAATATTCAACATGAAATAAAGAATGGTAGAAGAGCGGCAAAATGTCGTAAGAAATTTTGAAAGTGACAAAAGCTATTGGGAAATTGAAAAAATTATCAACTGAAGTGTTAGTACTGTTGAATATATTGTTAATCGGTATTTGGAAGAAAACAAAATAACAAATAAATCAAAAGCAGCTCCGAATAAAAAATTCAACGTGTATGATGGGAGATGTCATTTATTTTTCGACAAGACAACGACCCAAAGCACACTGTAAGAAAAGTTAAAGATTGGTTATTATTGGTGGAGTAACACCGTAATATTCAAATACATGAAATTGCATCGGAACTTGAAATGAAAAAATCAACCTGTGCAATTGTTTACGGAAGTTGGGATTAATTTTAAAGTTGAATGTGTGGGTGCCGCACGAACTGACAGTGCGCAACCGCCATGATCGCCAGATGGTGTGCACAGTTCTGTTGAATCGGCATCGAAATGAATCAATTTTAAAAGAACTGTTACTGGGGATGAAAAGTGGATACAATAGAAGAATCCTAGAAGAAAACGAAGTTGGTATCAAAGCAATGAATTACCCGATTCAACGGCAAAACCAGGACCGCACCCAAAAAAGGTATTGTTATCGGTCTCGTGGGATTACCAAGGAATTGTTTAATTTGAACTCTTACTAAACAATAGTACCATCAATGCCGATAAATACTGCGACCGATTGGACCGATTAAGAGAAGAAATTTAGGAAAAAGGCTAGCATTAGTTAATAGAAAGGGGGTGATATTACAGTATGACAATGTTTTTAAAAAGTTGATTGACTTTGGTTGGCAGGTTCTGTCAACCCCCCCCCCCCCCCCCCCCGTTTTACTCTGACACAGCCCCATCGGATTATTATTTATTTCGCTCCATTGAAAATTCGGTCACCGGAAAAGCACGTCGCGGCAATTTTTAATAAAAAAAAACGGAAGGCTTTTATTCGCACGGAATTATGAAGCGACCTGAAAACTGGCCAGAAGTTACTGAAAAGAATGGTGATTATGTATATATGTACTTAAAATAATGTAAGGAATAAGGAGGAATTAAGTCGCGCAATAGGCAATGCAAAATTTCGTTTTAGTTAATAGTTTAAGTTAAATATATTTATATGTATGGAAACTTTTCTGGTTTAACACTACATTTAAGGGACCTGTCAATTTGGCGGGTTTCAGATTTCATGAGTAAAATTACAGAAACCATTACTATTATTTTTCAGTTTTTTCGCTGACTTTTATTAATGCAATGGGACGAATAAATACCCAAACTCATTTCCTTCTCAGCCCTCTAATTTCGAACGTGCACTTTTATGCGTTGTCGATCCTTAGCAAGAATTCTGATCCGACAGAACGGGTTTAAACAGTTAGATTAGTATATGATTGAGGATTTATATACATTTTTTCTACTTAGGCTGAGTGCATGGCTATCACAGAAGCTGGTAAAGAGGCATTTTATCTTGAAAGTGTTTTTTTCAGAATTAGGCGTAGAGATACGTGACGAGATCGTTATATACAATGATAACTCCATTGCAATTAAGTTAGCCAAAAATCCGATGTTTCATGCTAAAACCAAACATATAGATAGGAGACATCATTTTATTAGAGAAATACTTAAAAGGGGAGTAATTAAGTTAAGGTATTTATGTACAGAAAACATGACTGCTGACATTCTAACCAAAATATTAAATGGGTCTAAACATATGAAAGGCATTGACATGTTAGGTTTATGAAAAACAAATTAAATATATGTACGTTATATATTTTAAGGGGAAGTGTTAGCATTATATAAAATATATGTTATTCTTAAGTATCCCGGGTAAAGTGAGGAGAGCGCTGCGTTTGCTTCCCCGCGTGAGTCCCATTTTGTCAGCATGTATTGGGTTTTATTTCTGTTGATTGCGATTTGTTTTATTTTAGCGTCTTGCTGTGTGGCCTATGGGCAATCAGGGGACGGTGCTTCACCTGGATTGTCAAGTCGAGCCTCAACCTACACGTGGTATAGGCTGTTATTCACTAATGAGGCAAGCCCCGAGAGTACATTGGCGCGATCACGGGTTGAATAGATATGGAGAGCGAAGGCAAGAGACAACGAGTATCGAGGCCCGTCCTCGATGACGATTTTTATTTTTTATAAAATTGCGGGGGCTGTGGTAGCAGCAAGTGCCATATGATCATCCTTAGTGACTGACAAAACAAAGACGTGGAAGAGACGGAGAGAACGGACCACCTCGATACTCGAATAGAATCTACCAGACCACGCACCGCAGTCTCTTGCTTAGCCGACCGCCAGTTGACCGAGCTGGATAAAATACGGTACCTAGGGCTGGGACCGAGCCCCTCCGGCTTGCCGGAGTTCCCAGATCTGGGTTGGACTCTAGGGGACGTGGTTTCCTCTGAAACCGGAGCACCTGACGATTTCATGAAGTCTGGAGATATAGAATTTTTGGCATAACATCTGCCACCGTGCAAGAATATGGGGAGGTACAAGCGAAAGTTGTAGGTACTCCCCGGTCTCCGAGCCCAGTACGAACAACAGTAACAGTAACTGTCTTGCTGTGTTGCGTTTTTGCTTTGGTGCATTTTGTATAAATAAATCGATTACGCATATCAGTTATCGCATATCAGTTCTCGTAAGTGAAAAGAAAAATAACAACACCTTTCTTACCATTCATCGGTACGAGGATCGAATACACGCTGTCAAAGAAGCCAAAGATATTTTGAGCAGCAAAATGGGGAAAAAACTTGCCACACAATACCGGCTTTCGGAACGGTTTGACGTTGTCAAAATTGCTACTAAGGAGAAATTGATCAAACGAATTACGGACGAATCAAAATCCGTCTTGTACTTTGTACATCAAGAGGAACTGTTTGATATTTTACACAGCACTCATTTAAACATTGGGCATGGAGGAAGGAACCGTATGATTCAAGAACTACAACGCAAGTACTGTAATCTCACTCGAGAGACAGTTATGGTTTACCTTGACTTGTGTATTTCTTGTCAAAAGAAGAGCGCGTTGCCCAAACGTGGTTTAGTTACAAAACCTATTGTGCATTCTGCATTTAATTCTAGAGCGCAAATTGATCTTATTGATATGCAATCACAAAACTACAATGATTATAAGTTCATTATGGTATATCAAGATCACCTAACGAAAGGGTCTAGCCGGTTAAGGTAGTCAAAAGTGCCCCTAAACCAAATTGGACTTGCGATGGGTCATTCGATAGCTTATGAAAAAAAAACAATCTGTACCAAGTTTGAACTTTGTATCTCGACTGGGGGGGGGGGGGGGGGGGGGGAGTAAAGGGCAAAACACGAAAAATCACGTTTTTGTTCAATTTCTTCCAAGTGAGTGCATGAAAAATTTTGAAAAAAATTAGTGGCACGTCAGTTAGCGATACACATACTATAGAATTTTCAGATTTTTATGTTGCAAATCCAAGCTGTGAAAAATAAAAAATGCCGAAAAATGCCGATTTGGTATTGAAGAAGTTGCAGAACTATAATTATATTATTTGGGTAAGTGGGTATATGTGATAGTATTCCTCTCAATTTTTTTTAGATTTTTTGGTGAGGTGCGCCGTAGTTAAAAAAATTAAAAACCGGGTTTTTCGGCGTTTTTTTGCGTGTCAGATTGACTTATAGGTCGAACTTTCGTATTATTCTCTATTAAATAAGTGTTTGTGCAGTAATCAATGTTTTTGCATGCAGCAAAGCAATATAGGAATTAAGGAAACTAAATAAATAGAGAAAATTGGAATTACTGTGCTATTAGAGCCTACAGCGTAAAGAATATTTTCAAGTGGTGCGGTGGTCCCGTGGCAAAGCGTCAAGCTGTTGAGACGCTGCGGAATTTTTTTGTAGGTTCGCATCCCACTTAGGTTAATTTTTTGTGCATTTCATTTTCAGAATTTTTAACTATATAACAACCGAACTAGTTTAAACATAGTTTAAGCATATTTTTTAAATGTCTTATATTTAAAGATAAGCATGCGCTCCAAAGTCATATTTACGTATAGTACAGATTAAAATATTTCAAAAATATGCTTAAACTACTTATAAACAGATATTGATATAGTTCGGTTGTTATATAGTTAAAAGTTCAGAAAATGAAATGCAAAAAAAATTAACCGAAGTGTTATGCGAACCTACACAAAAATTCCGCAGCGTTTCAACACTTGAAAATATTCTTTACGCTCTAGGCTCTAATAGCACAGTAATTCCAATTTTCTCTATTTATTTAGTTTCCTTAATTGCTATATTGCTTTGCTGCATGCAAAAACATTGATTACTGCACAAACACTTATTTAATAGAGAATAATACGAAAGTTCGACCTATAAGTCAATTAGACACGCAAAAAACGCCGAAAAAAGCGGTTTTTAATTTTTTTAACTACGGCGCACCTAATCAAAAAATCTAAAAAAAATTGAGAGCAATACTATCGCATATACCCACTTACCCAAATAATATAATTATAGTTCTGCAACTCCTTCAATACCAAATCGGCATTTTTCGGCATTTTTTTGCGTTTTTTATTTTTCACAGCTTGGATTTGCAACATAAAAATCTGAAAAAATTCCATAATATGTACCTTACTGACTGAAGTGTTCCTGATTTTGTTGACAATTTTTCATTGACTGAGTTCGAAGAAATTCAACAAAAACATGATTTTTGATTTTTGCCCTTTACTACCCCCCCAGTCGAGATACAAAGTTGAAACTTGGCACAGATTGTTTTTTTTTCATAAGCTATCGAATGACCCGTCGCAAGTCCAATTTGGTTTAGGGGCACTTTTGGCCCCCCTTAACCGGCTAGACCCTTTATTATATAACTTGACCTACATATGAGCTTAATAATTTTGCAACAAAATTATAAATAAAGGAATCTTCTCTTAAGTGAAATAGCTGTTAGTTAAAATCCCGACGTACATGCGTAGCGTGCGGCCGCGAACTACACGGCCGCGCGGTCGCGCGTTTTTGACCAATAATAAAACCCCAGGTAGCACCCTTTCCCGTTATCCGATTGCGATGAAACTTGGACATAATCATTTTTTCATCAAATGGAACCATTGGGCGGACGCCATCAGAAAAATTCCGATGTCCAAAAATAAGGGCCACCCTAGTCTGTAGGCGCTACCGGAATCTGGTGATAGGCCCGTACCAGGTCAAGTGTGGAAAAAATTGTTTTTCCATGCAATGCCTGGGAGAAATCCTCGACGTGTGGGATCGGATAACAATCCGGAATTGTCCTGACGTTCAAAGCTCTATAGTCCCCGCACGGCCTCCATTCGCCGTTCTTCTTGGGAACTAGGTGCAGTGCAGCCGACCAGTTACTCTTCGACGGTTCCACGATGCCATGGTCTGCCATCATCTGGAACTCCTGCTTCGCGGCCGCTAGACGATCGGTGGTGAGCCTGCTCGGTCTTGCGGTTGTCGGTGGTCCAGGCGTCGTCGTGATATGGTGCACTGTATTGTGTTTGGGCGGCGTTCGCAGCAAGTTCATCTTTAGGATGTCTGGGAACTCCTGTAACACTTTGTGATACTCAGAGCTCCCAGACATTGTTTGGATTGAGCTATTTGCTGCCTTCTCCACCTGCTCAATCACTGCCAATTTTGTCGTGCCATCTATTAATTGCTTGTTTCTGATATCGACCAGGAGCCCATAGTGCTTTAAAAAATCAGCTCCTATGATTGGGTGCGAAACTTCAGCTATAATAAACTTCCACTGAAAGTTTCTTCGCAACCCCAAGCTGAGCGATTGCACTATGGTCCCATATGTGGCTATCGCTGTTCCATTTGCAGCGTATAATTGATATTCTCCGCGGTTGCTGCTCCCGCGGGCGTGTGAGCGCGGATAGACGCTCACATCGGCACCGGTGTCTATTAGTACCGCATTTTCGCTGCGGCTTTCCTAATAAACAGGCGGTCTCCTACGTCCATCTAGGCATTGGCCGCCATCAATTCCTCTGCGAGCCGTTTCCCTCGGGATACGTGTACGGCTTTCTGCACTTGCTGCACCTTTCTTTAAACCGCCGGTGGTACCAGCACCATCCGGGGTTATTTGCGGATCGAGATCGGTTTCGCCTCTTATCGTTGGGGTAACGGCTCGTCCTCTCATTCGAACGGCTGCGCGTGAGGTTGGCCACTTGCCGCGTCAGCGTCTCGATTTGCTTCGCCAGCGTCTCCATTGTTGGCGTGGCGCTAGTGCTCGCGATCTGCTGCGAGCGCGGTCCAACTTCTGCGACGGCGTCTACAAGCTCCGCCGCTTCCTCCAACGATGCTTTTCTCTAAGTCGTCAGGACGATTTGGATTCCTGGTGGTAGACGGCTCATCCAAATCGTTCTAATTAATTCGTCGGGCACCGCCGTGCCCGCCAAACTCGACAGGTGTCTCAGAAATTTGGATGGCGATCTATCGCCCATTTCCTCCAACTCCAGGAATCAGCGCGTCTTCCTTTCTTGAGACGACGATAGCCGATTCACCAGCTCTGTTTTTAATTTTTCGTATTTACCGGTGGCTGGGGGTGTCCTTATGACGTCGCGCACCTCCTGCGCGATGGCCTGGTCCAACTCCTTGATCGCGTGATAATACTTCGTTTCATCCTGCGTGATTCCTGCCAGGATGAATTGTGCGTCCAATAGGTCGAACCACAGCTCCGGATCCTGGGTATAAAAAGGCGCGACCTTAACGGCCACCGCGTCTATACCCCTGTTTGAATCCGACGCGCTCCTTTGCGCGTCTCTTTGCGCGTCCTTTTGCACGTCTCTGCTCGGCGTGCGTGAAGTCATATTCTCCTTTTCCTTATGTTTCTCTTTCTTTATACCTCTACACCTCTACACCTCTACACCGTTTTCCTTTTTCCGTGGATCACGTCGGGGTCACCAATATGAAGCGGATGTATAGGGTATGAATTAATAACACTGTGTCTTTTGGAACTCGCTGTAGCTATATTTACTACGTCGTCACTATGCGAAGGCTCTAGCCGATGTGTTCTTCTTTACGGCGTCGTCCCTAGGCGTCCTCTTCCGAGGCGCCACCTAGTGGACGATCTAGCCCCTACTAGTTCCCTAGGCGGGCACTGCATACGCAAACAACGAATCCGCAAAACGAGCTAGTACAGCACATCACAAAAACAATTTGTGAAGCCCTTAACGCGCAAGTACAAAATTTAATCCAAATTTCTACCGCGAACACCGAACAAATTAACATACCGGCCGAGGCTCTCGGCATCAGTTGTTAATTTTCTTAACTTTATTAACCACCGGGAATGGCCGCGAAAATCTCCCTGCAAAAATTGATAATCCTCGCGATAAATGTAAATTCGATAATTTCGAACGAACGGAGGACCAACCTCCGGATTGTGTTAAAGAAAGCGACCCAGACGTGGTTTTGCTGTGCGAAACCAAACTAAATCCTAGTCATAAGTTAACCTTCAAAAACTATCGTATAGCACGTAACGATAGAATAAATGCAAAACAAGGCGGGGGAACCGCGATTCTTATTAGAAAAGATATTCGGTAGAAATCTATTGACTCAGGCTGTATCACCAACCAAACCAGTTTAGAATCAACAATAATAGAATTAAAACTCGGTACAGATAATAAATTCTTTCTCATAGCTGTTTACGCACCCAGTAATGCCATAATTGAATGTATGGCAGAATTAAAGAAACTTTTGGAACCCTTAAACTCCACGACACAAACAATTATTACCTGCTCGCGGGAGACTTGAACGCGAAGCACCATTCATGGGGAAACTCAATAAACAATAGACGGGGGGTCTCCCTCTATAACTGGTACAAGGACACTCAATTAGCCTACAGATTGTCACTACTTAGCACCACCGTTCCATCCTTCCCAAAAAGCGGCGCATTTCTTGACCTGTGCCTAGCCGACAATAGAATAGAATTTCTCGATTCACCTGCCCCGGGCCGTCTCGACACCTTCGAGCATGACAGCGACCATAGGGGTATTTCAACCCAAATCACAATAAACACCACGGACCATCTCATATTCGATAAACAGGAGAACCCCATAAAATTCGACTTCAACAAGGCCGATTGGAAGAGGTTTGCTACCTTTCTTGCTGAAATTAATAACTTGGATATACCCCACGAAAGGAACATGACAATAGACGAAATAGACACCCAAATCAGCACACTAAACGTTAACGGAGCACAAGCCATAGAACACGCAGTCCCTCGCAGCAATAACGACTACAACGGAACCGACAGGTACATAACCGTGAAAATAACCAAACTTAGGAAACAGAAGAGCTACCTAATCACGAAAATAAATAACCTATCGAAAATTCAGAACTACACAGCCGCACACAACACAACCATAAAGGCACTAAAAAACATACTCACATCAATAAGGAACGAAATAAAACAAGCTTTCCGGGAGTCAGTCAACGCATATTGGAGGAACAGTATCTGAAGCCTATCCGTGCATGAGCCCAAAGACCTATTCCCATCGATAAATAGCATATTCCGCCCAAAAACAGTCAGCAACATTGAGACACTCAGAATACCAAGCGACAAATCAAATATTCCACATCGCGCCGGTAACACTGTCAATAGTCAAATTATTCACATCCGACATTTGTTGGGCCAGAAACGCCGGAGACTGCGTTGGCGCCATTTTTATCGACTTAGAGAAAGCTTTGGATACAGTCTGGCTTAATGGCTTGTTCTTCAAATTACTGAAGAAGAATTTCCCCAAAAAAGTGCATGATAAGAAATTTATTATAGCTGACGGAGACATGACATCTAGTCGCTCATTCGAAATTAGGAACGGCTTACAACAAGGAACAGTCAACTCCCCCATCTTGTTTAGTATCTTCATAAGCGACATTCTGCAAATGTATGATCTGAACGGTGCCAACGATATAGCTTTCGCGGACGATCTACTCATATACGTAAGAGGTAATGGACCCAGTGACATTAAACTCCAACTCCAAGAAACCTTCAATAAGGTGCAGAACCACTTTTTCACGTGCAAATTAAAAATAAATACGGACAAGTGCGAATCCATCTTGTTCAGACCATACATCTCCAGAATCTCAGACGCAAATAACGATGTCAGGAGGCACGGCAAACAGTTTTGCCTGTACGACAACGCGGTAAATAACAATAAAATCACGCACAAAGATGCCGTTCGCTATCTAGGTATCCACTTAGATTTCAAATTAAACTACAACGATCACGTTAAAATCCACATAGAAAAAGCAGAGAAAGCATTCATTATAAACAAACGTCTCTTCTAATCGGAGGACATTCACGCGGAGGTAAAGATAATGTTCTACAAAATGTTAGTTAAACCCATCCTCGCATACAGTTGCCAGATATGGTTTAACCTCAGCTCCAGCGCCATGGAAAAGCTAGGATGCTTCGAAAAAAAGTGTCTAAGAGCTTGCCTAGGAAAATATAGATCAGCAGAGTCAAATTACGCAAAATGGATCAGCAAATATAGAATCTACGAAGAAGCCAAAATATCCCGCATCGATATATTCATACTTAAACTCACGCGTAATCACTGGACCAATATTCGTTCCGTTCAAACAAATAGTCTCATCTCCAGCACACTCTACCCAAACAGTTTATACTTCGAAACAGCGAAACAGACCGGCTACCTCCCACCAGAATCCTTTACATACCTAGATAGTGAAGGATACATACAGAACGACGCTAACGAACCAATCATATACCATATTAAGAGGAAAACGACCGACAAAAGAATATTGTACGAGAAACAGGTGCATCCTGATAGCGCCGAACTGCGATTTATGTACAAATTGTCAAGCATAGATTTTAATGATAAACATAGACTAAACACCAAAAAATATTGGTGGCTGTAAGAAATAAAGAAACCCAAAACCTCTTCCCCAAGTATGCGAATGCAAGCGTGTATGCGAGTGTGAGGAAGCGTGCAAGCGTGCAAGCGTGCAAGCGTGCGCGTACGCGTATGTGTGTATGCGTGTGCGAATATATAAGGTATGAAAGAATGTCTAACTGCGCATGCGCAGGAACAGGTATGCATGTATGTACATATGAATGAGTAAGAACGAGTGTGATGTGTGAACACGTGCGCGCAGTGAGTATGCATATACATTTAAGCAGGCATGAGTGCCTTAATATATGCGTAAAATGTATACAGATACGTACCGTGTAAAGGCGAACCTATACACGGTACACAACTGCCACTTGTACAGTAATGCTACTACAGGTAAAACTAAAAATAAGTGCAATATTAGTGTAATAACCATTAGATATTAACCCTTTGCGCTCGAAGGGTGCCTCTCAGGCACCACTGGATATGATGCGGCAACTCGAGCGGCGCCACTCGAATCGGTGCGGTAAATCGAGCGATAACGATTTTTATTTAGGTTTGGCCTAACGAATATCGCTTCACGAGTCTACTACTGGCCCTTTCCGTGTAATCTTGTGAGGTGTAGTGTGAGACAATTTACTTTAGAATGGCTCTATCCGCCGGACGGACACTGTCTTCGACGTTAGTTCGAACTCAACTTTCTTGGCAATGAGAATATTTCTTTCAAAGTTACTAGAAAAAAGGGATTGCAAGGTTTGTTCCCAACGAACCAAGCCTGGCAAAAGGCAACAAACTGTATAGTACTGTGACACTTGCCCCGACAAGCCAAGGATGCATCTTGGAGATTGTTTTATAAAATACCATACGAAGCAAAAATATAGAACGTAATGTTTACCAAATATCCTTCTTTGAACTATGAAGATATGTATAATGTTAAAATATACAAGTTTAAAGTGTTTTATTGTGTCTGAAATCATCTTAACCCTCCTAAACCGTTAGGGTCCTTTTCGACCCGTAGCGTTCGTAAATCTTTAATAACTTCTATAATAATGAAAATACGTATGTAGCGCTTTATGACTTTGTTTATTTTAAGGAACACTATTCTTATTCGCTAATAAAACTTTTTTTGCTTCAGTCCTTGTTTAGCTACAACAAAAGTCACAGTAAAGACGTTACGGGTTGAAAAAGACCCATGAGTTTAACGATGGCAATTTTAGTTTTATTCGAGGTTAAACTAAACATTTTCTTTTATTAGTGCATATTACTCCTCATAATTAGCCAGATTTACAGTAATATCTGCTCGTGTGTAGGAAGTATGTAATTCAATTATATTTAAACTGAATGCTCCTCGTGCATTCACGTACCTTTACGTAATGCAAGAAAACTGTACTATATTTCGTTCTGTTTAGTATATATTATATCCCGTGTTCAATATTATGAATTTTAATGCGACAATATATGCCCTCGAAACCGGCTAAATATGGCATACAACTTTGGGTCTTATGCGATAATGAAACCAGCTACGTATGGAATATTCAAATGTATACTGGCAAAATGCCAAACGAAGCACCAGAGAAAAATCAAGGACGTAGGGTTGTATTAGATCTATGTAAAGGTCTAAAAGGACATAATGTGACGTGCGATAATTTTTTTACTTCCTATGATCTGGAGCAAGACTTACTCAAAAGGAAACTCACTATGATAGGCACAATAAGGAAGAATAAACCGTCAATCCCGAAGGAATTATTAGACAATAAAACATGAACCAATTTTCAAGTCAATTCACATTTACGAAGGATACAACTCTTGTTTCGTATAAACCACGTAAAAATTGATGCGTGGTTCTGCAAAGTACATTACATTTCCAGAAAGAAATTAGTCCACGAGAAGATAGGAAACCACAAATAATATTAGATTACAATTCGACTAAAGGGGCTGTCGATTCTTTAGATAGAGCGATTAGCTGTTACAGTGCAAAGTGCAAAACGGCTAGATGGCCAATAGTCGTTTTCTCGAATATAATAGATATTTCAAGACATAGTGAATAATAGCTAGTAAAAATAGATTTATAACATACACACTATATATATAATTAAATAAAAAACATTTTATCGTGCCATATATTGTCAAATTACATAATAAAAACCGATTTCCTAACATGGGTCCTTTTCGACCCGTAACGTCTCAAACGTACCGGCGACTCTAGCGCCTTAGGAGGGTTAAGTTAGCTGTAAAGAACTCATGAAATAAGCGGGAGCGGCTAACTGCTCTCGAGTTGCTGGTTCGCCCGAGCGAAAAGGGCCTCGAGCGCAAAGGGTTAAGAAATTGTAAATAAAATTATAAGTACCCTACCGACTTCCCCTCTCACCCCCTTCCTGCTTTGTTTTTCTCCTCTCTTCACACCTGATTTCTTTTAGCCACCCCTCTTCATGGTCAACCGCACCCAGCTTTCTATTAGGTGCCCAACTAAGTACTTGCGGTTTTTCCCGCGCGGACCACTTTATTGCTCCTAGAGCTAATGTTTTTATTGGTTTACCTGATTTACCTTTGGGAAGTGTTAGAGGAAGCCAAAATGAGTCGGTATGTAGAAAAAAATCTTAGTGTACACTTCATATTCGTCTATAATATTGCTTCCAAAATGACCGTGTCTAACGCCGTAATTCGCGCATATTTGCTTTATGAGTTCAAACTTGGAGCCAACGCTGCGCAAGCGGCCAGAAAAATTTGTGTGGCCTTTGGGGATAGTGTATTAAGTAATCGCACTGCGCAAAAGTGGTTTCAAAAGTTTAAAAGTGATAATGAAAGCCTCGAAGATGAGCAACGCGACGGACGGCCGATTCTTATGAATAATCAAGTTTTGCAAGTGGATATTGAGACAGATCCCAAAATGTCGAGCAAAATTATTGTAGTCAAGCATGGTATGTCTGAAGAAACGATTAGGAAACATCTACGCACTGTAGATAAAGTGTATCGTGTAGGAAGGTGGGTCCGCACGAACTTACCGAGAGCCAGAGGTGCCAAAGGGTAGCGGCTTGCGTTTCCCTACTCTCACGGTTCCAAAACGATCCGTTTTTGAATCTTATTCTTACTTGTGATGAAAAATGGGATGAAATGGGTCACATACACGAGTAAGGAGCGACCTTCCTGCTGGTTAACACCTGGTGAACCTGCTCCATCCACTGCAAAACCAGCCCTTCACCAACAGCAGATTTTGTTATGTGTATGGTGGACAACAGCCGGAATTGTTAATTTCGAATTTTTACAAAAAGGCCAAATGATCACCGCGGACCTGCACTCTGCTCAGCTTCAAAAAGTACAGGGGGAATTGGAGAAAAAACAACCGGGACTTGTAAATCGGAGAGGTGTACTCTTGCTGCAGGACAACGCCAGACAACACGTTGCAAATAAGACCCGAGAAACAATTTGCAACCTCGGATGGGAAACTGTAATTCATCCTCCATATTCACCGGTCCTTTCCCCAACAGATTACCACCTTCTTTTAGCATTACAAAATTATATAACAAATAGGAACTTCATAAACGGAGAGGAAGTAAAGAGGACAGTGTCTGAGTTTTTTCATAATAAAAGCGTAGATTTTTATTAAAATGGAATTTTAAAACTTGTGTCACGTTGGGAAAGGGTCATAGAACATGGAGGAGATTATTTACCAGATTAAAAGTTACTCATTCGGTACAAAATTTCGTCTCGTTTTTGGACAACGAAAAGCTCACGAACTTAGTTGGGCACCTAATAATACATTTTCTCTCTCCCACAGTCACCTTAGTTCCCATTATACCCCAAAATAACCGACATCTACAACAGGTATAGATTTTCCACTGCTTTTCTATACCTTCTCCCCCAGTACGCAAATTTAGTAAGGAGTAGTTTCCCTCATAAAATCCTTATAGAACGCAATAAGTGCCATTTATATCCGATAGATGTTAGATTTCGCGTACTCGTCCCAGAGTCTTAAATCTATAAGTAACCCTAACCGATTGTTAACCCTTTTATACGTTTAGGTTTAGTATCACCGCTGTAAATATAATTGTAACTTGGTACTAATAAACGTATGTTAATAAAAAAAAGATAACTCTCCTGCCTTGTACGCCAGCGGACCCGGGATCAAATCCACACTCATTCGAACATTAAAATTTTGTTACAAGTAAAATTTGTTGTTCAAGTAAAATATTTAAAAGTTATGGACTTTATGGACAAATTACCGTGATACGTTTTCAGATGCAAGTGCGCAATTTTTAAAAAATCGTTCAGTGCCATTCGAGATAGGTTATTTGTGTTTAGTTGAACGTGTATCTTATGGAAGCATGAAACATGGATGCAAATAACTTTACGGTTCTGCAGTCGAAAATTTGCTAGGCTTCGGAGAAATGGAACGTGTACACAATGAGGTTAGAAACGTTCTAATGAATTTACAATTCCCACCTGAAGTGGATGGAGGTATCGGGGCCCGAATACAATACTGTATCAAAATTACTGGATTAATCAATAATGTTTTAAAATCAATGGACAGTAAGTACAAAAGCACACCTGCTCGAGTTGAAAAGAAAATGGTGACAGAATAGTTGTGTTTTTAGAAGCAATCCAATACCGGATGAAACTTTTTATTCAAGACGCCAGTTCGGATGAGGGTGAATCAGACACGCAAGCAATTTAAAAACCCAGTCATGGTCGAGACGACTATGATGTCAGGATGACCGAACTGTAAGATATTTGGGTGGTATGCGTGGTAAGGTGCGATGAGTGGGGTGTGTGTGCGCGCGTGCCTGTCATCGAAAAACCATTAGTTAAGGAGATATTTCAATTTCAGTCGTTTAGGCTTCTTGGAATTTAGGGGGTTCTGGCAACATAGGTATCAACCCTCGCGGTGCCGATATCTGATCGCCAGATGTGATCGGTTGACCGCTTAGCCCCGAAGTTTCAACTGTGTGTTTGTAAAACAAAAGATTTCCTTTTAGCCTGAATCGCCACGGAACACATACATTAATGTTTACATTTGACAATGCTGTTGACTACATTCGTAAACAAAGCTAGTATTAAGTAAAAGAATAATATCGATACAGAAAGTAAATTAAAATATCTCCTTAACTAATGGTTTTTCGATATTAATAGGTTAATACTTTTTTGTAGAGAATATAAAGCTTCATCGATCTATGCGGAAAAGAAACATACGATCTAATTAAAAAAAAGATTGGTGAACAATATCTCCTCTACACGTCCACCTACGAAAAAACTCACAATACCAAAATGTGCCTCTCTCGAAACCGTTCCACTTTACATATAAGTATTATTTGCTACGTATAATGATAATGACGAAAATCGAGGTGATAATATCTGGTGAACCACCCTGTATATTTACGTTTCCTATTTTAAATAAATATTATTTCTATTATGATTTTAACCAACAACAATGTATTTTAATACTCCTAAAATAACATCACCCACAAATTTATCATAAGGACGGAATATTTATAAGATATTAGAAAAAAAACGTGCTGGCTTTATAGAAATTTCGGTACAGGGTGTCCGCCGTAACAATAGACAGGCGTTTATTTCCTAAAGTATTGCAGATAGACAATATTTTATATATGAACATTACATAGTACAAGGGGGAACATTTTTTGACGAAAGCGGATTGTTTCTAACTGTTATAAATACTTGGTTGGAATGGGAAGTACGTTTGGCGGTCTTGTTCGGGCCTTAAGAGCCGAAACAGTACAGGTAAACCTCCTATGACACGGTAGATAGGTACCTAGAAAATGCCGTGTTGTGTGAAACCGTGTTACATGAGACCCAGAGCGAGTACAAAAAGGGGATTAAGTTCCGAAAAATTATTAAAAAAATATTTTTTTTAAATTTATACAAGCAACTTCATTTTTATTAAAAATATTAACATATGTATGTATAACACAAAACGAAAAGAAGCAAAATATTTTCATTTTAATTAATCTTATTCGGTTTGTAACTCTATGAGTTAAAAATGTGATAACGAGAGCTTTGTTTTCGCTCGCCGGTCATTTTTTATCCGACCTCTCAAGCACTCCTTACTTTCGGCTGCCATAAGCGGCAGTAGCTCTCGGACCCGAGCATTCAAAATCATGGGACTAGGAACGGCATATGAGTCTCAATTGTTCTCCACAGTGCGCATATCGCTTTTAGCCAATAGAATATTGGAAGATCTAGGGATCCAGGGACGAGCCAATTACCTCTTGACTTTTGATACCACTTTCTAGATCAGGGGTCTCCAAATTTTTTCGTACGCGGGCCACATTGTCTGACGCTCTGGGACGGGTCGTACTGACGGCGTCACGCGATCGAGCGGGGCAAGACCTAGCACCGCATACATACTGAAATCTTTTTTTAACTAAAACTACAAAAATTGTCGTTACCATTTTTCTTCGAAACATGGCGCCTACCCAGTATGAACCAAGAATAAAATACATTTTCAAGAATGTCTATATAGTTTCTGTTCCGTCGCGAAACAATAAATAAGGGAAATCCTTTGTTTTTATCAAACAAAGGCTAACCTGGGGGCGAACCGGTCAACGATGCACATCTGGCGACCAGATATTGGCATCGCGAAGGTTGATACCTGTGTCACCAGAACCCCCTGATTTCCTAGAAACCTAAAACGGCACTTCGCACGGCATAGCATGCCACCCCCGGTTTGGAAAAACCAACGAATCAGAAGCAACGAGTTTCGCGCGGAGCATGAATTTTTTGTATAAAAACCGAAACCTACACGACTCTCGAGCAGAATCAATTAGAACCGAAACGAGTATTGTAACATTCAATATTATACTCTAACCTGTGATCTTTGTTATCAGTCAAAGTTACCGTTAAGTTTGTCAATTAATATCAGTAAAATAAATTATTATATCAAACGTTCTTAAGACATTCATCTTTGGGTCAACCATTTCCCAACAAAATTAAACTACTAGCTCCTTTTTGGTCAAACAAAAAAGAGCGTGATTGAGTGAGGGATAACATAACCAAAATTCTCACTCACACCCAGTGATATACGTTATCGTATATCCAAAATTGTACAGTTTCTCGTATTAGAGAAAGGAACTTTGTTGGAGATAAGCCTTAAAAGATTGGCTTGGACAATCGACGCGTATCCTAGAGGGCGAACGTGTGTGTCGTGATGATTAAGCATCTATTGCGTGTGAGCTGTGCGTCGAGTTGTGCATAATAACTTTAACCGTTACTTTATGATTTAGTACTTTATAAGCATCACTGTAATACTATAATATATAAATATATTATAATAACTTTAACAAACTGTAACCATTCCAGTAGCCATTTTTTATCATAAGTGACGATTCTTTGAAGGTATTTATATTATAGGTTGCAATTGTTGCATTATGAATCAATTTAAATTAATAAATGGAGAAAAGCCGCAACTGAGGCGAGCACAACATAGTATACCTGCGTAGAACTCGGCAAATTCGGATGCACAGGTGTTCACTACCTGAGCTCGAAAAGAGCCCAAACTTGGCACATACATTGTAAAAACCCTAATTAACGATAACCATGACTAAAATTTTTAAACACGTGACTTGAAGCTTGTCAGAAACGTTGTTTCTGAGAAACGTGCAGTTTCGGGCCAAAGTGACTTTTTACATTTATCATCAATATGCCATAAAAAAGGTCTTGGCAAACTGTAAAATATACAAAATGTAGCCAGCACTTCAAGGATCATAACATAATGCAAGTCTGTAGACATACTATTAGGTCATTAAGTATGAAACGTCCGATTTGAGACCGAAAGTTTGGGTTATTATATCTCGGGTAAGAAATAATATAATTAATCAAAATATGCACCTAAACTATCAATACAACATTGCCATTTTAACGATAGCTTATCAATACCGCTAACGAAAAAATCTGGAGAGCAGCTGGTGATGAAATCCCGAAATGCATTTTCCACCGCATGTTGGGAATTAAATATTTTTCCTTGCAAAAAATTGTCCAAAGCTCGGAAAAAATGGTAATCAGTTGGTGCGAGATCTGGCGAGTACGGTGGGTGACAAAGGGTTTCCAGGCTCAGTTCCTGTAGTTTAAGTAACGTCGATCTTGCAACGTGTGGTCGAGCGTTGTCCTGCAGGAGGATTGGTCTGTCCCTGTTGACCAAACTCGGCTGCTTAATTTGCAGCTGCCTCATAATTTCTTCTAACTGTTCACAGTAGAGGTCCGCCGTTATCGATTGCCCAGGTCTCATAAAACTATAGTGTATAACACCCGCGCTGGACCACCAAACAGACACCATTAGTTTTTTTTTGTGTATACTCGGCTTTGGGGTGTGTTTTGGCGCTTCATCTTTGTCCAGCCATTGTGCCGAACGCTTACGATTATCAAAAAGTATCCACTTTTCATCGCACGTGACTATCCGGTGCAAAAATGGATCGCCTTTATCCTTTAGATGGCGTACCGTATCAATGCAAAAAATAAATAAAGGACGATCGAAGTGAAATATCGGAGACATCTGGTATCAAACTTGACGCTTTAGGTAATCGGACATTTCATACTTAATGACCTAATATTAAGTATAAGGAGCAAGGAATGAATAAACCGAACCCCCACAAACCTCGATATAAATATGTAAGCTAGTACCCAATGGCTCATTTTCGAAAGATACGCAGTACAAGTCATGACAAACCTTGCACCTCGCGACAGTTGCTGGTCACTTGCTTTATACGTTTTTCCTTTTGCCAAGTGGAAGTTTGTTTTAAGTTCCTTTTGTGTCGGTGTATGAACATGGATAAGATAAGAAAAATAGGGAGGAGAGCATTTCAAAAACGATGGGGTTATTAGTATTTTGTAATACAATTAGGCAGTAAAGCAAGGTGTTTAATTTGTGAGGACACTATAGCTGTCCTTAAAAAATATAGCATAAAACGACATTACGAAACCAAACATTATCTCGTTTCGAATCACAAGAAGGAAGTTCTACAAAACTGTACACCGAACATGAGGCTGCAACACGAGCTAGTTTCCGGGTGGCACATTCGATAGCACAAAACGGAAAGCCATTTACGGACGGGCAATTGATCAAGAATTGCATGGTTGCAGTAGCAGAAGAGATATGCCCAGAAAAAGCTTTTTTATTCGAAAGTGTAGGTCTATCGTCAAACACTGTGGCTCGACGAATAACAAACATTGGAGAAAACATTTAATCTCAATTGGCTGAAAAGCATCAACAAACAGAGTGGTTCTCTTTGGCCCTAGATTGTTGCGGTACAACGATATTGGATTGCCGCGAGCTGGAGGCATTGGACTATCTTTTGTTTCTGAGCTGTTGCCACCCGGGCCTGGAGCCCGCGTTTTCTTAGTCAGTCTGCAGCAAGCATCCATACAGTGTACACATATTGAATAAATATCTTTACACCATATATATTTTCGTTCTGTGCCTGTTAATTTCCCAACAGGATATGGGCCCAGACTTCGTGTAAAGGGTAAAGTACAGTGAAAGTTTAGAGTTCAAGTCTACGGTTAAAGGTTGAAGGACAAGTAACAGGTCTTTGCAAGAATTTTAAAAAAATAGAAATTAATCCGTGAAGATAGAAAGTTCGAGAGTGCGTGCTCTGGTAGAAAAATTGAATGGCGAAAACTACGAAACATGGAAGTACAAAATGGAACTTTTACTTATCAAGGATAAGCTATGGGAGGTGATTATAAAACCAGCACCAGCGATAACAGAAGATGCAGCAAAACGAGAGATATGGGAACAGAAGAATAACGAAGTACTTGCCACAATTGGTCTCTTGGTGGAAGACAACCAGCTTGTGCACATAAAAAATGCAAAAAGTGCACGCGGAGCCTGGGAGGCATTACAAAATTACCATCAAAAAGCTACGCTGTCCGGTAAGATATTTTTACTCAAACAGATATGTAGAATAACGTTGCCCGAATCACATCGCAACGTTATTAGGCCTTGTAAATAAGTTATCAGCTCTCGGGGAGGAATTAAAGGAAAACCTTGTAGCTGCAATTTTGCTAAGTAGTTTGCCTGAATCATACAATGCGCTACTTGCGGGTTTAGAGAATAGACCGGAACACGACCTCACACTTGAACTTGTAAAGGGAAAGCAAAAAAACAATCTGTGCCAAGTTTCAACTTTGTATCTCGACTGGGGGGGGGGGGGGGGGTAGTAAAGGGAAAAAACGAAAAATCACGTTTTTGTTCAATTTTTCACAACTTAGAGTATGACAAATTTTGAAAAAAATGAGTGGCACGTCAGTTAGCAATATACATATTATAGAATTTTTTCAGATTTTTATGTTGCAAATCCAAGCTGTAAAAAATAAAAAACGCAAAAAATGACGAAAAGTGCCGAATTTGTATTGAAGGAGTTGCAGAACTATAATTACATAGCAACCGAACCATATCAATATCTGTTTACAAGTAGTTTAAGCATATTTTTAAAATATTTTTATCTGTACTATACGTAAATATGACTTTGGAGCGCATGTTTATCTTTAAATATAAAATATTTAAGAAATATGCTTAAACTATGATTAAACTAGTTCGGTTGTTATGTAGTTAGAAGTTAAGAATATGTAATGCAAACAAAATTAACCTAAGTGGGATGCGAACCTACAAAAAAGATCCGCAGCGTTTGAACAGCCTGACCACGGGACCGCCGAACTACTTGAAAATTTTCTTTACGCTCTAGGCTCTAACAGCACAGTAATTCCAATTTTCTCTATTTATTTAGTTTCCTTAATTGCGATATTGCTTTGCTGCATGCAAAAACATTGATTACTGCACAAACACTTATTTCATACAGAATAATACGAAAGTTCGACCTATAAGTCAATCTGACACGCAAAAACGCCGAAAAAAACGGTTTTTAATTTTTTTAACTACGGCGCACCTAACCAAAAAATTTAAAAAAATTGACAGCAATACTATCACTAATACCTACTTACTCAAATTATATAATTATAGTTCTGCAACTCCTTCAATACAAAATCGGCATTTTTCGGCATTGTTTTGCGTTTTTTATTTTTTACAGCTTGTATTTGCAACATAAAAATCTGAAAAAATTCTATAATATGTATATTGCTAACTGACGTGCCACTAATTATTTAAAAAATGTTCATGTTCTCAGTTGGAAGAAATTGAACAAAAACGTGATTTTTCGTTTTTGCCCTTTCCTACCCCCCAGTCGAGATACAAAGTTTCAACTTGGCACAGATTGTTTTTTTTTCATTAGCTATCGAACGATTCATCGCAAGTCCAATTTGGTTTAGGGGCACTTTTGGCCCCCCTTAACCGGCTAGACCCTTTCATGTCTAGTGAAACTCTCACGGTTTTTGAGATATTGGCGGTTTTGTGTTTTTTATGAAAATCCGTACCTCCGTACAGTTTGTTTGCTGCTGTTGCCACAAATGAAGGACTATTTTCAATCTGTTTGTGCCATAATCTTCTAGAAAAGACGCGCAATGCTCCACAGGGAACAGTTTTTCAGTGGTATAAATGTTACCGTGAAAGACCGAAATTGGAGAATGTCGACTTTCACCGGTGAATCTCAGCATTCACATAGTCGCTTGGTGTATGTCCGAAATATTTGCTAAATACCCTTATTTCTGACTTACACCGGTAAATGTCGACATTCACCATGCACTAATGGTGAATGTTGAACATGTCGGAGATTTATATTTTCTTCTCCGTAATTCAGTCGCTATAAAACGTCACAAGGGTGACGTAATTTTTTCGCCTCTCTTTCTGAGAGGAGTGACCAAGAAATTAAAACCGATAGTACATTCTAAATGAGAAAAGAAAATAATAGTTATAAAAAAATTACTTAATTATGTGATTCAAATCTTATTTATTGCAACAACTTAAACTATTATGACACTTTGAATTGCACAAGAGTCCTTTGCTTTTACAACTGCATTTATTTGTGGAACACTTCCTTTTGCAATGACAGCGTGTATAGTAGGGTGGCCCTTATTTTTCGACATCGGAATTTTTCTGATGGCGTCCGTCCAATGGTTCCATTTGATGAAAAAATGATTATGTCCAAGTTTCAGCGCAATCGGATAACGGGAAAGGGTGTCACCAGGCGTTTTATTATTGCTCAAAAACGCGCGACCGCGCGACCGCGCGACCGTGTAGTTCGCAGCCGCGCGCTACGCATGTACGTCAGGATTTTAACTATCAGCTATTTCACTTAAGAAAAGGTTTCTTTATTTATAATTTTGTTGCAAAATTATTAAGCTCATATGTAGGTCAAGTTATATAATAAATTTACAATACATTTATTGTACTCTGAAATTAATTTTACTGCTCTCTCTGCAATGTCATTTACAACTTTTAATTTCGAAATTATATGAAGGGCTTGTCTGTAATTATCGTCTTGGTACCACGTCACAGTATCGTTTTGCAAAAATGTAGTATTTATATGGAATCTTTAAAAAAACAATTTGGTTTATTTCCTAACAAAATACTCAATGCCTTTTCCAACTAAAACCGAAATATCTTCTAATTTTGCGTTAAATCGTTTTGGACTTTGATCAATGTTACTATCCTCTTCCGGAGACTCTAAAGCTTTAACCATTTTTCTTTTTATATTCGGAGAAATAATATTGCTATCAAAAAATGCCATTGCAATCGGCTCTGGACCTAAATACCATAAATGGTTTGTAAATTTTCTTATTGCGACCTGCGATATGGTATAATCGACATCATTATATAATACCATATTTAAAAAAAAATCGTAATCCGTTTTTGCTGCTTCAGCTACAAAAGGCGCGCGGAACTACACTTTTACATAGACCCTAACAATGAAAATGCAAATGTCGCAAATACCGTTATATTCCTCGGCACTTATATTAAATTCTTCGCGAAATAAAAATATCTTTAAACAATCAATTGCCTTTGCCATCCATCGCGCGTGTTGCATGGCACCCGGTCTTCGAAAAGATATTTCCCGATTCGGTACATCTCCAAGAAATAGAAGCGACAATTCTAACATTTCCTTATGATCTTCACGCGGTTGATTATTTTCTAAATTACTTTGTAAAAACACCTTAAGATTATCTAATTCATATAGGAGTAATAAAGAGGTCTATGCTGTTTTATGATTATGCTTTAACAAAATGCCTTATAGAGCGAATAGAATTTTCGCAGGTATTGATAGCCCTTAGAGTTTGGTTCCAAAAATGAATTTTCCTTAGTCTCGAGGAATAGCATCAAATTGTTTTATGATGGTATCAGAATTAAGAAACAAACTGTAATTATATGACAGGACCATTCAATAAGGTTGAGAAGTCTTATAAGCCAAATACAAAAACTGTTTGAAAGATGTTCTATTTAATCTATCATTTGTTTCAATAGCAATGTACGGAACAGTTATTAGAGTCGTCCTATTTACTTTGAACGAATGGTAATAGTATTATCCCAGTCATATAAGTATTTAACTGAAAGCACAATGCACATAAATTGTAGTTATTGAGTCGCCAATAATACACAGTGTAGCGGGACAAGCCCAGAGTCGATGTTCCTTTGCGCCTATGTGTCGGTCATTAGTGCGACAAGGATGGTTGCGAGATAGTACCGGTCTAACCTCTTGCATAGGCGTAGCCCAGCTGGCGGCCGCGCGCTTTAAAGAGCAGCGCGTTGCCAGAAGATGAATAATAATAAAACCCCTGGTGGCACCCTTTCCCGTTATCCGATTGCGATGAAACTTGGACATAATCATTTTTTCATCAAATGGAACCATTGACCGGACGCCATCAGAAAAATTCGAAAAAAAATGTCGTCAAGTATAACTAAGGGCCACCCTAGTGTATAGCCTTGCCCCCCGCTTCTCGAATTAGCTGCAGCTGCTTCTCTCAGCGACATTTCTTGAAAAGAAATCTCATCTATGGAAAGTAACTTTTCTTTACAAATTACGAACTGATTACGCGTGTAAAGCTGCTTGAGGGTACCATTTTTATTAGCCAGTTTATAGAAGTCGGAGTCTTCTATTCCAACAACAACCGCTAACACATTTCGGCTATCTGTACGACCACGGTCGACATCAGGGACTTGTGTTCGTACAGTATCACCAATTTGGGCAGGAGGAAATTGTTTTTGTGAGGTTCGTAACATTTTTGTTGCTTGGAGTAGAAGATACTTTTTCGCGGCCGCTCTTTTTATAGAAATTAACTCGTGTTTTTCAGTCAGAAATTGATGTGAAGACGTTTTAGATTGCAGGTCCTCTTCAATATTTTTCTTTGGGACATGGTTTTCAGTATGACCACCGCTCAAATTTTTTTCAGAAGTATTAACAGTTTCTTCACGCTGTTCTTCGGTTTCAAAAGTATTGGCAATTTCTTCGAGTTGGTCTTCGGTTTCAATATTTGCGATTTGTTCGCTAGGCAAAAAAGACGATGCTATGCCTCTTTTTGCTTTAACGCCAAACATGGCTTCATAGGGACATTGGCGTATTCCTTCGTGGTATGTAGTGTTCTTGCCAAATTGAACAAAGGGTAAACCATCTGACCATTTATTTGTATCGTTATCGTTCATCCATGCAGTTAGCATATTCTGTATATCCTGATTGGCCCTTTCAACTGAGCCTTGTGTTTGACTGTGACGAGGCGTTCCATGAACTATCTTAACATCTTTCCACATAGCGCATGACTTGATTACTGATTTCTCTACCATTATCTGATTGCAATATTGCTCGTGCACCAAATGTTAAAAATATTGAAAGAACGTGATACGCTACTTCTTCAGCTCTTTTAGTTTTCAAAGGTCGTAGCTGGACAAACTTAGTTAAATGATCTTGATACACCATTATGAACTTATATTCGCCATCTCTGTTTGACTGCAGATCTATCAGATCAACTTGACATCTTGAGTTTAACTCAGAACTGACCATTGGTTTCACAACAATACCTTTCTTAGGTGCACTGTGTTTCATTTGACACTGTTTGCATAAATTTAAATACAACATTACAACTTTATATGTAATATTCTTGTACTTAACTTGCAACTCTTTGAGCATAAGTGTTCTTCCTCCGTGGCCTGTTCTGGTGTGAGTTTCATATAGTATACTGAAAAATTCTTTATTGGTAACATAATACTGTATATTATGGTGAGCTGAGATGTATTTTTTACAGGGATGTGGCCACCGCGGTCACCAGACCTTAACCCCGTGGACTTCTTTTACTGGGGTTGTTTGAAGGAAATGGTTTACGAGATACACATCAGATCGGTGTCGCATTTACGCCAACGCATAAAAGTAGCAGCTCAACAAATAACTGAAGCGGGATACGGACGTCATTTAAAACGTTCATTTGTAAAATGATGCAGAGCCTGCATCCGGACAGGGGGGCGACAATTTGAACACCTCTTATAAAATAAACAAATTAAGAGAAAAAAATATTTGCTTCCTTTTTCCCTACACATTGCACTCCCTAGTGAATTATTTATTAAGCAATAAATGTCCGTATCATAAACGCCACAAAGCTTATCGAGTTACAACCTCCCATACAAAGCATTTTTCACTAATTGTCACTTTTACTCGCTGTGAACGGCCGTAATAGCCCGTCTCTCCCTTTTACCTGCGCCTCGTTGCCACCCCCGCAGGTAAAGATCTAAACGTACGAAAATCGATTATGTGTAGCGAGCGAGTGCTGCACGTAGCAAAACTAACATGTAATAATGATATTATGTAACAAAATTTTCAATAAAGTAAGATATGAATAAGATTTGGTAGAAGCATAAATTACCGGAATCAGCTCCTTACGCGTATTAATACGAATATCTTTGCACCTGAAAGGGATAAGTGAAAGATTCAAAGCATTTTCAAATCTGGACTAATCAGGAAAGTTTTTAAAACAATTGGCACGTTTAGTGTATTATCCTTTTTTTACAAGACAAAAGGACAAAGTTAGATGATGGTGAAAAGGCAGTGTTTAAACGTGAAAAGAACCATTATTTTCTGGATGTCTTATTTCTACCACTGAAAAACTATTCCCTGTGGAGCATTGCGCGTCTTTTCTAGAACATTATGGCAAAAACAGATTGAAAATAGTCCTTCATTTGTGGCAACGGCAGCAAACAAACTGTACGGAGGTACGGATTTTCATAAAAAACACAAAACCGCCAATATCGAAAACCGTGAGAGTTTCACTAGACATGACATAACAAATTCTAATAGATCAGGGTCTGATCTACCCCCAGTTTCAGTTTGATCATCGATTTACCGGACACCCTGTATACCGGACATGAAACGAAGAAAACTGGACGAAAATGCGATGGAATTCACGCTTGTGGGCTATTCGGAAGAGTCTAAAGCCATCCGATTACTTAATAAGGAAACTGACAAAATCAAAATTAGTCGAGACGTCATTTTTGCCGATGAGGAGGATGGAGACATACAGTTAAATAAACAGATGCATCAAAATTCAGTTCTCATCCCAATAAACACTGTTGCGAATAGTATTGGAGATGAGGCAGATATTGACAGCGAGCAGACAACCCCGAACACGGACGTGGAAGAGGACGAATTTGAATCAGCCTCAGAAGGCGAAGAACAGCAGGATCGTCAAATACAGGGACCAAACTATAGAAGATCTGAAAGGACAAACAAAGGTGTGCCACCAAATGGATATACAGCTATTTTAAAGTCAGTGATTGATGCTGAAAGTGAACCAAGGGACATAAAGGAAGCCCTGAGCGGCGCCAATAGAGATCTTTGGAAAAGGGCAATGGATGAGGAAATTGCTCCCCTAATAATTAACAACACCTGGGAAATTGTACCAGCGCCTAAAGAAGGTAATACAATTACTTGGAAATTGGTTTTTAAAATCAAACGGAATGCCCAAGGAGGCATAGACAGATACAAGGCAACACTAGTTGCTCGCGGCTTTTCTCAAAAATACGGTACAGATTATGACGAAGTCTTTGCCCCTGCTGTTCGTCAGACTACTTTCAGGACTCTATTGATAATTGCAAGCAAAGAAAATCGATTGTAAAGCATTATGATGCAAAAACGGCGTTTCTTACTGGAACACTAACAGAAACCATATACATGAAACAACCAGATGGATATGTGATTCCAGGAAACGATGATAAGGTGTGCAAATTAAATAAAAGCATTTACGGACTCAAACAGGCAGCAAGAGTATGGAATGATCATTTAGACCAAATTCTTAAAAGATATAATTTTCATGAGGACCAGGCAGACCCTTGTCTGTACAGAAACATAGAAGGAGAGAAATTCATATTCCTTATTGTGTATGTGGATGACTTTTTTTATTGCTGCTAAAAGCGTAGGACATATAGAAGAAGAGGCTTCCCTTCTAAGCAAACATTTTCACTTGAAGGATCTCGGACTCTTGCAGCAATACTTGGGGGTTCACAAAACACTCGAACATACCATTGGATCCAGGATACGTAAAAATACAAAATACTGAAAACCCAATGGAGGAAAGTGACAAGTACCAAACACTAATAGAGGCACTAATGTAGGTAGCTGTCAACACTCGACCGGATATCGCAGCAAGTGTAAGCATTCTGAGCCAACACAATAAGACACCAACAATGATTGACTGGACGTAGGCAAAAAGAGTTGCTCGTTACTTGAAAGGGACAAAAAACGCAAAACTTAAGCTCGGAGAACAGGATACGGCTAAAGGATTAATAGGATCTGCGGATGCGGACTGGGCAGAAAATAGTTGCAACAGAAAGTGAAATAGTGGATATCTGTACCAACTATACGGAGTATCCATAAGTTGGGCATGCAGAAAATCGACATGCGTTGCTTTATCGTCTACGGAGGCTGAACATATCGCATTGGCGGATGCATGCCAAGAAGGAATTTGGATACGACGTCTACTGGAGGACATGGGATACAAACAGCCGGACCCAATAGTTGTTTTCGAAGATAACCAAAGCTGCCTAAAACTAATTTACAATAAAAAATTCAGTAACCGGACCAAGCATATAGACACAAAATACCACTTCGTCAAGGACTTAAGAGACCAGGGAATCATGGAGTACAAATACTGCCCAACAGACCAAATGATTGCAGATTTGTGGACAAAACCCTTAAATAAAATAAAGCTTAAATTAATGTTTCAGCACTGTGGATTATCCATATAATGACACTAGAAATATCGTTGAGGAGGGGTGTTGCGGTACAATGATATTGGATTGTCGCGAGCTGGAGGCATTGGACTATCTTTTGTTTCTGAGCTGTTGCCACCCGGGCCTGGAGCCCGCGTTTTCTTAGATGGAAGATACACTAGAGAAGATATTTTTAAGTGTATTGACAACGCTATTCGGAAAAACAATCTGCAGTGGAAGAAATTGAAGTACATCGCCATCGATGGGGGCAAAAATATGTGCGGAAAAAAGAAAGGTGTGATTGCTCATGAGTTAAAGACCATACAAAACGAGACGGTGGTTCAAAACCGTCAGTCATACACTCCGTAATTCATCAGCAAGCCTTATGCGGTGTTTGGACATGTCTGAAGTTTTGAAGCCCGTCGTATCCATTGTTAACTTCATTAGGTCAAACGCGCTTAACCATCGGCAATTCCGAGAGTTTATTGAAGAGATTGGAGAAAACGACTTGCCGTATTATACCGCAATACGATCGCTCAGTTGCGGAAAAGTCTTATCACGATTTTTTTAACTTCGGGCAGAAATTGAAATTTTTTTAATAGAAAAGAATCGCCCTTCTCCCGAGTTACAAAATAATGAATGGTTATGGAAATTATCATTTTATACATATCTCACGAAGCATTTAAGTGACCTTACTTTGCGAATGCAAGGGGAAAATCATCTTTTGCCTGATATGTATACACATGTTAAGTCATTCAGGATGAAAATTGTTTTATTTTAGTCGCAATTGGAGAAAATATGTTTTACACATTTCAATACGTGTCAGACATTCAGTCGGCACACTGAGACTCCCTTTCTGGTTGATTTTTCAATTAAAGCGTTGGGTGAACTAAAGAGTAATTTTGATTCCCGTTTTGCAAACCTTGATGAAATGGCAAAGAGCATTAAGATATTTCAAAATCCCTTTAATGCCGACATAGAAACACTAACCGGAACTTCAAATGGAAGTAATTGATTTACAATGTAGTGATATTTTTGAAGATAAATTCCAAAATTCGTCGTTACTGGAATTCTATAGAAGCCTTCCACTGACGCAGTTTGGTCAATTACATAAATTTGCTCGTGGCTTTTATTCCGTGTTTGGCACTACATACCTGTGCGAAAAAACGTTTTCGAAAATGAAATATATAAAAAACGCTTATAGATCCAATTTAAGTGAAGAGCACCTTAAGTGTCTTTTAACCCTCGCACTACGGACTGTGCCGGAGTCATTTCTGACCCACACCGACATTCCAATACTATGCGGGGCCCTCACCGATATTGTACTAATATAGTGAAACTCGTGCGAGCCAAGTTTCTCATCCATGTTGTACTCACAGTGACGGTCCCCCGAATTTTTTTATTTTTTTTTATTTCTTATGCTGTTGTAATAGGGATTATGTTTAGTAAAAAACCGTAAATTATAAAAAAATAAGATTTTTTTATTCATTCGCATCAGGATTACGAGCACAACGTATGATTTTCTTCGTTTGCGTCGAATGTCAGCAATAAAAATAATAAAAAATTAAATTTTTGGTCGAATAAACTTATGAATTTACACACGTCTTTCTCTTTCAAATCTCTATGAGAGACTGACTGGAAACCTTCCGAGCGCAGAAGAAGCAGACACACGTACATTGTATGTTATTCGACACAACATCGAATGAGTTCTAAGAAGCCACTCGCGCAACGTCGTACTTCCGTCGTACTTGTAGTGGTAGATAAGACGATGATGACATACACAACTTCGACATTGGATTGAATCGCTCGGGTCATTTTTTACTCCGGCACAGTATTCGGAGGGTTAATAATCGGCACTAGTAAAATTAATCCAGACATGGAAACAATTATTAGCAGGAAACATCAACTACATATATCACATTAGTTTTTTTAAAATATGCTCAATTCTCAAACTTATTTTTTATGTTCAAGTGCCATCTGAGCACTCAACACACTTGATCTCCCCGCAACCCCCCATGCTAGAATTCCGAACAAACCTTAATTTAATAATTTTAACCAGGACCCAAACGAAAATTGTATTATTGTATTAGCACCCACGAAGTGCGGCAATAAACCCAGCCAACAGTAACTCAACTTACGACGCAACACGAATTGTATTTTATGTTTGTATGTATACTTTGTCACAGGCGAAGGAAGTGAAGTTGTGTTTTTAAAAAAGAAACGAATAGTTTATTCGTAAGGAACAGAATGGTTAGACGGGGAGACTTTAAAGTGTTTGAGTATCTACACGGGTTGAATGACTTATTATGACTGAGCGATAAGAAGACTCTCCATTGATCGATTGTAACTGGTACTGTACTCTTGACCCTTTCGATCGCAACAGCTCGGAACAGCTCTCTGGACGCGCAGGCCAGGTCCTTATATACTTTTTCTGATTTCTGTTTCTCGAAGGTTTTCATGGACGGTTCCGTCCCCGCGACATCCTCCCCCCTTAACCCCTTGCCCTACAATTTAAGTTCCGATGGCGCGGGCCGTAAGTGACTGCAAGGTTGGTCACACGTCGAGCCATTCACGGTTTGGCTGAGCGTTCGAAGTTGCGCAAATCGCAGACGTCCTATGATTTGCAAATACATGCGTATGATACAATTAACTTTACTTTGCAAGATGTCCGATAAATAATTACGATCAATTTATCATTGAACAAGAAAGGTTTATTGTCTCAAAATGAATAATAAATTAATAACGTTTTTATTTTAATTTGAAAATAAACAGATATTGAAGAATCACTGTCACTGTCACTATCTAAAAAACCTGTGAAATCATTGTTGGCGATGTTACCACATGACTCACTGTCCTCGTCAACGCTCATTTTTTTCTTTGAGTACATTGTGAAGGGTACTTTTCTAATTTCTCTCAAAAAGTATGTCTTGCAGGTCCGAATGCGGTGAAGGAAATTGAATGTATGTCGCGTGTAGCCCGATCAGCTCTGCAACGTCTCAGAGACGATTTATTTACATTTGGCGCGACATACCATGTCTCCGACACGACATTGTAAGATAAGGGTTTAATTAAAACTTTGTCCTCAAAGTTTCCTTTACATGTGTTGCTTTCGTATTATATTAATATTAATATTTATTTCTCGTTTCATGATTTTTTCGTAAGCCGTTTGTACGTTCGTTCCACGTCCGGGTCAAATACGGCTGGTAGGCCCGTAAGGTACGTTTGTTCTCTTCCTCGCGCCTTGTGGAGTTTAGTAACTTCTTTCAATCCTAGTTTGATGTCCAGATAGACGAGGAAACATTTTTGGCATTCCGAGGTACTTCGCACTTTGAGTCGCGGGCTGAAGCACTCTTGATGCTTGGGTTCATCCCTACTTTTCTTTAGCCTCTGTATTGATATTTCATAGCATTTTTCTTCTTCTTCCTAGTCGCCTTTTTTCCATTTTTTGACACAAGAAGAAGCATTCTCCTCAGAACTGCGTACACTCCGATCCGGTGGTCAATTAGAGGATAGTAGTAGATTGATTTGCTTAACACCATTTATCGACGAGCAAGGAGTGCTACGAGTAGGTGGAAGATTGAGTCATTCCACTTTGGAATTCACACATAAACACCCTGCCCTATTACCGCGGAATCATCATGTCACTCGTTTCATAATATCGGACGCTCATGAACGACACATGCATGCCGGCACACAAGCGACACTTAACGCCGTCAGGCAAGCATATTGGCCCATAAATGGGAGGAATGCCACCAGACTCATCGTACGAAGTTGTGTGAAATGTTTTCGCGCCAAACCACGAGATACGCAGTATACAATGGGTAACCTTCCGCGCGACAGAATTGTAGCAGGGCGTCCATTTCAAACCGTAGGGGTCGCCTATTGCGGACCATTTTTTATAAAAGAGAAAAAGACTAGGAATACCAAGAGATTGAAGGTGTATGTGGCCGTCTTTGTTTGCTTCACCACCAAAGCGGTCCACTTGGAGCTTGTCAGTGATCTAACTACTGATGCATTTATGGCCGGGTTGAAAAGATTCTGTGCGCGGCGCGGTATGCCGCGAGCTATATATTTTGATAATACCACCAATTTTGTCGGTGCAAGCAATGAGCTTGCCGAATTAAAGACATTGATCCAATCCGGAGAACATAATAGCATCATAACCAGCATTTATCGAAAAACGCCTTACGAGGTGAGGCGGCCGACGTTATCAACTCACTCAATGCATCCTTCGAAAACTCCCTCGTCGTGTGGTCTATGCCTGAAAAGAACTGAAAAGAATATAATCAACCGCGTAAAATTATCCAGACTCATTCGCATGCATTATTAGAATTACCAACACCATCTAAGGATACTCCTGCAGCTATTCGAACGCTAATAACTCGTGCAGAAACACACGTACAAGCCTTAAAGGTTTTGAATGTGGCAGTCGACAGTTGAAACGAAATATTAGTTTACATCGCAAATAAACTTGATAAACACACGCGTCGAGAATGGAATAGATCACTGAACAATGATGCCATGCCCACCTTTGTTGAATTAGGTACATTCCTAACTAAATATTCTGGAGAGGACGAACCTCTGACACAATTATCAACGTTTTGCAATAACCTAGCACCAAGAGCCAACCAAATTCATAGGAGACCATATAACGTAAGGACATCAAAACAATCTTATGTAGGTGCAAAAACTAAAATCAATTGCCCCATTTGCAACAAAGGTCATTTTATACAGAACTGTAATACCCTCCTTAAAATGACAATTAACGAAAGATTAACACTAAACGTACCGGCATTTTTCTATACCTAATCTTACCATAGGGGGTCATTTGACGACTTATGAAATAAACGTTGATTTTTCGTAAAAAATTCTTTATTTATTAAAAGAAATAATTTGCAACATCATTTATGATTTCGTATACAATAATTAATAAGTTGTTTCCTGATAGAGTATCCACGAATTGATTCCAGCGAAATCCAAATATAATGAAAAATACGTCTACAAGCCATTTATTGCACTTCGATTTGACGCTATACTTTCGCGCCATTTGGTCGCTGTTCCGCGGCGTACCCGCGGAATCATATTTTACACACCATTTTATGTTCTATCCGTATTCCACGAAACAGCGAAGTTAATCCGGCCTTTGTTAAGACAGTACGCCTTTAGTCACGCGGCACTTAACATGGGCAGAGGATAACTTCGTTGTTCCGATCTAATAGAAAAGGCGGCTAGCAATCTGCACAAGATCACATTTGGCGTGCAGATGGCTAGCACATTTATGACACGCAGGCCAACAGGCTGTTTTTGAGAAAAGTCACAATACTTTCTAATCCCTTGCGTTATTAACGTTTTAAGACTTCCGCGAACTCAACACCTAACTGCATGTGTCATAAAACGTGTACTTCCAAAGGGTCTCGAGACTGGGCCCAGCGGTCACCGACCAGGTCATATCTCGAACCCTTGGCCCAGCGGAAGTTCCGCCACGATGCCAAATCTTACATGGTAAGGCTTTCCCTTTCCATGTAGCACCCCCTAGTCCGCACGGATCGCGCTTCGGGCGCACGGAGTAGGCGGGTGCAAATATCCAAATTCCTGATTGGTCAAGACTGTCAGGAATACATCCGAGAAAGAGTTCTCCTCTGTTCTGGAGAACTCTTCCAAAATCAGTCTTAGAACACCATTCCAACGGAGCACAACTCCCTATTAAGACTCCGGAATATCTAACATCCGATATTTCGTTAACACTTCATTCACTTCACTGTTCAACCAACATCAACTTCATGTATATTATCTTTTTGTAAAGTCTATCCTGTTTAAGTGTTTTGTTTCATTGTTAAATATATATAAATACACATATTTGATTACAAGACAGTCTTCGGTTAATCCAAATCCACTTACATCATTAATTATCCCTATCTCCGTAAAAGGTCATAGGGAACGGCCAATCATACGCGGTGTGACAAAAGTCTATACAGAGATTTACAACCTCTGTTTGTCCTGTAGGCCCTGACCACAGGACTCATCGTGTGTGCGCGGCAAAACAGTCGCTTTGGCCGTCCTAGTGCTTACACCGAAATCAAACACACATATCAGGTTCCGACAAATGAAATAGTCACTTGAGAAGCGTATCTGAATTTAGAACTAAGGTTCCAGTTGGAAAACTGCTGAAAAATACGTAAACTTCGTCTGGGGTCAAATGACCCCTCGTGGTACGTAAGGTAGGTAAAGAATTTTTGACGGTAAAAAATAAGCCACGAGAAAAACGGAAAGCGAGAAATTGAATAATCGGATGATATAAGCATTTACAGAAAGTCAAATAACCGACAGAAATAACAATAAATGTACGAATTTAAAGTAAATCTTCAAAAGGGGTCATTTGACCCCGCTTGGTACGTTTAGTGTTAATAGAGGTTAAGGGAGCGCGTCTGTGTATTAACTGTCTTCTACGCGGTCACTTAGTCAACAATTGCACATTCTCCAAATGTAGGACTTGCAATGACAAGCACAACACGTTATTACACAGAGATGCCAGCTCATGCGCGATTAACATGCTGGTGTCAGGATTAAATCAAATCTCAACCCGCGTGAAACATTCAATACAAACGAGAATAGAATCCAAACACAATAGTTTCAAGTCTACGGTAACCTTATCAGTCATTCCAAAAATAGCAGGCTTTCCAAAAGGTCATCTTATTACAGGTCGTTGGATTCAGCTCTTCATCGGCTACGTGATCACAGTAAAAAAAAGCACATTGACCTATAAAAAACTCAAGGTGACCTTGAGATTTAGGAAAATATAAAATTGTCAAAAATGAAATTGCGTCCATCTGATGGGGCGCTCGAAATACAACAAAATGCGTTACAAACATTTTTGATACGATCAATAGAAAACAAGTTATTTGAGGTGATCATAGTTATTGACTCACCCTGTATAGAAGGTCTAGAGCGTGAATTAAGATTGATGTAACAACTTCACGTCCAGAAACCCTATGAGTAGCGCTGAAATCCGAAATGACCATTACAACTCGCGATATTTATCAACGATTATCGCAAGACCCACAGCAGGAAATTAAGGAAACCTTTTAGTCCTAGACCACAAGTTCCTATTTCCAAATATTGCAAGAAGAATCGTGAAGATAAATGTTGGCTCAAAAATCCACAATTAAAAAGACGAAATTTTTCCAGAAGCCCGATGCAGCCACCACCCGATGAACCACCACCGATAAACATTCTAGAAACATCCACGAACTTGGAAGAATCAAATCAGTCCGAAGCGACGGTAAACTTGCTCACATAGACGCCCTATACACATTCAATATTGAAGGAATACAAAACCGAGAAGTTAAATTATTAATGAAAGATTATGACGTCTTAGCCACGGTCATGAATGGAAAAGCAACAATACCAATGGCAAATTACACCGAACAAGATAGGTTTTGACGCACTCTAAAAGCCAAGCCCATTACCCCTGAAGATTTGAAACGAAGCCCGATTACGAAACTAACGAAAGATCGAGAAGAATTATTACGCCAGAATACTAGGCTGTCACACATCGCGGAAGAGAAAGTTCGGGAAGAGCCATGGAAATTCTTAGGAAATATAATATATTTGTTTTACCGGGAGATCCATTACCGTTGACAACCCTGGCCGAACATGAAATAAATTTAGAAGACGATAAGCCAATCGCTGTCAAACAATACCGATACATCAGGAAGAAATCAAAAGACAAATTAAAGAAATGTTAGAAAAAGGAATAATTCCAGAAAGTAATTCACCTTATAATTCACCATTGTGGATCGTCCCAAAGAAAATGGATGCCTCTGGAAAGAAGAAATGGAGACTCGTAATAGATTATAGAAAAATTAACGAGAAAACAAAACAGGATGCCTATCCGTTTCCCAATATAGAAGAAATAGTAAGAAGTATGTGCGGTTGTTGGTTTCGGTTAGGCTTACGGCTAATGGATTTGTGTTCTCAGATAGCTGTTTTATGTGCCGTTCTCTAAACTTTTATATCGTTTCTTGGACTGTAGGTATTTCCAAAACGCGATTTCCATGTCGTTGGAGACAAACCAAGGAGCATCACATATATTGCGTAGTGTTTTTGATTGGTATCTTTGGAGGATTTCGATGTTCCAGTTACTAGCTGTACCCCACAACTGTATGCCGTACGTCCAGGCGGGTTTTAAGATAATTTTATGGATCCACAGTTTACTTTCCAGATTTAATTCTGAGTGCTTGCCTATTACCCAGTATAGCTTTTTCGTTTTAATGTTTAGTTGAGTACGTTTGGTTTGTAGGTCTTTTTTCCATGTTAACCTTCAGACCATGGTCATACCAAGATATTTTACAGAGTTACTTTGCGGAATTCTTGTGTTGTTTAGGCTGACTGCCGGGCATGTCTTTTTACGTAGGGTAAAAGTGACGTGTTCCGTAGGGCCATACCCTAAGAGGTCTACCTGAGGACGGTTGCTAGAAACCCATACCGAACAATAGTGTACTGCCACTAATAGCAGTGCGCTATAAAACATCTGCATACCAAACCTCGCAGTTTTAACTTTATAATCTTTACTTGTACTTTCCGACATCTGCTACACAGACCTCTCTACAAAATAATCACATGGTTACCGTTAGAAATCGGTAACCGTGCCAAAACATTGTGATCCCTTTGGCACCTTCCCCGCCCTCGAGAAGTACTGCCCAGTTCTTCCTTCAGCCAATTAGGGCTTCAGGGTTGATGGACATTTCTAGGCATAAGTGGGAGTACGGGGCTTCGAGCGCGGAGAGGAAAAAGAAAAGGAAAAGTAGGTCAAGGAAATAGTAGAATCGACAGAGTCTTGTAAATACACACATCTCGTAATCATCAGCTTCATACGTCACCCTGACGTACTTCTTGTAAAACTTTTACATAGTAGTTGTGTTTCGTAAAAAGTAAATTGGCTTACAACCAATTGAACACATTGCATTCTGCTCATATCCCATCCCATTAAGGAGACTTATCAGTATAAGATCGAGGCAGATCCCTGACAGCACGCTACAGCTCCCAGCACGACATAACATGACCTGAGTGGATTTGTTTTCATTTGTCCTGATGTTCCAGTTCTCGAGCCATTTAGTTATTTTGTCTAATTGTTCTTGTAAATTTTGAGAGGCTTCTGATGGGATGTCGTGCGACGCAAGAATTGCGGTATCATCTGCAAACGTCGCTGTGATCACTTTTTCTGAGGATGGTATGTCTGCGATATATACCAGGTACGGAATTGGCCAGAGCACGCTTCCTTGGGGGACTCCAGATTTGAATGATTAGGCTGATGTGATTACATCTTGAAGCTTAATTTTGAATTTCCTATTTGTTAAATATGATTGCAGTATGGCATATAGTGAATGAGGAAGTAACTTTTTTAGTTTAGAGGGGAGGCCTGCTGATGCCTGCCTGATGTACAAGAAAACGGCAGAGCAGTATTTTTTGCTTTCTAGAGCTCCTCTTATATGGTCGGCAATTCTGTGTACTTGTTGCAATGTTGAGCGACGTTTTCTGAAACCGATTTGGTGTTCAGGTATTTTATTTATTAGGTGCCCAACTAAGTTCGTGCGCTTTTCGTTGTCCAAAAACGAGACGAAATTTGGTACCGAATGAGTAACTTTTAATCTGTAAATAATCTCCTCCATATTCTATGACCCTTTCCCAACGTGACACAAGTTTCAAAATCCCATTTTTATAAAAATCTACGATTTCATTATTAAAAAACTCAGATACCTCCTCTTTATGTCCTCTTTACTTCCTCTCCGTTTATGAAGTTCCTATTTGTTATATAATTTTGTAATGCTAAAAAAAGGTGGTAATCTATTGGGGAAAGGTCCGGTGAATATGGAGGATGAATTAAAGTTTCCCGTCCGAGGTTCCAAATTGTTTCTCGGGTCTTATTTGCAACGTGTGGTCTGGCGTTGTCCTGCAGCAAGAGTACACCTCTCCGATTTACAAGTCCCGGTTGTTTTTTCTTCAATTCCTCCTGTACTTTTTGAAGCTGAGCAGAGTACAGGTACGCGGTGATCATTTGGCCTTTTTGTAAACATTCGAAATGAACAATTCCGGCTGTTGTCCACCATACACATAACAAAATCTTCTGTTGGTGAAGGGCCGGTTTTGCAGTGGATGGAGCAGGTTCCCCAGGTGTTAACCAGTAGAAAGGTCGCTTCTTATTTGTGTATGTGACCCATTTCATCCCATTTTTTATCACAAGTAAGAATACGATTCAAAAACGGATCGTTTTGGAACCGTGAGAGTAGGGAAACGCAAGCCGCTACCCTTTGGCACCTCTGGCTCTCGGTAAGTTCGTGCGGACCCACCTTCCCACACGATATACTTTACCTACAGTGTGTAGATGTTTCCTAATCGTTTCTTCAGACATACCATGCTTGACTCCCCCCCGGGATGCTCACCTTGTCGTGGTGGGGGGGCTTGCGTGCCTTGGTGATCCTTCGGGCTAAGCCGGCGGGAGCTCCGCTCCTGGTAGGTACAACCATGCCGGACAGGTCGAAGGTGAAAGGCCAGACGAAGCGTGCATCAACATCCCAAGATAAGGTGTGAGGTATCGTGCCGAGGTCTGAATGGCTCAGGGATGTAAAACATGTGAGTTATAAACGATCCCTGTGGGGCACCTGCCGACCCCCCACAGTAACCAGGCTTACCTTAGCAAGGCGGCTCTGCTAAGGTGGACACAAATTCCGACCACTCTCGTGGGATCAAAAATGGAATCTGAAACAAAAAAAAAACCTAAACCTAAATGTAAGAAAAGATTAGAAGAAGAGGAGGAAGTTGAGGAAAGGGAAGCATTAAATTTTGAATTAGAAGAGGAAATGGAAGTAGAAACCGTAAGCAGGAGAAATTCAATATCATCGATAAGATCGGACAGAAGTAGAGCTGCAAAGAGAAGGCTGGTCGAGGAAAGAGAAGAAGACGGAAAAGAAAATAACTTACTGCACTACATTAAAACCTCAAGAAGCGAACTAGAAGAATTTCTATTTTCCGAAAATAATAAAATAAACAAAAATGCAATAAAATTTATCCTAAACAAGTGGGCCGAAATTGAATACAAAGTAAATGAAAATATAATAGAAACAGAAAAACTAAAAAGCAAACTAGAAAGCAGAGAAAACCTAGAACAAAGACACCATCCAACAAGCAGAACATATTCAGAAATCGTACAGTTAAATGCATTTAAACAAAGAGAAGAAACAAAAAAATCAGAAATAATAATAATTAGGCCGGACGACAACAACAAAGACGAAACAAGCGAAAGCATAAGAGAAAAAGTAATGGAAGTTCTAAAACCAAAAAGAAGCGACATCAGAGTAAAAAACATCAGGAAAACCAGGGATAACGGAGTGCTCATAGAAACGGAAAATAAGGAAGACATGGAAATATTAACTAACTTGAATTTCAAACAAAAAGGACTCAAAACCGATAAACCAAAAAAATTACACCCAACAATAATAATCTATGACATAAATAAAAAACTAACAAAGGACGAAATTAAGGAAGACATCTGGAACAAGAACTTTGATAGTAAACAATTTGAGAAAGACAAATACTACAATGATATAAACCTGAAATTTGCAACGAGACACAAAGACCCCAATTTAGTAAACTGGATCGTAGGACTACCAGGGAATTTATATAATAAAGTTATAGAAAAGGGTAGACTATACATAGAATATAAATCACACAAAATAAAAGAGTTCCTAAACATAATGAGATGCTATAAATGTATAGGATATGGACATACGTCAAAAACATGCAAAGATAAGGACCCCACTTGCGGGCACTGCGGGAAAATGGGACACGTGTATAAAGAATGTAACATAAGAGACAAAAGACAAACCTGCGTAAACTGTGTAAGAACAAAAAAGAAAAACGTTGACCACAGCCCAAGAGACAACAATTGCATGGAATACAGAAAACAAGTAGATATATACAAAAACAGAATACAATACAAAAATGACGATTAAATTTCTACAAATAAACGCACAAAGGTCAACAAATGTGGCAAGTGAAATAAAAAAAATAGCCAGCGAAAAAAAGATAGACATATTAATGATACAGGAACCCTACGCTTACAAAGGTCAAGTGAAAGGATATAACTCAATAAAAGATAAAATCTTACAAGCAAAAACCATAAATCCGTCAGCAACAATAATAGTACTAAATGAAAATTACACAGTTACAAAAATCGAAACACTCTGCACACAACACATGATAACAGCAAACATAAACACCCCAAACGGAACACTCAACATAATTTCGCTATACTGCCAGTACTCACACGACATAGAAATTTATATAGACCTGCTAGAAACCGCACTGCAGAAATTAAATACAGAAAACACAATAATTTGTGCAGACGTAAACGCAAAATCAACACTATGGTACAATAAAAGCACAGACGACAAAGGAAATAAAATGGAAGAACTCATAATAACAAAAGACCTAAGAATAATAAATAAGCCAGGAAATGCACCGACATTCTCAACAGAGAACGGAAGCAGTAATATAGACTTAACAATTACAACGAAGGACATAGCACATAAAATAAGAAACTGGAAAGTGGAGGAGTATTGGATAAAAAGTGACCACAACAGTATTTACTTTGAATATACAGGAAACATAAATAGCGCAAAAAGAACAAAAACCATAGGTAACTATAACATCAAGAAAGCAAACTGGGAAAAATTCGACGAACTCTTAAACATGGAAATCCACAAGGGAATAATAGAAGAAATAAAAGAGCTACCCGCAATAGAGACAATACAAAAATTCAACCACAAAATAATAGAAATAGCAGACAACAGCATAAGAAGAAGAATCAAATACAACAGGTCTGTCCCCTGGTGGACAAATGAATTAACAGAACTAAGAAACAAAACAAAGAGAAGGAAAAGACAATTAAAAAGATGCATAAAGTTAAATTTAACAAATCAAATTACACAGGCACAGAAACAATACAAGGAAGCGAAAAACAAATATAACAAAACAATAAAACAGTCGAAGGAGGAGTCATGGAGAAGGTTCATCACTGAAAACATCGAAAAAGATACTTGGGGACATGCATACAAGCTCACAATGGAAAAAATAAAAACAGTACCGGCACAATCTACAATACATGAAAACAACACAGAAACAAAAAACTGGAAAGATACAATCACACAAATAATAAAAACAATAGTACCGGCGGACAAACCGGAAGACGAAACACCGGAACAGAAGCGAATTAAGAAACAGTGCAAAGAATATAGTAACAGTAACTTAGAAAATCAAATAACAAGGGCTGAAATAAACATAGCAATAAAAAAGACAAAAAACAAGAAAGCACCCGGACTAGACGAAATAAACCCGGAAATTGCAAAAAGAATCTGGAAAGTCTGCCCAGAAATACTGGAAATAATATACAACAAATGCTTCCAAGAAGAAATATTCCCGGAGGAATGGAAAATGACAAACATGAAAATTATACTAAAAAATCAAGATAAAGACCCCACACAAGCATCATCATACAGGCCTATCTCATTACTGTCAAGCGTCGGAAAAATATACGAACGAATTATGTCGGATGACTGTACTCGAATACGAATGTTTTCGAGCTAAGGGACTTGTTTTTGAGTATTAAGCCTAGACAAGCCCTTAGCCAATGTTTACACGAGCATAGTACTATCTTCACCAGGTCGAGTCATAGCCTCTGATTCACATCTGGCAACATGTTTTTGACCTAAGGGTCTTGTTTTGAGGAATGAGCAAGACAAGCCCTTAGTCAGCGGCTACCCTATGACCTGGCGACCGTCCTCCCCACCACTACATTTTAGTATTATATATATACCTCAAACTCTAGAATAAGAAAGAATTCGATTTAGTCTTTAACGAAGTACACACGCTGTTCAATTTCTGCCAAGCAATACGTACATAAAAGTCAACTATTAAGTAAGATTCAACCTAGTGAAAACTCAGAGTCAATATATTTGTTGTTTACTGCGACTAACCCTCCGGTATCCAACAATTATAATAAATAGAATACAGGAATTATACAGAGCAAACAACATGGAGAGGAAAGAACAATTTGGATTTAAACAAAAAAACTCAACCGAAGACGCAATAAATGAATTAGTAACGGAAATAAAAAGCACACAAGAGAACTATGTAATCGGAATTTTTATGGACATAAAAGGGGCTTTCGACCACATATGGTGGTACTCAATTCTAAAAAGGTTAACGGAAACAAACATCTCGGGGCAATTGTATAATATAGTAATGGACTATTTCCGCAAAAGAAAAATAATAGTAAAATCAAACAATAACGAAGACGTAATTAAATACATGGAAAGGGGGTGCCCCCAGGGCTCCGTAATGGGTCCAATAGCCTGGAACATGGTACTCGATACATTAATAGGACAAGAAATAATAGGCATAACGTACATAGTATACGCAGACGACATAGTGATATTAGCAAAAGGCAACACACGAAGAGAAATAGAAGACAGAATAGAAAATGCAATAGGGAAAATAACAAAATGGTGCAAAATACAGAAGCTAGAAATTTCAAGACAAAAAACATTCGCTATGTTATTTAAATCGCCCAATAAAAACTCCAAAAGGAAGCCAACAGTTAAACTTAAAACCAATAAACAAGACGAAGAACACAATATAAAACAAAATATAAAACAAAATATAAGTTACATAGAAAAAATAAAATACCTAGGAGTGATTATAGATGACAACCTTAACTTCATAGAGCACGCAAAGTACATAAGAGAAAAAACAAAAAAAGTAATAAGCAAAATAGCAAGAATAGTAAAAGAAAAATGGGGTATGAAAAGAAAAAAATCAATAAATCTAATTTATAACAGTATATTTAACAGTATTTTAACATATGCATCAGGGTCCTGGTACAAAGCAATAAAAAACACACACGTAAAGAGAAATATAGACGCAGCTCAAAGATTTACATTACTAAAACTTACCAGAGCATGTAAGACAGTTTCCACAGCAGCATTACAGGCCATCACAGGATACATGCCAGCAGACCTGCAAATAGTATACAGAGGAATAAGTTACCATATAACAAAAAACCGAAAAGTAAAATGGAATGAATTTGAAAACAACTTACATGACGAAAACGACAGAGAAATAAGAAATAAAATAAAAATAAAACAGGAAAAACTAAAACTATATAATTATCTGACAGAAGAATGGCAAAATAGATGGAAGCAAGAAACACACGGAAGAGACACCTACAAATTTATACCCACAATAAACAAAATAAAAGAAAGAGAATGGTTTCACCCCGGATTAAAAACCACATTTATATTAACAGGACACGGGTCGGTAAACAAAAAATTACATGAAATAAAACGCGCCGAAAGCCCCAATTGCAAATTCTGTAGAGGACAAATAGAAAATATAGAACACTTATTATTTTACTGCACAAAATATGAAACAATTCGACCCAAAAACATCAAAGAACTAAGAAAGAAAAGAGAAATAAACATGAACCAAAACTACGAAGAATTGATAAACACCGAACAAAACTACAGTATAACAACAGAATACATACACAAATTATATGAGACCCGAAACAGTTAGTAGTAAACAGTCTGCCTCCACGTGGCAGGGACGGAAACATCGGGGAGACCTGATGGCCAAAGACTGTAAAATAAAGAGCACAAATTAAAAGAACACCGAGTAATAAAGCGGATATGAGCGCAAGCTCGCATGCCGCAATATAAGTGGAAAATAAATGAAAAAAAAAAAATACCATGCTTGACTGCAAGCATTTTGCACGACATTTTGGGATCTGTCTCAATATCCACTTGCAAAACTTGATTATTCATAAGAATCGGCCGTCCGTCGCGTTGCTCATCTTCGAGGCTTTCATTACCACTTTTAAACTTTTAAAACCACTTTTGCGCAGTGCGATTACTTAATACACTGTCCCCAAAGGCCACACGAATTTTTCTGGCCGCTTGCGCAGCCTTGGCTCCAAGTTTGAACTCATAAAGCAAACATGCGCGAATTACGGCGTTAGACACGGTCATTTTGGAAGTAATATTATAGACGAAAATGACGTGTACACTACGATTCTTTTCTACATACTGACTCATTTTGACTTCCTCTAACACCTCCCAAAGGTAAATCAGGTAAAGCAATAAAAACATTGGGTCTAGGAGCAATAAAATGGTCCGCGCGGGAAAAACCGCACGAACTTAGTTGGGCACCTAATAATTTGGTTAGTAAAGGTTCTATTCGTCTGAGCAGCAGTTTTTCGAATAGTTTTGTCATTGTTGGTAAAAGACTTATAGGCCGATAAGACGATAACTCATTTGCCAGTTTACCAGGCTTTTTTATTACTATAATGTGTGAGGTTTTCCACTGACTCGGGAAATGGCCGAGACGAAGTATAGCATTGTATATGGAAGTGAGCATTGCGAGACTTTTTTTCGGGAGTTCATTGATGATTCTTCCTGTAACCGTTTTTTGGGTTAATACCAGTATATATCATTGATAGAACGTCTGCACATGTGAACGGCTTGACAGGACGAGATAATTGAAAGGATGCTTGTAGGTACTTCTGGAGTTCAGATTCAAATGCTTGTGAGCTAACGGGAAAGGGTTTAAAAACTTCAACGAAGTGGTTATCGAAAGCGTCTGCTTTTTCTTGGAAGCTCCTAGCCCATTTTCCCTCCGGGGTTTTTATAGGTTGGATTTTTTCCTGCGGTTTTGTAATTTTTTTGGTTGCCTTCCAGAGCGAATAATCTGTATCTTTTGATGGTGACAGCTTAGATAGTTTCTAAATGACTCGTTTTTGTATGTTGCTAGTAGTCTGTTGAGTTTTTGGGTTGCTCTATTCAGCGATCTTTTATCATTAGGAGATCTTGAATTTTGCCAAAATCTTCTTACGATCAGTTGACGCTTTTCTGCGATTTGCTTTGTAATGAAGTCTAGGTAGGTGTGTTGTGTTGGGTGTGTGATTGCAGGTGTTGCCGTTTTGGCTGCTTCTATAATGTTGTGCGTGAGATATTCTATTGCTTCTTCTACTTCCTTTCCTGATTTTAGCGGGTGGTTTGCTGAAGTTGAATTATCGAGTAGTTCTCGAAATAGTGGCCAATTCGTGAATTTATTATAGATGAATTGGGATGAACTTTTTATAGATATTGTCGTATTTAAAATCGCGATTACTGGTGAGTGATAGATTTGGGTGATAGATTTTTCGAGATGAAAAAATCGAGCAAATCTGGTATTTTCTTAAGATCCGTGGGCCAATAAGTAGCTTCTCCGGTACTAATACAATTTAGTTTATTTGCTATTATACTGTGTGAGAGTGCTCTTCCTCTTGGGGTTGTAACTCTTGATCCCCAGTTTGTATTTTTTGTATTAAAATATCCCCCTACTAAGAATTTGCTGCCCAGTTCTGCAAAACATGTGTCATAGTCAAGCTTAGAAATTGCGTGCTTGTGAGGGCAATATATTGCAGAAACAGTGATGGGACTATGCCAATCATGTATGACTATGTTTGTTGATTGAAGATGTCCATGGTTATATGCCGGAAGCTCGTGATATTTTAGGTTCGATTTTGCACGGTGCCGCCGTGTGCTCTACCGCTGGGATGTTATGTAGTACATATGTCGTAATCTTTCATTTTCAGGTAGTTTTTTGTTGTGAAGTGGGTTTCAGTGATAAGAGCTATTTGGATTTGTAGGTCGTTCATAAATCATTCGAATTCATGCTCACATCGCACTTGCGTTCCAAAGAGCTATGCGTATAGGTTTCCTGTCCACGGTTTGGTAAAAATTGTTGCAACTAATGCTGTCAATAGGGATAACATATTATTAATTTGTTCATTCTGTCTTATTATTAATTGCTCTAGTTTAAGAAATGTTTTTTCTATGGATTGAAGAAATGTGTTAGGATTAGAGTTGGCAGTATTAACTTCGTAATCTGTGTTTATCCGAGTGTGTTGTTTGACAGCTTGAACGTAAGAGGCAGAGGGATTATGATTTACTGTTGTGTTATTACTGACAAGGAGAGTGCATGGTCTTGGGGTCACGGATTTAGTTCAAATTTTGTAGGATGGTAGATTTAGTTTCCCTGTTGATGAAGATATATGGTTATAGGGGCCACTACTCAATAATTTTTTAGATATTTGCAATTGAAGATGCAATTCACTCATTAAATTCAGTTCTGTAGCAAACGATTTCACGTAATGGGTTTAGCGTATTGATCCAAGGTTTTTACTCTAACAAGTTTCCTTAAACACACACTATCCTATCCTCTCACCCACCATCACTTCCCGTAAGGTTAACTAGTATGTAAGATAGAATAAGGTTTCCGGACCGGCATCTATAAGGTAAACTTTAAGTTAATTGTAAAAAACATATACGATGTATCATATTAGTACAATAAAGAATTTTTAAAGTTGAAGTAAGTTTAGTGTAGCGGCAACGGATCGGTGTTCCCGTCGTTAGGAGCCGGGTTCGAGTCCGTGGAGGCTGAATAACTTTTTTTTTATTTTATGTCTATTTTTACATATAAAGATACATAATGGAGTTTAAATAAATTGGGAATGAAATGTCTTTAATGACTAGAAACCTTATAAGAGTTTTATTTGTCATTATCATTCGTATAAGTACAGAATAATATTTATTACAAAACAATAAAAGCATTTCGCAAGAAGAACAGGAGAACAGCCCTTTAACAGCCAGCTAATCGTAACACTCGGAATACTCGGCACGGCTTACGATTATATGGATTGAGATTTAGTCGAATGTATACAGAGACACTAACGCCTATGTGTGGCACTATCTTTCACAACTTCAGTTACTGTGAGTAATACTCGATGTACTCAAACAAGACACGCTATGCGAAACGCGACGTTGCTCGCTCGGCGTCTCATCGAAGACTGTTGAATAGGAACATGGAAACCTGACAACCTGACAAATGCGAATTTTTAAAACGAGAATTGACATACCTAGGGCACGTTATAACAAAGGATGGAGTTAGTCCAGACCCGAAGAAAATTGAAAAATAGAAGACTATCCTCATCCAACAAACAAACAGGAAATCAAACAATTTCTGGGATTAGCTGGATATTACTGGAAATTTATAAAAAAATTTGCAAAGATCGCAGCACCCTTGAACGGACAACTAACAAAGAGAAAAAGAATCTTAGAAATGGAAGGAAACATAAAAACACTCTTTCCAAATTCTAAAAAACTTTTTTAGGTCAGGAACCAATATTATTGCAATAATCATTCATACTAACAACAGATGCGAGCGACAGCCATCGGCGCAGTCCTATCCCAAGGACCTATAGGACATACTAGACCAGTTTCATACGCATCTAGAACATTAAATAAAGCAGAACAGATAGCATCACGGAAAAGGAACTGCTAGCAATAGTGTGGGCGACCAAACATTATAGGCAATACCTTTGTGGACAGAAATTCAAAATAGTGACGGACCACAAGCCGTTAGCTTCGCTAATGAATGAAAAAGACCCATCTTCTAGATTAATGAGATAGCGACTAAGCTAGAAGAGTACAATTACGAAATTATCTACAAAAAAGGCAAGGCAAATTCAAATGCCGATGCATTATCCAAAATAAACGCACTGGAAGACAAAGCCCTAGAAGAATTTTTACAATAAGTTTCTCCTACATGCGACGATTATTTAGAAGAAAAAGAAAACTTCGTAACATGCGAAGAAATTATAGTCACAGAAGGCACGACAAACTGAAGAGGATCGATATTGACGAGTGACCGAGAGGGAAAAGGACACAATTTAGATCCTCAAGACGACGAGATGATCTGGTATGTCGAATTACGAGCTCACATAAACGAAAATGATGAAGTTGAACTTCGGATTAAAGATCCTGTTACGACGCGAATATCTTCGTTCGTCATAAAATAAATGTTCCGTCCACAATTCGGTATCCTCATAAGGCCAGTAGATGTAGTTTACCATTTTTGTGTCAATAGTTTTCTATGTCTTTTGCATTTGTAAGTCCTTGACTTCTTGGAAGTCTATAAGTCCCTTTAGACACACAAAATCTATAGGCTTTATGAGTTTATTACATGCATTAGGCTTGTACGGAAAATTAGTAACCGTTAGTCGATGAAGCACTATCTCAGGTCAACAGCTACCTGAGGTAGCTGCAGTGGGTGACGTCACGCCGGGGACAGCGGGAAAGACCCACCGTCCACGGAAGTGACATCTGCTTTCACCTTCTCCTTTTTTCTAACCAATGAGAAAATTCCGTACAGGTTTGGCCAATAAGAATTCTGGCCGCGAATGCAACGCCACAACCGGCATTTTACTCTTCCTCAGAAATTGTTCCTGAGGAAGAGTGAGATTCCAAATAATCACCTTAGACTAACCATCGACTATATTGCGAACCAATAGCATTAACATTGTAGCAATCATACTCAACTCATTGTGAATAAATCTCGACTTATAAGTGTAAGTCAAAAAACCTCCAAGTTTCGTGTCTGAGAATAATTAATATAAATAATTCACGCGTGCTTACAACACGAATGAAGTGATCAATCCAACGATTTGTCTGCGGCTGATCACACTGGGAATAATGTGTCTGGTTCGGCAACACTATCAACCGGTGTAAATTCACTCAGAGGATTCCAACAATTTCTACCACAACTAGATATTAAGCCCTTCGATGGGAATCCGTCAGAATGGTACAGCTTCCGAGATTCCTTTACGTCATTAGTGCACGATAGCGCGGAGGTGCCAGCAGTTCAAAAGTTTCACTGTTTAAAAAATAGTTTACGCGGAGAGATTACGTCAGTCATGTGTAATCTTACAGCCACTGCAGAAAATTATACAGTCGCTTGGGAAATGCTCCAAAAACGCTGTTACCAACCCAGAAAAATCGTTTACGCGCATCTGAGAGTGTTGCTCGATTTGTCAGAATTGACGCGTGAATGACCAACAGCTCTCAGATCATTAATTGAAACTGCTGATGCTTGTGTTCGTGCCTTAAAGGTGCTGAATCAACCCGTGCAGCATTGGGATGCAATGTTAGTCTACATTCTGGTTAGTAAATTATACAAATCCACGCGCCGTGAATGGGATCGCACATTAGACAACGCGGATATGTCCACATTTTCACAACTATCAAACTTTTGCATACTTTTCCACGAGGTGATGACGAAACCCCAGCGCCCATACGACAGTCCAAACCCTCCGCGTCAAGCGACAGGCGTTCTCCGTACATAGGCAAGCGTTCTCAACATTCGTCGAAACACAGAACTCATTGCAATGTCCGATTTGCGACCAAAATCAGCTTATTATGCGTTGTCCGGATTTGTTAAACCTAGTAGAGTAGACCACACGGTAGAGTAGTCGTTGCAAAAACCCACAAATTGTGGTTCAACTGCCTACGTGCCAACCACGATGCCAACAACTGTAGATCTAGCGGTTGCCGAAAATGTTAACGCTGTAAACGCCATCACACGTTATTGCATTTGAACAATAACGAAATTTTCTAAATCCCTTCGCACTCTGAGATGTCCAGCCAGGATACGCCGGACACTCAACCCTCTACATCCCTCGCCGCGTTATGCGATTCAGAGGTATTGCTAGGAACCGCTCGAGTTTTAATTCTTGACAAACACGGAAATGAACATGATTGTCGAGCAGTTCTAGATAGCTGCTCTCAAAATAATTTTATAACCGACGAACTAGCAAATAAATTACAACTTTCCAAAATTGAAAAAAATCAACCTATCTGGACTCGGGTTACTTGCAACGCGTTCAAACTATATAGTCCAAATCAAATGCAAATCTAAGCAAAATGCATTTGAAGCCAACCTAGATCTACTCGCGTTGCCCAAAATTACGAAGGTTCTTCCGTCGCGTAAAATAAACTGCGCAACTCTTGAGATCCCAAAAAACATTAGACTAGCAGATCCTAATTTTGAAACACCCGGTAATATCGACCTATTACTCGGGAATACCCTATTTTTCAAACTCCTAAGCATTGGACAAATTAGGATTTCAAACACTTCCGTAATAATACAAAAAATTCGCCTTGGATGGATTGTCACTGGGGAAATGTCCTCGGTCCAACATCCGATAAAACATTGTTTGATATCCAACGCGAATCTAAACGAGCATGTTCCGTCCCGGAATATTACTATCAATGCGTACCTGGACCGGGCTGTAAACTTAAGGCAATAGAATTGACCGTGCTGCAATCACGGCATAACGAAGCACAACTACGGCAGACGCAGCATCATACGACCAAGGGCAGCACGAGTCCATCTTCAAGGATACCACCACGTCGTCATCAGCGGTCCAGCATATCTGCATTCAAGGCGCAAAGAATCCGTCGTCTAAAGACGCAGCATCATACGACGAAGGTGTTCCTGGGCAGCACGAGTCCATCTTCAAGGATACCACCACGTCGTCATCAGCGGTCCAGCATGTCTGCATTTAAGGCGCAAGGCATCCATCGGTGAGTGCAATTTACTGAGTCACTACTCTTTTTCTTAATTCCTTCCAATACGCCTTATTGCGTTGCACAGTAATCTCTCATCATGCCTGCCGATAATTTGCGTACACTCATCCACAAACGTGGACTTATTAAATCTCAGATGACGCGGTTCAGAACATCAGTCACCGCGTACGACGAGTTACAAAATATACTTAGTCGTCACGCAGCTTTCAAAGATTAAAGAATCCTGGCAACTCTTTGATGAAGTGCAAACACAGATTGAACTCATTGATATCGACAATTATCAATCAGCGGAGCGGATTCAATTCGAAAACGCTTACTACGAGCTTGTAGGGCTCGCAGACGACATTGTAAATAAATCACAGGAGAACTCATCTTTCGCGTCGCGATATAATACCTCGTCGCCAGTAACATCTACTGATTCTCCAGTCTCGAATTATAAATTGCCTGAAGTTCGGTTACCCTCTTTTGACGGTTCAGCAGACAAGTGGATAGCATTTTGCGACTCCTTTAAATCAATGATAGATACCAACTCAAAATTACAAAATGTGCAGAAATTAGAGTACTTTCGATCATCAGTACAAGGCGAAGCTGCCGCAGTTATTGCAGACATTGAAGTTAGCACGGATAATTATCATAACGCGTGGGAAATGCTAGTAGAGCAGTACGATAATGTAAAGGCCATTATCGAAAAGCATATTCAGTCAGTAATCAATCTACCACAATTGAAACACGGATCGTCATGCATGCGTAGCTGGCTTACCAAATTGAAGATGCATTTACGGTCACTTAAAAATCTAAAACAACCCGTCAATTCTTGGGACTCACTCTTAATCTGTATTATAAAACCAAAATTAGATATCGAGACTTCAACAGAATGGGAGAAGGCCTCCACAGGTAAACGCATGCCTAGTTGGGAGGAAATGCTCACATGCTTAGAAACGCGTCGTCAGACGTTAGAAGCGGTAGCCGCCAATAGAACCCTCCTCACAATTCTGTCAACTCAAGCGCGACCACTAACTCATGTCAGTACCCCGACACACGCTAACACAAGACCTAACACTAAGATATTACACTCATTTGTGAGCACCGATTCTAAATCAATGCAATGTGCGATTTGCAAGGCATCACACCATATATTTTCGTGTACAAAATTTCTAAATATGTCGGTACCTGAACGATACGGTACAATCAAGGGATTACATCTCTGCTTCAATTGCCTACGCGGAACCCATCATTTAAGGGATTGCATGTCAAGCTTCTGCAGGACGTGCAATAAAAAGCATCACCCGCTCATACACCCTACCGATAAGCCGCCAGAAAAGGCCTCGGAAGTATCTCATTCCAGTAACCATGTTCCAAACAATTCTCAGTCATCATGACCCTCGCAGGTTTTATTATCTACAGCCATTGTTGACATTCTAGACAATGCCGGTAGAATTCATCCATCTCGCGTATTGTTAGATTCGGCCTCTCAGCTAAATTCCATAACCGAAAAATTTGCAACACGTCTACACTTACCTAGAAAGCAAGTTAAGTGCTCTGTCTCGGGTATTAATCAATCCAGTAGTGTTGTTAGTAACATCGTAACCGCTCCAAGATAAAAATATTCGTCGCTATCTTCATTTGTTTCGTAACGAAGGCAGTACACATCGAGATCGTTAGCGATTTGACAAGTGAATCCTTTATCGCGGTATTAAAAGGGTTCATTGCTCGACGCGGCAAATGCCAAACATGCACTCTGATAACGCTACCACTTTCGTCGGCGCTGATCGCGAATTAAGAGAAATCTACGACTTCATGCAATCCTCAGAATCAAATAAAATTATTCTCGACTTCTTGTCTCTACAAAACATAAACTGGCATTTCATACCGCCAAGGTCACCTCATTTTGGAGGTCTTTGGGAAGCTGCGGTCAAATCGTTCAAAAATCATTTTAAACGCACTATCGGCGTTATGTTGCTATCCTATGAAGAGATGATTACGTATGCAACAGAAATCGAGGCAATCTTAAACTCCCGTCCGCTAACACCCCTTTCATCCGATCCTAACGACTTCCTAGTCTTAATACCCAACCACTTCCTTATTGGTGACTCATTAATGAGCTTGCCCGAAAGCAACATTAGCCATATATTCAACCGGGTGAGAACAATGCAGTTCGTGTAGTGTCTGTGCGAACATCCACCGGTGTATACAAACGTAGTATTAAGGAGATATCGCTGTTACCAGTAGAGATTTAAGGCATTATTTTAGAGCATTTGCTACGAATTGTACAGTATATCTGGTATCGCATCCTACTACTATTTGCAGTTAGCTACTACCGTATGTTAATTATAGTTAAAACAATCACAATAAGTTACCATTATTTCGTTACCTATGTATATAATTCACACGTACAATTCAGTTATACTACTAGTCACGATCCTAGGTTCTATTTTTATGCGTTAACAATATATCATGTACAGCGCGTATTCAGTAATCCTCATACAGGTACCTTCCATCTCACAATAATTGAACGATACTGTTTAAGGGGGCATGTTCCGTCCCGGAATATTACCATCAATGCGTACCTGGATCGGGCTGTAAACTTAAGGCAATAGAATTGACCGTGCTGCAATCACGCAGCACGACATAAAAACTTGCGGATACCGACGTTTCCAAAAACATCGACGATCCCTGGCCCTTTTCTCACCCTCGCGAGGTGCTGCCCACTAAGTTTCTCGACCAATTAACATTCAAAGAATTTGGAAGTACTGAGAACTTAGTGGGAGGACACGCCTTCGAGGAGACAAAGGTGTCAGGGAAAAGACAGAATAGCTTTAACGCACAAACCAACATAACATTCTCTTACATTATACGTCAGCGGGACGTACCGCATATATAACAACAGAATAACTTTAACGCTCAACACGGAGAATAGCTTTAACGCCCAAACCAACATGACATTCTCTTACACTATACGTCAGCGGGACGTACCACATATATAACAACAGAATAACTTTAACGCTCAACACGGAGAATAGCTTTAACGCCCAAACCAACATAACATTCTCTTACATTATACGTCAGCGGGACGTACCACGAAAAAACCACTCTCTTACATTATACGTCAGCGGGACGTACCACATATATAACTTGACCAACATCGAACTACATTAAGTTTTGGTTAAGTTTTCATAGTCTACTAACGTTGTGATTTCAATAAACAAGCAAGTTGGCTTACAACCGAACATATTGCTCCTGAACCTCCGCTCAACCACCAACCTGTGAAGATATCAAGCAGCTAAGAGCTACAACGATTGGTTGCTCGATATCTAGCTTTCAACACGATAGAACAGAGCAATTAAACAAATTTTTGGCCATCGAGGACACGAGGCATACAGTCTTTCACTCCAACGAGGAAAACGCATGCGAGAAACATTTTCAGGGTGCTACACGTAGTGATACATCTGGTCGATATATTGTTCGGCTACCTTTCAATGAAAGACTCAACTCACTCGGTGAATCCTATAACATGGCCCTTAAACGATTTTATTCACTAGAAAATCGACTGTCTCGTAACCCAGAATTGCGAAAACAATATTCTACCTTTTTAAATGAATATTTAACTCTTGGTCACATGTCCGAAATAACCACTTCACATGATCTTGAGAAGGGCAATTATTTCCCTCATCATGCCGTCATTAAATCATCGAGTGACACAATGAAGTTACGTGTAGTTTTAGACGGTTCAGCAATCACGTCTACGGGTCGATCCTTAAATAATACCCTCATGGCCGGACCTACAATTCAAGACGACCTGTTTTCCATTGCAACCAGGTTCAGATCGTATGCATGCGTACTGACAGCCGATATAGAAAAAATGTATCGGCAAGTCCGAATGCACGATGATGACACCATATATCAAAAAATATTGTGGCGCGAAACACGTGATGAACTAATACGGAAGTTTAAGTTAAACACAGTCACATGCGGTACGTCTGCACCCTTTCTTGCTGTTCGCTGTTTACACCAATTGGCCGAAGATGAAGGCTCCTCTTTCCCTTTAGCTGCACAATCCTTCAAACATGACTTCTACGTGAACGACCTACTTATGGGAACCCATTGTCTTTCAAAAGCAGTAGAATTAAAAAAACAATTAATCCAACTTGCTAGATTAGGCGGTTTTAATTTGCGGCAATGAGCATCCAATGATTTGTCCTTAATTAGTGACCTTACCAGTCGATCAAATACGTCAGAGATCCAATTAGAAAAATTCGAACTGAGAAAAACATTAGGTATAATTTGGAGTACAACGGATGACACCATAAAATACTGCACAAATTTTGAGACAATATTATCTCATATTGCTCAGCTGTTTGATCCACTAGGACTTCTATGCCCAGTGATCATAGTAGGAAAGATTCTTATCCAACAATTGTGGATCGCGAGGGTCGATTGGGATGAGTCCTTGCCACAAGAATTGCAACACCACTTTACTATTCCTCGTAGGATCTTGGTAGAGCAACCGATTAATATACAGCTCCACGGTTTCTGTGATGCAAGCCAAACGGCTTACGGGGCCTGCATCTATTTACGGTCTATAGATATCTCAGGCAACACGATAATTAGATTAGTATGTGCAAAATCACTAGTAGCACCGATTAAAACCGGGTCTCTTCCACGTTTGGATTTGTGTGCAGCGGTTCTGTTAGCGCGCCTATATAAAACAACCGAAGCTTCATTGAAACTGCAATTGGACAGCGCTCATTTCTGGTCAGATTCCACCGTTACTCTTTAATGGATAAACTTATGCCCACATTCGCTCAAAACATTTGTAGCCAACAGAGTGGCGGAAATTCAAGACCACACAACCGTGCAATGTTGGTCACATGTCTCCACAACGGAGAATCCAGCAGACTACATTTTCCGAGCTCATTGAACTCATTGAGAATGAACTTTGGAAACACGGTCCGAGCTGGTTAAGAAATAATGCCAGTTCGTCGCCCACCTTTCCGATTGCTTCAACTGAGCACCCAGACCAAGAAAAGCGGATCATGGCGGCCCTCATTGCGTCATCAACCAGCACCGACCTTTTTCAGATATTCTCCGATATTAATACCTTAAATCGATTTGTAGCATATTCATTATGGTGGGTGAACCGCCGAACATGTAAACTCCGGTGCTATCTCGCCCGAAGAAACACAAAGAGCTCACTACAAGATTATAACCGGAATGTAAATCGCAAGAGTAAACTTTTATGCTTAAATCCATTCATTGATGAGTTCGGGATCCTTCGCGTTGAAGGAAGATTAAAACATGCGCCCACAACATTTAACCATAAATATCCAATTATTCTGCCGCGTTCCAATCATGTTCCACAATTAATAATCCGAAACGAGCATCTCAGGCATTAGCACGCAGGTACTCAAGCCACTTTAAACGCAGTAAGACAGAGATACTGGCCGATAAATGGAAGGACCGTAACCAGGCATATTGTACATCAATGTGTACGTGGTTTGAATCCAACTCGGTCGCCGCATGTTGTAAAATGGGTGACTTGCCGAAGATACGATCTACTCATCATAAAGACAGTATAGCACATGCACTTGGTAGGGAAGGCATTACATGAAATTTTTCACCGCCACGATCTCACCACTTTGGTGGACAATGGGAGGCTTCCGTCAAGTCTTTCAAAACCCATATGCGTCGGACTATTGGAGATTCACTATTTACATATGAACAATTCAACACCTATGTGATCGAAATCGAAGCCATTTTAAACTCTCGTCCCCTCATTCCTTTATCAAACGATCCTTCCGATTTAATCGCCTCGACACCGAGTCATTTCCGCATTGGTGACAACCTAATGAGCATGCCTGAGGCTGACCTGAAGGATATCCTATCCAATAGACTTTCTGTGTGGCAACACATACAAAAAGTCAAACAGCATTTTTGGGTTCGTTGGCAAAAGGAATACTTGCACGAGCTACACGTGCGAAGTAAGTGGCAGTCAGGCAACACCAACTAAATCAAGGTGGGCACCATGGGAATCATTCGAGAAGATAACTTACCTCCCATGCACTGAAAACTGGGACGGATCGTAAGGTTGCATCCAGGGAATGACGGCCTAACTCGCGTTGTTGATGTGAAAACTGCAACCGGAACTTACACACGGGCGACTAGACTATTGTGCCCACTACCTTTGGACACCTCCGGTCATTGACACCCAACCTATACCTATTTTATTCATTGTAACCCTCTATAACCACATGTACCACTTGTATATATTGTATAGTGAGAGAAAACATCCTTTATTCCAGTATTAATTGTTATCCATAACTCATTGTTAAAATTCGTTGTATATTGTTAGATGCATTACTATGTTATAACCTTTCCTACCTATTGTTAAGTATGTAAATAATATACATAGCGCCCATTAGTTCTGTTGGAGATCGAGTTTAACAATTCGCGCGCCAAGTATAGTAAGAAACAAAGGACTCGCGTTGACTCTCTTACGCTCAGGCACGTTCTTTTGGAAGAGTCGCTGTGCTATACCAGTTATTTATATCCATAATGTTAGATTCAGCCTACACAAGGCCTACCCTTGTGACGATGCCCGCGTCACCGAAGGGCCTGAAGGGCCATAAACCCCGTGGCGGGAGTAAGGTCCTTAAGTACGGGGCCTGCGAGCGACGAGGGGTGATTTCGTGCTTACGCTTAGTACAGAAACATCGCTAGTATTCATATATTCAAAATAGTTTAGAACGCCCTAAGTTTAATCTTACAATAATATTCAAGTTAATAAACACGTAATCTAGTATATGACAAGTAAGTTGATTACTTTCCCACATAATCCTAACAGGTTATGGGCCCAGAAATACGATAACTTTGTGAAATACGAAAATCTTACTAAGTTTAAACACACGTGCGTCGAAAGTGAGGTTAACCACGTGGCGTGAGAGCAACAGATAATGGCTAGCAATATTATCAGTACTACGAAAATAGAAGTTCTCACGAAAGAAAATTATGATACGTGATGTCTGCAAGTGGAAGCATTATTGACAAAAAATGACTTATGGGAGTATGTGACGGGAGAAGAGAAAAGACCACGAGTTGTAGAGGGGGACCAGGCATCGGAAGCAGCAGCACGTGAATGGGACAAACGAGACAAAAAGGCCAAGTCAGATTTAATTCTCGCTATTAGTCCTACGGAATTAAAGCAAGTAAAAGGTTGTAATACTTCCAAGGACATGTGGGAGAAACTGCGTTCTATATATGCCTCTCAAGGGCCTGCAAAAACCTCATTGTTATTAAAACGATTAACACAAAAAGCTTCAGGTGAAAGGAACATTCGAGAGTACATTGACCGTTTTACTGAAGTGGTGGATAAGCTGGCAGAGATGGATATTGAAATCAATTCAGGTTTACAGAGCGCATTGTTATTAAAAGGTTTACCAGAAGCATATGAAAATTTCAAATGTGCCATGGAGTCCAGGGATGAGCTTCCTAAGATGGATATTTTGAGAGTAAAAATTCCGGAAGAGTTTGAGAATAGACATGAAAGTAAGATAGAAGGACAAGGCGCCATGATAGCTAAGATTAGTCACAAGAGGAATGACAAGACTGAGAAGAATTACCAAAGAACGGGCAGGCGCGAGCATAAACGACCTGTCGTCTGTTATAAATGCAATAAAGTAGGATATATTGCTGTTAATTGCTATTCCAAAAGACGAAATCCAAAGTATAAAGAACCTAAGTCTCCTGTTACATATTATGTAAACTTTCAAGAAGACATTGAAATGTGCAACTTCACTGAAAGTGTCGAGAAACAGGACTGGTGTTTAGACAGCGGTTGCACAACTCATATCTGCAAGGATCCAGGCAAGTTTCGTGAAATAAAACCGTCAAATAACAAGAACTTGAATTTAGCCAGTTTCAAATCCGAAACTGTGCAAGGAAAGGGGACTGTATGCCTATCGACATGTGTAGACAAGAAGATAAAGAACATTGAATTGGAGGAAGCATTGTATGTTCCAGAGTTACGTTCTAATTTAATGTCAGTGTCCAAAATTGTAGAAAAAGGGGACCGTGTCATTTTTGACAGAGATAAGGCCGTAGTACTAGGACCAGATAAAAATATTAAATTGACGGCTGTTCGACGTGGTAATTTATTTTATATTCAAGAAACTCCGAGAGAGGAAGCTAGGATTGCCAACGCATAGTTGAAGAACTTGTCATCGCTAAAACTTTGGCATGAGAGGCTAGGCCACCTAAATAATCAAGATTTATTTAATCTCGTTAAAAGGGAGAGGGTAGGAGACTTTTTTTTTTCTCGAGGGGAAATCTTCGATAGACACCCCGGCCTCCTTTGGGGGGAGGCCGGGGTAGTGTCGGATTTATACCGACTAAACCCCCCCCCCCCCGGTGGTCATCCTCAGGCGTTCGGGGGAGTACCCGGGAACACTTCGTATTGATCCGGATACCCCCCCGCCTTGCCCCTTGAAGGGGGGCCAATCCACTATTTGGGATGCGGTGCTACCACAACACCGCATCGCTCTACCTCTGGGGCCACCCTATCGGCTGCCTGGACCCCAATCCAGAGAGCCTAGTGGCCCCGACGACTCCGACGGTCGCCGCGTCCGGTGCCGGAGGCGGGACGTGTACGTCTCCGCCTTCGGCCCCTACCCTCTGGGTCCGCTGCCTCGCGGGCCCTTTCCGCGGCCTCCTTCCGCGACATAACTTGTTCGCAGAAGGAGGCCACGGCTCCCCACTCCTCTTCGCCGCCCACCATCGCTTTTACGACGGCGGGCAGCGAGAGGTCCCACCCTATGATGTTCCGAAGGACTCGGCGCTCCCCTGCCCAGGAGGGACACTCCTCCAGGGTGTGCTGCGCCGAGTCCTTCTCTTCACCGCAGTGATGACACTGCGGGGACGGCTCCCTTCCGATCTTGTGCAGATACTCACCGAAGCACCCATGCCCGGTGAGTACCTGTGCTAGACACCCGTCCCCTCCTTTCCAGCCAGCGCTGGAGGACCGGCAGGATGGCCCTGACGGTCCTTTCCCCGAAGCCGGGCTCCTCCAATTGGCTGCGCCACCTTTCCAGGGTGCGCAGCCCCGCCCGGCTCCTGCAGGCTTCCAGCTCCGCTGCACGGTACTCAGCCGCATCCGGCGTTTCTTTGAGGGCCGCGGAGATCCTGTAGACCTCCGCGGCTTCCTCCGCCTTGAGCTCCCAAGGGGCAGAGCACCCAAGCAGGGACGCCGCCCTCAGGGAGATGGTGCGGTACCCCCTGGCGACCCGCGCGGCTAGGGGCCTTTGTGCTCGGGAAAGGAGCTGGCGGTTACGCTTGCTCATCCCGAGCGACCCCGCCCACACGGGTGCACCATATAGGGCGGCACTCCGCACCACCCCCTCGTACAGGCGGCGTACACCCGCCTGAGGTCCCCCCACGTTGGGCAGCAAGCGGCCCAAGACCGCCGCTGTCCGTTCCACTCGGGGCACCACCTCTTCGAGGTGGGGCCCAAAGCTCCAGTGGCTGTCGAGGGTGACACCCAGATATTTCATCCGGGTGCCAACCTCGACAGCCACGCCTCCCACCGTGACCGGAGTCTCGGGGGGAGGGCCCCTCCTGACCCCGTCGAAGAACCACATTGCCTTGGTCTTCGACGGGGACACCTCCAGGCCTAGCCGCCTTATGGCGGCCACCACGCATTCCGCACCGCACTCCGCCAGACGGAGAGTGCGGGCGTAATCCCTCCCGGAGGTGACCACCAGTGTGTCATCTGCGTAACACACCAGCGCCACCCCCGGGGGAAGCGCACACCGCAAAACGCGGTCATACGCAAGGTTCCACAGGGTCGGGCCTAGCACCGAACACTGTGGGACACCGCGCCAGCTAGGGCGTTCAGCCCTCCCGTCCCGCGTCGGGTAACCAATGGACCTGTCCTGCAGGAAGGACCCGACTATCCTGCGCATGTAGGGAGGCACGCGGTGATACACCAGCGCCTCCCTAATCGCCTGCCAGGGGACGGATTTGAAAGCGTTGACGATATCGAGCGATATCGCCAACACAACTCCACCCCCCGGGGCCGACACCGCCGTCCCGGCGAGGGAGCGCACCCGCTGGATCGCGTCCAACGTGGAGCGCCCCTCCCGGAAACCGAACTGGCTGTCGGCCAGATCGGGCCCCACCCCGGACAGGTGCTCGGCGAGGCGGAAAGCTATGATCCTCTCGAGGATCTTTCCCGCCCCGTCGAGCAGGCATATGGGCCGATAGGCGGAAGGGCTGTCGGCCGCACTCCCTGGTTTAGGGAGCAGCACCAGCTGCCCCCTTTTCCAGGCCCCCGGGAAGACCCCCTCTGTGAGGCAGTCCTCCAGGAGGCGTCGAAACCTACCCCCCAGGACCCGGAGGGCAGCCACGAGCACGCGGCCGTGGATGCCGTCGGGACCCGGGGCGGTGCTTCGGGCTGCAAGGCGGCGCACCGCTAGGGCAGGAGACCTGAAGGAAACTCAAATACCGACATGCGAGATTTGGAAAATTGGCCAGTAGACCCTTTCAAGTGGAAAGCCAGAAGAGTGTGGATCCTTTGGAGATCGTACATTCAGATATTTGCGGGCCTATGCCGATGAAATCTCTCGGAGGATCTAGTTACCTGTTAACATTCATCGATGATTACTCGCGTTGGGGAGAAGTGTATTTTCTCAAAGGCAAAGATGAAGTTTTTCAAAAGTTCCAAGGCTTTAAAAGTTATGCGGAGAGACACACAGGACATAAAATTAAATACCTTCAAACAGATAATGGACGTGAATATTGTAACAGAAGATTCGATGAATTCTTGAGGGCTGAAGGGATAAGGCGACGACTTACTGTGCCTTACACACCTCGGCAAAATGGGGTTGCTGAGCGCCGGAATCGAACACTCCTCGAGACTTCCAGATGTATGCTGTTGAGAGCAGGTTTAAACGAATGTTTTTGGGCCGAGGCTGTATTGACAGCCAACTATTTGAGGAATAGGTGCCCGACCAAAATTTGGAAGGGAACGACCCCGTTTGAGATATGGAATAAGAGACGGCCAAATATCAGTCATTTGAGAATATTCGGAATGAAGGCATATACCCTTAATAAGGATCCTAGTAGGCGAAAATTCGGTTCCAGAACGAAAGCAGGAATATTAATAGGATATTCCGAGAGATCCAAAGCGTACAGAGTCTGGATTCCAAAAGAAAGGAAAGTTATTGAGTCCAGAGATGTTCGGGTGATGGAAAACGTGGACAACCATCACACCGAAGCCGAGGATATGTAAGATAGAATACTTGTATTTGACTGAATTACGAATTAAGGTTACAACTAATTTAATATTTAACAAAACACACACTGAATAAATGTACTTAGCGTAATATCTTATTATAACTTAAAACGTGTCGTAACTTAAAAAAACGTGGTAACTTAAAAACGTGTCGTCGTGACTTTTTAGAGCTTTGCATTCGTTCCGGTTCGTGCCCTGCGCTCGACTGTCTTACTGCCTTATCTCCAAGCCCTACGTAGGGACCAGAGACAGACGTCGCCATCGCCGCTATCACGCACCATACACTCATACACGCATACCGAGCCAGGGAGATGGTAATGCATCGGAAGAACAGAGACCGTCGAATACATATGTTACTGATGGTAGTCTTTCTGCCGAACCGGGTACGGAGCGAGACGTAGAAAACTTGGATAGAGAAAACAGCGAGGTATTTACGCAAAACGATTTAAGTATTGAGAATAGAAGGGGGGGAGAACCCCGTAGAGCACCGGGAAGACCCAGAGTCGTACGAACCGGCAGAAGAGGCAGACCTAGAAAACTATTCCACTCTCAACACACCAATAGCGTTGCTACTACGAATCAAGATACAACTCCTGATAACGGAGAAGAAAATGGAAACTCTGGAATAGTAGATACTAATGAAGCAGAGGAGGAAGAGGAACGAAGATCACAAATAGTCGAATTATCAGCAAACATGGCTGAAATTTCACCAGATGAAGCCCTGAATGGGGAGGACCGACTGGAATGGAGAAAAGCGATAAAGAACGAGGTACGTAACTTGATAAGAAATAATACTTTTGATCTTGTAAAACGTCCATCGGAGCCACGCATCATAGGATGTAGAACAATATTGAGCAACAAGTACAATTCCGAAAGAGAATTGACCAAAAGAAAGTCTAGGATAGTAGCCAGGGGATTCGCTCAACGTCCGAGAGTGGACTTTTTGGAAACTTTCGCACCTGTAGCACGATTGGAATCCATTCGCTTGTTGATGGCTCTGGCTGTTAAGGACGGCATGAGTATCGAACACATGGACGTTACCAGTGCTTACCTATACGGATCGCTATCTGAGGACATATACATGGAAAAACCTGAACATTTATTTGAGGCTCTGAAGGACATTGTTGCTGATGTTGAAGAAGAAGAGCCAATTAAGAACATAGCCACAGTCTTAATTGAACAATTAAAGAGTAATAAGGATATGGTATGTTATTTAAGAAGGGCTATTTATGGACTGCGACAAGCGGAAAAACAATGGTATGAACGGCTTAGCAAGAAATTGAAGGAATCGGGATTCCAACCCACAGTCGCCGACCCATGCGTATACCATGCAAAGAACAATGAGTCGACTATATTCGTAGTCGTATACGTCGATGATATACTTATTATCTCCAAGAATAAAGGATGAATTACCGAAATCAAGAGGGAATTATCTAAGGAATTTGAGGTCAAGGATCTAGGAAAGGTCCATTACTGTTTGGGAATGGAGATTAAACAAGATTCGCAAAACTTAGAGATATCTCAGAAAAGATACTGCTTGGATCTACTGCAGCGCTTTGCGATGCAGAATTGCAATCCCGTAACGACTCCTATGGATAAGGATGTAAAGTTAGGCAAGGCAAAATGTGGAGATGCAAGTCCGAAGAAGCCGTATCGTGAACTGGTGGGAACCCTCATGTATTTAGCCGTTGCGACTAGCCCTGACATTGCACATGCGGTCAGTGTACTGTCGCAATTCAACGATTGTCACGCCGAGGAGCATTGGGGGGCCGCAAAAAGGGTCCTACGTTATTTAAAAGGGACAATTAATTTTAGTATAAATTACAGAACATCCGATGATCCAGCCAAAATATACGTGGACGCTGATTGGGGACTGTGTCAAGTCGATCGGCGGTCGTACACAGGGTATGTCACAACCTTGTCCGAAGGAGCTATAAGTTGGAAATCGACAAAGCAACGAACCGTGGCCTTGTCGACGACCGAGGCCGAGTATATGGCGCTCGCGGAAGCGGTTAAGGATGGAATATATATATCTGGATTCCTAAAGGAGTTGGGATATACAGAGCTTTCAAAGATAATAGTTCATAACCACAATATCGGAGCTCAATTACTGGCGAAAAACCCAATTGTACATCCGCGTACGAACCACACTGATATTCGGTATCATTTCTTGTGCGATGCATTAAGTAGAGATATGTTTGTGGTACAACATTTATCAACAGAGTTTATGACAGCGGACATATTGACGAAATCCCTACCTAAAGACAAACATTACTTTTGTATAAACGCTTTAGGAATTAAGTCAAATAATTAAGAATGTAAGTTGTTCTAGCCGTAAGTGCGTATCTTGAAAGGAGGTTGTAAAATTAAAATAATTTTCGTTTTGATGTAATTCACGCGCGTATTGAGAGGAGGTGTTGGAGATCGAGTTTAACAATTCGCGCGCCAAGTATAGTAAGAAACAAAGGACTCGCGTTGACTCTCTTACGCTCAGGCACGTTCTTTTGGAAGAGTCGCTGCGCTATACCAGTTATTTATATCCATAATATTCAAGTTAATAAACACGTAATCTAGTATATGACAAGTAAGTTGATTACTTTCCCACATAATCCTAACAAGTTCTAACCATAAATTGTAATAATTCCTGCCGAACTACTCTTGTTGATCTTAGCCGTTCAAGGGGGGCAGCATGTTACGACGCGAATATCTTCGTTCGTCATAATATAAACGTTCCGTCAACAATTCGGTATCCTCATAAGGCCAGTAGATATAGTTTACCATTTTTGTGTCAATAGTTTTCTATGTCTTTTGTATTTGTAAGTCCTTGACTTCTTGGAAGTCTATAAGTCCCTTTAGACACACAAAATCTATAGGCTTTATGAGTTTATTACATGAACTAGGCTTGTACGGAAAATTAGTAACCGTTAGTCGATGAAGCATTATCTCAGGTCAACAGCTACCTGAGGTAGCTGCAGTGGGTGACGTCACGCCGGGGACCGCGGGAAAGACCCACCGTCCACGGAAGTGACGACTGCTTTCAAATTCTCCTTTTTTTACTCCCTTTTTTCTAAACAAAGAGAAAATTCCGTACAGGTTTGGCCAATAAGAATTCTGGACGCGAATGCAACGCCACAACCGGCATTTTACTCTTCCTCAGAAATTGTTCCTGAGGAAGAGTGAGATTCCAAATAATCATCTTAGACTAACTATCGACTATCTTGCGAACCAATAGAATTAACATTGTAGCAATCATACTCAACTTATTGTGAATAAATTTCGACTTATAAGTATAGGATTGTAGTTAATATTATGCTTATTCGTTAAGAGTTAGTTTACAGGGTTGAATTTAGTAGGTTAATAGTTGACGAACGACGTATGCATGGTCATGAATGCTTTATAAAAAAAAGACGAGTGACGCGGAGAGAGTCGAAGAGCGAGAGCGAAGGAGCGTGGTCGAATTGTTTGCGAGTGCATTTTAGTATATTGTACATTCGTTTTAATCTTTATTATAGTAAACACCTTGTTCTTTATTCTTATTCCGTGATTCCATTTATTACGAGAACTTTATCCCCTACAATTTTGGGGGCTCAGCCGAGATAAGCGAATCGGTAGTAATCGTTTACTGCGGTAAAGCAGTAATCGGAGAACGGAATTCGTACGGGACGCGGTGTGCGTGATCTTCAGAAAAGGAGATATTTTGAAGACGTAACGACGATTGCGTAACTGTGAAGAGACGAAGTAAGAGTGAAGCACATAGAAGACATAAAGACTCTAGCTGATCTGGGAAGAAATTTACTAGCAAAATAGTGCATGAAGACGAGAAATTAGTACCGTATCTGCGAAGAATCAAGTAGCAGGCACGTGAAGAAATTTCTTCTGAACGAGACGTTTTCTCTATCGTCTGAAAGAGGAAGAAAGAGATCAAAGGTAACGCGCGTAGTAAGCGTTGAAACAAATAAACCTCGATTTGAAATTGGCAGTGGACGGATGCTCATTTAATTCGACTCGTCGATATCGATTATTGAGTGACACCATTATAATTCAAAGATTTGAAAAACAGAAGACGTACTATTGTCATTCAAGTACTCGTTCTCGCTGCACCGTTCAGTGCTTTCTGAAGACAGTTAATAATTTATAATTATGGCAAGTCTAGGTGATATCCCGAGAATATCTAAACAAATCAAGATGGCTCCAAAGAAAGCGGTCGAAGCATTGCATAAACTGATATTCGAGGAGAAAGGTGACAGCCAAAATAGGAGGAGGCTGCGGGCATTTGCTGGATTTAAATTCCGTAGTGAATTGAAAGAATTCAGTTCAAAATTGGACTACGCCGAAGAAAATTTATCTCAATGTGATTTGATATCTGTCTGTAATATATTATATTAGGTCTGGATTATTCTGGAATAAGAACTGAATTGATACGACAAGTATGCACTGTGCTAAACCAATTAGCCGAATTACAAACTGAGAATATCCAAGAAGATACTGACCTGGAGGATGTCGTGGATAACGAGGATGACGAATCTTCTAATGATGACTTTAAAGACGTAATTGAAGAAAGTGCTGAGAATTTAGGAAGCTGAAAATATTGTAAAAGTTATGTAGAAGGTGGAAACCGTTAAAATCAATCGACGGTTAAATTTTTCCCACGGGCGATCTGGGTGTTGAGTATGGGTCGTGTATTGTTTGTCCGTGACAAAGATAGTTTGTAAATAGGTAACGGCCCAAGGAGCGAATGTGAGAGAGTGAGAGCGAGTGTGCGAGAGAGTGCGAGAGAGTGTGCGAAAGAGCCAAACGCGTAACGGCTGATTAGCCAGAGAATCTTTGTAACGGCTGATTAGCCGGATAATCTGAGGACGAACGAGGGCGTGCGTGTCCTCGCGAAGAATGTATATATATGAGGCCGGTTGCGGAACGGCAGTTGAGTTTTAAAAGAGTTGAGAGTTAAGAGTTGAGTTTTAAAAGAGTTGAGAGTTAAGAGTTGAGTTTTAAAAGAGTTGAGAGTTAGGAGTTGAGTTTTAAAAGAGTTAAGAGTTGAGAGTTAAGAGAGTATAGAGATTGAGCGAGAGAGAAAGAGAGAGAGATAAAGAGAGAAGTGTACCTAAGTGTAGTAATAAATCTAATTAGGCTTAAATTAGCTATATTCCACAAACAAGATTTCGTCTCCCAATTAATTTCCTACAAATCTTGGGGGCTCAGCCGGGATTATATGGAGTCAAGTCGAAATCTGAGTGAAATATAGTGGAGTGAGTTGTCTGCAATCGGGCATTGTCGCAATGGAGCAAGAGAAAGGCGCAGACAGTTTTACTGTTCCGCAGCTGAAGGAAATGTTTAAAAAACGAGGAGTATCGTCAGTAGGAACGAAAAGCGAGCTGATAAGAAAATTAAACGACCAGGATCCGTCGGGCGCGTGCAGGTTGGAGTCGGAGGGAAAGGAGGAACCTCCCAGCGGTGAAGGGACAGAGTCGTGACCGCCAGGCGGAATACACGAGCTTGAAAGTGCAGAGGCCCTTATGCACAAGCAACAACTGGAGATTCGCCGCAAGGAATTGGAGCTGGTACAGCGCGAATTAAAGATCGCGAGACGGGAAGTGCAGGTGATGCGTGAGTTGCAGCGCCTGAATATACCGGACAATTCGCATACCAGAGACCATGAAAATGTGGCGGCGGTACACTCAAGAGTAAGCGTGTCGGCGGTGACTGACTTGCTTAGCCCTTTCAGCGGCGATTCGAAGGAGTTCGAAAATTGAGAGAGGCAGTTGGCTCTGCTGAGGTCGACGTACAGGCTGGATGAAGGTTCAACTAAAATCCTGATCGGAATGCGGTTAAAAGGGAGAGCGCTGGAATGGCTACAATCGAAGTCCGAACACATAGGGATGTCCGTGGACGCACTGTTGGCCGAGCTAAAAGGTGTTTTCCATTTTCCGCTCAGCAGGCTTACCCTACGGCGAGAATTCGAGAAGAGAATATGGAAGAGGGGCGAGACTTTCCAAGAGTACGCGCACGACAAAATAATTTTAGCCAACCGCATACCAGTGGCCGACGGGGAAATCGTCGACTACTTAATCGAGGGAATCCCTGCCGTACGCTTAAGGGATCAGGCCTTCATGGGAGGGTACTCATCAACGCCGGCGCTGTTGAAAGCGTTTGAAAAAATCACGTTGCGGGACGGAGGTCAACAGAGCACCATGAGGAGAGTGGACTGGCAGGAAGCAAGGAGCAACGATCAGAGCAGCGGAAGAAGAGAGCGGATGAGCGGAGGGCAGCCAAGAGAGCGGTCGTGCTACAATTGCGGCATGCGTGACCACAACGGGGTGAATTGCCCCACCAAAACGAAGGGTCCGGTATGCTTCCGATGCGGAGTGCAGGGTCATCTGGCGTCAACGTGTCCGAAAAGGGGTGGCGAGCAACCCAAGAATATCTGTGCTGTGAGTGAGGTAAGGTCACCGAAATTTAAAAAGCGGGTAGAGATTAACGGTCGCGGGGTAACTGCGCTCATTGATACCGGGAGTGATCTCTGTCTTATGCGAAATGAACAGTACCTGAGAATTTGTTCTCCTCCGTTGAACTCTAACGAGGTCAGATTTCGCGGGGTCGGAGCAGGCGAGAGTACGACGTTGGGCGAATTCAAAGCGGAAGTGGGGATAGACGGGAACATTTCTCCTATTGTTATCCGAGTGATTCCTGATAAAGTTACCGAGCATGAACTCCTGATCGGCGCGGATTTTCTAGACACTGTAGATGTCGGGATGCGAGCGGGAAACGTGCATATTAGTCCGTCACTCGAACAGTTATCGGGAAATAACGATCTCCCTGAGGTATGTCCAATAAGTGTGAGCGATGAGATGTCGGACAGGGATGTGGACGTCGCGCGCATACCGCGTACAGAGCACCGCAGCGAAATACAGAGCTTAGTTCACGAATATACACCCGTTAAAACGCGAGAGGCGGGTATAAAGATGTCGATCGTCCTCAAAGACGAAGAGCCAGTTTACCAGAGAGCGAGGCGATTAGCACCAGCGGAGCGGGAAAAGGTAAACGATCAAATAGAGGAGTGGTTACGCGACGGCATCATACAACCATCCCTGTCGGAATATGCAAGCCCCGTCGTAATAGTGAAAAAGATGGATGGCGCAATACGTTTGTGCGTTGACTACAGGCGATTGAATGAAAAAGTAGTACGCGACCGATACCCATTGCCGCTTATAGAGGATCAGCTGGATCTGTTACAGAGCGCGAGATTTTTCAGCACGTTAGATTTGAAGAACGGGTTTTTCCACGTCGCGATAGACGAACAGAGCCGAAAGTATACGGCTTTCATCGTTCCCGACGGACACTATGAGTTCCTGCGCGTCCCTTTCGGTCTTTGCAATTCGCCGTCCAAATTCCAGAGATATATAAACGCCGTTTTCAAAGATCTAATACGCGACAAAATCGTGATAACGTACATGGACGATCTTGTAATACCTTCCGAGGATCGCAAGTCAGGGATACGCGGATTGAGGGCAGTGTTAGCAATTGTGAGCGAGTTCGGGCTGATCATTAATTGGAAGATATGTCGTTTTCTCCAAGAGGAAGTCAAATATTTAGGCCACGTCGTGCGAAACGGATACGTGCGTCCGTCGCCGCGGAAAGCAGAAGCCGTTAGGAAGTTCCCGGAGCCGACCAGCGTGAAACAAATACAAAGTTTCCTTGGGTTAAGCGGGTATTTTCGGAAGTTCGTGCCACAGTATGCGAGTATAGCGCACCCGTTAAGTAATTTGTTAAGAGCGGGAGTACCTTTCAAATTTGGCGAAGAGGAAAGGGCAGCGTTCGTTAGGCTGAAAGAAGTATTGTGCGACGAACCGGTACTGCATTTCTATAAACAGAATGCCGAAACTGAGTTGCATACCGACGCGTCGATGCACGACTACGGTGCAATACTTCTCCAAAGAAGCTCGGAGGACAATAAGATGCACCCTATATATTACGCGAGCGGAAAAACCACAGAGGCGGAGTCGCGGTATACGAGCTACGAATTAGAGGTGTTAGCAATAATCAAGTCGTTGCGCAAATTTCGGGTGTACTTACTAGGCATACCATTCAAAATATTCACGGATCGAGCGTTTGCGTTAACGATGCGGAAGAGGGATTTGTGCGTTCGTGTGGCGAGATGGGTCTTGTTATTAGAGGAGTTCTGTTATCAGATAGAGCACAGGCCCGGGAAGAGCATGGTACACGTCCATGCTCTTAGTCGCAGCCCACTACCAACCTGTATGTTTCTAGAAGCGTTAGACGATACGGTAACCTCACAGTTTAGAAGGGCGCAAAACGAGGACAGAGATGTAAAAAAAATATTAGATCTCGCGGCACAGGGGAGTGTTGAGGGTTATACGATGCGAGGTAATCTGTTGTTTAGAGACGTAGACGATAATTTGTTGCTAGTAGTCCCGAGTTCGATGAAAAACCAGGTCATCCGAAAGGCCCCCGACAGAGGTCATTTTTCTGTGGCGAAAACGGAGGCGTTACTGCGAAATGACTATTGGTTTCCTAACGCGAAAATAAAGATCGAGAAAATTATACGAAATTGTGTGTCGTGCATCCTTGCCAATAGAAAACAAGGCAAGATGGAGGGATGGTTACACGCGCTAGATAAAGGCGAAACCCTGCTAGAATCATTTCATATAGATCACCTCGGACCGTTGCCCTCCGCCAAGAAAAGTTATAATCATATTCTGGTGGTGGTAGATGCGTTCTCCAAATTTACATGGCTACACGCCACTAAAAGCACGGGTGCTGCGGAGGTAATAACAAGATTGCAAAAACAAGCTGCCGTTTTTGGAAATCCGCGTGGAATAATTTCCGACCGCAGAACGGCTTTTACATCGAGAGAGTTCGCGCAATACTGTGAAGAGGAGAAAATTCAGCATCAACTGATCACGACCGGTGTCCCACGGGGGAATGGTCAAGTGGAACGGGTGAATCGTACCCTCATCCCGTTATTAACAAAATTGGCATATCCGAAACCCGAGGAATGGCATAAATACTGTAGAGTTCTAGGATCCGCGAGGATTAATATAGGAAATAATTGTGATTATAAAAGAGAATATATATATTGTATAAATTTAAACTAATAATACTAACAAAAACAAAAATAACTATAACGGTAACTTAGTATAATATGAAATCTTAGCGTATCGTATGATGTATATATAGCGTAGCGCGTGTGTCGAGAGTTCTCTTAAGACTAACTCTTAAAACTAAAACTTAAACCGACAGTCCTAACCTACGCCCTTATCTTTAGACCACACAAGCACACACACACAGACACACACGCGCGCATTCCCAAGTACGGGTTGGCCACCCGTCTCGCCTCCAAGTACCGATACTACAATACTTAGAGTTGGCGCAACAGAGCCTAAACACGACGATGCACCGGAGCAAAGGGACGACTCCGTTCCGTGTACTTTTTGGAACCCACGCGCGGTTACGGGACAATCCGGAAGTTCGAGAATTGTTAGAAAGGGAATGGGTTACGCAATTCGAGGCCGACAGAGATGAAATACGAGATCATTGCAGGGAAGCAATCGAGGCGGTACAGAGGCAAAATAGGAAAGGGTACAATAGAAGGAGGACGGCCGCGAGGGAGTACCAGGAGGACGATTTGGTAGCCATCAAACGCACGCAACGGGGTCCAGGGTTGAAGTTGGCCAATAAGTTCCTAGGGCCGTACAGGATCGATAAAAAGCTGCATCATGATCGGTATATTGTCGAAAAGGTGGGGAACCATGAGGGGCCTTTGCGGACATCAACGGCAGTCGATCACATGAAACCCTGGGCCAGCCCGAATTACGAGGATGGTAGCGAGGACGAGGCTAACGATGATATCCGAGGTCGAATATCGGTGTAGGACGGCCGGTTGTAGAAGGTGGTGTTCGGAGCCGATTTGCCTTGGCGATGCTTCGAGCGTCAATCAGCCTGGTAGGGGTGTAGCTTGGGACGGGTTGTAGATAAATCGTCTTTGGCTAACACTAATTTATTTTACACTATTTACACCTTCACTTATGGCTACCGTGTCTTTCTAATTGTAGCAAGAACTTGTAAGGTTCTTGGAGTCTAACTTCTCCCAGTACCAACAGTGTTCGTCCTTAGAATTGTATGTTCTAACTAACTAGTATCGTCACTTAATAGTATTGTTAAGTGACGAGTAACGGACATTAGTATGTGACTGTTGGCTGTGTGTTGTCGTAGCAGACTGATCTTGTTTCTTTTCTCACGATCCATCGATGGACGACCAAATCACCACCTTCTTGGAGGCGGAGAAACTCCTGGAATTTGTTACTGTTTTAATTGGTCAAACCAAGTTGGGACCTTCCTACTGGTTGGCTTTGTTTGCGACAAATTCCAGGAATCCGTGAACTCCTCTGGGTCGGGCCAGGTAGAGCCGCGGTGCTCGGTACATTTGGTCGCCAGATGTGGGACTTATCCGCTTGCTTAAAAACAAGTCATAATATCCAAGCTAGCTACAGGGCGCAAGGACTGATGCGTGACTAATACAATAGGTTTAAAGAACAATCGGTCGTCGCGCCGCTGTAGCCGCGGTCAGTCCCAAAGCGAGACGACCGTTCGAACCAGGAATTACTTAAGTTTTGGGGTAATAGGGGTTCGTCCCAAATTGTAAAAGTTCGAACGGTACATCCGCTTTATCGTAAGAGTAGCACTACATGTGTTGGTGGTAAAATTGAAAATATCCCGGCCTTAGGACGGAACAGGTGGAAACCGTTAAAATCAATCGACGGTTAAATTTTTCCCACGGGCGATCTGGGTGTTGAGTATGGGTGGTGTATTGTTTGTCCGCGACAAAGATAGTTTGTAAATAGGTAACGGCCCAAGGAGCGAGTGAGAGCGAGTGTGCGAGAGAGTGCGAGCGAGGTGCGAAAGAGCCAAACGCGTAACGGCTGATTAGCCAGAGAATCTCTGTAACGGCTGATTAGCCGGATAATCTGTGGGCGAACGAGGGCGTGTCCTCGCGAAGAATGTATATAAATATATGAGGCCGGTTGCGGAACGGCAGTTGAGTTTTAAAAGAGTTGAGAGTTAAGAGTTGAGTTTTAAAAGAGTTGAGAGTTAAGAGTTGAGTTTTAAAAGAGTTCAGAGTTGAGAGTTAAGAGAGTATAGAGATTGAGCGAGAGAGAAAGAGAGAAGTGTACCTAAGTGTAGTAATAAATCTAATTAGGCTTAAATTAGCTATATTCCACAAACAAGATTTCGTCTCCCAATTAATTTCCTACAGTTATGCAGAATCAGAAGGTCGATTGAACGCAGCATTTGGAATTGGTTTCAGAGATGTTGCAGAGTCAGTAAAAGGGTTTGATGGTAGTGTTGCGTATGTATAAGTTCATACGATTTAGTTAAGAACGCTCGGCGACAGAAAGGCGCCTCAGAAGAGTTTTATTTAACTTCCCAGGATACTTTCAGTGAATTCAAAATGCGTTTCCCACAGTCGACGTCGGTCCCACTTGACTTCAATTACCCAAACATCCCCAGACAGCCTAGCCTCTCCGGACCCTAAATGCATCTCCTACCTTTCACGTAAACAACCTAGACCTCCGACGAAGGAAGCCTATTCCTCCCACTCGTCCTATAGTTTCCTCCCATTTTTCCTCCCGTTTTCCCCAAAATCAAGCCCTATAAAAATGGACCCATTTTCCATCCAAGCCAGTGTTATACCATCTTACGACATCACAACGTTAATCTGTCCGAATAAGTCCACGCGTCTTAGGAGTGCGCCGCTCGAATTCACTGAAAATATCTAAGCTCATATAAAGTGTCGTTCACCATTGTGATCTTGCGATAAATCAGCAATCGAAGCAGAGTGACCTTTCAACGAGTCAACGAACAATTCACTTCGTCGCTACTTAGGTAAGCGTTACACTCACACACTAAACACATTTGTAAAAGAGTCATTCATAGAGATTTGTTAGAATAAATTTGTAACTGTTCAAAAAGGGAACATCAACGTCTTGTGCATTTCCTTTACTCAAATCAATCACAGCAACGAGCCCATCACAGATTCACTCTAACCGCTCGGAGTGAATCAATTAATAGTTAACGGGTAGTATCTCGATTCGTCGTCACTCTCTCTCCCAGCCTGGGTGGTAGTTCTTAGGACCTATCCACAAAAGGTGCAATACAGCCTTCCGGTAATAACAGGTGACAGCAGTTCGTAGGGCCTGTCTCGTGCCTGTCGCAAGCAATACGCAAGCGAGGAAGTAACTGCATTGTTATTAACGGATACCTGCTGCGGTCTTAGGATCCCCAGTCAGAACCCGGTCTTATGTATCGAGAGAGGACGGTCAAACGAGGTACGCGACGCGAATCGGCCATCTGCCATTGATAATTAAAACTCGCACGCCCCAGCTCGTAACAGTAGTAACTCGTATCCCGTGGAGAGGTGGATTTCCGATTTTCAGGATACTGCTACACTTTTCGGATGGACAGGATTACAAAAGTTAATTTATGCAAAAAAATCGTTAACCGGACTGGCAAAGTTATTTATCGAAAGCGAAGGCGTAATAAAAACATGGTCATATTTAAAAGATGCTTTATCGGATGAATTTTCGATTCGTATGAATAGCGCCGATTTACACGAACTTTTGGTAAAACGTAAAATGAAGAAAGAAGAAAGCGTGCACGAATACTTCTTAATCATGAAAGAATTGGCGAGCAGAGGAGGTCTAGAAGATGCGGCATTGATTCGGTACGTCATCAACGGAATTCAAGACTACTCGAGCAACAAGATAATTCTATATGGTGCCAAAACGTTACGGGATTTTAAAGAGCGATTATCTATGTTGCCGCGTAAGCTTCGATTTCCCTCGTGAAATGCGAGGTGCTCACTTTGGCTTAAACTCGCGAACGGCGGGGTGATATTTTGAAGTAGCGAAATGTCTTTTTTGGTGTTATACCAAAATTATTTAATGTATTCTGTACAATATTTACAAGTAGATGTAGTTATGGCTCGAATAGCGTAAGTCTCACGTGAACGTTTCTCTTGGTGTTAACTGTATGATGTTTGCTGTGAGACTCTGATCCTCCTCGTGAGGAAGTCCCTCTCAACAGCTCGGTTCTTCCGGGGGAGTGAGTTCTGCACTCCCGCTATTGGCTAATTGCCGATGGAATTTTCGGTTGGTTCCTGGGAACTCTGATTTTTCCTATTGGTGGATTGCCTGGATCCCGGAAACGCACCAACTATCGCGGGCGGGTGGCATCGTGGCCGCTAGGACAGGCCCTAACGGGACGAGCACACCTCGGCCCTAATCCCTCATCCCTAAGCTCGAACACGCACCGTTTACGATGGTTTTGTACACGCAGTACGTCATAAAAAACGTGTCAAAATTCAGGGATGGCCAGTTTTAATTACAGGCCCTCGCACCTCAAGTTTGCGAGGCCATATGACCGTCCGCCGGGTGCTGACCGTGGCAATCCACCGTTCCGCAGGAACAATCTAATTACGTAATAATAAGGAGAAATAGGACGGATGGATCAATGAATAATTTCCGAAGAAGAGAAGATCAATTCAAGAGACAAAAGTCATATAGCAACCCGGATAGGGAAAATAAAGAGGGTAGTAATGAGATACGCTGCTTTAATTGCGGCAAAGCTGGTCACAAGGCTACAAATTGTTCTTACAGATCGAAAGGTATAAAATGTTTTAAATGTGGTATGTTTGGACATAAAGCGAGCGAATGCGAATCTCGTAGAAAGGAATCGTCTGAGGTTAGTAACAATCATAATTTGCCTGTTAATGTAAATAATATTGTATGCGGTTCACGAGAGAAAATGTATAAAAATGTGTTAGTAAATAATGTTTCAGTTCGTGCTCTAATAGATACAGGGAGTCAAGTACACCTATTAAGACAAGACATTTTTGCGAAAATAGGAGCCCCAAGCCTGCATTCATCTAACTTGCTTCTGCCAGGATTTGGTCAGACTGAAATTAAAACTCAGGGTTACTTTCAAACGACCCTTACGATCGGGAATGACTTCCCATCTACGATTTATGTAGTTCCGAATGAGCAAATGACCATGAGTGCAGTCGTGGGAAGTGAAATTACTAACCATGCGCAAATTATAATTGACCAGGACGGTATAGTTATCAAAAAAATTGATCCCTCTATATTCTTAGCAAGATTGGATGTAAACGAGCAACCAGCTGTAGAAGTTGGTGAAGTGTGTGATGCAAATACGCATGAGGATGTTGTAGAAATAGTAACTTCTTATAAACCGAATAAAATCAAGACTACAAATCTTGAAATGCGAATAGTTGTAAAAGATGAAAAACCTATTTATCAAAGGCCTCGCAGATTATCTGAGTCGGAAAAGGAAATTGTGGATAAGCAAGTGGAGCAGTGGATGGCGGAAGGTATAGTAGAAGAATGTTCATCTGAATTAGTCCCGCAGTTATTGTTAAAAAGAAAGACGGAAGTCCTCGGCTATGTATTGATTATCGCAACATTAACGAAATTATTGAAAAAAAACAGATACCTTTTATCTTTAATAGACGACCAAATAGACAGATTACGCGACGCACGCATATTTAGTACGTTAAATTTGACAAACGGTTTCTTTCATGTATCGATTCATAAAGACAGAAGAAAAATATATGTGATTTATGACTCAAAGCGGACAATATCAATTATTGAAAGCCCCATTTGGCCTCTGCAATTCACCGCCCATTTTCCAAAGATTTATTAATGAAGTTTTTCACGATTTAAGTAAGCACGGAATAGTGTTGTTATATTTAGACGACGTTATCATATTAGCTCAAGATGTTAATGGAGGTTTAGTTCGATTAAGGATAGTAATGACAATTGCGAGCGAATGTGGATTACACCTTAATTTTAAGAAATGTAGATTTATGCAAACCAGAATAGAATATTTAGGAAATGTAATTGAGCACGGAAAGATGTATCCGTCGCCATCTAAAACAAATGCGGTCTTGAATTTTCCACGACCACAATCTGTAAAGGATATACGTAGTTTTCTCGGTTTAGTAGGATATTTTAGGAAGTTTATACCTAAGTTTCCCTTAGTTGCTAAGCCGCTCAGTGATCTTTTACAACAGGATAACAAATTTAAATTTGAGCCCAAAGAATTGGTATCATTTCAAAAATTAAAGGACGCATTAACTACAGACTCAGTATTAAAAATTTGTAACGCAAAACATGAAACGGAACTTCATACTGACGCAAGTATGGATGGTTATGGAGCTGTGTTACTGCAAAAGTCGCCTGACGATAATCTGCTACATCCGGTCCCATTTCATGAGTATGAAAACTACGTCAGCCGAGAAGAAATATACCAGTTATGAACTTGAGTTGTTAGCTATAGTTAAGGCATTAAAAAAATGTCGGATGTACCTTCTAGGTATTACATTTAAGATAATAACTGATTGTTCTGCCGTAGAAAAGACAATGACGAAAGCCGAAATTTCTGTTCGGATTGCGCGTTGGATAATGTTTGTTAAAGAGTTTAATTTTAAGATCAAACATCGTGCATGTAATAGACTTAAACATGTAGACGAATTAAGTAGATGTCCTGTAATGTTTACAATTTCGACGGACTTGATATCAAAATTAAGAACGGCCCAAGATGAAGATGACGCCGTCACAGCGATTAAAAAATTATTAAACAGAAGCCATACAAAAATTATAGCATTCGGCAAAATTTACTGTACGTAAGTAAGGATGGCCGACACGTGTTAGTAATACCAAAAACCATGCAGAACGATATAATAGAAGCCGCGCATAGGAAGGGTCATTTTGGTGTTCAAAGGACAGAAGAAATTATCAAACAAGATTATTATTTTTCGGATATTAAACAAAAGATACAAAGCTTTATTAATAATTGTGTGCCCTGTATTCTTGTAAATAGGAAGGAAGGCAAACAAGAAGGATATTTACATCCGCTTTCGAAGCCTGAAGTTCCATTGCATATGGTACATACCATATCGATCATTCGGGTCCTCTTGAATCGAGTAATAAGAATTACAAACACATTTTAGCAGTAATAGATAGTTTTACGAAATTTGTCTGGCTTTACCCCACCAAAACAACGACGACAAGAGATTTGATAAATAAATTAGATTTGCAGAAACAAACATTTGGCCACCCCGTACAGATAAGAACGGATAGAGGAACTGCTTTTACGTCCGATGAATTTCAAGATTATTGTAGGCTTGAAGGTATAAATCATCTAACCATTACAACAGGTTTACCAAGAGCTAACGGTCAAGTAGAGATTAAACAGGACAATAATCGCAGTATTGACCAAGTTATCATTGGAGGAACCAACTAAATGGTACGAACACGTTGAAAAATTGCAGCGTATACTAAATTCCACTTGGCATCGGAGTATAGGAATGACACCATTTGAATTATTATTCGGGACAAAAATGAAGAATGAAGATGACTCGAACCTGAAGAAAATGATTGAGGCGGAACTTCAAACGCAGTTTGATGAAAAGCGTATACAATTCAGAAAAAGAGCATAGGAACAGTTATTCAAAATACAGGAGGAAAATAGAAAGACTTATAATCTTCGTCGTAAATCACCTTTTAAGTATAAGATCGGAGATATGGTAGCTATTAAACGTACACAACAAGGACCAGGAAGTAAATTAAAACCGAAGTACTTAGGCCCGTATGCAATATTAAAAATGAAACCCAACGATACGTATGACGTATCCAGAATTGGAAATGGAGAAGGACCGAAGATAACGTTAACCTGTGCCGAATTTCTTACACGATGGGTTGATTGTATACCTTCATCCGGGACGGATGAACGGCAGGATGGCCGATTATAGGATTGTAGTTAATATTATGCTTATTCGTTAAGAGTTAGTTTACAGGTTTGACTTTAGTAGGTTAATAGTTCACGAACGACGTATGCATGGTGATGAATGTTTTATAAAAAAAGACGAGTGACACGGAGGGAGTCGAAGAGCGAGAGCGAAAGAGCGTGGTCGAATTGTTTGCGAGTGAATTTTAGTATATTGTACATTCGTTTTAATCTTTATTATTGTTAGACTGGATATTTGAATCAAGGTGATCGATGTTCAGAGCGGAGCGTCTTCTGTTTTGTAGAGACCCGATGTTCTGCTGTTCTGTTGTAGCGTATAGTGCATATGGCTGCGTGATCGTTGGACGCCACTTTACAGTAAAACTCTTTTTAATTCACTAATCACAGAATCGTCACAAAATCTAACAATTATAGTAAACACCTTGTTCTTTATTCTTATTCCGTGATTCCATTTATTACGAGAACTTTATCCCGTACATAAGTATAAGTCAAAAAACCTTCAAGTTTCGTGTCCGAGAATAATTGATATAAATAATTCACCCGTGCTTACAACACGAGTGAAGTGATCAATCCAAGGATTTACCTGCGGCTGATCACACATTTAAGAGATACCTATCAGCGGAAAATCATTATAAATATGATAAAATATATATGGAGCAGATTAAATCCGAATAAAGTACTAACTGTCTTTATCAACACTACGAAAGAACCTAAAACGAAAGAAGAAAAGGAAAGAATAATAAAGGAAGCACACGAATCCACCATAGGAGGACATTACAAGGCTCAACAAACTTTGGAGAAATTGAGATCCAAATATAACTGGCACGGAATGGCAAAAGATGTAGAAGAAACTTTCAGGAACTGTCAAATCTGTGAATTTAACAGGATTCAGTATCAAAATACGAATCCAGGTCCCGGATATCCTGATATGTCCGGAACTACAAATGAGAAAGTAACACTAGATATAATAGGACTGTTAGAGTCGGATCACAAATACAGATATACTCTTGTGATGGAAGACTATTTGACCCGATACATATGTCTACAGCCCATTGGGATTAAAAGTTCAGAAGAAGTCCTCAACGCCTTCTGGAACAGCTATTGCAAGATACAATAATTGGAATACCAAAAGAAGTACTAACAGACAACGGTATAGAATTTCTCGGAAAGTTCCAACAGGTACTCCGAGAAAAACTAAGAATAAGATAACATCAGTATACCACCCCCAATCGAATGGAACAAACGAACGATCGCACAGAGAAATAGCGAATTATATAAGAAGTTATATCGGGGAGAGAAAAGAATGGTCAAAATTATTAACAGATGCAGCAATTGCTTATAACTCCACTGTAAATGAAAGTACAGGAGTAACACCTCACGAATTTATGTTCGGATGGAAACCAAACATTCCTTTGGATATTGAAAAGGAAGAAGAGAGTCTTCAAGAAAAGTATACGAGTTTTCAAAGACAAAGAAAACGAGTTCAAGAAAATAGTAAAGAAAGATTAAAAAAGAGCATTGAAAGGAATCAGAAAAGAAGGCAAATTCGAAGAAAGCCGATTGAATACAAGTACAGAACTAAAGTTTTAGTAAAGCAAAAGAAACCAGGCACTTCTAAATTTGATCCAGTTTGGGAAGGACCTTACACCATAATAAATATTCCAAACGACCAAATTGCCACAAAAGAAAGAAAAGGAAAAGGGGTGACCTACAACAGAATTGACACAAAACCTTATTTTTCAGAAGAACATTCAGAAGACGAAGATGCGGAAGACATTGTTGAGGAACCAGATGATCATATTCACGATATAGAATCAACACCTGGCACGAGCGGATATTGACGCTAAACCTATCGGAAAAAACTCTCTCGTGTATTTGGAACATCTGGGATACGTAAACATCTATCACGAAACTTGGAAAGTTATAATAAACGTTGAATATCGGCATTTGAAGAAAGATATTGAACTGTTAAATACGAGACTCAAGGAATTGTATTTGTTCTGCGACAAACCAAAAGAAGATTACGTCTGCAACAGCAAACAGAGGATCAAAACTCAGATCAATCGAAGCAACAATCTCAGGTTTAAACTAAGTCAATTATTTCACCTTATGGGACGTAAAACAAAAAGCGGACTAATAAACGCAGCTGGTGAGGGACTAAACTTACTATTCGGAACTCTATCAGCATCGGTTGCCCAAAACTGTAACAATGAAATCGACAAATTAAGGGATGATAATTTAAAAATCGCTCAACTGACGCATAATCAAACTACCTTCTTAATGAATCAACTAAGGACGAGCCTACACAATTTCGAGAGGATAAAAGAACTGGCAGACATAACAGACAAAAATTTCTATCAGATGAATAATGAAACCCATACTATTAAAATAGACCAAGGGATAGATGAAAAACTAATCGACTACATATTCATATACGAAGATCTGAAGGATGAAGTAAACAATTTAATAAATGCAGTAATTGAAGCCAACAGAAGCACTTCGAGAAAAGAAAAATTCCCAGTAAACCTAACAGAGTCGCAGTATACTTTGCTAATGGACATCGGTTCCCTGACAATCGCCTTCATAGGAGAAAAACTCGTATACAAGCTAGAAATACAGATATTGGAGGACGACGTATACGAATTACTTCACCCTATACTAATCCCAGTATACACTATTCTAAAGGGATATAGATTATATGGCATAGAGAGTAACTACATATTATTAACACTAAACGTACCGGTACTTTACACCTACCTATTCTTACCATGAGGGGTCATTTGACGCCTTATGAAATAAACGTTGATTTTCAGAAAGAAATTCCTAATTTATTAAAGAAAATAATTTGCAACATAATTTCTGATGTCTAATAAAATAATCAAACACATATTTTTATTTCTATGAACAAAATAATCAATTAATTACATTTTTACAGATGATTGGTTTCTCCTTCGTACATTTCCCGCAGACAAATTTTTTACAAATTGTACAAGTTTGAGTGGCTTTATTACCCGTGCGCAATCTTATTTGACATTTTTTTCGTGATTGCGAATTATTGTTGGAGCTGCTTGATGTTCCTTCTCGTTGCTTTTTCTTTCCTTCTTCACGAAATTAGTGATACTCTGTAACGAGCTCGTCTGCTAATTGTAACAGAAAACGTTGCCTTGGTATCTTCAACCCAGTTGTTTCCTGATAGAGTATCCATGCATTAATTTAAGCAAAATCCAAGATATTAAAAAATACTTGTACAGGCCATCTACGGCATTTGGTTTTGGCGCTATATTTCCGCGCCTTTGGTCAACCATATCGACGCCAAATTGAGTTTTATTATAATAACTGATTGTTTCTGGTGTTTTCTTTCTATTGTTTTTGGTTTTGACGCATTTATGTTTGGAACTCAGTATCATAACTTTTTGTCTTGGTTTTGATTTATAAATTGTCAGCGTGCAGTCATTTGATTTATATGTTATTGTCGAAAAAAGTTTCCAATTATTTTTTGTCGTTTTCGCAAGTGCGGGCAATTCCTTTCTGCTCGCACGTATTGTTCCAACTAATGTCGTCCCTTTAGCCAACAAGTTTGCAGCCAGAGATGCAGTGGTGAAAAAATTGTCCGTTGTAATATTTCTCCCAGAGATAGTGAAAGGTTCGGCTAATTTCATGACAACAAATTCACTCAGTGGTATAGACGCTGGTCTTGTTTCATCCCGTCCTAAATATGGCAACCCGTTTACAACATATTTGGTCTTTATGTCAGACACTAAGCAAAATTTGATTCCAAATTTGTCAGGTTTATTTGGCATGTATTGCGTAAATTTGCATCTTGTTTTCCTGGGAAAGAGTTGCTCGTCAATGCTCAGATACACGCCTGGCTTGTAACAACATCGGTTATTTTCAATGAACTAGTTCCATGCGTCTGAAATTAGAGCGAATTTGTCCACACTCAAACGTTTGATTCGTTCCCTTTTTTTTATCGAACCGGAGAAATCTCAAAATTTCGGTGAAAGCGTTTCTACTCATAGCATTCGAAAAGAAGGGAGGTTCCCATTTCGAATTCCACAGGTGTGAAATGGGTACATTTTTTGCTTGATAAGGGCCACGTGCATATAAAACTCCGATGAAGGCATATCATTTTGGAATAGGCAGATCCCATTCAGTCTCCAAAACTGTAATATATTTCGATATATTTCAATAATTTCAATAATATTTCGTTTGGCGTGTACCGTTGGACCTGACACTTCTCTGAAGGTAAATGGTGGTCGTCCGATTGCCGGCCCTTCTTTGATTCGATGCCAGTTCCATCACGAACCGTTACACTGTCTTCGACATTCTGCTCATCATCACTTTCAGAATCCGATAAAAATCTTCGGCGCCTTTGTCCTCTACGGAAATTCAAAACATTCTCATCTTCATCGTCAAACACATCATCATGCTGACTTTCCTCATTGTCTGGAAAATCACTTTGACTTTCACTTTGCTTATCTTCAGATATAGAATTTTCCCCGCCTGAACTCGCTCCACTTATTTTTCGAATTGTTTCCAATAACTCTCTTACTGACTCTGCGGACATATTCAGGGTTGCAGTAAAACACAAGGCCAATTGAATGTAACGGAAATTGGTCACACCTTGTCGAACTTGATTTCTTATAGGCTCTGATCTTTACTCTCTGACTCTCAATATACGACTGCATTTCTATTTCGTTTAGCTATAGAGAACTAATTGGAGGAAGTGTAAGAGAGTGCCAGTAATTGCAGGGAATTCCTGGCGCAATTCCCTGCCCTGACACGAACCGCAATCCTACCTCCACGAGTTTCGCATAAGGTGGAACATTTTATCGAAACGAAAGGCCCACCGACCGCTGCCAGACCACGACGTTTGGCACCCGACAAATTAAATGCCGCGAAAGAAAAGTTCGACTTTATGGTGCAACAAGGACTCTGCCGTCCTTCGAGAAGTCCTTGGGCCAGCCCGCTTCACATGGTCACTAAGAGCAACGGAGACTGGAGACACTGCGGGGACTATCGGAAGCTAAACGCACAAACAATTCCGGACCGCTACCCTATTCCCTACCTCCAAGACTGTACGCACATACTGCACGGCGCCTCAGTGTTCTCGACCATCGACTTAGTGCGAGCGTACCAGAAAATTCCAGTGAGGGAAGAGGACATACCAAAAACGGCCATTGCAACACCCTTCGGCCTTTTCGAATTCGTGTACATGCCGTTTGGACTCCGGAACGCAGCACAAACCTTTCAGAGGTTTATGAACGAAGTGACACGCGGTCTCGAATTTTGTTACGTGTATATAGACGATATACTTGTGGCCTCCAAGAACGAGACAGAACACCGGCAGCACTTGAAGAACTTATTCCAAAGGCTCCAAAGTTACGGGATTGCAGTCAACCCATCAAAATGCGTCCTTGGAGTCACCTCAGTCTACTTCTTAGGGCATTACATAAACGCGGATGGTCTCAAGCCCATGGAAGGGAAGGTGCAGGCCATAGTGGACTATCCGAAGCCGGACTCTGTCAAAGATTTAAGACGTTTCCTCGGAATGATGAATTGCTACAACAGATTCATCAAACACGCAGCCCACATCCAGTCTCCACTCCAAGAAGCAATCGCAGGAAAGAAACGCAACTGCGTAGCTAGACTACAGTGGACGCCGAGCATGGAAGAAGCGTTCACTCAACTTAAAAACGAGTTAGCGCACGCAACGAAGGAAGACTCTCCCTGAACACCGACGCATCGAATACCCTAATGGGAGCAGTACTCCAACAGGAGACGAACGGTACCCAACGACTGCTAAGTTTCTTCTCGCGGAAACTAACACCGTGTCAGCAGAAATATAGCACGTACGACCGGGAGTTACTGGCAATCTACACATCCATCAAGCATTTCAGATATATGCTGGAAGGCCGAAACTTCTGCATCTACACGGACCACAAGCCATTAACGTTCGCCTTCTAACAGCGACTTGAGAAAGCCACTCCGCGACAGATCCGGCAATTAACGTAAATTTCGGAGTTCTCTGTCGATATTCGACACGTTTCCGGAGAGAAGAGTTCGGTCGCGGACGCACTATCGCTCGTCGATGAGATCGTTTTCCCACCATGCATCGAATATCAAGCACTGGCCAATCACCAGGAGGACGAGGAGTTACAGGGTCTCCTATCCAGCAACAGTCTCAAAATGGTTAAGGTCGACATTTCAAGAGGAAAAACACTATACTGCGACATCTCCACCGGCCACCTCAGGCCCTACGTTCCAGCCCACCTACGCAGAGGAATATTCAATCAATAGCACAACCTCTCACACCCCGGAGTATGTAACACGGTAAAACTTGTCACCGACAGAGTCGTTTGGCCCAACATGAGACGGAACGTACGGCTCAGGAATCCGCCTACCGGGAGAGTTCTTCGCGGATACCAAGCCAATACCTAACGAAGCCTTCGGAAAACAGCTACAGGAACGGCATCCGTGCACTGCGACCAACACCAACCGCATGGCACGGCAAGAGAGACGCATTCGAAGACTGCACACACGTGTACCTCCGCCACGACACCATTCATGCACCGCTGCAGCCGCATTACGACGGCCCCTACAAGGTGGTCAGGCGGCAGCAAAAATACTTCGACATCAGAGGAAAAACGAGGATAGTCTTACTGGACCGTTTGAAACCAGCCTTCGCCGCTCGGGACGATCCAGGGAAACCCAAGAAACCGACGCAACCGGCCACAACAGTATCCAAATCAGGTCGGATTGTACAGAAACCGCAGCGATTCACCGTGCGATTTTCCTGGGGGGAAGTGTGTAGCGGATAGCATTCGCGAAACTTCCAGAAGTGTCGACGCCGATTCCCGAAACGTCAACTCACCACGCGCGTTGACAGGCATCGACACTTCTGGAAGCAGATCTTTCTAGAGACGCGCCGAGTGATAAATATGGACCCGCGAGCAGCGCGCAGTCAGTCCGCTCCGAGAACCGGCCGTACATACACGCGTTACGCTTCGCACACGCGCGACACTCAGAGTCTCCGTCACGTAATTTAAGTTTAGTGTAGAGTTAATATCTAAGCTGACGGTAGTGTAATTTAATGAGTCTAAAGTAGTGGTATATAAAATAGTGTTAAGTTTTAAACAAGAAATCACACCGATACGATCTTCCCGTCCATCCTGTCCACTACATGCCGCAATTGCAACAATCACGATATGGACGGCCAACAAAATAGGAGTGCTAAAACTAATCTCCGACGAAAGAAGGAACACAGTACGAAGCTGCACAAACTCCTGTTATGTCATATAAGACCATTCAAGTTTCGGAGAAGACGCACAAGCGATCGACAGACCAAGCGCACCATCACGCGTAGAATACAGAAGAGAAGGACCGGAACTGGATGAAGTCATAGTAAATCCACACATAGAAACCCCACAAACAAGAAGACTAAAATCATTGTACTTCAAACCGCTTGACGCCTAAACGTTACAAACTTACAGATGGCACCTAGAGGCGAATCGGTACCTCCAAACACAGAAGACAAGCTCGAGCTGAAGAAAATGGAACTGAGGGCCGAATGTTCTCAATTAGTGTGCCAGTAAGGAGTGATTAAGTATATCACGAAAGGAAGACATATCAAAGCAACATGCTCAAAAGAGGAAGAGGAAGAAGAATGTCTGTTGGTACCAGTGCACAGACTGAAAAAGACCAGAGACCAAATCAGATGTCCAGAATGCTTCAGCCCACAGCTCGAAAAAAGAAACATTTCAGCCTGTAAAGAATGCTTCCTCGTCTATCTAAACATAAAAGAAGATTTAGAAGAAATGAACAAGCTTCATGAACCACGAGGAAGAGAAAAAAACCCGTATAGAAGACTTACCAGATGTAGTAGACACTGACGTCAGGGATACGTACAGTAGACTCAAAACGAAATCATAGAAGAAATAAACAGTCACCATTTACTGCACAGACAATATTTATTTTGCACATAACCATTGTAAGGCAAACTTCTTGGACAAAATTTTAATTAAGGGGGGAGGATGCCGCAAGGGCTAAAACGCACCAAAAATCTTTCTCCACCCGCGCACCCGCGCATCGCAGTCGCAAATGCAGTTAATGTCACAGTGTCGAGTGTCACAGTCAGTAACCCGTTATCTCTCCAAGTGTAAATCACCTCCTCAAAGTTTCTCGTACCATCCACCCAGCTGTTCCTCACTTACTGTTGTTATTATTGTAGTATCGGTACTTGGAGACGAGACGAGTGGCCAACCCGTACTTGAGATTGCGCATTATCGCATTTGATCGCATTATACGATACTCTCAAATTACATATTATATTAAGTTACGCTAGGTTACCGTCATAGTTATTTTTATTTTTGTTAGTATCATTAGTTTAAATTTATACAATATATTTTCTAATACCACAATCACAGTAGATTTCCTTTATTAATCCTCACGAATCCTAGAACTCTACATTATTCCTTTCTGGAATAAACAGTTTTTTTTAAAAACACAACTTTCTTTCCTTCGCCCGTGACAAGATATAAAGTTTGTAGGATCGAACGATCACCTAGCCAATATTTAAAAAAAACATTTGTTTAAACATTCTCATGAAAACAATGTTAGTAAGTTAAATATGTTACGGGTTAGGAAGGAGGTTGAAGAAACTAATGATTGAAAGGTTCATGTTTACTATGTTTGGAAATAGTTTTAATTCATCCCAGTTAGTTATGGGTGTTGACAACAAGTGAGAGTGTTGGTTGGTGTTATCGACTAACAGTCTGTATGAGAGGATTCGCCATTGTGTGTGTATACCGAGCTGATCGGTACGTCTGTGCGCTTGTTTCCTTGTTATCCCGTTTCTTTTCGAGTACTTCACACTGTTGATTTCCTGTATGTTCTCTCTGTATGTAACCATCATTATATAATATGTTCTGTATTATCTATTAAATCACTTTAAAACCGTAATCAAAATAATATACCGAGTCAGTTAGCTTGTCGTATTTCCAGCCAGAATCTGGAATCACAAATCCAGAAATTTTGGGAAATCGAAGAAGGCCCATCTATCGTTGTACGATCAATAAGCGATGTAGAATGGGAAGAATATTGTTCAAAAACCGCGAGTCGCACGAATTCGGGACGCTACGTAATAAGGCTCCCTTTTAACACTATGCCGTCCGCACGTGTAATCAAGATTCTTTTGTTTGACGCCGGTGGGAGTCGTTCAGATCTTTTCGCCTGCCGCCGGCGTTTTTCGGGAGATTATAAAACGTCAGGTTTTACTAATCTGTATAGTTCTCAGTCCTCCTTCCATTTTCACGAAATTTCAAAGGCATATGTAAATAAATGCATAGTTTTTTAATATTATATATATATATAAAATAATATGTATATATATATTATTTTTCTGAAGGCACCACGGTGGTATCGCCGAACGGCATAGTGTTAATAATAAAAAAACATAATCTTGGTCGTCCACATGACCATGCGTTAAATAGGTTCTACGCATTAAAGCGTCGATTACAACGCGATTAAAATCTTCGAGATCAGTATATAGAATTTTTGCGGGAATATGTAGCACTCGGAAATATGAGGGACATTTCAAACACCGATCAGGTTAACGAAGGCTACTATTTGCCGCATCATACTGTACTAAAGGACTCTAGTCTAACGACAAGGTTACGAGTCGTATTTAACGGCTCTGGTAAAACAAGTAGCGGGATATCATTAAACGATAAACTCATTGCCGGACCAACTATTCAATCCGATTTGTTTTCTATGTTGACCCGTTTCAGGTAATTTACCATCGTTCTTACGGCCGATGTAGAAAAAATGTAACGTCAGGTTCGCGTTCAGCCAAAAGATGCGATATATCAAAAAATACTATGGCGTGAAGCTCCCAACCAACCACTAAAAACTTATATTTTAAAGACGGTGACATGGAGCGACTTCAGCACCGTTCTTGACAGTTCGATACCTACATCAAATAAGATTACAACAAATTTTACAGATTACTTATGAATGGTTCTAACCACGCGATGAAGATCACAATGTGATGCTTGCTGGAAAGTAAATGATACGTAATCCCATTCACTTCCGCCGATCGAATTCACGGATCGTTATTACCGACCTATGGTCACATAGAACAAGTGGGGGTTGTGTCATTACTGTTCGGCAACCAGCTTCAAAAATTTATACTAAACGGACCTTGTAACTTTAAATAATGTAAACAAACAACCATGTCCTTCCTCTCCTATGTACTACTCTTAGTTTAACCATCAGTTTAAACTAAACATTAGTCTTAATCTACCACCTAAGACAATAGCACCTAGGACAAGATCCTTACATTCCTAGGACTTCTTTAGTAAGTTAAACTGTTATATAATCCATTGCGTCTACTTTAACATAAGAAATGTTGTTTGTATAAGAAAATTTTAGCTACAATAGTAATTTCATATCTAATAACTTTGTTTATACAGAGCAAACAGTTTACGACTGAAGAGGGCAACAAACCATTGCCGAAACGTCTCTGTTTTAAATAAAGAAGTTTGTAATTTATATCTGGTCTAAATTATAGGCGTACCCAAAAAGCATAGTTAACCTACATCAAATAGTTCAGAATGAATGAAGGTAATTTCCATTAGCTTTAGTTGCTCTCACAAGAGACTGTTATGTACATGATGTGCTCATAAATTCCTTAGACGAAACAATGAACTTAAAAACAGAACTCCAACAATTAACAAATCGCGGTAAATTCCCAGAATTAACAAATCTCCGAAAGTGTCCTTCAAACGGACAACGAATTTTGGAAGATATTAATAATCTTCAATCAAGTGAAGGTCTAATGTTACATTCAAGAGCGTTAACTAAAACATTGGGGATTTTTTGGAATTCATCAGGCGATAATATTACATACACAATTAATTTACCAGACCAACGAAGCCGACTGACAAAGCGTACAATGTCGTTCAATATCGCCCAGTTATTGGACCCCTTAGGTCTTATACGTCCAATTATAATCAAATCGAAATTAATAATGCAAGAGCTATGGAAGCTAAACATAGATTGGGATGAATCTGTTCCACATTCAATTCATTCAGCCTGACAATCGTAACGATCTCAATTAACATTATTGAAGAACTTTGAAATTCCGCGAAAAATAATAATCGACGCACCAATAAACGTCCAGCTCCACGAATTTTGTGACGCGAGTGAGCGAGCGTATGGAGCATGTCTCTATTTACGGTCAACCAACAAATCAGAGGAGACTAACATACAACTTATCTGCTCAAGATCAGGGGTAGCCCCATTAAAATCTATCTCCCTACCTAGACTAGAATTATGCGCAGCACTCTTATTAGCGGAATTATATCATACATTCAAGGAGGTACTGCCTCTCAATATAAACATGTCGAGATTTTGGGCAGATTCCACTATAACGTTACATTCGATCAAGACTTCGGCATATCTATTAAAAACATTTGTTGCAAATAGGGTAGCTGAAATAATTTCACTCACTGAACCTACGTCATGGTATCATGTTAGATCGGAAGACAACCCTGCTGACATTATCTCAAGGGGACAAAACATGTCAGAGTTTATAATCACTAAACAATGGCAAAACGGACCCATATGGTTAGTACATCTAGAGCACGTATGGGCAGCTTCACACGTAGAAACAATCAGCATTCCGGGGCAACGTAAGATCACAGTATTATGCAGTACCAATAACTTTAGTACTCTCATTCGATATTCGTCAATTACCAAATTAAAACGGGTAATAGCATGCTGCTTTCGACTCCTTGCCAACGCACTGCAAAAAAAGGGACATAAGGTTGATTTAAGTGCAACCGAATTACAATTAGCTTCTGCTAAAATAATCATACTGACCCAAGAACAAGAGTTCTACAAGCAACTAAGTCCATTACGTAACGGAAAACCGTTGAGTAAAACCAGCAAGTTATTATCTTTAAATGTTTTCATTGACACATGTGGAATTCTTAGAGTAGGAGGCACGTTACGGAAATCCGAAACAGAATACACAGAAAAACACCTTGCGGTACTACCGACATCACATCATGTAACGAACATGCTTATTGGCCATATCTACGAGCGCAATTATCACGCAGGCATTAATGCTACATTAAATTTCGTTCGGCAAGAATATTGGCCAATAGATGGTAAAAATACAACCCGCCGCATTGTTCACAAGTGCGTCCGTTGCTTTCGAGTTCCCCCTTGTTCTCAAAACTATATAATGGGTAATTTGCCTAAACACCGGCATATCGCTACAAGAACATTTTCACATGCTAGGGTCGATTATTGTGGCCCGTTTTACATCAAGGATCGAAAACTTCGTAATATAACCGAAATAAAGGTATACGTGGCGGTATTCATTTGTTTTGCCACCAAGGCAGTACACCTGGTGGTCGTTAGCGATTTAACAACCGAGGCCTTTATTGCAGCCTTAAGAAGGTTCTTTTCACGGCGCGGCAGGTCAAAACATATTTATTCTCATAACGGTACCAATTTTGTAGGAGCAAATAGAGAACTCAAGGAAATTTCGAATTTATTAACGTCGAACACTCATAACAATAAGGTATCTAATCATTTGGCCTCGGAGGACATTAGCTGGCATTTTTCACCGCCCAGATCACCACATTTCAGTGGCTTATGGGAAGCAGCGGTTTAATCATTTAAACACCATTTCATACGTATAGTAGGCGATCAATTGTTTACATACCAACAATTGAATACATATGTGTAGTATCGGCACTTGGAGGCGAGACGGGTGGCCAGCCCGTACTTGAGAATGCGTGTGTGTGTGCTTGTGTGGCCTAAAGATAAGGGCGTAGGTTAGGACTGTCGGTTTAAGTTTTAGTTTTTAAGAGTTAGTCTTAAGAAAACCCTCGATACACGCGCTACGCTTTATACACATCATACGATACGCTAAGATTACGTATTATATTAAGTTACCGTTATAGTTATTTTTGTTTTGTTAGTATTATTAGTTTAAATTTATACAATATATATATATTCTCTTTTATAATCACAATTATTTCCTTTATTAATCCTCGCGGATCCTAGAACTCTACATATGTATGTAGCCGAAATTGAAGCGATTTTGAATTCCAGACGTCTGACCCCACTATGTACCAATCCAAACGATTTTACCGCCCTTGCCCCATCACATTTCCTTATCGGTGATATTTTAACGAGCACCCCATAACATGACATTCGCGAAATACCGAACAACAAGTTATCGGCGTGAGAGCACATCCAGAAGGTCCGGCAACATTTTTGGTCACGTTGGTATGAGGAGTACATCAACGAACTCAATGTGCGAAAAAATGGCGCATCAAGCATACTAACATCCAAACCAGAACATTAGCGACTATCGAGGGCAACAATCTACCACCAATAAAGTGGGTCCTAGGAAGCAGTTCATCCAGGAAAGGATAATATAGTTCGCGTAGTCAGCATCACCACAATGATCGGTGAATACAAGCGAAGCGTGCGCGATATTTGCCCATTACCAAATTAACTTAACCCTTTGCACTCCGTTGTCGCCGCTAAAGCGACATGGCACGCCAGCATCTAGAGGCAACATTGTATCTTTATGCAGGTAGGAAGATGTTTCGGCACAGGCTTAGTGTAATATAATCGGTTTGGTGACCGAGCTTGCTCCAATTCTTTCGATCGTATTTTTGTCTGTGGATGCATTCTGGCAAGAGTACTGTAATGAACCCCACGGCACTTACTCCAAAAGTTTCTTGGCGTTAAGATCTCCAAAAAATTACCTCCGCGATACACGTTTGCCCAGTGCCGAACCGATCTTTCACTTTCAAAGTCTTTCGCACTAGCACATCAATATTTTCCTAACCGTAAAATGGCAGGAAATAATAGTTACGGAAAGAGTGGATTTTCGGAAAGTGAAAATGAATGGGAATTCACGTTATACGGAAATAATTTGGTTGAAAGTGACAGAAATGAAGATGGATATAGTGATACTGAGAGCTATAGTGACGACAGCGACGTAATAGTTCACCGAAGACGAAAGGTACGGCGTATCGAATCCGATACAGATGATAATGCAAGCATCTCAATGGGAAATGATGACTGGGTCGACATTACGGAGGATGGGTACAGGCCCCATAGAGTAAATTTTTCCATCGGATCAAAAATGACAGGTCCGCAAATTTCCTCCGATATTTTGGAACCGATCCAATTTTTCAAACTGTTTTTCACGGACGAGCTGGTTGATGATATAATAAGAGAGACGAATAATTATGCAAAATCCGTGTTGTCATCAAAAAATCTTAGCAAAGACTCTGTATGGCATACGTGGCATGATGTTGATACAGATGAATTCTGGGCATTCATTGGAGTCGTCCTGAATATGGGTACAATGCCTGTGGCTAATATGCAAGAATATTGGTCTACGAGACATAATAGTAGAATCCCTTTCTTTTCGAGTATATTCACAAGAGCTCGATTCCATCAAATATTTTGGATGCTCCACTTAAAAACACCCAACTCTAGCAGCACGGATCTGAACACACGCATACAACGGGACCGCATTTTTCTTGAATATCTGGATGCAAAATTTTCCAAACATTTTATTCCTGGACAAAATATTTGTGTGGACGAATCCATAGTCCAATTCAAAGGGAAAATCTGTTTTATTACTTACAACCCTATTAAGCCAACGAAGTGGGGTATAAGAATTTATTCGATGGCGGACTCGGAAACCGGATATATTTACATCATTTTACCTTACTATGGAAATCTCACATCACAAAATCTTGTTCGTCCAGATCTATCCGTTACCACCAGGATTCCGCTGCATCTGTACCAGAAACTCTTAAATAATATCCCCGAGGCACAGGGTTATCATATGTTTACCGATAGATACTATACCAGTATACCTTTGGCAGAAGAGCTCATGAAAATGAAATGCCACTTAACTGGTACTATAAAAGCCAACAGGAAAGGTCGCTCCCAAAAAAAAATAAGTTTTCAGAAGAAAAAACCTTCGCTAGCAAAAAAGGGAATGTCATGTTCCTAGCCTGGAATGACAAGAGAATTGTCTCAATTTTGAGCACGTAGAATGATGCTGGAATGGTGGATTCAGCAAGAATTCTACGTGGAGGGAAAGAGGTGAACATTAGGAAGCCTAATGCAATTATCAGCTACACGGCTTCCATGGGCGGCGTTGATCGAACCGATCAATATGCATCCTCGTATTGTTTTTTACGGAAATCCCTTAAGTGGTGGAGAAAAATGTTTTTCTGGGGCATGGAAGTATCTGTGATAAACTCTTATATTCTATATAAAACTGTAAAAAAAATCGAAGTGAGAAACCGTTGACGCACCTAAAATACGTCAAATTACTAGTCGATCAACTGATTAGCAATTTCCGTCAAAAAAGATGGAGAGTGTCAACTTCCTCATCTGCGTCTGCTGAGATAAGGCTGAACGGGAAGCTTCATGAAATGCGGAGGGGGAAAAAACAGATTGCGTTGTTTGCTCCAATCGGCAGAAAAAAGGCGAAAGACACGAAGCCTGCGAATACTGCGATACCTGTCCTGGTAATCCACGAATGCATCTTGGGGATTGTTTTTCAAAATACCAGTCGATGCAAAATTTCAAAAAATAATTGTTATTTTTGTATATTGTTATACTTTTGTATTGTTACATGCTTTGTGTTTTTATTATTATACTCTTGTATTATTATATTCTTTATATTATAATTGTTGCCGAGTAAGCCTCGCTTTCCCTCGTGAAATACGATGTGCTCACTTTAGCTTAAACTCGCAAACGGAGGGGTGATATTGTTTTGAAGTATTGATAACTGTCTTTTTGGTGTTATACCAAATTATTTAATATATTCTGTACAATATTTACAGTAGATGTAGTTATGGCTCGAATAGCGTAAGTCTCACGTGAACGTTTCTCTTGGTGTTAACTGTATGATGTTTGCTGTGAGACTCTGATCCTCCTCGTGAGGAAGTCCCTCTCAACAGCTCGGTTCTTCCGGGGGAGTGAGTTCTGCACTCCCGCTATTGGCTAATTGCCGATGGAATTTTCGGTTGGTTCCTGGGAACTCTGATTTTTCCTATTGGTGGATTGCCTGGATCCCGGAAACGCACCAACTATCGCGGGCGGGTGGCATCGTGGCCGCTAGGACAGGCCCTAACGGGACGAGCACACCTCGGCCCTAATCCCTCATCCCTAAGCTCGAACACGCACCGTTTACGATGGTTTTGTACACGCAGTACGTCATAAAAAACGTGTCAAAATTCAGGGATGGCCAGTTTTAATTACAGGCCCTCGCACCTCAAGTTTGCGAGGCCATATGACCGTCCGCCGGGTGCTGACCGTGGCAATCCACCGTTCCGCAGGAACAATCTAATTACGTAATAATAAGGAGAAATAGGACGGATGGATCAATGAATAATTTCCGAAGAAGAGAAGATCAATTCAAGAGACAAAAGTCATATAGCAACCCGGATAGGGAAAATAAAGAGGGTAGTAATGAGATACGCTGCTTTAATTGCGGCAAAGCTGGTCACAAGGCTACAAATTGTTCTTACAGATCGAAAGGTATAAAATGTTTTAAATGTGGTATGTTTGGACATAAAGCGAGCGAATGCGAATCTCGTAGAAAGGAATCGTCTGAGGTTAGTAACAATCATAATTTGCCTGTTAATGTAAATAATATTGTATGCGGTTCACGAGAGAAAATGTATAAAAATGTGTTAGTAAATAATGTTTCAGTTCGTGCTCTAATAGATACAGGGAGTCAAGTACACCTATTAAGACAAGACATTTTTGCGAAAATAGGAGCCCCAAGCCTGCATTCATCTAACTTGCTTCTGCCAGGATTTGGTCAGACTGAAATTAAAACTCAGGGTTACTTTCAAACGACCCTTACGATCGGGAATGACTTCCCATCTACGATTTATGTAGTTCCGAATGAGCAAATGACCATGAGTGCAGTCGTGGGAAGTGAAATTACTAACCATGCGCAAATTATAATTGACCAGGACGGTATAGTTATCAAAAAAATTGATCCCTCTATATTCTTAGCAAGATTGGATGTAAACGAGCAACCAGCTGTAGAAGTTGGTGAAGTGTGTGATGCAAATACGCATGAGGATGTTGTAGAAATAGTAACTTCTTATAAACCGAATAAAATCAAGACTACAAATCTTGAAATGCGAATAGTTGTAAAAGATGAAAAACCTATTTATCAAAGGCCTCGCAGATTATCTGAGTCGGAAAAGGAAATTGTGGATAAGCAAGTGGAGCAGTGGATGGCGGAAGGTATAGTAGAAGAATGTTCATCTGAATTAGTCCCGCAGTTATTGTTAAAAAGAAAGACGGAAGTCCTCGGCTATGTATTGATTATCGCAACATTAACGAAATTATTGAAAAAAAACAGATACCTTTTATCTTTAATAGACGACCAAATAGACAGATTACGCGACGCACGCATATTTAGTACGTTAAATTTGACAAACGGTTTCTTTCATGTATCGATTCATAAAGACAGAAGAAAAATATATGTGATTTATGACTCAAAGCGGACAATATCAATTATTGAAAGCCCCATTTGGCCTCTGCAATTCACCGCCCATTTTCCAAAGATTTATTAATGAAGTTTTTCACGATTTAAGTAAGCACGGAATAGTGTTGTTATATTTAGACGACGTTATCATATTAGCTCAAGATGTTAATGGAGGTTTAGTTCGATTAAGGATAGTAATGACAATTGCGAGCGAATGTGGATTACACCTTAATTTTAAGAAATGTAGATTTATGCAAACCAGAATAGAATATTTAGGAAATGTAATTGAGCACGGAAAGATGTATCCGTCGCCATCTAAAACAAATGCGGTCTTGAATTTTCCACGACCACAATCTGTAAAGGATATACGTAGTTTTCTCGGTTTAGTAGGATATTTTAGGAAGTTTATACCTAAGTTTCCCTTAGTTGCTAAGCCGCTCAGTGATCTTTTACAACAGGATAACAAATTTAAATTTGAGCCCAAAGAATTGGTATCATTTCAAAAATTAAAGGACGCATTAACTACAGACTCAGTATTAAAAATTTGTAACGCAAAACATGAAACGGAACTTCATACTGACGCAAGTATGGATGGTTATGGAGCTGTGTTACTGCAAAAGTCGCCTGACGATAATCTGCTACATCCGGTCCCATTTCATGAGTATGAAAACTACGTCAGCCGAGAAGAAATATACCAGTTATGAACTTGAGTTGTTAGCTATAGTTAAGGCATTAAAAAAATGTCGGATGTACCTTCTAGGTATTACATTTAAGATAATAACTGATTGTTCTGCCGTAGAAAAGACAATGACGAAAGCCGAAATTTCTGTTCGGATTGCGCGTTGGATAATGTTTGTTAAAGAGTTTAATTTTAAGATCAAACATCGTGCATGTAATAGACTTAAACATGTAGACGAATTAAGTAGATGTCCTGTAATGTTTACAATTTCGACGGACTTGATATCAAAATTAAGAACGGCCCAAGATGAAGATGACGCCGTCACAGCGATTAAAAAATTATTAAACAGAAGCCATACAAAAATTATAGCATTCGGCAAAATTTACTGTACGTAAGTAAGGATGGCCGACACGTGTTAGTAATACCAAAAACCATGCAGAACGATATAATAGAAGCCGCGCATAGGAAGGGTCATTTTGGTGTTCAAAGGACAGAAGAAATTATCAAACAAGATTATTATTTTTCGGATATTAAACAAAAGATACAAAGCTTTATTAATAATTGTGTGCCCTGTATTCTTGTAAATAGGAAGGAAGGCAAACAAGAAGGATATTTACATCCGCTTTCGAAGCCTGAAGTTCCATTGCATATGGTACATACCATATCGATCATTCGGGTCCTCTTGAATCGAGTAATAAGAATTACAAACACATTTTAGCAGTAATAGATAGTTTTACGAAATTTGTCTGGCTTTACCCCACCAAAACAACGACGACAAGAGATTTGATAAATAAATTAGATTTGCAGAAACAAACATTTGGCCACCCCGTACAGATAAGAACGGATAGAGGAACTGCTTTTACGTCCGATGAATTTCAAGATTATTGTAGGCTTGAAGGTATAAATCATCTAACCATTACAACAGGTTTACCAAGAGCTAACGGTCAAGTAGAGATTAAACAGGACAATAATCGCAGTATTGACCAAGTTATCATTGGAGGAACCAACTAAATGGTACGAACACGTTGAAAAATTGCAGCGTATACTAAATTCCACTTGGCATCGGAGTATAGGAATGACACCATTTGAATTATTATTCGGGACAAAAATGAAGAATGAAGATGACTCGAACCTGAAGAAAATGATTGAGGCGGAACTTCAAACGCAGTTTGATGAAAAGCGTATACAATTCAGAAAAAGAGCATAGGAACAGTTATTCAAAATACAGGAGGAAAATAGAAAGACTTATAATCTTCGTCGTAAATCACCTTTTAAGTATAAGATCGGAGATATGGTAGCTATTAAACGTACACAACAAGGACCAGGAAGCAAATTAAAACCGAAGTACTTAGTTTTATTTAACTTCCCAGGATACTTTCAGTGAATTCAAAATGCGTTTCCCACAGTCGACGTCGGTCCCACTTGACTTCAATTACCCAAACATCCCCAGACAGCCTAGCCTCTCCGGACCCTAAATGCATCTCCTACCTTTCACGTAAACAACCTAGACCTCCGACGAAGGAAGCCTATTCCTCCCACTCGTCCTATAGTTTCCTCCCATTTTTCCTCCCGTTTTCCCCAAAATCAAGCCCTATAAAAATGGACCCATTTTCCATCCAAGCCAGTGTTATACCATCTTACGACATCACAACGTTAATCTGTCCGAATAAGTCCACGCGTCTTAGGAGTGCGCCGCTCGAATTCACTGAAAATATCTAAGCTCATATAAAGTGTCGTTCACCATTGTGATCTTGCGATAAATCAGCAATCGAAGCAGAGTGACCTTTCAACGAGTCAACGAACAATTCACTTCGTCGCTACTTAGGTAAGCGTTACACTCACACACTAAACACATTTGTAAAAGAGTCATTCATAGAGATTTGTTAGAATAAATTTGTAACTGTTCAAAAAGGGAACATCAACGTCTTGTGCATTTCCTTTACTCAAATCAATCACAGCAACGAGCCCATCACAGATTCACTCTAACCGCTCGGAGTGAATCAATTAATAGTTAACGGGTAGTATCTCGATTCGTCGTCACTCTCTCTCCCAGCCTGGGTGGTAGTTCTTAGGACCTATCCACAAAAGGTGCAATACAGCCTTCCGGTAATAACAGGTGACAGCAGTTCGTAGGGCCTGTCTCGTGCCTGTCGCAAGCAATACGCAAGCGAGGAAGTAACTGCATTGTTATTAACGGATACCTGCTGCGGTCTTAGGATCCCCAGTCAGAACCCGGTCTTATGTATCGAGAGAGGACGGTCAAACGAGGTACGCGACGCGAATCGGCCATCTGCCATTGATAATTAAAACTCGCACGCCCCAGCTCGTAACAGTAGTAACTCGTATCCCGTGGAGAGGTGGATTTCCGATTTTCAGGATACTGCTACACTTTTCGGATGGACAGGATTACAAAAGTTAATTTATGCAAAAAAATCGTTAACCGGACTGGCAAAGTTATTTATCGAAAGCGAAGGCGTAATAAAAACATGGTCATATTTAAAAGATGCTTTATCGGATGAATTTTCGATTCGTATGAATAGCGCCGATTTACACGAACTTTTGGTAAAACGTAAAATGAAGAAAGAAGAAAGCGTGCACGAATACTTCTTAATCATGAAAGAATTGGCGAGCAGAGGAGGTCTAGAAGATGCGGCATTGATTCGGTACGTCATCAACGGAATTCAAGACTACTCGAGCAACAAGATAATTCTATATGGTGCCAAAACGTTACGGGATTTTAAAGAGCGATTATCTATGTTGCCGCGTAAGCTTCGATTTCCCTCGTGAAATGCGAGGTGCTCACTTTGGCTTAAACTCGCGAACGGCGGGGTGATATTTTGAAGTAGCGAAATGTCTTTTTTGGTGTTATACCAAAATTATTTAATGTATTCTGTACAATATTTACAAGTAGATGTAGTTATGGCTCGAATAGTGTAAGTCTCACGTGAACGTTTCTCTTGGTGTTATCTGTATGATGGTTGCTGTGAGACTCTCTTCCTCCTCGTGAGGAAGTCCCTCTCGACAGCTCGGTTCTTCCGGGGGAGTGAGTTCTGCACTCCCGCTATTGGCTAATTGCCGATGGAATTTTTTGTTGGTTCCTGGGAACTCTGATTTTTCCTATTGGTGGATTGCCTGGATTCCGGAAACGCACCAACTATCGCGGGCGGGTGGCATCGTGGCTGCTAGGACAGGCCCTAACGGGACGAGCACACCTCGGCCCTAATCCCTCATCCCTGAGCTCGAACACGCACCGTTTACAATGGTTTTGTACACACAGTACGTCATAAAAAACGTGTCGAACTTCAGGGATGGCCAGTTTTAATTGCAGGCCCTCGCACCTCAAGTTTGCGAGGCCATATGGCCGTCCGCCGGGTCCTGACCGTGGCAATTCACCGTTCCGCAGGAAAAATAATTTTGTTAATAAAACAAAACTTTCAAATGTATACAAGCTTTCTTTAATAACAAGGCAGGGCCTTTGACCTTTCTCAGAAGCGCGGTCGCAACATTGTAAATACTTTCGTAGCAGGTGGTAGCTCATGGTCAAAATGACCCAGAGTTGCTGGAACCTCATCTCAAAAATCGCCCGGAGTGCAAAGGGTTAAATAACTGACGACTGATGTAACTTTACAAGGAATGTAACATACTGTATATATCGATAAGTACACATGTATATAGCTAAGCTCAATTATTTATTTCAAGTGTATATATAATGTATAACTTAATTATGTTTCGATACAACCGAATTACTTTGAACGCGACCATTCAAAGGGGGGCGGCATGTTCCAGCGTATATAAGTTAGCCAGCAATGCAAACTTAAAATAGATTAGAACAATGTCCCTTTCGGTACGAGAGCTCTGTCCGCCGTGACACTCCCGCTGTACGAGGCGCCGCTCCGAAAATGCGCACATAGCGCATTTTTGAGATCAATTAAGATCAAACAACAATTATACCTATAGCTGATTTTGCAGAATTCTTGTAAGAAATTAAGAAAGACTTTTTATTAGAATAATTTTGATTGTATAAGAAACATCGCTCTACTGTCAAATCGATGAAATCGGTTAAAAAAGCAGAAAACATCCATGCCGGATATATCCAGGACTCGTACACACAGGTCATCAGATGGATGCCGGATATATCCGGCGCTCGTACCCACAGGTCATCAAATGGATGTCGTACATATCCGGCGTGTATATCTAATACTCGTACACACAGGTCATCAGATGGATGCCGTACACATATCCGGCGCTCGTACCATCGGGGACGCCCATTCTAAAGTACTTCAGTCAACGGACTGAGGACACCGAGGGTGTCTTCCTGCAATTGCCGCTGCGATTCCAGGGACCGAACCATTTTCCACCAGCAGGCTAGCGTTCACCCCCATTGGGAAATTACACCTTCCAATCAGTGGAATAAGGACATACACTTCCACTTATGGGCTGCAGCATACATTTTACAAATAAATTGGATCCCCATCCAACTTCATATTTATATTCTTCGTAACCATCGACAAGCCTCGTTGTAACCACCGATACGAAACTCTGTAGCTTCAACCAAGCCATTGTACTCGATCAACGAATAAACACAACGTAGAACATATCTTGACTGATAATTAACGACAACCAGTCACCCAATAGTAAGCTGGCAGGTGAACGAAGTATAAGCGCTAACGATAAAGTGGACACGTATTTCAACATCGAACAATAAATGTAAGTAATGCGTGTAATATACATCATTTTTCATAAGAAATGTAGTTATGATGCACTGTTCGATTATCCGATCATCCTGAACGCAATTACTTCAGATAATCGAGGTCCTACTGTAGTACTCTGTATGCCCTTGTTATATGAATATGTTACCGTTAATTTGTGAAATCCGTTAATTGTTAATTTCATGAATTAACTGAATTAGTCACTTAACGGTAACAAATATATATAATCTCCTGTGTGGTGTGTTTTTTAAGTTAGCTTATAAAATTACTCTCTTCTATAATTTCCTGTGCCAACAATTATAACCTATTTTTTTCATCTTTAGCATGAAGATTATTCTTCGATGAATTCGCTGAAAATGGCTTGGAGTTGTCGCGACACTTTTGGACAAACCTTTGGAGTGCAAAGGGTTAAATTGCATAAGGAGAAAACTCTTTACGTAAAACTGCAAAAACTGTAGGAAGGAAATATTCCCTTATAATAGTCTGCCTTAAACGCCATAGAGCACGTATGGTATTAGTTAGAACGAAACATAAGAAAGCATAATATAACAAATAAGTAAAGCCTTAAAATTATTTTACAAGAAGAACGGCAAAAAATTCCGCCGAATTTCAACCCAAAATCAGCGCATTCTGTGCCAAGATTAAGAGCTGCGTTAGAAGGAAAAGAAAGTCCGACAAGATAATGGTATTAATATTAATACATTATATGTGTTATGGGGAGAATAAGATAATTATGTTTTTAAAAAGAAAGGAGAGTCCAAATAGTATTCCGTAGAATATCTACTCGGAGCCTAATCTTTAAATTCTGGATCAAAATCGACTTACTGTCTCAAGCTCTGCCTCGTATGTTGTAGGTATCTACTTCTCACGTGTTTGGAGAGTTGGGAGAGATATCCAGTCAGCTAAAATAGTTGTTTGTTCCTAGCATAACACTCCCCTCGCTGGACTCGTTTTTCTCCTGCAATACGTGTTTGTAGGGATTGTCGAGATTTTACAAGTTCGACATCCCACGTCTCTCTTATTTCGCCTGGAGTGTTATCTCTATATGCTATTACTTTAGTAGGTTAGTATTATTATTGACAATATGTTCACAAAACGCATTAACACAAATCGTAGGCATACATTTCCGCTTTAGTCTGAATATTCTGCATATATTTATTTCATAAATTATCGTTAATCCTATTGTAATGTATCCTATGTACAGATGTGAATGTACTGGTCGCAGTTTCAGTCCAAGTCCTGTTTCGTCTGTTGCGTTTAACCTTGTCGAGAGAGATTTCAATGTCATCGAGAGATTGGCTCATATGTCTGAGATCAATAGCTTGAATGTGATTTTACAGGGGGGTAATTTTGTCTCTAATTATGTCGAGTTCTTCCTTGTCAAACGATGTCGTAAGGTTTTTTGACAAAAATAGGTCGTGTTTAATAGTGGTACTTTTCCTTAATCTCATTGTAGCTCCGTTGGTATCTATGATGCAGTCTTCGTCTGACTGTAATAGGACTGCAGTTTTCAGGGTGTGGGTTTATTGTTGCAGACTACGAAAAGTTGCGTTTCCTTTTCCGGTATTACGAGACATCCGTTTTCTTGATATAATTGGATAACGGCTATTCCGTCGATTCGGAAAGGGGAGAATTGACAGGATTTGTAATGAAGTGTTTTAATTTTGTATCGAATGTTTTGACTCTCACGTGCCTCTGTTTGAGTTATTAACACTAGGTTTACGGGCGTTTCTTATATACCTATCTGTACGAGCACCCGTCAAATTGACGGGTAGATGAAAATACGTATTTACTTTCAAAAATCAATTTATTCAAACTAAGTCTGAGTTGAACAATAGAAATCTTTTTTTTAAGTTATCACTGTTAGCATTAGTCTGCTGCATGCTTTGAGTTTCGAAGGACGCGGGGATCACTCTGATAAGCGATTTCGTTCAATGCGAAGTAACATGACACCCGGGCCATACAATTCGCTTTATGTCACATTATCGAGACGCTATTGAGATAATGAGTTGGGGGCATCTAAGACTTTTCTTTCACTCTTATATTTACTATTAGAGGAATAATTTTACAAACGAAGCAAATTTATAAGGTTTGTTTACGTAATCAGCTAACCAGTCAATTTGACGGGTTTCGTAGAGATAGGTACACCACATACAAATTTCAAAATTTAGAAAGCTTAGGAAAATAATAATTGTGTGTATAAATTCTTTTAATGAAATTATAAATTTACGATGCATAGTGGTTAAGATTAATGCTGGTTTTTTGAGTATTTCATTTCAAAGTTTGAAATCCGTCAAATAGACGGGTCCCGTAAACCTAGTGTTAAATACGTAGATTGGGTTCGTCTGCATGCTGTATATTGACCTGTGTCTTTGTACGAGTTCAAATATTTTTCGTTTGCTGGTATATAAACAACGCGTCGAGCTTCAACGAGTATTCGTATTCGTGTTCTAGTATCACGTCCAGGAAGATGCTTCTGTTCTTCATTGGCACGGGAATCAGATGGTGAAGCTCGTATTCTCCTGATTCGAGAATAGGAATGTTCAATGAATAACAATGAAGGACAATTTCCTGTTTGACACTGCAATTGATATGTCGGATATGTCAATAATGTTCTGGTAGCTGTTGATTTCGGATGGAATTTGGTTTTTCTGATCTTCTGTGTTTTCGAACTCGTATAATCCATCAATAAGTATTGTAGGTGTTAGTATCTGTGGGTGAATAATTTGTGTCTTCCGTCATTTATAGCGTCGAAGATTGTGTCTTCATTGATTTCGGTGAGTATCGTAACGCAGATAGCTAGTTTGCGTAATATATAAATATTCATGGTGTTGTAGTAAATAGTGTTGGCCATTCGATTATATTGATCAAGGTTTTGTTTGCTTCGTTCATTCAAATTTGCAATGTGTTGAGAAGCTGTGTTCAACAATACTTTAATGATTTTGATTTGGTTAGATATACTATTGGCAAATTATTTTGTTGTCGTTAAATAATTTGCCGGGTTCTTGCTTGATGTAATCCATATCTTCGTCGTCCAAGAATTCAAACACGGTCTTCGACATTCTTCCCATTCTATTAATCAGTCCTCTTCGTAATCTATTGGATCCAATTACAGTGTTCAACATATTTTTTACCATATCAACGCGTTTAATGCGGCGCTTGATCATGTTCAATTCTGTCCGTTCGGTGCAATTCGTTCACATGTCTACGGTAGCAGTATACATTCCTAAAAGGCTGTTATAGCGTTTGTCGATTGATGCGAGATCTACTGCTGTTTTCAAATGCTATGTCTCGCCAAAGACTTTAGTTGTACCAACGTATTCGGAATAGATGGTTGTATCGTGGAGTTCGGTGAATCATACGCTTCCGGTTATTGTGACAACGAGTCGAAACTGAATTTTTTCAAGTATACGGTTTGAGTCTATTGGCATGGACACGTAGTAGTTTATCATTTAAAACTATTGTATAATTGTGGTTCTCATTTATTTCTAATATTATGACGGGCCCAAACGATTCTGGGTCTAATTTTGCTGTCCTTTTTTCGAATTTAACAAATATTGGCTGGCTGATTATTATTTTAGAATCTTGTCGCTGTTCTAATCGTTCTTTGGAGAGTTCGATACGGGTTCTTGCTTTCGTAATATATTCTTCATGACGTTTTTTCCATAATGCGACAAGTTCATGTTAGCTTAGGCTGGGGGTAGTGACAAGTATAGACGGCATATTAGGTTTCCTACCAAAGGTGAGTTAAAATGATGAATAGCCAGTGGTTTCGTATTTTGATGTATTGTATGCCATCGTAATGAATTTCAAATGCTTACCCCAATCATTGCGATCTTTGGTTGCTGTCTTTAATAAATCTTTTACTACTGCGTGTGCTCTTTTCAGTGATCTATTGCTTTCGGGGTGGTAGGCGATGGTCTTTACGTGTTTAATTTCAGTTCCAGTGATTTATTGCTTTCTGGGTGGAAGGCGGTGGTCTTTATGTGTTTAATTTACAATATATCCTCAAAACTCTGCATTAGTTCGGAAACCATGTTCGCGCCTTGATTGTTGAGAATATGTTTGGGCGATGAAAATATGTATATAAATTGATCAATTTTTCAATAATGGTTGCAGAGTTAATATCTGGTAAAGGGATTAGTATTAAAAATTTGATCAATACGTGTTGGGTTGATACAACATATTCGTTCTTGTCATAGGTTATTCGCAATGGTCCGAATATGTCCATGGCTACTTTGTCATTAGGATACGTTGGTGCATCTGGAATGACAGCTTTTACTTTCGCTCTTATACGCGTTAATTTTTGCCATTGACATTCGTCGCATCTCTTCATATACTCGGCTATGTCTTTTTCCATGTTTATCGAAGTTCCTCTCTCTTTTGCTCTTTGAATTGATTTATTTCCGCCAAAATGTTGAGATGCCGGTGATCCGTGTGCTTCATTAACTCCTTGCCGTACTTTGACGAGTCTGACTCGTGACAACAATTTTGGACCAAACATGGATATCACGAGTCAGACTCGTGGAAACAAATGCGAGCCGAACGTAAACATCACGAGTCAGAGTCGTGGAAAAAAATGCAGGCCAAACATAAACATCACGAATCAGAGTCGTGAGGCAAGAGCAAGCGTGCTAGTGGCATTCCACATTAGTTTTCGAGAAAAATTTAATAAACCATTATATAATGTCAAGAAAGAGGCAAGATAGGGACCGTTTACATGGAAGTAGCGATGAAGAATCCAGTGATAGCGACGTGATTGTATCAAATAGAAAGCGTGCAAAACGTTTAGTTATAGATGACGATAATGAAGAGGAAAATTCAACATCTAAGTCATGTGTATCATGGATTTGGCAGGAAGCGAAAAAGACACCAATCATTTGGAAATATTCTGAGACTCCTGGCATCAAAGCATCCGTTCCAAATCATTTAAGTGAACACCCAGGATCATTAGAACTATTTTCTATTGTGTTTGATGACAAATTTTGGGAAATACATGTTACCGAAACAAATATCTTCGCACGTCAGATGATAGACAACGAGCGGAAAAAAAGGAAAGTGGACGACACTTGGTACCCTGTTACTTTCGATGAAATGAAGGCATACTATGCACTGTGTATTCTCATGGCCCAAATCAGACATCCAAATGTATTGGTCTAAAAGACCACTAATAGAAACGGCAATATTTAGAAAAGTAATGCCTTTTAAAAGATTTTAAACAAATTTCGAGATTCTTACATTTTTGCAATAATGAAACTGCCGACAGTAATGACCGGCTTCGATAGATAAGACCTATCATCAACCTTTGAAATGAGAAATTTAAAGAAATTTACACACCGGATGAACATGTCAGTATAGACGAATCTTTAATGAAATATAAAGGACGTTTATCATATAAACAATTTAATCCATCGAAAAGAGCGAGATTTGGATTAAAAATGTACAAACTATGTGAGGCAAGTACCGGTTTTTGTTGCAGTTTCAAAATATATACTGGCCAGGACAAAATTGATCGAAATTATAGTGCGTCAGAGAATGTTGTCATGGACTTGTCGAAATCCATGCTGAATAAGGGATATACTTTATTTCTTGACAACTGGTACTCCTCACCCAACCTCTTTTTAAAATTACACCAGGAAAAAACGAATGCTATCGGGACAGTACGCAGCAATAGGCAAAATATGCCAAGAAATATTCAAAACAAAATTTTAAAGAAAGGAGAATATTTATGGACAAGTTGTAATAATTTGTTGGCTCTGAGATGGAAGGATAAGCGTGGCGTGTATATGATCTCAACAAAACACGAAAGTGTAGAGATGGTTGAACACATAGACAAACAGTTTAAAAAAACAATGAAACCCAAATGCACATCCTGGAATACGATAAGGGAATGGGTGGAATTGATCGCCAAGATCAAATGTTGGCCTGTTTCCGAATTATGAGAAAAGTCATCAAAGGATACCGAAAACTGTTTTTTTATATGTCGGATATAGCCTTGTTCAATACGTACATTATTCATAGAACAAAACACAGACCAAGAAAGGAAACATATGTGGATTGCCGATTAAATATAGCGGAGGTAATTTTAAAAAATGTCCAATTACCGGACTACGGAAAGCGTGGAAAACCATCACTAGGTGAAACAGCTCTTCGACTCCAAGCGCAATATTGGGCCCATTTCCCAAACATATTTATCCGACGCTTAAAAAAAAGAACCCAACAAGGATATGCAAAGTTTGCTCTAAAAACAACGTGCGAAGCGAAACAACGTGGGAATGCACGAAGTTTAAAGTGGCTTTACATTTACCACAATGCTTTCAAAAGTACCATACCATGCCGGACTACTAATTTTTAGAGTTGTTAGTATTTTCTTATTCGTTCAAGGGGAGCATTTCTTCTTGTAATTAAATTTTTTGTTGAAAATATTTACTTTTAGGCGTCGCGTTACATTCCTTCTGAAGAAATCACACCTGAAGACGCCCAAGAAGATTATAATTTCTGTTTAAGCATTGTTCGTGTATAAATTAGTTTAGAAACTGTTATTTCTTGTCTATTATGCAGGACTTATAGTACTAATATTTATATTTTGAAGTATTGACTGTTTAAATAAGTGACCAGTAGTTGTTTCACCCGATCACGAGCCTCATAGTTAATTTCTTTTTCTTGAGTCTACCGAGTTTATTTGACCGGTGTGATTCGAAAAAGAAATAGAAAAACTATCGAGGTCCAATAACATGACAATGATTGCTTTTGACTAGACCGTGGGAAACCAGAGATCGACACGTCTGACCGGTACATATTACCGTTTGAAGACGTTCGAATTCGCGAATAGTAAACGGATATGAGAGAGAGTGAGAAAGAGCTAATAGTTTGACGAAAGCGCCGCGTAACGAGTAATTACTCGTTCGCGCTTGTCGACGACGGTGTAACGTCGCAGACAGACAGTTGATTCCAGAAACTCCTCCGTGACGGTTGATTCCGGAGAGTCGTCAGCAGCAGCTGATTTTAGAGAGTCCTCAGCAGCAGTTCGCACGGAGCGCATCGACTGTCGATCGTGCTCCTGTTATAACGAACAGTGCTTTTACCTTCAAACTAGCAAATTGTGAAACTGAATTGAGACTAACACACGGCAAGTCGTGTTGACTCTTCAGCACAAATAGCTACGCCTTTTAGTAATTTAGCGGTTTTAACCCTGAATTAGTACTGGGGCGAAAATCGGTGGGTTTCACCTGGTTTTCGCCACCTATTGTTATTCGACATGGGAGCGTAAGGGGTCCACTCCTTGGATGACCACTGGTCGGCGGAGCACTACGTTCGTTGGCGCGCTGTTATTAACTTAAGACCCGCTACTCGTTCTCGACCGGGAACCGCCTTGGTGACGAATAAAAGCACTCAAGCGCGACCGGAGAGTTTCGATATTGCTGTGTCGAGGCTTCCTTCACGACGCGGCGTGTTAAGGAAGACGGGTTATAACTAGCGTTGGTCCACTCTTACTCCACGTCAAGGCGTGTTGAGAAAGAAATGGTTAGTTCAGCCTCCGTTGTCAGCCACCGGGACTAGTCTCTAGTAACCGTGGAACTCCCCGCTCACGGAATCCATACAGGAGACTTACAACCTCCGCCTTGGTTTTCCGTTCGAGGCAATACGACTGTGCGGTCGTTGCAGTAAAGATTCCATTGCGTTAAATCTAGCCGACCGCCACGATTGTGTTTCTGAAAAAGACGGAACAGATCGGCCAAAACAGTCGACGCGTGGTTTACCGTATTTAAAAGCCACGCACCAGTACACGCATTAGCACACACAGCACGGTTACCGTTGCTGTTTAAGTGTGCACGTCAAACATTCCCGAGACAGAACGTTAATACGATTATCGTCTTTCAGGTGATTACACCCGTTCGTTCTTTTTCTGTTGTTCCAGAGATCAGAACCTAGGACAACCAGGCCCGCCGAAAGCCAGGCTACAAAGAAGGAATATTCTTGTACTTAGGCAAAATACTTTGTATTATACAAAGAAAAAAGGGTCTATAATAAACGACTGTCCTTTTCAGGACAGTCAAAGGGAATCAAAAGGCATATTGGTTTGGATTTCCCTTTACCCACTCTCCCTTCTCCGGACCGGAAGAGGAAGCTTCACTTCCTCCAATATCGGTTGGAGTTGGCCGATATTTTAAACAAATTTCAACTGAGATATTGTATACAAAATATGTATATAAAAAAGGAACAAGGATTAAATTAGTGTTGACGTCCACAAGAACAGTATCGCGTGGAACAAGTAAGCGTTTAGCTATATAACGGGTATCCGCACGTCGGCTTCTATTCTGATTGTCCCGCGCATCACGCTGCCCGTTTAGCGCGCGTCGTCCCCAACCGCTTGGGCACGGATTTCGCCGAGCTAAATGGTACGGTAAGGGGTTAATAATAGCTTGTTTTTCTGTTTCCGTTAATTCTCCGACAGTTGTGAAGCAAATCATAAACTCGACGCTTTGGTACTTTCCGGGACATTTAAGTATTGCTTTATCTGAATTGTTTCTAGGGGTATTATTGTGGGACCGCAAAAGTGTAGTCGGATTTTTGTGAGGTGCCTATCTATTTGATTTTGAATTAAACCTCGAGTTTTTGTTAACACGTTGAGCCCGGCGTCGGTCCCTGGGGACCGACAGTGGACTTTTCGTTTGGGCAGCGTCGGTCCCCATCCTAAATACCGCTTGACGCTCGCTCGCTGCCGGCTGAACGGAAAGGACAGTAATATCGGCGCCGGGCTCAACGTGTTCACAAAATTTTCTCATTTTATTCCGGTAGTAGGAACGTTCGATCACTGTTTTGGGCATTTGGTCTATATTTGATTCTGGAAACGTGTTCTGATTAACTGGGTAACCATTTCTGATATTATACGATGAGATCCGTGTCCCAGCCGATCTCTTCGCTATCGTCAATGCATGGCGGTGACGGTTCTTGACTAGCTTCAAGGAAATCGAAAGTGGTAGGTTCCAGAGTCGGAGTTTGTAATTGTTCCGGTGACCGTACATCAAGTTCAGGTAGTTCGTTTTCAAGTTGTATGGCTGCACTTGCCATGGCTTGTTGTAATATGTTTGATTCTTTCCGGACAAGAAACATACGACAGAGTGCGTCGGCGACTCGATTCTCTTTACCTTTTTTGTAAAAAAAAGTCGAAGTCTCCATATTAACACATTAGCGACGGGGCATTTTTATTAAAACTTTCCTATATTACAGGTGATTTTAATGATACAGAATTCCTTCAACACGTGTATACCAAAAATGTAATAAGTATTTTTCAGGAGTTATATGTGGATAATATTAAAATTTGTTTCTTGTGTGATACTTAGTGAAACAGTTCCCTTTGTGTAACGGTACTTCAGAGAACTTAGATATATCGGGTTTCGCTCCTCGTCCCATGTGCTTTGCATACTGAACATGTTCAAATCACGTCCAAATTTGTTCAAATCTTGCACGGCTCATAATTTTTGAAAATATTGGTGTTTGGACAAGCTGGACAGCTCAAGGGCATAATTTCGAACATTTCACGTAACATAAGTAAAGCAAATAGAACTAACACGTTGAATTTCATTTATTCCATATTTCCGGGTTGAAGGTCATTTGAAGGTCATGTTGTGTAACATCGTTGAACTTGTTTCGATGTCAGCTACAACATGCAAGGGCAAAATGTATGCAATCCCATTTAAAAAGAAAAAGTTGGTGGCCCTGAGAAAACATAAAAAATGACATTAAGAAAATATCATGATGGCAATGTGCGCCCCCCGAAACCCCGATATTTTGGCTCTTTTTACTGACGAGATAACATCTTCTACTCTGCCATCGTTGCGTCCACGTAATGTTTTAACTATTCTTATAATTTCTTTGGCCGGGTGTTAATTCTTCACCGTACCGGACATTTGCTCCAGATGGTTCGGTGTGATGTACATGACGTCTTTCCGGTCGAGAACGATCTTCGGGAGAACTGTCTCGAGCGTGGTGCACTTGATTTTGATTATGCCTATCTTTTGATGTCGAAGGGCGTTGGTAATTGTGTGACTCGTCTTCCGTTATGCAAGTCATCATGTTGACGTGCTTAGCTATGTCGTGAGCTCTGTTAGCGTTTTCTTTGTCCAGCTTCAAAATGTTGGTTTTTAATATTTCCTGATTTCTTTCCATAGTTATTAGCTTCTCCAAAATTAAGGTCAAATTGTCCACTGAAATTTCGGGCGAGACAGGCGAAACGGTGCGAGACATTTTACCTTTTACTCAGAACGACCTGTTGAATCTGTCAAGTACGTCTTCGCCTGTATTGTCGTTGTCGTCCGTTAAGATTCTAAGAGGTTCCCTATACTGGTGGAGTGCCAGTGTGACTATACTCGTTAAGTGCGATGCTACTAAATAGTGTGCTTACCACTAACGGGTGTAGTGTCGCGTATTTATTATGTTGGTACGTGGTTGCTCATGGGCTGACCTCCGTACTTTCGCGGTAGTTAGCTAACGAAACTTTGGGTGATTTCCTACATTCGACCGATCGTTTAAACTTTCCTTTTGAAACTGCTTTGCATACTGAACATGTTCAAATCACGTCCAAAGGGTCTAGCCGGTTAAGGGGGGCCAAAAGTGCCCCTAAACCAAATTGGACTTGCGATGGGTCATTCGATAGCTTATGAAAAAAACCAATCTGTGCCAAGTTTCAACTTTGTATCTCGACTGGGAGGGTAGTAAAGAGCAAAAAACAAAAAATCACGTTTTTGTTCAATTTCTTCCAACTGAGCGCATGAAAAATTTTGAAAAAAATCAGTGACACGTCAGTTAGCGATATACATATTATATAATTTTTTCGTGATTTGAGTGAAATGGTCCGGTGGTCCCCCGGCCCTCGGCCGCACCCCCCTATACTCAGCCAAGGCCGAGGCATCTACCGTCCCCGGACACTCCATGGGGGACCTAGGATCCCTCTTCAATGAACTGGAAGAACTCAACATCTTCTAGCTATTAGACGACATCCGCCGCATGGTCAAGGAACTCAGGTCGGCCTCCTCAGGTATCGAAAGAGTAAAGATCTTAATGAAATACGCACCCCTTTTTGAGGAAGAATGCCCCTAACACACCCACAGTCTTAACCTCATGATTTACAACACCCGCGGAATCCGGAACCACCTACACGAACTACACCACATCCTAGTACAGAACAACATAGACATAGCCCTCATTAACGAAACACTACTATCCAACAAACATAAACTCAAAATCCCTGATTATGCAGTACACCGAAAAGACAGAGAAACCAATGGCGGGGGCATAGCCATCCTCGTCAAACAGAGCATACCACACGAACTTACTTCTACACCTTCCATAAATCCGACAGAGACAGTAGCAGTCAAGCTTCAGCTTAAAAACAAAAAACTTACACTAATAGCCCTATACAACCCCCCAAATAACAGAATCAACACATCCAACATCAAAAAACTGTTCCACCAACAAGGGGACACCATCATTGGAGGTGATTTCAACGCGAGGCACCAACAATGGAACTGCGCCCGGAAAAACAAAAGCCGTGCCGCAATCCATAACTTGGTCACATACTCCAATATTAAAATAGTAACCCCCCCCCCCCCCCCCAGATCACAACTGCAGGCCTGTCTCACACAACCGCACACACAGCACGATTGATTTCGCATTAACAAATAGAGCAGGACTGATACGTGAAGTCAAAACAATAACCGCCAGATCCTCGGACCACGTCCCGGTCCTCTTTAAAATCTGCCCTAAGGCGGCACCACACCCCCCAACCCCCCTCAAATCGGACTACTCCAAAACCAATTGGGACCTCTTTAGAAAAGAACTAAACATAACACTCCAATCCGCCAAGCCGCACCTCCACTCCACCGCCGACATAGATGCCGAAATCTCAAATTTCACACAAGAGATCACATCAGCAATCTCAAAGACCACGCCACTCACACCCCAGCATCATTCCCCCCAATCACTCCCATCACACATCCAAGTATTAATTAAACAGAAAAACAGCCTCAGGCTGCTATGGCAATCCCACAGACTAAGACATCTCAAATCCTTGTACAACAGATACACAACATTAGTAAAATCAGAACTTAACAACTGGAGAAACCACCAATGGAACACGAGGCTAGCAAACGCAAACCTAAAAGACAATTCATTTTGGAAAATCGCAAAACACTTCAACACCAACAATACCACCATCATCCCCACACTCCAAAACACACAGCAAGCAGCGCGCAATGACAAAGAAAAAGCAAATATGCTTGCAACCTCCTTCGCAAGCATACACCAACAAACATCAACTAGAGGTAACAAATCATTCACACAACACATACACGCCCAAGTCTCCAAAGCCTTAACCCACCACATCACCCTACCACCAGCTAACGCCCCCCCCCCCCCCCCCCCCTTCAAACCAACCTCTCCGAAAGAAATCTACACAATTATCAGTAAGCATAAAACAAACAAAGCCCCAAGCAACGATAATATACCAAACATAGGAATTAAGAACCTCCCTAAAAAAGCCATAGTTAGATTCCACTATACAGTAAACGCAATCTTATCTCTTCAGCACTTCCCCCCTCAATGGAAATGCGCCAAGGTCATCCCCCTGCCCAAATCCAACAAAAACCCATCGTCCCCCGCCAACTACAGAGCCATCAGCTTACTTCCTACCCTCTCAAAAATCACCGAAAAAGTAATTCTAAGCAGGCTAAATGAAACACTACACGCACTCCAAATCATCCCACCCACACAGTTCGGCTTTCGAAACAAACACTCCAACACACATCAGCTCGCCAGAGTCACCAGCTTTCTATAAGAGCAAATGCTCCAAAAAAACACAACAGCCCTCCTGTTGCTAGACGCAGAAAAGGCATTTGACTCGGTGTGGAAAGAAGGTCTACTCCAGCAAATGCTAAAAAACAACATCCCGATCAACCTTTGTCAACTAATATACTCCTTCCTTACCGACCGTAAAATACAAGTCAAAGTAGGCACCGAACACTCCACCCTCGAGCAGGTAGTTGCAGGCGTCCCGCAGGGTTCGGTACTGTCACCTACCCTGTTAAACATATTCATTGCTCACCCCTTCAAAAACCTTCCGCCCCATATAAACATAGCAGGCTTCGCAGACGACCTTGCCATATACACAGCCAGCCCATCAATCCCCAAGACTCTAAATAGAATACAAAACGCAGCCCACCACATCACAGACTCACTCAGCAAGTGGAAAATGAAAATCAACACCACCAAAACAGAAATGGCATTGATCACCCTCAAATCCAAGACAACATCCTAATAAAAAACTCCCCCATCCCCATCCCCATCCCCATCACCAAGAAGATCAAATACTTAGGCGTGATCATAGACAGCCGCCTCACCTGGAAGCATCACATTGCATACGCCAACAGTCTGGCCCTTAAAAAACTAGGTAGATTCTACCACCTGCTGAGAGCACCAACACTCAGCAACAAACTAAAGCTCCTCCTCATCAAATCGTATATCAGACCGTCTCTCTGCTATGCCTCCCCAGTTTGGCATACCGCTGCAACCTCTCACATTCAGAAACTCCAAACCACACAGACCAAAGCCATAAGAATAGCTTGCAACTCTCCGAAATCCACCAATATCAAAACAATGCACAACACTAACAATATACCCCTAATTCAAGATTACACACACGCGATCACCGAAAAATTTCACATTAATCTCTCCAAGCACCCAAACACCCTGATCCAGCATATCCACACTCGCAACAAAACCAAATGGGGAGGCCGACCCCAACAGTCAAAAGACCCTAGATTAAGTCAAAATCCGCTTGTATAGTGTATACAAACAATGTAAATACCGCAACCTGTAAAATGTAAATATTGTAATATATCGCCACTCGCGGCCAACCTACTAACACCACTAACCTAGAATAAAGCCACCCTGCTAACCAACTAACCCCCCCCCCCCCCCCCCCCGCCCAACACCCATCATGCTCCAAGGTTTTTACTCAAACAAGTTTCCTTAAACACACACTATCCTATCCTATCTCCCACCATCACTTCCCGTAAGGTTAACTAGCATTTAAGATAGAATAAGGTTTCCGGACCGACATCTATAAGGCATAACTTTAAGTTAATTGTAAAAAACATATACAATGTATAATATTAGTACAATAAAGAATTTTTAAAGTTAAAGTTAAAGTTAAAGTGCGGTGGCCTCGCGGCAAAGTGTCAAGCTGTTGAAACGCTGCGGACTTTTTTTGTAGGTTCGCATCCCACTTAGGTTAATTTTTGTTGCATTACATTTTCGTAACTTCTAACTACATAACAACCGAACTATATCAATATCTGTTTACAAGTAGTTTAAGCACATTTTTTAAATATTTTAATCTGTACTATACGTAATTATGACTTTGGAGCGCATGTTTATCTTTAAATATAAGATATTTAAAAAATATGCTTAAACTATGTTTAAACTAGTTCGGTTGTTATATAGTTAGAAGTTAAGAAAATGTAATGCAAAAAAGATGAACCTAAGTGGGATGCGCACCTACAAAAAAGGTCCGCAGCGTTTCAACAGCTTGACACTTTGCCACGGGACCACCGCACCATTTGAAAATATTCTTTACGCTCTAGGCTCTAATACCACAGTAATTACAATTTTCTCTATTTATTTAGTTTCCTTAATTGCTATATTGCTTTGCTGCATGCAAAAACATAGATTACTGTGTTACATACGCGTCTTTCTCTATGAAAATTTCTTAAATTCTCGGAGTAACACCGGAAAGTCGCCCGGCAGTGCAAATAGAAAGCAGACAATCTGTCTCGGGCTTCCAACAATACCCCCGAAAAACAATGCATCGTTACCGGGCCCAGGGTGAGGCGCCTAGGCGCTTCGCGCCCGGGGTTCGGTAGCGACGCCGCTAGCTCCACCTTTTTTCCACCTTCCCGAAAACCACGTTTAAACCACTTTTTTTCTCGGTATAAATAGAGCAGCCCCTTAGGGCCCAATCGTAGTCACGTTCAAACAGCTTAAGGGGAATTGCTGAAGCCTGGGACAAGTTACCCATAACATCAAAGTCAGTTTCTCAAGTATCAACCGTACACCGAAACCGCAAGGTATCACCAAACATCATTGTAAAGGCCAGGTCTTTAAACAACAAGCAACAGTGAGAATATATTTAGATATCTTTATCAACCCTTGTAGTCAATAACTCTGACCTACCCTCTAATAATAGAATCATCGTTTGAGCACGATCCCGTGAGTTCACTCCAGCCGCTCGGAGTGTACAATCTTATAATAAGTTTACGAGCTGCGACTCAGACGGTACTCGCTTAGATAAAGTCAGTGGTGGTTACCAAGTAGATCCACCTTTACTGACGCGAATCTTAGGATTTGATATTAACAGGAGAAGGCAGAGGGGCTCACAACGCCGAAACTCCTCTCCCGGGTATATTAATTCGAGAGACGCCACAAGCAGGGTACTGAAATTCTACGTCGGTCCACGCACGCCGCGCCCCGGCTCGTACCAACTGCACAAACACTCATTTAATAGAGAATAATACGAAAGTTCGACCTATAAGTCAATCTGACACGCAAAAAACGCCGAAAAACTCGGTTTTTAATTTTTTTAACTACGGCGCACCTAACAAAAAAATTTAAAAAAAATTGACAGCAATACTATCACTAATACCTACTTACTCAAATAATATAATTATAGTTCTGCAACTCCTTCAATACAAAATCGGCATTTTTTTTGCGGTTTTTTATTTTTCACAGCTTGGATTTGCAACATAAAAATCTGAAAAAATTCTATAATATGTATATCGCTAACTGACGTGTCACTGATTTTGTTCAAAATTGTTTTTAACCCTCCTTAACCGGCTAGACCCTTTGAAAAGAATTTCGAAAACCGAGCGCACGGAGCGGGTCTCGCTAACATTGACCAATGCTTAATTATATTTGTAATATGAATTTGCAAAAGTAATTTACATCATTTTATTCACAAAAGTCCACGCAATGCGCAATATATAAAAACTGCCTAACTTTTACAGTTACGCCGTAAATCTTGCTCAAAGGATGAAAAGAGCGTTTTTCAAAATACTATTATATGTATAAGGATCACCTATTCGTTGTTACAAGTACAATTATGTGTTGCACAGTGTAATCAAGTTATCACGGTCTTAAATAGCTCCCCACTGTTACAAAGGCACGATCGCAAAGAATGTTAAAAATATATTTAATTTATTGTGTTAAAAATAAAATTTTTGTAATATTATCATACTATATACGTCAGAGTACATTATGTATGCATGTTATCTGCACAACCCTCATTCATGTAGATAATAAACTTTCCTCTGCTATAAAGTATTCTTCCTTGATAGCGAAGGGAAGTTTCCTTGAGTGATCCCCTTCTCTTTCCTTTTGAATTCAGGGATTATGTACGACTCTATGTAGGTGAACTTCACGAATTTGCAATGCGAGGATATTGAAATATATTTGCGTGTGGTTTTTAGTAAGGCTAGGAGATCATGTTTGAAGTCTTGGTTGTTTTATGTTTCCTAATCATGGGAAATTGAAGTTCATTGTAATTGAAAATTAATGTAAACCTCTTGCGCTGTCACTGATTTGGGCATACGTGTGACCAATGACTCAAAATGGTTTTAGAAGCACTTAAACATCTTACAAACATCTCTTTGTTGACTAAAATAAAATTTAAAAAAATTCCCCCGTCGAGAGTCGAACTCCCGATACTTTCCGTAGCAAACCAACGCCTTAACCATAGAACCACCGCTGCACTTGAAAGTGATGTTTTTCTTACGTCTTGACTTCCCGCACACATAAGAAGAAAAACGTATTTTTTTCAAAATGGTAAGTCCTAGAAAGACAATATATTATACATTTTTATTCGACTTAATGAGCACTACAAGAATCTGTAAATTTTTCCACTTTAGATGAGGTCGAAATTTTGACCTTTGAACCCGTTTTTTGGGAGCAAGGTCACTCATCTACGGCCAAATTTGATTGCGTTGTAAAACACTCGTCGAGACCTACAATTTGAGCTATGACTCGCCCAAAAAGCTGAATACAAAGTGAGACTTTCCCCTTGTTAGTAAGACGTCTCACAAACAAGGCATCACAAAATCCAAAGAAATAGTAAAACCACAAAATTATAAATATCGAGTATGAAACACACTTCAAATTATTTAACGCATTGAAGCATATCCCAATCATCTGGATACTGTGGCACCAAAGCAAGCTAAGGAAGGTGCTGAGTCCAACACAAAAGAAATCAAACTACAACTCACAATCCAACATTTCAACACAATTCTTCAATTAAGAAGCTGATTTAACAAAACATGGAACAATATGTGGACCACCAATAAAACAATGAAAATGCACAGTATAATATAAAGTTTTTACCTGGATATGCTTAATCCAGTATGCAGTAGAAATAAAAGATAATTTTCACAAGACTGAGGACTGGATATAGAAGATTCAATGACACATGACGCTTATACAAGAGAGAAGCTCATTTGGAATACTCGTCACATGTAAACAACTATACAAAGAAACTAGTAATAGAACAAAATTATACTCCCTAAAATTAGGTTCCTTAATAATAGAAATGTGCATGGGTAATTATTTTAAAACTATATACTTTATCCGCTTCTGGGTTAATGACCTTATAGTCAATGTGGCATTAATTTAGAAGAAGAAAATGGAAACTGTGGAAAATAATTTAGTGTCTAACACTGTATCACATTGTATTCAAAAAAGGGGTTGTTCATTTTATTTCTATTTGGATGCTACATTTTAAACACTACGCTACCAAAACAATTAAAATTAGGAGTCTGTAATTTCTAATAAAATTATTCAAACATGCAACAGTGCACTTTGTTAGATTATAAGTACCGTTATATCTAACACAGATAAATAAATCCGTTAATCAACTTGCATTCTCCAGCGACAATTTATATATATATAAATAAATTTATGAGTATGACTAAGCACATATTCAGTAGTCCTGCTGTTAATTAGTCCAAATTTAGTATTTGGGCTCATAGAATGAACAGGTTAGAAATTTTCGTAGAATTCGAATACTATATTCCAACTATTCAAAAAACATACAGCTATTACGCTTTGACAATATTTATGATATTGGGTATAATGAACGCGGCAATGGATGAAATTTGGAGTACTTTTGAAATCAAATACAATGCTAAAGAAAGAAGTTCGCCCGTAACTTCTAATAAAAGTGTAAATTTGCTTTAGCGTACAACGAAAGAATAAAATTGTATTGATATCAAAACATACTTACCGGCCTTCGCATGTTTTGAATCACGTTAGACGTCCTTTCAACCGTTTGGAAATCTGTGCCCTTTGGCGTCCACCTGTCTTTTACACCCCGACACGAAGATGGAAAATCCGTTCTTGTCCATCTTGCAAACGATCCAAATTTCGACTGTTATATTTTAAAAAATACCCATAACTGTTTCACATGCGGCGCTAAGATCGTAACTGGTAAGGTCACCGGCGGAACATCATGTTTGTAGGGTACAGAAAGTCCCTAGACTTTAAGGTTACTAGTATTGGCTTGGTGACGCGCAGAAGCGTTCAGACATTGTACCTGATGGTTGTTCCTTGTCTCTTTGAAATATTTTTGTTAGTTATATCAACCTTGGTATATTCTATACCCCACACTCAGAATGAAGGTAGTGTTATACACTACATTGGTGACCCCGACGTGATTCTGCGTCTTCACTGAGATACACCTTTGAGGAAAGGTTTTTAAGAGACCGGGGGAATCTTCGAGAACGCTCGGAAGCTCTTGTTGCCAAGCTGCTTCCCAAAGCCCTGCGGACTTTTGCCGACGTTTGCGGTAGTCTTCCTCGCCAGCGAGTTGAACTCGCTTCACCAGCTTACTGCTCTTGGCTCTGAGGTCAGTATATCGTCACCAAGGGGTACATTGGCAACACGTGGTGGCTGGGCCTCTTTGTTCATCGTGGCGACCATCTTTGTACCGAGCCTTGCGTCGCATCCTGAACTCCTGCTTGCTTCTGCCAGTCTTGCTACCTGCATTACGACACATTGACCATCGTCATCCTATTGTTCAACGACGTCCTGGAGTTCTTGGCAGCGTTTCGCCAGCATGTAAGGCTTTGAACGTTGCAATATTAATATACTGCACCTGCGTGTGCAATAGTAGCTTAATTTTGCAAGTCTTTGCACTGCATTATGGCTGACGAAGATAGGGTGCGGGAACTGGAGGAAAAGTTGGCTGCTGCGCTAGCGGATCTTGCTAGATCGCAACAGTCAGCAAACAATGCAACTTCCCCAGTGGCTGAGGCTGCGGCTTTATACAGACAGCCTATAATACCGTTATTCTGTCGCGATGATCCGCGGACTTGGTTCTTACAAACAGAAATAACATTAAGAAATGCTGGTACTCGTAATCAGGCCACAAAGGCTGATTATATTGCTGAGAAGCTTGACTTACAAGCCCTGAACGTTGTCTCAGAGTTGATGAATTTGAGTCCTACTCCGGATGATATTTACGACCGAGTTAAAAACAAGTTGTTGGCGACTTTTGGTTCCTCAACGGAGGAGAGGCTGTGTAAACTTATTAGGGGTCAGGTGGATACTAGCGGCCAACGTTAGTTCTAAATTCGTTGCGTGCGCTTAATGTCAATTGTGGTCCGGATATTCTGCGGTCAGTATTTCTTGAGCAGCTTCCTTCCAATTGTCGTGCTGCACTTGCGGTTCCAATATCACAGATATAGATACGCTGGCGATGATGGCAGACAGGTTCATGTACGCTAGTGATCCGAGTCTACACTCTGTAAATGCGGTTTCCAGTCAGACTCCTGCCTCAGATAAACATAGTGTGAAGGTGGCTCGTCTGGCTGCGGAAATAGCTCGTCTGCCTTCGGTAATAGGCGCGGAGGTAGCCAGATTAACGACTGAAGGCAGGTCAAGCTCGCGAACTAGATCTGTTTCGTGCCACAAGGAGTCCTCGTCCGAATAGATCGGCGAGTACTGAAGAGTCGGGATTATGTCGCTTGCATCGCAAGTACGGAGCACATGCTAACCGTTGATACAAGCCTTGCTCTTGGAGGTTCCGGCAGGGAAACTAAACCCTCCTCGTGCGATTGGAGCGAATTGCGAGGAGCATTTTTCTAAAAGGCTCCACATCCGTCATTGTGTCTCGGGAGTTGCTTTCCTGATTGATACTGGTGCTGAGGTGTCCCTCGTACCTAAAAGTTGTGCACGGGCACTTACGACTACTAATTTAAGACTGTTCGCGGCGAATAATACACCTATCCAGGTGTACGGAGAGACTGAATTAGCGTTAAATTCTAAACTTAAGAATACTTTTAAGTGGAAATTTTGTGTTGCGGATGTTCCTTATCCCATCTTGGGAGCAGACCTTCTTGAGCATTATGGCTTTACCGTGGACATCCGTGGCCGTAGGCTTATTGATCCTCACACTGGCACTGGCTTTCGGTTTTATTAAACAGGCTGTGTGTTTTACGGGCAGTGTTGTCTTGTCCAATAAGGTCAGTGAGCTGTTGTTGGAATTTCCGGAAGTCACAGGCCTTAAGCCTCCAAAGAAGATTGACTCTCCGGACGGTTTTCATCATATTATTAGAGCCATCATGTTATTAGAGAGGGTCACTGCCGATATTCAAGCAGTCCCTGGGCTAGTCCAATTCATCTTACCAAAAAGACGGATGGTACTTGGCGTGTGTGTGGCGACTTTCGTAGACTGAACAGTATTATCGAACCCGATAAGTACCCCTTGCCTCATGTTCATGATTTTGCTATTGCGCTTCATGGTAGATGCACTTTCTCTACTGTGGACTTACACGGGGCTTACCATCAAATCCCTGTTGCGCCTGAAGACATTCCTAAGACGGCTGTAACAACCCCTTTTGGTTTATTCGAGTACCTTGGTACTCCCTTTGGGTTCAGAAATGAATGTCAGACTTTCCAAAGATACATTAACCGCGTTTTGTCTGGTTTAGATTTCGTTTTCGTCCATTTAGACGATATTTTGATTTTTTCAATTAGTCCTGAGGAATATCTTAAGCATTAGAGAAAGGTATTCGAGAGGCTTAAACAATTTGGTCCGATAGTTAATTTAAATAAGGGTAAATTTTTAAAGACTGAGATTGACTACTTAGGTTATTCTATTAATAAGGATGGTTCCAGACCCTCAAAGGAGAGTGTTCAGGCGGTTCAGACTTTTCCTAAGCCAAAGACTGTTGTGCAGTTACGACGCTTCCTTGGGTTAATTAATACCTATCGGCGTGGCATTCCTCACGCGGCCGAGACGCATGCATCTCTTAATGCGTACATCTGCGGGTCCTCGAAAAATGATCAAAGTGAGATTTTTTGGACGCCCGAGGCAGATGCGGCTTTTGAGAAAGCTAGGAACGATTTAGAAAATATTTCGCTTCTTGGTCACCCTTCTGTAGAGGCAGAGACTCGTTTGGTAACAGATGCTTCAAGTTCGGCGATGGGAGCCGTGGTGGTGCAGCATCAGGGGGACGAATGGAAGCCCTTAGGTTTCTTTTCTCGTAAATTCCCTCATGCCCAGACGAGATACAGCACTTACGACCGTGAGTTGACCGCAATTTTCGAGTCGATTAAATACTTCAGACATTTCCTCGAGGGAAGAGAATTTTATGTATTGACTGATCAGAAACCTTTAATTCATGCTTTTAAGCAGCGTGCTGACAAGGCTTCTCCTTGTCAGTGCCTCGTCAGGGTTGATTCTGAATTAACCGACCTTCTACAAAATTCCGAGAAGCACTCGTTAAACATTAAGAGCATCGAGTGGGGCCAGGGCCACCATAAGGTTTATTATGACATTTCGGGGAATATTTTACGCCCGTATGTTCCTGAGGCCCTCCGTAGACGTGTTCTTGAATTTTTCCATACTCCAGCACATCCCAGTGCTAAAGATTGCCAGGCATCAAAGGTTACACGCCATGTTAAAAATGAACCTGGTAGTTTTGTTGCACCTGATGGTCGTTTTTCTCACGTGAATATTGATATTGTTGGTCCGTTACCTAATTGTGAACGTTATACTTACCTGCTCACAGTCATTGATAGATTTTCTAGGTGGCCTGAGGCTATTCCACTGAAGGAGACTTCTGCTCTAACCGGTGCACGAGCCGTTTTTGATAATTGGGTTTCTCGTTATGGTGTGCCCCATACTTTAACCAGTGATCATCTTGGCACAGTTCGAATCTCAGGTGTTCAAAGCCCTTTTGAGCATGCTCGGTGTTCAACGCAACCGCACGGTAGCCTTCCATCCGGCTGCAAACGGGATGATTGAGCGTTGGCATCGTGATCTTACAAAAGCCCTGATGTGCCATAAGAGTTCAAACTGGCTTCGCCAGCTCTCCACAGTAATGTTAGGTCTTCGAACGGCTGTACGTTTGGATACGGGAGGTTCCCCTTCTGAGTATTCGTATGGAACTACTCTTCGTGTTCTTGGAGAGTTTAGCTTGTCGGATGACTTTGCTCCGGATCCTCAGTTTTTCTTGGAAGAATTTCGCGAGCATATGCGAGACGTCAAACCAGTGCCGATAACTCATCGCTATAAGCCCCGGGTATTCGTTTTCAAGGATTTGCATACCTGTACACATGTTTTCCTTAGGGCTCCCCCGATCATGAGATCGTTTGAACGACCTTACACAGGTCCGCATAAGGTTCTGAAGCGCAATTCTGATCGTGATTACGTTATTGACCTAAATGGCGTACCCAAGGTCATGTCTACGGAATTATTAAAGCCTGCCCATTTCGTGCCTGAGAATTTGCAGCCTTCGGTCGTTCCATAGGATTGTTCTCTGCCTGAGAAGCTTCCGAAACCGAAACCAATTTTGAGGACGTATTCGAAGATCGGGGATCCGAATGCGATCCCAAAAAAGGTTGTGATTAACCCGAATGCAAACAGAGTAATGTTTACACTTTGATTCCTTTATTGGTGGCTGTTTATATATTTATATATTTTATTACTTTATTATTTTAAGTTCATTATTGTATTGCCTGTTTATTACCAGAGAAAAAATGTATGCGCTGTTGCAATTTAATGTTAGTTTTAAGACAAGATTGTTTACGCTCTGCGTGATTGATTAGTTTAAGTTATTGTCATAACTCGGAGGGAGTACTGTAGGGTATATACAGAAAGTCCCTAGACTTTAAGGTTCCCAGTATTGGCCTGGTGACGCGCAGAAGCGTTCAGACATTGTACCTGATGGTTGTTCCTTGTCTCTTTGAAATATATTTGTTAGTTATATCAACCTTGGTTGATAGGCGAGGGTTTTCGGCGTTGTGACCCCTCTGCCTTCTCCTGTTAATAACGAATCCGAAGATTCGCGTCAGTAAAGGCGGATCTACTTGGTAACCACGAGTCGATTCTATTATTAGAGGGTAGGTCAGAGTTATTGACTACAAGGGTTGATAAAGATATCTAAATATATTCTCACTGTTGCTTGTTGTTTAAAGACCTGGCCTTTACAATGATGTTTGGTGATACCTTGCGGTTTCGGTGTACGGTTGATACTTGAGAAACTGACTTTGATGTTATGGGTAACTTGTCCCAGGCTTCAGCAATTCCCCTTAAGCTGTTTGAACGTGACTACGATTGGGCCCTAAGGGGCTGCTCTATTTATACCGAGAAAAAAAGTGGTTTAAACGTGGTTTTCCGGAAGGTGGAAAAAAGGTGGAGCTAGCGGCGTCGCTACCGAACCCCGGGCGCGAAACGCCTAGGCGCCTCGCCCTGGGCCCGGTAACGACGTATTGTTTTTCGGGGGTATTGTTGGAAGCCCGAGACAGGTTGTCTGCTTTCTATTTGCACTGTTGGCCGACTTTCCGGTATTACTCCGAGAATTTAAGAAATTCTCATATCGAAAGACGCGTATGTAACACATGAAAAAATAATTATGTCCATGTTTCATTGCAAACGGATAACGGGAAAGCGTGCTATCCGAGATTTTTTTTATTATTCGCCTTCCCGCAGTGCGTGGCCGACAACCAGGCTACGCCCAAGCAAGACGTTAGACACGTACTATATAACTCTCAACCATCCTTGTCGCAGTAAGGACCGATAAATTCACATGGAACACAGGCTCTGGTGTTCTCGCGAAATTGTGGACTATTTGCGACTCAATAAATACAATTCATGTACATTGTACATTGAGTTAAATACTTATATGACAGGGATAATATTATACTATTACCATTTGTTCAAAGTAAATAGGATGGCATAAGAACTACTCGGCGTGTCACTATTTTAGCAAATGATAGATTAAATGGAAGATCTTTCAAACAGTTCTTGTATTTGACCTAAAAGATATTCCCACCTTGTTAAATTCCTTTCAAGTAATTATGGTACAGTTTGCTTTTTGACTCAATTACCATCATAAAACAATTTGATGTTACTCCTTGAGCCTAAGAAAAATTCATTTTGGGAACTAAACTCTCAGGGTTATCAATGTCTGCAAAAATCCTTGAATCACGCGCAATGGATGGCGAAGGCAATTTATCGTTTAAAAATATTTTTACTTCGTGAGGAATTTCATTCAAGTGCTGAGGAATATAACACTATTTGCGACATTTCCGTTTCCATTGTTACGATCAATGTAAAAATACGGTGCACGGCGCATTTTGGAGCTGAAACAGCGAGCAATGGCATTGTTTGATAGCAATATTTCTTCAAATATTAAAAGAAAAATGGTTAAAGCTTTAGAATCCCTGGATGATAATTGTACCCTCGATCGCAGTCCAAAACGAATTAACGCAAAATTGAAATGGAAGGTATTTCAGTATTAGTTGAACAATTCATTGAATATTTTGTAAGTAAAGAAACTGGAAGCGCACCGAACGAGAATTCGCCACCTTCGCGAAGGGCGTGATATTCGTCGCGATCGTCAGATGCCCAAAAACAATCGGGGGTCGCCCTGTCGTTAACGAGACAGTCCACAACGAATGGCGAACGTGAAAGGGAGTGCTCGTACGCGTGCTAGCATATTTTGTATTATCTAAATAAGTTCGAATTAAAACCATTTTCTGTTTGAAAAGCAAAACCCCGCTGTTTACCGTTTACACTTCTTCTCTTCCATTTACAAAACGAAATTCTTTTTTAAAAGATTCAATAGAAATACTATATTTCTTCATAACAGACAAGCGGTTGACATAATTTCTAAATTAAAAGATGTGAATGACACCGCGGAAAGAGCAGTCAAATTAAATTCAGACTAGAATAAATGTTTAACACAGGATGAAGAACAGAGACAGTTTGTATTACAAATAGTCACCGATAACCGTCATATACTCCCCGACGCAAGAAAAAGAACGTTGTCAAAAATATTGTAATATAAGGTTGCAATATAAATAAGATAATTGTTAATACAAATATTGTAATATAGATAAAAGATGTGCAATGTTTGTTATGTGCTATATTAATGTATCACACATAATAATATATTTATCAATATTTGCTAAAATATGCAAAAAATGTATTATGTAATTTGTCCTACATATGAGTTTAATAATTTTGCAGTAAAATTGGAAATAAAGGCACCTTTCTTAAGTGAAATAGCTGTGAATTTAAATCACGACATACATGCGTACCGTGCGACCGCGGACTACGGGACCGCGCGACCACGCATTTCAAAGTTTTAGAAAAACTTTTCCGTTATCCGATTGTGCTGAAATTGTGCAGAAATTATTTTTTCATGAAATAGAACCGTTTGCCGTGTTGCGTATGCATAAGCTCATACGATTTAGTTAAGAACGCTCGGCGACAGAAAGGCGCCTCGGAAGAGTTTTTATTTAACTTCCCAGGATACTTTCAGTGAATTCAAAATGCGTTTCCCACAGTCCACGTCGGTCCCACTTGACTTCAATTACCCAAACATCCCCAGACAGCCTAGCCTCTCCGGACCCTAAATGCATCTCCTACCTTTCACGTAAACAAACTAGACCTCCGACGAAGGAAGCCTATTCCTCCCACTCGCCCTATAGTTTCCTCCCATTTTTCCTCCCGTTTTCCCCAAAATCAAGCCCTATAAAAATGGACCCATTTTCCATCCAAGCCAGTGTTATACCATCTTACGACATCACAACGTTAATCTGTCCGAATAAGTCCACGCGTCTTAGGAGTGCGCCGCTCGAATTCACTGAAAATATCTAAGCTCATTTAAAGTGTCGTTCACCATTGTGATCTTGCGATAAATCAGCAATCGAAGCGGAGTGACCTTTCAACGAGTCAACGAACAATTCACTTCGTCGCTACTTAGGTAAGCGTTACACTCACACACCAAACACATTTGTGAAAGAGTCATTCATAGAGATTTGTTAGAATAAATTTGTAACTGTTCAAAAGGGGAACTTCAACATCTAGTGCATTTCCTTTACACAAATCAATCACAGCAACCAGCCCATCATAGATTCACTCTAACCGCTCGGAGTGAATCAATTAATAGTTAACGGGTAGCATCTCGATTCGTCGTCTCTCTCCGGTAATAACAGGTGACAGCAGTTCATAGGACCTGTCTCAAGCAATACGCGAGCGATGAAGTAACTGCATTGTTATTAACGGATGTCTGCTGCGGTATTAGGATCCCAGTCAGAACCCGGTCTTGTTTATCGAGAGAGGACGGTCAAACGAGGTACGCGACGCGATTCGATCATCTGCCAATAAGAATTAAAACTCGCACACTCCAGCTCGTAACAGCCGGGAGGCCAAAATTCCGAGGTCCAAAAATAAGGGCCACTCTAGTGTACACTGATAAATTAAATTGCATTACTCAAATCTGGTTTTTGGCTTGTTAAAGTTTAATGATAAGTTTATTATAATTAATCCAACAGTCCGGCTAAACATACACTTCACGCTGCCCCACGTGGTCTCAGTATACTATAGCCCGTTCCAACGAACCTTTCACCTAGCTCACGCAGCCCCCACTACGTTTTCTTCCCACCACTGCTTTATCCACGGCTTCAACTTGCCGCGGGAAAGAAACTTCATATATACGGTGTCGAAAAACTGCAACTTACAGAAAGATTTCTTAGTAGCTTCGCGTATTCATCTACCACATACTGATTATAATGCGGTTTAATTGTTTTGCCGGTTTCTATCACTGCCGTTCGAGTACCGCCCACGGCATTTGGCGGATATTAAAGCCATTGTTACTATTATTAAGGAAAGTGTTTCGAGCAAACAACGAACTAGTAGACTAAGGCAAACTTGTCATAAAAAATGTGCCATGCACATGTTTGGAAAAGTCAGGAATTTAATCCTAAACAACTGCAAGGAAATTCTGCTAGATCGGAGTGTCATAAATCATGTTATAAACTAACTACTGATACATGGTCAAATACTGGTACTTTTACCCTACGGTTATACCGTGTTGTTTCATTGTTTTCGGGATTTTCCGGAATTAATTAGAAATCTTAATACTATGGAATGTATGTATGAGTGTAGTAATTTATTTCAGAAATATTTACTTCAAAAGTTTGTTACAATATAAGTACAGTCCTACGTAGTCATGTTCAAGAATTTTCGGTACACCGTATATATTGATTCTGAGTCGCTTCGTCGGTGACGTCACATTCGGACTACGGCCAATAGCGTGTTCGGAGCAGGGAATGGTAGTGGGGACCTGCGCAGATCGAATGTAAACTCGTCGGAATCAGGTGAAAGGTTCGTTGGAACGGGCTATACTCCTTTATTCTTATGCCCCAACGGCCAAAAATGGTGGGACCCATCACAACAGCGCTCTCTGCTGGATATACTTTAAATTTATTCTTATTTTAACACGGCTCCACGGACATCCTAAAATTCTATTGTACTATTTAACATTCTTCCATAAGGTATTTAAAATTATTCAACTCGCTAATTTTTAGTATTAAAATGTCAAATATTGGAATATCCCAAATTAGAACAATAGGTTATTATCAGAGAATGGAAGTACATTGTAGCAGCCAAATATATTGAGATATTTATCTTACAATTGAAATGCAGATACATAAATTGAAACATACAATCGAAATATACAATTCTAATATAATGCATTTGAACATTATTTTCGGAATGATACAAGTTTACACACTGCAAACAAATAGAAGGAATAACGGCCACCCATCATATTTTCAACAATTAATTTTATATCTTAGTAACGAAAAAAGTACAATCATTTAATTATAATATCAAGGTGTAATTTATACACGCACGGGTTCGGTCAAAATCGACACCTTTTTGTTTGATACACCCCGAACGTTTCGGCGTTATATAAATAATATCTGGGTAATTATAAAAAGGACGCACCCCACCGATTTCAATGACCTTGAAGTACGCTATTGGGATTCTGAACAACTTTTTCCTATACATGTTACCGCCGCTCGGCGAATATAAGATAAGTTTAGAATATGTTTGAGGTCATATATGTTGTGAGAAGAAGGTTTTCAGATAGTTTTATCGGTGGCAGACGGTAGAGTGAGAGAATTGCATGCTCCGCTCGCTCAAAACAATATAGTCCAAACCAATACCAGTCCCAATTCCATATACGAGTCAATGAAGTTGTAAAACAATATTTTTTGGCCAAAAATCGACCCCTGTTTGCACGCGTGAGAGATTGGTTTGGACTAGATTATTATGTTTCCGTCCGCGCGACAAGTTACAATTAGACGTTTCTTTAACTGGTAAGTGTTCTTCATAGATGGATTAAGCCCGACACAAGCAGCATCACACAATGAGACAACATGTATAATTCTAATTAAACAGGTCCAACATAAATTCCTCCGCTTTCTTGTTAATTTATTTAGATTTCTGTATTGTGAATTTTATTTTGATACTTCTTGCCATAATTATGGACCGTTCATGGCTTATTTCGGCGTTGATACTCTTGAGAATCGTCGACAGTGCGCGGACCTTTTGCTCTTATTTACAATTCTCATCGGTGTATATTAAAATACACAACTATTCACATTGATTAACTTTAATGTTCCTTCTAGACGTTTAAGAGAATCTTCTCCTTCCTATATTAACACTATTTCTGCTAAAGATGTCAAAAAACGCCTTTTAAATTGTAACCTGAAATTACTTTTTAAGTTTAATCATTTTTACCCAATTGAATTGTTCACTCTTCCTATAATGATCGTTAAATTAAATTAGCGGTACCCCCCCCCCCCCACCTTCTCCTGAATCTAAAATACTTTTGACTTTCAAGAGTATATAACATTTTCTAATCTTAAATCATTTTACCCATACTTATCGACCCCATATGGCAACACCATTTCAATTCTAATTTAAATTCGGGAATCATCATATCAGTTGTAAAAGAAGCTGTTTCCCCGCTATAAATTTTAGTGATAACTTCTAAAAATAATTGAGCAACGCCATAACACTGGTAATTACTTCTATTTTATAGATTTTTTATTGTAATTTATTTCTAATTCCAAGGATGTCCAGAAGTTCAAGAAACAAGAATGTACTGGAAGAAATAAATAATATATGTAAATGAAGGGTCACAATCTAAAAGTGAAGAGGAGTTACATGAATTTTTCGAAAGTGATGATGCAATCAATAGGGAATGTGAGAATTATACGTTTTAAATTGATGATGAAGAGGAAAATATTTTGAATACAAGTCGAAGACAAAAGAGAATGAGGTTGCTGGCAGATTCTGAAGACGATAGCTATGAAGACTGAAAGTTTGCTAATTATAATAATATTACAATTTTTTATTATACTTCCGAGTACATTGTCCAACACAAAAGAAAAATTTGTAACAACGAATGCGCGATTTTTATAAATTTTGACGCGCTGAAAACGAATCCGCAAACCTTTTTTTCCAGCAGCTATCGTTTTCGAAAAAATAAATTTTCAAAAAAAGGTACTTTTTTTGTCTTTGAACAAGATTTGTGACGTAAGTATATAAGATAGACAGATTTTATTTGTTGCAAAAATTTCTGTGGATCATTACGAATTAGATGATATGAATTACTTTTGCAATATGAATTTGCAAATATGTTTAAACATTAGTTAAAATTGGCGAGACTCGCTACGCGCGCTCATTATTCGAGATTCCTTCCAATTTTTCGGAAAAATTAGATCTCTGAGGGGGATTCCAATTACTCTACGCCATAGAGTAGACATTCCTCTTTGAAAAGCACTCCAAAAATATGCAAAGCAAACTTTGGTGTCGTAAATAAAAACCAAAAAGTCGAGGAAGTCATGGACCGTCAGCAGTGATTCTCAGACGCCACATTTATGACGGGCTCCACTCCGGCATGTGTCCCCAAGCGCTCACGTGGGCTTAAACTAGTTTAAGCATAGTTTAAGCATAGTTTAAGCATATTTTTTTAAATATATTTAAAGATTTATATTTTTTTTATATTTAAAGATAAACATGCGATTAAAAAATATGCTTAAACTACTTGTAAACAGATATTGATATAGTTCGGTTCTTATGTAGTTAGAAGTTAAGAAAATGTAATGCAAAAAAAATTAACCTAAGTGGGATGCGAACCTACAAAAAAAGTCCGCAGCGTTTCAACAGCCTGACACTTTGCCACGGGACCACCGAACCACTTGAAAATATTCTTGACGCTCTAGGCTCTAATAGCACAGTAATTCCAATTTTCTCTATTTATTTAGTTTCCTTAATTACTATATTGCTTTGCTGCATGCAAAAACATTGATTACTGCACAAACACTTATTTAATAGAGAATAATACGAAAGTTCGACGTATAAGTCAATCTGACACGCAAAAAACGCCGAAAAAACCGGTTTTTAATTTTTTTTAACTACGGCGCACCTAACCAAAAAATATAAAAAAAATTGACAGCAATACTATCACTAATACCTACTTACTCAAATTATATAATTATAGTTCTGCAACTCCTTCAATACAAAATCGGCATTTTTTGCGTTTTTTATTTTTTACAGCTTGGATTTGCAACATAAAAATCTGAAAAAATTCTATAATATGTATATTGCTAACTGACGTGCCACTAATTTTTTTCAAAATTTTGCATGCTCACAGTTGGATGAAATTGAACAAAAACGTGATTTTTCGTTTTTTGGCCTTTACTTACCCCCCCCCCCCGTCCAGATACAAAGTTGAAACTTGGCACAGATTGTTTTTTTTTCATTAGCTATCGAATGATCCATGTCAAGTCCAATTTGGTTTAGGGGCAATAATAAAATTAAGAAAATAAGGATAAGAAAAATATAAAACGGGAGTTCAGGCCAGTTTGAATATCGTTGCGCCCCTCGTTTCCGGCGGGCGAAAGAGGTTGCGTTAGTCGCAGGGGGCTCTGTCTCCCCGAAGTGCGTTTCCAGGGGGCAGAGCGAAACTCCTTCTTCTGCCGACTGTGACACACGACGCACGTAGAGATTTTTGCGGAAGCCACGGAGGTTCAACGATACGATTTGGTGATGTTCCCTTCCAACACGGGAGGAGAATTATACGCGGGCACGGGCCCAGGTCGGAGATTTGCAGCGTATCATCGGTCAACGGTGATAGTGCAATGAAGAGAGATCGTCGCAAACCGCGGACTTACAATTCAATCCAGCATCCTTACTGATCCGACACCCGGCGAACAAATAAATATTTGGTGTTCTCGACTAAGATCGAAGGGGTCGCGAACAGCGGGTATTAAATTATTCAATGTTCCTGTTAAACATTGTCGCGGGATCCAACGCGACCTTTCTAGAGACAGATCAGATAAAGGTATATAAAGTCTCAGCTATAGCCCAGTTCAGGGAACCTTTCACCCGGCTCGGACGAGTTTACGTTCGATGTGCGCAGTAGGATGGCCTTCGTTATACTTGATGAAATTTTTTTTTTCGAATTTTTCTGATGGCGTCCGCTCAATGGTCCCATTTGATGAAAAAATGATTATGTCCAAGTTTCATCGCAATCGGATAACAGGTTTTTTTTATTATTCATCTTCTCGCAACGCGCTGCTCTTTAAAGCGCGCGGCCGCCGGCCGGGCTACGCCTGTGAAAGAGGTTAGACCGGTACTATCTGGCAACCATCCTTGTCGCACTAATGACCGACGCATAGGCGCAAAGGAACATCGACTCTGGGCTTTTCCCGCTACACTGTGTATTATTGGCGACTCAATAAATACGATTTATGTGCATTGTGCCTTCAGTTAAATACTTATATGACTGTAATAATACTATTACCATTCGTTCAAAGTAAATAGGACGGCTCTAATAACTGTTCCGTACATTGCTATTGAAACAAATGATAGATTAAATAGAAGATCTTTCAAACAGTTTTTGTATTTGGCTTATAAGATTTCTCAACATTATTGAATGGTCCTGTCATGTAATTACAGTTTGCTTCTTAATTCTGTTACCATCATAAAACAAATTGATGTTATTCCTCGAGACTAAGGAAAATTCATTCTTGGAACCAAACTCCAAGGGCTATCAATCCCTGCGAAAATCCTTTTCGCTCTATAAGGCATTTTGTTAAAGGATAATCATAAAACAGCATAGACCTTTTTATTACACCTATATGAAATAGATAATCTTAACGTATTTTTACAAAGTAATTTAAAAAATAATCAACCGCGTGAAGATTATAAGGAATTGTTAGAATTGTCGCTTCTAAATCTTGGAGATGTACCGAATCGGGAAACATCTTTTCGAAGACCGGGTGCCATGCATCACACGCGATGGATGGCAAAGGCAATTTATTGTTTAAAGATATTTTTATTTCGCGAAGAATTTAATTTAAGTGCCGAGGAATATAACGGCATTTGCTACATTTGCATTTTCATTGTTAGGATCTATGTAAAAGTGTGGTTCCGCGCGCCTTTTGCAGCTGAAGCAGCAAAAGTGGATTTAGATTATTTGTTTAAATATGGTATTATATAATGATGTTGATGATACCATATCGCAGGTCGCAATAAGAAAATTTTCAAACCATTTATGGTATTTAAGTCTAGAGTTTGTTCAAATGTGCATACAATTTATTATATAACTTGACCTACATATGAGCTTAATAATTTTGCAACAAAATTATAAATAAAGGAACCTTTTCTTAAGTGAAATAGCTGTTAGTTAAAATCTCGACGTACATGCCGTAGCGCGCGGCCGCGAACTACACGGCCGCGCGGTCGCGCGTTTTTGAGCAATAATAAAACCCCAGTTGGCACCCTTTCCCGTTATCCGATTGCGATGAAACTTGGACATAATCACTTTTTCATCAAATGGAACCATTGGGCGGACGCCATCAGAAAAATTCCGATGTTGAAAAATAACGGCCACCCTAATGGTCACACATGCGGGCTCAGCATGGCCCAAAATACTACCCCCGTACCGATACTAGTGGATGGAGTTTCTTCGCCGGGAAAACTCCGCTCTCGCAGTTACGCCCAGAATATGCTAATATATATATCGCATATTTTGGGCTAAAAAGTTAGTCTTTTAGTTTCACACCATATTCAGAGTCTCGGCATAAGTTTCTGCCTAATTCAATTATTATCACGACCGACACGGTTATGTGATAATCCGGCTCCGTACAATCAACATAACTATACGTACCAACGGCGGACTTCGCTATATTTCCAAACAAGTTTATTCCCTGACAACACAAAAAGAAAGTATCATTTAATTCTCCATTATCTTACGGAATAATCACTATTTCTTTAATACATTTCCCATAAATTTGTTATGCGGAGAAAAAAGTCAACATGGGGCCCTTAAAAAATAAACCCGACCAAGAAATTGGTATTCCATGTCAGGTGTTTAATATTAAAAAATATTTTAATCCACTAGAATCCAAAAGAATTCAAAACTTCGATAAAACATTCCAGTTATTTCCGTTACGCGCCGAATCTTTGAGGGAGGGTTTCACCCCCTTAAACTCAAATTCCGCAGATATAAAAAATACGGGTCCCTTAGTTCTTTGAGTATTATAACATATCTGCAAATGATCAAGATCGGAGGGGGACACCTATGTAGGCTTCCTTGTTAGTTCTCATTGTTAGACATAGATAGATAGAGTTTAGCGTCGGAGCTAAAGCTAAACAATGGTTGTCTGTCTATAACGTCTCCATATTCATATATATATATATATATATCAACAACAACTATATACATAGTTGTTTGTTAGATTCAGCCTACACAAGGCCTACCCTTGTGACGATGCCCGCGTCACAGAAGGGCCTGAAGGACCATAAACCCCGTGGCGGGGGTGAGGTCCTTACCTCAAATTCGTCCACTACCGCCCAATGCAGGACGAATTTACGATACTGGTGTTCGACCCCTCGCGGGACAGCCCCGATATCGAGCAGTGAACGAGAGATGTGGACCGGCTAGTGAGACGATACGGATGTGATGATGATCATGTTATCAGGTCCATCACCCGTGGTCTCAAGAGACACGCACGGCGCGTGTACGACGAGGAGCAGAGGAAGGACCACACTTGGGAGTCACTAAAGCAGGTGTTGGTCGAACACTTTAGGAAGACGAGGCCGTTCGCTCGTCTTCTACGACAGGCAGTCCTGTACACCGCCAGACCCGGCCAGAAAATGGGCGACTACTCTTTCGAAAGACTGGCAAAATTTCGGGCTCTGGAGTTGGAGATACCGGACGAGTGGTTGAAAGACGTGGTTATCGACGGTATCGGGGACGAGATCATCGCACGAACAATTCGAGCGAAGGGGTGCAAAACCGCCAACGAGCTCTATGCGGTAATGTGCCGCATGGGCTCGATGCCGCAAGCATCCCCAACCGCGGACGCCCCGCCAAGACCACCTCAGAAGCCGAAATTTGTTTCGGCGAAGCCGGCGGAAGCAACGGGAGCCGCGGGGACCGCGAGAGAATCGGCCAAAGGGCGACAAGAGGAAGACTGCTGGACACGATACACGATACACGAGCCACCTGCGACGTTTGCCGGAACAAGGGGCACCTGTCTAGGTTTTGTCAGTTGGCGCCCCGAGAAGTGAATGCGGCAAAGGTGAGTCGAATAGTCGACAATATGTATTTGATGCCCGCGAGAATCAGCGGACACGAAATCATGTGTCTCGTGGACACCGGTAGTTCGAGCACCCTGATTCAGAAATTGATAGCAATTCGAGTAGGCCTCGGTATTACCGAAGGCAGTAGTTTTGAATTAAGGGGATTCTCTGGTGTCGGCACGCACAGTAGTCTGGTCGCGGAAGTATAGTTGAAAATTATGGACGTGAGCGCGCGCGTACAAGCCATCGTAGTTGAAGCGAACGAGATGGCTTACGAGATGATTGTCGGTCGGGACTTCCTCAATCAAGAGCACGTTGTGATGATTAAGGAGGGCGATCGCATCGTCATCAAGAATGCGGCGCGATCACTATTATAAAAATATTATGGACGTATCCGCGTCAGAGTCGGTAGAACTCGCGTTCGGCGACGTCGATGAAGAGAGCAAGAGACGTTGCGAAGAACTAATATCCGTGTATTCGGATTGCGTTTCGACGTCTATGAGGACTCTCGGGAAAACGAAGGCCGCGACCATGGAGATTCGCTGTACGGCGGAAACATCTGTAGTACATCATCCCTACCGCCTAGCCGAATCGGAATGGATGGTGGTACGAAAGATGATACAGGAGTTGTTGGACAATGGGATTGTGAGGGAATCAGAATCGCCGTATGCAAGCCCGATTACTTTGGTTAAGAAGAAAACCAACGACTACCGATTGTGCGTGGACTATCGACGACTTAATGCCATCACCGTTAAGGACCGATACCCCTACCGCTAATTGAAGATCAAATTTATCGACTGGGAGGCAGTAGGTATTTTACGGCGCTAGACTTGGCATTGGGATATTATCAGGTACCCATGGGCGAGGACTCTATTGTGAAGACGGCCTTTGTCACGCCGGACGGTCACTATGAGTTTTTGAGGATGCCATTTGGATTAACAAATGCGCCTGCCGTATTTCAACGTCTGATAAATACGATGCTGGGACCTTTGAAAAATAGTGTCGCGATCCCGTACATCGACAACATTATAATACCATCCACGACCATCGAGGAAGGATTGGACCGGTTACGTCTGGTGTTGGAGAAACTGCGGGAGCATAATCTGACTCTAAAATTGAGTAAGTGCTCGTTTCTCCAAACCACCATCGATTACCTGGGACGGGAGTTCAGTGGACTGGGCGCAACACACCCTGGAGGAGTGTTCCTCCTGGGCTGCAGAGCGTCGACTCCTTCGTCTAAGCATCGGACCGGACCTCTCGCTGCGAGCCGTCGTCAAGGCGATGGTGAGCAGCGAGAGGTCATGGGGGGTGGTGGCCTCCTTCTGTGAACAGGTAATGTCACGGAAGGAGGCCGCGGAAAGGGCCCGCGAAGCCGCGGACCCTGAAGGAAGGGGGCGAAGGCGAGGACGAAGGAGGGGACGAAGAGCCCCGCCACTTGCCACGTCGGCTATTTAATAGCCGGTGCATTATTATAATAATATTCCAGGCAGCCATGAATGGTGGTTCCGAGGTGGGGGATGCAGTGTCGTGGGCGCGCTGCATCCCCAAAAATAAAAAATTGAACTGGCCCTTCTGAGGGCCGGGCGTTGGGACCCCGAGCAGAGTTCTCTAGAGGGCCTCGGGGTCCCCAAAAGCGCCAGGGCTGGAGTCCACCGAGGGGTTTTAGCCGGCAAGAATCCGGCACTACCCCGGCCTCCCCCCCCCAAAAGGGAGACCGGGGTGTCTATGAAGATATCCCCTCGTATAAAAAAATAAATAAAAGGTCAGCGGAAGGTCGAAGCAGTGTTAAAGATGCCGAGCCCCACCACGGTGAGAGAATTTCGACAGTTTCTGGGACTGGCTGGGTACTTCAGAAAATTTATGGAGAACTACGCGACCATCGTGACACCCTTAACGGTTCTCACGAAGAAAGATACCAGATGGGGTTGGGGGGACGCCCAGGAGGGTGCCTTCCAAAAAGTTAAAAGGGCATTGACGATCCGACTGGTACTGGCTATTTTGAATAGCAGTTTACGGACGAAATTGCACACGGATGCCAGTTCCTTGGGTGTTGCTGCAATCCTGTTCCGATTTACGGACGAAGGGACGCAGCAGGTACTCGGGTACTACAGCAAGCAGACTACCATTGACCAACGAAAATACCATTCCTATGAGTTGGAAACAATGGCAGTAGTGTTCGCGTTACGTTACTTTCGGATGTATTTGCTTGGATTGAATTTCAAATTGGTGACGGACTGCAACGCGCTTCGTACTACGTTTACGAAGAAAGACTTAATACCGCGTATCGGACGATGGTGGTTAGAAGTGCAAGACTTCACTTTTGAAATCGAATATCTGCCGCGTGTTAAGATGCAGCATGTGGATGCACTTAGTCACAACGCGGTGAAACCAATCGAAATATACCCGATGGATATCACGGAGGCTGACTGGATCTTGGCCGCGCAGTTGCAAGACGAACAAATCAGCCGGATCCGGAGGATATTATTGGATAACGTGCGGAATAATGATACCAAGCAATACTTTGCGAACTATATGCTGAAGAATGGCAAGGTATATCGACGGTTGGAAGGGGGAAAGAAGGCATGGGCCGTACCACTTGCGGCACGCTTCCAAATTTGTCGGTTGTGTCACGACGATGCTGGCCACATGGGACTGGAGAAAACCCTTAGGCGCATTCGTGAGAATTACTGAAGTATATTGTGGCCTGTTTAAGCTGCAACTATTATAAGCGCACGGCTGGCAAGGAACAGGGAAGGTTGTACCCCATAGAGAAGACTCCGGTATCGTTTCATACCCTCCACATCGACCATGTGGGACCCCTTGAAACGAGCCGGAAAAAGAACAAGTACCTACTTGTTATTGTGGATGCCTTCGCCAAATTTACGATCATTGAGGCGGTGAAGGACACGAAGACAAAACGTGCAGTTAAGATATTGTTAAATGTCATCCACTTATTCGGTGCGCCGCACAGGATAATTAGTGACCGAGGGATCGCGTTCACGGCAAGGATATTTAAAATATTTTGTACGACATACGGCATCAAGCACATATTAAACGCCGTAGCTACCCCGCGGGTCAATGGGCAATGCGAACGGTACAATCGGACAATTGTTGCGTCTTTGGCTCCGACCACGGCGGGGAGCGATCCCGACAGGTGGGACGAGAGCGTAATGCAGATCGAAAGCGCAATGAATACAACATTTAATAAGGGAATTGGAGCAACGCCGACGGAGGCGTTAATGGGGTATAACGCGAAGCAACCGGCGGTAGCTCGTATATTACAAGAAGTGCAAGCCGAAATTCATCGGATGAATTTGCGGGAGCTTCGTGAACAAATTTCGGAGCATATCACGGAAGATCAGCGGAAACAAAAGGAACGCTATGATCGAACGAGACGTGATGCGAAGAAGTACGACGAGGGGGGCGTGATCATGGTGGCAATCACGAGCGAAGGAACGACGGGGGACAGCAGGAAGCTTCACCCCAAATTTAAGGGTCCGTTCCGGGTAGTGAGAGTCCTGTGGAACGACAGGTATGAGGTCGAAGATCTGCGAGAAGGCGGTAGACGCGCTACAACCGTAGTGGCGGTCGAGAGGTTGAAACCTTGGGTTGCAGCCATTGAATAACGGGAATGTGTACCACTGCCTCCACGATGGGAGTTCGATTGGAATGTCACAGCAAGGACATTCGCCGCACCTGTTTGAATTGCCTGGGAGATTACAACTCTGGTCGTAGGCAACAGTTGCAACTCTTGGAAGAGGTTGGTTGTTTCCACCTGTTTGGATTGCCTTTTTTTTTTCTCGAGGGGAAATCTTTGATAGACACCCCGGCCTCCTTTGGGGGGAGGCCGGGGTAGTGTCGGATTTCTACCGACTAAAACCCCCCGGTGGTCATCCTCAGGCGTTAGGGGGAGTACCCGGGAACACTTCGTATTGATCCGGATACCCCCCCCGCCTTGCCCCCTGAAGGGGGGCCAATCCACTATTTGGGATGCGGTGCGACCACAACACCGCATCCCTCTACCTCTGGGGCCACCCTATCGGCTGCCTGGACCCCAATCCAGACAGCCTAGTGGCCCCGACGACTCCGACGGTCGCCGCGTCCGGTGCCGGAGGGGAGACGTGTACGTCTCCGCCTTCAGCCCCTACCCTCTGGGTCCGCTGCCTCGCGGGCCCTTTCCGCGGCCTCCTTCCGCGACATAACTTGTTCGCAGAAGGAGGCCACGACTCCCCACTCCTCTTCGCCGCCCACCATCGCTTTTACTACGGCGGGCAGCGAGAGGTCCCACCCTATGATTATCCGAAGGACTCGGCGCTCCCCTGCCCAGGAGGGACACTCCTCCAGGGTGTGCTGCGCCGAGTCCTTCTCTTCACCGCAGTGATGACACTGCGGGGACGGCTCCCTTCCGATCTTGTGCAGATACTCACCGAAGCACCCATGCCCGGTGAGTACCTGTCTTAGACGGAAGGTGAGCCGTCCCCTCCTTTCCAGCCAGCGCTGGAGGACCGGCAGGATGTCCCTGACGGTCCTTTCCCCGGAGCCGGGCTCCTCCAATTGGCTGCGCCACCTTTCGACGGTGCGCAGCCCCGCCCGGCTCCTGCCGGCCTCCAGCTCCGCTGCACGGTACTCAGCCGCATCCGGCGTTTCTTTGAGGGCCGCGGAGATCCTGTAGACCTCCGCGGTTTCCTCCGCCTTGAGCTCCCAACGGGGAGAGCACCCAAGCAGGGACGCCGCCCTCAGGGAGATGGTGCGGTACCCCCTAGCGACCCACGCGGCTAGGGGCCTTTGTGCTCGGGAAAGGAGCTGGCGGTTACGCTTGCTCATCCCGAGCGACCCCGCCCACACGGGTGCACCATATAGGGCGGCACTCCGCACCACCCCCTCGTACAGGCGGCGTACACCCGCCTGAGGTCCCCCCACGTTGGGCAGCAAGCGGCCCAAGACCGCCGCTGTCCGTTCCACTCGGGGCACCACCTCTTCGAGGTGGGGCCCAAAGCTCCGGTGGCTGTCGAGGGTGACACCCAGATATTTCATCCGGGTGCCCACCTCGACAGCCACGCCTCCCACCGTGACCGGTGTCTCGGGGGGGGGGGGCCCCTCCTGACCCCGTCGAAGAACCACATTGCCTTGGTCTTCGACGGGGACACCTCCAGGCCTAGCCGCCTTATGGCGGCCACCACGCATTCCGCACCGCACTCCGCCAGACGGAGAGTGCGGGCGTAATCCCTCCCGGAGGTGACCACCAGTGTGTCATCTGCGTAACACACCAGCGCCACCCCCGGGGGAAGCGCACACCGCAAGACGCGGTCATACGCAAGGTTCCACAGGGTCGGGCCTAGCACCGAACCCTGTGGGACACCGCGCCCGCTAGGGCGTTCAGCCCTCCCGTCCCGCGTCGGGTAGCCAATGGACCTGTCCTGCAGGAAGGAACCGACTATCCTGCGCAAGTAGGGAGGCACGCGGTGATACACCAGCCCCTTCCTAATCGCCTGCCAGGGGACGGAGTTGAAAGCGTTGACGATATCGAGCGATATCGCCAACACAACTCCACCCCCCGGGGCCGACACCGCCGTCCCGGCGAGGGAGCGCACCCGCTGGATCGCGTCCAACGTGGAGCGCCCCTCCCGGAAACCGAACTGGCTGTCGGCCAGATCGGGCCCCACCCCGGACAGGTGCTCGGCGAGGCGGAAAGCTATGATCCTCTCGAGGATCTTTCCCGCCCCGTCGAGCAGGCATATGGGCCGATAGGCGGAAGGGCTGTCGGCCGCCCTCCCTGGTTTAGGGAGCAGCACCAGCTGCCCCCTTTTCCAGGCCCCCGGGAAGACCCCCTCTGTGAGGCAGTCCTCCAGGAGGCGTCGAAACCTACCCCCCAGGACCCGGAGGGCAGCCACGAGCACGCGGCCGTGGATGCCGTCGGGACCCGGGGCGGTGCCTCGGGCTGCAAGGCGGCGCACCGCCCTGTCCAGCTTCTCGCTGCCGATCCCAGGCACAGGGACGCGATCATGTCGCGCCCCCTGCTCCTGTGTCCGCCTTCGAGCCTCCTCCTCATCCTGAGGAAAGAGGTTATCGACGACGGAGTCCAGGAGCTCCGGTTCCATCGACTCGGTGACCGGGGGGGGGCCCACGGGCGGATCTTATTCAGAACCACCCGGTATGGGCGACCCCACGGATCGCGATCGATGGTGGCGAGGAGCTGGCTCCAGGCCTCCGCCTTGGCCCTTAGGACAGCCCCCTGAAGGGCTCCCCGGGCGTCCCTGTACGCTTTGTACAGGGACTCCTCCTCCTCCGCGGTGGAGCTTGCGCGCCTGCGGGCCCTGAGGTACGCCCTCCGCGCACGCGTACTGGTGTCCCACAGGTCGGAAATTTCCGACGACCACCAGTACGCGGCGCGGGGCGAGGAGGCCTTGGCCCGGGGCATGGCGGTGTCAGAGACAGCCGCCATAGACCAATAACTTCCTTAGACTCGGCTAACTTTTTATTGTCGCGTTGTTAACGTAGCAAAAGCGTTGATACCAAATGTTCATCTACGTTTCTGGGCACTACTTTGATGTTCACTATAATATAGGTCGTTTTTTCTGTACCTAACATATTGTTTGTTTTTTCATCGTGTTTTTGATTTTTACCTGGCCATGTTTTATAAACATTTCTTTGCCTTTCTTTTCAATTTGTGATACAGACATAAGGTTTTTTCTTAAGTTTGGTACATAATAAACATTCTTTAAAACGACTGTATTTTCTTGATTTCCTACATAAGTTTTTAGATATATGTCTCCTATACCTTGAGCTCTTAAGGTCACATCACTTTGTTTATTTGGATCTCCAGCTGTATTAATAGTTTCTAGGTTTATCTCATGAAAGTTTTTGAACCACTGTCTGCGTTTGCTCACGTGGTGTGTACAGCCACTGTCTACTACCCAACTTTTTTCAATATCCACCATATTTAAAGATACTAAAAATGCTAGAAATGCTTTGTAATCTATGTGTTGTAAAATATAAATGTTAAACATTTTCAGAAAGCCCTTTCTTGACGAATGCAGTGTGTTAGAAATGAACTAAGCGCGCGGGCCGGATTTGTAGGCATCAGTGAAAACATTTGACGTGACTGCGCGCCACATTGCCGGCGGGCCATAGTTTGGAGACCACTGGTTTAAGGGATTCACAAAGTTCTTTAAATCTGCCATAAATTCAATTGTGCCATTACTGGGTGCATAAGCAGCTATGAGAAATGGTTTATTATCTGTACCGAGTTTTAGTTCTATTATTGTTTATTCTAAGCTGGTTTGGTAGGTTATACAGAATATCTTTTCTATTGAGAATCGCGGTTCCCCCGCCTTGTTTTGCGTTTGTTCTATCGTTGCCTGCTATACGATAGTTTTTGAAGGATAATTTATGACTACGATTTAGTTTGGTTTCGCACAGCAAAACCACGCCTGGGTTGTTTTGTTTAACACAATACAGGAGGTTGGTCCTCCGTTCGTTGGAAATTATCGAATTTACATATATCGCGAGGATTTTCAATTTTTGCAGGGAGATTTTCGCGGCCATTTCCGGTATTAACGTTAAGAAAATGAACAACTTATGCCGAGAGCCTCGGCCAGTATATTAATTTTTTTGGTGTTCGCGGTGGAGATTGGATTAAATTTTGAACTTGAGTGTTAAGGGTTTCACAAATAGTTTTTGTGATGTGCTGTACTAGCTCGTTTTGGGGATTGGATTGTTGCGTATTTGGAGTTACGTTTGATGGACGGTTGTTTACGGTGGATGCTGCTAGGCGATGCGCTGATTTACTCGATACAGCAGAACTAAACGATTTCCCGGTCTTTACGTAGTTGTAGATACTCTGTAGCTTCTTTTCGCGCTCAAGTGCTATTATGGCTTTTCTTTCCGCGATTTTTTCCCGGGTCTCTTTGAGCTTTAGGCAGCCTCTGTATGGCGCAGGGTGACCATAACTCTTGCAATTTACGCAGAATGGTGCAGATGAGCCATCATCTTTGCTTCTATTGTTTACAGAAGGGAGACAACACTCTCCTGGATTGTGTTTCTCGCTACATCCTGCGCACCTGAATTCCAGGGTGGAGTTTAATGCAGCGTGGCCTATTGCCTTGGCACTTCTTAAACTGTATCCGATCCTTTTTTAATAGCTTTTCCCATTGGACTATCGAATGTAGCAGGATTTTTATTTGTTTTAGGTTGTCCAACTTACTTTCCGAGGAACGTTGGACCATGAAAATTGCAAGTGTTCTGTTTTCTGCGGTGGACCGTCTTGGAATGAAATTTCTGACGTTCACAAAGTTCAAGTTTTCAATGTTTTTGGACTTTAGTTCTTCTCAAATGGTTTCTGGCTCAAAGTCGCCTTCGAGGTTCTTGAGAAGAACCGTTTCATACCTCTGTGATCGCGGTGTAAATGTGTAGTACTCTATTTCGCTTGATTTTAGTATTTCGTTTGTTTGCTCGAATTTCTACAGGTCATGTACGTGTAACAGGTGCTTTACATTATTTACTCTCTGTTTCTGCGAAGATCCTAAGACGTTGTGTTGCTCCTTCCTTGCAGGTTTCGGGCTGCTGTCGTGTGTCCTATTCTCTTTCCGTTTCTTGGTGGAAACCTTTGCTCAGGCGTCTCTGCTGGATGACGGGGCTGGTATTTCCACTGGCTGCAATACTTCGAGATTGTTGGAACAAGGGATTTACTCCACTTGCTCCTGGCCTGCCGTTGGCTTTGCCGATTTCAGATCTTCCAGTTGCTTGGATACATACCGTATTGTAACGTTGAGGACTTGGATTTTTCGCAATAGATCTTCGTAGGAAGACCTTTCCGTCGGGTTTCCCGTCATATTTTCTTCTTGGCTGGCTGGCTGGTCCTTTTTGTTGGTCTTCTTTTCGGTCTTCGTCTTCATAATGATTCTTGGTGAGGCATTCAATCTTCTCGCGTTGACTTTCGTCACTATGCTTTTTGAAAGTTTATACAGCGCATTGCTGTTAGTGTTTAGGTCCACACTCGTGTTTGTGTAATTATGTATTAGACGCGTAGTGTAAGTACAATGATTTTTAGTTATTAAGATCTGGCTGGGGGACGAGCCCCCTTGGTTTTCATCGTTCGTCTGTATCTTAGAAATATTGCACTATTTTAAGATAAAGCAGTGCACAGCTTTAACACTATATTTTAGAAAAATTCTGAGTTTAAGGTCCCGTTCAACGACTGATGACGATTTGTTCCTTCTGACCTGTGTCATTCTGCTACGTCGCCATTGACGCCCTCTCCGCATCAGATAACGCTCGCTTACGTTAGAATATACCCAGGAAAGGGGTATCGATTTGTGACCCCGTAGCCTTCTCCCGTTGATAACGAATCCTAAGATTCGCGTCAGTAGAGGGAGATCTATGTATTAACCACCACCTACTTTATCTAAGCTAGTAATGTCGGAGTCACTGCTCGTAAACTTATGAAATGATCGTTCCCTCCGAACGGCTAGAGTGAACTCACAGGATAGTGCTCAAATGATGAATCTAATACTAGAGGGTAGGTCAGTACTAATAAATGCAAGAGATTATAAAAATCTAAATATATTATTGCAATTGCTCGGTGAAATGTGAACCTGGACCTTACAGAAATTGTTAAGTGTTTTACCTTGCGGTTACAATTGGATGCTAGTCTAAACCGACTGAACTGTTTTAATCGTGGCGGTTAACTCGTCCCTGACTACCAGCAAAATACAAAAATAATTATTGCTGAGAAAAACAAACGGATAAGTACATCCAAGCATCTGAATTTGGTAACAAAAGACGACCATCTTATAGCTTTGTCGCCGGAAAAACAACACGTTTACACTCATTTTGAGGTTGTTGGAATTACAGTTATCGGTATTTCCCACGGCTGCACAGTACACTTCTATATGAAGTAAATAGCTACATTACGAACGAAAGAAGAACAAATTCTTGAGTTAAATAGAAATTTTCTCAACTTTCCTGCATATCTAATAGTTGTGTCATGGTGTGTAAATACATCGATCTCGACATATTTCACATTCTTCAATTTTATATCGTGTCGCGAGGACCAAAAAGTCCTTGAGAAACTACAAGAAACAGAGATACGAAAGGGTATATAAGGACCCGGCTCGCGCGTCAAAGTTAGTCAGAGTTAGAGTCAAAGTCAGAGTAAGAAAGTCAGAGTAAGAGAGTCAGAGTCTCAGAGTCTGAGTCGCAGAAGCTAGCTCGTCTCCCAGCCGTAACTAGTCACTCATCTCTTGTAACAGTCTCCATAGCCTCAAAGTCTCCTTACTAGTCTTCTCTATTCCTCTCGAATAAACCGTTGCTTTTTTTAAAAAGCCTAATCCCGTGTTTTCCCCCGTGACAAAACTGGTGGTAGCGGTGGGATCCGCAAAAAGCTAACTGGAAGAATTTGGGGAACATCCTCGGTGAAGTTTCTCGAATCCAACGGCGACAGCGGATCATCGAAACCAAAAAACTATGGTCAGGAGAACACCGGGCTCCGGGACTACCAGAAACGTTCGGAGAAGAGCTTTGGAACCCTCTGGGTCGGAAGGTGCTCGTAGGAAGCAGCCACCCGCAGAGGTGAGTTGAAAAGTTGAATTAGTTGAAAAATAACAAAAAACGGAAACTCGTGAAAGAAAGCGCAAAGAAACAAAATTAATAAAAACCGAAAGAGATACATAAACGTCGAGTAAACGCGGAGTAACGGCGGGAAGAAACGTCTAGAACGCGACGAGACCGCGCGTGACGCAGTACGAAATTGCGCGAAAAGAAAAAAGGGACGCGCAATACGAGATAAGAGTTAGTGCGGCGTGACGAAGGGCGCGTAGTACAGGGAGCAAAATGAGGCAGTCAAATACCGAGCGAATGATCGAGAAGCTTGAGTCGATGATGGAAACAGTAATAAGGAGACTCGAAAAACTTGAGAAGAAGACCAACGACCCTAGGACGGACGACGGGGAGATAGTCACCGACGACGATGACATCAACACCCCTTCACCGATTCCCCACAATAAATTGTTGATACTTATCCCCGAGTTTGACGGAGAAAACATTCCGGTCGAAACTTTCATCTATCAAATAGAAGCAGCCCGACAGAACATAAGTAGAGAAAAAAGGCAATTCCTTCTCTCGCTAATTCTGGGATCTAAAATAAAAGGCACAGCTATTTTTGAAATCAGGCCCGAAAGCATTACCGATTACGATCAGTTGAAAGAGGCCCTTCGAATCAATTACGGCTCACACGGAGATATTTCGGTTTTCCAACTAAAAAGAATGCCAACTAAAGAATATACCAGAAAGTTCATGAAGATACACGACATGGCCTTGAAGACACCGGCCAATCAAAAATGTAAGAACTCGTTGCACAAGACCCTGCTTCTAGAACAGGAAAAACGAAAAGGATGGGTGATTACATTGAAGGCCTGGAACGAGAAATAAAAATTGACGTAAAAACTACACGACCAGAAACAATTCAAGCAGCGATAAGTGAAGCACTGTGATCCGAGGTAACTATTGCATCGCGAGAAGCAATCTCTAACAGCAATCGAAGAAATTCCCGAAAATCGGGAAACCCATAAGGATCGCGAACTCAAGTCAAGTTCCAATCTTCAAGGTGTGCAAAAAGAAAGGACACAATGAAGAAAATTGCTGGTTTAAAAACCCCCAGTTAAGGAAACGAAATTTTCCAAAAGGCCCACTCCGGAAAGAAACACCGCCTATAAACACAATGGAAATTGCACCGAAGGACGAAATTTCTCGAGAATCGAGTCAGTCAGAACCTACGGTCAATTGGTTCACATATTATTGAATTTCAAGGATACCAGGAAACTTGGGTCGTTCTTAATAGACTCAGGAGCAACTAACTCTTTTATCAAAAACAACCATGGACACCGTGGATACTATGTATGAAGGAAGACGGAATACTAGGATTAGACTTGCTACAACAATTCATCTGTCAATGGGATATGAAAATCGGAACGTTTAAATTGGGACCACAGACGTTTCTGAATAAGGCGAAACATGACACCCCGATAACAAACACCATCCCAGCTCGTACCGACGGCATATACTCGTTTAAGGTCAGAGGTATAACGAACGGAGAAGCTAAAATTAGAATGAAAGATTATGATGTATTGGCTACTATACACCTCGGTGTGACCCATATACTTATGGCAAATTTTACGGAGGACGATAGCTTCTGCAGAGTCCTGGTTGCCGAACCAATTACACATTCCGATCTGAGGTCAGCCACCGAGATAACGCTAACGAAGGAGCGAGAAAACCTGTTACTTCAAAATGTCAGATTGAGTCATATAGCCGAAGCGAGTGTAAGAAAACAATTATGGGAATTATTAAGGACATATCATCAAATCTTCGTGTTACCAGGCGACCCAATACCGTTCTCCGAATTGACAGAACATCAGATAAATTTAACGGACGATATACCGATACAACAAAAGCAATATCGCTATCCGCCCATACATCAAGACGAAATCAAAAGACAGATCAAAGAAATGCTAGAAAAAGGAATTATCAGAGAAAGCAAATCACCGTACAATTCACCACTCTGGATAGTTCCAAAGAAACTAGACGCATCAGGAAAAAGGAAATGGAGATTGATAATAGACTATAGGAAAACCAACGAAAAGACGAAACAAGACGCCTACACCTTACCAAATATAGAAGAAATATTGGATCAACTAGGAAAAGCCCGATACTTCTCAGCTTTTGACTTAGCGTTCGGGTATCATCAAATTGGTGTAAGAGAAGAGGACGAACATAAAACCGCATTTTCGAGACCAGAAGGAGATTTCGAATATAACGGAATTCCATTTGGACTGATAAATTCTCCTCCTACGTTCCAACGTACGATGAACAATGGATTGAAAGGATTAATCGGCAACAGGTGTTTCGTATACATGGATGACATAATAGTCTATGGAACAACAATTGAGGAACACAACGAGAACATGAAGGCGCTATTCCAAAGGATGAAAGATGTAGGACTGAAACTGCAACCAGACAAATGTGAATTTCTAAAACCAGAACTAGCCTATCTAGGACATGTGATCACAGAAAAGGGAGCAAAACCAGACCCCAAGAAGATAGAAAAGGTAAAAGATTATTCTAAACTGCAGATGAAAAAGGAAGTAAAACAATTCTTGGGACTCGTCGGATATTATAGAAAATTCATTAAGGATTTTGCGAAGAAGGCGTACCCCCTTACAACCCTGCTAAAGGAGAAGGAACCATGGAAATGGAATTAAGAGGAAGAATGTTCTTTTCAAACTCTAAAAAATTATTTCTGCGCCGAACCGATCTTACTGCAATACCCCAATTGGAAGCAACCTTTTATTTTGACGACCGACGCTACTGATACAGCGGTCGGCGCAATGCTATCACAAGGAGACGTAGGAAGCGACCGACCGATATCCTACGCTTCAAGAACTTTGTACCAAGCGGAAAAAAGATATAGCACAACAGAAAAAGGGTTGTTAGCAATAGTCTAGGCAACAAAACATTATCGTCAACATCTCTATGGAAGAAAGTTCAAAATCGTAACTGACCACAAGCCCTTAATATGGCTTATGAACGTGAAAGACCCCTCATCAAGACTAATGAGATGGTGTTTAAATAAGTGACCATTAATTGTTTCACCCGATCACGAGCCTCACAGTTAACATCTTTTCCTTGAGTCTACCGAGTCTATTTGACCGGTGTGATTCGAAAAAGAAATAGAAAAACTATCGGGGCCCAATAACATGACAATGATTGTTTTTGACTAGACCGTGGTAAACCAGAGATCGACACGTCTAACCGGTACATATTACCGTGGGAAGACGTTCGAATTCGCGAATAGTAAACGGAGATGAGAGAGAGAGAGAAAGAGCTAATAGTTTGACGAAAGCGCCGCGTAACGAGTAATTACTCGTTTGCGCTTGTCGACGACGGTGTAACGTCGCCGACAGAAGTTGATTCCAGAAACTCCTCCGAGACAGTTGATTCCGGAGAGTCGTCAGCAGCAGTTCGCACGGAGCGCATCGACTGTCGATCGTGCTCCTGTTATAACGAACACTGCTTTTAGCTTCAAACGAGCAAATTGTGAAACTGAATTGAGACTAACACACGACAATTCGTGTTGACTCTTCAGCACAAATAGCTACGCCTTTTTGTAATTTAGCGGTTTTAACCCTAAATTAGTACTGAGGGGAAAATCGGTGGGTTCACCTGGTTTTCGCCAACTATTGTTATTCGACGTGGGAGTGTCAGGAATCCACTCCTTGGATGACCACTGGTCGGCGGAGCACTACGTTAGTTGGCGCGCTGTTACAAACTTAAGACCCACTACTCGTTCTCTACCAGGAACCGCCTTGGTGACGAATAGAAGCACTCAAGAGCGACCGGAGAGTTTCGATATCGCTGTGTCCAGGCTTCCTTCACGGTACGACGTGTTAAGGAAGACGGGTTATAACTAGCGTTGGTCCACTCTTACTCCACGTCAAGGCGTGTTGAGAAAGAAACGGTTAGATCAGCCTCCGTTGTCAGCCACCGGGACTAGTTACTAGTAACCGTGGAACTCCCCGCTCACGGAATCCATACAGGAGATTTACAACCTCCGCCTTGGTTTTCCGTTCGAGGCAATACGACTGTGCGGTCGTTGCAGTAAAGATTTCATTGCGTTAAATCTAGCCGACCAAACCAGTCAAATCGGCCAAAACAGTCGACGCGTGGCTTACCGTATTTAAAAGCCACGCACCAGTACACGCATTAGCTCACACAGCACGGTTACCGTTGCTGTTTAACCCTTTGCGATCGGCAGATTTCGCTTTTGGGAGTACCAGTAGGTCGGAGCAAACCTATCGTTTCGCAATTACTTTTCCGTACAGGATTTAAAGTCAATATATGGATATTAAAACACACACAATTTGTTGAAACTGATTTGTTGTATTTAATACTACTTATAATACGTAAGGTTCCCGAAAGTTCCCGCTGCGAGGTTATTGACTTCTGCGACTATTTAAAAATGTCCCCGCTACGGGGACACCGACTTCTACGACGATTTGGAAATGTCCCCGCTACGGGGACACCGACCGCAAAGGGTTAAGTGTGCGCGTAAAAACATTCCCGAGACCGAACGTTAATACTATTATCGTATTTAAGGTGATTACACCCGTTTGTTCTTTTTCTGTTGTTCCAGAGACCTGATCCTAGGACAATAAGGCCCGCCGAAAGCAAGGCTACAGAATAGAATCTATTATTCTTGTACTTAAACAAAAGGAGTCTAAAAAAAACGACTGTCCTTTTCAGGACAGTCAAAGGGAATCAAAAGCCACATTCGTTTGGATTTTCCTGTACCCACTCTCCCTCGTCCGGACCGGAGGAGGAAGCTTCACTTCCTCCAATATCGGTTGGAGCTGGCCGATATTTAAAACAAATTTCAACAGTTTTTTTGTAAAAATCTTGTGTTTTACTCGTAAGGGATATCGAATGGGAAGTTTTACCTCATCCTCCTTACAATCCTGACCTGTTTCCTTCAGATTACCATCTTTTTTACAAATGACAAACTTCCTCGAAAACAGCAGTTTTGAAAATGATACCAAAACCAAATTCAAGATTAATTAATTCTTTGCGCGTAAAACTCCAAATTTTTACAAAAAGGAAGGTATAAGCTTGTCGAACGTTGTAGAATAATTGTCGAAATAGAAGGTGACTATTTCGTAAAATAAAATAACCTTCCAGAATATTCAGAATATTTGAATTTTGATTTAAAAATCCGCACGAACTTTTTCGGGTACCAAATAATACAATTTACATATGCATTTACACATAATGTTTCTAATATCAGATATCCAAAAAATTGTTTTTCCTGGAATGAATGTCTTAAAATCAGAAGAAATAGTATTCTTTCGAAATACGGGAGAAATGAAAAATGTCGAATTGTTTTAAGGTAGGATGTGATGCATCTTGCAAAATATTGATCTATGAATATCGGTTACTGATGTTGATAATATTAATAAAGTAGAAAATGTTTTCTTTATTCATTTTCAACCGCCTAGATATTAAACGAGAAACGTAATGTGGAAAATGCAATCATATTTGTATTTTCATGATTAGAAGGATAATGGAATCTGACACAATGATCGGTAATTAAATGTCTCTTTCTTGATAATGTAATATAATGTACTTTGTATTAGAAGGAAATAAGAGCTGAAGGTATCTTTTTAGAATACATGTACATGAATAGACGTGTACTGTCTCATTGATATGACTTCCGTTTATCGCCGTAATAGGAAATGATAAGCCGATTTTGTTAAGAGAAACTTCGAATTTGTATATGTACTTAGTTCGCAAATATTCAACACGAGTTTCATGTACCCACGTAAAAACCGTTTTTTTAATATTGTAAATACTCGAAAATAAATAATCTTTATGCCCAAATTCTGTGACATCACAGTGGGACCAAGCCAATAGCGTGTTCGTAAAAGGGAATGGCAATGGGAACCTGCGCAGAACGAACGAAAACTCGTCAACATTGTGGTCCAGCTAAAAGTAACTCATCAGTATGGTTGGTCTTTGCCAACCTCGATAAAAGTGGGAATACGCGATTATGAGTATACAAAGGATTGTTTTTGAGCATTTTTAAAGTTAATAAAACATGTTTGATCAAAAAACCAAAGAATTATTATAATTATATATACAACTAATGAACCCAATATCAACTTCGCGCTTTGACATGTTTGCATTCCAAATTAACCATTTTGCAGATCATATTCACGTTTTTGCAAATCAAAAAGACTCTTTTGCAAACATATGCGGCTTACTGCACGCCGGGTGACAAAAGATTACATTGGAGGAGTTGTCTACTATATAATATTCTTTCTGTGATATGAACATTCCACAAATAAATGAACAATAATATTACAATTATCCAAACTATAATAATATTGCTGAATATAGCCATGAATATAACCCATAGCAGAACCCTGCGGTATTCAGCTATAGATTTTTGAAAATTGTGTGCGGTATTCAGCTAAGAGTCTCGCCTCAAAACCGCGGGTATTGAATGTGTTACCATAAACTTAAAGGATAAACTTATTGTTAGTTGTGCAGAATACACGTAAATCGTCGATTATGTGTAGCTCGTAAATACAAACAAATTCCTTCAATAATATCATGAAATGGGAGGTTAAAACAATATATTTTATCTTTAACATGCTCCGTGCTAACGATAAGTCGTTTTTGCTCGATTTTCCATTCAGGCCATTTTATGTTTTGACTCATTATTTCATCACTCCATCAATCCATAAGTAATTAGCTTGTGTACCATTCGTGGTACACGAACTAATTATAAGAATAGTGACGTTTTGCAGCGATTGTCCGAACAAGCCATTTTTAAACATTTCTTGCTTTAACAAAGTGAATCATTATATGTAATTATTAAATATTGTAAATATAACAATTAAACAAAATTATTTGCTTTGTTCTATTCTGCATTTTTTATAATGCCTCATTCTTTTGGTGGAAATATATTCTACAGTCTTAAACTTATTATAAAATATATTTTTGTAGCGCATTAAATAAATATGTCTGTGTGTACCATCGGCGGTATACGTGGCACGAAAAGTGTTAATTTTACTTAAGTTTAGCCCGACAGTCAATTGATAAGAGGAAAGTTGAGAATTTGATTTTTTTTTAAACGGAATTGTGGCATTGGAGGATCATCGGTCAAGGATGAAAGATAACGATGGGGATTATCTAATAGCATAATGTTTAATATGAAAAAATAAATGGAGTTTCATAAAGTATATGAAAAATTATTGATTACTTCCCGGTAGCCCTAATAACCCTTTTGCACTCGAGATGTCACTCTCAGTAACCACTCAGTGTATAGCGGCAATTCGAGTGGCGACTGGGACGCGACATTAAAATTAACTCCAGTTGTCTGTGATTTAACGTCCAATAACAAAACATAACTGGAGAAAACCTTAATGTCGCCTCTCAATCGCCACTCGTGTTGCTTCAATAAACTGAGTGGCTACTGAGAATCCTCTCCGATTGCAAAGGGTTAATCTTTATATCGTCAACTTCCGGTTTTAAACCTTCACCGGAGAACCTAGATAAATTGTTTATAATCCAAATATCTTACCATTATAGAGATTTATATTTGGAACGGCAGAATGCATTTTGACGTATTCTTCGATTGTCTCAAAAACATCAGCCTTCAAATTGATTAGGAATTCTATTAAATTACTCTCAGGAAGGTCTACCGCAGCATTCTCGACCACCTTATAAAAGATACACCTCTTATCAACAGTCTGTTAAAATGGTCAAATACGTGATAGGAATCTATGTGATTAACCTAAATTAATATCAAATAGTAAATGAAAATGTACTTACGACATCACATACTACATTAGATATATATTCACATAATGTATATACTTTTAGAAGGAAATTGGTTACGTGCTTTTGAATGTCAGATAAAGTATGTGCTTCCGGTTTGTCTAGCAATCTTGGAGGTGTAGCATGCACAGAAAACCATTCCTTAAAGAATCTCTACAAAATTTATTCGTACAATTGAATCTAGCTTTCATTAACACGTTCACGCCGGCGTGCACCACCGGTGGTTCAATCGGAACTTCAGATGTTTGATCTCAATACTGTTCTTACTGGGAGTAAAGTCTTTAAATTCCAATTCCAAAATGAATAAAGAGTGAAATAATGTTGAAACTGGTATTCCCTTATTTACATACAATTTTATCACGTTAAAAGTGGGTTTTCAATGTCTAACACATGAATTTTCACTATTTTGGAAAGACAATGAAAATCCACCGATAAATTATTTTTAATTTGAATTACTATTAGTATGAAATCAATTACGATTATACAATCAAGTTAAATATGATTATTAATATAAAATTAATATCCTTTGAAGAAACGAATCAAAGCTAAGCATACAAAACTTCATTAAATTATGTAATGTCTGAAAATTGTAGCTAAAGCCTTACTTGATAAACATGATGATAAGAAGGTAAAAGAACACCATTCATAAATTGCTGTTTAGTATCACCCTTGGTACATATTTTGTCGAAGTGTTTATAAATAATATCTTCCGGAGCCTACAGGCGTATAAGTAAAAATGGCTAAATCTCTTGAAAGTTAATTTTAAAAAAGTATTTGAAAAGAAATAAGATATGCATTGTGGTATGTGAAAATTTAAAGCTTAACATGTGCCCCACGAAATTATGTAATTAATTTGATTAATTCAAATAACTTAATTGAAAAGAAATGGAGAAATATCTAGAATTATTTCGTCCTTTACTTCACTTCATTTCATTTCGGTTAATACGTTACATGTTGCACGAAATCGCGTTATAAGAATTGTCATATCAAATGTTGCTCTCTATATTTTACCGATTAAAGTAGTAAAATGTCTTTCTGAAAAGCAAATATAGCAAATTGAAACAGAAAGATGGCTTTATTGAATTCTGCTATACGAATCATGTGTTTTTGCTTGCGGTAGGTAGTAATTTGCTCCATGTAGGTCGGGGCCAAACATCAATTAGCTCATTTGATAGCCCGATTTAAATCAGAAAACCTTTCCATTTAATGTTATCAACGAAAATGTTTCCCCTATGCAATATTTCATCGTTTTGAGACTTTTCACATACCCTGCATGTGACTAAAGTAAACGGGGAATTCCCGCATTTTATTATATAGCGCGTTGTACGAGAATCGCGTTATACGGGAGTTTACTGTAACTGTTTTGAATGCTTATCTATAAATTTGATAGGAGATTACGACTATTCAATAGGAATATTAAACAGCGGGATATCATTTACATATCTCCAAAACATGAATATAATATTGGGGTAAATAAGTAATAATCCAGACACAAGAATATTAGTATAATCAGATTGTATATCCTTAATGATTTTCCTGATTTTCTGCAAATTGCAGTACTTGTAATTATTACGAACTCAAAGTGACTGCTATATGTAATAAATCCAAATTTAGTGGCAGATAAATATTCTCTCTCTATTGGAATTTTTATGCAGATATTTCATAAACTTATTATAACTCCTATTTATGAATTTATCTTTCAATTCCATTCTTATAATCTGTTTGACAATAGGCTCAGTACTATATACATACCTCCTCGAAATCTTGTTGGTTTTCGAAATATTCACCAAAGTATGTTACACGAGTTACATACGTAATCTAAAACAAAACGAAAAGCTTAACAGAAAAAGGATTTTGAAATCCTAGAAAATGATTTTCCATGATTATTATGTTTCTACATTGCATACAAGATGGACCAAGAACTGATACTACCTTATTTCAATTTACGAGAGTTAGAGAAAACAATTTTAACAAACTTGAAATTTGAAAGATATACTGAGGTATGACAATAGTGAAATTTTTTTGTAGGTGGAAATATTTTGTAAGTGCGACGGTCACCTTCGGTTTCTTAAATCCGTCTGTATATCTTTTTAAGATAATTGTATAGATAACTGTGAAGATAACTTCTGATCTTTTATGCACAGAATCATTAAAATTCGGCAGGTTTTATTATTACATACATGTAGCTATTAAAATCCTGTTCCATCAATGATATCGAGTGATTCTAGATGACCTTGTGTCGAAGTTCTTTGTGCTCATTTCAATACGACTATCAACATATAAAAAGGAAAATATATATACTAATGTTGTTAAAGGTGACTATGGCCGGGAGAATCAGGATGTTATTCGATTCAAGTGGACTGTATATTTTTGGGTTTAAATCAACTCCCGAACACACCTTTATCTTTTCCGGATATATATTCTAATAACAATAACAGTATAATTACACGAACTTTTAACAATGTATGTACTTCTACTCTTAACCTGGATCTTATCGTGATGCGTGTCCAGAAGGGCTAGTCAATGTTTTGAACTGAATGATTCTGGTGAATCTCTTGTATGTATGATGTTAATCTCTGTTTTAATAACTATTCTTATAACTGATTTGACAACGTGAGTATCTTATATTTATAAGGAATCTTTAGCCGATGTGCCCTCCCATCACTCCTTAGGTTTTGTAGCACTACAATGTGCATATGTCAAAACGAAAAAAATCGGAGGTGGACATCTACCTAGATTTCCTTGTAAGTGTGCCCAATAGCGTGATTGGAGCAGGGATGGGAATACGGGGACCTGCGCACAACGAACGAAACTCGTCCGGGCTCTGGTCCAATCTACAGCCCGTTCCACGGAACCTTTCACCCGGCTCGGACGAGTTTACGTTCGTTCTGCGCAAGTCCACATTTCCATTCTCTGTTCCGAAGACGCTATTGGCTTAGTCCCAGCGTCGAAGTGGGGTATAGAAGCATTGGAGGGAAGAAGGGAAAGGGGTATGCGCGAGCCGTGGTCAAACATCGTGGGCTGCCAATAATTCTGAATTCCAAATAGTGCCCCTGATACCAATCGAATCTTGACACCACTTGTACGGATGCATTGGTATTTTTGTCATCTTAAGTATCTCCCAATCTATGAGACTTCGAGATAAAGTTCTTGAGCAAAAGTTGTATGATACAGAGGGAACTACATTAATTTATTCGTAAACGTAGATACTTTGGAGATATGAAATTCCTCGTTGATTTTGTAAGTAGATCGTTATATTTTTGCCTTGGCATTATAATAGTCTGTCTTGGAACGAGTATAGAGACCTGCGACGCTAGAAAATTTTGATTATTCACAAATGAGAATTACATATTTATTCGGTTACTGGTTCATCCTGTATGGTGAAGTTTGTTCTTTAATTATATATATTAATAATACATTGCAAATATACAATTGTATTTTGCGGACTATGTAATAGTACTATATAAGAAATCCTCAGACGAACAAATTGTTTACAACAATAATCTTGAATTACCTGAAACTTAAAATATTTAACTGCTACAAAACTACGCTTACTTCTCCTATAGCCCGAAGATTTTCCTGTACTACATTCAACACACTTTTTCTAACTGGCTCAATTGCGCGTTTCATCTTTAATTGGCTTTTTTATAATTTTATAACAGCTGCAGCATACAATTCACAAATAACATAGAACATACACCAATAGTATTTATTACTTTTATTATTCTTACTAATTTTATCTGTAAGCTTACAATCTTTTTTATAACCTTCAACTTTGTAATATTTGTATAACTTTTTGATTAATGTGACAAAGAAACGTCGTTTAAACAGTTGCGAATTTGTTAATATTACCCTTTTAGGGCTCAAATAACCATTATATTAAAATGTCTGATTATTTCGTACATAACTTTTTATTCTTCCTTAGACGCAAAACCTTAAGATTCCGAAGGGATAGCATTATGATCCAGCTTTTATACAATTTTAGAACATAATAATAATAGAAGACAATTGTCTGATATTTCCAAGGTCGTGTCTTGTCGAGTCCTTTGTTTTGATTTAGGTTACTTAATATAATATTTGACCTTTGCGGTATACCTTGATGCAGGATCGTTCCTGAAGGGGGCGTAAAAGATATTCTCGCACCTGGGCGGTTGGGCGACACAAGCAGCCACACCATATGTAAAATATGTCACATTTGAACTAATAAGAATAATAATTAAAACGGTAAATATCTAGAAAAGGAGACTCATCACCGGTTTCGCTGATTTTGAAATATGTTGTTAATGTGAACATTCTGAAAAACTTTTTCTTATATATATGACTACCGCACGGCTTTAGTTTCGGAGATACAGAGGACAATATGGTTAGAAAAATGTGTATTGCAACTGCCAGTTGCGCACTTCGCCCTCGCGCTGCCGACGCGTCACGATGGCCGGACATATTTTTTGGCCCGCACCTAAATTGTTCATTAATCTCCCCTTTTTATTAATTTTAAAATTTATTATCATCAATGAGTTAGTTGGGTGTGGGCGGGGTCCCGTACGGACGAAACGTGGGGGGCAGGAAGGACGCTGCGTACTTCGATGTGCGAAAGGCTCAGGGGTGGCCTCTATTCACCCCCCCCTCCTTAGCGGGGAGTTTAATTACCGCTAACACATAGGCAGAAGCAGCCTTTAGAACAACCCACCCGTCCGCTTCGCGCGTGACAAGTCCACCGTGACAACAGCCAAACGGGGACGTTTGGCGAGCGAAATAAGGGCTGCAGGGGAAAACCGAGCCACCTCCGACACCGCAGGGTCTCCCGCAAGGGCTCGAGGGTGTGATTCGGGGTATCCAGTTACCGGGGACACCCTAGACCCACGCAAAGTCGGAAACCTATTTTCGCTCGCCTCGCAACTCTCCAGGTTAACGACCTGGCCCCATGGCAAAGCCGCATTAGTCGGCGTGCGCTGTAAGAGAGAAAGAGCATCGCGGGCAGAGAGCCATATCGCCTCGAGTCGTCGTGGGCACACAACTTAAGTCGGATCGGCGGCTCCCGGTGGGCTAGATCACCCCGGTGCAACACTGCTCTCTCCCTCGCGTAGCACGTCGACGCGGTAACAGCGAGACCACAAACACGCTCGCCCTCCGTCCAACCTGGTCGTCTTTAAGATTTTCCTGCCCGCTAGGGGCGGGTTACGTCTCAGGAGGCACCGGGCAGGAGGGAGTAGTAGTCACAGCGTGGGCGGGGTGTCGCACAGCTCGCCTTCTTAATCGTCGGGAACTAAAGTAACTGTTCATAGAGCCGGGTGTGTGGGCTGTAGCCCCTTGTCGGTTTGGCAAGCATGCCCTCCCACCTGGGTTTGCCCCCTGGGATGCACACACCCCCCCTTAAAATTGACTGAACCCCCCACCGATACCACTACAGACTATTTAGTGGGGTGTGGACCATATAAAAATGCGATGCCGCATATGCCAGAATGTGTACTCGTAACCTAAGTTTCTTGCGAATATTGCAAAAAGTTGTTCGGAATACTGTTCTTGATAACATATTTCAAAATCGAATTAATTTTGTATATAATCTTTGTGACACTACTCGTATACAAGAATACGCTGTATGCATTAGGGCCCAAAATAGCATATGATATTTAACGCGGGTGTGCGGGTACACGAAATTATGGGTTCGAGTCGGGATCCCATGTATTTGTTGCACATAAATATGCTCGGGTACCCGTTAATTCAGAACCTCAATTAAAAATATAATTTAGAAATTCTTGCATCTGATTACACTGTAAAATAGCAATTTGAAAATTTAAGTATAAGATGACAGCAAAATTCGGTTCTGAATGGAGCGTCGGATCCAGGATCAAAATAACGGGGAGACGAATATGTTTACGTGTCGAGAAACTTTCGAGATCCCGACACGAAGCTGGTACCCGCACACCCCTACTCATCATATCACGCTTGAAATCATTGTTTTAAGTCTGCTGCCTTTGTATATTATCACAAAACTGATTTGCTATCAAAAAGGTTCGAAGTAGTAAATGTGCAAATGCCGTTGTTCCAATCCAATTCAGTATGAATCTTAGGTTCGTGATGTCTTAAACGTTGAGAGTGCGTGATTCAAAGTGTATTTTAGACCGTTTTTCATATTGTTCCGCCATAGACGAGATATAAGTAGGCCAAGCACGCAAGACAATTTTCGTGTCACTGGTGACGTTACCCACAAAACACATTAAATATCCGTTTTTTATGTTTTTAGTACCAAAAATGCAAAAATAAAATATGCAATTATTTTTTTTTAAATTCTTACATCGGTTAGCATACATATTACTTGATATTTAAAAGAAAATTGACAGTAAATATCGGAATCTGCGATAATAACGTTAATGTATGTATAATGTGGAAAATAATAATAATTTAAATACTCAATATGCTTAAATTCTGGTAAACGAAATATTTTATTAGTTCAAATCACGTTTTATATTTAAATTTTACAGTGATACTCTATTTGGCCTTACCACTTTGCATTTATGCTGCTTTATCTAGAGAATTAATCATAATCTATGGGTGTATGCGTATCGGTGGACATGGACGTGTGCATGCCTTACGCATTGAACTCATCAAGTGTTATTATTTAAAACTGTTTTATTGAATAACCAATAGTTTGACAGATTTTAAAAATTTTTAGTATAAACGATTCTCGTTTAATAAGGTACTTCAATTCCACGATAAAAACTATTTTCTTAATTATGAAGTTATTAATATTTTAATGACTTTGTTGCGTGCGCTTTTTTTACCAAATGTGTTCGTGTCTGATATTTAGTCCTCGTGGCTTAATAATGTTCTAATTGTGCACATAAATCTGGAAAGATCATTTCGTTGAAACTTATTTTATTCTTTGGTATTTTGAATACGTTTTTATTTTTTTATTAAATTACCGCGTGTTATTGATTAATAAGAATAATATTAGAAAACTAAATTTAAAAGTGTGAAATCGTAAATTTGAATTAGGGTGGTCGGTAACGATGGCAACGACAATGAACTGTCGGTTTGTCGGAACCCTAATGAGGGTTTGGTAAGCCCGCCAAACTGGCGACAACCGAATGTAGAGATGGCGCAAAAATCACTAACGGTGATTTATCACGGTGATCGCAGGATCACGATCACGGCCGTGATTTAACATCATTCACGACCGTGATTGTGATTTTTTCGTGAGCGCCATCTTCAATGAATTTAAACACTGGGGTCGTAATTCTTGCAATAATCTATACAATAAACATATTCAATATGATTTGAAAATGAATTGCATTATCATTTTTGTTTTTAAAAACCAGTAGAAAAAAAGGAAATTATAAAAGAATGATTTGGTATAATTATATATGTTATATAATATATAGTTTTGAATGAATGACAATAAAAAAATGTATGAATTCACGATTGTATTTCTTTATTAATAATAATGATTTATTCAGCCTCGCAGCCAAGAATTGGACTTGGTTTATACATTTATATAATCTTACATATTCTTACTTATAAATCTAGCTTATCTATGCATTCTGAGCATTCACTCTCTCCCTTCCTACCATACTCCGTTCCATACTCTAACATTAGTTGCTTTGTTTATACACCTCTTCCCGCTTATTGCACCTATCTTTGGCATTTGTGTTCACTTCTGCTCTTTCCCTTCTCTGCTTAGATATTCTGGCAAACCTACAGTTCTTATGTATTTGTACCTATGGTTGTATTTTGACTGTTCTATTTTTGCATATTGTCCCTGCTGTTGTACCTCTACGTCCCTTCTCTTCATACTCGCTACTACGTCTCTGCCTGCTCATCGCAACTCTTCTGCTCCTGCTTGGCTCAGTCCGTTTCTTCTCAAGTACTCTAGTTTGTTTCATTCTAAATGAAAAAAGAAACCGTTTGAACGTGGACTGTAATATGTAGTAGTTTAGGCTATTATTATTATATACATATATTTTCTCCTATTCTATCCTTGTATTGTTTTTTATATTAAATGTTGTCTTAATGTATTTATATTATTTTATTAAGATTTTATATTATTTGTACCAAGTGATTATGTATTTTTATTATATATTATTTTGTATATACAGAATTATATTACTAGAGCTATATTTTATTAAATCAAAAATTAAGAATGAAACTTACGCTTGTAATTTATAATCATTCATTTATTCATTATTCTTCATTGTTCCTCATTATGCCTTTGCTTTATACGATATATGTAACTTGCATTTTTGTTTTGACGTCGTTGACGTAAAACATACAGTGTTATGTGACGCGTGCAAAGAACTGTTATGTTCTCCACCAATCAGAGACGATCACGAAAAATCACAAATCACAGTGAAAAATCACGGTGATTGAGAACGAACGTGATCGAATCACTCGTGATTCACAAGTAGCAGTTCACGCCATCTCTAACCGAATGCCTTAAAGGAGTTGTCTACTAATAACTCGTCGGTGTTTATATCTCGCCGTGGTTCTGTTTTGCTGGCGGCCTCATCAATTATGATTTTCGCGCAGAATCTAACGGTCGACATTTTGATCGTGTGTATAATAGGATGGATAAGAAGAACAGAAGCAAGAACGCAAGCCAAGAGGCAAGGATTTCCAGACGATTAAAACAGCGAAGGTTGGTACGTTTTGATTTCAACACGCACTTATGTTTTCGTTTGTACGTTAAAATATATTTACGGCTATATGTTACATGAGAATTTCTTTATTATTTCATTTCATTTGAGAAGCACTTAATACGTTATCCATTGCCACGTTTATTGTGATATCTAAAATTTTGTAAAATCATAAGCTATTTGTTTATTGAAAAGTTGGAGCAGGTTATCCGAATCCGGCAACCGGTAAAACGTATCCAAAACGTATCCGGCCAAAGTTCTGACTTTTTGAAATTTGGTTTCTAAACGGTTCATTCAATGTATGCAAATACTAACCGCTTATTAATTAGAGTTATCGAATATGTATTTACTCATACTTACAAATTTATTTATACATGTTTAAATTATTGCTAGGGGATGCGGGTTAATTAATGGATTTATTTATATACGTTATGTATACAAAATAGCGGTATACGATATGTTAAACAATGCATCATTGTACATTTGAATAGAATCTAATTCTATTCAAATTCTATTCCGTTATTTTAATCAGTTTGGTAGATTTTGTGTTTCACAATAACATCCAAATAAAAGTATGATAAACAATTCTTTCTTATGAGTGGAATGTAATACCTTGTTACAGTAGATTATTTCTGATAGCTATCAGTTTGTTCTTCTTCTTTTAATTTAATATTCAATTACAAGTTCATTAGCAAAGGGAGGATAGAGCGAATAGTTCCTTTAAAATTTGTTATCTTGAGGAACCATATCGTTATTGGAAATCACTTTTGCTGTAAACACCAGTCTATAGTAGACTAGAAACATAAATTTTTGTAAAAAAATTACTGTCCTTCATACTTGTTTTAGCAACAAATTGTTTTACGAATGTTGGTGTCAGATAATGAAAGGATTATTATATGAGCAATGAACATTCACAGTGTTAACACTTACAGTAAAATTGCTTTCCATCGTTTGACATCGTATTTCTGACCCTGTTATGATCTGTGAGAGCGCTACTTTGTTAAATTATTAGTTTCTTTCATTGTCTATGCTTAATACATTCCTAGAGTAGATGTTGCATATTTGTTACCAAGGAGATGATATTGTAAATAGGCTCTTTCAAATTATCTGAGAGATATCTGTTGATAAACCTTATACATCAGATTCTTAGTCTAATCAAGGTTATTCTTCTCTTTCTATTTCATTCTGGATTAGGCATGTCGTTCCCATCAATTTTCTTTTTAATCGAAGAATGATGACTTGGTACTGGATTGGAATATGTGTTTCACTTTCTTCTGCATTGGAATCTGTAGCTTCTTTAGCTTATTTGAGAGCGTTAACTACAATTTCGTTTCCTGTTATGCCATATGTTGATAAGATCCAGATAATTGTGATATGCTTCAATTTATTAAGTAATGTGAAGCGTATTTCATATATGTCCTTTATAATGTTGTGATTGCTTCAATCATGCTCACAAAGCATTAATGAGGCCCTGTTTGCGCGATATCTCACTCAAGTGGTTTAGTGTTTCTAAAACCCTGTGTGCTTCTAATGTGAATATGCTGGTAAGAGTTGCGAGCATTTCCTTTATTATGATAGCAAAACCGACTGCCGAGTTAGTTTTAGAGGCATTCATGTAAAATTTGTACTGGCTTTGTACTTTATATTTGGTTCTGTATGCTGAGCTATTAGTTATGTCCTTGCACATTTTTGCCAGTTGTATTTCGAGCGCCCCATCAGATGGACGCAATTTCATTTTTGAAAATTTTATATTTTCCGAAATCTCAAAGTCACCTTGAGTTTTTTATAGGTCAATGTGTTTTTTTTTACTGGTATCATGTAGCCGATGAGGAGCTCTATCCAACGACCTATAATAAGATGACCTTGATTTCGACCAATCCATCGATTGGGAAACAATTTTTGAACAGCCTGCCAACTTCCGGGAAATGGTTAGGATAAAAGTTTCTTCTTTTTTACCGGTAACCTGAATCTGTAATAAAAAATACCATGTTCCATTTGAAAAACCAAACTTTGGGTCAGATTGACCCATTTCCGGTTCGTTCCGGAAGTTGACTCTATCGCCAGTCGATAGAGCGTACTCGATCCAGGTATACAAACATATCTTGTTTTTTCCTTTGGAGCCCATTAGCCTTATAAATGACTGGTACGGGTGGTCTGATTCACCCTGTATAATACCAATATTCATTGCAAAATGTGATAGAAACAAATGATTAAATTTACGTTACAATAATTGTTCTGTCGTGTTCAAAGCTGGAGAATTTCAACGTTTGATCGACCTCGATCTTTTCGCTGTTCGTCTCCTTAATGGGATGTGATGTAAAACAATGTAGGCGTGCTTCAAGTGTTTGTAAGGCACTTTACTTTTTACCAAACTTAACGTAATTAACACAGGTCCAAACTTAATACTTATGATTAAATGTGGTACGTCGATGCGACGTATAATGATCTTTCTTATGCGTGTGGACAGTTAAACTGTTGATCTTAATCTTTTTGGTATGTCTTTCGAATCTGTCGTTTCTGTTGAATATCTTATATTTATAAGATATTCCTAGCCGATGTGCCCTCCCATCACTTCCACCAATCTACAAATTGAGTCCCTTGACGCCCTTCAGGCCCACTGATGGCGGAACCTAATCAGAAGTGACGGCCCATCGGTTCCTGGAATTTCACCCCCAGGTTGACCGTGTGGGTCCGTCGTGACATCAAGGGTTTTAGCCGGTTCTTGGAACCGCGGTGTGGAGGCACATCGGTAATCGGAGTTTATGATACGTCTATTTCTATTGAGCGCAGGAAGGCAAATCTGGAGGGCCTTGTCCAGGTGTCCTCCAACTGTTTTGCCTTCCGGAGAGAAGTTAATTACTAAAAACATGTATACTAAGAAATTCTCTAATCCTCAAAAATAGACATTTAGTCACGTCCGTATCATAAACTTATTTAAACGGAGTCCTCTCTTAAGGGTACTTGAAGATATTGCCTTCTAGCACGTTTTTAGGAATCGCTCCGGGTAGCGGCACTTAAAACATATTCCGGTACGGAACGGATATTTCAAGCTATATAAATGCAAATTATATAGAACCTAATCTTTGCTGGTTTTTACTCCGGAAGCATTTCATGTTCGAGGATTAATAATCACAGGTATTATCAGCTTCTTGGTGTATTATATACTATACAAAGTTGGTAAAGTTATTCGAAAAAATAAATGAGAATGTTTATTTAGGTCATGTCGATGTTAAAAAATCGTAATATTATTCTGATAAACAATATGATATTTGTAATATTTACAGTTCGGATGTTGGCAGTATTGAATAACATAGCATGCAAAAGTATAAAACTCATTTCCCAAAATTAATTTTTGAATTTTCTTCGTTAAAATATTATTTTGCGATGTTAAAATATCAGTTTTGTTCATTTTTAAATATTTTACTTAAAAAAAAAATTTTACTTGAAAAAAGTTTTAATGTTCGAACGAGCAGTGGATTCGATCCCGCGTCCGCTAGCGTACGAGGCAGGAGCGCTATCTTTTTTTTTTAACATACGTTTATTGGTACCAAATTACAATTATATTTACAGATGTGACAATAAACCTAAACGTATAAAATGGTTAACAGTTGGTTAGGATTACTTATAGATTTAAGACTCTTTGACGAGTACGCGAAATCTAACAACTATCGGATATAAATTGCACTTATTGCATTCTATAGGGATTTTACGAGGGTAACTACTCCTTACTAATTTTTGGTGCTGGAAAAGAAGGTATAGAAAAGTGGTGGAAAAACTATACCAGTTGTAGGTATCGGTTATTTTGGGTATAATGGGAAATAAGGTGACTGTGGGAGAGGGAGAGAAAGTATTAGAGAGCTGGGTGCGGTTGACCATGAAGAGGGGTGGCTAGGTATCTATTTCGGAATTAGAAGAAAGATGTTGGATCAGGGGAGGAAAGGGGGAAGAGAGGGGGAGACTGTAGGGAACTTATAATTTTATTTACAATTTCTTAATATCTAAAATGGTTATAAAACTAGTATCGCACTTATTTCTAGTTTTACCTGTATTAACATTGCTGTACAAGTGGCAGTTGTGTACCGTGTATAGGTCCACTTTTACACGGTACGCATCTGCATACATTTTACGCATATATTCACGCATTCATACCTGCTTATATTGTATATGCATACCCGCTGCGCGCACGTGTTGACACACCACACTCGTTCTCACTCATACATATGTACATACATGCATAGCTGTTCCTGCGCATGCGCAGTTAGACATTCAATCATACCTTATATACACGCACACTCGTATACACATACGCGCGCGGGCACGCTTCCTCACACTCGCATACACGTTCGCATTCACTTATCTGGGGAAGAGGTTTTGAGTTTCTTTATTTTTTACAGCCACCAATATTTTTTGGTGTTTAGTCTATGCTTATCATTAGTATCCATGCTTGACAATTTATACATAAATCGCAGTTCGGCGCTGTCAGGATGCACTTGCTTATCGTACCGTACTCTTTTGTCCGTCGTTTTTCTGTTAATATGGTATATGATTGGTACGTTAGCGTCGTTCTGTATGTATCCTTCACTATCTAGGTACGTAAAGGATTCTGGTGGGAGGTAGCCGGTCTGTTTCGCTTTTTTGTCCAGTGATTACGCGTGAGTTTAAGTATGAAGATATCGATCCGGGATATTTTTGCTTCTTCGTAAATTCTATAGTTGCTGATAAATTTTGTGTAATTTGATTCTGCTGATCTATATTTACCTAGGCAAGCTCTTAGACACTTTCTTTCGAAGCATCTTAGCTTTTCCATGGCGCTGGAGCTGAGTTTAAACCATATCTGGCAACCGTATGTGAGGATGGGTCTAACTAACAATTTGTAGAACATTATCTTTACCTGCGCGTTGAGGTCCTTCGAATAGAAGAGACGTTTGTTTATAATGAATGCTTTCTGTGCTTTTTCTAACTGGATTTTAACGTGATCGTTGTAGTTTAGTTTGAAATCTAAGTGGATACCTAGGTAGCGAACGACATCTTTGTGCATGATTTTATTGTTATTTGCCGCATTCTCGTACAGGCAAAACTGTTTGCCGTGCCTCCTGACGTCGTTATTTGCGTCTGAGATTCTGGAGATGTATGGTCTGAACAAAATGGATTCACATTTGTCGGTATTTATTTTTAATTTCCACGTGAAAAAGTGGTTCTGCACCTTATTGAATGTTTCTTGGAGTTGGAGTTTAATGTCACTGGGTCTATTACCTCTTACGTATATGAGTAGATCGTCCGCGAAAGCTATAGCGTATTTATCGTATTTATCGTTGGCACCGTTCAGATCATACATTTGCAGAATGTCGCTTATGAAGATACTAAACAAGATGGGGGAGTTGACTGTTCCTTGTTGTAAGCCGTTCCTAATTTCGAATGAGCGACTGGATATCATGTCTCCGTCCGCTACAATAAATTTCTTATCATGTACCATGTCCCAAATCATCTTGATGAGATGTTTTGGGAATTTCTTCTTTAATAGTTTAAAAAATAAACCATCAAGCCAGACTGTATCGAAGGCTTTTTCTAAATCAATGAAAATGGCGCCAACGCAGTCTCCGGCGTTTCTGGCCCAACAAATGTCGGATGTGAACTTTGTTACCGCGTGAATAGTGTAATGCTTGCGTCTAAAACCGAATTGGTGGTCAGGTATAATGCTATGCTCTGTGGAGAATGAATTTATGGCATCGTTTATGGTTGTCTCGAAAATTTTTCCAATATTTGGAAGTAAACTAATTGGCCTGTAGTTGGAAGCCTCGTCTCCTTTCTTGCCTTTCTTCTTTATGGCTATAAGTTTGGCTCTCTTCCACGCGCTTGGAAAGTATGAAAGGTTCAAGCAATTATTGAATAACATACTGTAGTAATAAACATAGACGTTCGGTAGTCTTTTTAGGGCCGCGTTGGGGATTTGATCGAAGCCTGAGGATTTCTTATTGTTTATCTTACTGAATGTGATTTTTAATCTGTTGTAGGATGTGAAATAATTCGGGGGTATTAGTTCTCTGTCCGGGTTGTCGGCCCTGTTCGTTTCCGTAAATGTGCAGATGGCTACATTGGAATGTCGGTCTTCGTGTATTTCGTTTCTCAGATTGTTTATTTGTTGTGTGATTATGTTGGATAGTTGTTCTTTCCCCATGTTACTGTTTTTCGTGTGGACCGATTCAAAATAAGCTCCTAATATATTTAATTTCTCTTGGCTGTCTGCTGTTGTAGAGTCATTATTTACAATATTTTGACTACTGAAAGTGTTACCGGTTCTGTGCGGAGTACCTAGTTTGTTATTTGAGTGTCTCGATGCTGTTGCCAGTTTTTGCGCGAAAAATGCTATTTATTGATGGGAACAGGTCTTTGGGCTTATGTACGGATAGGCTCGAGATCCTTTTCCTCCAATATGCGTTAACTGATTCGCGGAATGCTTGTTTTATATCGGCTCTAACTGATTTGAGTAAATCTTTTAATGTTTTCAAGGTTGGGTTGTTCGCGGTTGTGTAGTTTTGGATTTTCGAGAGGTTATTAATCTTTGAGATCAGGTAACTTTTGTGTCTTCTAAGCTTGGTTATTTTCCCGTTTATATACCTGTCGGTTCCGTTGAAGTCGTTATTGCTGTGGGGGACTGCGTGTTCTATGGCTTGTACTATGTTTTTGTTTAGTGCGGTGATTTTAAATATTTTAATGCTATTTGCAATTTCATCAAGGTCTGCAAAACGGGAATAAAAATTACTCTTTAGTTCACCTAACGCTTTAATTGCAAAATCAACCGGGAAGGGAGTCTCAGTTTGCCGACTGAATGTCTGACACGTATTAAAATGTGTAAAACATATTTTTTCTAATTGCGACTGAAATAAAACAATTTTCATCCTGAATGACTTAATATGTGTGTACATATCAGGCAAAAGATGGTTTTCCCCTTGCAATCGCAAAGTAAGGCCACTTAAATGCTTCGTGAGATCTGTATAAAATGATAATTTCCATAACCATTCATTATTTTGTAACTCGGCAGAAGGGCGATTCTTTTCAATTAAAAAAATTTCAATTTCTGCCCGAAGTTGAAAAAATCGCGATAGGACTTTTCCGCAACTGAGCCATCGTATTGCGGTATAATACGGCAAGTCGTTTTCTCAAATCTCTTCAATAAACTCCCGGAATTGCCGATGGTTAAGCGCGCTTGACCTAATGAAGTTAACAATGGATACGACGGGCTTCAAAACTTCAGACATGTCCAAATATTTACCGCATAAGGCTTGCTGATGAATTACGCAGTGTATGACTAATGGTTTTGAACCACCGTCGATTTGTACGGCCTTTAACACATGAGCAATCACACCCTTCCTGTTTCCGCACATATTTTTGCCCCCATCAGTGGTGATGCACTTCAATTTCTTCCACTGCAGATTGTTCTTCCGAATAGTGTTGTCGATACACTTCAAGATATCTTCTCCAGTGGTCCTTCCATGAAGGCTATGAACGTCAAGCAGCTCTTCATAAATTTCATAATTTTTATCCACTCCTCGAATGAATAATAATACCTGAGCAATATCGGAAATATCCGTAGACTCATCTAGGGCCAAAGAAAACCACTCTGTTTGTTGATGTTTTTCAGCCAGTTCAGATAAAATGTTGTCTCCAATGTTTGTTATTCGTCGAGCCACAGTGTTTGACGATAGACCTACACTTTCGAATAAAAAAGCTTTTTCTGGGCATATCTCTTCTGCTACTGCAACCATGCAATCAATTGCAGATCAATTGCCCGTCCGTAAATGGCTTTCCGTGTTGTGCTATCGAATGTGCCACGCGGAAACTAGCTCGTGTTGCAGCCTTATGTTCGGTGTCCAGTTTTGTAGAACTTCTTTCTTGTGATTCGAAACGAGACTTTAAAAGTTCAAATTGTTGCATCCGTAACGTTCCTGTCCATTTGGTTTTGTATCGATAATGTTTTGTCTCGTAATGTCGTTTAATGTTATATTCTTTAAGGACAGCTATAGTGTCCTCACAAATTAAACACTTTGCTTTACTGCCAAATTGTATCACAAAATACTGATGACCCCATCGTTTTTGAAATGCTCTCCTCCCTATGTTTCTCATCTTATCCATGTTCATACACCGACACAAAAGAAACTTAAAACAAACTTCCACGTTGGAAAAGGAAAAATGTATAAAGTGAGCAGCAACTGTCGCGAGGTGCTAGGTTTGTCTTGACTTGTACTGCGTATTTTTCGAAAATGAGCCGCTGGGTACTACCTTACATAGTTATATCGAGGTTTGTGGGGGCCCGGTTTATTCATTCCTTGCTGCTTGTACTTAATAGTATGTCTACAAACTTGCATTATGTTATGATCTTTGAAGTGCTGGCTACATTTTGTATATTTTACAGTTTTCCAAGACCTTTTTTTATGACATAATGATGGTAAATGTAAAAAGTCACTTTGTCCCGAAACTGCACGTTTCTCAGAAACGACGTTCCTGACAAGCTGCAAGTCACATGTTTGCAAATTTTAATCATGGTATCGTTAATTAGGGTTTTTACAATGTATGTGCCAAGTTTGGGCTCTTTTCGAGCTCAGGTAGTGAACACCTGGGCATCCGAATTTGCCGAGTTCTACGAAGGTATACTACAGTCCGCGAAATTTCTATAAAGCCACCGGATTTTTTGAGAGATAAAATCAATATTCACAATAATTTATTTTTTATTTATATATTAATAGCTTACATAACTGCCATTTCTTCGAATAACTTGGAAAATTCGTTTCGGCATTGATACAATTAAATTTCGAAGTGTGTCAATTTCGATGGATGCCAACGCTTCGCTTACCGCTGTCCATAATTCGTTAACTGACGAATATTGCTTGCAATTGCCATAAACTTTACTCGCAATTATTCCCCAAAGAAAGAAACTTCTGCAATTTGCAGTGGGACTAAGTGGGATGCGAACCTACAAAAAAAGTCCGCAGCGTTTCAACAGCCTCACACTTTGCCACGTTTTTTTTTTTAAACATACGTTTATTGCTGCCAATATAATAGGTACATATATACAGTTGGACAACAAACCTAAAAACGTATAAAAGGTTAAACATAACAATGATATAAACTAATGGCTCTGTATTCGAGCGCGCGTAGCTTAATGCTTGACAGTTATACATATTGCACTTATTGCTAGGTTTGATAAGGTAACAAGAACAAAAAAAAATAGTTCTTATAAGATTAGGTACTGGCTATTGGTATAGAAAAGGCAAAAATATATAAAAAAAACTATACTAACGTCGCTTATAATTTGTGTGGTTGAGCTTTTTGTGTTTTTTTCCGGGGTATTTGGTTTTTCTTTGGTATTGGATATAATACGTGCGATGAGTGATTATACCCTTTATGTACATCGCGTGGTTTTACAATTGTCTTATTCTATAGAGGATATACCAATGTGATGGATTGCACGTTGCCGCAGTACTTAAATCTAAATCTAAGTTTACTTGGTGGATTTACAATGTTATAGCCACCAATAGTTTTTGGCGTTGTTGTTTTTGCACATAATCTTGTCGGTTCTTGTTAACTTATGATTAAAGCGTATGTTATCGTTGCTAGTATCTAGGTTTTTGGTGTACATCATTTGTTGTGTGTAAGTCCTTCTGTTGTAGTGATATATGATTGGTATGTGTTCGGTGTTTTGTATGTATCCTTCGCTATCTAGGTATACAAACGACTCTGGTGGAGTATATCCTGTGTGCCGGGTTCGTTCAAAGTATAGTGGATTTGGATACAATGAATTGCAAATGAGACTGTTTGTTTTGATTTGGTAAATATTTCGCCAGTGATTTCTTATTAGGTTGAGTATAAAGAGGTCAATTCTTACATGTTTTGCTTTTCGTGCCCAACATACGTCTGACGTGAATTTGGCAATCGCATGAACTGTCGAGTGTCTGAATCTGAACCCGACCTGGCATTCCGGTGTGACGTCCAACCTGAAGGGTTGTTCGTTCTTAAAACCGAAAACGAGTTTACACCGGGAATTTCGGATGCCCTCGGGTCCCGAATCGCACGTTGTGTAAATCGTATAAGGGGTTTTGTGGTTTTAGGCTTGCCCGTCTACACGAACTCTTACGCCAGGGAACCACTCGCTGTACAGGAAAGGGAAAAAATGGGAATTTTCGAAACGTATAGCGTGATTAAAATTTATTCATTAAACTTAGTCGATTATTATAATTTCGGGGCTACATTTTGCCAAATCCCTATCGCTTATCTCCTCTATCTCGACGGTTGAAGGGGGTACAGGGGATGGAGTTGTAAGTATAAATTCGTGATGGGGGTAGGTTTTAAATAGTTCCTGGTATTTTTGTCGGAGGTGTTCTGGTATTAGATTTAGTTCGTTTTGGGAGAGGTTATGGCAAGGTTCTGGACTTCTGGGTGGAATAGGAGCATTAGGGAGGTCGGAATCGAAGGATTGCTGAGGAGTGGTTGTGGGTATTGAGGATAAAAGTTCAGTTAAGTATTGTGACGCTTGGGCAAGTTCTCGTTCTCTGGCTTGTGCCCTCAACTTGCGCTCTCTAACCTTCTTGCCTCCTCGTTTAGTGCGACGACGATTGGCCCTTTTTGGCATTATAAATTGTTACTCTGAAAGAATGCATTTTTGATCTCTTGTCTATTTAGTGTATCTCGAGAGAATTATTGTTTCCGTCACTCACCAATAATTTGCCGGATCGGCGGTTGCAATTTGTGCCGGAGAGGCAAATCGCAAATTTTGGCGGTTCCTAAAACCTAGGAAACCGAAGGGCTGATAATGCCAGTTTGGCCACCAAGTCCTGAGGTTCCTACTCAGATTGCAATTCAGTTTGTGATGCCTGCTTTGGGCCACAAACGACACGTGATGCCAGGTAGGCTACGTAATCCTCGAGTATTACTACTGGAAAATGTTAAATGCACTCTGTCAGGAGAGTTTTCTAGATTATACAAGCGAAGGTCAGAGGTAATCAAACAACAAATATATTATATAAAATTTGTAGTATATTGAATAAAATAGTAGGTAAGTTCAATTGGTTTATAAAAGTATGTTCACAATTCAGATTCGGAGTGTGATGATTATACGTTCATCAACGGAGTTACAGTGTGACGGAATAAAGCGGATGCCCTAATTTACAAAAGTGCGACTCGGTTGCCTCGGCCTCCAAATTCGAACAATTCAAATTATGACCAGATTGGGTTCACGTCAGTAAAATGGTTGCGAGAGAATTATTACAGATTGTCTATACGACTGCAAGTACACCTCGGTGCCTTGAGTTATAGACGGATTACAGAAAAACCTTACCTCTCTTAGGGGGTTCACTAAAGGGGTGCACGCTCGCAAGTCCTCCACTACTGCACGCTGAACACACGTTCGATTTCTAAGTTCTTACTGGTTCTGTCACTGGTATTGCTGTACTGTCACTTGTAACTTATAACTCGTAATTCGTTCCTTGTGACTGTAACTGCACTTGCTTCCTGTAACTTGTTCCCTGTAACTGCTGAGGTTCTCGCAGTAGCCCTTACTTATACTGGGTTTTTTTTGGGGTAGGGGCCCGGTTATCGTATGGGAACGGAATGCGGGACTCTACCGTAACAAAATCTTATGTTTAATTGAGACTGCCCAGCGTGGTTCGCTATCGCGCAATGACTTCACCGGTGCAGTCACGTTGTTTTGGCTAAGGGTGTATATACATCTTTATCGAAATTATTCTTCGCAGAGTTTCACGAGGAGTATTGGTTACATACGAACTGATTAAGAATTATCTGGTGGGAACGGAAGTTCCGACCACCCAAAAGTTTATAAGAGATTAAAACGTTATACAAGCTTATCCGTGAGATGAAATTTATCTTGTAAGAAAGAATTTGGTAGTAGATTAATTGATCACGTACTCCTCTAAGAGACTTTGCGAAGGATTTACAGAGTTACTTATTAATAATGGTTTAAGTTAACAATAATTGAAGCGGTTAAATATGTTAGATGCAAATTATGCGTACAATATAATAATATTCGTGTGTCTGAGGTTTTGGAAAATTTGGGGTGTAGTTTAACGTCGTCCCGGACGTTACACCTCCCCCCTAAGAATAGAAAAATGTTGAAGACATTTTTCGTACTCCTGGGTGATTATAAACTGATTTTAATAACTGAAAATATTTTATGTTTTTGGCTTACGGTTTGTTTCTTAATGTTCATTACAATAGAGGATGTGGGTAGAGCAATCGCACTTCTTCGAGGTCGGTTTCGAGTAGATACGCGCACGTAACTATCTCCTGGAACTTCTGCATACAGGTTCCACACTCTTCGATTGGTGTTGTTGTTAACACTTGTTGACCGCAGAGATCGCATTTTTGGTTTCGAAAATCTTCATCTTGAAGCATATGGATGTGGAATACCTCAGTCAGTTCAGGTCGTCCTAATTGCTCATAGCACTTGGAGCAGTACGTGTGGCATTCGTCTCCGTGGATGATGCATACCTCGCCTTTGACACAACGTGCTCGTGTTGTATTATAATTGTAAGCCATTTTTATGTATTCCCTCTCGCAGGTGGGATGTGAACTCTGGTTAACTGAGCGACACATTTTGTAGCGATGTATTCTACTTGGTTCTCCGATTCACGTGTGACTGTTTGTATCGTTCCCCTTAAGGTTGTTGTTCTATCCTGTCAAGTCTCTCCTTTAGTTCCTGAAGTTTCACGTAATAACGTTTGTCAGGTTCTTCTGGTTTGATTTCTTCAGCATCACCAGGTTCCTTCCTTGCTGGTATTTCTTCTCGCTTCCCTGCTAGGTATATTAGTAGGTTTGCCAAGGATGTCCATAAAGCGCCGATGAGATGGATACTCCAGCTGTAAGGCAGCTCGTCCGTTCCTTAGTGTAGTTTTTGCAAATCCTTGGACCACTACGCAGGATCAGAATACCAAATGGATCAGAATATCGGACCCCTGAACATTTTCCATCCAGATTTGTTGTACCGGCCCGTGTGAATGATGGTACAGTTGATTCGTAGTCCATTTAAGAGCACGCCGTTTCCCAAATTCAAGAGTCCCGTTTCTTGCATCCTTGCATTGGATGATATTGGCTTGATTAGATTCCGAAAGTTGCAGGAGTTGGATGTAAGTCTCTGTGGTGTTTGTTATCCGGATCTCTCCTCCACATTCTTCTATCTCGGTCAGCGAGAGATGGTTGTTACATTAGGATTATGGCTCGTACAATCAAGCGCGACTAGTGTTGATATAGTCTTAAGGACTATGAAAATTAGGAACAGAATTTCGGTATACATTCTGAAATCCAACAAATATCCTAGACACACGCTTACATTAGATTAGATTACATTATACATTTTTTTTTAAATTTGTTATTTAATACGTGATATCTTTAACTTATTGGTATGTACTAATTTGGCACGATTTCCTATTTTTATTCTGGCTGTTTCATTTTCAAATGTTTCCAGGACCTTATGCGGTCCGGTATATTGGTTTGCGAGTTTTCCTTTACTGGGTTCCTTTAGGAGGAACACAGAATCTCCCGGTTTAATAGTTTTTGGGTTTATTCTTTTATCGTAATAGTATTTGTATTTGCTCTTTGCGTTTATCAGGTTATCTCGGGCCAAATTTTGCACATTCGTTAGTCTTATATGTAAGTCTCTAACATATGATTGGTAGGTTAAATTTAGATCCTCATCAATGATTTCTTTCTCGGAAGGTTCTCTTGCAATATGTCCAAAGACTAATTCATGTGGAGAGAAACGTGTTCCCTCGTGAACGCTCGTATTGTAAGAGAACATAGCGAGTTCGATCCAATCGTCCCAATCGTTATCGTTACTTACATATTGTTTTAAATATTCAGCTAGAACATGGTGTGACCTCTCGATGGATCCATTCGACTGGGGATGATACGCGGTTGTCTTATAATGTTTAATTCTGAACTTCTTAGCAATACTTTTCGAAAAGGTACTAATGAAATTTTGTCCTTGGTCGGTGAGTATCGCTAAGGGTGCTCCAAATTTGCATATAAAATTTTTTAAAAATGCGTCGGCAATATCTATTGAAGTAGCTCTGCTTAATGGCACAGCTACAGAATATTTAGTTAATAGATCTTGAATAGTTAATATATATATTCTTCCAGTTGGGGTGATAGGTAGAGGTCCCACTATGTCAAGTGATACTTTATCGAATGCTTTTCCTGGTGTATCTGTTATTACCATTGGCTGTTTAGTCTTAAGGCGCGTTAATTTCTTTAACTGACAGTCTAAACATTTGGCAATAAATGATTGTATGTCCTGTTTCATATTTTTCCAGTAATGATGGTTGCGAATTCTGTTGAAGGTCTTAGTCACGCCTTTATGACCACCAATAGCAGATTCGTGTTTTTCCCTAATTATATTTTCTTTTTGATCTTCTGGGGGACATGTAGTCAAGGATCGGCAAACTGTTATTCGCAATCGTAAGTCTCCTAATATTTCTCTAACATTCTTTTCCATATATTTCCATGGAACGTCATCGAAATGTTGTGTGTATGCTACTGATAAGGTTTTCAGATTTAATTCTCTACATACGTCCAGCAGGGACTTGACTGAATTTTTTATGTCCTCGTGGGTGATATTCATTCCACGAGATTTTATGGGTAATGCGATTAAATATTTTCCCTTCTGTTTTTGAACTTTAGCTCTGGTAAATATTATATCTGTATATTTTGGTAAGTTATCTAGGTTTTGTAATTCTATGCCTCCCTTGTCCCATGGTGTACCGTCGTCATTAATGAATATTAATTTGTTACCTTTTTGGGTGAAAAAGGGATCTCGAGTTTCTACTATTTTTAACTGTTGAGTTGTTTGATACGGAATATTTTGACTAGAAAAGATTTCGTCATCTGTTTCGTCTGCGTCATTGTTGTCGGATTCGACATTGTCATCGTCTGAGGTGATGGTTTCGTTTGTGTCATTGGATGTAATACTTTCGTTATCGTCGTCGTCATTGTCTGGTCTAATGTTTGTGGTGTCTTGGCGAGGGGTTTCAACCCTTGCGCTCGTCTGGTCTTCAGCAGGTTTAGCTGGAGTCCTCCTAAGCATTCTCCTAGTAGTAGGTTTAGATGAAAATATTTGTAGACTCTCTTTGTCAATAGTTGGTGTTATAACGAGGATTTTTTTCGTGCTGTCCATCTCAGGTGGGTTTCTTGATAAGGCGTCGGCATTCGCGTTCGCTCTGCCTTGTTTATATTGAATCTCGAATTCATATTCTCCAAGTTTGAGTTTCCATTTCCATAATCTTGATGTAGGGTCTTTTATGGAGTTTAACCAAACCAATGGTTTGTGATCAGTAACTATGTTAAATTTTCGTCCGTATAAGTATGGTCTGAAGTGTGACGTGCAATATATTATAGCAAGACATTCTTTTTCTATAGTAGAATATTTTTGTTCCGCGCTGTTCAGAAGTCTTGAAGCGTATGCTATTGGCATATCGCTGCCGATTTTTCCTTGGCTCAAAACACCTCCAATCGCGTATCCTGATGCATCTGTTGTTAAATTAAATGGTAGGTTGAAATCCGGGTATTGCAATATTGGATCGGTTATTAGATGATTCTTTAGGTTATTAAAAGACTTCTCCTGAGCGTCCGTCCAACTGAATGCTACACTCTTTTTCAATAAATCTGTTAAGGGTTTGGCTTCTTTGGAAAAATTGCTAATAAATCTGCGGTAGTATCCTGCTAGTCCAAGAAATTGTTTGATGTTCTTTTGATTTTTGGGAGTTGGCAAATTTTTTACTGCTTCTATTTTCTTTGGGTCGGGTTTGACGCCGTCCTCACTGATGATATGACCTAGGTAAGAAACTTCGTGTCTTAAAAACTCGCACTTGTCAGGTTGTAATTTTAAATTGGCATTTCTTAAGCGTTCGGATAATTTCCTGAATTTCTGTTCGTGCTCTTCTAAAGATCTAGAATAAATCAATATATCGTCCAAATACACAAACAACTCGAGTCCTTGTAGACCGGTTAACACGTTGTTCATTAACCGTTGAAAGGTGGCAGGAGCATTTCTCAAGCCAAACGGCATTCTCTTAAATTGATAATGGCCATATGGTGTCGAAAAAGCAGTCTTATGAGCGTCCTTTGTGTCCATCGGAATCTGATGAAATCCCGATGCCAGGTCGAAAATAGAGAAGTACTTTGCACTTCCTAACTGATCAAGAATCTCATTGATGTTAGGTAGTGGATATGCATCTGGTATAGTCTTTTCGTTTAAAGCACGGTAGTCTATTACTAGTCTCCATCTTTTGTTACCCTTTGAGTCTGGTTTTTTCGGAACAATCCACAGAGGTGAATTGTAAGGTGAAAGAGAATTTTCGATGATATTGTTTGCTAATAGTTCTTTAACTTGTCTATTTATTTCCTCCTTATGAACTGGGGGAAACCGATATTGGCGTGTGTTTATGGGTATTTGATCTGTCGTCTCAATCGTATGAGATGTTTGGTTTGTACCGGGTAAAAAGTCTCCTTCGACATGAAATCTGTCAGCGTTTTCTGTAACTAATTTCTCAATACTCTCTTTTTCTTTAGTATTTAAGTGGTCTAAACGGAGTAATTTTAATATTTCTTGGCCCTTTTGAAATTCCTTTAAATTGTAACATGAATAAGTGTTTTCGATCTTCTCGTCAGGAGTGTCGAATGGTCTCAGAATAACGCTAGAAGTTGGTACGTTAAAAGTCTTTTCAGTAGTATTAACCACTGGTATGAAGCCGTGCCCATTATTGTTCTTAATCACTATTTCACCGGCGAATACGCCGTCGTGGAGATTAAATGTAGGAATATATCCTTCTCTAGTCTCTGGGTTAGCTATATTTACTTTTAAGACTGTCACAGTACGAGGTCGAATTACATTTTTGCTGTTAATATTGAATGGGATGTTACAAATTTCGGATTTAATTATTTTGTCTTTGTAGTTAATTAAAATAGAGCCGTTTTTGAAGAAAGGGGATCCGAGAATTCCAGATTGATTAATAGGAAAGTTGGAATTTACTGTATGAAATAATATTTCTTGTCCGGCTAGTTTTAATGTTAGGGTTCCCTTAGTCTGAACTAGTTCGGGCGATATCCCTTGGATTTGAACTGTCGAGTCCGTATTTACCTTCGCGTTCGGGTTTAAGGCATCTTCCTTGATTATGTTCAGTTCGGAACCTGAGTCTATCATAAAATTCGTAGGTTTTAACAAATGAGCGCAATAGAGTGTTACCGATGGTACGGTACTTTCAACAGGTAGATTTATACTGGCTACTCTGTTTCTTCGTTCTGAACTGCGTTGTTCAACATCATGTTCTCCATTTCGTCCATTGTTTCCTGAATTGTGTCTTCTTCCTCCGGTAAATCCGTGTTCACTTCGTCTACCGTTGTCATAGTTTTCACGTAGTTCGGACGCGTTTTCATTGCATCCCTCGGTGCGTCCGGGAATCGTTGGATGCGCTGGTCGTTTCCCTGGTCACGGGGTTTTATTTGGCCAGTTTCGACCTTATATTGATATTTCGGGCAATTCCTCATCCAGTGCCCTACTTCCTTACAATATGAGCAAGTGTCGATGTTAATTTTTTGCTCTGGTCGTGTTGTTGGTACTGCAGGTTTTGATACGCCGTTATTCGTTTCCTGCGTTCTTACTGATCTCGGCGGGGGTTTATCCGAGTGCTCGGTTGATGATCTTATTCTATCGCGTATTTCCCTGACTTCTTGCGATATTCTAACGGTCTTGCTGAACGCCTCTCTTAATGATTTAAACCCTTCTAGTTTCAGTCGAAGATATAATTCGCTCGGTAGTCCGCTGCAGAATGCTTGCAAGACATCTCCGTCTACCTCTCTTTCCTTGTCATTTGTCATGTATCCTAGCTTCTTCTTTTCGCCATCAAGTATCGCGAGTCTAAGATCCTTGGTCCTATTAATGTAATCCAATATGTGCTCCATGGGTTTCTTGTAAAGATTCCCTAATTCGCCGCGATATTGGTTAACGTTGCGGTACGGGGCAAAAGTTTCCTTCAGGTGGTCTCCAAACTATTCTATAGTTTCTGCTTCAACATCCTCCATTACCATTGCAGCTCGACCCATCAATTTATTAGTTAAGAGTTTAACTAAGTAGATTTCGGAATCTGCAGGAAGCATGTTTCTTGCTTTCTCACAAGCACGCAGAAACTGGAAAACGGATGGTCGATAACCGTCGAATTTGGGGACTATCTCGAGGGCGTCTTTTACTCTAATGGGGTTTCTTTGCGAGGTATTTGGACTTGAAGATCTTCGAATTGGAGTCCTGTGTCTCAGTCTTTGAGGCAGTCCTTCTTCTTCGCTGTCTAAGCCTATTCCTCTGTGTACGTTACTTTGTTCTTCTATTATTGATATCCTTTGGGGAATATCTTTCAGATTATCTAGTCCTTGTTGTAATTTGTGTAGCATGCTGAATATAGCCTCTACATGGGTATCTTCGGCTTTCGATGCTTGAGCAAGGACCGGCTGTTCATGAGTTTCAATTCTTTCCTGAATCTTGCTCATTTCCGCGTCGTACCTATTTTTATTACTTCTGGTTTCCATTTTTGAATCAGGGGTGCGCGAAGTCATTTGATGTGTGGTTTAACGATGTAACTCGGGCGCGTTTTTATATTGTAATTTCGAATTATGAAAATTTTAATTTCAGAAAGCTTTTCCTGTTAGCAGTTATCCCACCGCTGCCACCATTTATTTTTCGGCTGTGACGTCCAACCTGAAGGGTTGTTCGTTCTTAAAACCGAAAACGAGTTTACACCGGGAATTTCGGATGCCCTCGGGTCCCGAATCGCACGTTGTGTAAATCGTATAAGGGGTTTTGTGGTTTTAGGCTTGCCCGTCTACACGAACTCTTACGCCAGGGAACCACTCGCTGTACAGGAAAGGGAAAAAATGGGAATTTTCGAAACGTATAGCGTGATTAAAATTTATTCATTAAACTTAGTCGATTATTATAATTTCGCGGCTACATTTTGCCAAATCCCTATCGCTTATCTCCTCTATCTCGACGGTTGAAGGGGGTACAGGGGATGGAGTTGTAAGTATAAATTCGTGATGGGGGTAGGTTTTAAATAGTTCCTGGTATTTTTGTCGGAGGTGTTCTGGGATTAGATTTAGTTCGTTTTGGGAGAGGTTATGGCAAGGTTCTGGACTTCTGGGTGGAATAGGAGCATTAGGGAGGTCGGAATCGAAGGATTGCTGAGGAGTGGTTGTGGGTATTGAGGATAAAAGTTCAGTTAAGTATTCTGACGCTTGGGCAAGTTCTCGTTCTCTGGCTTGTGCCCTCAACTTGCGCTCTCTAACCTTCTTGCCTCCTCGTTTAGTGCGACGACGATTGGCCCTTTTTGGCATTATAAATTGTTACTCTGAAAGAATGCATTTTTGATCTCTTGTCTATTTAGTGTATCTCGAGAGAATTATTGTTTCCGTCACTCACCAATAATTTGCCGGATCGGCGGTTGCAATTTGTGCCGGAGAGGCAAATCGCAAATTTTGGCGGTTCCTAAAACCTAGGAAACCGAAGGGCTGATAATGCCAGTTTGGCCACCAAGTCCTGAGGTTCCTACTCAGATTGCAATTCAGTTTGTGATGCCTGCTTTGGGCCACAAACGACACGTGATGCCAGGTAGGCTACGTAATCCTCGAGTATTACTACTGGAAAATGTTAAATGCACTCTGTCAGGAGAGTTTTCTAGATTATACAAGCGAAGGTCAGAGGTAATCAAACAACAAATATATTATATAAAATTTGTAGTATATTGAATAAAATAGTAGGTAAGTTCAATTGGTTTATAAAAGTATGTTCACAATTCAGATTCGGAGTGTGATGATTATACGTTCATCAACGGAGTTACAGTGTGACGGAATAAAGCGGATGCCCTAATTTACAAAAGTGCGACTCGGTTGCCTCGGCCTCCAAATTCGAACAATTCAAATTATGACCAGATTGGGTTCACGTCAGTAAAATGGTTGCGAGAGAATTATTACAGATTGTCTATACGACTGCAAGTACACCTCGGTGCCTTGAGTTATAGACGGATTACAGAAAAACCTTACCTCTCTTAGGGGGTTCACTAAAGGGGTGCACGCTCGCAAGTCCTCCACTACTGCACGCTGAACACACGTTCGATTTCTAAGTTCTTACTGGTTCTGTCACTGGTATTGCTGTACTGTCACTTGTAACTTATAACTCGTAATTCGTTCCTTGTGACTGTAACTGCACTTGCTTCCTGTAACTTGTTCCCTGTAACTGCTGAGGTTCTCGCAGTAGCCCTTACTTATACTGGGGTTTTTTTGGGGTAGGGGCCCGGTTATCGTATGGGAACGGAATGCGGGACTCTACCGTAACAAAATCTTATGTTTAATTGAGACTGCCCAGCGTGGTTCGCTATCGCGCAATGACTTCACCGGTGCAGTCACGTTGTTTTGGCTAAGGGTGTATATACATCTTTATCGAAATTATTCTTCGCAGAGTTTCACGAGGAGTATTGGTTACATACGAACTGATTAAGAATTATCTGGTGGGAACGGAAGTTCCGACCACCCAAAAGTTTATAAGAGATTAAAACGTTATACAAGCTTATCCGTGAGATGAAATTTATCTTGTAAGAAAGAATTTGGTAGTAGATTAATTGATCACGTACTCCTCTAAGAGACTTTGCGAAGGATTTACAGAGTTACTTATTAATAATGGTTTAAGTTAACAATAATTGAAGCGGTTAAATATGTTAGATGCAAATTATGCGTACAATATAATAATATTCGTGTGTCTGAGGTTTTGGAAAATTTGGGGTGTAGTTTAACGTCGTCCCGGACGTTACACCGGGATGATATTGTTAGTCGAGCAGAAGGTGTTTAGCGTGTCACTAATTATGGTTTAAAATATTTTACTGATATTGGGTAGTAGACTAATTGGCCTATAATTTGAGGGGTCCTTGCTGTCTTTGCCTTTCTTTCTCAGAGCTATTAATTTTGCTGTTTTCCACGCGGTTGGGAAGTAGGTGATATTAAGGCAATTATTAAAGACTATGGGGTAGTAGTAAATGTAAAGTAGGGGGAGTTGTTTGAGGGCGATGTTTGGAATATTGTCGAATCCTGAGGATTTCTTGTTGTTTAACTTGTGGAATGTCGTTTTTAATTTTTGGTGCGAGGTAAAGTAGTTCGGTGGGATGCATGCTGTGTCGGGATTGTCTGATGTGTTGGTAGTGGTGAAGACACATATGGATTGGTGGTTTCGTTTATTCAGGTCGATTTCATTTTCTAGTATGTTTATTTTGTGTGTGATGATGTTTGTGTTTTTCTTTCCCCATGTTGCTGTTTTGTGTATGCGCTTTTTCAAAGTGTGCCCCTAGGATATCTAGTTTGTCTTCGGTGTTAATTATTAGTGTGTGTCCGTTGTTGTCTATTGTTAAGTTTTCTTTATTAATATTTGTTTCTTGGATTAGCGTAATGTTGTTTTGTGTTAGTTTTAGTGTGTCGATTGCATTTGTTTCTTTTGGTCGACATATTTTGTTTATGGTAGGGAAGAATTGTTTCGGTTTTTTCCGTGATTTGTTGTATTTTGTTTTTCCAGTGTTCATTGATCGAGTCGTGGAAGGCTATTTTGATTTCTTGTCTAACTGTTTTTAATGCTATTTTGAAATACTTTATTAGTGTTTCATTGGCCTGCGTGTAATTGTCTAGTCTCGATAGATTGTTTATTGCAGTGATTACTTTTCTTTTTTCTTTTTAATTTGCTTATTTTTTGTGTGATGTAACGGTCGGTAGAGTTATAGTTATTTGTTGTGCGCGGGACTGCGTGCTCGATTGCATCGCTTATGTTTTCGTTTAGCTTGTTAATGTAGTGGTCTATTTCCACTTTTGCTAGATTTCTGTCGGGTGGTATGTCGATGTTGCCGTTTTGTGTTAAGTTGCTTTTAAATGTGTTCCAGTTTGCTTTGTTGAAGTTATATTTTTGCGTTGGTGTCTGTTTGTCCAGGAGTAATGGTTCGTCTAGGTCTATTGTTACTTCGAGTAAAACTGCTCTATAGTCGCTGTCATAGTCAAAGGATTTGAGGAGGTTTCGGTCGTCTGAGTGTAATATACGGATTCTGTTGTCGGTGAGGCAAACGTCTAAAAAGGCGCCGCTTTTTGGAAAGAATGGTGAAGCTGTTCTATATAGCATGGACCTGAATTTTATTTGGGTATCCAGGTACCAGTTCTTCAGGGAAACTCCTCTCGCATTATTGACTGGGTTCCCCCATGCCATGTATTTTGCGTTGAGGTCTCCGGCTAATATATAATAGTTTTTCGTGTCGGCTAACTTGAGGGTTTCAAATAGGCACCTCAGTTCACGCATAAATTCCCCCTTGGCTCTGGCACTGGCGTATGCCACAATCAGGAAAAGTTTTCTATTGCCCTGAAAGCTGATCTCAAGGATCGTACTTTCGAGGCACTGAGTGTTACTGACGCTGGTCGGTCGCAGGACTTTGTATCTTATATCTTTGCGGATTAGAATCGCTGTTCCGCCACCCTGTTTAGCATTTGGGCGGTCGCTTCTTATAATGTTGAAGTTCTTAAAATTAAGTTTATATTTATTGCTGAGTTTAGTTTCGCACAACAGTGCGATGTCGGGTTTCTTATTTTCTAAACAATCCAGAAGTGTGACCCGCCTTTCATTGGATATTATGGAGTTTACGTTTATTGATATTATTCTGAGTTTTTTGAGCTGTATTCTTTGGTCCTTGGTCCATTTTTAATCTATATTTAGGTCAAGTGCCTCCGCGATTAGGCTTATTTTTTGGCTGTTTGCTTCTACAGTTAGGGTTATTTTTCCTATTTCGTTGGTTATGGCTTCTAGTATGCTTTTTTAAGTGCTTCCAGAAGGGAGGCTTTTCCTATGTTCTGTTCCGGGATTGGGATTAGTGTGGGACTATTGTCTAGGCATATCGGTACCTTGGGCGCAGGGCATGGTTGGTGACCGGCTGTTACTGCGCTGTATGATTTGCCTGGCTTAACTGTGTTGTTAATGCTGGCGACTTTTTTCATGTGAGCTATTTCTGACATTGCTTTCTTTTCTAGTATTTTTTGTTTTAGTTCTCTGAGTTTCGGGCAACCCCTATATGATGCGGCGTGGCCAAAGTTTTTACAGTTTACGCAATATAGCCTATCTGTTTCGTTATTATTTGGGTTCGCGTTTTGTGGAGGAACGGGACACTCTCCTGGATTGTGCTTAATATTACATTTTACGCATCTGTACTCTAAATTGCAATTTGACGCAACGTGGCCGATACGTTGACATCTTTTGCACTGTACACTGTCTTTCTTGTGTAGCTTTTCCGATGAGATGATCGAGTGCAGTAAGACTCGGATTTGTTTTAAGTTTTCTATTCTACTTTGTGGTGTGAGTTGCACTAAAAAGATTGGGAGAATCCTGTCTTCCTGCACTGATCTTCTCGTTGAGAATTTTGTTACTGATATAAAGTCTAGATTTTCGATGCTTTTTGTTTTTAGTTCTTCGAGAACTTCTTGTGGATCGAAGTCTCCTTCCAAGTTTTTCAAAATCATTGATATATTCTTTTCCGCTTTTGGTGTATAGGTATAATACTTGATATTTTGTTCTATTAGTAATTGGCAAATCGAGCTGTGGTCTTGGCGTGTCTGGGTGTGTATGAGATGTTTGTTGTTGTTAATTCTCTTTATTACGAAGTTACTAACCTTACTGTCTGTTTTTAGTGTGGTGATGGTGTCTTTCGTTGTTTGATTGAAGACTGTAATTGGAGGTGGTCTCTCTCTCTCTCTTGGTGTCTTCATTTGGGGTTGGTGGGTCGGTGGTTCTTGCCCTTTTTCTTGTGGGTAGATGGGCTTGTTTCTGCTCGTCCTGCTGAGCTTCCTCTGTACGCCTCGCAGGCGGACCTGGTCCTCTTACTGCTTCTGTTTGGTTTATTTTTGTTGTTTGTATTTGTTCTTTTGACGTTGAGGCTGCCGTATGGGTACTGATAAATCTTTCTTGCTCTAGCTGGATAGACAGATTCTCAATTGTTTTTTTGAGATTTTCGATTGTTCTGAGGAGCTCTTAGCGGTCTTACCTACAGGTCTTACCCTCACGATGGTTCGAGGAGTAATGACGCACACTTTGCCACGGGACCACCGAACCACTTGAAAATATTCTTTACGCTCTAGGCTCTAATAGCACAGTAATTCCAATTTTCTCTATTTATTTAGTTTCCTTAATTCCTATATTGCTTTGCCGGATGCAAAAACATTGATTACTGCACAAACACTTATTTAATAGAGAATAATACGAAAGTTCGACCTATAAGTCAATCTGACACGCAAAAAACGCCGAAAAAACCGGTTTTTAATTGTTTTAACTACAGCGCACCTAACCAAAAAATCTAAAAAAAATTGAGAGCAATACTATCACTAATACCTACTTACTCAAATAATATAATTATAGTTCTGCAACTCCTTCAAAACAAAATCGGCATTTTTTCCGGTTTAATTTTTCACGGCTTGGATTTGCAACATAAAAATCTGAAAAAATTCTATAATATGTATATCGCTAACTGATGTGCCACTAATTTTTTTCAAAATTTTTCATGCACTCAGTTGGAAGAAATTGAACAAAAACGTGATTCTTCGTTTTTTGCCCTTTACTACCCCCCCCCCCCCCCCCCAGTCGAGATACAACGTTGAAACTTGGCACAGATTGTTTTTTCTTTAGTAGCTATCGAATGACCCATCGCAAGTCCAATTTGGTTTAGGGGCACTTTTGACCCCCTTAACCGGCTAGACCCTTTCTTCGTAGATTCACATGTCTCTGCACTTAGAACTATTCACACATCGCATCATTTGTGTTTGTTTTTGTATAATTTTTCCTTGTACACTCGCTCGACTTGTGCCCCAACTTCCCGCATTTAAAACATTTTCCCGTAAATGTATTTTTCGGTTTATTATTCGACGGATTCTTGTATTGTCGCGCATTATAATTCGAATATCCTCTATTCTTTGTGTTTCGGCGCACGTTTCCTTCACGTAGTTGGTCAGGTTTGACGTGTTCCGGCTCGGGCAATCGTATTGGCAATACCAAATATGATTGCCTAATTTCCCACACTCAGGGGAATCTATATTATAATCACTCGGACACCAAGTCTCACTTTGACGTACAGCCCGCGAAATTTCTATAAAGCCACCACGTTTTTTGCTAATATCTTATAAATATTTCATACTTTTGATAATGTTAGAGTTTATTAATGTTATACAGAGTCTAAAGCAACAAGGTGTTATGTAAAGAAATATATATCGTGAGCGGAATACAAAAACTGTGTCGGTAGTAAGTGACCATCTTGGGAAGAATGCTGTGAAGAGAAAACATACACGCATCGCCCCCTCTCACACACACACATACATTACATAGTGGGCAGCATGGATTGCAATACATATATTCTAATACCTCCTCTCAAGACAAGCTCCCACACTTCTAAACTTACGCCAAATAATTTCTTAAGCCTAAACTTTCCATACAATAATAATGCTTCGCTTTGACTAACGGTTTGGTTAAAATATCCGCTAACATCTCTTCGGTACTAACATGTTCTACGCTTATGGTATTGTCCCTCAATATGTCTCTTATGAAATGGTACCTTATATCTATGTGCTTAGTCCTAGCGTGCATTATAGTGTTCTTAGATAGCAATTGAGCTCCCATGTTATCGTTAAATATAACTATCTTCGATAGGCTGCTCAAGTCTAGTCCCCCTAAAAATTGCTTTAAATATACGGCATGCTTCACAGCTTCAGCGAGTGCCATATACTCGGCTTCAGTGGTGGAAAGGGCCACTGTTTTCTGTTTTTGGGACTTCCATGAGATCGGTGCTCCCCCACATGTGAACACGTACCCAGTATACGATCTCCGATCTATTTTACATCTGCCCCAATCGGCATCGACATACCCTCTAATGTCTGGTTTTCCACTCGTGTAACAAATGCTATAATCTATAGTGGATTTTAAATATCTTAAAATTCTTTTGGCCGCTCCCCAATGTACTTCTCCGTTGGACTCATTAAATTGAGCTAGTACGCTCACTACATGTGAGATATCCGGTCTTGTCGCACCGGCCAAATACGTTAAGGCTCCTATCAATTCCCGATAAGGCCTCTTCTTATTTTCTTGCAGTGAGATCTCCCCATCGAATACAACATCCCTATCCATCGGGGTTCCTACTCCGTTGCAACTTTCCATACCAAATCTTTCCAACAGATCCTTCAAGTACCTCCTCTGCGATAGCATTATCTTTCCGTTGCCTCTGTTAATTTCTATCCCCAGACAGTACCGCGCTTGTCCCAAGTCCTTGACCTCGAATTCCTTCGCTAGAGTTCTTTTCACCATTTCGATTGATTCCTGCTGTCTTGACACGATCAGCATGTCGTCTACATACACAGCTAAATATATGCAATTCCCCTCTATGGTTCCACGGTATATGCACGGATCCGCGACAATGGGCACAAGTCCGACCTTTCTTAGGACTTTATCAAGTTCCTCGTTCCACTGTCTTGCGGCTTGCTTCAACCCATATATTGCCTTATTTAAGCGGCAAACCTTTTCTCGTCCATGCATCAGTTGATTCAGCATCTTCTTGGCATCTTCTTTTATTTCCACCTTTTCTTCCTGTGCTTCTACAACTTGTTGGAGACTTTCCTGGAATAGTTCGGGAACGTCCATATACACTTCCTCGTTCAGTCGTCCGTTTAAATATGCACTCGTGATGTCCAGTTGTTCGACCAGCATATTCTTCTCTGCAGCTATAGCTAGTATTAATCTGATGGAGTCTAACCTTGCGACGGGAGAAAAAGTCTCTATATAGTCCACTCCCGGACGCTGACTATATCCCTTAGCCACAATTCTGGCCTTTCTTTACGTCAAAGAGCCATCAGTATTCATTTTGTTGGTGAGCACAGTCCTGCATCCAACCACTTGTCTGTTCCCCGGTCTGTCCACCAACTCAAAAGTGTTATTTTTTATCAAGCTTTTCACTTCTTCCGTGATGGCCTTCATCCATTCGGTTTTGCAGTCTCCTGATAGAGCATCTTCCATGTTGATCTCTGCGAGACTAACCTCTTCTTCTATTGAGTTTTGACTCATATTTTCTTCTGGCTGGTCTGTACTTGTTTCTCTCTGATTATCTATTTCCATGGACGCATTCTGTGTATCTACCGTCCTGTATAATTTTCGGGGTCTTCCCCTTCTTCCTGTGCGTATAATACTCGGTCTTCCTGGAGCCCTCGTTTGATCATTACCCGTTCGGTTTCTTCGTCCGCCAACTTCCGGCGTTCTTGTCCTTGGTTGTTCTTCTCTTTCTTCCGATTCTTCCCTCAATGAGGCGCCATTTTTCTCCCAGATAATTACTTCTTGTCGTGTACTCTCGGTTTGGGAATTCCGGTCATCTTTATAATCAATTCCGCTGTGTACTACGGTTTCTTCTTCTATAATCTTTACGTCTCTCGAGGTGACCACTCTTCTTTCTGTCGGTACGTATACTCTATACGCTTTTGACTCCTCAGAGTACCCGACAAAGATTCCTATTCTTGTTTTTGGATCAAGTTTCCTCCTCTGTGGATCCTTGTTCAATAAATGAGCTTTCCGTCCGAAAGTTCGTAGGTAATGAAGATTAGGCTTCTTTCCATACCACATCTCAAACGGACTGTTTCCTCCGAGACTTTTGGTCGTACACCTGTTCCTTATGTAGTTCGCTGTTGAGACAGCCTCGGCCCAAAAAGTATGCGATAATTGTGCTTGAACAAGCATGCACCGCGCCATTTCAATTAATGTCCTATTCCTTCGTTCCGCCGTTCCATTTTGTTGAGGGGTATACGGAGCTGATAAGCGCCTTCGTATACCTTCACGTCTAAGAAATTCGTCGAATTTTCTATTACAGTATTCTTTACCGTTATCGCTTTGCAGACACTTTATCTTGTGTCCTATCTGCGTTTCAGCTCGGTTCTTGAATGTTTGAAAGGCTTCAAACACCTCATTTTTGTGTTTCAAGAAGTGTACTTCGCACCATTTACTAAAGTCATCAATAAAGGTTACCATGTACCTTGAACCTCTTAGTGAGTTCTTGCTCATAGGTCCACATACGTCCGAATGCACAATTTCCAACGGCATTGAGCATCTTTCACTCTCCTTTGGAAATGGTAGCGACGACATCTTGCCCTGTAGGCAGGTTTCACACGTGAACTTATCAGTATTACCTTTTATACTTATACCCATTTGTTTTTGGCTCATTTGAATCACGTCTCCCATGTTCAAATGCCCTAGTCTTTCGTGCCATTGTTTTAATTCACTTTCATGATGTTTGACATTGTAGGTGTTGTTAGCAGATTGTACTGTTTCATTCATATAGTATAGGTTTCCGACTCGCTTTGCTTTTATCTTGATTTGACCATCTGCTCCTTTTACAACTGCTTCATCTTTTCGGAAAATAATTTCATTGCCCTTATCGGCAATCTTTGCCACAGATATCAAATTAGTCCGCAATTCTGGTACGTAGAGTGCCTCTTTAAATTCCACGAGTTTACAAGTATTGTCCACTTCAACGTTCACCTCTACATTGCCTATGGCTCTCACAGGTGCTGAAGACTTATTAGCCATGTTCAACTTTGTAAATTCAGATACTTTCATATCTGTGAATTTCGATGCATCCTTGCAGAGATGTGTGGTGCACCCACTATCTAAACACCATTGTTCATTATCGAAACTTTCTCTTGCCTCATATGCCTTTTCTACAACACATTCAGCGTACAATGACTCCTTTACTGCTTTGGCTTCTGCCCTGTCATTTCTCTTGAATCTACACTCATTCATTTTGTGACCTATTTTTCCACAATTAAAACATTTCCATTTTGGTTTCTGAGCTGTATTCCAATTATTGTAACGATTCTGCGGTTGTTTTGTAGATAACATTCTCTTGTTATCTGAATAATTCGGATTTCGGTTCATGAAGCGATTCATAGATTCTTTTGTTAGCAGTGCACCATGATCCTCTACACGACATTGTTTTCTGGACTCAAACTCTTCCAGAACTTTAATTTTTAAAATTTCAAGGCTGGGTAACTCATCTCTAGACTTAATTGCACATTTGAAATTCTCAAATGATTCAGGTAGGCTTGTCAACAACATAACACATAATAACTCTTCATTTATGCTTATCTCCATATCAGCTAACTTATCTATTACTTCAGCAAAACCATTTACATGTTGGCGTATATTATCATTTTCGGACATTTTATACAACACTAGTTGCGACAACAATGCTGCCTTTTTCGCCGGTCCCTTTGATGCATGAACTGATTTCAATTTTTGCCACACCTCTTGTGCCGTTTGACACGTTTTTATTAATTTTATCTCTGATATGCCAATCGACATCACCAGATCAGCCTTTGCCTTCCTGTCGGCAATATCCCACGCGCGTGCTGCGGCGATCGACACTGGATCTTCCGACCTCGCTATCGGTCGTTTGATTGATCCATCCACGTATCCCCACGCATCGTTCTTGATTAAGAGAGCCTCTGCTTGAATACACCATGAATCGTAGTTTATTGACGTCAGGCCTTCAATCCTGTGAATATTTCCGATATTCCCGGCCATTTTTCGAATATTTTTCTCGAATCTTTTTCAACACGCACGCCACGTGCATAACCTTACTTATTCACCATGTGCTCACCCTTTATCGATCTTTTTAACGATCGCACAAAAAACATTCCCATTACTGCGCGTAATCTACTCGTGCTCTGGGCCCATAACCTGTTAGAGTTTATTAATGTTATACAGAGTCTAAAGCAACAAGGTGATATGTAAAGAAATATATATCGTGAGCGGAATACAAAAACTGTGTCGGTAGTAAGTCACCATCTTGGGAAGAATGCTGTGAAGAGAAAACATACACGCATCGCCCCCTCTCACACACACACACATACATTACATAGTGGGCAGCATGGATTGCAATACATATATTCTAATAGATAAGTTTGTGGGTGATATTATTTTAGGAGTATTAAAGACACATATTTGTCGGTTTAAATAATAGAAATAACATTTATTTAAAATAGGAAACGCAAATATATATTATGACATAAAATACAATGCGAAATTTCTATAAAGCCACTTAGTTTTGTGTGGATAATTTTCCATCCCGGAACCGTTACATTTTCTTTTTGCAATTTTTGCACGTGGTAGTACTTTCACGGTTAAACTGATGTACCATTTTGAACTTTTTACCATTTCGGATGGAGTTTTTATTACGCTAAAACCGTACGGTCGTCTTGCTTTGGGACGGACCGATGCTACAGCGGCCAGAGGACTTATTGGGTTGTTGGTCTATTGTTGCTAGTTATGCATCGGTCCTTACGCCATGTACCTATCTTCGCAAATTATTACTTATTTTTGAGCGAACGGATAAGTCCCACATCTGGCGACCAAACGTCGATCCTCGCGGCCCTACCTGGACGCACGACCCATAGGAGTTCGCGGATTCCTGGAATTTATTGCAAACAATGGAACCCAATAGTAAGGTCCTAACTTGGTTCGACCAATTAGGATAGTGCAAATTGCAGAAGTTTCTCCGCCTCCACGAAGGTGTGGACCTGGTTGTCAATCGATAAATCGTGAGAGAAAATCGGAAAAATCAGTCTTTCTTCAAATTGACTTCGAGATGCGACGAGGAAAGTTATTAACGGGCGAAGAGAAAGCATCCATTGATGCTTATAAAAGTATGGGATATTCTAATCGCACAATTGTAAACAAAATTAATAGATCACGTACGCTCGTAAATAATTACGCGATGTTGGGCGAAGGCTATGGAAAAAATCATGCCACAGGAGGAAACCAAAAGCTGACCAAGAGGCAGCGTTCGTTGTTAACACTTTAATGGCCGCACGTCTACGCAGTCAAACGTAGCCAAGAGCCATACATGTGACCACCGGCCGCTACATCACCCCCTCGCTAGTGTTAACGAGTACTGGTTTTGATTGTAGCGCAGAAGATGATACATTAATGTCTTTCTAATTTTTACTTTATACTTTAACATTCCTCTAACTCTAATTCCATCCAGCTTGGAATCGATCTGGAAACCGCACTTGCCTCCGTGGTCGTGGGTTATGTCTTTCTATATCTCGACGCGCAATATCGCGCTGATCTGGATTTGTTATTGTGTGATTGCTTATCTCTTCATCGTCTCTCGCTGTTTCATCAGACCTCGGCACTTCTATATTCCGAAGATTATTTTCTACGATGCTTTCGTTTTAGATATGAGCAGGCTTTAAACGCTCAATCGTAACTCTCGTCGGTTTACCTTTTACTTCTATTTTGAACGTTTTATCTTCACGTTCGAGAACCTTATATGGACCATAGTACGTAGGTTGAAACGGTTTTCTTACAGCATCGTGACGAAGAAAAACGTATGGGTTTGTATTCAGCTCCTTGTACAGACAAATTTTGTGTGTACCATGTCTGCTTGCTGGAACCAGCTGTAGTTCTTTAATTTTCCTTTTTAGCTGAGTCACGAATGCAGATGTGTCTATCACAGGCTGTGCTTTAAGGAATTCGCCTGGTAGACGAATACCTGTTCCATAAACTAATTCGGATGGGGTTCGATGGGATCATGGTTTCCCCATGAATGGTGCTTCGCGTTCAAGTCTCCTGCGAGCAGGTAATAATTGTTTGTGTCGTAGAGTTTAAGGGTTTCAAAAAGTTTCTTTAATTCTGCTATAAATTCAATTGTGCCATTACTGGCTGCATAAGCAGCTATGAGAAAGAATTTATTATCTGTACCGAGCTTTAATTCTATTATTGTTGATTCTAAACTGGTTTGGTTGGAGATACAGCCTGGGTCAATGGATTTGTACCGAATATCTTTTGTAATAAGAATTGCGGTTCCCCCGCCTTGTTTGCGTTTATTCTATCGTTACGTGCTGTACGATAATTTTTGAAGGCTAACTTATGACTAGGATTTAATTTTGTTTCGCAAAGCAAATCCACGTCTGGGTTGTTTTCTTTAACACAATCCAGGAGGTTGGCCCTCCTTTCGTTGGAAACTATGGAATTGCCATTTAACGCGATTACTTTGAACTTTTGTAGGAAGATTTTCGCGTCCATTTTCGGGGGTAAATGGGGATAGAATTAACAACTGATGCCGAGAGCCTCGGCCAGGATGTTAATTTTCTCGGTGTTCACGGTGGAAATTTTGATTAGATTTTGTACCTGCGCGTTAAGTGCTTCGCAAATTGTTTATGTGATGTGCTCTACCAGTTCATTTTGCGGATTCTATTGCTGTGTGATTGGACTTACGATCGGTGGACGGTTGTTTACGGTGGGTGTTGATAGGGGATGCGCTGTTGTACCCGACACGGCAGAACTAAATGATTTTCCAGTCTTTACGTAATTATTGATGCTCTGTAGCTTTCTTTCGCGCTCGAGTGCTACTACGGCTTTTCTCTCCGCGATTTTTTCGCGGATCTCTTTGAGCTTCGGCCAGCCTCTGTATGACGCAGGGTGACCAAAACTCTTGCAATTAACACAGAAAGGTGTAGTCGCGTCGTTGTCTTTGATTCTATTATCGAACGAAGGGGGAGAGCATGCTCCTGGATTGTGTGTTAGGCTGCATTTCACGCACCTAAATTCCAAGTTGCAGTTTGATGCAGCGTGACCTATGCGTTGGGACCTCTTACACTGTGTCCGATCCTTTTTTAATAACTTTTCCCATGTTATTACCGAGTGTAGCAGGATTTTGATTTGTTTAAGATTGTCCAACTTACTGTCCGGAGAAAGTTGGACCATGAAGATCGAAAGCGATCTGTTCTCCGCGGCGGACCGTCTTGTGGTAAACTTCCTGATGTTAACAAAGTTTAAATTATCTTCGAAGTCTAGTTCGAAGTCACCTTCGAGGTCTTTCCGAAGTACCGTTTCGTACTTTTGGGATCGCGGTGGGAATGTAAAAAACTCTATTTTATTTTCTTTCAACATCTCGCGGGTTTGTTGAAACTGATTGAGATCGTGTACGTGTCAAATGTGCTTCACGCTGTTTACTCTCTTAATGTGAAAACTGGCTATTTCGTTACCTGTCAGCCCCTCGATCGTGCGTCTGGTGTTATTATTGAGGATGGTGATAGGCGGTGCTTTCTTTTCCTCTTCTCATGGTCCTTTGGTTGTTGCTGCCGCTGTGTTGGTCGCATCTTCCAAGCGTGGCCTCTTCTTGTGCGACGATCCTATCGGGTTGGGTTGCTCCTTCTCTGCTGGTTTCGGGCTGGCGGCTTCTTTCCTCTTCGTTTTTGGTTTCTGTGTAGGAACATTTGCCCATGCATCCTTGCTTGTAGACGGTTGTTCTTCCGGTTCCAATCCCTTGAATTTGTTGGAACAAGGTAGTTCCTCCGCTTACCCCCTGTGTCGCGTTGACGTCAAAGCTTTCAGCTCTTCCACTTGCTTGGATAAGCTCTGTATTGTGACGTTAAGTGCCTGAATTGTACGTAGCAGGTCTTCGTACGATGGACTTTCCGCAGAACGTCCCGGCTGGTTGTCCTCTTGGCTAGCTTGCTGGTCCTTGTCGTTGCCCTTCTTTGGGGTCCTCATCTTCATACTGATCCTTGGTGGCGGATTCAGTCTCCTTGAGTTGACTTTCGTCACGATGCTCCTTGAAATTTTGTACAGCGCGTTCTTGTTTCTTTTTATGTCCCCACTTTTGTTGATAAAATTGTGTATCAGACGTGCAGCCTGTGTGTCATTTTTCTGTGAAATAATTTGGCTGGGGGGCGAGCCCCCTTGGCTTCCGATGTCCGTCTGTATTTTATATATACGACACTATTTTTAGGTACTGCACTTCACAGATTTGAATTGACACAATTTTGAGTTTGAGGTTAAGTTCACGCACTGTCGGCGAACGGTTCCTGCCCTAGACACATGGAGTGCATGGCTTTGGAACTTATATATTTTAATGAGGACGCATTAGTGAACTAGCGAGAGATAGGATATAGGAATGCGCCCCCTAGATATAGATTAAGGACATCTCCAATGTGCTGGGCGTGACGGGTATCCAACATTACCCCTTCAGACTGTACAAATACAGGTCCTTGATGTATCGGTACTGGAAGTGCTGGTGGTATATTGTACGCCTGTACTGGTGTTGGCAGCATGATGCCCCTTGTGGAGGCACCTGCCGTATCTTCCGTGGTATATTGTCTGGGTGGTGGAGGTTGTTCGTACAGCTCTGGTCCTTCATCTTCAGATGCGGAGATGTCCATCATCTCAGGGCTTCCAGGTGCCGTCGGGTTGGATCCGTTCACTGATTCGGTGGAGGTCATGCTATTAGGAGAGGGGCAATTTGTAGGAGTGGGCAAGCGCCAACGGGGTGATCCTATCTCCGAGTGTTCCTCCTTGACGATTTGTTCCTCAGTGTGCAGGTTTTCTACTTCACGTAGAATTTCCTCGATCGTCCCGTCTAGTAGATCGGCCTGAATATTGTCGGTGTCCAGCCATGATAAGTCCAAATCGATTTCATCTATCGATTTATCATCGTATTTGGGTGTTGGCTTGATCCTTGCTGGCATCGGGTATTGCTGCCCTTGCGAGGCCATGTATACATATCCTCCATTGGATGAGGTGCCGTCTGCGAGTACTCGTACGGCTGACGCAGCGTTGATGATGGCTGCGATTGCTGTAGCGTTGTCCATGACCCATTCCATAGTGACTGGCATCTTCGTATTATTCGTTTTCAGAGAGCGTCTTAGAAGTTGTCGAGGTGACAGAGGTTTTTAGACTGGTGTGGTATCCCTTGTTGTAAACCCTTTTTATATACGTTAGAACGTAGGTACTGCCCCAATTCATTTCCCTGTCTTATCGGGTCTTAGATGTTGCCCGGTAGCAAGTTTTGGTTTGGTCGTGATACAGGTTAGTGCGATAAAAGTCGAAGCGTATGGGAGCTAAAAATGTCCCTTATCGAGTTGGCTTTTCTTGGAAGTAGTTCGGCAGCTGTAGCGCAGCTGTGTGGTGATAAGGTTTTTAGGCGGATGAGAAAGTTAAACATGGCAGTAGCTCGCCTACTTATCGTATTAGTTTCTCGATTATCTTAATAGCTGAGACGCAGCATATAGCGCGATGATTTCCTAGGTGGATGGAAGAATTAAAATTACTCGACTGCCTTTGATCGGAAGGTAAAGCTTGGTGTTACAGAGGGGATGCCAAGCGTGCATTTCGCGGAGATCGATTATTCGATACGCGTGTAATATACCGCTTGACCCTGTATACTTGCCTGCTCGAGTGGTTCAAAGTTTGGCGGCGTGGTTGAAGTTACGCGATTAGTTTCCTTATCTTCCTCTTCGGTTTCGGCTTCGGTGTTGGTGCCGGTTGAAGTTGTCCTTGGCGGTTGATTGCTTAGATGTAACAGGATATTTGTTACGCTATCCCAGACAGCGCCAAGTAGATGTAGGCTCCAGCCATAGATTTGGTGTAATGCGTATCCGTGGAGTGCTGTGTCCAGCGTGAATTTGATTAGTTTCACGGTGATCCAAAGGCCCAGGATTCCTGCGCTGAAGGTTCCGAAACCTGTGAAGACTCCCCACAGTTTGTTCCAGGTTGAATTGGCGATCTTCTCTAGAGCAGCTTCATCGAGTAGGTTCACGAATGATATCCCTTGTTTTTCTGCGTCTTGACCGGTCATGCTTCTAGCGATAGTATTTAACACAGCGGGTTTTTCGACGGGAAACATAATGTGGTCTCGTAATTTATTTAGTTCTTCCGTTGAATATATGCCAGACGTGGGTAATGATTCGGGATTGGAATAAGCCCAAGTATTTTGCGTTGCGGGTTGCAATTCTTTAGGCGGTATTGTCGAGGCTGCGTTAGGCGATATTTTATACCAGATCCCATCCAGTTGGTACATGTTTGGTACGTAAGGATTGCAATCGTGTTGCGTTCCTGTTTTTAACAATATATGTGTTTTTGGTGCCATAAATAGCGAATGATTTCCCCTAGATACGGGTAATTGCTGGTAACAATGTTGTATTTCGCGTCGCTTTACTGTGACGGGTACACATTTTACGATATGAATTACTTCTCCTGCTACTACAGACATGTAGCCAGGACTTTTCATGACTTGATATGCGAAGTCCTCTGGTACTATTTTTGCTAGGGTTAATGCGTTTTCGAGCATTGTTTTTTCTATTGGACATTGCTGCGTTATTACGTCTCTGTATAATTTTGTTATTTGGATTTTAATGTGTTTTTCGAGGTATACGAATTTACTGTTAACGTATGTAAAGATGTCTAGATTGTTCACTGCAATTGGTCTTTTTAATGTGAATGATTCTCCCGGTTTTGTTTCTAAAATGAAGAGTTTTGGGTGCTCGGTCTTTGTAATTATCTAGTTACAGATTTTTATTTGTCCCTTCTTAGTCGGTGCAAACGTAATGTCTTGAGTCGTTATAGCGAATATTTCTGCGTTTTCAGTTTGATTGTCGAAAACCTTACTTGCTTTTCCTTCGAATAGAACGTCGTAATTATCGAATTTGCATTGGTTGTTTGGAATAGAGTTCCAGAAGGTATTTCCTCCTTCTAGATCCATGCAGTATCCGTCGGATAGTGTGCATTGTGTTCCTGAGAGTAGGGTGATCTTATCACTCTCCGGTCTGGTGGACGCGAAATAATCTCTCAGTGTAATTTTAACTATGGCTTGGACGATGACGTCCTCCCAGGTACCGTAAGGGTCTGAGTAGAAAACACCGTCGCAATCTCCGTTGGTTTTAATTTCACCGGCTATCGTAACGCTTTTAGTTACGGTATTATTTGCGTGAAGGCCTGTTATCAGATCCTTTTGACCGAAATTGAATGCGCGAGTTAGATGCATCTTTAAACAAGCATCAGAACTTATTTCCATTACGTAATCCATTCTACCGTACGTGACTGCTGATAGATAGGAGAACATTCCGCATCGGAATATTGTCCGGTCTATTTCGACTTTGCATTGCATGACATGAGTGTTTGAAAATTCCGATAGTTGCAAGAGTTGTATGTACGTCTCTTGTATGTACGTCTCTTGTACGTGAGGATTTTGAGACGGTATTCTGCATTCGCCAATTGATTTTAAAGACATTGTAGTGATGTTCATATTAGGAGAACCGCAGTCGTAGGCAATTACAGCGTTTGCCATGGAGTAAAAGAAAAATAGGATGTAGATGTACATGTTGATCGTATCTGTGAACAGAGAAAAATTTTAATCTTTCGTTTTTATGGGGCCGTAGAACAGTGGCCGTATGATAGTTTTAGTCGATTTGGATGGACCACCATTTCTCGGTTATTTATACGGATTTTAATATTTCCGTCTGTTAGGACTTGTGTAATTTCATAAGGTCCTTCGTATTGATCGCTAAATTTGCTTGCTTGATTGCCTTCTAATAAATAGACCCAGTCGTGTGGTTTGAAATTTCGAACGTTCTGTTTTCTATCATAATATTCTTTTGATATTTCTTTAGCCTTTTCAGTATTAGTCTTTGCAAATTCCCTGATTGAATGTAATTTATCTACGAGACTTGAAATGTATTCAGGGTACGTTGCGTCCGGATGCAAAGTTTTATCGATCGGGGATTTTGGAGTTCTCCCGTAAATTAATTCGTAAGGCGAACATTTAGTAGCTTCGTGAACACTGGTGTTATAACTGAACATGCAAAGTTCGATTAGTTCGTCCCATTCGTGACGGGTATCTACGAAATGTTTAAGATATTCGATTAGGACATGATGGCTTCCCTCGAGGGAACCGTTTGTTTGTGGATGAAAACCAGTAGACTTTAGCTGTTTTATTCCGAGCAGCTTGGTTAAGGATTTCGTAAAGGATCCGATAAATGGTGTTCCTTGGTCAGTGAGAATAGAAGTAGGGATCCCGAATTGGCAGATGAAGCGTTTGAGGAAAGCACCTGCTATTTGAACTGAAGTGGCTTCTCGTAGTGGTATAGCCATGGAATATTTCGTTAGGTTATCTTGTATGGTTAACAGGTAGTTATTATCGCGGGCGGTGTTTAGTAATGGTCCGACGATATCGAGGGCTACTTTGTGGAACGGCTCAGGTGGCGTATCTGTGATTAGCATTGGCTGTTTGGTTTTTACACGAGTTAGTTTTCGTTTTTGGCAACTGACGCATTGTCGAACGAAACTCCTTATATCATATTTCATTCCTTCCCAGAAATATTTGTCCTTGATACGCGCGTATGTTTTAGTCATTCCTTTATGACCTCCGATTACTGTACCATGGTTTTCCTGTATGACCTCCAGTATGTCTTCGTGAAATGGAATTTTTATCTCGTTCGAATGCCCGTATATTTTGACGTCTCGTAACGATAGGTTTCGTAATTCGGTTTTTAGAATATTCCAAGGGGTAGTAAGTATTCCCTTGGAAGATTCGGAGATTGAAATTCTCGTTTGATTATCGTGTTTTAATAACTCGTATAGGGTATTAAAAGTTTGATTCAATGATTCGGTGCTTTGTATTGCTATTAAATAATAGGACATTGTTTTTCTTTAATAATTCCGTTAAAGGTTTTGTCGTTTTAGAATAGTCCATTATGAATCTTCGGTAATAACCGGTTAGTCCTAGAAATTGTTTAACACTAAACGTACCGGCATTTTTCTATACCTAATCTTACCATAGGGGGTCATTTGACCCCTTATGAAATAAACGTTGAATTTTTGTAAAAAATTCTTTATTTATTAAAGGAAATAATTTGCAACATCATTAAGATTTCGTATAAAATAATTAATAAGTTGTTTCCCGATAGAGTATCCACGAATTGATTCCAGCGAAATTGAAATATAATGAAAAATACGCGTGAACCGGCCATCTATTGCACTTCGATCTGACGCTATACTTTCGCGCCGTTTGGTCGCTTTGGTCGTCCAAGTGCTTACGCCGAAATCAGGTTCCGAAACACACATATCAGTTTCCGACAACAGAAAGAGTCACTTGAGAAGCGTATCTGAATTTAGAAGTTTTAGGTTCCAGTTGGAAAACTGCTGAAAAATACGTAAACTTTGTATGGGGTCAAATGACCCCTCGTGGTACGTAAGGTAGGTAGAGAATTTTTGACGGTAAAAAATAAGCTACGAGAAAAACGGAAAGCGAGAAATTGAATAATCGAATGATATAAGAATTTACAGAAAGTCAAATAACCGACAGAAATAACAATAAATGTACGAATTTAAAGTAAATCTTCAAAAGGGTCATTTGACCCCGCTTGGTACGTTTAGTGTTAATATGCTTGGCGTTTTTTGGAATAGGAAAATTTTGTACCGCTTCTATTTTTCGTGGGTCGGGTTGAACACCGTTTTCAGTAATTATGTGTCCAAGGTAAGTAACTTCTTTTCGTAGAAATTCACATTTATCCGGTTGGAGTTGAAGGTTCGCTTTACGGAGGCGTTCTACGAGCTTCCTGAATTTGATTCCATGTTCTTCTAGAGATTTTTCGTATATTACGATGTCGTCCAAATAAACAAACATTTCATTGCCTTGCAATCCTGTTAAGGTTTGATCCATTAATCGTTGAAACGTAGCGGGTGCGTTCTTGATTCCAATTGGCATTCGGTTATATTCGAAGTGACCATGCGGCGTAGAAAAAGCAGTTTTATTTTTGTCTCGTGGATCCATTGGTATTTGATGGAATCCTGAGGCTAAGTCGAAAATTGAAAAGTATTTTGCTCCGCCTAGTTGATCGAGGATTTCTGTGATATTTGGAAGAGGGTAGGCGTCGCCTTTTGTTTTTTCGTTCAATGTACGAAAATCTATAACTAATCGCCAGCGTTTATTTCCTTGCGAGTAGGGTTTTTTGGGAACTACCCATAGTGGAGAATTGTATGCGGAATCTGATTCTTGTATTATGCCTTGGTTTAACATGTCTGAGACTTGTCTCTGGATTTCTTCTTTATGTACCGGCGGGTAGCGATATTGCTTTGTATTGATTGGCGTATCGTGAACCGTAATTATTTTGTGATGCGCCTTTGTAGTGGCTTCCAGTGCTTCATCTGGTAAGTGGAATCTGTCTGCGAATTCCGTTATTAAATTTTCCGCTTCGTTGCGTTCCTCTGAGTTCAAGTGCTCGAGTCGCAGTAATGGAAGTAATTCTTTCACTCGTTTTGGAGTGTGTGTGCTTGTAGAATTGGAAGATGTTGTATCTTTTGGAGTAAAAGAATGTAGAATTGGGACGATCTCGACGACCCGTTCGTCTTTCTTTGATACTGATGAGAGAGAATCGCTTCGAGTGGCATTTCGTTCTAAACTCTCGACCTCGGTGAGAGATGAATTTTTATTTGAACTAATGGCTTGAAGTTCTGGCCTTGCTTCGGGAACTGTGTAAGACAACGAAACATAACGCTTGGGTGAGTTCGATCACCATCATTTGACATATTTGGACTCATTTTTGACAACTTTCCCATCATTTTTCGGCAAAGTGATAAGGGCATTATTTGTTCCTCGGACGATACTCTTAAAGATCCTGCATGAATTTTTCATTTCCAGGCGATGCCAAAAACGGCCTTTTTTTAACACCCTCCTTTACGCCCTCCACCACCTCTACGCCCAATCTAATCACTACAGGTCGTCTAATGAGCGTGCTGGAGCTTCCCGTATCAACAAGACACCTAACTTTGTGCTTGTTTATAAATGCCGAAACTACATATATATTTTTTTGTCGGCTAACCTCTGTCGTGTTCACTGTGGCCCGAGAGAACTTCTGGAGGTGACCCGATGCCTTGCACCTTCTACACCTCGTTTTTTGCTGCGCGCATTGTCGCGAATAATGTCCCTTTCCTTCACAATTGTAGACCGTCGGGACATTCTTTTCCGCTCCTGCTGCGCGTTTCTCGGACGCAGTTCCTGTCGGCTTTTCTTTCGATGGCCCGGCCGTCGGCCTCTCGCTTGCTGGTCCAGCCGTCGGTCGTTGCTGTGCGCTGCCCGAGGACGACGTTGATGGATCCGATTCCGTCCGCGGTGTTACGTGGCGGGAAAGTGAATAGAACACTTGTTGAAGGCACAATGTTTATTCGAACACTTGATGTAGAATTGTGAGCCCGGAGCACTCGTGCTGAGGGTTTTTAAACATAATCTTATCTTTTGGGGGTTGAGGTCTGTGGTGAGCGCATGAAGTAGTGAAGTCATCCTTCTTGGACGTCGGTGGTCCCGGGTGTAGATTAGATTACGTAGAACCGCTTAACACCCCCGGGGTTGTTTAAAAGTTTTCGTCCCGAAAACAGTTATACTGAGGTGTTAGACAATCGGACTTGTCTTTTCTTGTGTAGTGTCCGATAGCTTGTAGTTGCCTGTAGATAGTCTGGCGGTCGATTCATCAGGGGAGCTGTTGTGTTGATTTCCTCGTTTTGATGAACTGCGTTTGGTGAGTTTACATTCGAATTATAACAATTGTTATTAATATTGGTACAAGGTTGACCAAGACATTGGATTAACTTATGGACCTTAAGTTTATACATAGCATATGTTCCAACGGTAAATGTTAACAAAGCTAGAATAGTTTGTATAATTTTCCATTTGGATTCGGATGACGACAAGGCTCTTACTTCGTTAGTAAGTAAATCTGCTTCATTTTCTATCGAGTCTAAATCCTTTAAGTTTTCTTGTAATTGGTCTGGTGACATGTTCTTTCCAGTTATTTCAGGAATATGGGCCATATATAAATGATCCGGTATACTATGATTATCCATTTTTAAGCCTAAGTCAAGAGCAATTACATGTTTTGTTTGTAACATGGAGTTGGAATATAACGTGGTGGATAATGAGTTCATAATGCAACCTGGTTCTAGAGTTAGAATATATACTCCTTTCTTTACTATCGTGTGGTGTTCAGATCCACAGGTTATGTGTAAAGTGTCATAGTTTGGTGATATTCCAATCCATTTGTTTTCTTGAAATAATTGGTGCCATATGGTATCATTAGTTTTTCCTAACATTATTACACAATCCTTTTTTTCATTTCCTACTTTTGCTCTTACCGCTATATTAAGACAGGCGTCCTGTGTGATTATGTTATATTCAGGTGCATGTCTTTTACATAATCTTATTCCTCTTATGACTTTACCTTTATCGATTTCATAGTAGGAGGTTATCAGATAGTTATGTGTATTGGCGTCTAAAAATATATATTTAATTGGATTTTGTATGAATTTTAGGGCAATTGTTGCCTGATCTATTGCTGGTACGCTTATTATGTGTTGTATAGCATAATGTCTTAATTCTAATATTGGGATTAATATTTCGAACAGTATTTGTCCGTTTCTTAGTAGTGCTACATTAACAGTGGAAGCGTGCAGGAATTCGTATAGATTTTCTCTTGTTGGTTCCGCAATTAAGTGTTCTGATCCCGTAGTTATAGCTATTTCATTTATAATTCGTTGTAACTCGATACGGTGGATCAGATTAGGGTGTATTTGTCCTAATTGCGCATGCATTATGATATTTTCTAATTGTTGAACTTGATTGATATAAGCTTGTAATTCGTGATCAAAGTATCGTTGACAATTCAAAATGAATGTTTGTTGTTCAAGTGTCTTTACATTTTGTTTTATTTTACTCAGTTGGTTTTGTTCGAATAATTCTAATCTTTCTTCTAATTTTGCAGAAGTTAATATAGAGGTTTTTAAAATGTGTGTTTCATTTTTTATAAGTTTTGCTAAGTTATTGTTATTGCGAATGACTTCGTCAATTTGTGTATTGTAGTACAATGCATCGTCTTCAGATAGGGTTCCAAATAGCGTTTTCGATATACTTCCTACAAAATCAAATAATCCTCGCCTTTTACGCTTAGACATTTTATCGCTTCCTCCTATGCTAAAATATATGTTGTTTTGGTATTCTATCCACCGTGATAGGGCTAACATGTGTTCTTTGAATATTTTTGTATCTCCTACCGCTCGCATCGACTTTCTTGGGTACAACCCAAAGAGGTGAATTATAAGGTGACTGGCTGTTTTCAATGATCCCTTTTTCAAGCATTTCTTTAACTTGTTTCTCAATTTCTTTTTTCTGGTTTTCTGAGTATCGATAATTCTTTGAATTTACAGGTAGTTCGTCCATAGTATGAATCGTATGTTCAGCTAAAGTAGTGCATGGTAAGGTATCTCCTTTTAAAGCAAAAACATCTCTGTATTGTAATAGGATTTATTTTAGTTCTTCGCCGGTTTGTTTGTCAAGGTGGTTTATCCTTAAATTAGATTCTAATTCTGGTTTTTCGGGAGTGGTTTGGATAGTATAAGTGGGTTTAGGAAGTTGGTAATTAATGGTTTGTAGGTAGTCTCTTCCTGCTATTCCGTCAAATGGAACGTTAAAGTCGTCAGGGATTATATGGAATTCTTGCTTTTGTAGTGTTACAGCATATTGTGTGGTGAAAGATTGACCACTAATTCCGGCAAATTTTATTTGTGAGGAATGAATCGGATAGCCATAAACCGCTGATTCCTTTATCAGGTTAACTTTAGAGCCAGTATCTGCTAGCAAATGCTTTGGTCCTGAGGGTAACAATATAGTTACATCAGATTGATCGAACTGTTCGGTCATTTGGAATATGGGTTTGGAGAGGCTCGATTCCGAAAATCCTTATCACAATTATTTGCGTAGTGCAGTCCCTGGCATTTATAACATTCAGGAGTTTTTGGACGAGAGGCAGGACTTGATTCTCTAAAGGGAGAAGATTTTCGATCATTTCGATATGGTGAATGGTTTCGAAATTCTCTGTAGGGGGATCGGTTTCTATTGTCTCGGTAAGGAGAATCACTTCTACTTTCTTTGTAAGGAGAGCGATGTCGATTGTGCTGTCTGTCAGTTGGATAGTCGTTGAATCGTACTTGATTCTTACAGTAAATTCGGTCTAATTCTCTGCAATGTTCTTCTTGTTCGTCAATTTTCAAAACTAACTCGATAGCTTCATGTTAATTACGAAAGTCTTTCCCAAAGAGGCAGGTACGCATTCGATCGTTTAATCCTCTTATAAACTGTTCGGTGGCTAATTCATCCTCAGATTCTATTAGCGTTTGTCTTTTGACTGGGCTAGCATGCTTGTTAGCGATTGCACCTTTAATTTTCCTCTGTATTTCAGTGTAGCTTTTTACATATTCTCTAATAGTACGATCGGATTGTCTAATCTTACTTCTTTCTATAATGAGATTCGTTAGACTTATTCGTTTTCTGAATTCTAGTCTTAATGCGGCGAATAACTCCTCTAACTTATGAAAGTTGTAAGTAATCAAGTCTCTTTTTGCTCGGCCGTTAATTCTTTTTGTTAAGATCAATTGGAGGTACAAACTTTCATCTACTCGTAGGCTATTATACAAATCTTTAGTCTTCTGAATAAAGTATTCGACCGGTGGAAATTCGCCGTCGAATTCCTCTAATGTTTCTAGAGCGTTCGTAATTCCGCGTACAGTTTGACCGTAATGTATCGTAAATTCCTCAGAGTTTCGACTAACACTAGATCCGGACCTATCAGGGCTACTGTCGGGATGTGAATTTCGTTCTGTTCTAACATTCAGACTCTGTCGTTTATGCGAGGTTTCTGGTCGATGTTCTTCTTCGTCAGAAGATATTTCGGGTTTTGGATCACGATAGTGCTCGAAAGTAGACATCTTAAGTAACTTACGCGAAGGCGTAGAGACTTACCTTCATTAGGTGCTTCTTTGTTCTTCCCGATACACGCAGTTTTCTCAGATCCTTGTCCCAGCGATTCTTCAGATCCGAAGTTGGTCGTGAGAGTTGGTTGTTGTAGAGAGTTGCTGTTGCCAGTGACGAGTCCTCTCGAGGTTTCGTTTGCAGCAATCCCACCGCTGCCACCAAAATATGTGTTACGTGGCGGGAAAGTGAATAGAACACTTGTTGAAGGCAAGATGTTTATTCGAACACTTGATGTAGAATTGTGAGCACGGAGCACTCGTGCTGAGGGTTTTTAAACATAATCTTATCTTTTGGGGGTTGAGGTCTGTGGTGAGCGCATGAAGTAGTGAAGTCATCCTTCTTGGACGTCGGTGGTCCCGGGTGGTCCCGGATGTAGATTAGATTACGTAGAACCGCTTAACACCGGTAATGGAACGAGACACTCTCCTGGGTTATGCTTGCTGTTGCACTTAACACATCTATATTCTAAATTACGCTATGCGTTGGCATCGCCTGCATTGCATCCTATCTTTTTTAAACAATTTCTCCCACGATACTATTGAGTGTAGGACGATGCGTATTTTTTTAAGCTGCTCGAGTTTGCTTTCTCTCGACACCTGAACGAGAAAAATCGGAAGGTTTATATCGTTTTGTTTTGAACGTTTTGTTTTAAAACGCTTTACGGATAAAAACTTGAGGTTTTCGACATTTTCCGCTATTAATTCCTGGAGAACCTCTTCTAGCTCGAAGTTGCCCTCCAGGTTTTTTAGTAAAACCGTCTGATTTTTCTCGGCCTTTGGTGTGTACGTAAAGTATTCAAAGTTATTTAATTTTAGGTGAGTACATGCGCTTCGATGTTCATGTAATTCTTCTACGTAAAGTAGATGCTTCAATTGCGATATGCGCTTAACATGGAAGTTTTTAACTTCCATTGTATTTTTTATTGTCTCAATTGTCTGCTTGGACGATTTATTAAATATGGGAATGGGTGGTGGCTTACCTTTCTTGGTCACAGCATTGGTTGAGGATGCCGCTATCTCATTAATTCGCGCCCTTTTCCTTGGCGATGTCGGTGTTCGCGATCTGGCTTCCTTCTGTGGCTGGGATGTTGATGATTTCATCGGCCTTCCTGATCCTAGATTCGTCTTTCTGGCCATGGTGTCCTTCGGGGTGGTGGCATCTGGTTGTGCGTCCAGTACCGCGAATTTGTTTTTGAGCGGTATTCCGCTCATCCTAGGCTCCTGTACCGTCTGGATTACTATTTTTGAATCCTTCTGTTCTGCTAACTGTTTGCTTTCGAAGCAGTAATCACCTATTTTCTGGCCGGGTCTGGTGGTGTACATTACTGCCTATCGTAGAAGACGAGCAAACGGCCTCGTCTTCCTAAAGTGTTCGACCAACACCTGCTGTAGTGACTCCCAGGTGTGGTCCTTCCTCTGCTCCTCGTCGTACACGCGCCGTGCGTGTCCCTTGAGACCACGGGCGATGGACCTGATCACATGATCATCATCCCATCCGTATCGTCTCACTAGCCGGTCCACATCTCGCGTCCACTGCTCGATATCGGCGCAGTCCCGCGGGGGGTCGAACACCGGTATCGTAAATTCGTCTTGCATTGGGCGGTAGTGGACGAATTTGAGCATATCTTCGAGCCGTCGGACCTTCTCGCGGTCGCGTATCGACTCCTCGGTCGGTTCGCTTACCGAATCTCGCGTGGAACGGTCCTGTGGAGAGCTGTCGCGCACGTAACCGCGTGGGCGGTCGTCCTCAGGCGATCGGTCGCGGACACACACTCCCGTACGAGTTTCCTCCCGTACACTCTCACGCGGACGGGTGCTCTCCCGTACACTCTCACGCGGACGGATGCTCTCCCGCGATCGGTCACGCACACCTTCATGCGACCGGTTGTCCTCCCGCGATCGATCGCGCACGCACTCACGCGATTTGTTGTCCTCCCGTGGTCGATCGCGCACACACTCACGCGAACGAGTGTCCTCCCGCGATCGGCCACGCACACACTCACGTGATCGGTCACGTTCACTCTCGACGGACCAATCGCGCACGTATTCTCGCGAACGAGAGTCACTCCTGCCACGCACATTTTCGACAGAGCTCCTGCTCACCGGTGCGACGTAGCGGCTCATGGTTCGGCGTAAAAGTTTTGTTTTTCTTAAAGAAAAACGAACAAACAGCAAGAAAAAATACCAAAAACAAGAAATGTAACACACCAAAAGTTTTGGTCTATCCCACTTCTGACTTGTAAGATTAAACTTAGGGCGTTCTAAACTATTTTAAATATATGAATACTGGCGATGTTTCTGTACTAAGCGTAAGCACGGAATCAGCCCTCGTCGCTCGCAGGCCCCGTACTTAAGACCCTCACCCCCGCCACGGGGTTTATGGTCCTTCAGGCCCTTCGGTGACGCGGGCATCGTCACAAGGGTAGGCCTTGTGTAGGCTGAATCTAACACTATGTTACTGTTTTCTTTTGTGCGGAATATCTGGTTCACTGTTGGAAAGAGTTCTTTAGATTTCTGTAACGATAGGTGTGTGACTTTGTTTCTCCAGTGTTTGCTAACGGATTCTTGGAATGCCTTTTTTATTTTGTATCTCATGGTTTTGAGTTCTATTTTTAATATTTGTATCAAGATCTCATTTATCGGGGAGTAATTATCTATTCTTGATAGGTTGTTTATGCGTGTAATGAGGCGGCTTTTCTTTTTCCGTAGTCTCTCTATCTTTGACGTAATATATCTGTCTGTTGAATTATAATTATTGTCTGTGTGTGGTACAGATGATTCTATAGCTGTTGTGATGTTTATGTTTAATTGTTCAATGTGAGTGTCTATTTCGTTGATTGTGAGGTTTCTATCATTCGGTATGTCAATACTGTCATTTTCGTCTAGTAGTGTTTTAAACTTGTCCCAGTCAGCCTTATTGAAATTGTATTTATTTGGTTTAATTTGTTCTTCTATTAATAGGTGGTCTAGAGATTTGATTGAAATGGTCATTGTTAACACGTTCGTCGCCCCGTCACCCAGATGTGAATGACGGGTGTGCTTCCGTAGGGGCCCCGTCACCCAAATATGGGTGACGTTCTTCTTATTCAAGTTAATAGGATTTTCAGTTGGATTTTTAAAAGGAATTTAATGGAATAAGTACTGAATTATAAATATAGGATATACAACATAAAAATACTAAAAATATACACATTATACTATACTTTTTACTAATTTATATTTAGGATAACATATTACATTATATTATCTCGCATGGTGTTCGTTGAAACACTCTAAACACATCTTAGGTGATTTTGGACAATTGGAACAATAGGTCGTAGTTTTTTTTTACATTTTTCTTCGCTTCTTGGCGTTCAGCAGTGTGCTTCCTCTTCTGGTAACATAGGGCGCACATCCTTCTTATAGGCATGCCCTGCTGATTCTTACGAATCTCTAAATTATGGGACACGTTCCTTGTTCTATTTCTATTATTGTCGAGCGTAGCATTTTCCGAGGACAACCATTCGGCAACGAGAAGTTCCCGAAATTTTCTTATTTCTATTTTTTTATTTGTAGCTCTCTGGTACACGATGCAGCATTTACTATACTTGTTCCTAAAAGAAAATGGAGTGCTAATTTCCGATACCACTTGATACTTTTCCGTATTGTTGTGGCATATGACACCATCTGGTCGCTCCTGTCGATGCCAGTTTTTCCATTATTATATGCCAGTACCGCCAAAGGTTTCTGTTTAGGAGGACGTCCGCGATGAGTAGAATCCGAGGTTCAAGTCATAATAGGTGCATGTTTTGTTGATAACATCCTAACATCGCGAACATCCCTCCATTTTTGCACCACAATACCGTTTTCATTTTCTCTTGCTATCATTTCACCCCTCTTCAATGGGTACGACATTACAAAACGTGGCATAAATTTTTTGTTGTACAATTCATAGCTTGTGTAAAAGTTGTCGACAAACAAAGTTCGTCCCTCATTTATCAATTTATCTGCAAGTTCAATGCAGACGTTTTCAGCTATGCCAACTTGCCTTCTTCCGCTGGTATCTCGTCCAGAATATACTTTCGCAGACCATGTATACCCTTCGGTGGAGCACAATTTGAAAAGCTTTATACCATATTTATGAGATTTCGTTGGTATGTATTGTCTGAATATTAGTCGTCCCCTCCAAGGAACCATTGTTTCGTCTATTACAATATCTTCACCTGGTGAAAAGACTTCTTGATAATTGTCTATCAATAGGTTTAGGAGTGGCAAAACTTTTCCAAGTCTGTTGCCCTCTTCTATCGTTTCGTTATTTGCAAAATGCAAGTTTGCTAACAGTAATTCGAAACGATTACGGGACATCTAGCTCCCGGAAATGGAAAGTTGTAGATGGGGTCCGTTGACCAACATCTAACGAGCGGTGTCTGTACTAGACCCATCCAAATCATCAGTCCTATAAATTTGGTGATTTCTGCAGAAGTGGTGGGTTTCCATCTGCTCAGTCGAGCATGCTCAGTCATTTCATCTTGATGCAATTTTTGCTCTGCATATCTATTAGTCTCTGTGACTAAAAGGCTTATCACTCTTTCGTCTAAGAATAGCGAAAGCACTTCACTTGCGCTAATATCAGACGGCAAATCCAACAGAAGCCCATCTTTTCCGGTGAACGGAAATGACTGTTGCCTGTTAGCAAATTCGTTCCCCTGGATATTGTCCAATGAATTATCAACAGAGTTCAGCTCCTCTTCTTCGTCTATAGCGAGTTCTTCCAACATGTCCTCAAGGTCTTCACTTGCATATGATTCCTCAGTATCGCAGTTTGAACTCGATGAAATTCTATTTGTCACTCTTCTTCTAAAACTCACTACTTCGTCATCACTACTCTCCTCACTTTAAATTATATTTTTACGCCGTTCAATGGACATTCTGAGGATAAAAAAGTCACCGACGTGCGTCTCAAAAGAAGTATGCTTTTCGACTAAACGAAGGATCTGGGATAACTGCAGTGAGATCCCTCGCAGTTCTTCTTTCGAAGAGCTTATCTCTTTCCCCATTTCGGAACTGAATACTTTGTAATGAATCGAAGGTTCGAAAACGTTACTCGAGTGCCCACTTGATTTGCATCGTTGCTATTTCCCACTTATCGGTCCGTTTCGGTTCCGGCGCTCCTGCAGTCGGATTTGGGCCCCGCGAGAAACTCAACGGAATCACGCTGGGCGACAACGTGTTAATCTCCAATTTGTTATTTATTTTGCCTAACTCATTGCAAGTAAATGTTATACCGGAAGAATCCGATACTGCTTGAACACCTGCCTTGAATAGAACATCCCGACCGATAATGATTGTTCGCGACCCCTTCGATCTTAGTCGAGAACACCAAATATTTATTTACTCTTCAAAAATCCCCACAAAAGTCCAGTCATATGCTTCTCTTCCGATGGATATTATATATTCACGTCGGCCATTTGCAACGATTGAGACATGTGACTGCATTCCGCAGTAGTATATTGTTCGGTCTACCTCTATTTTGCATTGATATACAAGTACTTCGTTAAATTCTGATAGTTGGAGTAACCGAATATTTATTTCCTTGTAGGTTGGTTCCAGACGTTCGAAATTGCACGGTTCTGAGTCTATTAAGGACAGTGCGGTGATGTTAACCCTTTGCGGATGACGACTTTTTCGGCCGAATGAGGTAGCAGGACGAAGCGATTTTCGCAAATGCCTGAGTGACTTACATGATGCAATAAAATGATCTTACATATAAATTACCTTTTAAAAACGTTATATTTCGACTGACAAGAAACTACCTATCTTTACAAGAATTACGATCTGTAATGTCGCTTTGTGTGATACATTGTAAAGCATTCACCAAGGTGCATTCGTGGTTTATCTGGGCATGTATCACAATAATTCGTCGTCTCATGTCTTTCACCTGGTTTGTTACCGGTCGAACAAACTTTGCAGTCCTTCTTTGTTCCCGTAAGAATTACGTGAAGTTTTCCGTTCAGACGAACTTCGTCAGGGTTGGACGTCGATTTTGAAGCTCGCTCTCGTGGTTGTCGAAAATCTCCTCTCAATTTATTTACCAAATATTTTCGAAACTGTAAATGTGAAAGCGGTCGTTCGTTTCTTTGCCTTTTGATTTGTTTGTACAGAATGTACGAATTAATTATGCATATTTCCAATGATCGTCCTGTCGCACGAAAAGCCGTGGCGCCTGCGAGTCGCCTCTCGTCCGCAAAGGGTAAAGGCATCGCTTCCGCAATCATACCCAACGAGTGATGTGGCTAGGGTTAGTAGTATGTATAAGAAGAAAGCTTCGATGATCATCATGGTGGCTTCTGAAGTATACTGTGAGGATGTGACCGCTGCTTGTCCATTTAGAGTCGTCCTTATCTTCAGGTGTTGATAGTGGGGGTGATAAAGAGGGGCTTTTGGGGTTTATCTATATGTACGAGTTTAGTTCTATTACCTATTCTAATTTTTGCGTTCCTATCGCCAACTGTTTCTAAGATTGCGTACGGTCCAGTGTATTGGGCATCTAATTTGCCCGTTCGTGGTTCCTTTAACAGGAAGACGCGCTGCCAACTTCCAGTACTTTATTCTACGATTTTCTATCGTAGTACCGTTTCGAGCGGAGTTTCGCGGCTTCTAAATTATTGCGAGCAAGTTCTTGAATGTCTCTGATTTTATTAAAGAGGTTCTCGAGATAATTACTGTACGTTTCATTGGATTGTTCGTCAAACGGAGTAGTTCCGGACGGTACGCGGGCTCTTTCACCGAATACAAGCTCGTGTGGCGTAAATCTAGTAGCCTCATGCGTACTGGTATTATAGGAAAATGCTTCTGGTATTATAGGTATTATAGGAAATAGTTCCGTCCATTCATCCCAGTCGACGTTTTTAGAAGTATACTGTTTTAGGTAATCTGTTATAACCTGATGGGACCTTTCAAGTGACCCATTAGATTGCGGATGAAATGCAGTCGTTTCGCATTTCTGGATTTTGAACTTTTTGTTGATGACTTTCATAAGGCTTGAGGTCAAATTTGCACCTTGGTCAGTTAAAACGGTTTGTGGTGAACCAAACCGACAGATAAAATTTTTGACAAAAGTGTCAGCTATATCAACGGATGTGGCTTGAATGAGAGGTATTGCTAGGAGGTATTTAGTGAGAAGGTCTTGGATAGTTAATATGTATTGATTTCCCTTTGGAGTGACGGGAAGTGGACCCATAATGTCGAGAGCTATTTTGTCGAAAGCGTGAAGTGGAGTGTCAGTAAGTTTCATTGGTTGCTTGGGCTTTACGCGGACTAATTTGTTGAGCTGGCAGGCTCGACAATTTATAATAAATTTCTGGACATCTACCTTTAATTTTGGCCAATAATAATGTTGTTTAATACGAATGTAAGTTTTTGTAACGCCTTTATGTCCGGCTATTGGAGAACAGTGATTTTCTCCGATAATACTGAGTCTGTCGCGAGTTATGAGTTATATTTATGAGTTATACAAGAGTCGACGACGACTCTTGGAGTTCAGACTTCTAATCGTGGTTTGAATGTTCACTAGTAGAGTAGCTGATGCAACTACGATTACGTACTCTAATCGCGTTACTTTCTTTCGTGCTGTTACTCTGATGTTGTTGTCTTGGAAGTTAATCTTGAATTGATTTTTGTGTGGTTCTCTCGTGATCCATCTTAGGACGTCGAAGTTCCCACCTACTTAGTGGGCGGAGGGACTTCTGGAATTTGCCTCCTAACCGATTGGTCAAACCATGCCGGGACCACGCTATTGGCTGTAATTGTCTTTGGAAAATTCCAAGAATCTGCGATTCACGAAGGGTCACTTCAGGTACCCTACGCGGATGTGATGAAGCCTGGTCGCCAGATGTTGGGACAGTCGCTCGCCCGGTCTTAAAGTCATAAAACACCCCGCGAGGGTTAATTGCAGGACGAAGGACCCATGAGTCGCGAAATTACTGTGTCTAAAAAGGACAATGGGTCCCCTCGTCGCTGCTGAGGATTAGGAGCGACAGTCCCAAAAGCCAAGCGGCCGCCCGGAACTCTGTAAAAACTAACGGTTCTGTATGTCGTTGTGTGATTGGTTTAGGCCAATAAATATCCAAACTGTACGCTGGCTTGATCACGAGAAAATAGCTATAACTAAATGGGCCCGCTGATTCTACGACGGAACACGGTGAATTATTTTCAATTCTTGCGCCCCTTTATCTACGGGTTCGCCGGTCATGGCGGTGAACACGGCTACAGCATTCTCTGAAGTTGATAGTGGATTTCTTGAATTCACTATCGTTAAGCTCGAAGTACTCGGAATTGTTGGAGACGAAAACATTGATTCCTCGCTAGTGCTGGAGAAGTCGATTTCTTCCGATGACTGTGTGGATGCACGAGGCTGGTTTTCTAATTCCTTGATTGGAAACGTTTCTGGTACTTCAGGATTTATAGATGTTTCATACGGATCGGAAGCTGTGCGTGTTTCAGGTTTATTGGGTTTATCGAGTGCTTTTTGCCCTTTTTGATTTGGTGGGGAGAAGAGTGATTCCTCGGAGTCTGATGGAAGTGGAAGGATCTGTGCGGGATTGCGGGAGAGCGCGTCTGCTTTGACATTGTATTTTCCGGCTTTGTAAATAATTCTATATTCGTATTCCGCTAGCTTGAGACGCCAACGGATTAATCGCGATGTAGGGTCTTTAACAGAATTCAGCCATACTAATGGTTTATGATCTGTGACCAGCGTAAATTTGTTGCCATATAGGTAAGGTCGGAAATAATCTACGCTGTAAACGATTGCCAACAACTCCTGCTCTATCGTAGAATAATTCTGTTCCGCTTGGTTTAGCAACCTAGAGGTATACGCGATCGGACGGTCCTCCCCAGGTTTCCCTTGACTTAAGATACCACCGCATATCGCATATCCCGATGCGTCCGTAGTAACTATAAACTCCTTCGAAAAGTCCGGAAAACTTAAAACGGGTTCTTTACACAGAGCTTCACGTAATGAATTGAATGAGTGATTCTGTTCCTCGGTCCATACGAATTTAACGTTTTGAGACGATTTTCTTCGATCTCCTAGGGATCGAGCTTTGCGAAAAAAGAAAAGGAAAGCTTTGTCCTCTCCAATCTACGTTTTGATTTAGGAAACTGATAGTCGCGTTACCTTCAAAAAAGGGTTGTCCTAAGATTCCGGCTTGAGATATTGGAAATTGATCGGTAACGACGTGGAATATAATAGGTACGTCACTAATGCCTAATGTGCATGTCCCTAGGGTGCGCACATGGCCATCGCTGATGCCTTTTAACCAGTTAACTGTGGCGCCCTCGTCTGAGAGCGCGCACCGTTTTGTGTCGCCAGAATCGAGCCATGACGAGTATACTCGTCAATCACAGAGTAAGTTGCGCTGGTAAGATATTGGATCAAAAAGATGGGTTTATTTTATAAAATTGACAATTTTATTACTAATATTTACTTATTTGGTTAACATAAACATATATTACATACATATTAAACTAAAAATGTAAAACAAATTAAACATTATACATATCCTGCTGTGGAGTGGTATTCGGCGAAACAGGGTACTATACACAATGGGACTTTGCAAATGGAACACCAGTAACGCGATTCCTTCCTGATCTTACGTTTATAGCAGTGTGAACACCTTCGCGTTGGGTTGTTTGTTTTCGAAGTTCCGGGTATATAATCCGGAACATGATTCCCGCCTAACTGGCTTACATTAGGTCTAAATGGCCGAGTTTGTGTCGATTTTTCTCTTTGAATTGGATACGTCACAATAGTGTCTTCAATAAATTGTAGCAAAAAGTTGATTCGCGATAATGTTCCATTATTTTTGTTATATAATATAAATACATTCAGACAAATAATGTCTACGAAATGGAGAAATATTTTTTTATAGTACTTCTTGAGTCGTTTTCTTGCTGTGGAGTACGCTATGATAATTCCATCGCTCATATCCACTCCACCCATTTTTTTATTATAATCAATCACTAGTTCCGGTTTTTTTGTTATTATTTTCCTTTTCTCTGTTTCTATTACGTTGTCATTATGTACAGTACTTACTAAATAAATCTCCCTTTTATCTTTCCATTTCATTAACATAATTTTATTTTTAAACCTAACAACGCATTCGCTTTTTCTAATAGGGGTTTGTATCACTTCTGAAGAAATACCAATCCTATTTTTCCGAATGGTTCGAACCACGTCCGTCTTATGCATGCATAATTTTTCTATCAATGGTATGCTAGTATATCAATTGTCTAAATATAGTCTATATCCACGATCTAAAAGGTCGCTACATAACTGAAGCACAATACGTGCAGAAATGTTAAATTCTAGATAACGCTGGTCATAATCAGCATCTTTTCCGGTATATATGAAAAAATTCCATATATATCCCGACTCACTCTCGCATAAAACAAAAAATTTTATTCCGAATCGACTTCTTTTCGACGGGATATATTGTTTCCACGATAATCGTCCTTTCCACATTAGCAGTGATTCATCGATACAATTATCCATTTGCGGAATATATAAAGTTTTACTCTTTTTTACAATATTGCCCATCACCGTTTTGATTTTAGTCACTTTTGTTCTTGGCCTTGTCTCATCGCGAAGTTGGTTATCTTCGAAGAGAAGGAATTTACATAACAATAAAAATCGGTCGACTGACATCACTTTAGAAAAAAACGGCGTACGAATACATTCCCTGTTTGAGAAATGCATTTGAAGAGTGGGCTTTTTTACGACGCCCTGCAATATCAAGAGCGCGATAAAGCAACTAATTTCATTATTATTAGTCAGATACCATTTCTTCACCCTTGATCGCGGCTTTAGATTAGGATGGCTTTGTAAAAATTGTTCAACATATAAATTTGTTTGAGTTACTATAATACTAATAAGCTCGTCATCTAGAAATTTTTCCATATAATACAAACACTTATTTCTGTAACGTCTTGGTATTATTTCTTGCTGGCCAGGTTTCGCAGAAAATTGAAAAGATTCTCTGTTACTCTGTCCTGTGGTATTCCAGGTAGCATTTGCATCCTGATTTTCATTTTCAGTTTCCTCGTCCTCGGAGTCAGTAGATTCAAATATGCTGTGATCAGATTCAGTATCAGATTCGATGTCTTCATCGCTGACGTCCTCAGAAGACGATGAAAGTAGTCGTAAACGTCTTCGCTTCATTGTAGGTGAAACAATGTCATCGTCGCTGCTATAGCTGCTCATTTTGGGGATAAAATGAACTAAAAATAAAAAAATAGTAATTTACAGAACTTTTCTGGACAACTTTATAATATTTACGCACTTGAAATTCTTACGTTGCACTGTACTTACTTGATAAGAACCGCTGACACTTGATAAGATATGCACTGACACACACTTTTTGGGGTTTGATGCAGCAAGATGAAGATCAAGATCACCGAAAATTCAAAGTTGCTGCACTGCTCACGAGTTAGCTTTCAAGAAGTCACCGAGTTTTGTGGATGTATAGTAATTAGAAAATGAGAAAGAACCCTTATATATTTTCGAAAATGCGACAAAGTAGGGGAGTTGGTATTTCACTGCCTTCTGATTGGTTTGTGTGAAGTTTGTAGAGTGTTGAAATTGGCCTATGGGCTTAGTCGTGGGTATGGATTTCGGTGGTATCAGTGTGGGGGTGTAGTAAGCGCATGTTTTTGACTAATAACAATAACGAGGGACCCCTACGGTTCCTCCAGCTGTTGGTCACTTGGTCTATGTACGGAGCTATAAAGTAATTTAGCTCGATCACGGATTCATGAGGCCGACGGTCCTTCCAACCGTAAGTTTTTATGGATATCTCTGAATTTTAGTGACCGTCAAAATTCCCGGACTGACAGACCTAAACACACACTGATTTACGTTCTTCCTTACTGACAAAATATTTTCTACCTGTCTTGACACTAAGGAAGTTCTGGAGTAGGTGCTGTAGGGTTGATCACAATATCATGAAATTCGCTGAGCAATTAATCTCAGGAGTTTGAAGTGATATTTCTGGAACTTCCCTAAGACTTTTTATTCGAAATGTGTGGACTCGCGTGGAGTTTCCGACTCCTGCTGTACTGTCATCGGGCGCATTGTTCGAGTGGCTGCCCCCTGCGCGATGCCCGAGAGTGGATGGGGACGCCGGACGTTTCCCGACATCCTGTGTGAATTATTATATTCCCGTTTCCTACACTCATGAATTAGGTGCCCGGGCTTCCTACAGTATTTGCAGAATTTTATTTCGCGCTCTAACGCGGATGAAGTTGGCGGAGAATGGACTATATTTACGGGTGATCGCACGCTGAGTTGATCACAGGACACTGGTGCGTTACCGGTGCGGCATTGTTCACGTGTATGACCGTTGCGCATAGACTTTGAACAGGTAAGTTGGGAATTTTCGGATCTGGTTTGTTCCCGAGTTTTCCTGACTTGATCGCGGTCAAGTTCTAATTCGCGATAGATTTCACGAACGTTGGCAAAATTTTCGGATAATGTCCAACATTGGGAAATTTTTAGTTCGTTGCGGTATTCGTGGGGTAATCCGCGGCGGAGTGCTCGAAAAACCATTTCATCAAGATCATGAATTAGACTATCGGGGAGATGACCGCGTGATGCTAATTCGGCGTCGAGGATGGCGGACCGCGTATCTATGATTCTACCTAAGAAATCTATTATATGTTCCTTATACTTTATGCTGATATTACTAAGGTCTCCTCGCAATTGATCGACATTTTTGCTGGACCCGAACTCTACTGAAAGTGTGGAAAGTAAACGAGTAAGGCTGGACCTTTCTTCGTCCTCGATGGCTGCGTATCCTCGGCCGTGTAATTTTGTAATAATAAATTTCGTTAACACGTTCTCTTGGTGAGGTACGCTAAGATCGCGTGCTCGCTTACATGCTCTCGAAAACTCACTATAGGGTATATTTGTCCCGTCAAATATAGGAATCATATCGACTATGTCGCGGAGAGGTATGGGATCCCGGTCTCGATTATGAAATGAAGGCGATTCCATGAATTGCGCTGGAGGGATTAATACGGGGGAATTCGAGCGACTTGAATTTCGAATTTCGTTCCTTAATATGTCTATTTGAGCTGCTAGTTCCGCGGTAGATTGTTTCGTTGCTAATCGCGTTGATTCAAGAGCGTTCTTGGCATCATTAGCCTCGCCTTCCACAGTGGCGGTTTGTTCTTCCAATTGACGAATATAAGCGGATTTCTTTTCGTATTCGCGTTCTGCTTGACGTTGCTTACGCGTAAATTCCTCGCTCTGTTGAGAGAGATGTTCGTGCTGGGCCTTTAGACGCTCTTCTTTCTCTATTAATTTCTTTCTTAACTCATTGAATTCGGCTCGAGTCTGCGCGTCGTCGACCGCGGTACTACGTCCGCGCGTCTCCATTTTTAATTTCGACGGTCACAGGATAGGCGGAATGGTGAAAACCTTTAGTGCACGTGGTTATTGATACGAAGTAATGCGTTTTATAACCGATCTCCGGAGCGTAGCCCACCGCTGTCACCAGAAAAGTGGCCCTGTTACGTGCCAAACTCGCGGAATTTAGAATATTGGGCGAACTTGGAAGTTTTTACTTCGGGGATCGCGACGCGAGATGGACGAGAGGGTGACCGCTTGCTTTTAGGGAGAACCCTGGGACGATCGCGGTCAATGCGGAGGATCGGTGTGCCAATAATTACATAATCTTGTGACGTTATTAGGGGCGTTGCCTGTTACCTTGGGATGACTCCTTCCTAATGGTACTTGAGTTGATTGCGACTTATCCAAACGCCCTGCTCTATCTTGATTATTCGCGGTAGGTCGCGAGTAAAAGGATTGTTATTGGCATCTGTTGGGGATTGGGGAGATGCCCTTGGATCGCCCTCTGTAGATCCTCGGAGCTGTCTAGGCGCTTCCTCGAAAGTGATAGGAATTAAACGGGAAGGAGGAGGATCGACGGATTCATGGGTATGAGTTCCAATATATGGGTTGGCGGTGGCAGGCAGGTACTGGGTGCGGAGGAGTCTCTGTAGCTGGGTTTTCCTGCCAGCGCGCCGGGTCTTTTTAGGCATTTAGTGATTACGTGCAGCGGATACGGTATATTGTGATGAAGGAGATAATCGGGGTGACTGGCGAGCCGGTCTTGCCCTCTCTGGCCAGGCCTCGATAGATGTGGGAATAGTAACCATGGTGTCTGGCGAGCCGGTCTTGCCCACTCTGGCCAGGCCCTGATAATTAGTGGTTTCGAAACTTAGGCCGAATTGAGCCGGTCTTGCCCTCTCTAATTCGGATCAGCTTCTATGGGTAGGAATCAGATCTAGTATTATGATTTATGGTTAGGAATTAGGATTAAGATTTTAGGATTACGATGTAGTATTATGATTTAGGAATATGATTTAGGAATAGCATTAAGATTAAAGATGGAGGTAGTTCACTGACTCTGAATAACGTACGCACATTTGAGAATAAAATGAATATATATTGTTACAACGTAAGGGGTGGTCGTAACACTGTGTTGCGGCGCGTGTGGGGCATATCGGTACACGGAGGAGATGATTACGATTTACAGAGCGTTTATTGGTATTTTATGAATCAGAGCGTCGAGCGCGCGTCCGGCCGCTCTCGCTGTCGGATTACAATTCAACTCTTTTTCGACTGTTTATAAATTGCTAGGCGCCCTTGACGACGAGGGTCGTCAAGGGGTTACAACGTAAGGGGTGGTCGTAACACTACTCCCCCCTTCGAAAGGTGCGCTCGTCCCGATGTTGAAGTGGCACCTCCCCTTCCCTCTAAGTATCCCGTCCAAAGGTTCCCCTGTGACCGTACGCAGGTTCTCTGGAGCATCTGAAACATGAATAACACTTCGCGGGCCCCCGACTCGCGAGCTAACCCCGTCCGTACGAACGAGGGTGACGGCTGCACCAGTGTCCACAAGCATTTTACATGGTTTCTTGTCAACCAACCCGTCCACGAAAATCCCTCCCGCTAACGTATCGCACGGGACCACGGCCGGCGGAAGGGACGCTTCCTCCCGCTTATTTCCGGTGTCCAACGGAAATAAGGTATCGAACAGCCCGACAGCAACTTGCAAAACCACGAACAGGGAACTAGTGATTAACATAATGAAACTAAGTAAAAACGGAACGCTTGAACTCAAAGAAATGCGCGCCATCCGTTGAACATACGGGGCGGAAAATCTATTTACAAAATGCTCTGAACGCTGCGAGGGATAAATTCTACGGGCCAAACCGTCCCTCCGCGAGTTAGCCTCTATCCTTTTTTTGCTTGCTTGTGCACGCCATTACCCTCGTCGCGGCGTACCCTGCACTCCCTCTGGACGTGGCCGAAGTCGCCACAATGCCAGCACTGCACGCGTCTTTCATCCTTTCCTCCCTCGGTCTCCCTAGGAGGCGGCCTGCTTGGCCATTTCCACCGGTATTTAACGTGCCCCGACCGTTTACGGGCGGTCCCCCAAAACTCCGTCCAACACCGCTCAGCTCGTTGACGGTTTTTATTTCCAAAGCGCGCGCTACTGTCGCGTGCAGGTCGGCGGACGGAGACAACCGCAGCTGTCGCTGGAAATTTGTGTCTGTTAACGCGGTGATAAATTGAGACGTCGCGAGCCGGTCTCTGATGGTGGACGGACAGTCCGGAAGGGCTAGACGGGCGAGCCTCTCGATTTCGTTCGCGAGTGCCGGCAGGTCTTGGTTATATTTCTGCCGGTAGTTCTGGAACTGCACGAAGCACAGCTCCGAGCTATACCTGCCTCCGAATCTTAATTCCAACGCGGACCGTAACCGCGAGTAGTCGAGTCGCTGCTCGTCTTCTAAATTCGCGAGCACGGAGAGAGCCGAGCCCTCCAGCGCGTTGACCAACGCGACGCCATTGCCCCACGAATTTACTTTTGCTATGGTCTCGAATTGGGCGAGAAACTCATCCCACCCGCTCCCGCTGAATTTTGCGGGTTTAATTCTATACCCAAGGTCTACCGGGACTAACGCGCTTCCGACCGGAGCCGAAAATCGCGGCGCTACACTTTCGATGGAATTTAGACGGCGGAACTCTAACGCGCGCAACGACGTCTCAATGGTAGTAACGCGGTCACTTATCTGGTGGTCACGCTCCTGCATCCTTGCCTCCATCCCCTGGAGGAGTTCCTGCACCGCAGCGAGCGTGCTTGGCCGTCCCCGGGCCCGCGGCGTTTCCTCCGGACGACCACTATTTCGCGCACTTTCACCCGCGCGCGAATTCCCCGCACTGGCAGCCATCCCACTTGTGACACCAGTGTTGCGGCGCGTGCGGGGCATATCGGTACACGGAGGAGATGATTACGATTAACAGAGCGTTTATTGGTATTTTATGAATCAGAGCGTCGAGCGCGCGTCCGGCCACTCTGGCTGTCGGATTACAATTCAACTCTTTTTCGACTGTTTATAAATTGCTAGGCGCCCTTGACGACCCTCGTCGTCAAGGGGTTACAACGTAAGGGGTGGTCGTAACAATATATATAAAAACTACTTGAACTGGTTACACAACTATAAACTAACTTAAGTAATATTTGAATAATTGATTATGATATAAGAATAACTGTTTTGAAAGATTTTGTCGCGGCGGTGTGGCGGAGTCGAGTATGAGCTCGGGAGGCTCGAATTCTCGCTAAGAGACTGGATTTACGGCTTGATGCGGAAACATCTGTATCGCTTGAGAACGCCCGATCGACTGTTTGCTGTTGGTAAGGAAGAATTAAAAGAAAACAGAGTTACTACACTAACAGAAAAGCTTCTACTACACTACTTCATCATGAGAATGTCACGGCAGTCGTAACACTGTATTTGTGTCCGGTATTGGGACGAGGCACTCTCCTGGATTGTGTTTGGTATCACATTTAACACACCTATATTCTAAATTGTTAGTTAGATGCCGCATTATGTTTAGAATGTTTTGAAAAGTTGCATAGGTATAAATAAATAATTGTTATCAATTTAAAATATTGAATGTTAATGTTTATAATACTCAATTTTTATATATAATTTTGAGAAAAAATAAAATAGACTTATTTTTTTAACGACTTATTTTCTGAAAACAAGTGACTCACCTGTGATGCACGTCGCCCCACGGGATGGAGGGCGAGCTTGGCCTGTAGAAATATCGCAAAGTACCTCTATGCTCGGTTGTAGGAGTCGGATCTTTTTGATGACCAGACTCTTCGGGTTCGCTAACAGGTGTTGCACCTCGCTGTCCACCCTCTGGGCGTCGGCGAGCGCTCGGAAATCCACCGGCGTGATTACCTCCTCTATACGGGACAAGGCATCAGCGGTGGTGTTGTCCCGGCCTTTGACATGCTGTAAGTCAGTCGTAAATTGCGCAATATAATTTAAATATCTAACTTGGATTGGTGTGCATTTTTCCGGTTTCTGGCTGAGGGCGAACGTCACTGGCTTATGGTCGGTAAAAACCGTGACACTTCTCCCCTCGACGGCATAGCGGAAATATTTAATCGCCAACAGCTCTCGGTCGTAGGCGCTGTACTTTTGTTGCGCCGGATTCAGTTTCTTCGAGAAAAACGCCAGTGGTTCCCACTCGGTGTCCCAGAATTGCTGCAGCACCGCTTCCGAACGCCACGTTCGATGCATCCACCATCATGGCCAGTTTGGCCCTGGGTGACGGGTGCGCCAGCGTGGCTGCATTCGCCAGAGCTGTCTTGATATTTTTGAAAGCAGCCTCTGCTTCGGGTGACCAGTCCACCGTGTCGCCTTTCATCCCTGATGTCAGGCAACCTGTAAGCGGGGCTTGAATTTCCGCCGCCCCGCTGATGCAGCGTCGGTAAAAGTTCAACATCCCGAGGAACCTGCTAAGCTCCGCTTGGTTTACCGGCTTGGGGTAGTTCTTGATGGCCTCTACCTTATTGGCCAATGGGCGGATCCCGGTTTTACCGACCGTGAACCCCAAAAAAGACAATTCCGGCACGTTGAACTCGCACTTTGCTGATTTGATAACCACGCCGAATTTTCGAGACGTTGGAACAATTGTTCAAGGTGCTTCATGTGCTGCTCTCTAGAGTCCGAAGCTACCAGCACATCGTCGATATACACATACACGCTGTCCAACCCGCGCATCACTTCGTCCATAAAACGTTGAAACGATTGCGCGGCGTTTCGCAGCCCGAAAGTCATGACCGGAAACTCAAATAACCCGAAAGGCGTCGTTATCGCGGTCTTGGGTACGTCTTCTTCCGCGACCGGAATCTGGTGGTATGCGCGCACCAGATCAATCTTGGAAAAGACCGTTTTTCCGTGTAGGTTCTGTGCAAAGTACTGAATGTGCGGTACCGGGTACGCGTCGGGTACCGTCCTAGCGTTCAACGCACTGTAGTCTCCGCACGGGCGCCATTCGCTGTTCTTCTTTGGCACCAGATGCAGCGGGGATGCCCACGCGCTCTTCGACGGACGAGCGATGCCCTGCTGCAGCATGTATTCGAACTCCTGCTTCGCCGCCTTCAGCCGGTCCGTAGTTAAACGCCGCGGTTTCTGCGATACCGGAGGCCCCGGTATAGTGAGGATATGGTGCCTCACCCCGTGCTTAGCTGCACCACCGTACGCTGAGGGTCGCGTGATGCACTCATATTGTTTTAATAACGCGTACACTGCACTGTCTGTCATTGGCCCCACGCACTGCGCCGTTTCCACTCCACCGGTCGGTATTGTTCCCGGCACTGCCAGCCCGGTGATCTTGTCGATCAGTCGACGGTCCTGTACATCCGGCAGAAGGCCAAAATGTGCTAGAGAATCTGCCCCTATAATGGGTCGCTCAATGTCTGCGATTATAAATGTCCACGGGAATGCCCGGCGTAACCTTAGGTCTACATTCACAAGTGTCTGTCCGTATGTGTTAATCGTTGACCCGTTGGCCGCCGTGAGTAAAAAAACTTGACTTCACTCGCGCACCGCTTACCCTTTTCCGCGGAAAAACATTCACCTCAGCCCCGGTGTCCACCAGGTACTGGGTTCTTGTTGTCGCGTCGGTGACAAAAAGACGACGGATCGTTCTAACAAGGCCGCTTGCCGCCATTAGCGACTCTGTTGGTCGTTTCCCGGCTGGTACGTACACGGCTGGGTACATTTGTTCGCTCTGTCCTTGAACCGCCAGTGGTACCAGCACATTCCTTTAGGGCGCTCCACCGATTTCGTCCTTGACTGCCTACGATATCGACTGCCGGACTGGCTGCGCGTCCTCTGACGCCCTCTGCCCTCCAATTTGGAGGTTACCAGTGCGGCAATCTGTTCCAATGCGAGCGGTGTTTGGGCTGGCGTTACTTCCCCAATTCTGTCCGCCAGGGCCGCCATTTTGTCCAAGTCGACGCCGTCCTGTGTGGCCAGCACCGACTGCATCGCCACCAGCAATCTGCTTGCCCACAGCGTCCTAATAAACTCCTCCGGAACATCGTTGCCTGCTACGTTCCGCATGTGCCGCAGGAATTGCGATGGCGTTCTGTCCCCTTTTTCCTCGTGCTCGAGGAGCTGCTTAATCTTCCGCTGCTTTGATGTAGATAATCGGGTTATCAGTCCCTCCTTCAGCTTCGTATACTGGCTCTATGCTGGCGGTTTGAGCAGGATGCCTTCTACTCCCTGCGCTGATCTTACGTCCAACTGCGCTACCACATGCCAGAACTTTGTTTCCCCTTGCGTTATCCGGCGCGAAGCGAACTGCGCGTCTAACTGGGCGAACCACACCGCTGGCTTTTCTGGCCAGAATTTTGCTGCGTGGATCGCCACGGCCGCATTTTGTGCTGCTTCTGCCATTCTTTTTCAAATCTTCAACTCGGGGTCACCAAATGTAGGTTTATCCCTACACGCAGGATTAAGGTGAATTTATTTTATTTCTCAATACTCGCTAAGGCGGAACCGGAGAGACTGTCTCTTCCGTGGTCTGGTGCTTATCGTTTGCGGTTCTGTTGACCACGCCACCTGGCAGACTCACTAGGGAGTTGCGTTTTCTCCCTACACTATCAAACACGGTGGAGGTTCTATTAGGTGCCCAACTAAGTTCGTGCGGTTTTTCCCGCGCGGACCATTTTATTGCTCCTAGACCCAATGTTGTTATTGCTTTAGCTGATTTACCTGTGGGAGGTGTTAGAGGAAGTCAAAATGAGTCAGTATGTAGACAAAAATCGTAGTGTAAACTTCATTTTCGTCTATAATATTACTTCCAAAATGACCGTGACTAACGCCGTAATTCGCGCATGTTTCCTTTATGAGTTCAAGCTTGAAGCCAACGCTGCGCAACCGGCCAGAATAATTTGTGTGGCCTTTGGGGACAGTGTATTAAGTAATCGCACTGCGCAAAAGTAGTTTCAAAAGTTTAAAAGTCGTAATGAAAGCGTCGAAGATGAGCAACGCGACGGACGGCCGATTCTTATGAATAATCAAGTTTTGCAAGTGGATATTGAGACAGATCCCAAAATGTCGTGCATAATGCTTGCAGTCAAGCATGGTATGTCTGAAGAAACGATTAGGAAACATCTACACACTGTAGGTAAAGTGTATCGTGTACGAAGGTGGGTACCGCACGAACTTACCGAGAGCCAGAGGTGCCAAAGGGTAGCGGCTTGCGTTTCCCTACTCTCACGGTTCCAAAACGATCCGTTTTTGAATCTTATTCTGACTTATGATGAAAAATCGGATGAAATGGGTCGCATACACAAATAAGAAGCGACCTTCCTACTGGTTAACACCTGGGTAACCTGCTGCATCCACTGCAAAACCGGCCCTTCACCAACAGAAGATTTTGTTATGTGTATGGTGGACAACAGCCGGAATTGTTCATTTAGAAATTTTACAAAAAGGCCAAATGATCACAGCGGACCTGTACTCTGCTCAGCTTCAAAAAGTACAGGATGAATTGAAGAAAAAACAACCGGGACTTTTAAATCGGAGAGGTGTACTCTTGCTGCAGGACAACGCCAGACCACACGTTGCAAATAAGACCCCAGAAACAATTTGCAACCTCGGATGGGAAACTTTAATTCATTCTCCATATTCACCGGACCTTTCCCGAACAGATTACCACCTTTTTTTAGCATTACAAAATTATATAACAAATAGGAACTTCATAAACGGAGAGGAAGTAAAGAGGACAGTGTCTGAGTTTTTTAATAATAAAAGCGTAGATTTTTACAAAAATGGGATTTTGAAACGTGTGTCACTTTGGGAAAGGGTCTTAGAATATGGTGGAGATTATTTACCAGATTAAAAGTTACTCATTCGGTACCGAATTTCGTCTCGTTTTTGGACAACGAAAAGCGCACGAACTTAGCTGGGCACCTAATATTATGGTGTGGGGGTGTGCATCTTGGTCCGGAGTTGGAAATTTGGCGTTACTGACGGAATTACTAATGCTGCCCGATATGTCGACGTAATAAACGAAAATTTGGAAGAATCGGTGGAGAAAATGTATATTGCCCACGATTTTATCTTCCAACAGGACAACGCACCGATACACAAGACAACAAAACTATGGAGTTTTTCAAAGATTCGCGGATCAAGCTTTTGGATTGGCCACCACAAAGTCCGGACTTGAATCCTATTGAAAACTTGTGGGCCCTACTCGAAAACGAGGTACCAATTACAAGCAGGACTAATAAAACATGCTTTTTCGATGGTCTGCAACAATCGTGGCAGAGTATACCAAAAGTAAAGATTGAACACTTAATCGAAAGCATTCCTAGGCGGTTACAAGTGGTCATTAACCCTTTCGCTACGGCGGGCCTCGCCGCGGAGTCCCTCGCGTAGAACGGAGCGCCGCGCCGAAAGTGCGAACATTAAGCGCGCGCATCGGAGCCAAGACTTTTGTCTCAAAAACGACTTTGTGACATTACTTTTAAAAGGAAAATGATTTGCGTTCATAATTTTCCCATCACCGTATTTTTAATTCATCAATATGTTACGAGCCGGGGCGCGGCGTGCGTGGGCCGACGTTGATTTTCAGTACCCTGCTTGTGGCGTCTCTCGAATTAATATACCCGGGAGAGGGGTTTCGGCGTTGTGACCCTCTGCCTTCTCCCGTTAATAACGAATCCTAAGATTCGCGTCAGTAAAGGTGGATCTACTTGGTAACCACCACTGACTTTATCTAAGCGAGTACCGTCTGAGTCGCAGCTCGTTAACTTATTATTTGATTGTACACTCCGAGCGGCTGGAGTGAACTCACGGGATCGTGCTCAAACGATGATTCTATTATTAGAGCGTAGGTCAGAGTTATTGACTACAAGGGTTATAAAATCCTGATAGGCTATATCTAAATATATTCTCACTATTGCTGAATGATTAAAGACCTGGGCTTTACAATGATGTTGAGTGTTACCTTGCGGTTTCGGTGTACGGTTGATACTTGAAACTGATTTTGATGTTATGGGTAACTTGTCCCAGGCTTCAGCAATTCCCCTTAAGCTGTTTGAACGTGACTACGATTGGGCCCTAAAGGGCTGCTCTATTTATACTAAGAAAAAACGTGGTTTTTCCGGAAGGTGGAAAAAAGGTGGAGCTAGCGGCGCCGCCACCGAACCCCGGGCGCGAAACGCCTAGGCGCCTCGCCCTGGGCCCGGTAACGACGTATTGTTTTTCGGGGGTATTGTTGGAAGCCCAAGACAGGTTGTCTGCTTTCTATTTGCACTGTCGGCCGACTTTCCGGTGTTACTCCGAGAATTTAAGAAATTCTCATAGAGGAAGACGCGTATGTAACAAATACAATTGATATTTTTACATTACACAACAAAATATATAATTATAACATAATACTGATCAATCATTTTTTAATAATTATATTCTGTGTGGAACTTTCCAAAACACGGGTACGCGCATAATCCAACATCGCTGTTCTCACATTGATATCGCGTTTGACTGCTCTTGTGGTTTTTCGCGCATACCACACATTTTCTCAATGGGTTTTTCCTTTTCGTTGTATTATTCACATCCACTGATGGAAAATGTCTTGCAGTAAGGCGCGTTGGATTAATATGACCAGATTTATTAACATTTTTCGTGGCATTCGATGGATAATTGCGCCTTAGAATTTGTCGTATTAGTTCCAGGTGGAATTTTGCCATCGATAAATGTTTCCCAGTTTTCAATTTATATAAACAGTAGGCGTTCCATGCGCATAAATCCAATAAATGGAAAAAGTACTTTTTGTACCATTTCAAATTTTTTCTCTGGGAGTGAATGGTGCTTATTACCATATCAGCTTTATCCACGCCTGCCATAAAACGATTGTAATCCGGGACACACTTTGGTTTTGTGATTGTTTCTTTCGTGCGATAATGAATTTTTGTATTGACAAATTCTTCGGTGTGGAAAGTTGATAACATATACACCTCTCTTTTGTCATGCCATTTCGTGGCTAGCAAATATTTCGACGACCAGAAACTCGCCTCGCCCTTTTTCAACTTATTGTCCATTCTTGGCATACCTTTGTGTCTTTTTCTCACTGTGCCACAGGCGTTAGTCCCATTTTGGTGAAAAAAATAAACAGTGCTGGACTTCCGTACCAGTTCTCAACATATACTGTGTGTCCTTTGCCTAAATATGGTCTAAGTAGCTGGACGACAATGTTTCCAGATTTTCCAATATTTGCACTTGCGTTTGTAATATTGGAGAGGGATCCGTTGTAAATTATAAAGTCCTGAAGAAATCCAGATTCCTTGTCGCATAACACATAGGATTTGATTCCAAATCTATTCCTTTTCGATGGAATATATTGTTTAAAGGACAATCTGCCCTTATATAGCAGCAAGCTTTCGTCGATGCACAATTCTTGGAACGGATATAATACATTCCTAAAACTTCCTCTAACCATATCACAGATTTCCCGAATTTTATGTAATCTGTCACCATTTCCTGGCATATCATTGGTATTGAAATGTAATATTTTCAGCAAATATAAAAATCGGTCCCGGGACATTATTTCGCAAAACATTCTAGTTCTCAAAAGCTCATCATTTGCCCAATACTCAGAATGAGATATTTTGCTCCGCGACATCAACATCTTTATGCAAAGGAAACGATACATTTCGGCAAGAGAAGTCCCTCGTGAAGGTGTCAGAGCGTTATTATTATCTAGGCGTTTCTCATAATCATTTGTTGTACTGACAGTAAATTCTACAAAATTCTCAGAGAAGAATAACTGGAAATAGTCCAGAATTGATGCAAAGTAACTAATTGGTACTCTTATTCCGGAATCTCGTCGCGAAAATTCATGAACTTTGGGTCGGGCCGGGTTGGTAGTCCATGTAATATCTAATATATCCTTTTCAGGTGTTGTCGAATTTTGTTCTTCGGATTCTGAGGTGCTCAATATATTCCTTCTAATTCTATTGTGCGAAATAATTCTGTCACCTTCCGATTGTGACTCATTATGCCGCTTTCTTTTATTATTTTGGATTTTATTGTTTCTAATCATTTTCTGGAAGGGATTAAATCTTTGAAAATATATTGCAATTGAAGAATGTTCGAGCGCCCCGAGTGGAATTGAGTGATGTTGGATTTATTGTTTTTTGTAATTCATTTTGTATTCCATTACTTATTTATTTAAATTCCGCTCGTGGAAGTTAACTGCCGGATCGTTCTGATCGAGCAACGGAGCGAGAACGGGAGGGCAGGTTTCAAATAACTGCAGTGAGTTCCAGTTCAACACACGTAAATAAAATATACTATTAATTAAGCGGATTTAACGATGAGACGAGCCGTATTTGCACGGGGATCCTTCGAATATCGCCGGATAACGATGATAAGGAAACGGCGTTGCGATATCGATCAGATCAACGAATATTAACATTCAACGGATTACGGATTACTGGTGTATAGCGGACGAAAATCGGTAGACGACTGAATTCAAAGCGCCGACTAATTAGCACTCAAGACGAAAAACAGGCCACCCGAACAAAGGAACACATATACATGTCAACACACGTGGCCGGCAAGTTCGGATTTAAACAGACAAAGCATGGCAAACGGACAACGTGCTCGGCAACAACAAATTGGCATAAACAGACTAAGTCTCTATTTTTTGTCTGTTCGGGCTCGGCTTCTTCGACTCGACTCTAACGGTCATAATAGCGCGACTAAATTAAATTTCTCGAAGTATTCCCGAACAGTATTGAAATGTTGACATGTCCTGAATGCATTAAATAATGCGCAGTTAAAGAGGTACATGCAAACCTTTTTTGACCATTTTATAGTTGTTCTGTATATAGGGTAGTAACTCAGAAATTGGTCTGCCCGATCCACTCCCTTCATGTATTTATTATAGTCCAATACACTTTCAGGTCTTTTATTGTGCAATTGGTTTTTCTGCATTTTCTTTGAGTGTCAATCAAAGTGGCATTATGTATCGCAGAGATCATTCGTATCATTTTGGTTTTCGAAGCTCTCCATAATTGTGCGAGTACTTCTCCTTTTCGTTGATGGCAAGCTTCAAACATATTGAGCTTTTCGCGCTTTAATTTTTCTGGAAATCCTCTATATTGCCGTATCGTTCCACAAACTCGAATTTTTTTTCTAAGTAAATTCTCCGCAAGTTCTACACTGTTGTAGTAATTGTCCACGTCTAGGTGGTGCCACTTTCCATAAGAACGTGTCAATAGTTCCATCACTGTTTTTGCTAAAGGCTGTCCAGCGCCGGAATATATTTTGAATGAGGAAATATATCCCGTATTGGAATCACATAGCATCCGAATGAGTATGCCATATTTTACAATTTTCGACGGATGTAAACTTTAAAATTTAATCGTCCACGCCTTGGTATAATTCCTTCATCAATTGAGATGTTTTGACCAAGATTAAAATTTTCTTCAAACATTTTGGAAAAATAATCATTTATGGGTTGCACTTTAAAAAGTCGGTCGCCATTATCCGGTTTATTATTGTTGTCGGAAAAATGATAATATTTGTCTGAATCTGTTACGGGATATCGTTTTGCGAAATATTGTTTCTATAAACGGATTCGTTGACCAATAACCATCTATCCTTGCTTTTTTACAATTCCCATAAGGATTGCAAGCCCAAACCATTTTCTAAGTTCGGCTGCCGTAACGCCGACAAATTCGCACTTTTTTTATCTAGTTTCCTTCTATTGCAATTTGGATTGTAGTACTTGTTCGTTTCGCTGGTAATATATTCAAATAAATCGTTCCCAATAAATAATTCTACGATATCCTCGACGCTCAGTGTATCTTTGGGAAATACGTTTGGACCCGGAGACCTTTCAAATTCATTATTGGTCCTCGGTAAATCCAAGTCTGACCACGGTACACTGTCTTCTTCGTCTGATTCATCCGAATCAGTTGGCAACCGTAGCGTTCGCCGAATTCTTCTTGTAAGTATTTCACTACCTTCCGAAGATGCTGCTTCACTTTCATTTTTTGGATATGCAATGACTTCTTCCCAATCGGCAAAGTTGATTGGAACGCCAGACAAGTCATCCGCGCATTCATCGTAAATAATCGTATTTGCTCTTTCGTCTGCCATGATGAAAGGGCACAAGTACTTATAAAAACAAAAAACTTGCTGACGTGTGTAATTTATTGTTACTTAAACAAAACACCAACAGAATGCAAACGATACTAAAGTGCTGTCGCCGGTTGCTGCTCGGTATTTTGCGCCCGACACCACAGGGGTGTCGCCGGACGGCATAGTGTTAACAGAGGGAGCGTCGAATATACAATGGGCCCTGTCTCGTATAGGAAAAAAATACTAAAATGGTAGTGCCCGGATAGAGGGCGAAAAGCATTGACACCCCGCATTGCCAGAGACAATATCGATCGACATCCAAGAGCTTTATTTTTAGACAATAAAAATTCTTCCTGATAATTTACATATACTTTAATATCAGATGCCCAAGAAAGTTCGTGCGATTTCCGTTGTCCAGAAACAAGACGAAGTTTGATACCGAAAAACGTTTAATCTGGTAAATATTCTTATCCATATTCTATGATTCTTTCCTAACGTGATAAGTTTAAATCCCAGTTTTATGAAAATCTACGGTTTTATTATTGCAAAATTCTGACACTGTTCTCTTTACTCTTCTCCGTTTGCGAAGCTTCTATTTGTTATATAATTTTGTAAAGCTAGAAAAGGGTGGTAATCGGTTGGCGAAAGGTCCGGTGAATATGATGCACTTTCTTAAATTTTGCAATCCATCATCTACTAGTTTTAAATGTTGAAACGGAAATTTGCTCTTTTGTCTCTAAAGCCCATAACCTTAAATTTTTGTCGTGAATCACAGATTTTCATTCCATTGCCTCTTGAAATTTATCTAATATGTATTTTGTTATGTACAACAGTTTGTCAGTATTTGAATCACCTACATTGACACTGTTTTCCCACCGGTGCTGTACCGCAGTAAGCGACAAAAGTTTCTTCTTTCCACTTCTCCAGTATTCTACCGCTCTTCTTTTGTAACCTACATCCACGTGTCCCCCTTCGTCATCCACTATGCACTCGTCAATATACAAATTATCTTCCTCTTCCTCCGAAGGTAGAATATTTTGGACAAACTGTACCTCATACTGTACCTCATAGACCTTTCCCTAAGTACGGTTTCAAGAGTGACAAAACTATTGCACCCGATTTTACAATTCCCGTGATTGCACTTTCTATAATCGTTGACTGTCCGGCATAAACTATTCGGTCTTGCACATATCCTGTTTTGCAATCACAAAGCATACCATATACGATTTTATACCAAGTCGATTCCTTTTCGACGGAATGTATTGCTTGAAAGACAAGCGGCCTTTGTACAATAACAAGCTTTCATCAATACAAAATTCTTGATAGGGATGAAATGCGTGATTTAATGATTTTCGCAGCATATTTATTATGTCTCTTATTTTACTTAGGCGATCATCAGTGCGCCCAAGTTCATGTGTAAAATGTATCATCCTTAGTAGCAAAAGATAGCGATCTCTGGCCGTTCTTTCACCGAAAATATTGCTTAGTAAATAATTATTTTTACTCCAGTACTCTTGTAATGTTAGTTTTTTGTTACATGTCATCAGTAATGACAAAGCGAAGAAACAGTACAGCTCGTCTACAGTTTCCACGTTGTTATTACTCTTCTGAGCCCAATAGTATTTAATTTGTTTCATCTACAATATATTCTACAAGCTCTTGTAAAATGAATAGTTCAAAGTTGTCTATAATTTTTGAGGATCTGCGTATTTTCTTTGCCACTCCTGAATTTCTTGAGAATAATTGATGGATAGCGATTTGTAGCATTTAAAATATTGAATTTCAGCATGTATATAGTATCTATTGCAAAATGCTTAAAATTCGTGTCTCTAGACATTATGCATGTTTGCAACCATTTGCAACAGAAATAATTTACAATTCTTGTCTGCACTTTGATACTTGCAGATATGGCCACACAAGCAATTTTATTTTGATCATTTTAATAATGATAATTTTATTACACTTAATATTCTGTCATATTCTTCCGGACAGGGCCGCCGCCGAACGTTGAACAGCCGGGTATCGAGTGTTAAATACAAGCTTAAACAAATTATTTTATGTAAACAATACATATGATTGAAAAGAATTGCGCTTTTAAACCCAATAGTCCCTGGCTAAAAAATACCAAAGTACACTTCGTTGATCTTCTGATAGAAATAAAAGTCGAACGCAGTTTACTAATGTACCGCGTATTCAAAATCTTTAGGAGGGGTACGTAGAGGTAGAGGAGAAGATGTAATTATTACAGTCTACGATAGAGTCTTGACTAATACGTGAAGTAATGCAATGTTCCTCGTCCAAAGCAAGTTTGAAATTAGCTACCATTCACCCACATGCTTGTTTCCAATATTGAGTTCGTCCACTATTTGCTACCTAGTCTTCTCTAGCATATACCCCAATGGATACCTTTCATAGTTGACGAGGCTGACTGTTCGATGTTGAAGTACGAGTTCACTGTATCGTTAGCACCTAGACTTCGTTCACCCGCCAACTTTATATTCAGTGACTGGTTGTCGTTAATTATGAATCAAGATATGTTCCACGTTGTGTTTATTCGTTGATCGAGTACAATGTCTTGGTTGAAAGTACGAAGTTCCGTATCGGTAGTTACAACGCGTCTTGTCGATGATCACAAAGAATATGAATATGAAGTTGGATGGTGGTCCTATTTATCTGTAAAATGTAAGCTGAAGCCGATGAGTGGAAGTGTATGTCCTTATTTTATTGGTTGGAAATTGTAATTTCCGAATGGGGGTGAATTGCAGGTAGATACCGTCGGTGCCTTCGGTCCGTTGACCGAAGTACCTTAGAATAGGCGCCCCAGATGGTGAGGTATTATTAATTGTTCCGAAAGGGACATTGTTCTAAATCTATTTTATCTATTACAAAGAGAAATTCATGAAAGCCCGATTCGCCTCTATTGCGCTGGACTCTTGATCCGTGCATAATCGGTTCACTCCGGAAGTGGATTGTAGCAGACAACGTTATGCGCACATAAATAACATATTTCCAAGCTTGAGCTACCATCTACATTTTGTAATACGTCTAATGTAAATAATTATCAGAAAACTATATTCAATTCACTGTTACGTCAAGATTTCTAAATTGTATGGGAATTAAATGAAAAATCTGTGTCACGATCAGTTTTCGATGCAATCAACTTTGTGGAAAACAAGTATCTGCCGATGATGTAATATGACAATCACTTTAAGAGAAATAAAATTAGTACCCACTTCCACTGTGAACTTTAAATCGGGAACCAGTACATGAGCCGCCCAAATACAAAAGCTTTGATAAACTCACTTTTTATAATGATCAATTTTCATTATTTTTTGTCTTACGGTGTTTGTCACTTTGGCTTTTGAGAGGCTCATACATCCAATAAAAATATATACTGAGAAGCTTAACACATTGTACGCTAGTCCCCCGTACAACACGGTACTCGTACACCACGGATTCGATAAACACGATTCGAGAATTGAGAAAACCTAGATGCATTCTCCGTTTGTCATAGTGTAATAGTTTTTATTAATTATTTATTATTTTAATAAACGCATTCCTTTCAGTTATGAAAGAAAATAGTATGCTTTTGTTAGTTTTTGAAATCCAATTCTTTGTACTAGACGGATAACACGTCAATCTTTCGGAACGTAAGTACCGTGTTATACGGCGGAGGCAATGCTTGCTCATACGTAGCGTAGGATTTGTCATTATCTTGCAATTTTACATTTGTATAGAAAATGTATAACGTTCTGTTGGGCCAATATCTTTCAATTTATTAGTTTGACAAACTATTTATTGTTGATATTTACAAATAATTTCCCTATGAGGGAAAATCGAAAAGACTCAGTACCTTAGCGCACCTACATCAATGTATGGAGTTTGACGAAATGGAAGAATACAGAAAACGCACGAATTTCTTACACTACGCCACAAGTGATTTGTGCGTCCATAATTTACATCTGAATGATACATCATTGTGATATGTTATTTTGAGGGTGAAAAGAAGAAGAAAACTGTAGGAGAGGAGAGAACTCTAGGAGAGGAAAAGGCAATTGGACAGATAGCACAAGCAGTTGGCAGGTCTGACCATATAATTGAAGTTTAAAAAGCCACCGAGTGTGCCAGTTAAGATTTACACGCATAACAATGTTTAAAAAAAAACGATAAAAGAAGATGGTGGAGTGTCATCATATCATTGATACATACTTAATCAGTCGGATGGCAACCTTCCATTTAACGTATCACCAAATACGGGGGAGTTACAAGAGTTACAGATTTTTTATCTTGTCAAGATCAACTATAATCCTATGTCAGCTGTGCCGGCTAAGTTTTTGAAGATTATCCAAAGTGGGACATCATAGACATGCAGAGAACTTTGGAGAAAACGTGATATTCTTGGAAAGTAAACTTTTCACGATCAACGATTTGTGAAAATTACCAGTGCTGGTCGTATACTTGCGTAATTGCGAAACCTGGCACAATTGTATACAACGAACTCGTGCGTGACAGAAGATCAAAATTAGTAGAAAGGACATGTAGCTTTATGGCGTCGATGTGTGGAGCAAACTATACCGTCATTCCAGAACTATTATGGATTCAAATCTCGAAGAGCTTCATAATCCTCGATCAGCCAGAAGAAAAGTTTACCAGTTGGTGTTAGAAGAGGATTGTGAGCAGCAAACAGGAACATTTCCTTAGTACGTGGGCTCTGTCTGTGTAAGTAAGCATCGTCTGATTTATTTCGAAACCGTCTCTGAAGAGTTTGGAGAGTTTTCACTGGATATACAAATGTTCACCCGATGGACATGTTGTGTTATAAATCGAAGCTGGGTTTTGCATTTGAGCGTGGATGTTGCGCTTCCACGTGACGTGTCTCGGATGATAGCGCGAACCAGGAAAATTAACGGTCGAAATGGATACAAGACATGGATATATTCTGAAGCCATTGTGGTCTGGATCTTCAGAGAAACGCATAACCTGTTACCAGCGAAGGTGCGTGAATGAAACCCAGGATATTCTTAATTACGATGAAACAATCAACCTTTGGGTTGGGCACTGCATAACTGAAGCAATGGGTGCAGTATTTATTAAATAAATATTTAATTGTCACTTCATGCAATTGGACAAAGGTACTGCGTAATTTGAATCTAAATTTCTTTCCGTGGATAGAACCGCCTACTTTATATTAAAACTAATAGATGGGGAGATATTGGCAGAGAAACTCCGTATATGTACAGGAAAACTTGCATAAACTACACCAATCTCTAGAAATATGAAAAGCATAAAGCAGCAACACTGATAAAAGGCAATTTTGCAAAACTAAAGAATTGATATGATTGTAGTATTCAAGTAGTATTTAAGGATAGTTTTAACTGGAAACATGCTCTTCAAAGTATAAGAGTACAGCCTGTATGTGCAGTCTGTTTAGTGTGAATCTCGCGTAATTAAGAGAGCCTAAGTACAGGCTATGGAGTAGGATTTAGGTTATATTTTAAGTTAGTTCTTAAGAGACCTGAGAACATTACGAGTTTTAATGATCGCTCACTGAGTACGACAGTAGTTATAGTAGCAGAGCAACTAGACACTATATTCTTATGCGTTAACTCGAAGTCCTTATGTATTAAATCTGCATTCGCCATCACCTGTATTCTAACTTGTGATTTCAAAACAACAACTGGACTCTGTATAACACTCTTTCCAGTAATGGAGCTCTATACAATGTTGCGGACGCTTGTCAGGATTCATTGAACTGTCGATATTTATTTATAGTTAACGTTGAAAGGTGCCTATACAGGGTGCACTACGTGGACATATTGTGTAGCACGTTGAAAAAGTGTACAATGTGAGTAGAATAGAAAACGCTACGTTCTGCGAGACATTCGGGGTGAACAAGGCTGTAACAAGTTTGAAGTTGGTCCACCTACGAGCAAAGTTATAAAATGGGGATTACAGACGCCAGGAAACAAATAAGTTAGTCCGATGATTGCAAGTGTCGTTAACGGTAGAAAAGGAGCAAGTAGAGAATACCAGTCAAAAGACCGACGAAGAAGCTGGATGAAGCTGGATGAAGCTAAACATAGCGAATCAAGCCAGTGTTGATTTGAGCGTTGTCATAGTGTATGTAATAGACGGAGTTCAGGACAGGAAAATGAATACAAATATTTTATATTCCATGGTACAGATGAGTCATGAGAATTGCTCTCGAAGTGTGATACAGTTTAAACTACAATGGCTGAATTACATTACAAAATTAAGATTTTAAGTTAAGTTACATTATACACGATTCCAAAATCAGAACAACTATGCACTATATTATTAGAAGTTAGCCACAATGTTCGATTCAGTAAATAAGAAACGTTTTAAATTTAAATTTATTCGTCAATAAAATCAACTACAATGGACTTTAATCCAATATATATTTGCTGTCATTATTAATAACTTCTTGCTCTTTGTTGGGCAACTTGTTGATTCCGCTTACGTAAAACTCCTGGACGAACGGAACTTATTTATGGCTGAACCGAATATATTCTCGAAATCACCTATTTCTCAATTTGTGATTCGAAAACAACAAGTGAACTCTCCACTTGTGTACTATAAATATCAAAGGAATCCGTTGGCCAGCCTAGAGCCTGACAAACATTAAACTTAATCAACCTAATCATGAACATGTGTTGTTACTAAACAATTTCTGTGGGAATTCGAAGGTAGCTAATTATTTCTTACATACGCACAAAATCAAATAATCTCACCGAAACTATTACTCCTGCTACGTGGACTCGTAGGATTCGCTGAAGAGAGCAATCTTGGACGTGAAGATATATTGGAACAGAACATTGCATCAAGACTGATCGAAAGAGACTAATCCGGCGCCTCTTTTAGATACAGGCTTTTTCAAACAAATCTTATCAGCTACACTATTGGACTCAACACTCGGCGGTTTCAGGCCGCGCACGATGTGTCACCAACTTTTCTGTTACGTGCTGTAAGCTTAAATTATCCAAAAGAGAGTGTCCTTCCAATTTATTTAGTACCAGATACAAGCTATGTATATGTATGCGCTTATTTTGGTTTCGACGGTCTTTGATGGAAAATTCCTTTCATTAGGCTAGAGATTTTCCCTATCCCCATTTGTTATTAGAGACAGGGCCGGTCTGTACAAGTTTATTGTTCCATATGAGGCTTTCTCGTTAAATCTGTCCGTTAGCCAGTGTACCACGTACTCGATCTGTGGATTGAAGATATTGAATCTCGGATAGCAATAGTGTTTTACGTTTATCGGAATAGAATCCTTCGTGACTATTTTATGCGTGATTACCCCGGTATGCCCTAGGGAATCCGTGGGTAATCGATAAACGTCCGAAGTTTGGCTCATTAGAGAGGAGACGTATTTGATTTCCTCGGAATTAAGATGCTGGAATCAGAGAGATTCGATTATAGCTGAGATTGAGGGTTCTCTTCAAATTCTAAGACCTTGACCCGTGGAATTGAAATTTCGATATCTTGATCTGTTGCATTATATGCGCTTAAATATCCGCAGCCCTGATGATTCCTAACTAGTAACTCGCTTAAATAAAGCCCGTCGGAAAGTTCGAGGCGCGGGACATAACTGTCGGAGTGGTTGTTAAGGATTTTGGTGCACACGATCTTCTTTGCTCGTTTTGGAATTGCTCGTTCGTGAAAGGGAATTTGACTTTATTGTCTCGGCTGTACCAAGGGGTTCGGGTTTGATTTGTTTAACATTTCTAAACCAATGTTCATTTTTATAGACATGATGCACTGTCTATAAGCCAAGCGTCAGCAAGCGATGCGCGATTCACATTAATTGAGAGGATAAAGGGTTCCTTTTGTTGCGAACTTCCCTGGTCCCTAGCATCCGACTCTTTTCTACGGCATTGGTTAATAATATCAACAACTTTGCCACAGTAAAAACATTTCTTATTTGTCTTCTTAATTCCTGCGGGTTGAGTATTCTTATTTACCTGATAGACTGATACGTCGCTCTTGTCGCTCTGTAGTCCTTCTTAAATATCCTTTCTCCAATGCTCCAAGTTTTCTTCATTGCAATCATCGCCAGTCTTCTGCATTAAATACTCTAAATACCTTTCTTACGTGCGTGCTCGCGGACGCTGTGTCGAGAGTTGAGAAAAATAAAAAATAAAAATAATTTAGAACATAAATATATCTATGGAATAGATATAAACAGGATTGTACAGGAGTCCCAAGTGCCTAAACCTATACAGGTTCTTACTCATTGACTGTTATTTGCTTAACTATAACTTTAACTGTTGGTATGGATAGTGGAAGCTGTTATGGACGGAAAATAGTAAAACGAAAATTAGAATCAAACATATCATGTATTACAGAAATGATTAGAAAGATCTTGCTGAGATACATACAGGTTGAAAATTACATGGATTTAATAACGGTTTTCGCTCTTGTGATTAGAATGTGATTAGAATGTGATTACAATTTGTTTACAATTTCTATCGTTCTACGCACTTTATATATAAATTCTGGCAATTGGTTATCTTTACAAATTAACTTTTAGCGCTCATCCTGTTTCTCTACCATTGCTTACCAGTGTCAGAGATCTACAGGATAAACTATTTATTGTGTATGGTTAATTACAACAATAAGACAAAAGAAAAGAGAATTAAACTGAACTAGCTTGTCGCTTTGTACACGCGGTCGTTCACGAAGCACGCCTCAGACTAAATTCGGTAGATGTCTCCGGGCCACCTGTTTGTCGTCGATATTCTAACACCCTCTCTATCGACGCAAACTTGGCGCGATTGATACGTCATATGTAGAACTTGACAATAATCTTAACACATTAAAGGCGGGGGATCTTGACGAAAGTATGCTAGGTAACGCGGCGACCGCCCCGCCTCGGCTTATAATAACGTAGCTTATGCTTAGACTAGAACTAAAGTCGAACTGCCCGCCTCCTGTTTGGGGTCCAGTATTTAAAGGTGCTCCGACAGGAGGGGATGAACGCTGCTGTATGCGAACGGGGTAGGGAATTTTAGGAAAGGGCCTGGGAAGCCGGGATATGAGGGAAAGACATCTTGGCGTCTTTTTGGAATGTAGGAATAATGTTGGACCCGGAAAATAGGCATATCACGAGAAGCCATCTTGGCGTCGATTGGAATGCAGGGAAAGAGGGTAGTACCTGGATGGTCAGGGTTTCGTGGGAAAGTCATCTTGGCTAGGATGCAGGTGGAAGATGTGTATCGGTCGGTACAAGGAAAACCCATTCGCATAAAGGGATGTTGGGCGCGCTAGCCGCGACACCGCTAAGCGATAAGAGCGATAGACGACAGGTTCGTCCGTCACGCATCGAATTTCCATCGCCGTCGCGTTTGTTTTTCCGACTACTAGTGGGTCACGCTTAACTATCCCGTGGGGCGACGTGCATCACAGGTGAGTCACTTGTTTTCAGAAAATAAGTCGTTAAAAAAATAAGTTTATTTTATTTTTTCTCAACATTATATATAAAAATTGAGTATTATAAACATTAACGTTCAATATTTTAAATTGATAACAATTATTTATTTATACCTATGCAACTTTTCAAAACATTCTAAACATAATGCGGGCTGGCCCTTACAACGCTTACAATATGTCGTTACTTTTTTACTTTTTTTCGCGGCATATAATCTACTTTGTATTTTCGATAATTGTTTGTAACATTCTTTACATCGTTTTCTTGTGTTTCTGGAAGCCCCTTTGAATGATTGTAGAAAATGTGTACATTTTCTTGACGGATTTCTCTTTTCAATTTCAGCTTCTTCGATTTCTCTGTGATGATCTTTGATCAAAAGATGATCGATAATTTGTTCTCGAAATTTTAAAATTGGAATTTTTTTAGTTCCCCATTTTTTGTGGATATACCATGCAGTTACCAGGCAAGTTCCGCATATTATTGCTATCATAATTTTTCTGTACCATTTTACCGTCCTTCGAAGACAACTGTAGTAAGATGACATTTGATCAGATAGATCGACACCCTTTTTCGCATTATTATAAAAAAAACAGTATCTGGTTTGGATTTATTATTTGGCCCCTGAATAATTGCACATTTATGGTTCTGAGAAGTTGTTATCATACATACGGGCCTTTTGTCGGTCCATTTCATAAATTTGACTCCGCTGCGATTTTCAAAACTTATAATGCTACCCCGAACTTGCTTTTGCTTTGATTGTGGTGGTAGAAATTTTTTGTTCTTTTTTATTGTTCCACAAATAAATGTTTTTTTTGCATTAGTTCCTCGGCCAAAGGGATACTAGTATAAAAACTATCTGTAAATAGTATGCGGCCCTCAAATAATAAATCTCTTATCAATTTTATGACTACGTCATGAGAATGTGTCTTGGCGATTGGTTCTGCATTTTTCCCTGCATAAATCTCGATATTATAGGTATAACATTCAGGAAGGCACAGTTTGTATGCCTTTATGCCATACTTATGACGCTTGCCTGGAATGTATTGGCGAAAACTAAGACGTCCCCTCCACGGAATCATACTTTCGTCAATAACAATGTTTTTTTCAGGTTTAATAGTGCTTTTAAATGTGTGCACAATTGCTTCAACTACATTTCTTATTTTATGTAACCGATCTTCTGCTCTAGCCGTGGTATTGTCGGAGAAGTGTAAATATTTGAGAATAGATATAAATCGGTCACGTTTCATCGCATTTTTAATACGAGCGTTTGCATATATGTCATTTTGTGACCAGTATAATCTAATTTCTGGTACCTATACTATACCCATAATTAGCAAGATGCCAAAAAAAGTATTTATTTCATCTTTTGTAACAGGCTTCCAGGGCCGTTGGTGACTTGTGCTGCTACATGCAGAATTATTTATGCATTGGGTAGCGTATTTATTTGTTTCTTCCGCGATTATTTCAAGTATGTGATCCGTGACGAATAATTTATATAACGAAACACAATCGTCGCAGTCCATGTTGTGAATTAAAAATTCCTCTTCTTCCGTATACTCATTCATTTGTAGCCGTCTTCCTGTTATTTTCTTCCATTCATTATCACCATCGCCACTCTCTAAATTGGATTCAAAATCTTCTTCCTCCAAGGAATAGTCATTCAGTTCATTACCTAATGATTCACTATCGTTGCTTGCCTCATCTGAAGAGCTCGAAACTATTCTAAATCTTCGCATATTTTTTCTGAATCCAATAATAGATTCTTCAGACGAACCACTTTCTTCCATATCCATTTGATCTATTATTTATATGAGCAAAAATTCAAAAAAATGCTAACCGCCTCTGTAGAAGAAAAGATAATTTTACCTACCTTTACACTTGATGCAAGAAATGTGCGCTCAAAAAAACACTATGTCAGAACTGTTGCAATCTCGCATTTAGCGCGTTCGAAGCCTCGAACTGTTGTGATCTCGCATTAAGCGCGTTCGAACTCGCAACAGTGTCGCCCCGCCCCACGAGGAGGGTAAGGAGATAAGACAGTCCCGCCTCACGCGAAAAAACGTAGATATTTGCCCCGGCGTGAACGTGTTAATCATAACGATGTGCTCCTGTTGGATAAAATCTCGACCCACAATAACGCTGTACGGCGTATAGCCATCGGACACCACGAACGATTTTACATTGCCAGATGCCCCCTGGATTGTAACGTTAATAAATGCTACTGTGCAAGACGTTACCGTTTGCCCCGCAAATCCGCGCAATACAATGTCTTCGACATTGGTCTTTTCGATATTCAATCGTAGTGCCACCGATGACTGCATCACCGTGCACGCGCTTCCCGTATCGACCAAACTGTTTACCTTTCGGCCGTTCACACGAATGGTCAACTGATACATGTTAACACTTTACCGACTGGTAGCGGTTCGAGAATCCTATGCCCTTCTCACCGGCCACTCAGCCGCATATCGTCCGAGACACCGGCTCGGTTTCGGCTTAGACTGTCGCGCGGGAATATATGCGCTTTTCTTATGCTCTGGTAAAATTGTACGCTTTCTGTTATTATAGGATAACCAAATTTAATAAAATCTTTTATTTTAATGATATTAGTGCTAAACAATATTTATTTTATCTATTACAATCGTTTTCAGTTTAATATTTACATAAAATATACCATAATCCATATAACAATATTTTTCGAAAAAGAAGTTGTTTAATATTTTTTTAAAGTATGATACCGCTCGAAACAGTCACCTTTGTGTAGTGGAACATTGCAAGATTTACAGATGAAACCTGTTCTGCTTCTTTTTTTTTTAATTGAACAAACTCTGCATTGTCTTAGGGGTTTTTCACATCGACCGCTGGTCCCTATATTTACCAGTTTATGCTTTCCGAAATTTGCCAGACTTCCGGGATGATCAAATCGGGAGGTGATTCTTGTGGATTCGGAATTAGGTAGATCTTTATCTTCTTCTTTAGCTTCGCAATCTTCTATCCATGAAAGTGCCGCTTTGTGCAGAAAATTTGTATATGTAATCTTCTTTCCGTTTAGAGCTGTATATACTTTAAAGGGATTAAAAAATGCACAGTTGATAAAGAACATTACGACACGTTTCGTCCATTTTTTGCCTTCCTAAAAATGGAGTAATAGGACAGATATTGATCTGCGCGATCTACGCCCTTCATATATTTATTGTAATCTATTATTGAAATAGGCTTCAATATGGGGCAATCTGATGTCCTACTTCTGCTTCCAGATTCCGCCATTTGTGCAGAATGTATTGTCGAGATTATATTTACGTTCCTTTTGCCATTATTCCATACTTGTAATGGAATATGGTAATCTCTACGAAATTCATGATGGCCTCTTGAAAGTTTGGCCGTTTGAAGTGGTTGAGGAAGACCTCTTGTAGCGTCCAGAAATGGACACTAGCGAAATTCTTGCTACCGTAATGGGATCACAGATGAATTGCAGGAATGCGTATTTGTGTAATACAATTTATTGACTGGTAAAAATTAGTGTTTGTTACGCCTTAAAACTGAACTTGGACTATTGCTATGGTATGACACTATACGGACTGTTTGTGGTTCTAACTACCATACTTGCTTTGCCTAGGCAAGATTGGTGGCAACTGAATCGACCAAGTTGTCGACTCGGAAAAGTAAAATTATATGAGCTGCTATTGGCTGAATTCAGAGTTACTTCCCTATAGAAAAGGGTGTGATTATTTTATGGTTTTGTACGTTCATTGGGCATGAGACCCTGAAGACCTTGTACTGATGCATTCGGGCGTGGCTTGGCACTTCCCAAAATCATCCTGTCCCGGCGCCTCCAGGGTGGTCCCAGGTCACATCGGGCAACAATGACCTGCGGTTATGCCTTAATTTATGATCCGAACCACTTGATCCCGAAGTCGCACAGGCATGGGAATGTTTAGATTTTGAACTGAAGTAAACCAAACCACGCCATAAATATCTATTGAAGTCCTTGGTCTGAGAACTTCAACGGTATATCTGGCTATTTGAAGCCAACCAAACGATGATAATAAATTCAGCCAACAACAGCTCAACTTGCGACGCAGCACCTCTGTTCCTTCGAATTGTCCCGCACACTCGCACTTTATTTTTTAAAAGAATTTTAGCCATGTTGACACTATTGTAATAATTGTCTTCATATATATGGTGCCACATGTTCTTATACGGTTTGTAGTGCCCGCCTAGGGAACCAGTAGGGGCTAGATCGTCCGCTAGGTGGCGCCTCGGAAGAGGACGCCTAGGGACGACGCCGTAAAGAAGATCACATCGGCTAGAGCCTTCGCATAGTGACGACGTAGTAAATATAGCTACCGCAAGTTCCAAAAGACACAGTGTTATTTCTTCATACCCTATACACCCGCTACAGGTTCAATGACCGATAATACAGTCTCTTCTAATTTTTTTCCATCAGCAGCATACACACAAAAGTTAGATACGTATCCTGTACGAGCTTCAGACAGCACTCTGACCAGTATTCCGTTTTTTTTTATTTTTGCGGGATTATATGTCTTGATTGAAAGTCTACCTCTCCATGGAATTATACACTCATCCAGAGACAATTGTTGATCTGGTTTATATACATCGTTAAATTTTTGCTTTAAATAATCGACGACAGGCTGGACTTTCGCAAGCCTATGCGAATTGGGAGAAATGTTGTCATTGTTACAAAAATGCCAGCTTTGCATTATTTGTAAAAATCTTTTTCTGCTCATTCCTTTGGAGAAGAATGGCGTTTCTATAGTTCGATCCGCGGACCAATAGTCGTAGAGAACGTCCTTCTTTACTTGTCCCATTAGAACTATTAGACCCAAAAATTTCTTCATTTCAGATACTGTGATGTCTGTCCATTTTTTCGTTTTTGATATAATTCTATATTTTTCTATGACTTGATAATGATATCTATTAGATTCCCTCACCAAGTGCTCAATCAGGTCATTTCCAATGAATAAATTTACAATATCCATTACACTTTCAGGGGAACTTGGCATAATTTTTACGCCGGGGCTGCCTTCGAAAGGTTCCAAAATTATAGTCTTGTCGTTCGTCGACCATGTACCACTGCTGTCTTCAACGTTATTATTTATATCATCGTCTTCTGAATCACTGTATATTAGTGGTAATACAGAACGTCGCTTTCGAATCATTACATTACAGCTATCACTTTCGTCATCAGTACCACTTGCTGAAGAGCAGCGAAGACAATCTGACAGATCATCGAGATAAAATTCACCAACACTATCCTTTTCATTCATCGGGAAGGCTAAATGTTTAAAAACTGTATAAAAATATGGGTGCTTTCAGAGCAAAGCAACGAGTATCAGAATACAAAATAAGAAATGCTTGCTGCTTGCTACTTGCCAGTCTAACCTAATCGAATCTAACGGAAAATAAAAAAGTCGATTAATCGGCTACTGGTCGGTAAGGGCTGTGAACAAAAAGTCGATTAATCGACTGCCGGTCGGTAAAGTGTTAAAATAACTTATTGGATTAGCAAGATGCATTACCTCTTCCTCCCTGCACTCCTCTCGGCGATGTCCGGCCTTCCTACAGACAGGGCACCAACTGCCTTTCCTGCGGCAATCCCGTGCCAGATGTCCCGCAATCCCGCAGGTGTAGCATTTCGGGCGCCTGCTCCTCTCGTCCGCCGTCCGCTCCTTCGGTACCGCGACCGTCCGTGATGGTGGTGGTGGGACCGTCGCCCTCGGCGGCACACGAACTTTTGGACATGTCAATCGCGACTCGTCCCGTCGCATGTCCACCATGCTGCTCAAGTAGGCGTAAATTCCATTCGCGTCCGTTAATTTGGCGGAGCGAACTGCCCTCGCAATGCCCTCATCGGGAATCCCCCCGATTACCATATCCACGAGGTAACCTTCTGGAATCGCAATATCCAACTACCTCAACCGGTTCAGCTTCGGGAAGCAGTAATCTCCCAGGGCTTGTCCAGGACGAGCCTCATAATTCGCCGCCTCCTTGAATAATTTGCTGAAGGGTACCGTTTTCCGAAATTGTGCCACCAACAGCACCTTCACCTCCCTCCACGCTATTCGTTGGCGCGTGTCACCACTGCCGCGCGTGCCCCTTCAGACGTGTGGCAATAAGGCGCATGACAGATCGGTCATCCCAATCATATTGTTTCGCCAAATCGTCCACATGTAGGATCCAATTTTCAATCGTCATGTCATCTTTTGCCGGATCAAATATGGGGATGAGTTGCTTATCCCCTGGGCGAGCATGCGACGGGCTCCTCATATGCGAGCTCGAACACCTGGAGAGTTCGTGGATCATGTTCTGCAGCCGCTCTAGTTGTGCATCGTCGTACGACTCTTGTCTTCGGCGCAGCGGTGGTGTTCGCGATCTCCGACGGGAAGGTGACCGCGATCGGCGAGCGAGACTCTCCACCAGTCCCTCCAGTCTCTCAAGACGGGAGTCTCCTCGATCCCCCACGCGAACGCGTTCCACGGATCGCGAGGGAGAGTGACGACTCTTGTCGACACTCGCCTCGCTGTTCGCGCGACTCGAGCGTTCCATATTTCACGCACAATATAATAACAATAACAAACAGTATAACAGTACAACAATCACAGTATAACACTCTATCACTTTCCCACAACCACGCGACAGCAATTCGCGACTTTCTCGGTCTATCTGACTTCTGATTTGTAAGAATTAATGGTCAGGATGACGTTGGAGATATAGGAAAGCAATAGATTTGATTCTGAAGTAAACTGTATTATAAGATTTTATTCGCGCTTTTGCTCTGAACGTTCGAATAAACCTGCCTATTGGGCCCCGTGCTCGCTATTGCGAGCCGGTCCCCATACATTATTCCGTCTTAATTTAACATCTAAGACACCAGCACCTAGGGCAGAATACAAGAAACCTAGGACTTCTTTAAATCATTGTTCAGACTGAAGAGGGCATAAACCCATTGCCGAAACGTTTCAACGATAAAATAATGACGTTTTAATTGTACATTTGGTCTACGTACAGCCGATACCCATCAAACACATAGAAATTATTCCGTTTGTTATTATAACCAGCGATAAGGGCGCTGGTCCTTCGGCACGGCTCTTGCCAGCCAGTCGTGCTTACATATAACACGACGCTCGGCTCCGTCGCCTATTCTTACAGCTCAGAGCATCAACGTGTACCATGCTTTTTCCAGGTCGATGCTCTATCGTATAATCGAATTCTTCTAGTAGCAAAGCCCATCGAGCTACGCGCACGCACAGATCCTTTTTGTTCATCGTTCCCATGAACGCACGACAATCAATGACAATTTTGAACGAACTTCCTAACAGATAATCCCTAAATTTCTTAAGTGATTTAACGATCGCTAACACCTCTAGTTCGTAGCTCGTGTATCTTTCCTCCGTTGGTGTGGCCTTACCACTACAATAGTAGACCGGATGCATCGCGTTATCGTCTCTGCCTTTTTGCAAAAGAATCGGTTCTATTCCCGCACCTATTACATATAAATTTAAAACTGGACTCCCGCACAGTATTTCCTCTAAACGCATGAATGACCCTGTTTCCTTTTCCCCAAACTCAAATTTTGAATCAGCCTTTAAGAGCTCGGTTAATGGACGCGCAATGATGGAATATCGCGGTACGAATTTCCTGAAATAGCCACTCAGTCCCAAAAAACTTTGAACCTGTTTTATAGTCTTTGTTGGGATTTATGTTTTAGCAGAGAAACAATACTTATAGAGAACAAGGTATTTATTAATAGATATAGATAACGAACGAAATAAAACAAAGGAACATGTGCCAACAAATCTAACTTATTCATGAAACTACACGATTAACGTATTGATTATATATTTATGCAGACTTAATGGATACTAACATATATAAACAAAGATCTTAATGCTAGCTATTATTATTTTATATTATTTTCTATTATTTTAATCTTTCTGGGTGAGCTCACCATACGCGCGTCTTCCTAACACGAACAAAAGAGAGAGAGACAGGAAGAGAGCGTGCCCTCTGACGGTACTACCTACGAATGCTTGAATTAATTTCAGCTTTTAACAGTCTTCGGTTCAGGAAATCGCCTAACTGCCTCTGTTTTAGGCTCAGATGGACTCACACGGCCGTTTTCTATTAAGTGATCCAGAAATTCTACGCGCTTCTGCAAGAATTGACATTTTCGCCAATTGATAATATAATTAATCCAGCATCGCTCGCGAATTCTAATAATAGTGATTCTTGGCTGAGTCCCTCGGTTGGTATAGGTGACAATGTCCCCGGACGATCCTCGATATTCGGTCCGAATATCGGAGTCAAAAGTACAGTTTACGAAATTTCTAATTACAGCACGTTCGGGTTCTTCATTCCTCGGGCTTTTGATAAAGCAGAAAAGTCGGCGAAGGAGCTTGATGCAACCGAACCAGTGACAACAGTTGGTGCAAATGGTCATTGCTACAGTGCACAATATTATGATGTACCACTTTGTGTGGGTAGTCATGAATGGTTCTTTTAGCCCCTTCGACAATATCCGGTCCGATTTGTTCAATTTTTTCTTGGTGTATTTACGGTCGGTCAAATCTATATTTGTTAATCGTACTGGCTTCAGTGGTAAAGGGTGGACTGGGTGTGCTTGAGGCAAGATTATGCAGCAGTCGTCGTCGCTCATATTAGCAATCGGAATATAGTATGATATGTTTTCACCCGCATAATGGGTTGTTTCCAGCAAGTGGTAATTGGTGTATCCTTTACATTGTCCATCTAGATGTAGTATGCCAGTTTTTTGTAGAGTTATATCCTCCATATGCTCTTGGTGCTTTCCACAAAGAATGGTGATTGGTGTTGGTTTTTGCAATATATACATATATCCAGTGGTTGTGCCCAATGTATTCCCACGTCTCGGTATTTGTTTCCCTTGTTTCGACGCTACAATCCTTTGGAATGCGGCTTGTGTGCGATAACAGCAGGTTCACCTCACATGTTGCGTCGTCTGTTGTTTTACTGACATGCACGTTGGAGCAGATGTATCGTTCGTCCAGGTATTCCCTGCATTCTGACTATTCTTGTAAGGACAGGTAATGAGTTTTGGAGTGTGACATTAGGAGGTATCGGAATCTGGGTTGGATGAAGAAGGAGATAGATGAATTACGGTCATTATGAATCGGAAATGGTATCAAATTATACAAATCGAAATTTGTTTTTCTGGTGAGCGGAACTTTTAAGATAAAAATGATGGTCTTATTCATTGCTGCGACTTCTAGTTTAGTTAATTTATAGATTATTGGTATGTTTTGATGAGTAAGTTCTATTACGAATTCATGGCTCCCTTTGTATTCCTTTAATTCTTCGAATAGGATTTCTGGCGTAATTATGATCGGCGAAATAATATTATGATTTGTGGCCTCTAATGTAGCTAAATTTATGGCCTCTATGTACTCGCTATATTCCCTGGATATTCGACTACTATACGATAAAATGATGGTAATTTGTTGGTTTATCAGTGAATCTAGAGCGAGATGGTGTAGGTAGGAGCCGGTTTCATTGGCGAACTTATTTATTCGTTCTGTATTGTAATTCATAATTTCTTCGTTATTTTTAATGTATTGTAAGGAATTATTAAACTTTCGAATGGTGGTGGAGATAATCTGGACATGAGATTTGTGGAGCTTTTGAGTTCGTTCATTGTCGGATAATAACATATTTATATTATTGGTGTAATATTGCGCATCGTCGGCGTCGGGTGTCCCAAATAGTAAATTTGTCATATACGAGACACCATTAAACACGTTTCTTTCGACCACTAGATTTTACTCCTATTAGACCATGTAAAATATTATCTTTCTTTTCGATATTTTGTAGCTCTTGATCTATGAGTTCCAGGATATGCTGGCAGTTAAAGAGAGCGTAAGTGTCATCAGACTTATGTCTAAGAGTTTGTATGCAAAGATTTTGGGTTTTCGAATAGTTGATTTTTAGTGCTGCCTGTGCTCTATTTACGTAAGTTATATTGACGTAAGTTAATAACTTTAATTCAGTATTGGGCACTTGCGCAGTGCCTTCCTTTTTATAAAATATTCCGCTCGTGTTATTGACGGGAGTATTGGTGTGGTAACAGCTAATCACGGACATGAGAAGTGCTAGGAATTGCAACACTGTCAGAATCATCTGAAACATAGCGTTTTAAAATATTACTATGATATCATCGACGTTTGTTGCCTACTTCTATCTCTACTGTGCCATTGGAACAGACCTGAACTGAATTTTCTCTGAACAGAAAATTAATTTCTTGTTCAGACCTCGTTTAATTTGTTTCTGACATATGCACGCTAAGTCGCCTATTTTAAATTTAACGGGATTCGTTGATCTATCATAATACTCCTTGCTTTTATTTGTAGAGTTAATTAGGTTGTCCCTAGTTATCTTGAAAGAGGCGTTTATTCGGGACTGCAAGGATTGTAGGTAGTCGTCGTACGTGTAGCGAAATTCGCGTTCTTTTGTTATGAATGAAGAGAGATAGGCCTTGCGTCCGAAGAAAAGTTCGTGGGGTGTGAAATTAGTGGATTTTTGAATGGAGGTATTATAACTGAATATTGCGAATGGTACGTACTCGTTCCAGTCAGTCTGATTGGGTTTTATAGAATGTTTTAGGTAATCTTTCAATGTTAGATGATATCTCTCGAGAGTGCCGTTGGATTGAGGATGATACGGAGTGCATGTAATATGCTAGGTTTTGAATAGGCAACTGAGGTTTTTTATTAGGTCCGACATAAAATCGGGTCCTTGATCCGTTAAAAATGATTTCTGTATTCCAAAATACATCAAGATTTTAGCCAGTACCTTTGCAATTGTCAAAGATTCGTGATTGGGAATCGATTCAGCTAGGCAGTATCGAGTTAAATCGTCTTGGATTGTCAGGATATATTTGTTTCCGGATTCGGTGAGAGATAAGGGACCTACGATGTCCAGTGCTATCTTTTCGAAGGGGATCTCGGCGGTGATCGTGATTTCAATCGGTTGTTTAGTGGGTCTGAAGTTTGTTTTGTTCAATTGGCAAGAACGACAAGATCTTACATAATTTCTAATATCTGATTTTATGGATGGCCACGAATAATTATTTTCTCTGATTCTCACGTAAGTTTTATGGAAACCGTAGTGTCCGGCCAATTTGTTGTCATGGTTTTCTTCTAAAATCTTGTCTATCTCGGCTCGCTTTTTAGGGATGATTTTTGTACTATTGAGTATCTTTATTCTATTCTGGGGAAATATGAATTTAATCATTTCTTGCAGTTGCTGAATTTTTATATTTGGGTGTTTCTCCGGAGGCACTAAAACGAAACTATTGTTTATAATTATCTTGTTTTAATTTTTGAATTGAATCGAAGATATTTTTAAATTCTAATCTATCGAAATGTAAATTTATTGGAAAAATGAGATAAACGGTTTGGTTTTCACTTTTTGATACTGATACAAAGTTCACAATGGGTTTCAAGTTCGTAATATCAAAATGAGTGCGTATGTAATCGAATTGGGGATTAGATTCATCTAAGTCTTGGGACCATATAATTACAATCGGTGTTTGTCGCGTGTAAGGTACCCAAAATTCGAGAAGAGAGATCTTCTAAACGCTGGTAGAATTGAGAAACACTCTCGTTACGTTCCTGTTTAATGGTGTGGAGCTCTTCGAATAATTGATCTAATGTTTTTTTATCCTGATATAAGCTAATCAAAAGTCCAGAGATATCGGGCCAAGTAGTTATATTACAATGAATATCAATTTGTTCTCTAGTCTTGCCAATTATCCTACTTTTTGCATACAATAGAAGCGGTAAATGTTGATGCGGTTGTGCTAATTCAAAGACGGAATCAACTTGTTTAACCCTTAGAGTGCTGCATACTCGCGGCCTATGCGGTCCGTACGGACGGCGCGCGGCTGGTGCGCGGCTGGCGCTGACGATCGCCGGGAACTGAATACTTTTTCGCGTAGTATGGATCTCGTTGGCGGTGTATGACACATTATAATATAGTATACAATCCAATTACTATTCCGTTGTCTATTCCACATTAAATGAAAACATTTTTATTTTCAATATATAATGTTTACTCACCTGGTTTAATTTGAATTCCCAGTAATTTAATAATTATAATGTATTTGGATATTAAAAATCAGAAAATTAAACAAATCATAAGAAGGATTATATAATCATGGAAAGGCTTCAAATATATATATATATATATATATATATATATTAAAATAACATATACATTAAACTTAGCATAACATTAAAATAACATTTAATATATAGATATTTAAAGAAAAAAACAATAGGAAAAATTAATAATTCATTTGCGTATGATAAATCTCAAAACAAGTATCAACACATAATCCGATGTCGCATTTTTTACATTCATATGGTGTATCCTTCCTTCTTTGCTGTCTACTACAGACAACACATTTCCTTCTTGTTGATTTTCTCTCTGCATTTAAAGTTTTTGAAGGGAAATGTCTCTCAGTCAAACGAAATGGTAGGTTTTCTATGCTTCTTTTGCCACCGCCCGCTTGTTTCCTATTTTGAGGGTATTTTTGCAGAATTTGTTAGACTAGTGACGGATGAAAATCCTTATATTTTAGTTTTTTACCAGTCACACATTGATACAAGACATACGAGTTATATATTGAGATGTCTACTAAATGGAAAAAATACTTCTTATACCACTTTAGACATTTTCTGCATGAATTTATTGCACTTAAAACCATGTCAACGCGGTCTACAGAGCCAATTTTGATGTTGTAATCTGCAACACATTCTGGTTTTAACTTGGGCGATCCTGTAAGATAATTTCTTCGACCAGATTCTATCATTTTCGGTTCGTGAGCACTTGATAACATCCATACATCTTTTCTATCTCGCCACTTCAATGCCAATAAATTATTTGTACATCTGTAGTCAACTTGCCCTTTTGTCAATTTTCCCTCGAAATAGGGCATATCTTTTCTGTTTTTCCGTACTGTCCCAAACGCATTAGTTTTATGTTTATGAAGTACATTATACAAATGCGGGCTTGTGTACCAATTATCTGTTATCAATGTATGGCCCTTTTCAAGGTATGGATGTAAAAGGGTCATAACAATATCTGCCGATTTCCCAATGGTTGTAGAATTATGTACAATATCTGTTTTTTTTCCGGTATATACTCTATAATCTAATACATAGTTTGTTGTGCAGTCGCACAGGATAAATGATTTGATACCAAATCTACTTTTAGATGGAATAAATTGTTTAAAATAACACCGGCCTTTGAATAACATAAGGCTTTCGTCAATGCACAAATCTTTGTACGGATAAAATGACTGTGAGAAAGAGTTCTTCAGAATATCAATTATAGGTCGTATTTTTATCAATGGATCATCACTTTGTACATTATTATCATTAAAGTGCAACATTTGCAATAATATCATATATCTGTCTCGCGCCATAGTTCTTCAAAAAATATCAGTTTTTAACATGCTATCGGTCGACCAATACTCTTTTAGATCCAATTTCTTCACCCGCGGCATTAACATCGTGAGAGCTAAAAATCCGTACATCTCACATATTGATGTGTCTTTCCAAGTATTGATACGAGAATACGTTTTAAATGTAGTATTTTCAATAACAAATTTATAATAATTGTTCGTCTCCTCAGTAATATATGAAATTAACCCTTCTGAAAAGAAGAGTTGAAAAGCATCTAAAGGCGTAGCTTCTGGAGTTAAATCTCCTTTTACTCCAGAATTGTTGTCGTTAAATGCATGTAGTGTGGGCTTGAAATCGTTTTTTGACCATGATAACGTTGGAAGCACTTCATTCAAGTCGGATCTTTCTAAATTCGAATTTGAATTTAAATCATCCTCATCGTTAGATGTGCTAAGTATTCTTTGCCGTTTATTGTTCCTTTTACATCTAACTATCCCATTATTTAAGCTTTTTTCTGTATCTTCCGAATCTGATGACAGTAGAACATATTCGTGTGGTACCTGTATTTCGTCATCATAACTGTCGCTTAAATCTGCCGTTTCATCCAAGTCGTCATCGCTGTCGTTTCTTGTAATAATTTCTTTAAAATTGGCACAGATTTTTAAAGTATGAAACAGGGGCGAATATGAATATGAAAATTACGTGCACTATAAGTTTAATACGACAATATGTCAATGCAACAATTATAGCTGTACGGCGTAACAGGAGAAATGAGTTATCAGAAACTAACTGAAGTGGCGTCTAAAACAAAATGTTGTTTTTCATCGTACACGTTTTTGTATGGTACACTAATAATTTTTACCAGGCGCGTATTTGCGTCCATAGCCCATACTGATAACATCTGCTGAGCGCGTTTTTGCGTCCATAGCCTATATCGATAGCTTTCGCTGGACGCATATGTGCGCCCATAGCACTCAAAGAGTTAATCGGACTGGCTTCAGTGGCAAAGGGTGGACTGGGTGTGCTTGAGGCAAGATTATGCAGCAGTCCTCGTCGTTCATATTAGCAATCGGAATATAGTATGATATGTTTTCACCCGCATAATGGGTTGTTTCCAGCAAGTGGTAATTGGTGTATCCTTTACATTGTCCATCTAGATGTAGTATGCCAGTTTTTTGTAGAGTTATATCCTCCATATGCTCTTGGTGCTTTCCACAAAGAATGGTGATTGATGTTGGTTTTTGCAATATATAATATATATCCAGTGGTTGTGCCCAATGTATTCCCACGTCTCGGTATTTGTTTCCCTTGTTTCGACGCTACAATCATTTGGAATGCGGGTTGTGTGCGATAACAGCAGGTTCACCTCACATGTTGCGTCGTCTGTTGTTTTACTGACATGCACGTTGGAGCAGATGTATCGTTCGTCCAGGTATTCCCTGCATTCTGACTATTCTTGCAAGGACAGGTAATGAGTTTTGGGGTGTGACATTAAGAGGTATCGGAATCTGGGTTGGATGCAGAAGGAGATAGATGAATGACGGTCATTATGAATCGGAAATGGTATCAAATTATACAAATCGAAATATGTTTTTCTTGTGAGCGGAACTTTTAAGATAAAAATGATGGTCTCATTCATTGCTGCGACTTCTAGTTTAGTTAATTTATAGATTATTGGTATGTTTTGATGAGTAAGTTCTATTACGAATTCATGGTTCCCTTTGTATTCCTTTAATTCTTCGAATAGGATTCCTGGCGTAATTATGGTCGGCGAAATAATACAGTCCGCGAAATTTCTATAAAGCCACCACGTTTTTTGCTAATATCTTATAAATATTTCATACTTATGATCAGTTTGTGGCTGATATTATTTTAGGAGTATTAAAGACACATATTTGTCGGTTTAAATAATTGAAATAACATTTATTTAAAATAGGAAACGGAAATATGTAATATGACATAAAATACAATGCGAAATTTCTATAAAGCCACCGGATTTTTTGAGAGATAAAATCAATATTCACAATAATTTATTTTTTATTTATATATTAATAGCTTGTATAACTGCCATTTCTTCGAAAAACTTCGAAAATTCGTTTCGGCATTGTTACAATTAAATTTCGAAGTGTGTCAATTTCGATGGATGCCCACGCTTCGTTCACCGCTGTCCATAATTCATTAACTGACGATTATTGCTTGCAATTACCATAAACTTTCCTCGCAATTATTCCCCAAAGATTTTCAATTGGGTTTAGATCGGGGGGCCATGATAAAATTCTAATGTCTTTTTGACAAAACCACTGCTTGGTGTGGTTCGACGTATGGACACTGGCATTGTCGTGCTGATAAATAAAATTATCGTGCTCAATTTCTTCTGTAAAAGGTATTAGCACTGTATCTAATAATTCTGTATATTCTACAGAATTCATTTTTGTGCTGATTCGGCAGATAGGTGTTTTTGCATCAGCACGAAATGCAGCCCAAATCATTAGTGAACCACCACCTCATTGACACCTTCCTCTCCTTCGCCCAATATCACGTAATTATTTACGAGCTTACGTGCTCTATTAATTTTATTTGCAATTGTGCGATTAGAATATCCCCTACTATTATAAGCATCAGTGGATGCTTTTTCTTCGCTCGGTAATAACTTTCCTTGTGGCATCTCGAAGTCAATTTGAAGAAAGACTGATTTTTCCGATTTTCTCTCACTATTTATCGATGGACAACCAGGTCCCCACTTTCGTGGAGGCGGAGAAACCTCTGCAATTTGCACTATCCTAATTGGTCGAACCAAGTTGGGACCTTACTATTGGGTTCCATTGTTTGCAATAAATTCCAGGGATCCGCGAACTCCTATGGGTCGTGCGTCCAGGTAGGGCCGCGAGGATCGACGTTTGGTCGTCAGATGTGGGACTTATCCGTTCGCTCAAAAATAAGTAATAATTTGCGAAGATAGGTACATGGCGTAAGGACCGATGCATAACTAGCAACAATAGACCAACAACACAATAAGTCCTCTGGCCGCTGTAGCATCGGTCCGTCCCAAAGCAAGACGACCGTACGGTTTTAGGGTAATAAAAACTCCGTCCGAAATGGTAAAAAGTTCAAAATGGTACATCCGTTTAACCGTGAAAGTAGTACCACGTGCACAAATTGCAAAAAGAAAATGTAACGGTTCCGGGACGCAAAATTATCCACACAAAACTAAGTGGCTGGACATTTGTCAATTCCCGAAAATGCACATTGGCGGCGAATAGAGGAAAATCTCTCACTTTATCCTATATGCTATTTCTACAAAAGTTATTCCTGCACCTATGATATCTCTGTCGGAGTCAGCTGAGTGTGCGATGGGTGTAATCCGCGACGCTTGGCGGTTTCATTGTTTATAATGCAATAATATAACTCTTTTCAGTTTCCTTTTTTTATCAGAAAATATTTTTAACATATTAACCCTTTCACAGTGAGATAAAATTACGAATTCTGGTCCAAAAAATGTCTAGTTTTTTTATGTTCGAAAACACTTCGGTATATAATAAAAAATGTAAAAAAACGTGTTTTATATGTACCTTGTTAGTAATTAGTCCGTGTATGATAGATTTTAAAACACGGGATACATAAGCCGACGTCCCAATCCGGGCAGTAGTATCTTGATTCTTTCCTCACTTTTTTTCCACTTACTCGTTTTGAGCAGCACACTACACAAAGTCTATACGGTTTGGTCTTATTGGCAGTTGGCGGAATAATCTCAATAAAATGTCTTTCTGACAATCGAAGCGGTGTGGGAGTAGAGGAAGGTCTACCCCCTTTGCTCGGGCCTGGTACTTCCTTGTAGTATTTCGCTATTAGTTTCTCTATTAGTTCTAGTCGAAACTGTAAATGTGTCATTGTTCTGCCATCCTTTTTATACAGTATGTATGCATTCCATATGGCTTGGTCAAGAAGGTGTATGAAAATTTGGTAATAATATTTTTTGCCTCTGTTTCTTGTTATGGAATAATATCTTAGATTCTGGTCGGCTTTGTCCACTCCTCCCATTGTAAAATTGTAATCGGATACAACCTTTGGAATTATTCTCGTCTCATTGTTTTTTTGTACCGTTGTCATGTCCGCGTTGTGAACAGTTGATAATGTTACAACATCCTTCTTATCTTTCCACTTGAGGATGCAGATTTTTCCGTCCTGGTATGCTATTTTGTCCCCTCTTTTCAATTTCTCAGTTTTTATAGCTGCTGGTATATGTTTTCTATTTTTTCGTACGGTCCCATAAATATCTGTATTGCGTGTAAGTAACATGCTGGCTAATTCGGGTGATGTGTAGTAATTGTCCGTAATAATACAGTGTCCTTTATCCAATAATGGTTCTGCAAGAGTCAGGACAATGCTTGTCGGTTGCGATAAGTTTTTATATTTTTCATTTATAATTGTGCCCTTCCCGGTATATATAATTTGAGAATAAATGTATCCCGTGCTTGCCTCGCAAAGGATAAAAGTTTTTATTCCGAATCTGGATCGTTTCAATGGCAAGTATTGCTTCCATCCCAATCTGCCTTTATATAATAATAAACTTTCGTCTATGGAAAGATCTTGGTCTGGTGTAATTGCTGAGATAAATGAGCGATTGATGCGGTCGAAAACAGGCCAAATTTTGTGGAGTTTCGGATATGGATGATCTGGTGGTATTTGTATGTTGTTGTCTACAAAGTGGAGATAACTTTTCAATAATCGAAATCTGTCGTATGTCATAATATTTCGCATAAACGGTGTGTCGATGCTGTGCCGTTTCGACCAGTACCATTCTACAACGGGCTTTTGTACTAAGGTTTGGAAGATATGCAGTGCAAGAAATACGTAAATTTCATTTACGGTAGTATCTTGCCATCTGTTGTGCCGCGAGTGATTCTCATGTTGCCCTGTGTGGTCACGTCCGTATCTGTTTGTCTCGGTTTCAATGAACTGCACTAAGTCCGGAGGGATGAAATATTCAAAATAGTTAAGAATATCGCCGCTGTCATTTCTTACGTGAACAGACGGAAAACTGGTGAAACGCATTCTTGGTGGTGGAGGAGGCATATTATTTTCGTCAATTCTTATAAAATTATATTCTAATTTATTGTCAATTGTATTGTTCTGTCTTGTATTCTCTGATGAAGTTGAATTGTCATTGATTGAGTTCGGATTATCACTATCACTGGCATTTATAATTGACGAGTCACTACTATCACTACTATCACTACTATCACTACTATCACTACTATCACTACTATCACTACTATCACTACTATCACTACTATCACTACTATCACTACTATCACTACTATCACTACTATCACTACTATCACTACTATCACTACTATCACTACTATCACTACTATCACTACTATCACTACTATCACTACTATCACTACTATCACTACTATCACTACTATCACTACTATCACTACTATCACTACTATCACTACTATCCATGTTGGATAAGAAAAATACAATTTTATATAGTTCACTGTGAAAGTGTTAATGTGAAAACTGGTTATTTCGTTACCTGTCAGCCCCTCGATCGTGCGTCTGGTGTTATTATTGAGGATGGTGATAGGCGGTGCTTTCTTTTCCTCTTCTCGTGGTCCTTTGGTTGTTGGTGCCGCTGTATTGGTCGCATCTTCGAAGCGTGGCCTCTTCATGTGCGACGATCCTATCGGGCTGGGTTGTCCCTTCTTTGTTGATTCTGGCTGGTGTCTTCTTTCCTCTTCGTTTTCGGTTTCTGTGTAGAAACCTTTGTCCAGGCATCCTTGCTCGTAGACGGTTGTTCTTCCGGTTCCAATCCCTTGAATTTGTTGGAACAAGGTAGTTCCTCCGCTTACCCCCTGTGTGGCGTTGACTTCAAAGCTTTCAGCTCTTCCACTTGTTTGGATAAGCTCTGTATTGTGACGTTAAGTGCCTGAATTGTACGTAGCAGGTCTTCGTACGATGGACTTTCCGCAGAACGTCCCGGCTGGTTGTCCTCTTGGCTAGCTTGCTGGTCCTTGTCGTTGCCCTTCTTTGGGGTCCTCATCTTCATACTGATCCTTGGTGGCGGATTCAGTCTCCTTGAGTTGACTTTCGTCACGATGCTCCTTGAAATTTTGTACAGCGCGTTCTTGTTTCTTTTTATGTCCCCACTTTGGTTGATAAAATTGTGTATCAGACGTGCAGCCTGTGTGTCATTTTTCTGTGAAATAATTTGGCTGGGGGGCGAGCCCCCTTGGCTTCCCATCTCCGTCTGTATCTTATATATACGACACTATTTTTAGGTACTGCAATTCACAGATTTGAATTGACACAATTTCGAGTTTGAGGTTAAGTTTAAGCACTGTCGGCGAACGGTTCCTGTCCTTTTTTTTTATCTTGTTTATTCAAAAAGGCGTTACAAAAATACAATACAAATATCTGTGAATAAACGGACAGAATACAATCTTTTATACGAATAACACAATGGGCGCTTGGAGCCATCTCAGTGCTTCGCAACTTAATTCTAATAGCTTATAGCTAAAATACATTAGATAATATTCGCTTGGAGTTACTATTATTGCAGGAAAAAGTAATGTTGACTATGCCTATTAAAAACCTGCCTTAAATCTTTGTTTTTTAAATATTAGAAATTTGGCTTTCAAATTTGTAATTTGATCTTTTCTTGCCGTTAAACAAAAATTCTTAAGTCTAAAACTAAAAACTAAAAACTAGAACTATAACTAACTGTACAATTTTTGTTGACCTGCTAATTACATTAACTTTGCAATTGCAAGTGAACTAGTTTGAACTGTGAGTATGTTAATCACTTTTGTTTGAATGTATCAAAAAAGAAAAGAAAAATAAATATATATTTCTTACGGAATTTCTGATAATTTCTAATTGTTGAAAGGAAATAAATCTTTCTTTTTTTGCACGAAGGATAGGATTTTGCGGTGCCGGGGGGGGGGGGCGATCAATTTTTATATTTCGAAATCTTTTACATAATATGAGATAAAACTTATACGCTAACGATATACATGTTTTTTACCTTATGCCTACTTAAACTATAGTATTGTTATCTATGAAATAGCTGTCGGACATCCAGGGAAACTTTAGTCTTTTAATAAACAATCTATGATCCGCGTCACAATCAGGTAGCGCGGTATCGTAGATTGTCAATTTCTTAAGTTCATCCAGATCCCGTGGATTGTAGCGCAAAGCTTTATCATATTTTTTCCTTTTGATATGATAGATTAGTGGGATATTTGATCCGTTTTGAATGTAACCTTTGTAATCCAAATAAACAAACGCTTCTGGTGGCATGAATCCTGAATTTCTTGTTAGTTCATAATAACTGATTGATTGTTGAAATCTATCCTTAATCAGAGTATTCGTAGTCGTTCGGAATTTTTTATTAATTTGTAGCCAGAGCCGTCCTCTCCGGGGATGCAGCCGAAAAGATTTGTTGCTGCCCTGAGAATTTTCCTTTCGAAAGATCTTAAAAGTTCCATTTTATGTGGATTTATATTAAACCAAATCGGCGCCGCATAGGCTAGAATTGGTCTTATATATAATTTATAAATTAAAAGTTTAATTTCCGTAGTAATAAATTTGGAATATAAAAATTTGGAAAGTTTAAGTCTAGCTTTGTTTGCTTGATACAGAATTGTTTTTATGTGCTTGTCGAAATTTAATTTATTATCTAGCGTAACTCCAAGATATCTTACCGAATTCTTGTGTGCTATTGTCTTGGATGGGTTTGCAGGGTCTGTTAATCTAAAAGTTTTCCAATGCGATCTAACATTTTTGCTTTGTTTTGCCACTAATCCTTTGAAGAGTATTGTCTCGCATTTGTTAAAGTTAATTTTCAGTTTCCAATTGTTGCAGTAGATTTGAATTCTGTTTAAGACATCTTGGGGTTTTTCTTGGGCTAGTTATACATTTTTGCTAGCGTAGTAAATTAAGAGATCGTCGGCGAACGCAATAGCTTTGCATTCGTTAGGTGTGTTGAAGTTAAATAAATTTAGTATATTGCAAAAATAAATGCTGAATAGTAAAGGAGAATTTATAGCTCCTTGTTGTAAACCGTTTTCGATCCTGAATATTTTGTTCGTTGCTGCATCCCCGGAGACCGCGGTAAAATTTCTTTCTCTTATTGAGTTGCTAATTAAACTAATGAGATGTGGAGGGAATTCTTGCTTAATTAGTTTATAAATGAGACCGTCAGTCCATACTGTGCGAACGCTTTTTCTAGGTCAATTAGACATGCCGACACAATCATGTTATTGTTTAATGCCCAGTTTATGTCTGATGTAAATATATTTATGGCTTGAATGGTAGAATTGGTTATTCTGAATCCAAATTGCCGATCGGGAAGTAACTTTTTTTGTTCAACGATAGCATCTATTCTTTTATTTATAATTACTTCTAAGAGTTTCCCTAGGTTAGATAATAAACTTATTGGTCTATAGTTGGTTGGTGACGCCAGGTCTTTATTTTTTTTTGGCAAGGCTATAACTTTAGCATTTTTCCATTCCGCGGGAAAATGTAAAAGATTTAAGCAATTATTAAAGAGGATTGTTAAATATACTATAGCTCTGTTTGGTAAATGTTTTAGCGTGCAATTTGAAATCTGATCAAAATCTGATGATTTTTTATTATTAAGTGTTTTTAAGATTTTCTTTAATTCAGTCGGTGTAGTATAATAATTTGCTGGGCCGAGAGTTGGGTAAGTGGCTTTATTTGAATTATTAAACTTAGGCCGAGTTAATATAGTTTTATTGTTTGTGAATTCAGTAACCGTGCTGTTTATTATTTTGTCGAATTTGGAGTTGGTATTATTGTTGCATTGTAGATTTTGAGTGTGGACTTTTTGAAAATTTGCTCCCAGTATTTGTAGTTTTTCGTTTATTGTCGTACAGTAATAATAATTGCTGTCTTATTTTATTTTAATGAGGTCTAGACCCGCGTTCGCGATTACTGCTGTGTCCGTTTTTGGTATTTTTAAAGTCTGAATTTTGTAACTGTCAGTTCCTTTTTTTAGGTTATTTATTAATTTGAATAGAGTTGCAGGTTCCTTAGTGCTTAATTTGGATAATTTATTTTGCCAGAATCTGGATGAATTTATTGTATAGAAAGTTTTTAATTTGCAATTAGTAGCGTTTATTAGTTTTTTAATAATTTTTATCTGCTGCTTCTCTAAGTTTCCATAATTCGGTTTCTGTCTATATATGTTATATAATGCTGTTAGCAAGTTACTTTTGAATTTTCTAAGTTTCAAAATTTTGCTATCGTTGTACTGATCTACATAATTAATTTTTGTTTTTTCTGGGGTTGACTTTATGATTGCTTTAGTAATTTTATTTTTAATTAATTCGATGCTATCGTTGATTTCATTTGGATTTAAATTCTCGTTTGTTGGTAATTTTAAGTTTTTGTCCATTTGTAATTGTTTACGAAATTTTAGCCAATCCGTTCTGTGGTATTGTAACTGTTTTTGTTTTTTATTAGGATTAAAAAATTCTGGTTTTGTATTTGTGAAATCAACATTAAATTGTAGCGCCCAGTGATCGCTATCGTATGGTAACAGATTTACTAAGCTGGTTTGCTCTCCCGCGTTATTTGTAATTTTTAATCTGTTATCATGGATGATTATGTCTACTGTGGTATTTGCAAACGGACGAGATGGACTGCTAGGATATGCTATTGTTGTTCTTAAAATGTCGTCATTTTGGTTGACCCAATCGAATAGGCCTAATCCTGCACTATTCGAGTGGGTATTGTTCCAAGAAATGTGTCTAGCGTTTAGATCTCTTGCGAGAATATAATAGGTGTGCTTTTTATGGAGGTTTAATGCTTGTGCCAGCATGTCCAACTGACCTACTAGCTCTTTGCTTTTGGCTTTTGTACTATACAACGACGCTAGTATTAGACTTCTGTCAGAATTTAATTTGAGTCTTATTGCTGTGATTTCTAAAATATTTTTATCGATATAGTCACAGTTGACTTTTTCGAACTCTAATTTTGTGTTTACCAGAATTGCGGTTCCTCCACCTAGCTTCGCATTGGGTCTATCGTCCCTCAACATCTCGTAGTTTTTGAAGGATACCGAGTATTTGGAGCTTAGTTTGGTCTCGGAGAGACAGAGAATGTCCGGGCTGTAAGAACAAATAAAGTCTGTTAGGCTCGCCCTTCGGTAGAGGCTTACTATCGAGTTGGTATTTAATGCGATTATTTTTAGTTTGGTTTTACCCATGTTGATGTTCGAACGGAACCTCCGGCCCGAGTTTTGTGCACCTGGATCGATGTTTAGTGACATAATTAAACTTTACCTTCGAATATCTTATTTAATATGACTTCCCACGTTTTAATCTGCATTTCAATATTTTTGTATAGTAATTCAAAAAATTTATCAATTTTGTTGGTGAGCGTTTGTAAGGCTGTTAGAACATTTTGATCCGTGCCTGCCTTCTGTGATGGATCGTTTGCGATTGCAAAGGTTTTGCTGGACGTTAAGTCGGAATTGGCCAATGCCTGTTTTTTTAACTATCTGGCTATACGAGAGCGATGCATTCGCTTGATTTGAATGATTATTTGCGCCACTAGGCAAAGGAACACTTTTACTTAACTCCACGGGATCCGCCGATATCTTTTGGAAGATATCGTTTGAATTGATCTTTCTTTTGGCTGGACATCCCTTGAATGATGCAGGGTGTCCGTGGTTGCGGCAATTTACGCAGAATAAAGTCTCCCTGGGTGCCGAGTCCTTAATATGGCATTCGCCTCTGGGGTGCTCCCTGCCACATTTTACGCACCTCCTTTGCAGGTTGCAATTGCTTGCAGAATGGCCTATGCGTTGGCAATTTAAACATTGAGTAAGTTTATTAGTTTTTAGCTTCTCCCAATGTATTTTTTGATAGTTAATAGTAGTGATGTTTCTTAATAATACCGTCTCGGAATCTGGTGCAAATTGTACTAGGAGCATGGGTAAAGCCTTATTTTCCGCCCTGGCTTTTTGAGTACTAAATTTGTTGATTTTCGTTACCTTTAACCTATTGTTAGACATTTCTGCAATTTCGCTAATTATTTCGTTTGAATGGGTATTAGGGTCTATGCCCTTTAATAGAAAAGTTTGCAGTTTTTGCTCCCTGGGTGTATAAGTATAAAAGTTTATCTGTTGGTTGATTAGTTGAGCTTTTACTTTGTCGAAATCTTTTAAATTATTTAACTGTACTTTATGGATATTTTCGTTTATTCTTTTTATGGCGCTTCCTTCGTTGGCGCTTCTTCCGAACTGAATACATCATTGACTTCCATGTCCTCTTCTGCGGTTTTATCTTCCCCCAATAGGTGGAAGCGATTGTTAAGTATAATACTAGCCTCTTTAATGTGCTTTTCCGAGCTTTTCAGTCCCTTGATGCTTGTAGCACTACGACTGGGTTCGCTGGACGTCGTCTGGTTTTTGTCCGGATTCGTATGAATGTTTTTTAGCAGGTCATTTTCGTGTTTTAAATTTAAGATGACGTTTTCTAATTCTTTTATTTTTTCGATGAGCATTGCTTGTGCGTTTGTAGAGTTTGTAGAGTGAGTCTCGCCTGGTACCGACTCTAGGGACTGTCTGCTCAATTTTAGATTTGGTTTCGGATTTAATCTTTTCCGCAACATTTTTGGCGACACAAATTCTGAAGATTTATCCATGTCCTCGATGTCTTTCTGAGGTCTAGTCCGCGGATATGGAGACTCACGTTCTGATTGCGCCACGTGGTGCGACATTTTACGCTCGGATAATTTCGGGTTGTTAAGTGGGTTTTCTTCCCTCCATTCCGGAGAATATCCTTCCATTGTAGCTTGATTTATTTCGAGATATTTGTTCGTAGTAATATCTTCGTCGTTGTTAATAGGATGGCTTATCTTCTTTAACATTTTTATCGCTGTATCATGTTTCCCTTTAGGTAACGCCTTCGTAAATATATCCGCAAGCATCGATTCAGTTCTCAAATAAACGACTTTTAAACAACGTTAATACGCTTCCGGAGTAAGATTTTCTGTCGTCAGTGTCACCTCCCCAGTCGGAATCAGAGTATGCGTTTAATTTTGATTTATTCTTTACGTATTTTATTCCGTAGTTCATTGTTCCTTTGAGATTTCTTAATACTCTCTTTGCTGAAAACCAGTGGCCTTCTCCACGATTACTGCAATTATATTAGATAGGTAGGTAATGTGACCCATCCTTTTTGTTAATGATGAGAATATTAATGATCTATAAGGCGGATTTTAGGTAGAGAAATAGTAAATGCACTTATGTGAGTAGGTGACTGATAAGTGTAGTATAGGGATAGATTGACCGATTCGAACTTCTTATTCACACTGTTTTCCATCTGTATGTAGAGAGATTTAGTGATACTACGGCGCCAGTAGTTATTATCTTTATGAAGAACGCTGGTGTTGTTGAAGTCAAACGTGTGGCCGTTGTCTAGCACGTGTTCCGTTAACGCCGTTCTGCTAGTAACGTGCGTAAGACTGTACCTATGCTGGTACAATCTTGTCGCTAGCTGGTTTTGTGTTTGGCCCACGTAACATTCTCCACAATTACTGCAAGGTATCTTATACACAATATCAGTTTTTTTTGTTGATGTGTAACTTATCCTTGCCTTTGTTAAAGAAGCCAAAGATATTATTTGACATTGTGTATATGCACCGTAGGTTGTACCGTTTAAGGATCGGGACTAGGTAAATTTCTAGTTAACATAGGTATTAATAGTTCTATAAGACATATCATTATTGTAGGAAATTAATTGGGAGACGAAATCTAATTGTGGAATATAGTTAATTTAAGCCTAATTAGATTTATTACTAGATTTAGATACACTTCTCTCTTTCTCTCTCGCTCAATCTCTATACTCTCTTAACTATCAATTCTTTTAAAACTCAAAACTCTTTTACAACTCAACTCTTTTCAAAACTCAAACTCAAACTGCCGTTCCGCAACCGGCCTCATATATATACAATCTTCGCGAGCACACGCACGCCCTCGTTCGCCCACCGATTATGCCATAGAAATCATATTAGCCAGAGAAATCAGCCGTTACGCGTTTGGCTCTCTCGCACACTCTCTCGCACTCTCTCGCACACTCGCTCCTTGGGCCGTTACCTATTTACAAATTATGTTTGTCGCGGACAAACAATACACGACCCATGCTCAACACGCTGATCGCCCGTGGGAAAACTTAACCGTCAACTGATTTTAGCGATTTCCACCTTCTACATTATATTTATAATAGCATTGTAATAGAAGTAATATTTTTCACACAGAATTATTGTTCAGACTGAAGAGGGCACAAACCCATTGCCGAAACGTTTCAACTATAAAATAAAGAAGTTTTAATTTTACATTTGGTCTATATACAGCCGATACCCATCTAACAATATAACAGTATAACACCAACAATATAACAGTATAACACTAACAATATAACACTATAACACTAACAATATAACAGTATAACTCTCTATCACTTTCCCACAGCAATTCGCGACTCGGTCTATCCCACTTCTGAATTGTAAGAAACACAGGTCAGGATGACGGTGGGGATGTCGAAAGTAATAGATTTAATTTTGTAAGAAAGTTGTATTATATGCTTTTATTCGAGCATCTGCTCCAAACGTTCGTATAAGACTGATTATTGGGCCCCGTGCTCGCTATTGCGAGCCGGTCCCCTTACATATTTCGTCTGTTATTATAACCAGCGATAAGGGCGCTGGTCCCTCCCTTACATATAACACGACGCTCGGCTCCGTCGCCTATTCATACATTCGGCCAACCTTTTTTTTTCGGCATGGGGAAAATCTTTGAAAGACGCCTGCCGTCCTTGGGGGGAGAACCAGGCAGTGTGAGATTTCCACTCACTAAAAACCCCATGGTGGCCTACATGCATGCTGAAAAGGTGCCCCGGGATTTCGATAGTCGAGTGTCTACCGGGGAGACCTCAGCTAGGTCCTACTTAGGACTTATCCTGTGGAAGAGCAGGGTGGCCACACTCCTGCTCTTCTTTATCACTGAGTCTGATGTCTGGCTGGTTGGGCCTCAACCCAAACAGACCAGCAGACCCTGTCGTCCACAATGGCTTCAAGTATTGCTGATAAAGATAGGTCAAGACCCACGCTGGACCTCAGGGCGCGTCTTTCCCTGGACCAGGCAGGACATTCTTCAATAGTATGATCCGGTGTATCCTCCGGATGGTCGCAATGGTGGCATCGGGATGTGTCCTCCCTACTAATCTTATGCAAAAAGGAGCCGAAGCACCCATGACCTGTTATTAGTTGGGTCATCCTATACGTCAGGCGACCGTTGGAATTCATCCAGCGGTGGAAGATGGGGAGTATAGCCGAGGTGACCCTAATGCCCGATGTTGATGGAAGGCGGAGCGTCTCCTTCCATTTAGTCATTGAGATATTTCTAGCTTGACGGCGGAAGTCTTCTAGTAGGTTTTGTATGTCCGGATTATTGAGATTGGCTTTACAGTATGCGTAAATTTCAGCATATTCCGTTGCTAGGAATTGAGAGGGAATAACTCGCCCCAGCAGCGTGGCCGCCCGGTGGGAGATTGTTCTGTAACCTCGTATCAGTCTAATGGCAATGGATCTTTCGGCCCTTTTTAACAGTGTTCGGATTTTAGTACTTGAAGCCGCGGCTTCGGCCCATACCGGAGAGCCGTATAGCAAGATGGAGCGAATAACTGCCAAGTATAATTTCCTAACGCTATCGTAAGGCCCCCCAATATTAGGGAGCAAGCGACCCAACGCCAGGGAGACCTTCGATGTGCGTAGTAACGTGTTTTTTATGTGGCCAATAAACTTCCACTCCGAATCAAGGGTAATCCCCAGATACTTCATGGATGGTGAGGCTTTGACCTCAACACCCTGAACCATGATGGGGTCGTCCGGGGGGGGGGGACCTCTGCGTCTGGTGTTAACAAACCATATGGCTTTGGTTTTAGAAGGCGAAACCGTGAGCCCTAATCTGGTGATTGCCGTTGTGATACAGGCGGTGGCACATTCGGCTAGTCTCAGGGTGCGGATAAAATCTTTACCCGAGGCCAATACTAGTGTGTCATCAGCGTAACATATCGCTGTGGTGTCCCTAGGTAAAGGTGTTCTTAAGATCGAGTTAAAGCCCAGGTTCCAGAGAAGAGGTCCGAGTACCGAGCCCTGGGGTACTCCTCTCCAGATTTTTTTCCGGAAGTTCGAGGTTATTATTATGCCTCTGTCTGATAGAAAGGAGACAATAATTCGGGTTAAGTATTCCGGGACTCGATGTGTTACTAGGGCATCTCTAATAACACTCCATGGGATAGAGTTGAAGGCGTTGGAGATGTCTAGTGATATAGCTAGAACAACTCTATCACAGGATGCGGCCTCGGTGGCAAAGTTTCTAACAAACTCTATGGCATCCACAGTGGAGCGTCTCTCCCGAAATCCGAATTGTCGGTCCGAGAGATCCGGCCCAGTATGTCTAAGATGAGAGATGACACGTCGAGCTATTATTCTTTCGAGGAGTTTGCCCGCTTCGTTCAAAAGACAAATGGGTCGGTACGACGACGGTATATCCAGTGGCTTGTCAGGTTTCCTGATAAGCAATAAGGAGGCCCATTTCCACTGACGAGGGAAGGTACCGGACCGGAGACAGTCTTCGTAGACTCGGATGATTCTGCTTGGTGAGGCTCTAAATAAGGCGGCCAGGATGAAGCCTGGGACCCCATCCGGACCAGGGGCCGTGTTTCCGGCGGTCATCCTGGTCACCGCGGCCTTGACCTCCTCAGTGGTGATCCTTGGGACCTGAGTTCGGTTTAAGTGCGCGTGTCTTCTTCTTCTTTCAGAGGGATCGTCCGGGAACAGTGTGCAGATAGTGGATCGGAGGAAGCTGGGCTCCAGCGTAGCTGTGAGAGGGGGGGCCCATGGGCGAAGCTTTTCAAGTACTATTTTGTACGGTTTCCCCCATGGGTCACCTTGCACAGAGTCAATAAGCTTTTTCCACGCTTCCCTTTTGGCCCTAAAGATGGCAGACTGGTATTCCATCCGAATTTCTCGATAGTTCCGGTAATAGGTGTGAGTTTCTTCCGGGGTAGCGGATGTCCGTCTACGGGCCCTGGTGTATCTGCGCCTGGCAGCATTACACCTTACCCGCAGCTCGGAGAGCTCAGAAGACCACCAATAGGTAGATCTGGGTTTGTGAGAGCGACATCGCGGCATAACAGTGCTGCATATATCCGAGAGAGCGGTTTGGAGCCATATCGCATGGTCTTCAGCTGGGCGTTGAGTTGGCTGACTTGACCAGATGATGACATTAATAGCGGCGGCTACAAGGTCATCATTGATCTTCTTAATCGCCCACCTATTCCCAAAGGTCCCCTGAGATGTAGTGGTCGTGGTATGGACCACCGCCAATTTCATTGTTATGTATGAGTGGTCTGATAGGGTTTCCTCAGAGGAGGCCTGCCAGTCCTGAAGCCTGTGAGCTATTGATGGTGAAGCCCATGTTAAGTCCACGATAGAGGAGGAGTCCCCACGATTAAAAGTCGGTCTGGCTCCTGTGTTAATTAGTCGTAGGTCCAGCTGTGCGGACCAGTCCCCGAGGGCGCGGCCTCTAGCATTCGTGGTGTGTGAGCCCCACATTCTGGCGTGAGCATTAAAGTCGCCCGCAATGACCATCGGGAGGTTAAAACTGCTGATGTGCGAGCCTAGTGTGTCCAAAAAGAGGAGGTATTCGGTTAAAGAGCAGTTGGGCGAGATATAAACGCCAATGAATATTACGTCGATCCAGCGGGTCGAGACGAAGCCGTGTCCGGTGTGGACCCGAGAGGGTGGATTGTGAGTTCTATTCGTTCAATTAAAGATAATGGCAACAGTGCCCGTATTATCCGCGAACAGGTGAGGGTTATTATTGACCGAGTAGGGTTCAGAGACGATAGCTAGAGAGAAGCCACCGTCCCGAAGCCTATAGTATAGCAGATCCTGGGCCGCCCTGGCATGATTCAGATTTATTTGTAGTATTTTAGCCATTATGTGTTATCTGTAAGCATGGCGTCCTCCGATACGCAAGTTACTCTATGGTTTCCTTTTTCCGGGTGATCTTTAGTTGGAGATTTCCGGCCCGGGAGGATCTTTTTCCTAGGTGTTCAGTCTTTAGAGCCGCACCTATGTGCAGCTGGAAGCCCCAGATCGCTGCAAACAGGGCATTCAAGCTTAGTGTTGCCACAATCTGGCGCTTGGTGACCGGTATCACCGCATTTAAAGCATCGGCCACTACGGTCCGGGCCAGAGCACCTCTGTTTCGGGTGACCGAGTTCTAGGCATTTATAACAGCGGAGAGGTTTTGGGTCCAAGGGGACCGCCCGAATGAGCGTCCATCCAATCTTTATACGGCCCGCGTCAACGATCTTTTTGGCAGCAGTTAGAGGACACTGCATCCAGGCGGTGCCCAGTCCAGTTCTAGTGCGGCGAATTGGGCTTACTTTGATATTCTCAATGGAGCAATCACCGGCAGAGGCCACTGCGGCCATTATTTCATCAGGCGAGATGGAGTCTTCCAAATCTTGAAGTCGAAATTGAGCTCGTTTGGACGGGCATGTTACCTTGATTCCACTACCACCCAGGACGTCTTTGAGTTTCCGGGCCAAAGCATTGGCCTTGTCGGTTCTCTCGGAGCTGTCAGTGCCAGGAACCTCAAGGATTACCCCACCAGTAATAGCCCGTTTTGGGCGGACTCCATCGATGCCAAAGTCGGATAGTTGTATCTGTGCCTTGGCAGTTGCCATCGCTTGGGCATAGGAGAGAGAGGCGTTCTCCTCGGTGGTGATGATCACCGCGGCTGTGTTTGGAACCCGCGGTAGGCGTGTCTTACGTGCGGCCGGTTTCTGTGTGGCTGTTTGGGCAGGAATGGGATCATTCCTGTTTACCATAAGACTTGGAGGAGGTCTGCAGTTGCTAGTGGCCCTCTTCTTAGGTTTTCGACCTCTTTTAACTATCTCAGACCAGGGTGTATCGGTTTCTGAGTGCGTATACGAATCGCGGTTGGAAGGAGGATCCCTTCTTCTCCGGGGTGCCGGTAATGAGGGCGGAGGCGGCGGGGGCATAGTCGAGGAAGCGGGTTTCTCCCTCGAAACCGCAGGTGGTGTAGACTTCATAAGCATTGAGATATCTTTTTTAAAGGATGTGAACATGGTCTCCACCCGGGGGAGAATTTGATCAAACAGTGCGGGTAGTAAAATTTCCGGATTTGCCGCGGTAGGAGGGGCTGGAGCTTGCCTCGAGCTTCGCAGGGCCTCAAGTGAGGCTTTGGATTGGGCTAATTCCCTTCGGAGGTCGATTGCCTCTTTTTTGAGTTTTACATTCTCCCTCTGGGCCCAATCGTTGTCCTGATTAGTATTGGAGCGTTTTACAAACTCCGTGGTGACCGCTCTGGTTTTGCGAGCCGCTAAACGCAGGTCACGGATAAAATTGCATTTTAACCGTTTCGAAGCGTTTGAGATGTGCTCGACTATGCGCATCTGCTCGTAGACATGGCCGGCAAGGGCCGCCGTTCCTTCAGATTCCATGGTCTGAGCCAAGTCCGCCTCGTCAGGGAGGCCGGCTTTGGACTCTTTACTATATAGAACAGATGGATCCAGTGTGGGGTCCGTTTCGGCTGATCCCTTGCGTTTCCGTTTGGATCTGTTAGAGGAGAAGGAGGCATCCGACTCCTCTTCTGTTGGGCGAATAAAAACGGGAGTAATCCCGGAGATCGAACTAATCCTGGTACGATGCGGGGCCCGAGGGCCATCCGAATCTGTGTCGGCCGCATCGGCAGGGATGGACAGATCCATTTGGATTTCCATTGAGGTTGCCAGTGTGTCGAGAGAGGGCGTGTCCGTTACGATAGCCGTGGTCGTCGTTGTATCAGTCAGGTTTGTGTTTTTGTTTGTATTATTAGCCATTTAAGTCCCACGTTAGGGGTCGGACACTTAAAGATACCACACCGCGCAGAGCCGCACTTGCACGGTGGGAGCCTAGATACAACGGGGTGCGGCTGTGTTCCCCGAGGGAATCGTTTGCGACTGCCCAATTTAACATCCTGGCAGCCATGCAGCCATCGGCAGGATGTCTTACACCTTGGCTTAGGATGTGGCTTGTTCTTAGTTACTACTCTTCAGTAGCAGGCCTTGCTGGCATGGTAGTACCGTCGGGGCCGAAGCCCGCCCAGTTTAGCCCTGCTACGTCACGAGAGCAGTAAGGCCCCTCCACCACGACAAGGTGACAAACCACGGAGGGGACATTCGGCCAACCTGACGACACGCCTGTCCTCAGGCACTTCTCCGAATATGTCGGCCAAACGTTCTTTTGACAATTATTGCGTACTCAGGACGCCGTCAATACTACTGCGATTCCACTACTCCGGTGGCCCAGGCGTAACCAATACCCTTTCTGACCACTTTCGTAAGTACCGTCACTTTCGACCTAGAGCCTCGGCCGATCGTCAGTCACCCGCAACCCGGGAATATACACAGTACCCTTTCTGATCACTGCCTCTAATTAGAGCACAGCAACCCAGGAAAATACTTCATACCCCTTCTAGTTACCACTTATCGCCTACAGCACTCATTTAGTCCCCGTAGTGATACTAATCGTCCACAACACATCACGTCTCCCTTGATCGTGTTCGTGTGTGTGGCGTCGACGACAGCAACCTCGCTCCCCGTCGGCATACTATAAGACGTAGATGAAGCAAGACGCCCGGCCACCGTGGCACCGTTGGAAAACACATTTCCGACGTCCCCTCTGCTGCCTCATCATCCGTCCAACCGGGCCAGCTACCTAGCCCCCTGACCAACCCCCTCAGTCGGTCTTCTCCTTCTTTCTCTGTATAGACATAACAAAAAAATGTGAGTACCTCACTAAATTAGCGTTACTCATTCTGTGATCACTACCGTCCGTCGACACACAGTCGATGCGGCGTACCCTTACGCCCACACATACACATCTGCGCATCTATCCATGAAACCTTTTACTCCTGGATCGCACTCAGGATTTGCCCGTCGGCTGTGCCCCTTACGTCGCAACCTATGAGTGCCCTCATTGGTGTGGTGTTAATCGCGACTCGTCCCGTGGCATGTCCCCCATGCTGCTCAGGTAGGCGTAAATTTCATTCGCGTCCGTTAATTTGGCGGAGCGAACTGCCCTCGCAATTCCCTCATCGGAAATCCCCCCGATGACCATGTCCACGAGGTAACCGTCTGGAATCGCGATGTCCAACTTCCTCAATCGGTTCAGCTTCTGGAAGCAGTAATATCCCAGGGCTTGTCCAGGACGAGCCTCATAATTCCCCGCCCCCCTGAACAATTTACGGAAGGGTACCGTCTTCCGGAATTGTGCCACCAACAGCACCTTCACCTCCCTCCAGGTAGACGCCACTCGTTGGCGCGTATCATACCACTGCCGCGCGTGCCCCTTCAGACGTGTGGCAATAAGGCGCATGACAGATCGGTCATCCCAATCATATTGCCTCGCCAAATCGTCCACATGTCGGATCCAATTTTCAATTGTCATCTCATCTTTTGCCGGATCAAATATGGGGATGAGTTGCTCATCCCCTGGGCGAGCATGCGACGGGCTCCTTATACGCGAGCTCGAGCAACTGGAGAGTTCGTGGATCATGTTCTCGAGCCGCTCTAGTCGTGCATTGTCGTACGACTCTTGTTTTCGGCGCCGCGGTGGTGTTCGCGATCTCCGACGGGAAGGTGACCGCGATCGGCGAGCGAGACTCTCCACCAGTCCCTCCAGTCTCTCAAGACGGGAGTCTCCTCGATCCCCCACGCGAACGCGTTCCACGGATCGCGAGGGAGAGTGACGACTCTTCTCGACACTCGCCTCGCTGTTGGCGCGACTCGAGCGTTCCATATTTCACGCACAATATAATAACAATAACAAACAGTATAACAGTACAATATAACACTAAAAATACAATAGTAACAGTACAACAATCACAGTATAACACTCTATCACTTTCCCACAACCACGCGACAGCAATTCGCGACTTTCTCGGTCTATCCCACTTCTGATTTGTAAGAATTAGTGGTCAGGATGAGACGCTGGCCAATGTGATGGAAAATGACAGAAAAAGAGCTCACTTATGTCTCACCAATAAGGGGGCCATTTAATTGATATTGTTTTCGGAAACTAGTTGAGATAAATTGTAAAAGAGTAAGCTTAATAAAACAACAGAACTTTTTGAAATCCATTGAGAATTGTCAAAGTTATTCAACATTTCCATTAACCCGATTGAGATGGCGCACCCTGTATATAAACAAAGATCTTAATGCTAGCTATTATTATTTTATATTATTTTATATTATTTTAATCTTTCTGGGTGAGCTCACCATACGCGCGTCTTCCTAACAAGAACAAAAGAGAGAGAGACCGGAAGAGAGCGTGCCCCCTGACGGTACTACATATGAATGCTTGAATTAATTTCAGCTTTTAACAGTCTTCGGTTCAGGAAATCGCCTAACTGCCTCCGTTTTAGGCTCAGATGGACTCACACGGCCGTTTTCTATTAAGTGATCCAGAAATTCTACGCGCTTCTGCAAGAATTGACATTTTCGCCAATTGATAATATAATTAATCCAGCATCGCACGCGACTTCTAATAATAGTGATTCTTGGCTGAGTCCCTCGGTTGGTATAGGTGACAATGTCCCCGGACGATCCTCGATATTCGGTCCGAATATCGGAGTCAAAAGTACAGTTTACGAAATTTCTAATTACAGTACGTTCGGGTTCTTCATTCCTCGGGCTTTTGATAAAGCAGAAAAGTCGGCGTAGGTGCTTGATGCAACCGAACCAGTGACAACAGTTGGTGCAAATGGTAATTGCTACAAAGCCAACTATAGTGCACAATACTATGATGTACCACTTTGTGTGGGTAGTCATGAATGGTTCTTTTAGCCCCTTCGACAATATCCGGTCCGATTCGTTCAATTCTTTCTTGGTGTATTTACGGTCGGTCAAATCTATATTTGTTAATCGTACTGGCTTCAGTGGTAAAGGGTGGACTGGGTGTGCTTGAGGCAAGATTATGCAGCAGTCGTCGTCGTCGCTCATATTAGCAATCGGAATATAGTATGATATGTTTTCACCCCCATAATGGGTTGTTTCCAGCAAGTGGTAATTGGTGTATCCTTTACATTGTCCATCTAGATGTAGTATGCCTGTTTTTTGTAGAGTTATATCCTCCATATGCTCTTGGTGCTTTCCACAAAGAATGGTGATTGATGTTGGTTTTTGCAATATATAATATATATCCAGTGGTTGTGCCCAATGTATTCCCACGTCTCGGTATTTGTTTCCCTTGTTTCGACGCTACAATCATTTGGAATGCGGGTTGTGTGCGATAACAGCAGGTTCACCTCACATGTTGCGTCGTCTATTGTTTTACTGACATGCACGTTGGAGCAGATGTACCGTTCGTCCAGGTATTCCCTGCATTCTGACTATTCTTTCAAGGACAGGTAATGAGTTTTGGAGTGTGACATTAAGAGGTATCGGAATCTGGGTTGGATGAAGAAGGAGATAGATGAATTACGGTGATTATGAATTGGAAATAGTATCAAATTATACAAATCGAAATATGTTTTTCTGGTGAGCGGAACTTTTAAAATAAAAATGATGGTCTCATTCATTGCTGCGACTTCTAGTTTAGTTAAGTTATAGATTATTGGTATGTTTTGATGAGTAAGTTCTATTACGAATTCATGGTTCCCTTTGTATTCCTTTAATTCTTCGAATAGGATTTCTGGCGTAATTATGGTCGGCGAAATAATATTATGATTTGCTAAATTTATGGCCTCTATGTACTCGCTATATTCGACTACTGGATATTCGACTACTATACGATAAAATGATGGTAATTTGTTGGTTGATCAGTGAATGTAGAGCGAGCTGATGTAGGTAGGAGCCGGTTTCATTGGCGAACTTATTTATTCGTTCTGTATTGTAATTCATAATTTCTTCGTTATTTTTAATGTATTGTAAGGAATTATTAAACTTTCGAATGGTGTTGGAGATAATCTGGACATGAGATTTGTGGAGCTTTTGAGTTCGTTCATTGTCGGATAATAACATATTTATATTATTGGTGTATATTGCGCATCGTCGGCGTCGGGAATCCCAAATAGTAAATTTGTCATATACGAGACACCGTTAAACAGGCCGCGTTTCTTTCGACCACTAGATTTTACTCCTATTAGACCATGTAAAATATTATCTTTCTTTTCGATATTTTGTAGCTCTTGATCTATGAGTTCCAGGATATGCTGGCAGTTAAAGAGAGCGTAAGTGTCATCAGACTTATTTCTAAGAGTTTGCATGCAAAGATTTTGGGTTTTCGAATAGTTGATTTTTAGTGCTGCCTGTGCTCTATTTACGTAAGTTATATTGACGTAAGTTAATAACTTTAATTCAGTATTGGGCACTTGCGCAGTGCCTTCCTTTTTATAAAATATTCCGCACGTGTTATTGACGGGAGTATTGGTGTGGTAATAGCTAATCACGGACATGAGAAGTGCTAGGAATTGCAACACTGTCAGAATCATCTGAAACATAGCGTTTTAAAATATTACTATGATATCATCGACGTTTGTTGCCTACTTCTATCTCTACTGTGCTATTGAAAAAGACGTCTGTTACCTTAAATGGTCCTTTGAAATTTGGACTTAATTTCTTGTTCAGACCTGGTTTAATATGTTTCTGACATATGCAGGTTAAGTCGCCTATTTTAAATTTAACGGGATTCGTTGATCTATCATAATACTCCCTGCTTTTATTTTTAGAGTTAATTAGGTTGTCCCTAGCTATCTTGAAAGAGGCGTTTATTCGGGACTGCAAGGATTGTAGGTAGTCGTCGTACGTGAAGCGAAATTCGAGTTCTTTTGTTATTGATGAAGGGAGATAGGCCTGGCGTTCTAAGAAAAGTTCGCGGGGTGTGAAATTAGTGGATTTTTGGATGGAGGTATTATAACTGAATATTGCGAATGGTACGTACTCATCCCAGTCAGTCTGATTGGGTTTTATATAATGTTTTAGGTAATCTTTCAATGTTAGATGATATCTCTCGAGAGCGCCGTTGGATTGAGGATGATACGGAGTGCATGTAATATGCTTGGTTTTGAATAGGCAACTGAGGTTTTTTATTAGGTCCGACATAAAATCGGGTCCTTGATCCGTTAAAAATGATTTCAGTATTCCAAAATACATAAAGATTTTAGTCAGTACCTTTGCAATTGTCAAAGATTCGTGATTGGGAATCGATTCGGCTAGGCAGTGTCGAGTTAAATCGTCTTGGATTGTCAGGATATATTTGTTTCCGGATTCGGTGAGAGGTAAGGGACCTACGATGTCCAGTGCTATCTTTTCGAAGGGAATCTCGGCGGTGGTCGTGATTTCCATCGGTTGTTTAGTGGGTCTGAAGTTAGTTTTGTTCAATTGGCAAGAACCACAAGATCTTACATAATTTCTAACATCTGATTTTATGGATGGCCACGAATAATTTTCTCTGATTCTCACGTAAGATTTATGGTAACCGTAGTGTCCGGCCAATTTGTTGTCATGGTTTTCTTCTAAAATCTTGTCTATCTCGGCTCGGGTTTTAGGGATGATTTTTGTACTATTGAGTATCTTTTTTCTATTCTGGGGAAATATGAATTTAATCACTTCTTGCAGTTGCTGAATTTTTATATTTGGATGTTTCTCCGGAGGCACTAAAACGAAACTATTGTCTTTAATTATCTGGTTTTAATTTTTGCATTGAATCGAAGATATTTTTAAATTCTAATCTATCGAAATGTAAATTTATTGGAAAAATGAGATAAACGGTTTGGTTTTCACTTTTTGATACTGATACACCGTTCACAAGGGGTTTCAAGTTCGTAATATCATAATGAGTGCGTATGTAATCGAAATGGGGATTATATTCATCTAAGTCTTGGGACCATATAATTACAATCGGTGTTTGTCGTGTGTAAGATACCGAAAATTCGAGAAGAGAGATCTTCTAATCGCTGGTAGAATTGAGAAACACTCTCGTTACGTTCCTGTTTTAATGTTTCTTTATCCTGATATAAGCGAATCAAAAGTCCAGAGATATCGGGCCAAGTAGTTAAATTACAATGAATATCAATTTGTTCTCTCGCCTTGCCAATGATCCTACTTTTTGCATACAATAGAAGCGGTAAATGTTGATGCGGTTGTGCTAATTTAGAGACGGAATCAACTTGTTTAATAAAACTGCGAAGTCGGTATCTATCTCACCATCAAAAGTATCGGATATTAGTCGTATCAAGAAATCGAGAGAAAGTGACTCGGATGTACTATTTCTAGAGACGCTTGCCTGATCTGAATGAGCCATTTGTATGAACAAGAAAGAGTGAGAGAAAAACTTCCCTTTCTTTGTTTTTGTTTAGAAAAGATCGATTTGACAAATTAGATTAATGTTAGAAGTTTTGGTTTCGGAGATAAGGTTGAAATGTAGTCAGGAAAAGGAAGTGTAAGAAAAGGATGGTTCTTGCAATATTGCAGAATTTTAGAAAATACCTAAACTTCGGTACTCACCTTGTAGTCTCTTCCCTTGGTGTTGTTCCACCGACGCCGCTGGATCGCTGCCGAATTCAGAAATATTCGTGCGATCGTGATTCGTTACTCTTGACGTCTTGCAATATGTTCCGAAACGAATTTAACAATAAATGTGTTTCTTCTGTCCACCGTTGAAGCACCGTATCCCGTTCGATGGCACCTCCCCTTTGGTTGCTCTCTCAGCACCCTGTCGACGGTTTCCGCTTGGCACTCCGGCCATAATGGCATCATCGGATTCGTCATTCTTCTTCTCTCTAAAAGAGGTAATTCGACTTCCGTCCTCCTCGCGGCGCTCGCGGTTCTGTCCCTTAGGCTCACTTTCTCAACAGCCTGCAGCAACGACGCCTTCGAAAAGGCTGTTCTAGGTCCTTAGCAAAACTGTTAAATACCTCGCGGCCCACATTTTGGAGTGACTAACCGTGACTGCGTGCGCGCTAGTATTATAACTTGAATGTTACGGTATGATTTCGCTGTTACGCGAATCTCTCTGAACGAACGGGTTCCAATTGTCTCCATTGCCTCCCACACACGATCAGACAAATCCATTTACTTGCAAAACGAATGGGTACAACGGTGGGGTGTTGCTTCTTAGTTACAATAAGCGCGGAGACCGAGGTTGGATCAGTCAATTTGAGCCGACTAAAAATGCCAGCCATAATAGCGCCGTCAGCTGGATCTCTTAGGCGCGCGACGGGTATGCCATCAATGATATACTCCAGCACTTCGTCTTTGTCGATGGGTACCCGATTCGCAAGAATAGTCTTTGCGGGACGTACTCGTGAAACGTCTCACCCCTCTGTCAGATTCTTTGCTCAAACAACCTCGGCAGCTCTATTTTACTTGGACGGTGAAGTATCAGGTCAGTTCAAAAGTTCGTGTGCATTTTTGAGACATTTTTAAACAGTGTAAATAAAGCACAATTTAACATTTTAATCAATGATATATTTTCCTCCACTATCTATTAGGTGTGCAACTAAGTTCTCGCTGTTTTTTTTGTGAAAACGCAATTGTTCACGACCCCTTCGATCTTGGCCGAGAACACCGAATATTTATTTGAGCGCCGGGTGTCGGATCAGAAAGGATGGTGGCTGAATACCGCTCGTCCGTGATTCGCGACGATCTCTCTGTTCGTAACGATCTCCGTAGATCGAAATATTCCGTAAGTAAACTCACTGGGCCCGTGCCCGCGTACAATTCTCTTCCCGTGGTGGAAGAAATTGTCTCCGATGTGAATATGACAAGCCTCGTGGCTTGCGATAAAAACTGTTACGTGCGTCGTGGTTAACAGTCGGCAGTTAGTGTATCGTTTTGCGGGCTCGGAGGCCGGGGAGTACCTGGGGCTTTCGCCTATACCTCCCCTTTTCTTACGAAGTGGCAGATGGTATGCCTCTACTAATAATTCTAGCTCATGGTCTCGTCGTGCCCGATCCCAGAGGAAACCACGTCACCTAGAGTCCAACCCATATCCGGGAACTCCGACAGAGTCGGAGGGGCTTGATCCCGGCCCTAGGCACCATAGTTTATCCAGCTTGGTCAACTGGCGGTCGGCTAAGCAAGAGACTGCGGTGCGTGGTTTGGTAGATTTCATACGAGTGTCGAGGGGTCCGAGCTCTCCGTCTCTTCCACGTCTTCGTTTTGTCAGCCATAAAGGATGATCATATGGCACTTGCTGCTACCAACAGCCCCCGCTAAATTTTGCTCGGAGCGAAAAAAACGCTCAAAGAGCAAAATTTGCCTAAAGCCAGCGAACTGACTTTAGGCATGTATCGTCATCGAGAACGGGCCTCGACACTCGGTGTCTCCTGCCTTCGCTCCCCAATTCTATTCGACCCGTGTGCGCGCCAATGTACACTCGGGGCCTGCCTCATTAGTGAATAACAGCCTATACCACGTGTAGGTTGAGGCTCGACTTGACAATCCAGGATCTAGCACTGTCACCTGATTGCCCATAGGCCGGTTAACAGTCGGCAGAAGAAGAACGAGATTTCGCTGTATCCCCCGGAAACGCACTTCGGGGAGACAGAGCCCCCTGCGACTACGCACCCTCTGCCGCCCGCCGGAAACGAGGGGCGCCACGACATTTAAACTGGCTTAAACAGCAACTTTATTGTGAAAAAAAATGGTTAGAAATGAATCATTCAAAGTATTGCCCATCTTTCTCGCAGAGCTCGAATACCGTTACGACAAAAGTGTTCGTCTGTTGAGACTATCCACGAATCAAGCCATTTTCTGATGTCTTCATATCAGCGGAATTGCTGATAAGCCAGACCATGTGCCATCGAACGGAACAAGTAATAATCGGACGGCGCAATATCTGGGGAATATGGCGGGTGGGGTAGGACTTCCCATTTGAACGTTTCCACGTAGGTTTTAACGGGTTTGACAACATGAGGCCGAGCGTTGTCATGCTGGAGGATAACCTTGTCGTGTCTCTCTTGGTACTGTGGCCGTTTCTCCTTCAATGCTCGGCTCAAACGCATCAATTGCGTTCGATAAAGGAGGCGTAAACCGGTTTACAGGAATCAATGCACGGAGAGATTATACGAGAGATTATACGCGCTAATTCTACAGCTTTTTTTTAGCTGGAATTAGAAGGCAATTTTTTTAATGGAATTCGATCCGCCTTTCCGTTTCCAGTATTGCTTGATGGCCAATCTTCGAAGGGAGTATCTTGCTCATTTGTGTCGGGATCCTCATTAATATGTTCCAAAACTTCTTCTTCAGTAAACTGCATTTCATTTATCATATCCACGAATCTTCTGTACAGCTCTGCACCGAGTAAAATTGATTTTTCACTTTTTTTCTTCACTTGGTTGTCCACTAATAAATCCTTGCACGTATAACAACGTTTTACAGTGATCTAAACCGTCCACTAAATCTTGCTTATTATATTTATCATTATTTATATCAGTTCCTGCTCCATCCATTGTAATTGCACACAGGTCGCCGTTCAACTATCGCGATAATGAGGTCCGCCACTCGGTAATGAACGCGATTCATTTGTCAATTCCCAAAAATGCACATTGGCGGCGAATACAGGAAAATCTCTCACTTTATCCTATATGCTATTTCTACAAAAGTTATTCCTACACCTGTTTAAATAAGTGACCAGTAGTTGTTTCACCCGATCACGAGCCTCATAGTTGATTTCTTTTTCTTGAGTCTACCGAGTTTATTTGACCGGTGTGATTCGAAAAGGAAATAGAAAAACTAGCGAGGTCCAATAACATGACAATGATTGTTTTCGTCTAGACCGTGGGAGACCAGAGATCGGTACGTCTGACCGGTACATATTACCGTTTGAAGACGTTCGAATTCGCGAATAGTAAACGGATATGAGAGAGAGTGAGAAAGAACTAATAGTTTGACGAAAGCGCCGCGTAACGAGGAATTACTCGTTCGCGCTTGCCGACGACGGTGTAACGTCGCCGACCGTCAGTTCAATTTCGAGAGTCCTCAGCAACAGTTCGCACGGAGCTCATCGATTGTCGATCGTGCTCCCGTTATAACGAACACAGCTTTCAGCTCAACACCAGCAATTGTGAAACTGAATCGAGAATAGCACACGACAATTCGTGTTGACTCTTCAGCACAATAGCTGCGCCTTTTAGTAATTTGGCGGTCTTTCCCCTGAATTAGTACTGGGGCGAAAATCGGTGGGTTCACCTGGTTTTCGCCAACCATTGTTATTCGACGTGGGAGCGTCAGGAGTCCACTCCTTGGATGACCACTGGTCGGCGGAGCACTACGTTAGTTGGCGCGCTATTCTAACTTAAGACCCGCTACTCGTTCTCTACCGGGAATCGCCTTGGTGACGTTTAGAGAAACCAAAGAGCGACCGGAGAGTTTCGATACCGCTGTGTCCAGGCTTCCTTCACGACGCGGCGTGTTGAAGAAGACGGGTTAGAAATAGCGTTGGTCCACTCTTACTCCACGCCAAAGCGTGTTGAGAAAGAAACGGTTAGATCAGCCTCCGTTGTCAGCCACCGGGACTAGTTACTAGTAACCGTGGATCTCCCCGCTCACGGAATCCATACAGGAGATTTACAACCTCCGCCTTGGTTTTCCGTTCGAGGCAATACGACTGTGCGGTCGTTGCACTAAAGATTTCATTGCGTAAATCTAGCCGACCGCCACGATTGTGTTCCTGAAAAAGACGGAACAGATCGGCCAAAACAGTCGACGCGTGGCTTACCGTATTTAAAAGCCACGCACCAGTACACGCATTAGCACACACAGCACGGTTACCGTTGCTGTTTAAGTGTGCGCGTCAAAACATTCCCGAGACAGAACGTTAATACGATTATCGTATTTCAGGTGGTTACACCCGTTCGTTCTTTTTTCTGTTGTTCCAGAGTCATAACCTAGGACAACCAGGCCCGCCGACAGCCAGGCTTCCGAGAAGTTAAATTCTTGAGATCGGCAAAAACACTGTATTATACAGAGCGAAAAAGGGTCTGTAATAAACGACTGTCCTTTTCAGGACAGTCAAAGGGAATCAAAGGCGTATTGGTTTGGAGTTACCTTTACCCACTCTCCCGCGTCCGGACCGGAGGAGGAAGCTTCACTTCCTCCAATATCGGTTATAGTTGGCCGATAATTTAAAACAAATTTCAACAACACCTATGTAATCTCTGTCGGAGTCAGCCGAGTGTGCGATGTGTGTAATCCGCGACGCTTGGCGGTTTCATTGTTTATAATGCAATAATATAACTTTTTTCAGTTTCCGTTTTTTATCAGATAATATTTTTAACATATTAACACGTTGAGTGCTACGTCAGTCCCTAGGGACTGACAGTGAACTTTCCGTTCAGGCGGCGTCAATCCCTGGGGACTGACAGTAGACTTTTCGTTTGGACGGCGTGGATTCTAGGGACTGACAGCGAACTTCTCGTTTGGTCGACATCGATGCATGAGACCAGCATTGTCAAATAGAAGGATGTATAAAGTTATATAATTTGCCAAATATTTGTGCTTTATAGGACTTTATGGTAACTTATCATATTAAAAAGAATGAAATAAACGTTATTCATTTACTACTTGTGCATTTTAATAGCGATTTTTGCACTTTTTGTTTTAACTTTCATAGGGGTAAAAACCGAAGGGTAAAAATAAAAACGAAGTGTAAAAATAAAAAAACGGCCTTTTTATATATAGTGATTTAGTGAAGTTTATTAAAACATTTTAAGCAAAGATGTGGCTGAGATTTGCACATATCACAGTAAGTCACAACTTGTTTCGTGAGTTTCCTCGCTAACTTGCGTCCGAGCGTTTTTCTGCTTGTGCTATAACATTCAGCACAGTATTTCCGAACTTTATGCGCCTTTCCTTCTTTCTTTTGAAATTTGTGAATGCGTCTACTTGTATCGGCCCTAATTGGAGTTTCCTCGTGTGAATGTCGTGTGAGAGCATCTACCAATTGTTTTCGGAATATTGTAATAGACATCTTTCTTCCCGTTACATTTTGGAACATATGTAACGCATTCACAACGGCAGTATTCAAAAGCAGAGTCTTCAGGTTATAATTTCCAGCCCTGGGAGCGATACCTTAGCCAGTGGGCCATACTCACTCCCTCGCAAAGCGAAACGGGGAACATTGGTCGTAATTGTTAGCGTCATGGTGCCGTCGTGCCCGGCCCAGAGTAACCACTGCCCCCTAGAGTCCAACCCTTACCTGGGAACTCCGGCAAGCCGGAGGGGCTTACTCCCAGCCCTAGGTACCATAGTTTAGCCAGCTTGGTCAACTGGCGGTCGGCTAAGCAAGAGACTGCGGTGCGTGGTTTGGTAGATTTCATTCGAGTGTCGAGGGGTCCGAGCTCTCCGTCTCTTCCACGTCTTCGTTTTGTCAGCCACTAAGGATGATCATATGGCACTTGCTGCTACCAACAGCCCCCGCTTATTTTGCTCGGAGCGAAAAAAACGCTCAAAGAGCAAAATTTGCCTAAAGCCAGCGAACTGACTTTAGGCAATGTATCGTCATCGAGAACGGGCCTCGACACTCGGTGTCTCCTGCCTTCGCTCCCCAATTCTATTCGACCCGTGTGCGCGCCAATGTACACTCGGGGCCTGCCTCATTAGTGAATAACAGCCCATACCACGTGTAGGTTGAGGCTCGACTTGACAATCCAGGGTCTAGCACTGTCACCTGATTGCCCATAGGCCAGTATTCAAAAGCAGGTCGAGTACTAGTTTTCTGTACCATTTTAGTGATCTTCTAAGTGGACTGCTGTAAGCACTCATTTGATCAGACAGATCAATCGCCGTTTTTCCCTTATTATAATCAATAACAATTTTTGGTTTACAGCAAACCCCTGTTTTCGTTGTTACGTTTTGCATTGCGTCAGAATGCTTGGTCGAAAGAACTAAAACACCCTGTCAGATTATTGGGATTGGGATAAGGTTTGATACGATGTATTTTAGATAGTATTTTACTTTGGTTAAAGATACATAATCGATACATATAGGAGCACGTGCGTATCACGCGTTGAACGGTAACGAACGAACAGAACTGAGCAGCTTAAGAGCAAAAACAAAAGACTACCTTGCGATCGATACTACATCTATGATATAGGGCGCAACGATTTAAATCAGTTTATCCAACACTCCGTCTATCGATGTGCCCGGAATGCCAAATTAATGTTCGTGAAATTCCTACAGAACTATTTTCTATCATTACATTCATCAATTACATTCAACATTTTAACACATTGTTCATGTTTTATCTTTGACAAAGGTTTTGTCAAGATATCTGCACGCATTCAATTTGATGGTATATGCTTTACTTTAATAATACCCTTCTCTTGTGCTTCTCACGATATGTGATACCTAATGTCAATGTGTTTCGATCTCCCATGAAAAACACAATTTAAACTTAAACTAATTGCGCCTTGGTTGTCACAATATACGGTGGTTGCACCATCAACACAATTGTCAAAACACATGTGTGTCATTAGTCTTTTTAAATATATAACCTCTTTGGTCACTTCGGATAGTGCCACGTACTCAGCTTCCATAGTTGAAGCTGCTGAACAAGATCTCCTATCGTCAATATCACCGGCCCAGTCAGCGTCACAATAGGCTTCCACTCTTTGATCATTTTTACCATATGTAATTCCGTAATCTATCGTATGTTGAATGTATCTTAGAGTTCGTTTTGCCATCTTCCAATGTATTATTCCCGGATTTGAACTATCGCGGTAAATGATAAGTCCGGCCTTGTCGCGTTCGCCAAATAAATTAGTCCACCCACAAGTTCTCTGTACGGCTTAGTTCTCATTTCATCTTCTTCTTCTTTCGTTTGTGGATTCATATCTTTCGTCAATGTAATACCTGTTTGTATCGGAGTAGAGATAGGGTTTGAGTTCTCCATGCCAAATTTGCTCAACAAACTTCTCGCGTACTTTTGCTGCGTTAATCTCATACTTCCGGTCAGTCCTTTCCTTTCTACGTTTATTCCAAGGATATTGTTTAATGGTCCTAAGTCTTTCATCTTGAATTTCTTACTTAGTATCTTCTTCGGTTTGTTTAATTCATTCATATCTTTCGATGCCAAGATAATGTCGTCTACGTAGATAATTATAATTACTTTGTCTTTTCCATCGGAGTTAACATATACGCAAAAATCCGTTTCAGTTCTTTTAAAGCTACTGTCTCGTAAACAATCGTCAATTTTTCTGTACCACTCCCTTCCGGCTTGTTTCAAGCCATACAGCGGTTTATTCAGGAGGCATACTTGATCTCTATTTTTGTAAACAGCGAATATTTCAGGTTGTTCCATATAGATTTCATGCGACAAATTTCCTTGAATATATGCTGTGACAAGAAGTGATCGGATTGTCTCAAGTCTTGCAACTGGGGCAAAGACTTCTTCTTAGTCAATCCCTTTTGTTTGTCGATGACCACCAACAACCAATCTTGCTTTATATCGCTCAACACTTCCATCCTGATTACGCTTTATTTTGTAAACCCATCTGTTTGTCAACACTTTTTTGTTTTTGGGGCGATTTACTATTGACCAGGTCTCGTTTTCCATTAGTGATGTGTATTCCGAATTCATTGCATTCAGTCATAGCTGTCGATCATCACGGGTCATCATTTCATCCAGATTCAATGGCTCTGCCATCGTCACATTACTTTCTTCACTTATTATATTGTGATATAATTTCCTGGGTCTTGGTGTGTTCTGGCACGGTATTTCTTCAATCGGTGCTCCCTCTGTCGAAGTCTTTTCTACTCCTTCTTCTTCGTTGTGCTCAAAGTTGTGTGGAGCGGAATCCCTCGGTGCCTCTGCATACTCTTTTTCTGGATCTTCGGATGTCATATGGAATGGAATTTCGTTACGATCAAGCTGATTTGGTTTCTTTAGCTCTTTATGAAAACGCACGTCACGTCTTTTTATTATAGTCTTCGTACCGGGTAACCACAGTCGATACGCCTTGGATTCCGACGAGTATCCAACCATGACGTAAGATTTTCCTTTCGCGTCAAATTTGCACTTTCTTGGTCCCTTTTCAAGAGCCACAACCTTGCTGCCAAAGATTCTCATGTAGCCGGCATATGGCTTTATACTAGTCCACATCTCGTATGGCGTCATGTTGTTTAAGATTTTCGTTGGACAACGGTTTTTGATAAAGTTGGCCGTATTTACGGCTTCTGCCTAAAGGGTTTTTGGGAGGCCCGAATCCTGTAAGAAACATCTTGCCATTTCCACCAGAGTTCTGTTTACTCTCTCGGCTACTCCATTCTGCTGGGGTATGTACGCTACGCTTAGCTGCCTTTTAATTCCTTCCGAGTCTAAGAATTCGGTGAATTTTTGTGACGTGTACTCTTTTGCATTATCTGTCCGTATTATTTTTATCATACATCCAGTTTCCTTTTCTGCGCGCTGTTTGTAACTTTTGAATGCTTCGAAGATGTCATATCTATTTTTCAGCATTACCACTTCGGTAAACCTAGTCTTATCGTCGATAAACGTGGCGAAATATTTCGCTCCGCCCAACGACGTGGTGCTCATAGGACCGCATATATCTGAATGGATAAGACCTAATTTTTCTTTCGTTCTCGTATCCGACGACTTGTACGGTAGTTGGTGAATTTTTGATTTATCGCATGTTTCACATTTGAAATTGGCTTCTTCTGATTTAAAATTGATACCGACTACCATATCTTGTTTCTTTAAATTCTTTAAATCTTAGAGATTTAAGTGTCCGTACCTACAATGCCATCTTCTTAAGTTGCTTTCGTCACTTTGTTGTACGGCCTGTGCTGTCTCGATATCACTTTCATCAACTATGTACAGGTTTCCTTGTTTTTTTGCAATTAACGCCACTGTACCATCAACGCGTTTCACTAATGCGAAGTCCTTTTTAAAAATTACAGTATAGTCATTTTCAGTTATACGCAAAACCGATAATAAGTTGTTCCTGAAACTCGGCACTAACATTGTATCTTGAAGTTTCACAGTAGTGGTTCCTTTACCACGCGATTTCACATTTATTCTGACGTCACCGGCACCTGCTGAAGTTATACAATGTTCTCCCGCGGTGTACACTTTTGCACGTACTTCATTGTCTATACTTGAAAATTTGCCTCGATCGTTGCACATGTGACTAGTTGAGCCACTGTCCAAACACCAATTTGCTGATTTTTGTGGTTCGGCGTTTAACACGATCGCATGCATGGCATCTTCGGTGCTTTTTCCGGCGAAATTCTCCTTTGATTTGCAGTCGATTGCACGATATCCGATCCTTCCGCATTTGAAACATTTTCCGGTAAATTTTGTCAACGTCGATTTCGTATTATGCCCTCTGGCATCACCACGATAATTTTTGGTTTGCTTTGTTTTTCTTTTTACGAACAGTGCGTCATCGTCACGTTCCGATGTTCTCTGCCTCTGTGGGTCCTGTCTAGCTTCTTGCTCTATCAGTTTCGATTTTAGCACATCGATATTCGGTAGGGTGTCGCGCGATTCGATCGCTATGCAAAAACCCTCTTATTCGGTGGGTAAAGTATTTAGTAACATTACCGACAGCAACTCCGGCGGGATTTTTATACCAGCATCTTCTAATTGTTCCGCCTTTGAAAGAAAACCGTTAAGGTGTTGCGTCATGCTTTCGTTCTGTTCCTTTTTCAACCTATGCAACTGCTTGTACAATGCGGCGTTCCTCACTGGTCCTTTTGATTCGTGAGCTTCTTGCAATTGGATCCATGCTTTGGCCGATGTGTCCGCTCTTTTTATATGCATTAATTGATTTTTCATTATCCCATTATCTTGTGTTTATAAATTGTATACATTTGCATTGGCTGCACCATTCTTACAGTCCAAACGTCAAACGTAACAGTGAAACAAAGTAATCCTCTGTTTATACTCTTTAGTCTAGTGAAGTGTCGATCCTCCGCGTCGCGCGGCCTAGTCTAGCGCTCGGCATCAAGTGCTCACGCGCTGCCGCCTGAGCGGAAAGTATAGCAAGATCGGCGTAGCACTCAACGTGTTAATCAAATTTCGATGAAAACGATACATTTTAGACAAACTTCATACAATTTAAACCACATTGAAAGTTATGAAACAAAATAGTCAGTCTTGAATTTCCTACTTTAAAAAGCTCAAATTTTTTTGAATGCTAACTGGTTGAATCACAGATATATTGCTTTACTCCGTATGCAACACGAATATTTTTCGCAGCAATGGAATATCCACAAATGATCAGATTTAAAGAACAGATTTTAACCTGTATAAATTCAATTATAAAGGCACTATTTGCTGGCCCGTATTCCGGAAGTACCTCTTGCCCGAAAGTTATTAATTACGGATATTATCAATATTTCTTTGCAGTTAATTGTATTTTTGTATATTATACATATGTGTCTGTGTGTGTGCATGCATAAAATAATTTAGGATATAATGTGTAAAAATACCTTTTCTTGCATTATTCTTTAAGAAATTATTTTCCGATGTTAGAAACTTGTTTTTTACCGTTCTGAATTATTTTTGCGGAAAAAAAAGTTTAACGTCGTCTTTTGCCCGATCGAGGATTTGAACTCGGATTTTCGGGGCGTGATGCAGGCGCGCTATCCGTTCCGCCAGTGTCAATTACCAATTCCCAATTACCAATTTGTTTATTAACTGGACTTACAATATTCGTTGGAACATTATGCCTTAAGACTAGCTTATCAGATACCTGCCCGGAGGCCTTACTCTAATAATATGTTATTAATTTTTCAAGGGGTAGGGATGGTGGCGTATCAGTTGTTTATTTGTTCAAGGAAAATTAAAACTTATATAAAAACCTTGTTACGTGAAGATTGTGGCTCTATTGTTATGCTTAATAAGAGAGGAGGAAGAGGGGGGGGGGGGTAGCATGTTAGTGGGGTAGGGAGCCTTATGTTATGTTAGGATTGTTAGTACTTATTATTATACACTATATACAATATGTACAGTATGTTACAAGGTGTACAGTTGGGTTCTTAGTAGCCCTCTTGATGCGTTAAGTTACGATGCTATTGTTGAGTGCTTAGGTGCGGCTACCCCATCTTGCATTAGCGCGGGTGTGTACGTCATGGAGTAGTGAGTTTGGGTGTTCAGGTAGATGGGTGTGGAATTTTTGTGTGATTGTGTCTATGTATTCATGGAGGAGTGGGATGTCGTTGTTCTTGTGAATAGTTGTTATTGGCGTGACTCTGGGGATATTTCCGGATATCCTTATTGCTTTGTTTTGTGTAATTTGCCGTTTGTGCGTGAGTGATGGAGAAGCTGTGTGCCATATAGGGCAGGCATAAGTGAGCGAGGGCCTGATGTATGATTTATAGATTAGTAGCTTTAGTCTCTGGCTGAGTGCTGTGGACCTTAGTAGGTTGTAAAACCGACCTATTTTTCTTAGGGCGCAGTTATTGGCGTATGTTAAGTGGTCTTTCCAGGATAGTCTTGAGTCTATGTGCACCCCTAAGTATTTTACACTTTTTCTTATGGGGATGATTGAGTTCTTAATTTGGATTTCCTTCGGTAATTTAATCTTTCGCGTGATTAGTGTGACCTCGGTTTTACTAGTGTTAATTTGTAATTTCCATTTAGATAGTTTGTCTGTGATGAGGTGTGCTGCGTTCAGGATTCTGTTGGTGGTCTTTGTAATGGAAGTGCTTGACGTGTAGAGTGCTAGATCATCGGCGAATCCTGCTATGTGTATGTGGGGAGGAAGGTTGTTAAAGATGTCGGAGATGTATATGTTGAATAGAGTCGGGGAGAGAACTGACCCCTGTGGGACACCGGCTACTATTTGTTCTGCGATGGAGGTGCTGTTACCTACTTTGACCTGTATTACCCGGTCTGTTAGGTATGAGTAAATTAGCTTGCAAAGTGGTATAGGAATGTTGCCGGATGTCATTTTGTGAATGAGGCCTTCTTTCCAAACTGAATCGAAGGCTTTTTCTGTGTCTAGTAATAAGAGTGCTGTGGTTTTTTTGTGCGGGGATTAGATTGAGTTCGTGTAATGCTTTGTTAAGTCGGTTCAGAATTATTTTTTCCGTGAATTTGGATAGTGTTGGCAGGAGGCTTATGGGTCTGTAGCTGGTTGGATTTGACGGGTCTTTGTTCGGTTTTGGTAGTGGGATAACTTTTGCGCATTTGCAAGCGGTGGGAAAGTATTGGTGATTGAGTATGGCGTTGATGGTGTAGTGAAATCTTACGATGGCCTTTTTCGGCAGATTTTTCAGAACTATATTTGGGACGTTATCGTTGCCCGGAGCTTTATTGTTTTTTAATTGTGTTATTATTTTTAATACCTCGTTAGGAGTAGTGCGTTTTATTTCTGAATCAGGTGTTTGAGTAGGTTGTGTGGAGTCTGAAGGTAGTAGTTTTGCTGTTGATGCTACTATGTGTTGAGTGAAGGCTTTGTTACCCCTTACTGTCGCTTGTTTGTGTATGTCCGCGTAGGTGGCTGCAAGCATGTTGGCTTTATCTGTGCCTGAGTGAGCTGTTGTCTTTGCTTTTATGAGTGTGGCAATGGAGTTGTTACTTTTAGTGTTGAAGTGTTTAGTGATATTCCAGAAGGTGTTGTTTTTTATACTACAGTTTGCTAATTTGTTGTCACAGAGTTCATTTCTCCACCTAATTAGTTCCCTTTGGACCATTTTCGTGAGGTTGTTGTAGACCTTTTTAACGGCTTTGTGTCTGTGAGCTTGCCAGTTTAATCTAATCTGTTTTTTTTCTTTTAAAAGTTGAGTCAGGTGTGGAGGAAGTAGTGGTTTTTGGGGAACAAGTGGCGTGGCGTTAGTTGCTGCAGTTGCGATGATTTCGGTGATTTTTTCTATTTCCTTGTCTACGTCTTTCGTGTTATTTAATGTCGGTTTTGCCGATGTTAATCTGTCATTTATCTCGGATCTAAAGTGCTTCCAGTTAGTTTGACTGTAGCTAGGTTTGACTGTTTTCGAGCGCTGAATGGATGCATTAGGAGTGACAGTGAAGACTACGGGTACGTGGTCTGAGGATCCGGCGTTAATCGTTTTCGCGTTATGTATTATGCGTGCCTTATTGGTTAGTGCGAAGTCTATTACGCTGTGAGTGCGGTTCGGGGTGAGCGGTGTGTATGTTCTGTCTTGTGGCGCGATGATTTTTATGTTTGTTTGGTGGGTGACGAGGTCGTATATTATTGAGCCGCTTTTGTTTTTCTGTGTGCAGTTCCATAGCTGATGTCTGGCGTTGAAATCGCCCGCAATAATTACATCGCCATTTTGGTGGAAGATGCTTTTAATTGTGTTGGTGTTTATTGTGTTTTTAGGTGGATTATATATTGCAACTATTGTTATTTGTTTGTTGAGTGATTTGAGTTTAATGGCTAGAGTTTCTATTTGGTTGGACTCGACTTCGATTGGTGCTAATTCATGTGCTATGTTTTGTTTCACTACTATGGCGACCCCGCCACCTTTCGTGGGTCTGTCCTTGCGATAGATTTTATACCCGGATACTTTTATGTGAATTTTGTTGGACAGGTGTCTTTCGTTGAGCAGTGCTATGTCTATTTTGTGCTGGTTTAGCGTGTGTAGGAGTTCTAGGGTTTGGTTTCTGAGACCGCGGATGTTGTATATCATTAGAGTGAGTTGGTTCATACTTTTTACGGGTGGCTCTGTTCAAAAAGGTGTGCGTAATTCATAAGAATTTTTACCCTGTCCATACCTGAGGTAGCCACCCTGTGGCGGCCCTAGTTTTGCCATCGGCCGCTACGCGCTCCCGCGCCTACCCTCCGGATCTCGCAAGTCCGTATACGGAGCGCGGCGCATATACACCGCTCCGAGGGTATAGTCTTCGCCCACTTGAGCATAGGCGCGTCTAGGGCAGGGTCCGCTCATCAGCCCTACTGATGAGTCTATCGAGCGGACCCGGGACGAAACGCCAGAACATACTTGTTCTACCTTCTTTTATCTATGGTAGTCGACTTCTCCATTTTGTCGGAGCTAATCAGTCGCTACAGCCCTTAAGTCCGTAACCATATTCCGGATGTCTTCAATGAGTTTGAATATGTTGAGTGCCTGCATAAAGGTCTCCTAGTCCGCTCATGAAGTTTGTTGGGTCGAATGGTGATCTGTTGTTCTCGGCGATAGCGGTCCTGGGCGTGGGGACAGGCACCTCCAGCGAGGGTTGCTGTGAAGCGGTAGTGTGTACACGTGGTGTGCTAGTTGCTTCGGCGTACGATAAGCCAGGTATGATTTGCCTGGTTTCGTGTACTCTGGTGATGGGTGCGGGCTTTGGTGTTGCAGCCTGAGTTCTTCTGGCTATGTATTCCAGCCTGGCACTACAGTGCCTGTAGCTGGAGGCATGCTGGAGTCCACAGTTGGCGCATTTGAGCTCGTTTGCGCTTCTGTTGCATTCTTTGCTGTCGTGGTTGCTGCCGCATCTTACGCATCTTGTCTTAAGGTTGCAGTTGCTACTGCCATGGCCGAAGTGTTGGCATCGGTAACATTGGCTTACCGAATTGTTCGATATGAATTTTTCCACCGTGAATTTGTGGAAGTGGATTTTCTTAATTTCGTTTAGGGTGACCGTAGGGTCCGTAACCAGCACGAACACGGGCAATGTCTTTTTATGGCCATCGGAGGTCTTTTTTGTCATCTTGTATACCTCCAGGATGCCAGATGCTTTGGTTGCGAAGTCCTCCTTGACTTCATCGGCGGTGAAAGTTGACGGCAATCCGTGGATCCCAAATTTCCTTCTCCTTTCGTTTTTAAAGCTGAATGTATGGTATTCAGTGTCTTGAGTTTTTAGCATGTTTGTTATGCTTTTCTGATCCTCTCTTGATTTAGTGTGGATCTGCGTGGTTCTGCCTGTATATTTAATGTGGAATCTGTTTGTGATGTTTTGTATAACTTCGATGAATTTTTTGGAATTTGAAGGAGTTCTGTTCAGCACTATCGGCGGGATTCTTTTTTTGTGTTTGCCTCCGCTTGCTGCGCTGGTGCGTTTCTTAATAATTCGAACGAATTATATGTTGGGATGCTCGGTACCTCTTCCATCGCAGTTGTTTCCGGTTCGGCCATTGCTACTGGAGGTTTGGGTGGCGGAGTGATTTTTTTGCGGGTGATCGGATTTTTGCCATTTGTGTTGTTGACCATGTTCTTGACCTCCGAGGGTGGTATAATGTGGATTTTTATGTTGGAGTTTGCTTTTTGGTTTTTCATAACCTTTGCTGGTTGCAGGGGTGGCCCCTCATCTCCTAAGGCTCTTTTAGCTGATGTTGACGGCACCGGGTCTTGGTGTTTATTTTATATATATATATATATAAAAACCTGCTAGTATACCAAAACCCCAGCAAAGCAAAAAAAATAAAATTTATTTGCCGTGAAAATATATATATATATTAGTTTATTTGACTAGTCTGGAACTAGCTGTAAATTTTCACGGCAGGAAATCACTAACACTGCACAGTTTGTTGACTCGATCCTTGCTTTGCTGGGGTTTTGGTATACTAGCCGCTATGAGCCACGGGTCCTTACCCTGCGGCGGTCGGCGAGCTAATGATTACGCTACGGTCACCTTGTATGTTCCGCCAGTGTCACATTGTATAGTGAAAGGTGCATAAACATATGTAAGCCACGTTTAATTTTAAACCCTTTTGCCTGGGGGCAATGGAATTAGTTCCGATTGTACTACGTTTCCCCAAAGTCTCGTTGAAAAATCTCGGGGACGCCTGACAAAGTCTCCTCGTAAGCCTGGTTCATGACATTTTGGATACGTCAAAATCGACCAGCACTTACTCCTGAAGCCATCTATTGACAAACAGCGGGAACTTAGTTGCGCACCTAATACAATTTCTCGGCATCTTACAGGTAGCTTTTTAATTTCATTGCTGTAGAAGGACTCTGGTTTTTATGCAAAAAAACTTGAAAGTTCATTTTGTACATCCTGTTTAGAATTTAACTTTTTCCCTAGTAAAAAGTTTTGTAAGGCACGAAATAAGTGAAAATCACTTGGGGCAATATCCGGGGAGTAAGCAGGATGCGGCAAAAGCTCCCAATTAAATTCACTAATTTTTTGCAGTATGCGGTCAAACGTTATCGTGATGAAACAACAATTTCTTGATATTCACCAATCGCGGGCGTTTTTTAATCAATTCTACGTTTGAACGACAAAGTTGTTCACTGTAAACATCTGCATTAATGGTTTGATTTGGTTCTAACAGTTCATAATAAATCACACCATACATATCCCACCAAACACTTAAAAGTATCTTTTTAGGATGTAAAGACACCTTTGCTGTTGGAATTGGCTGCTTATCTTTATCTGTCCACTGTCTTTTTCTTCTGACGTTATGATAAATAATCCATTTTTCGTCACCTGTTACCAAACGGTCTAAAAATGGCTCTCTTTCGAAGCGCGATAAAAGGGAAGTGGAGATGTTTATTCACTGCTGGAAATTGGCTTCAGATAGCTCATGCGGTACCCACTTTCCAGGCTTGGATACGAGGCACGTCCAGAAAGTAAGTGTACAAGGTTTTTGTAAGTTTCAACAAATTTATTAAAAAAAAACTTGTAGATTGTTACATCAGTACATACGTGAACTATTTTTCCACGTAGTCGCCATCCCTCTCGATGCACGTAGTGAGACGAGGGATTAATTTTTGTATGCCTTGGTCGAAGAAATCTGCCGCCACCTCCTTTGCCCACTTGTTCAGCTCCCCCTTCACTTCGTCGTCAGTTGAAAATTTTGCCCCACCCATGTGTATCTTCAGGGAGGTGAACAGTTGATAATCTGAAGGCGTCAAGTCAGGGGAATATTCGGGGTGGTTCAAAATATCCCATCTGAACCACTTCAAAAGTTGCTTTGTTGCGTTGGCCGCGTGGGGTCTGGCATTGTCGTGCAGAAGGCAGACTCCCTTCTGCAGCAGGCCCCTCCTCTTGGTCTGAATTGCTCTTCTCAATTTTTTTAAGGTCTGATAATACCTAAAAGCATTGAGCGTTTCACCCTGAGGTAAAAATTCGATCAAAATGATCCCTTTGTGGTCCCAAAACACGGATGCCATGATTTTTTTGGCCGAAATCGTGATTTTGAATTTTTTGCCTGAGGGTGATGAGGTGTGACGCCATTGGGAGGATTGTCTTTTGATTTCAGGGGTATAGTGGGCAACCCAAGTTTCGTCCCCGGTAACAATAGAGTGCAGAAAATCATCACCTTCAAGTTCATACCGCTCCAAAAACTCTTTGCATGTTGCCACTCGATTCAATTTGTGCTGTTCTGTCAGCTGTTTTGGGATCCACCTTGCACACAGTTTATGAAATGCAAGTGTTTCCGTGATTGTTCCGTGCAGCAGAGATCTGGAGATTTGTGGAATCATCACCGAAAGTTCATCCAAAGTCAATCTGCGGTCGCCACGAACAGCTTCCTTAATGTTTTCAACAAGCGAATCAGTCAAAATCGACGGTCTTCCACTCCTTTGCTCGTCGTGCACATCACTGCGACCGTTTTTAAATTCACGACACCATTTAAAAACACTCGTACGATTCATAACTCATTCGCCATAAACCGATTTGATCTCGTTAAAAACTTCAGACGGAGATTTTCTTTTCACAACGAGATAACAGATAAAGCTGCGAATCTCGCACTTGGCGGCAGATTTTATCGACATCGTTCACGGGAAATGTTTTGTGACCACTATTTTGGTCGTACTCCCGCGTTCTTGGGCTCGTTGGAAACAAAAGGAGCTCAGCTACACGACAGTGTTATGAAACATGGCAAAACAATATTTCCTCTGCCGTGAGGACCCTAGTACACTTACTTTCTGGACGTGCCTCGTACTTTCCCAATCTGCTTTAAATGTCGAAAGACTGTTCCATGAGATGGAACTTCCATCCTTTCTGCGATCTGATCCACTGTTAATTGTGGCTCTGATTCCAAAAGATTTTTAAGAACGTCGTTATCAAAATTAACAGGACGTCCTGAACGGGGTTCATCATAAATGCTGCTTCCTCCAACTTTAAATTTTTTAAACCATTTCTGGGCAGTCCTTACACTGATACTATGTTCACCATGTACACTATTAATTTTTATCGCTGCAGATCTGGCAGATTCGCCACACGAAAATAAAATATATAACACAGCACGTTTGTATTTATTAGCGATATTCATTTTCTATGGGTACTAATATGCGTCCGATGTTTACGAAAATTTGTGACAGACTGACTAATACATTAGTCAAGCGACGACAAGTTTCGACAGGTTCGAAATCTTATTGATCTAGTAGTGAGTCATAGCGAATCCCATGCATGCGCACGATTAATGCGCACGACGTTATGGACTGCCCTGATACATGATCGACGGACGATTCTATTGTATATGCGCGGGACTGGAATGTAGCCATTCTAGTGCCTTCCCTTTCAGCCTCATACCAATCAAAACCTTGGTACGATCTTCTGTCAATCCATAGCTCCTTTTCAGCAATATTAACTGTCACTAAGGATCTCTAATTTTCTTTCAAGGGAAACGTGATACTGTTTAGTGTACTATACACAAGCGTATCTTATAATTGTGAAAGATAGACGTACACGAGCCGCTTCATAATACGTCTCCGCAGCTGTAAACAGAATTGGGCGGTATATAAGGTAATAACTGCTTGATGTCTTTATATTTTTCATAAGTAATAGGCCTGGCATTTTGGTACAAAGGCGCCAGGGCGATTTTTTCAAATTTTAGCGGTCTTCCAGGACGTGTAGGTAATAAATTTATAGTTTTAAATTCTTTGTCCTTCATCGATGTTTTATATAAAATAGTGTATGGTGCACTTTTGAGAAACCTCATCCAACATATTTGCAACCAATTTACCTGTTCTCCATTAGTGTTTTTTCTTATCTGTTTTTTTATCGGATTTTGAAGATTTTTTATTGAAACGAAATTCTCTCGTTTCATTTCATGTAAAATGAATTTATCATGTTTTCTACATTGTGTTATTGCATCATAATAATCCTGTGGTGTGTACAGAAAATTCTTTTTTTGCAATGCCATTTCTATGATGCCAAAATCTGCATCGTTTGGAAGGTATGAATGCCCCGAGAGTAAAAATTTGTGATCAATTATGTCAATGTTATTTTCCAACGACTGGACAACCTTCAACCACATCAATGCCATTTGTAAATTTCGATTTTGCCCAGTACACATGTCACTTTAGGCAATAACATGGCATTGGGTCGTTACATTTTCTAAATGCCTCAAACAGCAAGAAGCTACTTCTTGCGATCCCCTGGAAGCAATAGTTTCGTCCCACACATACATATTAACTTCATTGTCGTGGAAATTGTAAAAAGCCTCGTTTAAAACATACATATTTCGCTTATAATATACGATTGACACAGATAATTTGGGGTAAGGTAAGGCTTTTTGTAAGTCAAAAGAGAAGGCAAAGTATTTATCAGGATTTTTTGATGCCAGAATTTTATCTTCTTGTAATGCTTTTCTTGCTAATTCAGCATCTTGCAAGTGAACATCATGTCTTTGTACAAGAATCGTTTTTTCTTCGTCATCAGTTGTTGTCTTAATTTTCATGTTTAAGAAATCGCATTTCGCACAGGTATCTTTACGTGGCAAATGGAAGTGTAACTTGAAATCTCGTTTAAGGATTTTCCTGTATGTCCATTCATTAACTGAACTCAAGTTATTTTCCTTGCATTTTTCTAAGTATAAATTATACATTTTACTTATGTTTAATTCAGGATTTAAAAACATCCGTTCTGGATTTTGGGATCGAGTATAGTGACTTTCAAATGCCGGAAAGCTTTTTATGTGTTCTATCACTGTATTCGTCACTAGCTTACCAGTTCTTCTGCAAGAGCCATCCATTTTTCCACGCACGTCTTTCGGAATATTCTCATGCGCTTTTAGGATACGATCAATTCGTCCAGTAGATATTTTGAAAGTATCAATGAAAAACTTCTTACATACTTAAATGTTTCCGCCAGAAGTGACCAGGTAAAATTTATAAGCATATGCCCTCATAGTGCCCGAATTATTTCTAGGCCTTCTTCTATTGACAGTTTCACGTTGAACATTACAATAGAGAAATACATTTTGCTTATTAAAATCACCTATATTCCAGAACTTATCAAACATTTCTATACGTTGTGTTTCATTAATAAGTTCTATACATTTCTTCGAGCTATTACAATTTTTGGATTCAAATTTTTTTGCTGGAATGAATTTTCCTCTGTTTGTATAGTACTTTTGTCCAGTATTTCGCTTAATTTTGTTTATTTGTTGCATATATTTTCCTTTATTTTGTTCTGCAGAATCTAAGTTCTCAGTAACAATATCCTCATCTGATGAAGATTCTACCTCTATTATTCTTCTTCTCTTTTTACGATTCGTTAGTTTGTTGTTCGTAGCGGAATTATCTTCGTCCTCTGAATCTAAGATTATTCTTCTGTTTATATTCATGGGCTTTATTTCTGTGTGAATTTATTTAAAATTAAATAAAATAAATATTTTCAATTGTCATAAAATAATATTGATTGTTTGTTCTTACCTATATCACTATCTGATGTTAATATGAAGTTATCCATTTTAGGAAAAAAATATAATAAGTAACCTAAACTAGTAACTCTTGACACGTAATATGACACGTAATATAAAACAAATGTAAAATAACAGGCTACTGATCGGCAACCATCTGCTAAGCCACCTACGAGGGGTGATCAAAAAGTTCCAGGACTGAATTTTTAAAAATGTATTAACAAAAATTAGAAGTTATTGGACATTGTCCCCTTCAAAGTACTCCCCTTGGGAAGCTATACATTTTTCCCACCGCCGTTTCCATTGCTGCAAGGACCCTGAGAACTTATCTTCTGAAATGCTGTTCAGCTCCTCCAGCGATTTTTCTTTGATTTAATAAATTTTGAAAAATTCAGTCCTGGAACTTTTTGATCACCCCTCGTACCTCTGTCAATTGGACTTACACTACTTTCATAATCGATGATTAAGCAATTTCATTTACCGACCAATTTTAAATTGTACAAAACATGGGAATATTTTAAGAAATTAAACACGGACTAGTTATACATAAAAAATTTACATTAAATTAAGCAGGTATTACGTGATATCTCATTTTTTCAAAAATGGACTTACACCACTTTCAAAATAAACGGTCCATATCTCTGGCAACTCATTAATAGTACTGGATTTTGCGTCAGGTTTGATAGTAATGAGGCGGTGCGTAAATTCATAAATCTTTATTTAATTACAATCACTCTGGTTCTATTTTATTACAATCACTCTGCGTACCGATAAACTTATTCTGCATGCTCAGACGGGGCGTGGATCACTACTCATCGCCGTGAGCGCGTAAAACAAAAAACTGCTCCCCAAAACAAAAGCTTCCCCCCGAACGACGATTCTCCCCTCTCGGACGCACCGAACGAACGTCCAAGGAACGCTTGTGCCCGCTCGCGTCGGTGTGCTACAGTAATTTCTCCATTTTTAATGTTTAGCTCGACGTGTTCAAGAAAGTCATTTCCTAATATTAATTTTTGGCTAGTAAGAGCGCTAGGAACGACGCGTATCAAAATTATAAATTTATTATCGACTATTTTCAATTCTGCATAAAATTCGCCTAACGTGGTATTTTCTGCACCTACTCCACTGAATTTTATTTTTCTGGCTCTTAACTGGGGAGAACCCATTTCAAAATATTGATCCGCGCTCATTAAACTTAAATCGCTTCACATATCAATTAGTGCTCCAGCGGTATGGCCATTGATTTCTACATCCTTTACGCATTTGTTTCTTGTTACCTGTGATACAACGCAGTTTCCTTTGGTGGCGCACGCTTGTTGGGGCATATGACCGCAATATGACCCCGCTCGTTGCGGTTAAAACATCTTGCTCCACTCTTCTTGTTAGGCAGTAACTACTCATGTGGTTCAGGGATCCGCAATTATAGCAGAAACGTCTCACGCCGCGAGGTTCCTGCTGCATTCTTCCGCTCCATTCCATCCTTGTCCTGCTGGACCCCTCGGTTTTCTGCCTGGTATATCTTGCGGTGTGGATCTGGCTTTCTTCCGGCATTGTTATCTTTTGAAAGGCTTTAAAAAGTGTGTCTGTTGAGGGGAAGTTTTGTAGTCCGGCCTGATTCTTTAAACTTGCATCCGGAATGCCATCAATAATGCAATCTACCATTTCGTCCTCATCGATTAAAATTCTATTGCCCATTATTATTTTCGCGTGTACTTATTGATGAAAGGTTTCATCTTTCCTCCATAATCTTGCCTCGAATTGTCTTCGCAATGTGCGCTTATTTTGAGGATGATGGAACATACATTTGAGCTTCGCCAATAAATCTTCCGAGGACATTTCGATGTGCTCTCCTGTGGACTGCAACCATTCAATGATTTTCCTTTTCAATCTCATGACAATGTTTCCAGTTGTGATGCGCCCCCACTCCTTTAATTTTTCTTTCATCTCCAGCACGGTGATACCATTTGCACTGAACTGCACTGTAGCCATTGCACTGTTATTTTTATTAGCACTTATGACACACACTGAACTCTTTTTTCTTCACACAGTTTTTTCAATTATATGACAATGTACCCTGGCTGGATGAACCCCCAATTTTGTAGGATATTAGTTATGTGTGGGGTAACAGTTTGATTTATTAATTTATTTTAAGGTGAAGATATGAAAGATATATTTATAGCGGAAAATAATATACTTAACCCTCTATGGGCCGAATTTTTGTTTTAAATCTAAAAAAATTGGGGGAACGAAAAATCAGCAATTATAAACCTATATATGCAAATGAAAAAAAAAATTTCCGTTTAAACAATTTTATTGCAGTATATTCAATATGTGACTTTCAGGTCACAACGGCCTATAATATTCGCACTTCTGTGTTTCAAAACTTAAGCGTGGAATTCCACAAAACAGTTTGCACTTGGCGTTTAACATAAATGAACATTACATTTGGAACATTTAATTTTAGGAACTCCTTTACATCCGGGCTTTTTGCAACGTCCTCTGTTATTCGAAAAAATTGGCCAATGTGCCACTTCATCTTTTCGCACGTCTTCTACAGGTAGCGTTGTATTTGGTCTCTTTTTTCTTTTATTTTGCAATTGTTTATATACCTCATTTGGAGTAGGACGCCCCCTTTTCTTCTGGGTTCCTTTGTGTTCCTGACATAAACAAGAAGCTACGTCAGTTTTAAATTTCAATAAACTATACTGACGGCCGGGGATTACAGAATGCGATGAGCAATCTCGCTTATATAAGAGCCAAGCATTGACCACCGTCAAATCTAAGAGGTGAAACATAATGCGGTGGTACCACTTCTTTGATCGAATTTTTATTCGATATAATGCTATCAACGAATCAACCAAATCTACTCCACCCATGTGTTTGTTATATGTTTTCACTATATTTGGTCGTTGTACATCGATCATTCTATTTATTTTTTTGTCCCACCTTTTCACTATGTCTACTTGTTCAACTTCGCAAAACGTGCTCATCAAATGAACGGCCTTATTGTCGTACCACTTTACCGCATTTATGGTGACCCTGTCAATAGACGTAGAAAGTATCTCATAACTTCCTCGGTCCTTAGTTTTCATGACTTTATCGGACGAAAACTCACAGTTTTTTGGTTTGACCGCACAGTTGCAACACTCTGAATTCCTAATTTTTCTAATTCAGTTACTAAAGGCAACGTTGAAAACCAATTGTCGAAACAAATTTTGTAAAACAATTGTTTGGGTATAATTTTTGCTAAACGTAATACCACATTACCACTACTTCCGACATTAGGTAATTCAGGATCATGTATCACTTTGCCGGTGTAAATTTCAAAATTATAAATGAGTCCTGATGAGTCGCACAGTAAAAAAGCTTTGTAGCCCCATTTTTTAGGTTTTTTGGGCATATAGTTTTTTAGCCTATGTCTTCCTTTGAACGGTATAATCTGCTCGTCAACACATACGTGTTCAGACATCGGAATGCGATTAAAATTTTTCACCAATTTATCCAGAATGGGTCTTATTTTTTTGTAAACTATCGGTCACTTCTGCATTGTTTGTTGCATTGGCCTGTACATTTCTACTAAAATGTATTTTTGATTTTATTTCTCTCCATCTCGTACGACTCATAGTATCGGCAACAGCAGACACTCTTGTCTTTGAATTCCAATACATTTCAGTTCTCGGTAATCCGTAAACGGACATAAAAAAACAGCAGCCAAAGAATTGTACGATTTCATTCACTGAAACAGCAATGGGTTTTGAAGGATCACATTGCAGTGCATACATGTTGGTATAATCAACTATATTGCTTATAATTTCCTTGTCAAATATTAGGTGCCCAACTAAGTTCCTGCGGTTTTTGCCGCGCGGACCACTTTATTGCTCCTAGAGCCAATGTTTTTATTGCTTTACCTGATTTACCTTTGGGAGGTGTTAGAGGAAGTCAAAATGAGTCAGTATGTTGAAAAAAATCGTAGTGTACACTTCATTTTCGTCTATAATATTGCTTCCAAAATGACCGTGTCTAACGCCGTAATTCGCGCATATTTGCTTTATGAGTTCAAACTTGGAGCCAAGGCTGCGCAAGCGGGCAGAAAAATTTGTGTGGCCTTTGGGGACAGTGTATTAAGTAATCGCACTGCGCAAAAGTAGTTTCAAAAGTTTAAAAGTGGTAATGAAAGCCTCGAAGATGAGCAACGCGACGGACGGCCGATTCTTATGAATAATCAAGTTTTGCAAGTGGATATTGAGACAGATCCCAAAATGTCTTGCAAAATGCTTGCAGTCAAGCATGGTATGTCTGAAGAAACGATTAGGAAACATCTACACACTGTAGGTAAAGTGTATCGTGTACGAAGGTGGGTACCGCACGAACTTACCGAGAGCCAGAGGCGCCAAAGGGTAGCGGCTTGCGTTTCCCTACTCTCACGGTTCCAAAACGATCCGTTTTTGAAGCTTATTCTTACTTGTGATGAAAAATGGGATGAAATGGGTCACATACACAAATAAGAAGCGACCTTGCTACTGGTTAACACCTGGGGAACCTGTTCCATCCACTGCAAAACCGGCCCTTCACCAACAGAAGATTTTGTTAGGTTTATGGTGGACAACAGCCGGAATTGTTAATTTCGAATTTTTACAAAAAGGCCAAATGATCACCGCGGACCTGTACTCTGCTCAGCTTCAAAAAGTACAGGATGAATTGAAGAAAAAACAACCGGGACTTTTAAATCGGAGAGGTGTACTCTTGCTGCAGGACAACGCTAGATCACACGTTGCAAATATGACCCGAGGAACAATTTGCAATCTCGGATGGGAAACTTTAATTCATCCTCCATATTCACCGGACCTTTCCCCAACAGATTACCCCCTTGTTTTACCATTACAAAATTATATAACAAATAGGAACGTCATAAACGGAGTGGAAGTAAAGAGGACAGTGTCTGAGTTTTTTAATAATAAAAGCGTAGATTTTTATAAAAATGGGATTTTGAAACTTGTGTCACGTTGGGAAAGGGTCATAGAATCTGGAGGAGATTATTTACCAGATTAAAAGTTACTCATTCGGTACCAAATTTCGTCGTGTTTTTGGACAAAGAAAAGCGCACGAACTTAGTTGGGCACCTAATAGTTGTCGAAAATAGGTCATAGGAGAATTGGGTGCTTCAGGGACGTTAGGGCAATCTCCTTTCCAAGGGCGATAACAACTATTATTATTCGTCTGGGATAGTGGTTGCCAAACTATTTTTGGTGGTCCTGCATCTTCCTCATCTGACGAGGATTGAGTACTAAATTCTTCATCACTATAAATAACATTTATTCGTCGTCGGGGAAATACTATTACATCCTCATCGGACTCGGAATCTAATAAGGAATCAGCGGATCTATTACCCCTAATGCGTCTAATTGTAATTCCTCTGTTATTTCTATGTGATTTTGTATTCATATTTTGGGTATATAATGTATAAATCTGAAAACAGGAGAAAGCACAAGCTTTAATCTAAATGTACCGAAATCTATCATAATAGCCCACTGTGACCTCAAAGTTACAAAACTGTATCATAAAAAAACAGTAACAAATTGAAAATTGAAATGCAAACAAATAGGTTGTTATTGATATACGAACCCAGAGCTATTATGTGCACTATTTTTAGTTTCGTAATCACTGACAGAAGCACAAATAATATCAATTCGATCAAATGGTTTCGCTTACATTTACTGCGGACAGTTTGTACTGCATTTACTTTGTTATTTCAGGTTGATGAGCCTAGCAACGGTCATAAATATTATATTGGTTGTCTTGACAACGTTATAGAATTAAGATTTATGCGCCATCTCATGAAAAAAGTTATAATTATTTGGTAAAATCTCGATAAATTAAAATGTGACCTGAAAGTTACACGGGCCCATAGAGGGTTAAGTCTATTTCACTAAACGCTTAAAACTCTTAACACTTAGCCGACCGCACGCGCCGCAGCTAACTGTACGGTTTCCACCGCGCTCCGGGAAGCTAAACTACGCTGTCCACCGCGCATTTTTCTGAAGTAACACGGACTGAAATTCACTATTTGAAATGAAAAAAGTCCGAAAATTATTTATGTGATCAATTATATCTTACGGTAACAATTTCGTTTAACGATTTCACATATTGTTTATACAAAATATGAAATTAAAAGTTTATAACAATTATTTTTTGTAGGTTGTTCAAAAAGTATAGGTAATAAAGTCGGAAAATTAAGAACATTAAAGATGACTAAGGATAAATAACATGACCCAAACATGAAATAAAAAAATAGTAATGTATTTTAATATTGTTTAAATAAGTGACATCTAATTGTTTCACTCGGTCACGAGCCTCATAGGTCATTTCTTTTTCTTGAGTCTAACGCGTTAATATGACCGCTGTGATTCGAAAAAGAAATAGAAAAACTATCGAGGCCCAATAATAGGCATATTTTTGTTTTTGAACATGACCGTTGGAAACCAGAGACCGAAACGGCTAACCGTTACATATTGTAATGGGGAGACGTTCGAATTTGCAAATAGCAACGGAGATGAGAGAGAGTGAGAAAGAACATATAGTTTGACGAAAGCGCCGCGTAACGAGTAATTATTCGTTCGCGCTTGGCGACGACGGTGTAACGTCGCCGACAGATAGTTGCTTTTAGATAGACCTCCGAGACAGTTGATTCCGGAGAATCGTCAGCAGATAGTTGCTACTAGAGAGTCCTCAGTAGCAATTAGCCAGGAGCGCATCGACTTTCGATCGTGCTTCGGTTAATACTGCTTTTAGCTTCAAACTTGTTAGCATATTGTGGAACTGTATAGAGACTAACACACGAAAATTCGTGTTGACTCTTCAGCACAAATAGCTACGCCTTTTGTAATTTAGCGGTTTTAATCCTAAATTAGTACTGAGGCGAAGATCGGTGGGTTTCACCTGGTTTTCGCCACCTATTGTTATTCGACATGGGAGCGTAAGGGGTCCACTCCTTGGATGACCACTGGTCGGCGGAGCACTACGTTCGTTGGCGCGCTGTTATTAACTTAAGACCCGCTACTCGTTCTCGACCGGGAACCGCCTTGGTGACGAATAAAAGCACTCAAGCGCGGCCGGAGAGTTTCGATATTGCTGTGTCGAGGCTTCCTTCACGACGCGGCGTGTTAAGGAAGACGGGTTATAACTAGCGTTGGTCCACTCTTACTCCACGTCAAGGCGTGTTGAGAAAGAAACGGTTAGTTCAGCCTCCGTTGTCAGCCACCGGGACTAGTCTCTAGTAACCGTGGAACTCCCCGCTCACGGAATCCATACAGGAGACTTACAGCCTCCGCCTTGGTTTTCCGTTCGAGGCAATACGACTGTGCGGTCGTCGCAATAAAAATTTCATTGCGTTAAATCTAGCCGACCGCCACGATTGTGTTTCTGCAAAAACGAAACAGATCGGCAAAACGAGTCGACGCGTGGCTTACCGTTTTTAGAAGTCACGCACCAGTACACGTTAAGCACACACCGCACGGTTACCGTCGCTGGTTCAGTGTGCGCGTCATAACATTCCCGAGACAGAACATATGTACGATTATCGTATTTGAGGTGATTACACCCGTGTGTTCTTATTCTCTTGTTCCAGAAACTAGAATCTAGGACAACAAGGCCCGCCGAAATCCAGGCGAAATACTTTTGTAATATACAAAGTTTAAACGGTCTTTAAATAAACGGCTGTCCTTTTCAGGACAGTCACTGGGAAAAAAAGGCATATTCGTTTGGTTTATTTCTTGACCCACTCTCCCTCGTCCGAGGCCGGAAGAGGAAGCTTTACTTCCTCCAATATCGGTTAGAGTTGGCCGATAGAATTTAAATATTCAAAGCAAATTTCAACAAATATTGTTTTAAAGTGTGGTATCGTTCAAAACATGTCTGTTTATGCAATGGCATATTACAATATTCGCAAATATATCGCGTATAACCAGATTTTTTATTTGCAGAGCATACTCTGCATCTTCGGTGAGGATATGATTTTTTTCCATTCGCCACAGTTGGTACAAATTTGTGTTTTTTAAAATCTTGAGATAGTCTTGGTGGATACCTGGTGGATCATGTTTCGGTGCTCGTCTTGTTGTTTCTACCATGTTCGACGGTCCTGCCTCTTCGGTGTCTAAATCTTGAATTTCCTGTGTTTCCACCAATGTTATTGCAACTTTAAGCAAAATTTTTGTATATGTCCTTCTATTATTATTTATTTTTTTTTTGACTAGAAATGAATTAAAAAGAGCAGCATTTAAAAAATAAAGCACTGCTTTTTTTGTCCATTTGGTGCTTTTCCGGAGAATATTATAATATGACATATATTGGTCTGCACGATCAACTCCTTTCATATATTTGTTGTATACCACAACAGATTTGGGTTTTGATCTCAGCCCTGACCAATGTGAAACGTTTACCATTTCTGCCGACTGAATAGTTGAAATGGTTCTGACTATTCGGTTTCTCTTTGCTTGCCAGGTTTGTAAAAGAACTTGTCCTTTTCTTGCAAATTTTGTTTCGTGTTCTTTCAATGTAATGTTTTTTAAATTCTGCGGAAATCCTCTGTTTGACCTAATTGTTCCGCAAACTCTTGTATTCTTCTGGAGGAGCAATTCGGCTGTGTGTACGCTATTGTAGTAATTGTCCATGTAAATATGATGGTAAAATCCCACATAAGGACCTAGAATCGATAAAACTGTATCTTGTAGCGTTGCTTCTGCGCCTGAATACACTTTAAAATTACAAATGTATCCTGATGCGGATTCGCAGAGCATCCGCACCAGAATTCCATATTTTACTAATTTTGCGGGATTATACGTGCGGAAAGATAATCTGCCTCGCCAAGGTATTATGCCTTCATCCAATGACAATTCCTGGTTTGGTGTACAGTAAACCTGTTTGTGTGCGGTGGATAGGGACCGCATAAAAGAAATCGTACAAATAACTATTCGGAAATTTTATAAATTCTTACATATAATAAACAACTTTGTACGATATACTACCTAAAAATTTTTTATGCGGTGGATAGGGACCGAATAAAAAAAGTCTGACTTAGAAAATACATCAATGATTTATGAAATAGATGAGAGAATGCTTTCAATTAAATTAAATAATCAAATTAGACCTAAAGAAATAGTAAAAATATTTAATTCTTCATTTTACATATACATGGAGAAGTTTTCAAATTATACATTAAATAGTTTGCTGCTACTCGTCGTAATCCAAAACGCGCATCTTCTTGTGATGAATTGGTTGAAAATCGCTTTCGTCGCTTGAAGATAGGATTTCAATTGATTTGTTTTTTGGTACCATAAAGTCAGTGATCAGTTTTTCTGACGACGGTCGACCGGTCAATTGCTTGTAAACGCCACGATAGTGAGACATGCATGATCTCAGCTCTTTTTGGAATTTTAAGCGTCTTTCCGCATTGGTGTCTATTTTAAGAAAATGCGTTTCCAATTTTTTAGGAATCTGGATCCCTGCATATATTTTATCTGGTGTAATAGACTATAGACTATATGTAATAAACTATTGATAATGCCACTATCATCGACAGTTTGGTCCTCAATCATCTCGTCCAGGTCATTTTCGCCGAAAGTATCCAAGCCTTCTCCGCCGATGTTATGTGCGAGCGTTTCGGTAACGTTTCGATTAATTACACATTCAGGCCAGATCGCTTTCCAGCACGAATTTAATGTGTGTTGTTTGATTTGTCCAATTGCTGCAATGATATGGTTTATGCAGTCTAAAATTGAGAATTTTTTCCAAACTTCAGTCAGACTTAATTTATCGTTCTCTAGCTTTTTAAAAATGTAGCTGAAAGTTAATTTGATATAATATTTCTTAAAATTTGCGATTATGCCCTGATCCAGTGGTTGTATAAGGCTAGTAGTATTTGGTGGTAAAAACACTATTTGTACATTAGGATGTTCTATAGAGGGATGACCGGGTGCATTATCTACAATTAGCAACACTTTAAACGGAAGACCCATCTCTTCCATGTATTTTTCAACTTCTGGTACAAAAGAATCGTTGAACCATGTTGCAAATACAGCTGATGTGACCCATGCTTTTTTATTGGCCATGAAGTGTACTGGATATTCAGATAAATTTACGCCTTTTAGCGCACGTGGGTGTAAAGCTTTATTTATAATAAGTGGTGTTAACATCTTTGCACCAGAGGCATTACTGCAAAGAAGAAGTGTGATTCAATCCTTTGCCGCTTTAACACCACTTGCAGTTTTCTCCGATTTGGGAATGAATGTTCGGCTGGGCATCTTTTTCCAGAATAACCCAGTCTCATCTGCATTAAATACTTGATCTGGCCAATATCCACCATCATCAATGATTTCCGCTAATACTTTGCGATAATTCATAGCAGCTGTTTCATCGGCGGACGCTGCCTCGCCTTGTATCTTCACATTCTTCACTCTGCCATTGCTCGCAGAAAATTTCACGTTCCGTAAACAGGATGACGAACTTGGTTCTAAATCCTTCAGTTGGTTGAAATACTGTCTAGCTTTTTCTTGAATTAATTCTTTGTGAACGGGGATTCGTTTTTTAGTTAAATCTTTAACCCACAACACGAGAGCCTTTTCCGTCTTCTCTATTACAATATTTCTAGAATACGATGCTCTTTTACTACTGTCGTTTGTTGAACTAGTTTGTTGAGATTCATATATTTTACTCGCACGTTTGTGTATAGCTCTGATCGTGGATTCACCTAATTTAAATTCATTAGCAACAGCTGTGGATCCTTCACCATCTGCTAGTCTATTTAATATTAGAATTTTTGTTTCTAATGGAATTGTCTGTCTTTTTACTTTCTTTTGGCTATAATTGTTCATTTTAAGGGAGTACTTATGTCTAAAAATAAAATAAAAATCATAAAAACTACATATAAATAGAAACAAAAGTAACTAATTTATTTACCTTTAATCTCACTATAAAATGCATCCTTAATCACGTGAATCGTGGATAAAACTCTGAATACGAAAGCGTATACTGTTCGCGCGTCGAGCGAAAATATGTGCGTAACTGAATCTGCCTTGTCATTTAAAATAAATGAACAGGGCATCGCGAGGTGCAGATACATCGTTGTCAAGGAGACCACGTAATCAGAGTTCGTCCACAACATGTATATGTACATTCATAGGAAACATTAAACTGGTGCTAACGCCGCTAAGATTCATATACCGCATAAAAATAAATCGCACGAAAAAAATCGCACAAAAATAAAATCGCATAAAAAAGGACCGCACAAAAACAGGTTTTACTGTAATACTTAAAAACATTAATGTAATTTATTAAAACAAGATAAGCAAAGGTGAGGTTTCTGTGTACATTCATTACAAAAGGTTCTTACTTTTGACGTTATATTTTTAGCTGTCTTTGGTCCTAACATTCGTGCATTCTGATTATAACATTCGGTGCAGTATCTTCTAATTTTGTGCGCACTGCCTTCCTTTTTTTCCAAATGATGCCGAGGATTTACACGGGTGTCCACTTGTTCCTCCTTCTCCTGCATAAGTGCGTCAATCAATTTTTTACGATACATTGTGATAGACATCTTCTGGCCTGTTTTTTTTTCTGTATGAAGAAGGAATTTACAACAGCGGTGTTCAATAATAATTCAAAGCCTAATTTTCCATACCATTTCATCGATTTCCGTAATGGGTTACTGTGTGCAGCAATTTGGTCTGACAGGTCAATAGATTTTTTTCCCGCATTATAATCTATGACAATTGTTGGTTTACTAACGATTTTTGATTTTGTTGGAACGGTCTTCATTTCTAGTGTATAGCCGAGGCCACATCTGTTTGAAAATTTGTATTACATACTTGTGTTTCTTCTGCTTCATGTACAGTCGGAATATAATTCGTCCACGAAATGGAATCATCGATTCGTCAATACAAATTAATTCCGTTGGACGGTAATATTTTTTAAAATTTTTGTTCAAATCGTCGATAATCGGCTTGATTTTGTGTAAACGGTTGGTGACATCTGCTGTTTCATTGTTGCAAAAGTGAAGCATCCTCAAAAGAATCTCAAATCGGTATGTAATTTATTTATTTATTTATTTATTTACGGGTTACCCCTTTAACATATACAAATTAACAAAAGTAAGAAGGGTGAAACATACGAACGATCAATATAAAGCGAAATACTTAAAAGGTACGACAACAACACTGATACACACGAAAATATAAATGTCATAAAAACGTGAAGAATATATACAGTTAAAGAAAATTCATAATAACTCTCTTGAAGGTTAGGGGTGAGCCTCCAAAGAAGTTCACCCGTTCACAGAGAGAGTTAGCCATGTTGGACGATCTGTTCAGCGTGCAGTGATTAGCATTTTTCGTCTGGTGATGGGCAATGAAAAATAAAGGCGAATGGCGCAAAGGCCTGGCAGGGGAATTAAAGTTAATTATCCCGAGAAGCGGAGGACAATCAATTAAACCATTCACAAGCTTAAATAGTAAGACCAGATCGGCAATATCTCTGCGCCCACTCAAGGATCTCATACCTATTCTGTTGAGAATCTCCGTGTAATCATGGTTGAGTCCAGACATGGGAGAACCCATTTGAAAAGCAGCAAATCTTAAAAATTTGTGCTGTACACTTTCGAGTAGAGCAGAAAGCGATTGATAACATGAAGACCATATGGGCGAACAATACTCTAAGTGTGGAAGAACGATGATATTGTAAAGTAGCCTCAGAGTTGAAGGATTTCTAAAATCACGAGAGGTTCGAATTAGGAACCCCAGAGATTTGGAGGCAACATTAACCCTCCCAATACTCTGCCGGAGTCAAAAATGACCCGAACGATTCAATCCAATGTCGAAGTTGTGTGTGTCATCTTCTTATCTACCACTACATGTTGTGTCGAATAAACATACAATGTACGTGTGCCTGCTTCTTCTGGGCTCGGAAGGTTTCCAGTCAGTCTATCATAGAGATTTTAAGGAGAAAGACGTGTGTAAATTCATAAGTTTATTCGACCAAAAATTTCATTTTTTGTTATTGTTATTGCTGACATTCGACGCAAACGAAGAAAATCTTACGTTGTGCTCGTAATCCTGATGCGAATGAATAAAAAAATTTTATTTTTTATAATTTACGGTTTTTTACTAAACATAATCCCAATTACAACAGCATAAGAAATAAAAAAGAAGAAAAAAATTCGGGGGACCGGCACTGTGAGTACAACATGGATGAGAAACTTGGCTCGCACGAGTTTCACTATGTTAGTACAATATCGGTGAGGGCCCCGCATAGTATTGGAATGTCGGTGTGGGTCAGAATTGACTCCGGCACAGTCCGTAGTGCGAGGGTTAACTATGTTAACAATATGTTCACCAAATGAGAGGTTGGAGGAAAAAGTGACACCAAGATTTCGAATAGATGAAATAGAAGACAGAATGGAAGACTTGAGAGAGAAGGACGCAGAGATCGGCTGGAACTTGCGCGTAAAACTTAGTGAATAACATTTCGCTAAATTTAGTTTGAGCTTATTAGTCAAGCACCATGACTCCAGATTCTTGAGATCAAGTTGAATCAGCAGGGGGTCATTTATACAATTTACCACATGAGAGATTTTTAAGTCATCGGCATACAGGAGAAATCTGCATCGGTGGAAGGCTTCCGTTATATCATTAATAAATAAATTAAGCAACAGAGGCACAAGGTGGGAGCCCTGAGGGAGCCCTGATGGACCCCTGAAGTAACGGCAATCGGTAATGATAGAGAATTGTTAAATCTGACAATTTGCTTTCTGTGAGTGAGATATGATTGGATCCATGATAGGAGAGATCCCGAAATATTATATCCCCTGAGTTTGGATAAAAGCAAACTATGGCTAACAGAGTCAAATGCTTTCTTAAAATCAGTGTAAATTCTATCGACCTGGCTCCGATTATACAGACAGCTGTTTAGATATTCCGAGAAAACAGTTAGATTAGTCACGGTTGACCGCCATGCTGCTCGTCAATGATTATATTCTTAACATAATAAGTCAGTTTGTCACAGATTATACTTTCGAACAGCTTAGGTATAGCATCAATTATGGAAATAGGTCTATAATTTATTACGTCGGATGTATTGCCGTTTTTGTGAATAGGCACGACCAAGCAGGTCTTCCACCGATCAGGAAAATAGCCAGATCTAAGCGACTTGTTAAAAATCAACCAGAAAGGCCGGGAGATGATGAACCTGCATTCTTTTAATGAGATAGGATGGATACCACCAAGTCCCGGATTTTTATTGACATCTAAGTTGTTAATTTTGTTAAATATATCTGAAATTTCAATAATAATGTTAGAAACATCAATTGAGTCTTTGTACTTAAATAAGGGAGGTGCTTCACAATCAACGCTATAAACCGATTTAAAATAGTCCCCAAGTAATTGTGCGATATCCTCGTCTGACTCAGCTGTAGCGTTAGATAAGCGCATGGAGTTTGAGGTCGATGATACGGTCTGTTTCGCTTTGACGAATGCCCAAAAAACATTTATGTTGTTACCAATGCTAGGCTCAATTGAATGAATATAATTATAGTAACACTCATCATAAAAGGTTTTACATTGCGAACGAAGATGTGAAAAAGTAAGATAGTCGCTATGCGAGGTTAAATTTTTATATTGAGCATGTGCACGTTTATTTTGTCTTATTAAATGTTTAAGTTCCTTGGAAAACCACTTAGGATAAGTAGAAAGCACCTGATCGTAAGTGGGAACAAATGCTTCAATCAATGAACATAAATGATCATAGACATAAGAAAACAGTTGATATTGTTTAAATGATGGCAAATTGATTCGTAAGTACTGGATAGGACTGGATAGTACTGGATTCGTAAGTACTGGAAGTACGGGATAAGTACTGAGGCAGGATGAGTTGTCAATATGCATCAGCAAAGGCGGATGAAATTGATCGCAAGGCAGTATAGGGTCTGAGGAAACATTTATAGCCAATTCGCCATCATTTGAGATCATCAAGTCAAGTGTATGACCATGAGAGTTTTTAAAAGTATTATATTGCAAAAAACTGGCTGAATTTAAAGTGCGCTGCAAGTAGGACGCTGCCTGAACCTCGCTGGGCATGGCCGATCCAGAAACGGAGAACTGCAATCCTGAAGAAGAATCGTTGATCCAGTCTATGTGTGGGAGATTGTAGTCGCCGCATAGGTAAACGCGAGAGAGAGAATGTTTGTCCAAGATTTCTTGAATAGCATCGCAGTGCGCCATATAAGATGCGAGATTTGAGGCAGGAGGGAGGTATGAAGTCCCAAAAATAAATGATTGTGAGCCAAGCTTGATTTCCACAAATAGGTGTTCAATGTTGTTGATGGAGAGCAGCAATTTATGACATTTAAAGCGTTTGGAGATACAGTCGGGGTCACAATTGAGTGGACACCCGCCTATCATATGTGAAAACGTCGCATTTCAGTGATTTTTTCTAATTAATTTCTTATTTTTTTACATTTTATCGTAGGTTATGTATTTGTAAATAGATTTTGTAAGCAGTTTTATAGAATAATGTGCTTCATTTTAAGTAAGATTAATTACAATGTAAGTACTGACAAAATCGGGTGGACAAAATTGAGTGGACACTTTTATTTATTTCTTTTTTCAGGCTATTTATACAGTTTTAATATTTTGTATTGCCTCCTTTAGCCTTAATGACCGCTTGTAGCCGCCTCGGAATGCTTTCGATCAAGTGTTCGATCTTTACATTTGGTATATTCTGCCACGATTGTTGCAAACCTTCGAAAAAGCGCGTTTTATTAGTCCTGCTTGCAACTAGTACTTCGTTTTCGAGTAGGGCCCACAAGTTTTCAATTGGATTCAAGTCCGGACTTTGTGGTGGCCAATCCAAGAGTTTGATCCTTGAATCTTTGAAAAACTGCATAGTTTTTGTTGCCTTGTGTATTGGTGCGTTGTCCTGTTGGAAGATAAAATCGTGGGCAATGTCCATTTTCTCCGCCGATTCTTCCAAATTTTTGTTTATGTTGTCGACATATCGGGCAGCATTCGTAATTCCGTCGAGTAACGGCAAATTTCCAACTCCGGACCAAGAAACACACCCCCACACCATAATGCAAACAAAACCTCCACCGTGTTTTATAGTATTGGAAATGAAGTTTTGCCCGTGTGCTTCATTTGATTTTCTCCAGACTTTTTGTCTCTTCTTCTTTCCAAACAATTCAAATTTGCTTTCATCACACCACGCAATTTTTTTCCAAAACGAAATGGGTTTATTAATATACTCTTTGCAGAAACTTAAACGCTTCCGTTTATTCAAATCACTTATGAATGGTTTCCGTAGGGGTAACCGACTATGCAAATTTGCATCCTTTAATCTCCGGGACACTGTCTTTTTGGAGACCTCTAAACTGAGTCTGTCAATAATTCCACGACGTGTAATAGTTGGTTCGATTCGGCATTGTCTCACAATCCGCATGTCATGCCTTTCCGTAGTACACCGCTTACGACCACGACCTGGCAAATTTGCCACAGTATTAAATTTCGTGTACTTTATCCAAATTTTGGCAACAGCACTTTTGGATATGTTGTATTTTTTCGCAGTATCTCTATAACTGAGGCCTTCCCGACAATCAGACACTACTAACTCTCGGATTTGAAGCGAAATTTCTTTCCGGCTTTCCATCTCTAGCGTATGCTGCGGTTATTTTGTTCTAGTCTGTTATGTGCTCTGTTGCAAATTTGACGTGTTTTGGTTGTGTCGTCTATTTTATACAAAATACTATAGCTGGTGCCGCTGTTGCTTGCATCTTATTGGCTATGTATTGGTTTTTCCAAGGGGGGTGGTGCGATGAGCCGCGCTCAGGTGTCGCTCAGGTGTCTTGAAAATTAGGGGGTCTGCCGGCACAGGTATCAACCCTCGCGGTGCCAATATCTGGTCGCCAGATGCGATCAGTTGAAATTAATTAGAAAAAATCACTGAAATGCGACGTTTTCACATATGATAGGCGGGTGTCCACTCAATTGTGACCCCGACTGTAGCTATTAGCACTCCTCCACCACGAGACAGTGAGCTAGTTAGGCTGGATCGATCAGTGCGAAAGACCTGACAATCATGCAGGCCTAGCTCGGGTGTGGAGACGTCCTCTGACAGCCACGTTTCAGTAAAAATAATAATAGTCGGACGGTTCGAGGAGGTGTTTAATGAGAAGTTGAGATGGCTGATCTTAGTGCGTAGAGCTCTTATATTTTGGTAATAAACTGAGAGGCGCTCCGGGAGTTGTTTTTTATTCTCAGATTTAGTAACTATTCTAGGAGTGCCTCTAACGTATCGAATAGTTTTACACATATCACCATTTGCTTCGAGAGATTGAAGCTCCTGTCTTAGTGAGTTAAGATATGGCCGTTGCTTGGGAGTAAGTTCATTAGTAAATTTCAAGTCGCCAACATATTTACTCCTGTTCTTAAGGATATTTAGAATGGCTTGTTCACTTGATAGTCTAGCACAAATGGGTCTAGGTCTATCAGAAATCTTTTTTCCCAGGCGAGCCACACTCAGGACCTCGGAATCCGAGGGGTACACACAATGTAAAATGTCTCTGACCCGGCCAATTTCATTCGTAGGGCTCTGCCCTATATTACTCGGACTTAGTTCACTTGCATTATATATAATTATGTTGCAGGCCTTCCTTCTCCTTAGGTCAATTTCCATTAACATATCTTCCTCAGACGAAGAGGAGACTCTAGGGCTGGTTGACTTTTTCAATGTAGTTACCTGCCTCTCCAATTCAGATACTTTGATAGATAGGCTGCTTATAGTTGAGTTCAGATTATCTATGTGCGCTTTGTACAGATTCTCCATCTCGTGTTTAAAATTGGAAAGTTCTTCTTTCAAAAATGCTTTTAAATCAACCATAAAGGAGGCCGCGGCGCTACCAGTCTTGCGGCACTGCTCACTGACGTCACTGGCAAAGCACAATTTAAAAAGGAACCGTTAGCAAAAGCATGCCCAGTCCGTTGCAAACAGCCTGGATGTGCATTAATGTTGCAGGACACACAGGTAACCGGCTTTAAGACCGGACCAGAACATCCTTTACTATCTTTAAGAGAAGCTTGCCGGTTTTGATTGAGAGGCACTGCTCAACCGCTTGATTAGAGCAACCGTATTTAAAAACACAATGGCACTACACGTATACACAAATAAGAACTGGTGTCAGTACAGTGTAGCCAGACTGGCAGGTATAGACTAGCGCAGTGAGTCTCAAAGACGTTCGGTTGAAAAGGTAAACGGATTATAAGAATTAATACAATCCGGATTTAATTACTATTTAGTATCACTATGGAGTACTCACTGATAATATAACACCGTAAGCCAATTATATGACAACGAGCAGGCACATTAAAAGGAACACTGTGAAAAAGGAGAATCGAAACACGGAGCACAAGCAGAATACGTCCGTCACGCACGAATCACCCCGAAGGTATCTGAATGTATAATGAATGAAATTCGACTTTTGAATTTGACAGTCGACTCATCCACACTAATCTGCTCTCCGGGTACAAAATAATTCCTGAATCTTGCATTTATATAATCGAGGAAGCAGGTTAGTAACTGCAAACGGGTTCTTGGGTTTGTATTTTGTGAGGGTCTTCAGAAGAAGTCTCCAAAAAATTTGACTAAATCGGTCTCTCGTGAATGTGTCTGAGTAAAATGGAATGCAGCTAACATTATTTCTGGACCAGTATTCTTGTAAATTTGCCAACGGCATTGTCCTCATTTTTACGATCACCCGATGTACCATCACATCGTACCAAGATCACCATATAGAATGGGAGGATAATATCTTCCCTTCTACCTTCCTTGCAGCGTAATTGTTAGTTTCCTGTACTACGTCAGTAACTAGTTCGTCGGTGAAAAATAACTTAATGAAATCTATGGGTTCTTTTATATGTGAAGGTATCTGCGGTTCTACGTGTCTTTCGCCGGATACAAACGGAATTCTTGTAGGCATTTCTTTGGATTCTGTGCACATTCTCCATTTTGAAGGTTCTATCTCTTCTGCACTATCACTGTCGCTTTCAGATTCGCTATCTATTGGGTGATTGCAAAAGTTCGTGCCCGATTTGAAACCAAATTAAATACAACGCGTTTTATGAAAAATAGTATTTATTAATCACTAATGAACTCTCCATCATTTTCTATAACTGTCTCCCAACGTTTTACAAGTTTTTCAATTCCTTCTTTGTAGAAACTGCGTGGTTTCTCTTCGAAGAAAGTCGTAAGGTAGTTTTTGCTTCTTCCATAGAATCAATTTTTTTGTCATTCAAATTATTTTTGTTGCAGTTCCAACACTCACTTTTCTAAACTCATACAACATAATATGTCGGAAATGTAACATTTCATTTTCCATTTTGAATATTAACGCTGCACACAAATTAATTTAAATAAACTTTTTTTTAAGGTTAAGTTGACTCACGACGCATTTAGATAACTGTCAATTAATAATATGATTATAAAAGAAACAGCAGCACAGTCAACATTGCGTGCTTCTGCCACCTATGAAAATCGGGCACGAACTTTTGCAATCACCCAATATATTGCGATCATTAAGGCCTTCTTACCTTCAATTAGTCTATATGCACATGAGTCTTCCTCCAATCTCTTCATCCCGATGGAGGTCAATATCTCATTAACTCTTTTGTTCCAATAATTACCCGACATCGGGAAGCCGTCTCGCAAAGAATAACGCGTTCTATAGTTAGGGGTGTTTTTGGCTCGCCTTTATGGAAGACTAATCGCCGGGAAACACTCATTCAGATTTTTCGGTATATACATTTATTTAGCAGGACTTATTACCAATATATTATATGTGTAGATATTAGAAGGCAGCGGGAGTTCGGTTATCGCCATTAAATTCCAGATTAATAGTATCAGATGTTATTTCCTCAACAGTTACAGTAGCAGGATTTAAAGGTGGTGTTTCGGGGAGTATGAATTGATGATGGGGGTATTCGGAAAGGAGTTACGAATAAAGGTTATGTAGATGAGGAGGAATAGTTTCGAAAATAGATGGGTCTAGGTATGGGTAAGTTGGTTGGTTGGGGATTTCGTCTATAATTTCCACGTCAGAGGAGTCGCTGGAATCTACTGGACTAAAGGAAGGGTTGCCAAATAGACTAGAGGATGGTGGAATAGGTCGGTAAGATGGATAAGTATTGAAAGATGTTCCCGGAGTTTTGAGGTCGGAAGGAAATGTATCAGTCGAAGTTCCCAGAATATCTTGTGTATTGCTAGTAGAAGGTTCTGGGGTCTCTTGATTTCTTAGCGAATCGAAATATCGTGCTCTTGCCCGCATGTGTCTTTCTCGCACTTGTCTTCCGGCACGTCGCGATCTTCTTCTACGCCTTGGAGGCATTGCCGATGATTTCTAAGTGAATAAAATACATATTGGTAATTGTACTTCCTCGGATCGCCTTAACGCAGGGACTTTCAACAGAGTACTCACATGTAAGAATCGTCTAGCTCGCTGAACCAAGTATACCTGGTGGGTGCCTTCTAGAGCTACTTCGGTGGTAAGAGGCGCTTCAACGAATCCTCAGACAATCTCAGGTAATAGCTACCAAATGGCAGGTGGGGTTGTTTACAATGAATGGAAGTGCTTGTGCTGATACTACATACTGATTATTAGTCTCTCTGCTCGCGGTTTCGTCGATAGATGCGCTAGGTGTTTCTGGGTCCTCAGGTGTATCGTTTTCTTCTCGGCCAGCCAGATGGATTAGGAGAGTGGTGGTGGAACTCCATAGTGCAGCTACCAGGTGGATACTCCATCTGTAGATAGATTGAAGAACATATCCCTGGACTATCGTGTCCATGATCACGATATTGCCATGAATATTGCGAGTACTCCTGCACTTGCGGATCCAAATGTAATGGAGTGATTCCATGCTTTAGTGTTCTTTCTGCTATCTTTTTCAAGGTCTGTTCGTCCATAAGATTGTATAGCGAAATTTTGCCTTCGGGAATTTGGTGGCCTGTGACTCCTCTGGCTATTGTGTTTAAGATGGCGGTTTTCTCAGCAGGGAACATGATATATTGTCCCAACTCATCCATCTCATTCTGAGAATAAATTCCACTGGTCGCCAGATTATAGGTGGCTTGATATTTCCAAGATGGATGTTTCATAGGTTCTAATATTGTCGGTGCTTTTGCTTCCATGGGCTAGGCAGGAATTTGTACCATGTGTCTTCCACTTTGTACATGACGGGTATGATGTTATTACATTCTCGCTGTGTCCCATGTTTGGTAATGATTCTGAATTTTTGTGTGATGAATACGGTTTCATTATTTAAAGTGGCTGGTAATTCGTTATAACAGTCCTTGGTATGGCGGATTTTAACTTCCTTTGGTATACATTTTATGACGTGAATTACTTCTCCGGCGGTGACTGCTATGTATCCCGGGGTCTTCATTATAGTCCACGCGAGTTCGCCGGGGAGCAAAGGAGCAAGGGCGAAAGCGTTGGTAAGCACCTGCCTCTCCAACATACATTTCTACTTTATGACGTTCGTATACAAGGTATTCATCTGGGTTTTTATATGCTTCTCTACGTATATGAACTTGGAGTTCATGAACAGACCACAAGTGGTAATTTGAGTTTTGGAAAGAGAAAAAAGTCGGCCGGAGTCAGATCAGGTGAATACGGTGGTTGTTCGATGGTATTTGTTGAGTTTTTGGCCAGAAATTCGTTCACAATGATAGCCTTGTGAGATGGTGCGTTATCGTGATGCAACATCCATGAGTTTTCTTTCCACAAATCTGGCCTTTTTCGACGAATTTGCTCTCTCAAACGCCGCATAACGCTCAGGTAATATTCTTTATTTACCGTCTGACCTTCTGGCAAGAATTCCGAGTGCGTAACACCGCGATAATCAAAGACAACAGTCAACATTATCTTGACTTTTGATCGACTTTGACGTGACTTTTTCGGTTTCGGCTCAGTTGGAAGGCGCCATTCCGACCCTTGTTGACTGGTTTGCATGTCAAACTCATAAACCCATGTCTCATCACCAGTTACAATGCGTTTTATGAATGTGGGGTCGGAATTGACTCGTTCTAGCATGTCTTCAGCGACCTTTATGCGATTCAGTTTTTGAAGAAAATCAGGTCTTTCGGAACTAGTCGAACGGCAACGCGTTTCATGCCCAAACAATCGTTTAAAATGGTACGAATTGATTCGTAAGACACAGAAAGTTCAGCGGCTATCTCTCTCAAGTCTTAAGTGACGATTTTCAGTCACCATTTCCTTCACTTTAGCGATGTTAACTTCAGTTGAAGACATTGATGGCCGCCCAGAGCGAGGCAAATCTTGCATCACATCTCGGCCACTTTTGAATGCACTGTACCACTCATATGCACGTGTTTTTGATAAAGTCGATTCACCGTAAGCCTTCTTAAACATTTTCAACGATTCGGCACACGAAATTCCATTTGCAATGCAAAACAATATCCAGCAATTTAATCCAGCTAAATTTAAAACATTGAAAAAAACTTGAAGTGGCCACCTTCTGGAACCTGATGGGACAGTATACTTTTGTGCCATTTGGTCAGTGACATCGACGCCAAATTTAGTGTTGTCATAAAAAGACACAGTTTCGGGTAATTTCTTGTTAGTTTTATCAATTTTTACGTGTTTGTGTTTTGTACTTAGTATAAGTACTTTCTTATTCGGTTTACTCTTGTAAACTGTAAGTGTACAGCAACGTTGAGAAACGAGCCATGCTATCTTTCTTCTGTTTGCAAGTTTTCGGGAGTTCCCTCTTGTTTGCACGTATTGTTCCAAACAACGAAGTATTTTTAGATAGTAATTTTAACGCCAGAGGAAAACGGGTCAAAAAATTGTCCGTTGTTATGGTTCTACCTTTCATAGTGTATGGTTCTACAAGTTTCAATACAACAAATTCGCTTAGTGGGGTTGATGAATCTCGAGCCTAATTTTTCCTAAGTAAGGAAAGCCACTTATTACATATTTAGTTTGAACGTCAGACGCCAGCCAAAATTTTATGCCAAATTTCTGAGGCTTGTTTGGCATATATTGTGTGAAGCTGCATCTGGCCTTCGTTGGAAAGAGTTGCTCATCCACCGTAATATAAGCTCCTGGTTTGAAGCAATTTTGGCCGTTTCAATAAATTTATCCCAAACTGTTGAAACTAAAGCGAATTTGTCTTTTTGTAAACGTTGACTCCTCTGATTTTTGTTGTCGAAACGAATGTAACGTAGAATCTCAGTAAAATCACGTCTACTCATAGTTGTGGAAAAAAATGTTGGTCCCCACTTGTTATTCCATAAATATTCAAGTCTCAAAGTGTTTCCTTCATACGCCCCACGTGCATACAATATAGAAATAAACGCCTTCAATTTTGCTTGCGTAAGTATCCATTCTTTCCCCAAAACTCGAGAGGCTTCTAACTCTGTACAAGTTCTTATATGTTTTAACTCTTTGCACTCGAGGCCTATTTCGCTCGGGCGAACCAGCAACTCGAGACGATTCCCGTGTATTTGGTGGATGTCTTTACAGCTATCTTAAACTGATTTCACACACAATTTATCGTATAAAACTTTTATTTTTGAACATTTTATGTATCTCTGTACTTCAAAGAAGGACATTGTTTAAACTTTGCACTCGAAGTTTTTTTTCATTCATATTACCAGCAACTCGAAGCAGTTTCAGTGAAAAAATCATATTTATATATACGTAAATAATGTGCGCATTCAAAGGAAAGACATCATTGTATGTTATTCTTTTTTTTTAATCGATTATACATTCAAATGTTGTGGTATATAAAAAAACAAAAAACTATAACATTATGACATTTTATAATCGTCCAAGGTGTGATACCTCTTGAAACAATCGCCAATATGTAATCGTGGCTTTTCGATACAGGTATCACAAAAATAATGGGTCTGCCGTCTTTCACCCGGAATTTTTCTATTAGAACACACCACACAATCTTTCTCGGTTCCCGAACGTATGATGTGCAGGTGATTGTTGAGCCTGGCCTTCGTACTTGGCGTGTAAATGAACTCTCGCGATGTGGTGTTCTGTCGAAAGTTTCCAATCAATTGATCCACCAACAATTTTACAAATTTCAAATGTGACTTTGGTTTTTCATTCTTTCTTTTTTTAACGGAAGTGTACAATATGTATGAATTTACTACACACATTTCCATCCCCCAGAAAAATAGTTTCCGTCACAATTTCAGGGATCTTCTCAAAAAACAATATGTTGCAGCATATTGGTCGGCCCGATCTACTCCACGCATATTTTTTGTATAATCAATAACAAGTTTAGGCTTTTGTATCCTGATCAATTCACCACCACTTCTATCAACCGATGTCAATCTGTAGGCTACTTTTTTCCTGCCTCCTACAAATCTCGGTTTTTTTATTATCATTGGTAAATATTTCCTATTTGCGTTTATTGTTCCAATCAGGAAACAATTCATTTTTAGCAGTTCCTCCGCAAGGGGTATGCTTGTATAATACCTGTCGGTATACATATGATAACCTCTAGCATTAGGAAGATTGTCCAATAGTTTTTTATACAGGTCTAAGGGAATTCTGGAACTGACAGGCAGATCAGGTCTTGTAAGATTTTCAGAAGTAATACTGCCGTAATAAGGCAAAACCGAATAAATATAACCGGTACTTGAGTCGGCCAGAACGTAAATTCTAACTCCCCATTTAGTGGCTTTAGCTGGGTTATATGTCATAAAACATATTTTGCCCTTGAATTTTATAATGGATTCATCAACGCAAATCGACTGATAAGGTATAAAATGTTCGGAAAATTTCGAGTTGATATATTCTAAAAAGTTATTAGCCTTTTGAATGCGGGTTCTTAGACAGGTATTTCTGCCTACTGGTGCATTTTTGTGTAAATGAAGCATCCAGAATATTTGTTGAAATCTGTCTCGGGTAAATACGTCTGAATAGAATGGAATTTTACTGGTGAATTTGGTAGACCAATATTCCTGGTGATTTGCAACCGGCATAGTTCCCATATTCAAGATCACTCCAATGAAGGCCAAAAATTTTGTCCGATTAACATCTTTCCATGTGTTCCATATTAATCTCTTTGACAATTGCTTTCCTCGCAGTTTTGAATTTGCATAATCATTTGTCTCTTTTATTACGGAGTCAATCAATGTATCCGTAAAGTATAATTGAAAAAAATTTAATGGTTCTTTTATATTTTTGGAAATTTGTGGTCCGGCAATTCGCGGTGAAATATCGTAATCCATAGGAGGTGGAATATTATCCACTTCTGAAACATCTATCCATTCGTCATTTTCAGTTGAATCTGCTACGTCTTCTATATTTTCTCTTCTATCACTTTCTGATTCCTCAGTATCACTTTCAATTCTCGGTATGCATCGTCGTCTAACAGGAAATATATCACTCTCATTAGAATCGGATTCATAGCTTCGTTCAATATTGTCTGCGTTACCACGGCTAAGAACGTCTATATCATTTATGTTACGTTCACTATAAACTTCAAATTCTAATTCATCACTACTACTTTCAATATCACTGTAATTCTCTCAAATTCTTCTTTTACTTGTCATATCGGGGTATAAATTTGAATTAAAAATATAAAAACGACAGATAAACTCGACTCTGATACAGTCTACTGCTGAATAACAATCCAAATGCGGAGTGCGGCCTGTTAGTCGAACCGCGCTTGTCTGCTGTTATCGAGAACGTCATTATCCGCGAGCCGCGATCGTTATTTGTCAGCAAAAGTGATTTGTTTATGTCCTTATGGTATGAACTAAAAATTATTTGCATTGTCTCCATAGCGGAGCCCTCGAGTTTGAAGACAAATTTTAAATGGCTCCACTCCGGAGCCCTCGAGTGCAAAGGGTTAAAGAAGAATGGCAGAAGCAGCACAGAATGCGGCCGTGGCGATCCACGCAGCAAAATTCTGGCCAGAAAAGCCAGCGCTGTGGTTCGCCCAGTTAGACGCGCAGTTCGCTTTGCGCGGGATAACGCAAGAGGAAACGAAGTTCTGGCACGTGGTAGCGCAGTTGGACGTAAGGTCAGCGCAGGAAGTAGAAGATATCCTGCTCAAACCGCCAGCAGAGAGCCAGTATACGAAGCTGAAGGAGGGACTGATGACCCGATTATTTACATCAGAGCAGCGGAAGATCAAGCAGCTCCTCGAGCACGAGGAAAAAGGGGACAGAACGCCATCGCAATTCCTGCGGCACATGCGGAGCATAGCAGGCAACGATGTTCCGGAGGTATTTATTAGGACGCTGTGGGCAAGCAGATTGCCGGTGGCAATGCAGTCGGTGCTGGCCACACAGGACGGCGTCGACTTAGACAAAATGGCGGCCCTGGCGGACAGAATTGGGGAAGTAACGCCAGCCCAAACACCGCTCGCATCAACGAGCAACATCGCGGCATTTGGCGATGTCAACGCCCTCGTGGAACAGATTGCCGCACTGGTAACCTCCAAATTGGAGGGCAGAGGGCGTCAGAGGACGCGCAGCCAGTCCGGCAGCCGATATCGTAGGCGATCAAGGACGAAATCGGTGGAGCGCCCTAAAGGAATGTGCTGGTACCACTGGCGGTTCAAAGATAGAGCAAACACATGTACCCAGCCGTGTACGTACCAGCCGGGAAACGACCAACAGAGTCGCTGATGGCGGCAAGCGGCCCTATTAGAACGATCCGTCGTCTTTTTGTCACCGACGCGACAACAAGAACCCAGTACCCCTGATGATACCCCTGGTGATGTTGCCCCTGAATCCAATGTCCACTTTTGGGTATCTGCATCTCCAGTTTCTTTTGTTACAGTAAATAAGTCCTCTTCTTTTTCCTTAGTTACTAGGTTACTTTGCTCTCTTCTTTCTTGAAATCTTCTGTTATCCCTGAAGTGACTGTTCGGCCTGCTCCCGTTTGCGCTTGTTCTATTGTTTGTATCAGTTTTTTTATCTTGGCAATGATAGCAGTCCCTGGCCAGATGATTGTTTCTACCACATATATGTAGCATTCATTATTATTGTTTTTGTTGTCGCACCTCTCGTTTGTAGCGCTGTATGCCTTTTCTCCTTTCCATCCATAACTTACAGTAGATTCCCCACCAGGCCCACCAGTTGTCCATGTTTCCTCTTCATTTAGTGCCTGCTGTATCTCTTCTACTGTGGCTGACCTTTGAGATCGTAGCACCATGGCAATCTTTTCCAGGGTGGGGTGTATGCCTTGCACAATATGATATGCTAGCTCTCTGTCCGAGATTGGGTATCCCATCATTGCACTTTTCGAGGTTACATTCCTCGCATTGGCTATATATTGGTTCACTGTTTCTATGTTACTCATTTTTAAACTTTTCAGCTCTATACTTAGATCTATCCTGCGGTCTTCTACGCTGCCTTAATCTGTCCCATACCTTTCTAACACTATGTTCCAATAGGAATTGGCCTGCCTATTGGTCGGATAGTGTGGCGTTAATTATACCAAATGCTTCGTCATTTGTTCTTTCCCATATCTCTCTAATCTTTCCTGCTTCTGATTCGCGATCTTCGGTCACCGGGGGTTCATCACTTTCTATTATCTCTCGATAGAGTTTCCTCGTCCTGAGTATTGCAGATACTTTAAGAGGCCCCACATGATAATATTTGTCCAACAGATCTCACATATTCTGCTGGTGGGTATTATCGCTCTTTCTGCCATTTCGTTAAGCATTTGTTCTATATTTTATTAAACGCACTCGATCGTCTATTATACTGAGTCTTTATACCGCGACGCCACTATATATGTATATATATATATATATATATATATATATATATATATATATGAGGGACGCGTATCTTGGCAACGCGCGCTTCACGGCGTAAATGTTATTTCAATTATTTAAACCGACAAATATGTGTCTTTAATACTCCTAAAATAATATCACCCACAAACTTATCATAAATATGAAATATTTATAAGATATTAGCAAAAAACGTGGTGGCTTTATAGAAATTTCGCGGGCTGTATGTATATATATATATATATGCCGTTACACCGCGTAGCTTTTATAACCTCACAATTATACTTCGCTTTCTATCTGTTCCTGTTGAACTTTATAGTTGTTTCTGTGGAAGGTTTTATACTATTTGACGCGTGCCAAGCAAGGTCAACACAGTTATGCTATAATATTTATTTAGCAACGTAACAACAAATTTAAAGATACTTCTAAGGTATATTTTCTGATCACACCGGTCACTCGATCTTGAATCGGGTGTATAGGGTAATATATAAAACACTGTAATTTGGATTGCGCTATATCTATATTTTCTCTGTGTCCTCACCACTCCGGTACTCTAGCTGTACTGTTCGTACTTGCGACGTCGTCCCTTGGTGTTGTGGCGTTTACAGTAGATAATGTTGGTTCTATTGATCTTGTAGTGCCCGCCTAGGGAATAAGTAGCGGTTAGATCGTCCGCTAGGTGGCGCCTCGGAAGAGGACGCCTAGGGACGACGCCGCAAAGAGGAACACATCAGCTAGAGCCTTCGACGAGTGACGACATAGTAAATATAGTACAGCACGTTCCATAAGACACGGAGTATTTCTTTATAGCCCACACACCCGCTTCATATTGGCGACCCCGACGTGATCCACGGAGAAAGAAAAAGGAAGCATAAAGGTTTAGAGACAGTAGGTGTTTCGTTTTGCGGGCTCGGAGGCCGGGGAGTACCTGGGGCTTCCGCCTATACCTCCCCTTTTCTTACGAATTGGCAGATGGTAAGCCTCTACTATTAGTTCTAGCCTTCATGGTATCGTCGTGCCCGATCCCAGAGGAAACCACGCCACCTAGAGTCCAACCCATATCCGGGAACTCCGACACAGTCGGACATACGAGTGTCGAGGGGTCCGAGCTCTCCGTCTCTTCCACGTCTTCGTTTTGTCAGCCATAAAGGATGATCATATGGCACTTGCTACTACCAACAGCCCCCGCTAAATTTTGCTCAAAGCGAGAAAAACGCTTAAAGAGCAAAATTTGCCTAAAGCCAGCGAACTGACTTTAGGCATGTATCGTCATCGAGAACGGGCCTCGACACTCGGTGTCTCCTGCCTTCGCTCCCCAATTCTATTCGACCCGTGTGCGCGCCAATGTACACTCGGGGCTTGCCTCATTACTGAATAACAGCCCATACCACGTGTAGGTTGAGGCTCGACTTGACAATCCAGGGTCTAGCACTGTCACCTGATTGCCCATAGGCCCAGGTGTAGAGACAGTTACTGTTACGCTTTGCGGGCTCGGAGGCCGGGGAGTACCTGGGGCTTTCGCCTATACCTCCCCTTTTCTTGCGAAGTGGCAGATGGTATGCCTCTACTAATAGTTCTAGCTCATGGTCTCGTCGTGCCCGATTCCAGAGGAAACCACGCCACCCAGAGTCCAACCCATATCCGGGAACCCCGACACAGTCGGAGGGGCTTGATCCCGGCCCTGGGCACCATAGTTTATCCAGCTTGGTCAACTGGCGGTCGGCTAAGCAAGAGACTGCGGTGCGTGGTTTGGTAGATTTCATACGAGTGTCGAGGGGTCCGAGCTCTCCGTCTCTTCCACGTCTTCGTTTTGTCAGCCATAAAGGATGATCATATGGCACTTGCTGCTACCAACAGCCCCCGCTAAATTTTGCTCGGAGCGAAAAAAAACGCTCAAAGAGCAAAATTTGCCTAAAGCCAGCGAACTGACTTTAGGCATGTATCGTCATCGAGAACGGGCCTCGACACTCGGTGTCTCCTGCCTTCGCTCCCCAATTCTATTCGACCCGTGTGCGCGCCAATGTACACTCGGGGCCTGCCTCATTAGTGAATAACAGCCTATACCACGTGTAGGTTGAGGCTCGACTTGACAATCCAGGATCTAGCACTGTCACCTGATTGCCCATAGGCCAGGTGTAGAGACAGAAAGAAAGAGAAGAAAAAGGAATAAGAGAAGATGACGTCACGCACGCCGAGTAGGGACGCGCAAAAGGACGCGCAAAGGAGCGCGCCGGATACAAACAGGGGCATAGACGCAGTGGCCGTTAAGGTCGCGCCGTTTTATACCCAAGATCCGGAGCTATGGTTTGACCTGTTGGACGCACAGTTCATCCTGGCAGGAATCACGCAGGATGAAACCAAATACTACCATGCGATTAAGGAGTTAGACCAGGCCATCGCGCAGGAGGTGCGCGACGTTATAAGAGCACCCCCAGCCTCTGGTAAATATGAGAAACTAAAAAACAGAGCTGGTGAATCGACTGTCGTCATCGCAAGAGAGGAAGACGCGCCGACTCCTGGAGTTGGAGGAAATGGGCGATAGATCGCCATCCAAATTTTTAAGACATTTGTCGAGTTTGGCGGGCACGGCAGTGCCCGACGAATTAATAAGAACAATCTGGATGAGCCGTCTTCCACAAGGAATTCAAATCGTCCTGACGACTCAAAGGAAGGCATCGTTGGATGAAGCGGCGGAGCTTGCTGACGCCGTCGCTGAGGTTGGACCGCGCTCGCAGCAGATCGCGCGCACTAGCGCCACGCCAACTATGGAGACGCTGGCGAAGCAAATAGAGACGCTGACGCGGCAAGTGGCCAACCTCACGCGCGGCCGTTCGAGTGAGAGGACGAGCCGTTACAGCAACGATAGGAGGCGAAGCCGATCGCGATCCGCAAGCAACCTCGGATGTTGCTGGTACCACCGGCGATTTAAGGACAAATGCACCAAGTGCAGAAAGCCGTGCACATATCCGGAGGGAAACGGCTCGCTGAGGAATTGATGGCGGCCAATACCTCGGTGGACGTAGGAGACCGCCTGTTTATTAGGGAAGCCGCAGCGAAAATGCGGTACTTAATAGACACCGGTGCCGACGTGAGCGTCTATCCGCGCTCACACGCCCGCGGGAGCAGCAACCGCGGGGAGTATCAATTGTACGCTGCAAACGGAACAGCGATAGCCACATTCGGGACCATAGTGCAATGGCTCAGCTTGGGGTTGCGAAGAAACTTTCAGTGGAAGTTCATCATAGCTGAAGTTTCGCACCCAATAATAGGAGCTTATTTTTTGAAAGCACTATGGGCTCCTGGTGGATATCAGAAACAGAAAACTAATAGATGGCACGACAAGATTGGCAGTGATTGGGCAAGTGGAGAAGGCGGCGAACAGCTCGATCAAAACAATGTCTGGGAGCTCTGAGTATCACACATTGTTACAGGAGTTCCCAGACATCCTAAAGATGAACTTGCTGCGGTCGCCGCCCAAACACAACACAGTGCACCATATCACAACGACGCCTGGACCACCGACAACCGCAAGACCGAGGAGGCTCACCACCGATCGCCTCGCGGCCGCGAAACAGGAGTTTCAAATGATGGCAGACCATGGCATCGTGGAACCGTCAAAGAGTAATTGGTCGGCTGCGCTGCACCTAGTTCCCAAGAAGAACGGCGAATGGAGGCCGTGTGGGGACTATAGAGCTCTGAACGTCAGGACAGTCCCGGATTGTTATCCGATCCCGCACGTCGAGGATTTCTCCCAGGCATTGCATGGAAAGACAATTTTTTCCACAATTGACCTGGTGCGGGCCTACCTCCAGATTCCGGTAGCGCCTGCAGACGTGCACAAGACGGCCATAACGACACCGTTCGGGCTCTACCAGTTCCCATATGTGACCTTCGGTCTAAGGAACGCAGCGCAGACCTTCCAGAGGTTCATGGACGAGGTCACACGAGGGTTGGATTTCTGCTACGTGTACATCGACGATATATTAGTCACGTCGCAGAACCCGGAACAACATAAGGAGCACCTACGGATACTTTTCCAGAAGCTGCAAGAGTACGGTGTCGTAATTAACATTGCGAAATGCGTACTCGGAAGCAGCGAGGTAAAGTTTCTGGGGTACCTTATATCCGGAGCAGGAATCCAACCGCTCCCACAGAAGGTCGAGGCCATCCGGCAGTTCCCGAAGCCGAAAACGATAAAGGAGTTGCGACAATTCTTGGGACTTGCAAATTTCTACCGCAGGTTCATACCAAGAGCGGCAGTGTTGCAAGCCCCAATGGACGGACTCATCGCAGGACCACCTAAGGCGAAGAACGAGGCACTGGTGTGGACAACGGACGCGGAGCAAGCCTTCGGAGCCCTGAAGGAAGCCCTAGCAGAGGCATCCAGTTTGTCACACCCGTCACCAAAGGCTAAACTAGCCATCATGGTAGACGCGTCTGACGTAGCCATGGGTGGAGTCCTGCAGCAGAAGCAGGGAAACTGTTGGGAACCATTAGCATTCTTTTAAAAAAAACTCAATCCAGCGCAAAAGAAGTACAGTGCATATGACCGAGAGTTGCTTGCAGCATACTCAGCGGTCAGGCACTTCAGGCACGCAATAGAAGCCAGAATTTTTACTATATTTACAGACCACAAACCATTGACATTTGCATTGAGCCAGAAGCCTGAAAAGTGCACTCCGATCCAATTCCGGTATTTGAACTTTATCAGTCAGTTCACCACTGACATCCAACACATACCAGGGAAGGACAATGTCACAGCGGATGCACTATCCAGGATAGAAGAAGTAGCAAACTTCAGCTACAAGGCACTGGCACAGGCACAACGCAACGATCCAGAGCTGCAAACGTATAAACAGAATTTAAACACCGGATTGACAATCAAGAAAGTACAGTACCAGAATCCGAGTGTCACAGTATACTGTGACATATCCACAGGTCACGCACGACCATTCGTGACACCACAGTGGAGGAAACAAGTATTTTCAAACCTGCATGGAATGGCTCACCCAGGAGCCAAGGCTACCACGAAGCTAGTAGGAGAGCGCTTTGTCTGGCCAGGCATGAGGAGAGATTGCACGCAGTGGGTCAGGGAGTGTGTGAGGTGCCAACAATCCAAGGTGACGAGACATGTGCGTCCACCTATTGGAAGTTTTGCCACACCTTCGGCAAGGTTCGAACATATTCATCTGGACCTAGTTGGACCCTTGCCGTCTTCAAATAATTGCACATACTGCCTGACCTGCATCGATCGATTCTCTAGATGGCCTGAGGCAATCCCGCTTCCTAATAGCAGTGCGGAAACCGTAGCACGCGCCCTGATTGAGGGCTGGATAGCGCGTTTTGGGGTGCCATTGAGAATCACTACTGAGTAGGCAGACAGTTCGAGTCGTATCTGTTCAATGCACTAGCGAGGTTAATGGGAGCAAAGCACTTGCGGACCACGGCATACAACCCAGCTGCGAATGGAATCGTAGAAAGGTTCCATCGCCAGCTGAAAACGGCAATAAAATGCCACGCTAAGCCGCAATGGACCGACGTGCTCCCTATGGTGTTGCTGGGAATCCGTGCTGCATGCAAGGAGGATATCCAGGCAACACCAGCCGAGCTAGTGTATGGAGAAACTCTGAGGCTGCCAGGCGAATTTTTCGTCGCAGCCCCAGAGGTAGATATGGCCGAATTCACGCAGCAGCTACGCCAGCAAATGGAAGAAATTCGTCCAGTGGAGGCATCCAGACGCGGGGGAAGGTCAACGTTCATATTTAAAGACTTGGCCAACTCTAGCCATGTCTGGATGCGCCGAGATGCGGTAAGGAAACCGCTGCAACCTCCATATGAAGGACCCTACCGAGTCCTTCAGCGAGACGGTAGCAATTTCGTGTTGCGCGTAGCTGGAAGAGACGTGAGAGTATCATTAAGTAGACTTAAGCCGGCATACGTGATTAATACAGAAGTGCAATTATAGACATTACCGTAAGGGACAGTGCAGTACAATTTACCAAAATAACATGTAGAGTTAAGATACCGTGTTAAACTTAAGAGTCATAGTTCCTAGGAAGCCGTGTGGCAACGAAGAGTAGTATATGACTTACAGTTATGTTTTGTTATTGTTGTTGTTATGTATTTTTATGTGTAAATAGTAGAATAGTTAGAATAAGCATAGAGTAAGTAGGGTTATAATTCGTTACACTGGCAAGGGGGTGATGTAGTGCCCGCCTAGGGAATAAGTAGCGGTTAGATCGTCCGCTAGGTGGCGCCTCGGAAGAGGACGCCTAGGGACGACGCCGCAAAGAGGAACACATCAGCTAGAGCCTTCGACGAGTGACGACATAGTAAATATAGTACAGCACGTTCCATAAGACACGGAGTATTTCTTTATACCCCACACACCCGCTTCAATCTGATTACTTTTCCGCTTGAGTGTAAATTAGTAATCTGATGTATTAATTTTTTATTTGCCAGGTCAATAATTTATAATTTAGCAAGAAGTCTGCTCCTATAATAGCAGAGGTGACTTCTGCCACTACAAATGACCATGTAAATGCTCTGCGCAATCCAAAATCTACTATTAATGTTCTTTCGCCGTAAGTTTTAATCTGAGTACCATTTGCAGCATAGAGTTTAGTTTGCGTGGGTGTTTTTTTGCCTTTTATTATTTTTCTTGGCAGGACTGAGATATCGGCGCCTGTATCTATTAGATATTGCATACCTGTTTTTTTGTAATTTATAATCAGGCGATTTTTCGTTGTCATCCCGTCCTCACACGCCTGAATGTGCGACGGTTTTATTAGTTTCCCTGTGTCGGGTCACTTTGCCGCTTGTCAGCACCTGACCATGCGCACGGCGGTCTACATTTGAATGACTCGCTCCCAAATTTTGGTGATAAAAACATAATTTATGTTGGCGATCCTTCGATTCATTCCCCCGATATCCCGATCTGGAACGGCGGAAGTTTCGGGTTCTGCTTCGGAATCGACTTCTTCTTAAATCGCCTGACAGAGCGTCCACTCTGTTTGTCAGTTCTGAGATTGCGTCTTCCATTTTTGAAGTATTTGAATTTGGAGGTTAATCGTGGTGGTAAATCGTTGGAGGCAAATCTGTGGTTTCGCCTATGGCTAATACTGCTTTTATATTTTCCGGTAATTGTTCCATAAATAATGTTCTTAAAACTGAATCACTGCACTGGCCACCGGCTTCATTCCGGATTCGTTGTATGAAGTTGGACGGTTTTTCCTCCCCCATCTCTGTTCCTCTCAAGACCCTTCTTAACTTCGACTCGGAAGTCTCGTCGAATGCGTCTATTATTCTCCTTTTTAACGCCTCGTATTTGTCGCTTTTGGGTGGCGAGAGTAATAGATCCGATACCACAGGTAATGCATTATTGTCTAAATGTAATATTACATACCGGACTTTAGTCTCGTCCGAATGTATACGTGATAATACAAATGCATTTTCCACTTGAGCGAACCAAAGCGACGGGTTGTCCTTCCAAAATGGCGGAAGTTTTACCGAAGACGCGGCGTTAATTACGGGGTTTACGGATTCTTTTCTTTCTTGGGAAGTATCCTCCATTATTGTGACTTCTCCGTCTTCCTGGTCCGAATTAATTAAGCTCCTTTGCGTCTTCCTTTTCGATTCAACTTTTAGGTGGCGTCGTTTAGTCGCGTCCTTTTTTTGACGTCGGGGTCACCATTTATGGCTGTCTATGCGAGTGAATGTCCTATTTTTTACTCGGGTTACATCACTGGGCAGACCATAAGGATTTTAGAGTTATTTATTTAACAAGTAATAACACTTAAGACTATTGAATTAAACTTTGATATAAAAATACTATTGCTAGTTGTCAAGGAACGCTAGACTAAACTTAACTCTTTGGAATCTCTTTTTTGACTGCCGTGACTCTCTGGCCCCTTACTTTCTAGTCTTAAATCTAGGGATTTTTATTCCTATCTATTAAGGAGGGCACCACAGTGTCCTGTTCCGAGGCGCCACCTGGTGGACGATCTAGTACTTAACTAGGTTCCTAGGCGGGCACCACAGTCTCTTTTGTTCTGTTCTTTCAGCCATTCCCCTCCACATTCATAACTCTTGTCGGTACTGCAAAGAATGATTACATTTCCCAAGAGTTCCTTCTCAACCAATTTTCCCAAACCACGCTCTGCTACCAATTGTTGCGGAATGCGGTGCATGGAAGGATTAATCAGAAGTGTAATTGTTGTTTAATGATATAGCCTTTTATTATATTTTAATATTGTCACTTACGCCGCACACGGTACTACACTTTTTATCTCTCATGCAACCTCAAACTCTCCCTATATATAGGATATGCAGGTAATCATATCTTCAGATATAAATTTGTTTACCAATTTTGGCAATTGTAATATAACTTCTTCACTATGAGTTGGTGGACTTGTTCCATTAAAAATGGAAAGATCAAATAATCCAACACTTACAATATTACCGTCGTATTCATCGTACTCGTAAAAATTTCCTCCTTGTGTAATATATAATCTACCAATTTTATACTTAAATACTGCTAATTTTTTAGCAGTGGATAATGCAATACTATTTAAAAGATCCGTTACCAAAACGTATTTTCGAGCTCTATATGTACATTCATCTAGTACCAATGCATACATACCTTTGAGGAAAACATATGTTTTACCCTTGTTGAAATTGGTTTTGAATATTTAAATTCTATCGGCCAACTCTAACCGATATTGGAGGAAGTAAAGCTTCCTCTTCCGGTCCGGACGAGGGAGAGTGGGTAAAGAAATAAACCAAACGAATATGCCTTTTTTTCCCCAGTCCTGAAAAGGACAGCCGTTTATTTAAAGACCGTTTAAATTTTGTATATCACAAAAGTATTTCGCCTAGATTTCGGCGGGCCTTGTTGTCCTAGATTCTAGTTTCTGGAACAAGAGAATAAGAACACACGGGTGTAATCACCTCAAATACGATAATCGTACATATGTTCTGTCTCGGGAATGTTATGACGCGCACACTGAACCAGCGACGGTAACCGTGCGGTGTGTGCTTAACGTGTACTGGTGCGTGACTTCTAAAAACGGTAAGCCACGCGTCGACTCGTTTTGCCGATCTGTTTCGTTTTTGCAGAAACACAATCGTGGCGGTCGGCTAGATTTAACGCAATGAAATTTTTATTGCGACGACCGCACAGTCGTATTGCCTCGAACGGAAAACCAAGGCGGAGGCTGTAAGTCTCCTGTATGGATTCCGTGAGCGGGGAGTTCCACGGTTACTAGAGACTAGTCCCGGTGGCTGACAACGGAGGCTGAACTAACCGTTTCTTTCTCAACACGCCTTGACGTGGAGTAAGAGTGGACCAACGCTAGTTATAACCCGTCTTCCTTAACACGCCGCGTCGTGAAGGAAGCCTCGACACAGCAATATCGAAACTCTCCGGCCGCGCTTGAGTGCTTTTATTCGTCACCAAGGCGGTTCCCGGTCGAGAACGAGTAGCGGGTCTTAAGTTAATAACAGCGCGCCAACGAACGTAGTGCTCCGCCGACCAGTGGTCATCCAAGGAGTGGACCCCTTACGCTCCCATGTCGAATAACAATAGGTGGCGAAAACCAGGTGAAACCCACCGATTTTCGCCTCAGTACTAATTTAGGATTAAAACCGCTAAATTATGAAAGGCGTAGCTATTTGTGCTGAAGAGTCAACACGAATTGTCGTGGGTTAGTCTCTATTCAGTTTCACAATGTGCTAACAAGTTTGAAGCTAAAAGCAGTCTTAACAGAAGCACGATCGAAAGTCGATGCGCTCCATGCTAACTGCTTCTGAGGAATCTCTAGAAGCAACTATCTGCTGACGATTCTCCCGAATCAACTGTCTCGGAGGACTATCTAGAATCAACTATCTGTCGGCGATGTTACACCGACGTCGCCAAGCGCGAACGAATAATTACTCGTTACGCGGCGCTTTCGTCAAACTATATTCTCTTTCTCACTCTCTCTCATCTCCGTTGCTATTTGCAAATTCGAACGTCTCCCCATTATAATATGTAACGGTTAGTCGTTTCGGTCTCTGGTTTCCCACGGTCATGTCCAAAAACAATAATATGCCTATTATTGGGCCTCGATAGTTTTTCTATTTCTTTTTCGAATCACAGCGGTCATATTAACTCGTTAGACTCAAGAAAAAGAAATGACCTATGAGGCTCGTGACCGTGTGAAACAATTAGATGTCACTTATTTAAACAACCCTGTTTGCTAAAACAACAGATTTTATAGAATTATACTGAATATCCCTTCCAAAAACCTCCTGATACGTTTTCGGCTATTTGTTATTTAATAAATTTCGAGTATTTGGATCAAAAATATAGATATGGTTATCAGCGAATAAAGCAACTTCACCGGAGGGTCTTTCATATTGTAGTAATAATAAGCATAAATTTATGTATAATCATGAAACTATACAGGTTTATTTCCCCAGTACGCACATTTAACAGACAATCATAAAACTATCAGATAATAATATATTATAGTAGAAATAAGCACTGCACGGTCCGGGAGTCGTCTCTGCACTTAAATGATCCCTGCATCGACCCGAATGACTTCGTGATCATTCGGGTAATCTCGGGCTTTCGGGGATCTACCCGAAATTTAAAAAACACCGTTCGATCGGTTACTATAGCTCGGCCATTCCTGACTGACGAATTGACCACAAGTGGAGGTTACGCACGGTCCTTCATGCTCTCCTATCTTTTCGACGATATATCTATTGTTTCGGAGGACTTTCTTTATCCGATACGGCCCCAAATATTTAGATAGAAATTTCGAACACGGAGCGAATTGCGTACGTTTTATCGCAATCATGTCTCCTACTTCGTATTGCTTTGCTTTGATCCGACGCTTGTTGAAATTCTTTCGATTATCCCGTTGGACCTTAAAAATTTCAGCTCTCGCCCGTCTTCTAATGTCGTCTCGACCCTCGTGGAACAGGCGAATCCACTCGTCCTCGATCATTCTTCTTACCGAAGGATCTTCTTTAATCTTCATATGGGTACCAAACTATAGGTGGAAAGGCGTGGTACCAACGCTCCGATTCGGCGTGGCATTTAAATACTTTTGAGCTAGATGCAAATATCGATACCATTCTCCTGGACGTGGCGCCGCCATTTTTGACAATAACGGAATGAGCGTCCTATTAATCCGTTCAATTTGTCCGTTAGCTCGTGGTACTCCAGTTGTCGTTGTTAAGTGTTGTATCCTCTCGTCGTTACAATACTCGGCGAAAGCATCCGAGGTAAATGCAGTACCTCGATCAGAAACGATACATCCTGGATTGCCAAACGTTACCGCCTGTTTCCTGAGATGGTTTAGTAGTTTTGCAGTGTCTGTACTTTTAATTGCATATAACCATGTAAACTTTGTAAATGAGTCAACCACTGCGAAAATGTATTTATAATTTTTCTTCGTGCTGGGAATAGGACCTAAATGATCGACGTGGTAAGTAATCAACGGTAGGTCTCCTTTATCTATCCGACATAAGAACCCTTCTTGTCTCCCTTGCTTTCGTTCGGCTAATATGCAAATAATGCAATTTCGTACGAATTTTTCAACTTTAGTTCTCATTCCTTCGAACCAGTATTCCTTTGTCACCAACTGTTCGGTTTTATTTATACCGAAGTGACCGCGTTCGTGTGCTTGCCTGATTATTCGAAACTGCAATACCTTGGGAACCACGATAAGTAGGTCGTCATCAACCTTCCTGTATAATAATCCATTTTTCAGAACATAATTGTTAGATGACTACCCTGTTTAAGCACCGGTAGATGACTACTCTATTTACGTGTTTGTAGACGTTCGTCAAAACCGTAGTCATCACTTTCACTCTTACGCATCCGAGTCACAAACGAACCCCTGGTCAAGATACAAAATAATAAGTACGTCACCATACAGCGGGTACCCGCCCCCAAAACTTTCCATTCCTTTCGCCCTTTTCCTACTCCTACCTGCACTTATATATATCACCCTTAGACCAGAGAACTTCATCTTTGTACTTCCAGACATTGTCACGTTCATTACAGTTCCATAGTTTTTAAGTGTTGGTGACTGAGCATATAGAAAAGTATCGAGAAATATAATTAATAAAACTTAAGTGTTTATTAATCCGAGAAAGTGTATTTCACCCAATCATCCAACATAATTGTCCATGCCTTTCTTCGTAACAGTTTCTATAATCACTCGCACACGCGTGTCCTCGTTCTGAGACTTCCTTAATTTGGCTAAAAGTCCATCCTCATCTTCCTCTACGAGCATGACTGTCGGTAGCGGATTTCTGCTTAACGCGTCTACGTATAACATATTCTTTCCCGGCCGGTGTTATAATATACGAGAACTCCTCAAGAAGGAGTGCCCACCTGGCGACACGCACACATAAATCTTTCTTATTAACCCTTTGCACTCGAGCGGCGCCGTATTCGCGCCAGGCCGGTTTGACGCTTCCACTCGAGCGGCGCCGCTGCGGCGCCCGAGAGATTTGATGCGTTTACTTTAAGGACGCTCCGGCGTTTTCGAACTCGATATGTTTGTTTCCAATACGCTTCTAACGAACAGAAAGGACTTGCCCAGTCAGATAAGAAACCCAAAATTTTTAAGAAAATCCACCGTAGCTTACCGAAGAGGTAACACTCTATTTTTAGCGTGGAAGGATAAAAGGACCGTCACTTGTTTGACCACTAGGGGCAATACAGGAATGAGTAACGTCAAAAGGACTGTACAAGGTGGTGTCGAAACCATTATCAAAACACCCAATGTTATAGTAAATTATATAAAATATATGGGTGGCGTTGATCGAGCGGATCAAGATGCTTCAACATATTGTTTCTTACGAAAGTCCTTAAAATGTTAGCGAAAACTATTTTTTTGGGGTTTAGAGATCTGTTCCATTAATCTTATATTCTTTATAAATCAGTAAAGAAACAGAGAAACGAACGGCCGCTTACTCATCTGCAGTACATAAAAACTTTGGTTGACTAATTGAGAGGAGATTTCCGACAAAAACGAGATCGCGCTTCTATTACTTCGCGCTGCAATTCTGATGAAATCCGATTGAATGGGAAGCTACATTTTATGCTAACTGGAATTAAGAAGGATTGCAAGGTTTGCTTTCAACGCACTAAGCCTGGCGGAAGACACCAAACCATATATTACAGTGATACTTGCCCCGACAAGCCGAGGATGTATCTTGGAGGTTGCTTTATAAAATACCACACAAAGCAACAATATAGAGCTTAATGTTTAAACAATGTCCTTCTTTGAAGTATAGAGATACATAAAATTTTCAAAAATAAAAGTTTTATACGATAAATTGTGTGTGAAATCAGTTTAAGATAGCTGTAAGACATCCACCAAATACGCGGGAATCGTCTCGAGTTGCTGGTTCGCCCGAGCGAAATAGGCCTCGAGTGCAAAGAGTTAATAGTCATCGTGAACGCTTTACAATCGGTAATAATCTTAAAAGGGATACCTAATACGTATACTCGAAATCTACGTAAGGCTTTTATAACCGCTCGCACCTCGAGCTCATAATTGCAATATTTTTGCTCACCAGGCGTCGTTTTTCCGCTAGCATAGTATATCGGATGCATCTTACCATCAACGCTATCGCGCTGCATCAGTATTGCGCCGTATCCTAAACTACACGCGTCTGTATATAGTTTTGTTTCTTCGTTTGTTTTGTATAGGCGTAAAACCGGCTTATCGCTTAACATAAGCTTTAACTGATCAAAGGCGTTCCGTTCTTCGCGACCAAAAACAAAAGTAACATCCTTCTTTAAAAGGTTGGACAATGGGCGCGCAATCATAGAATAAAATGGAAAAAATTTTCTAAAATATCCCGTCAAGACAAGGAAACTTTGTACGGCTTGAGCATTCACAGGCTTGGGGAATTTAGCTCCTGGAACGGATCATTGCTTCCCGCCTCACGGAACACCTCTCGAGAGTGCGGCCCGACCTGGCCGACAGCCAGTTCGGTTTCCGAGAGGGGCGGTCAACTATAGACGCAATTGCCCGCGTCCGCTCCTTCTCGGAACAGTCGGCCTCCAGGGGTGGAGTTGTAATAGCAGTCTCGCTAGACATAGTGAATGCCTTCAACTCCATCCCCTGGAAAGTCATTAGAGAGGCACTAATATACCACCAGGTGCCTCTCTACCTGAGAAACTTGATCGGGTCCTTCCTCTCGGAGAGACGAATTGGATATCCAGGCCGGTACGGGAGAGAAGAGAAGCAGATCTGGCGCGGAGTACCCCAGGGGTCGGTCCTAGGGTCGACACTCTGGAACCTGGGGTACGACCGCATCCTGAGGACGGAACTCCCCCCGGGGGTGTCACTGGTGTGTTACACAGACGACACACTGGTGCTCACCTCCGGAAAGGATTACACCCGCACACTCCGATTGGCGGAGTGTGGAACGGCGTGCACCGTGGCGGCCATCCAGCGGCTCGGACTGGCTATAGCCCCGTCGAAGACCACAGCAATGTGGTTCTTTGACGAGGCTAGGAGAGGCCCCCCTCCAAGTAACCCTATATGGGTAGGCGGCAGGGCTGTCGAAGTGGGCTCTCAGATGAAATATCTGGGAGTCACGCTCGACAGCAAATGGCACTTCAGAGCCCATCTGGAGAAAGTGGTTCCTCGGGCGGAGAGGACGGCTCGGAAGTCCACAAACGAGCGTACGTCGTCTGTACGAGAGGGTGGTGCGTAGCATTACCCTGTACGGGGCACCCGTTTGGGCGGGGTCTCTAGCAGGTAACCTGCAAACCCGATTGCTCCTGCGCCGGACCGAAAGAACCCTGGCCGCACGGACCATCAGGGGGTACCGCACAGGGCGGCGACCCTGTTACAGCCTCTCCGCGGCTCTGAGGCAGGTGTCGGGCACGGACGAGAGTCTGCAGGATCCAAGCCCGGTGCCTCTCCTTACAGCAGTGGCGCCGGCAACTGGAGGGGCCCGGTTCAGGGCAAAGAATCACGGAGGCAATCCTCCCGGTGTTCCAGCTTTGGCTGGAAAGGAGAGGGCGGCACACATTCCCACTCACGCAGGTTGTCACGGGACATGGATGCTTCGGAGAGTACCTGCACCAGATCGGCAGGGAGCCGACATCGCAGTGCCACCACTGCGAAGAGGAGATGGACTCGGCGCAGCACACGCTGGAGGAGTGTCCAGCGTGGGCAACGGCTCCCGACTATAACGTAGCCGAGATACTCTATCTTTGTCTGTAAACATTTACACTTCTTCCAATTGATCTGTAAACCGTACCGACTTGCCGTATTTAAAACCAAATAAAGATTTTTGATACCATCGTCTATACTATCTGCCGGTACGATTAAATCGTCCATATAAATCAAAACAGCTTTCGAGGCTATTAATTCCTGGAATACGGCGTTTATAAATTTCTGAAAAACGGACGGCGCATTGGATAACCCGAAAGGCATTTTCCGAAACTCGTAATGGCCCTTGGGAACTACAAATGCAGTATACTTTCGGCTTGCTTCACTAACAGCTACGTGGAAGAAGCCATTTCTTAAATCTAGTGTACTAAAAATTCTCGCACCCTGCAATGCATCTATTTGATCCTCTATTAAAGGTAGTGGATAGCGTTCTTTTAAAATATTCTTATTTAATTGCCTGTAGTCTACACATAGCCTGCTAGAACCATCCTTCTTTTTTACTAACACTATTGGACTAGCATAGCCTGAATACGACGGCTGTATAATATCTTTATCAAACAATTCCTTAATCTGTTTATCTACTTCGGCTTTGTCGTGCGGTGACAAACGCCTCGGTCGCTGATATACCGGGTGTTCATCTGTTAAGATTAGATTCATTCGGATGCCTACTTCGCATTCTTTGCGCGGTTTATAATGGTCTATCGCATTTCTAATACATTGTCGATAATCTGGTTCCTTAATATTGGTTAGGTCGATCTCATTAGCGTTTTGAACGATATCTATTTTAAATACCTCAGGCAGATTATTATCTTTTCCGTTACATTCTTTAGTCTTTGAAATTGAAATATTTCCGTCTTTAATATGTACTTCTACATTGTTCAAAAAATCAGTCCCGATGAGAAGACCGTATCTCATTACTGTATCAGAAACTACATGAAGCGTAACCGGATACGTACATTCGTCTATAATAATTTCGGTTTGAAACTCACCCAAAGTACAATTTTGCTCAGAACCTACTCCATTAAAACGAGTCGTTTTACCTAATATAGGCGCACCGATCTTTACGTATTGTTCCGCACGTAGCAAGTTCATGTCGCTGCCCGTATCGATGAGCGCGGGAATCTTAGTGTCCATTATCCGTATCTCTTTACACAACTTCTTCCTTACAGCTTCCGTAACACTGCAGACTTCCTTCGACGCATCTCCCGAAGGACATTTGCTCGCAATATGGCCAAATTGGTTACACTTAAAGCACTTTGCACCCTTGGATTTTGGCGCACAAACGGCTATAGTATGTGCAGGTGATCCGCAATTAAAGCATCTCCTGACATCCTTTGATCCTGGGGTGTGTGTGGGCTGCTTCTTCTTCCGGACGTCGTCATGCGTAATCGTTTTTTCTCTCATTTCCTCCTTCATACTTTCGTACTGTGTGAATTTTCGTTTAAGCTCCTGGATCGTCGTAGCGCCATAAAGAATTGTTTTATTTACCGGCCTATCATCTATACCTTCGATGATGTATTTTATGATAGAACTCTTGTCCATTCTTCCAGCGATTTCACACTGTTCGTGAAAGTCAGAAGTTTAGTGGACTGTATGTTTGAATAAAGTATAAAGCGCGTATCTTAATAGTTATTTATTAATAGGCTAACCGTAGGCACTAGTACACGGAGTCAGTCATACGCACACACACTCACTTAATTAATTACACGCAATAAATCAGTAAGCACGATAGAGAAAGCAGCCAAAAGCAGATAAGCAAAGTACGCAGATTTACAGGTAAGCACACAAGTAATTTAACGTGTATAAAGTTATAAGAAAGTAATAACCCAGTAAGTAGTTGTAATCGCACGTGTTAAGCTATAACCGTCGATACACCCGAATGCGTAGAATAGATTACCAGAACAAAGACTCGAACAAAAAGAGGGCCCGGCGCCGGTCGCACCGGTATTTATGATTTGACTGAGGGGCTACCCCTTGAGGGGAGCTCACGCGCTCGTGACGCTTCGAGAATATTCGGGAATTCAATTCCTTCTAGAATATTCGCAACTGCTGCGTAGAAGACCTTGTTTCCAGAACGTTCGACGTATTTAAAGTTTTTGCACCATAGTTAAGACGCGAGAAGCGAAGCCAGAAAAAGAGTCCAAAGTAAGCATAACACTGTTTGACTACGTCGAACGTTCCGGACTTCGAAAGTTCCTGAACACACACATACGATAAATGTATTCGTTATTCGGCTCATCTGCTTGTTTTTTAGATAACCTTTTGAAGATCTGTCCACCTACATAGGGTGGCCATCTCTTCAAATTCGTCCAGCCAGTCGTGAACATTTAAAGTGTCATCGCCACTAAATGTTTGCATAGAATCTCCTATGTCTCTAATAGACAAGACTTCCATTGACTTACGGTTTCGTTTGCTTGTGTTCGTTTCTGCGTCATCGTCGGTATCTACGCCGTCAGAGTCGTCTACGTCGTCATAGTCATCTTCGTCTTCTTTTGCTGTTTCCAGCAATAAGGCAGCTTTTAGACGTTCTACCAACTGGTATTTCCTTCCCGACGTTTTCAGCTTTCGTCGTTGGAGTTCATCCTTGAGTTCCTGGACTTTCAACTTCGACGGTTCCTTCATCTGAGGATTTTCGACAATCGTTCGCGAAAGATCTTCTTATGAACCTGCAGCACTCATTGTGTTAACGCCTTTATTCACCGCTGTTTTTCACTTTATAGTCAATGTAATTATGACTATGATTGCTCCTAATACAATCCTGGCGAGAGCCCCCAAAATTTGTGGTATAAATAAAGTATATTAGCACAAACTTATAATATAACATTTAGTAAGTTACAAAGGTATAAAACATCCGATCACTTTCGCCAGTTGCCAGAAACTGCCTCCGCAGCTACCGCGTCGGCACGCTCTCCCCTCTCTCGCTCACATGCATACACTCACATTCATTCACTTATTCTCGGGAAACAACGCACAATATATCCGAGACGCACTCGGCACCCTCAAAGGAAGCTTCGAGAAGATTCTCGATACCACCGGCGGTTTCGCGCCGCCTTCCGGCCCGAAACACCGCCCCGGGGCCGGACGGCGTCCACGGCCGTGTCCTTGCGTCGGCCCTTCGGGTCCTGGGGTCTAGGTTCAGGCGGCTCTTGGAGGGCTGCCAGAGCGAGGGTACTTTCCCGTGGGAGTGGAACAGGGGGCAACTTGTACTGCTCCCTAAGCCGAGAAGGGCGGCGGACTCCCCTTCCGCATACCGGCCCATATGCCTGCTGGACGAGGCGGGTAAGCTCCTGGAGCGCATAATAGCTTCCCGCCTCGCCGAGCACCTGTCCGGGGTTGTACCCGATCTGGCCGACAGCCATTTGGGCTTCCGAGAGGGGCGGTGGACCGTCGACGCCTTCCAGTGGAAGGCCCTGCGTTCCATCCGGGGGTACCGCACCGTCTCCCATCGGGCGGCGACCCTGCTTGCGTGTGCCCTTCCGTGGGAACAGCAGGCAGGGGAGGCCGCGGAGATTTACAGTATCTACAGGTTCTTAAAGGAAGGGCCGGTATCGGCGGACAGCCGATCCGCGGAGCTGGAGGCCGGCAGGTGCCGGGCCCGGCGGTGTCTCATTGAAGAATGGCGCCGCCAAGTGGAGGGGCCCAGTCCCGGCCAGCGCGCCCTAGAGGCGATCCTGCCGATCTTCCAGCTCTGGCTGGGCAGGAGGGGACGGCTCGCCGTCCGTCTAACGCACGTGCTCACCGGATATGTTTGTTTCGGTGAGTGCCTGCACAAAATCGGAAGGGAGCCGTCCCCACAGTGTCACCACTGCGAGGAGCCGAGGGACTCGGCGCAGCACACTTTGGAGGAGTGCCCTGTGTGGACATGTGCGCGCCGAATCCTTCGAAACAACATTGGAGGGGATCTCTCGCTGCCCGCCGTCATCAGGCAGATGGTGGGCAGCGAGAGGTCATGGGGAATCGTGGCCTCCTTCTGCGAACAAGTCATGTCGCAGAAGGAGGCCGTGGAAAGGGCCAGTGAAGTTGCGGACCCAGAGGGCCGAGGCGGAGGCGAGGGTGCAGAGCCAGGCCTGTAGAATTTCCTACAATTTGCACATATTCTTTTACTGTGTCGCCTTCGATTGCATGATCGCTATGATGATTGCTTGTTCTTTGTTCGGAAATACGTTATTCATTGCAGCAGAGGGATAGGATTTTGGGTTTTGGCGACATTGTGGGCTAGGAATTTGGTCGTTCAGTTGGGAGTTTGATTCCATATATAAACCTCTGTACTCAGAAGTTCCACTGTATTCTCAGGCACTTAGGTTAATGGGATACGCATACGATGAGATATGTGTGTGTAGTTCGTATTGACACGAGATAATCGGGCGGTTACGGCTCACTGATCACTTTCAAGAATGACTGTATGTTGTGGTACTCGCGAGCGAAGAGAACACGTGCGATCGGTTCGGCTACTCCGAGACGACTCTATACTTCCTTTTTGGTGCTACGTCACTGATTTTGTGTTGAAAGGTTCTCGACTAGGGCTTCCCCACATTGCATGGCATTATCGAGAACCTTATTCCGGTCCTAGGGCTTCCCCACATTGCATGGCATTATCGAGAACCTTATTCCGGTCGTTGATTAACTGATGAATGAGAAATTCGGAAGTGACAAAATAAGTTTAAATATTTAGCACGTAACAGTAGCTTTTTTTATTAAATCGTAAAGCGGTTTGGAGATTATTGAAAATTCTTCTATGAATTTCCTAAAATAGGAAGCTATGCCCAAAAAACTTTGTAGGCCACGCACACTGCGCGGTACCCGGTTGTTTTGCGCAGCCGCGATATCACGATCGGTTGGACGAATACCTTCCTTCGTAATTATGTAGAAAATACGTTCTTTAATACAACGAAATGGTGCTCTAGAGACCTGGACGCGAGGCCAAGAGGAGTTAGCGGATTCCTGGAATTTATCGTAAACAATGGAACCTAATAATAAGGTCTGAACTTGGTTTGACCAATTAGGAAAGTGACACATCCCTTGTACGTGCGTATTGAGATCCCGAAAGTGCTTATTAATACTAAGTACATCACTATCAACATATAGGCATATGAATTATACGTAAATTCAAGGATGAAGAAGTAATCACATAGGGGTACAATATAGACATTTATGTTAAATTATAGTACAAAATAATTCTTCAACATTTTCTGTAACAGTCCCGAACTTGTAGGAGTTACAATATTTCCAGCGTTCGAAAATAAACATGCATAAATGCTTGAGTACATCAACCAGCTGAGCCACATGTGACGCTAATCAGATATCTTCTCCAGTGTCCTAGTCTCATCCTTAGTTCTTACCCTGTCATAAATTATTTCCGTTGAGGCTATTTTTCCTAAAATCCTACGATTTCCCTTTTTCAATATTTCCCACTTTTTAGAACCACCTCTTTTCAACATCAGCAACTCCAAATTATTTCCCATTGTGCAACCGCACAGCAGACTTCGCAAGTCTTTAATTAGCCAGTGAAACCAGTATCATTCAAAATGGTTCATCAACGTGAAAATAATGCGAGTGTTATTGAAATTGAGAATGAGGTGATCCAAAGAAGAAGAAGTAAAATCGAAAGTTTTGTGTAGTCTCATTTTGAGAAAATATACCAGGTTACAGCAAAATGTAACGTCTGCAAGCGAAAATTTAAGACCAAATTTGGAAACACCAGTGGACTGTTACGACATTTAAAATCTCAACATCCGAATACAATTACTCCTGAAGCTAATAGAGAGCCAGCAGGGGGGAGTTCACGTGTTATGGCATAAATGTTACCCGTAAGTTCACCAAGGGCGACACAGCTGACGCGTGCAATTGCACCCATGATTATTCCAGATCTCCAACCATTTTCAATGGCTAATGATAAAGGATTCCGGGATCTACTCAATGTTGCGGAACCCCTGTATGAAATACATTCACTTACAACATTCTCGCGGGACATAATACCGCAAATATATCAAGAAGTAAAAACCAGTATCAAAAACCAAATACGTACAGACATTGAAAACAGTAAATTAATTTCACTACACACATTGCCAATATTTAGATTTCTCCACTTAATGCAATGAATTGTATGTTAGAAATAGGCAATAATGTAGCGACAATAGCGTTAAGCACTAACGGTTGGACGTCACATGCTGTGCAAAGTTATTTATCCCTTACCCTGCACTATACTACGACAAATTTCGAGATACGGCGGTATCTGCTAAATTTGCAGTATTTATAAGAAACATACACTAGTGTATATATCCATCAAGTATTGAATGAACTTATTAACTGCTTGGGGTTTGCATGTGGACAAACCAGTGTATTTTCTAACTGATAATGGGCTTAACGAAAGCAATAAATATGAATAAAAACTGAATGCGCATTCCGTCTTTTGCACATACATTACAGTTAGTTGTAAAATCCACGCTGCATAAACTTCCGGAATACGAAGCACTTCGCAGAAAATGCAAATCAATTGTCACACATTTTTCACGTTCTTCGCCTGCAAGAGAGAGAGAGAGAGAGAGAGAGAGAGAGAGAGAGAGAGAGAGAGAGAGAGAGAGAGAGAGAGAGAGAGAGAGAGAGATTTATGAAAGTACAATTGACGTTAAATCAAAATACCCCCCCCCCCAAACTTATCCAGGAAATCGATATTCGATGGATTCCACACACGATATGTTATAGAGATTAATTTTAATACGCACACCGTTAAGTATAATATTGTTTAAGAATAATATGCCACCAAATTTAAGTGACAGCGAATGGAGCTTAATAGAAACCATAAGCAGTGTATTAGAGCCTTTAAAAGAAGCGACAAATGTAATTAGCGGAGAAACGTATCCAACGTTATCACAATATATACCACTGTAAGTGGGACTGATTAACGTAATTGCGGGGGAACCAAGTGCAACAAACAATAATTTTTCTACAAATATTTGTCAGGGGTTGAAAAGAATGAAAGAAATGCCTATTTTGAAAACACGTCAGTCATTACACCCTCTGCAATACGAGTGCAAATGAACAATCAAATATGTTTATTAATTCGAACACAACATTGGAGATTAATACCAGAACTACAGAACATACACTACCGGCCATAAGTTTAGGAATACTCGCAATCGTTAAGCAAATTATTAAATATCTTGTTTATAAAATGGAATGGAATATTTTTCTTTGGGTATATCTGTGGTTGATGTATGTTGATATTATAAGATAGAAGATTTGTATAAATTTCGTATATTTTATTCTATATTAATTATACATTTCGCTTAATACGCGATTCGTCGAAGTATCCCCCTTTTTTCATTATTGCTATTTTACATATTTTTGAAGTACCCCACCAAGTTTGTGTAATGTTTCTTGCTGCATAGTTCGCCGACCTTCTTGTAGTAAAGTAATTTGTTGTGGGGAAACTAAAAACCGACCGATAGCAATAAACGGACCCGAACGATTTTAAAGATAACAAAATCTTATTACACCCAGGTGCCAATACAATATGTGTTTGCATGGCATGAAAATAGTTTAATATTAATGGTAAAATTGTAAAATGGACAAAGGTTTTATATTCTATTTACTTTTAATGTTCATTCTTACGTTTAAAGAAAACGTTAGAATGAAGACAAAGCAAGTGATCCCAAACTTATGGCCGGTAGTGTATACACATTTATGCTTTCAGATTTATTTATATATAAATTATGGCTGGAGCATTTAAATTAATTAATAGATTTAATTGTTTCCGTTATGTATATCGAATAAAAGTATATCAAATCTCAAACAATGCGCTGTGGTATATTCGAATAAGTTGACTAAAAATGGCGGACAAGTCATTTTGACTCCTTCGGTAGTTCTAGTGTTAAGAGATTTTCAAATTATCAAATGAAAGGTTTATTCGATTAAGTAACAATTTATTAACATATTGCATCTGTTGGTACTAATTGTAAATATTATTATCATCTTGTTCGCGTGAACACTTAATCAAGTAATGTCTGATTCTTCAATGAATATCTCTTTTGGGGGCGCTGCGGAACTTGAAGTCACGTGATGCTGGCCAAATAACATCTGCAAAGTAATTAGCGTCTATTAAATGTTGTGTTGTGGATATTGAACATTGTTTACTAACGTGGAACTAATCCTCGAATACAAAACAATTTGTTATAATTAAGGAGTATCATGTGATCTGTATATCATGAAGATAATCATCTTCGCTGTTGAAATGTATCGATAGTAACAGATTTTACATCAGAAAAATCACATTATTCGTCATACCAACTTGATAGAATTAGTCAGTTCTTTTACATAATTAATTAGACCAGTTATTTTACACTACTAATTAGACTAATATCAGCCTCGAGCTTTCATAGCATTAGGTACCGGAAGAAGTGCGGATTTTTAAATCAAAATTCAAATATTCTGGACATTCTGGAAAATAATTTTATTTGACAATGTAGTCACCATTTACTTCTACAATACTTTTCCTATGTTCCACAAACTTGTACATATGTTTTTTTTAAATCTTGTGTTTTACTCGCAAAGGATATCGAATGGGAAGTTTTACCTCATCCTCCTTACAATCCTGACCTGTCTCCTTCGGATTACCATCTTTTTTTTAGAAATGACAACCTTCCTCGAAAACAGCAGTTTTGAAAATGATACCAAAACCAAATTCGCGATTAATTAATTCTTTGCGCGTAAAACTCAAAATTTTTACAAAAAGGAACGTATAAGCTTGTAGAACGTTGGAGAGGAATTGTCAAAATAAAAGGTGACTATTTCGTAAAATAAAATAACCTTCCAGAATATTCAGAATATTTGAGTTATGATTTAAAAATCCGCACGAACTTTTTCGGGTACCAAATAATATAATTTACATATGCATTTACACATAATGTTACTAATATCAGATATCCAAAAAATTGTTTTTCCTGGAATGAATGTCTTAAAATCAGAAGAAATAGTATTATTTCGAAATACGGGAGAAATGAAAAATGTCGAATTGTTTTAACGTACGTTGTGATGCATCTTGCAAAATATTTATCTATGAATATCGGTTACTGATGTTGATAACATTAATAAAGTAGACAATGTTTTCTTTATTCGTTTTCAACCGCCTAGATATTAAACGAGAAACGTAATGTGGAAAATGCAATCATATTTATATTTTCATGATTAGAAGGATAATGGAATCTGACACAATGATCGGTAATTAAATGTCTCCTTCTTGATAATGTAATATAATGTACTTTGTATTAGCAGGAAATAAGAGCTGAAGGAATCTTTTTAGAATACATGTACATGAATAGACGTGTACTGTTTCATTGATATGACTTCCGTTTATCGCCGTAATTGGAAATGATAAGCCGATTTTGTTAAGAGAAACTTCGAATTTGTATATGTACTTAGTTCGCAAATATTCAACACGAGTTTCATGTACCCACGTAAAAACCGTTTTTTTAATATTGTAAATACTCGAAAATAAATAATCGTTTTTATTCATCGGTGTTCCATTCCGAAAATCATTCATCTTTATTCATCTGCGCCCATGTGTGAGTGCATTCATTCCCCGATTTACACCATGCTTTTCTTATGCGATTTCATTTTATGCAATTGGAGAAGATCGTATTATACAACATTCCATTTTTATATGACTTATTCACAGACTTATTCAATTATTTCTTATAATATATACATCATTATTATTGTACGATATTTTAAACAGTCTGTCTGCTATCCACGCCGGTGTCCGACGATGCTGCGAGCACCAACTGCGTTCACTTGTTTTTTACGATATGCTTTTGTTCTTTTTCCTTCTACTGAGGAGTCAATTTTAGTTTGAACACGGCTCGGACGAGTCTCGTTCGTTGTGCGCAGGTTTCCACTACCATTCCCTGTTCCGCGCACGCTATTGGCTTAGTCCCATTGTGACGTCGGGGATAGGAGGACTGGAGGGGCGAAGGATAAGGGGGCTGCGCGAGCCGTGCTCAAACCAGGAGTGACTCGTCAGTAGTTTGAACCGCAGCTCGCGCAGTCCCCACTAGTTTTCTTTCCTACCGCAGCTTTATGCCCAAATTCTGTGACGTCACAGTGGTACCAAGCCAATAGCGTGTTCGTAAAAGGGAATGGCAATGGGAACCTGCGCATAACGAACGAAAACTCGTCGGAATTGTCGTCAAGCTAAAAGTGACTCATTAGTCTGGTTAGTCTTTGCCAACCTTCACAAAAGTGGGAACACGCGATTATGAGTATACAAAGGATCGTTTTTGAGCATTTTTAAAGTTAATAAAACATGTTCGATCAAAAAACCAAAGAATTATTATAATTATATATACAACTAATGAAGCCAATATCACTTTGCGCTTTTACATGTTTGCATTCGAAATTAACCATTTTGCAGATCATATTCACGTTTTTGCAAATCAAAATCACTCTTTTGCAAACTTATGCGGCTTACATTCTTATATTCGCTTATATTCGACTTATATTCTGTCTGTGATATGAACATTCCACAAATAAATGAACAATAATATTACATTTATCCAAACTATAATAATATCGCTGAATATAGCCATGAATATAACCCATAGCAGAACCCTGCGGTATTCAGCTATAGATTTTTGAAAATTGTGTGCGGTATTCAGCTAAAAGTCTCGCCTCAAAACCGCGGGTAATGAATGTGTTACCATACACTTAGAGGATAAACTTATTGTTAGTTGTGCAGAATACACGTAAATAGTCGATTATGTGTAACACGTAAATACAAACAAATTCCTTCAACAATATCATGAGATGGGAGGTTAAAACAATTTTTTTATCTTTAACATGTTCCGTGCCAAGTCGTTTTTGTTCGACTTTCCATTCAGGTCATCTGATGTTTTGGCTCATTATTTCATCACTTCATCAATCCATAAGTAATTAGCTTGTGTACCATTCGTGGTACGCGAACTAACTATAAGAATAGTGACGTTTTGCAGCGATTGTCCGAACAAGCCATTCTTAAGCATTTCTTGCTTTAACAAAGTGAATCATTATATGTAATTATTAAATATTGTAAATATAACAATTAAACAAAATTATTTGCTTTGTTCTATTCTGCATTTTTTATAATGCCTCATTCTTTTGGTGGAAATATATTCTACAGTCTTAAACTTATTATAAAATATATTTTTGTAGCGCATTAAATAAATATGTCGGTATGTACCATCGGCGGTACACGTGGCACGGAACCTGTTAATTTTACTTAAGTTTAGCCCGACCGTTGATTGATAAGATGAATGTTGAGAAATTGATTTTTTTTTAAACGGAATTATGGCATTGGAGGGTCATCGGTCAAGGATCAAAGATAACGATGGGGACTATCTAATAGCATAATGTTTAATATGAAAAAATAAATGGAGTTTCATAAAATATATGAAAAATTATTAACTACTTCCCGGTAGCTCTAATAACCCTTTTGCACTCGAGATGTCACTCTCAGTAACAACTCAGTCTATAGCGGCAATTCGAGTGGCGACTGGGACGCGACATTAAAATTGACTCCAGTTGTCCGTGATTTAACGTCCAATAACAAAACATAACTGGAGAAAACCTTAATGTCGCCTCTCAATCGCCACTCGTGTTGCTTCAATAAACTGAGTGGCTACTGAGAATCGTCTCCGATTGCAAAGGGTTAATCTTTATATCGTCAACTTCCGGTTTTAAACCTTCACCGGAGAACCTAGATAAATTGTTTTATAATCCAAATATCTTACCATTATAGAGATTTATATTTGGAACGGCAGAATGCATTTTGACGTATTCTTCGATTGTCTCAAGAACATCAGCCTTCAAATTGATTAGGAATTCTATTAAATTACTCTCAGGAAGGTCTACCGCAGCATTCTCGACCACATTATAAAAGATACACCTCTTATCAACAGTCTGTTAAAATGGTCAAATACGTGATGGGAATCTATGTGATTAACCTAAATTAATATCAAATAGTAAATGAAAATGTACTTACGACATCACATACTACATTAGATATATATTCACATAATGTATATACTTTTAGAAGGAAATTGGTTACGTGCTTTTGAATGTCAGATAAAGTATGTGCTTCCGGTTTGTCTAGCAATCTTGGAGGTGTAGCATGCACAGAAAACCATTCCTTAAAGAATCTCTACAAAATTTATTCGTACAATTGAATCTAGCTTTCATTAACACGTTCACGCCGGCGTGCACCACCGGTGGTTCAATCGGAACTTCAGATGTTTGATCTCAATACTGTTCTTACTGGGAGTAAAGTCTTTAAATTCCAATTCCAAAATGAATAAAGAGTAGGAAATAATGTTGAAACTGGTATTCCGTTATTTACATAGAATTTTATCACGTTAAAAGTGGGTTTTCAATGTCTAACACATGAATTTTCACTATTTTGGAAAGACAATGAAAATCCACCGATAAATTATTTTTAATTTGAATTACTATTAGTATGAAATCAATTACGATTATACAATAAAGTTAAATATGATTATTAATATAAAATTAATATCCTTTGAAGAAACGAATCAAAGGTAAGCATACAAAACTTCATTAAATTATGTAATGTCTGAAAAATGTAGCTAAAGCCTTACTTGATAAACATGATGATAAGAAGGTAAAAGAACACCATTCATAAATTGCTGTTTAGTATCATCCTTGGTACATATTTTGTCGAAGTGTTTATAAATAATATCTTCCGGAGCCTACAGGCGTATAAGTAAAAATGGCTAAATCTCTTGAAAGTTAATTTTAAAAAAGCATTTGAAAAGAAATAAGATATGCATTGTGGTGTGTGAAAATTTAAAGCTTAACATGTGCCCCACGAAATTATGTAATCAATTTGATTAATTCAAATAACTTAATTGAAAAGAAATGGAGAAATATCTAGAATCATTTCGTGCTTTACTTCACTTCATTTCATTTCGGTTAATACGTTACACGTTGCACGAAATCGCGTTATAAGAATTGTCATATCAAATGTTGCTCTCTATATTTTACCGATTAAAGCAGTAAAATGTCTTTCTGAAAAGCAGATATAGCAAATTGAAACAGAAAGATGGCTTTATTGAATTCTGCTATACGAATCATGTGTTTTTGCTTGCGGTAGGTAGCAATTTGCTCCATGTAGGTCGGGGCCAAACATCAATTAGCTCATTTGATAGCCCGATTTAAATCAGAAAACCTTTCCATTTAATGTTTTCAACGAAAATGTTTCCCCTATGCAATATTTGATCGTTTTGAGACTTTTCACATACCCTGTATGTGACTAAAGTAAACGGGGAATTCCCGCATTTTATTATATAGCGCGTTGTACGAGAATCGCGTTATACGGGAGTTTACTGTAACTGTTTTGAATGCTTATCTATAAATTTGATAGGATATTACGACTATTCAATAGGAATATTAAGCAGCGGGATATCATTTACATACCTCCAAAACATGAATATAATATTGGGGATAAATAAGTAATAATCCAGATACAAGAATATTAGTATAATCAGATTGTATATCCTTAATGATTTTCCTGATTTTCTGCAAATTGCAGTACTTGTAATTATTAGGAACTCAAAGTGACTGCTATATGTAATAAATCCAAATTTAGTGGCAGATAAATATTCTCTCTCTATTGGAATTTTTATGCAGATATTTCATAAACTTATTATAACTCCTATTTATGAATTTATCTTTCAATTCCATTCTTATAATCTGTTTGACAATTGGCTTAGTACTATATACATACCTCCTCGAAATCTTGTTGGTTTTCGAAATATTCACCAAAGTATGTTACACGAGTTACATACGTAATCTAAAACAAAACGAAAAGCTTAACAGAAAAAGGATTTTGAAATCCTAGAAAATGATTTTCCATGATTATTATCTTTCTACATTGCATACAAGATAGACCAAGAACTCATTAGACCTTATTTCAATTTACGAGAGTTAGAGAAAAAAAATTTAATAAACTTGAAATTTGAAAGATATACTGAGGTATGACAATAGTGAATTTTTTTTGTAGGTGGAAATATTTTGTAAGTGCGAAGGTCACCTGGTTTCTTAAATCCGTCTGTATATCTTTTTAAGATAATTGCATAGATAACTGTGAAGATAACTTCTGATCTTTTATGCACAGAATCATTAAAATTCGGCAGGTTTTATTATTACATACAAGTAGCTCTTAAAATCCTGTTCGATCAACGATATCGAGTGATTCTAGATGACCTTGTGCCGAAGTTCTTTGTGCTCATTTCAATACGACTATCAACATATAAAAAGGAAAATATATATACTAATGTATTTAAAAACTCGGTCCAATTGTAGTTCCTTCTGTATCATACAATTATTGTTTAAAAACTTTTTCTCTAGCTTTCACCGTTTCAGCGATATTTAAGATAACAATAATTACTGGTGCATCCGAACAAGCGGCGACAGAAGTTGGCTACTATCAGTGGCATTATGAAAAAAGTTAGTGAAACAAAAGGGACGGACCTCAAATATTATATAATATTTGCTGATTAGCTGACGATCAGCCAATCAGTAACCTACTTTCTGCTGATTGACTGATCATTAGCCGATCAAGTAGCGCGAGCGTTGATGAGTCCACTCCAAGTCACCACGAATGACCATCCTTATTTTTGTACCACTACGTGTCTTCATATACTGAAACCCAGTTTAGGTTACCAAAATCTCGTGCAGTCCCCCACAGTCTTTTCCTCCCACCACTGCTTTTCCCCAACTTACTGTGACGTCACAGTGGGACCAATAAGAAATACCTGGTATGTGTCCGCCTCCGAATTTTTCATTTTCTTATACGTTGCACTATTCCAAAAACTAAGCAACACGTAATTTTAATATCTGCGGAATTTCAGTTTAAAGGGGGGAAACCCCAGTACAAAGATTTGACGTGTACCAAGAATGATTAGAATTTTTTATAGAAATATTCAATACTTTCGAATTTTAATGGATGTAAAATATGTTGTATCATAAATAACCTAACATGGAATTCTAATTTTTTGGATGAGTTTGTTTTTTAGCTTAAATTACACCCATGTTGAATTTTTTTTCTACGTAAATATTATTTAAACCGAAATACGGCAGATATAAAAAAAATACGCGTAATTTAGGTTTTGTAGCACTACAATGTGCATATGTCAAAACGAAAAAAATCGGAGGTGGACATCTACCTAGATTTCCTTGTAAGTGTGCCCAATAGCGTGATTGGAGCAGGGATGGGAATACGGGGACCTGCGCACAACGAACGAAACTCGTCCGGGCTCTGGTCCAATCTACAGCCCGTTCCACGGAACCTTTCACCCGGCTCGGACGAGTTTACGTTCGTTCTGCGCAAGTCCACATTTCCATTCTCTGTTCCGAAGACGCTATTGGCTTAGTCCCAGCGTCGAAGTGGGGTATAGAAGCATTGGAGGGAAGAAGGGAAAGGGGTATGCGCGAGCCGTGGTCAAACATCGTGGGCTGCCAATAATTCTGAATTCCAAATAGTGCCCCTGATACCAATCGAATCTTGACACCACTTGTACGGATGCATTGGTATTTTTGTCATCTTAAGTATCTCCCAATCTATGAGACTTCGAGATAAAGTTCTTGAGCAAAAGTTGTATGATACAGAGGGAACTACATTAATTTATTCGTAAACGTAGATACTTTGGAGATATGAAATTCCTCGTTGATTTTGTAAGTAGATCGTTATATTTTTGCCTTGGCATTATAATAGTCTGTCTTGGAACGAGTATAGAGACCTGCGACGCTAGAAAATTTTGATTATTCACAAATGAGAATTACATATTTATTCGGTTACTGGTTCATCCTGTATGGTGAAGTTTGTTCTTTAATTATATATATTAATAATACATTGCAAATATACAATTGTATTTTGCGGACTATGTAATAGTACTATATAAGAAATCCTCAGACGAACAAATTGTTTACAACAATAATCTTGAATTACCTGAAACTTAAAATATTTAACTGCTACAAAACTACGCTTACTTCTCCTATAGCCCGAAGATTTTCCTGTACTACATTCAACACACTTTTTCTAACTGGCTCAATTGCGCGTTTCATCTTTAATTGGCTTTTTTATAATTTTATAACAGCTGCAGCATACAATTCACAAATAACATAGAACATACACCAATAGTATTTATTACTTTTATTATTCTTACTAATTTTATCTGTAAGCTTACAATCTTTTTTATAACCTTCAACTTTGTAATATTTGTATAACTTTTTGATTAATGTGACAAAGAAACGTCGTTTAAACAGTTGCGAATTTGTTAATATTATCCTTTTAGGGCTCAAATAACCATTATATTAAAATGTCTGATTATTTCGTACATAACTTTTTATTCTTCCTTAGACGCAAAACCTTAAGATTCCGAAGGGTAGCATTATGATCCAGCTTTTATACAATTTTAGAACATAATAATAATAGAAGACAATTGTCTGATATTTCCAAGGTCGTGTCTTGTCGAGTCCTTTGTTTTGATTTAGGTTACTTAATATAATATTTGACCTTTGCGGTATACCTTGATGCAGGGTCGTTCCTGATGGGGGCGTAAAAGATACTCTCGCACCTGGGCGGTTGGGCGACACAAGCAGCCACACCATATGTAAAATATGTCACATTTTAACTAATAAGAATAATAATTAAAACGGTAAATATCTAGAAAAGGAGACTCCCTTCATGAATGAAATCATGTCTCAATCGGAGAATCAAAACTCCAATCGGAGAATTCATGTGAATATTCTGAACAACTTTTTCTTATACACATGACTACCGCACGGCTTTGGTTTCGGAGATACAGAGGAAAATATGGTTAGAAAAATGTCTACTGCAACTGCCAGTTGCGCACTTCACTCTCGCGCTGCCGACGCGTCACGATGGCCGGACATATATTTGGCCCGCACCTAAATTGTTCATTAATCACTCCTTTTTATTAAATTAAAAATTTATTATCATCAATGAGTTAGTTGGGTGTGGACCATATAAAAATGCGATGTCGCATATGCCAGAATGTGTCCTCGTAACCTAAGTTTTTTGCGAATATTGCAAACGGTTGTTCAGAATACTGTCCTTGATAACATATTTCAAAATCGAATTAATTTTGTATATAATCTTTGTGACACTACTCGTATACATGAATAAGCTGTATGTATTTGGGCCCAAAATAGCATATGATATTTAACACGGGTGTGCGGGTACACGAAATTATAGGTTCGAGTCGGGATCCCATGTATTTGTCGCACATAAATATGCTCGGGTACCCGTTATTTCGGGACATCAATTAAAAATATAATTTAAAAATTCTTGCATCTGATTACACTGCAAAATCGCAATTTGAAAATTTAAGTATAAGATGACAGAAAAATTACGTTCTGAATGGAGCGTCGGATCCAGGATCAAAATAACGGGGAGACGAATATCTTTATGTGTCCAGAAACTTTCGAGATCCCAACACGAAGCTGGTACCCGCACACCCCTACTCATCATATCACGCTTGTAATTGCTATCTGATTTGCTATCAAAAAGGTTCGAAGTAGTAAATGTTCGAATGCCGTTGTTCCAATACAATTCAGTATGAATCTTAGGTTCGTGATGTCTTAAACGTTGAGAGTGCGTGATTCAAAGTGTATTTTAGACCGTTTTTGATATTGCTCCGACATAGACGAGATATAAGTAGACCAAGCACGCAAGCCAATTTTCGTGTCACTGGTGACGTTACCCACAAAACACATTAAATAGCCGTTTTTTATGTTTTTAGTACCAAAAATTTAAAAATAAAATATGGAATTATTTTTTTAAAAACTCTTACCTCTGTAAGCATACATATTACTTGATATTTAAAAGAAAATTTACAGTAAATATCGGAAACTGCGATAATAACGATGATGTATGTACAATGTGGATAATAATAATAATTTAATTACTCAAAATGCTTAAATTCTGGTAAACGAAACATTTTATAAGTTCAAATCACGTTTTATATTTAAATTTTACAGTGATATTCTATTTGGCGTTCCCACTTTGCATTTATGCTGCTTTATCTACAGAATTAATCATAATTCATGGGTGTGTGCGTGTCGGTGGACATTGTGCATGCCTTACGCATTGAACTCATCACGTGTTATTATTTAAAACTGTTTTATTGAATAACCAATAGTTTGACAGATTTTTTAAATTTTTAGTATAATCGATTCTCGTTTAATAAGGTACTTCAATTCCACGATAAAAACTATTTATGAATTAGGAAGTTAATAATTTTTTAATGACTTTGTTGTGTGCGCTTTTTCTGCCAAATGTGTTCGTGTCTGCTATTTAGTCCTCGTGGCTTACTAATGTTCTAATTGTGCATGTACATCTGGGAAGATCATTACGTTGAAACTTATTTTATTCTTTGGTATTTTGAATACGTTTTTATTTTTTTAAAAAACTAATTTTAAAAATGTGAAATCGTAAATTTCAATTAGGGTGATCGGTAACGTTGGCAACGACAATGAACTGTCGGTTTGTCGGAACCCTCAGGAGGGTTTGGTAAGCCCGCCAAACTGGCGACAACCGAATGCCTTAAAGGAGTGTCTACAAATAACTCGTCGTCGGTGTTTATATCTCGCTGGGGTTCTGTTTTGCTGGCGGCCTCATCAATTATGATTTTCGCGCCGCGTTGGACGGTTACGGGTGTAAATAGAGTTTGGTGTTTTTTTTAACTCTAACGGTCGACATTTTGATCGTGTGTACATAGGATGGATAAGAAGAACAGAAGCAAGAACGCAAGCCAAGAGGCAAGGATTTCCAGACGATTAAAACAGCGAAGGTTGGTACGTTTTGATTTCAACACGCACTTATGTTTTCGTTTGTACGTTAAAATATATTTACGGCTATATGTTACATGAGAATTTCTTTATTATTTCATTTCATTTGAGAAGCACTTAATACGTTATCCATTGCCACGTTTATTGTGATATCTAAAATTTTGTAAAATCATAAGCTGGGAGATTGTTTTTTTTCCATTACCTATCGAATGACCCATCGCAAGTCCAATTTGGTTTAGGGGCACTTTTGACCCTCTTCACCGGCTAGACCCTTTGTACTGGCTTTGTACTTTATATTTGGTTCTGTATGCTGAGCTATTAATTATGTCCTTGCACATTTTTGCCAGTTGTATTTCGAGCGCCCCATCAGATGGACGCAATTCCATTTTTGAAAATTTTATATTTTCCGAAATCTCAAAGTTACCTTGAGTTTTTTATAGGTCAATGTGTTTTTTTTACTCGTATCGTGTAGCCGATGAGGAGCTCTATCCAACGACCTATAATAAGATGACCTTGATTTCGACCAATCCATCGATTGGGAAACAATTTTTGAACAGCTCGCCTCGAAATCAACGCATAATGAGCGGGACAGCCGTCCAGTTGGTATCACATTCTTTGGCGAACATTCAATGAAACTTCTTCCAACAATGGATGTAAGGTTTCCTTTCGAAATGCTACGTATTTTTGAGCATTTAATGTCCCTTCGATAAAAATGGACCAATTATACGGCCTAGTTTTGTATACATATATATACACAAAATTATATATACAAATTAATATATATATACAGGGTGTCCGGTAAATCGACGATCAACCTGAAACTGGGGGTAGATCAGACCCTGATCTATTAGAATTTGATATGTCATGTCTAGTGAAACTCTCACGGTTTTCGAGATATTGGCGGTTTTGTCTTTTTTATGAAAATCCGTACCTCCGTACAGTTTTTTTGCTGCCGTTGACACAAATGAAGGACTATTTTGAATCTGTTTTTGCCATCATGTTCTAGAAAAGACGCCGAATGCTCCACAGGGAACAGGTTTTCAGTGGTATAAATAAGACATCCAGAAAATAATGGTTCTTTTCACGTTTCAACTCTGCCTTTTCACCATCATCTAACTTTGTCCTTTTGTCTTGTAAAAAAAGTATAATACATTAAGCGTGCCAGTTGTTTTAAAAACTTTCCTGATTAGTCCAGATTTGAAAATGCTTTGAATCTTTCACTTATCCCTTTCAGGTGCAAAGATATTCGTATTAATACGCGTAAGGAGCTAATTCCGGTAATTTACGCTTTTACCAAATCTTATCCATATCTTACTTTATTGAAAATTTTGTTATATAATATCATTGTTACATGTTAGTTTTGCTACGTGCAGCACTCGCTCGCTACACATAATCGATTTTCGTACGTTTAGATCTTTACCTGCGCGGCTGGCAACGAGGCGCAGGTAAAAGGGAGAGACGGGCTATTACGGCCGTTCACGGCGAGTAAAAGTGACAATTAGTGAAAAATGCTTTGTATGTGAGGTTGTAACTCGATAAGCTTTGTGGCGTTTATGATACGGACATTTATTGCTTAATAAATAATTCACTAGGGAGTGCAATGTGTAGGGAAAAAGGTAGCAAATATTTTTTTCTCTTAATTTGTTTATTTTATAAGAGGTGTTCAAATTGTCGCCCCCCTGTCCGGATGCAGGCTCTGCATCGTTTTACAAATGAACGTTTTAAATGACGTGCGTATCCCGCTTCAGTTATTTTTTGAGCTGCTACTTTTATGCGTTGGCGTAAATGCGACACCGACCTGATGGGTATCTCGTAAACCATTTCCTTCAAACAACCCCAGTAAAAGAAGTCCACGGGGTTAAGGTCTGGTGACCGCGGCGGCCACAGAATTGGCCCCCGACGTCCACTCCATCTCCCGGTGTATATTTCATTGAAGTGTTCCCGCCCTCTCACACCATAATGCGCAGGGCATCCATCATTTTGGAACCACATTTGTCGCCGTTGCTCTAAAGACACGTCCTCTAATAATTCCGGCAGATCATTCTTCAAAAATTCTAAGTAATTTTGGGAATTCAGTGTTCTCGGCAGCTCAAATGGTCCAATTACTTGGCCATTTAAAATCCCCGTCCAATAATTTATTTTAAACACATATTGTGATCTACCCTCTCTCATCAACAGGGGATTCTCGAGCTTCCAACTGTGCAGATTATGTACATTTAGAACGCCACCCCTTTGGCAAGTGGACTCGTCACTCCATAAAATTTTATCGAAGAAGTTCGGGTCGTCTTCCATTTTTCGCAGCATTCGCCGGCAGAAAGCAACACGTACTGTATAATCACGCGGTGGTAGTGCTTGTACACGTTGCACATGGAAGGGATCCAACTGATATCTTCTTGAAATGTCGTGTACCGTGGATTTTGGGATTCCTGTTCTACGATGACATATTCGCACAGAAGTTGAGGGTTCTTCCTCAAATCGCTGGAGGATTGCTTCTTCATCTGTTGTCCGGGATCTTCCTTCGCTGGTACCGCCTACGTCTTTACCAGGAATCGTTCCTTCACAGTACGCAGGATGTGCCTATGCAAAACTCCGGTAGTCTGGGTAACGATCTAAGCCCGGGTACCTCTCACGATAGAGACGAACAGCTCTACGACCGTTGCCTTGGCATTCACCATAAATAAAATGCATGTTTGCGTACTCTCGAGGGGTGTACAGTTCTCGAGGCATTGTGGCTTGAATAGAGCACAAAACACTGTGAAAAGCCGGAGGATATCCAAGTCGTCGTTAATATCACTAAACAAATGTCCAAATTGATAAAAAAACAAGGTCCAAGTTAACAATCCAAAAGAAAGAAGTAGCGAGTAAAAATTTGTAAGAAAGGCGAGTGGTAATTTAAGGCATGTGTTAAAGCGATTACCTTAAAATATTGTAGCAGAAATTGCTTCTACCAGCGAGTTGTCGTGTCAAAGAAATTTGTCCGTGCTTATGTTTGTTAGAAATACTACCCTGAATACTTTTTTAGACGTGTAGTCGTTGTCAAAGCTCTGGGGTAAGTGCCGTGGGGTTTTACACAGTCCTCTCACCAAAATGGCATACGCCCCTCCCCACTTCGTGGCCAGATCTCAGTGTACAACGTACCTATTCTTTGAGCAGTGCAACGTCGGGTTGCCTGCCTGATCATAGCCAGACGCATACGGCAGATACACAGTCCTATGACACCCGATAGCTACGTGACTTCGAGCCAGTAGCCATCTCTGGCGACCGGATGTATATTCTTGTATACTTTCTCCTATATGAATCGCGTCTAAGTACCGGTCATAAATTAGCTAAAGCCAAATAGCGGCGGGCTATCTGCCTTCGACGTCTCGAAATAAGCTGTCGCTAACACGGCCAACATGACATGCTTCGCGCTCTCGAGAAGCATCCAACTACAATCATCCATATACACAAGCGGTCATTCAAACTTGACTCTACAGGGGTTCCAAAGAACACCCAAAGATTCTGCGTATAACGTTCCATGGTCCGCACGAACTTTTACCGTGCCCTGCCATCGTTATCGCACACAGACAATTGTTACATACATGGGAATACGTGTTCCGACGTCGTAGCGTCGCGGACGCACCACCGCTACCGCCGAACACATCACAACATAGCGTCGTAACTTCCACGGCCCTGCACTTCTCATGTGCCTCGTCCGCTGTTACCGCCAATAGACAGTCACATAGACCTGTCTCTGCCGGGGTTCCCAAGAACACCCAAAATTCCTAAAGGTCACACCATCGTGTATACTACAATACCTCCATACGATTCAACAACCATGAATTCTAATGATCCGTAATCCAAACACCAATTTCGAGCACTTAGACATGCAGGCCGGTTTTAACCCTATATAAATAGCAAATGGAAGAACTATAACCGCAAATGGAAAACTTATTCGCGACAGAAGATGATTTAATGAGGAATGAATATTCACGAACGCAAAGAAGAGCCAGGTAGTAAAATAAAAAGGACGTATTCCTCGCTAACACGTGTCATCCGGACTCTCAAAAAGGGTCTCCTCATCGCCTGACCAATCGCCCTTCCAAGGACGCATGTGATCCTTAGGAACTACCTGAGGTCGCCCACTTTTACCTACTATTTCGTACCAGTCGTTCTCGAGTATTTTCGTTATTTTAAAGGGGCCTACATATTTATTTTCCAGTTTCGCCCGTCGTGTGTTACTAGGGCGAACAAAAACGGTGTCTTCCTCGACATACTCTACGTTATTCCGGCGTTTTTGATCAAAAATCCATTCCTGCGTTTCGGCATTAGCTCTTAGGCGATCCGCGGTGAGTTTTCGATCGCGAACTAAATCTATACTTTCTAATTCCGGTAATTGTTGCTCAGCAAGATCTGCGCTGCCCGCGCTACGCTCAATTCCGAACAACAATCGAAAAGCTGTGAATCCTGTGGACTTTTGAACCGTCGTGTTTAGGGTCAGTTGTAACTTCGGTAATCTGTTCGGCCATTCTGATAATTTCGTTAATTGGACGGTTAGCAGATTTACGACCGTCGATACGTACCGTTCCGCTTGACCAATTGCTCGCGACGCACCGGTAGCAATCAAATGTAGTTCTGTCCCTTGTTTTCGAATAAACTGTTCTAACGGTCTGAATGTGAAATTTGTCCCCCTGTCTAATACGACCATCCGTGGGGGTTCGAAGAGTGTTAATCGCTCGCGGAATATTCGCAACATCTCGGGGCCGCTTAGGGTCTGCAGCGGTACTAATTGAATGTACTTTGTAAACCCGTCTACGAGGATCAGGAGATGTTTGTATCCCTCCTTCGATTCTTCGAAAGGTCCCACGCAATCCCCGTGCAGCGTATCGAACCGGATTGGCTTCTTTTCGATTGAATGTAAAAATCCCTGTTTTGCACCCGTATGGCGTTTCGCGACCGTACACGCAATACAATGGTCAATGTATTTCCTCACGAATCCGCGCATCCCGGGAAACCAGTACCTCTGGGCTACTTTGTCAAACGTTTTGTCCATGCCGACGTGGCAATTTTCGTCATGGTATAACCTTAGCAAGCCGATCCTACTTCCCTTCGGTACATAACTACGTAAAACCGTCCATCCGCTGTCTCTGGAAATTTTCCTGTACAGTACCCCGTCTTTAACTTCGAAATCGCTCGACAGACTCTCGTTCTGATTTACGCGTTCTATCAAGGCTTTTGTCTCGTTATCATTCCGTTGTGCTATTTCGAGCCATGATCCTAGACAAATTATATTTACGCGGCATTCTTTCGGCGGGTTGCGACTAATGTAGTCCACATACTCGATGTGTTTCCCCTTTCGGTATTCCAATTCGAAATCGAAATCCTGTAGGAATATCCACCACCGGGCAACGCGTGGCAACAAGTCTCTTTTACTACTGGTGGCTTTAATCGCGTTGCAGTCCATGACAATTTTGAATTTGATCCCCAACAAGTACACACGGAAATGCCTCAATGCGTTCACTATAGCTAGCGTTTCTAATTCGTACGAGTGGTAACGCGATTCTTCCGGCGTAGTTCGCCTACTATAATACGCGACTAACCGCAACTGCCCGTCGACTTTTTGAGAAAGAATCGCTCCGTAACCAATCGTACTCGCATTGGTATGCAGTTCTATTTTCCGTTCGTGGTCGAAAACGATTAACAATGGTCTAGAGGTCAATTTATCTATGACATATTGTCGCGCTTCCTCTTGTTCCGGTCCCCAACACCACGGTTCAGATTTTTTTGTTAGCTTGGTTACGCACGCCGTTCGTGCAGCAAATTCAGGTAAGAATTTTCGGAAATAACCGGCCAGACCCATAAACTGGCGGACTTGCTTTACGTTAGCGGGGGTAGGGGTATGCAGCAACGCATGTACTTTCGCGGTTGCAGGTCGTATTCCATCGGCCGATACCTCCCTTCCCAAATATTCTACGGTTTTCTCAAAGAATCGGTACTTTGAGACATTCAATGTAAACCCCGCTTCGGAGAGCGCATGCAAAACTTTCTCTAATTTTTCCAACCCCTCCTCGATCGTTTTTGACGGGATGAGTATATCATCCAGGTATACTAATGCCGCGTTATTTCTTAAAGCACCGAGCGCCTTATTAACCGCTCGTTGAAAAACTGCCGGGGCGTTGCTAATGCCAAATGGCATCCGTCAAAATTCGTACTGCCCATCCGGCGTTACAAATGCAGTCTTTTCAATCGAATCCTCCGCGATCGGTATCTGATAAAACCCCGACGCCATCGGGGCCGTTATTTTACGTAGCGGATACCGCTCTTTTATTGTGATTCTATATAGCGCCCGATAGTCCACGCACATCCGGTCGGCTCCGTTCTTTTTCTTGACTAACGAGGAGAGTTTGTCAGGCGTCTGTGAGATTTTTCAACGAGACTTTGGGGAAACGTAGTACAATCAGAACTGATTCCATTGCGCCCAAGCATTCCGCCTAACGACCCACGGTTTTTTCAGAAAAACGGTTTAAAATTAAACGTGCCTTAAATATGTTTATGCACCTTTCACTATACAATGTGACACTGGCGGAACGGATAGTGCGCCTGCCTCACGCCGGGCAAATCCGAGTTCAAATCCTCGATCGGGCGAAAGACGACATTAAACTTTTTTTTCCGCGAAAATAATTCAGAACGGTAAAAAACAAGTTTCTAACATTGGAAAATAATTTCTTAAAAAGTCTATTGGATGAAATCGTTTGTTGCGCGGTGATATTTGGTGTTTGCGTATCATACTCCTGATCTGCGATTACGAACGCAGGTTTGAGGCGGTCGATTGAAATTACCGTGTCTCGGCCTTTCATTGTAATTAGGAAGGTTTTGTCGCGTCGTTCCACTACCGGGTATGGTCCTTCGTAAGGGTTCTCTAAAGGTCCCTTTACGCGATCAACGCGGACAAAGACATGCGACGCGGTTGCAAGATCGTTGTACACGAATACTTTTTTCGTCCCGTGCCGAGTTGCCGCGACCGGTCGCAGTTCGGTAAAATGTGCGCGCAGCTGTGATATTAATTCTGCCGGGTCTGTTGTGGTTTCGCCCTGTTTAACAAAAAATTCTGCCGGCAGATGCCTTTTTCCGTATACTAATTCGGCGACGGAGGCTTTTAGGTCTTCGCGATAGGCCGTACGCATGCCTAACAATACTATGGGTAAGGCGTCAACCCAGCTTTGGTCATTGTGGCATTTTATGGCTGCCTTCAGGTAGCAGTGGTAACGCTCGACTAACCCGTTTGCGGCCGGATGGTATGCCGTTGTTGTACCTAGCAACGCATTGAGTCGTCTAAACAAGTGAGACTCAAATTGTCTCCCTTGATCCGTCGTAATGCGTGCTGGTGTGCCGAAACGAGCAATCCAACCGTTGACAAAAGCTCTCGCGACCGTTTCTGCTTCGATGTTTTCTAACGGGAAAACCTCGGGCCAGCGCGTAAACCTATCGACACACGTCAGGCAATACCCGCAGTTTCGCGAAACAGATAACGGACCCACTAGGTCGATATGTACATGCTCGAACCTAGCAGACGTTTGAGCGAAATCTTTAACGGGGCTCGTTACATGTTTGTGAATTTTTGCTTTCTGACATTCCAGACAAGCGCGGGTCCATTCGCGGCAATCCCTTTCCACAGACGGCCATACAAAACGCTCTTTAATTAATTTGACGGTTGCCTTCACACCTGGGTGTGCGAGGCTGTGCACGGACATAAATACCTGTCTGCGGAAAGGTCTTGTCACGAAGGGTCTGGCAACACCTGTCGATACGTCGCAGAATACTTCGGTGTTACTGTCTGCCAACCTGACCCGTTCGAGCTGCAGCGAAGTACCAGACGTCTTTCGGAATTTTTCTAAATCTTCGTCCGAGTTCTGCGATATAGCTAATTTATTAAAGTCCACTGACGAACTGACTGAATCTATCCGCGATAATGCGTCTGCTACTTCGTTGTCTCTTCCGCTGACGTGCCTAATGTCGGTCGTAAATTGTCCGATGAAATCTAAGTATCGGAATTGCCTTGGCGTACATATTTCGGATTTCTGCTTGAATGCGTATATCAGAGGTTTGTGATCTGTATACAACGTGAACTGGCGGCCTTCAATCGCGTGACGGAATTGTTTTACTGCCGAATAAACCGCTAAAAGTTCTCTGTCGTAGGCGCTGTACTTGCGTTGCGTTGGCGACAGAGATTTCGTGTGGAACCCTAGAGGTTGCCACGAACTTCCCTGTCGTTGTTGCAACGTCGCACCAAGCGCGAAATCAGATGCATCCACCATAATCGCGAGCTGCGAACGGTTCGATGGATGCGCTAACAACGCGGCGTTCGCGAGCGCTTCTTTTAATTCATTTAGCGCGGCCTCTGTCTGTCTCCGTGTTCCATTGTATCGGACTATCACTTTTAATTTTCTTTCCTCGCAGCAGCTGGTTAAGCGGAGCTTGTACAGCTGCGGCGTTGGGTATAAATCTCCGATAGAAATTGATCATATCCAAAAATCTGCGAAGCTGTCTAATAGTGTTGGGTTTTGGAAATTTCTTGATAATCTCTACTTTTTCTAATAACGGTTTCGTTCCGCGGTCGTTCATGGTGTATCCCAGGAACTTCAGCTCTGATGCCGCGAATACGCATTTCGTCGGATTAATTATTATCCCGTATTCGTTTAGGCGTGAGAAAAGCTGCTCCACGTGTTTCATGTGCTCGTCCTCGGTTTCTGACGCGATTAAGATATCGTCGAGGTACGCGTACGCGAAGTCTAAACCTCGGAGGACGTTATCGATAAATCTTTGAAACGTCTGAGCAGCGTTTCTCAGCCCAAACGGCATGACCGTGTATTCGAAAAGTCCGAACGGGGTCGTGACTGCCGTCTTCGGAATATCGTCGGGATGTACGGGAATTTGATGGTACGCGCGCACTAAATCTACCGTCGTGAAGATCGTCTTCTTCGCTAATTTTCGCGAAAAGTCCTCGATATGAGGAATCGGATATCTATCCGGGATCGTACGCGCGTTGAGAGCTCTGTAGTCTCCACAGGGTCGCCATCCGCTGTCCTTCTTCGGAACCATATGAAGGGCCGAAGCCCACTGGCTCTTCGAAGGTCGTATGTGACCCTGACACATAAGACTCTCAAATTCTGTTCTCGCGATGCCGTACATTTCCGACGATAATCTCCGCGGCTTACAGAACGCCGACGGCCCCGGTGTGGTATTTATAAAATGTAACACGTCGTGCCTTACCTTGCACATCGGAGTAGTCGGTCGGGTGATGTCCGGGAATTTCGCCAGGAGTCGGTCGTACGTGGAGCATCGCATTATCGTCTTCACCGACGGCGTGTTGTCCGTGGCCGTCCTTGTGATGGCGAAGAGTGACGTCATCCGGTCCACGAGGCGGCGGTTCTTTAGGTCCACCAGCAGACCGTAGTGGCTGAGGAAATCCGCACCGATGATCGGCTTAGCCACGTCAGCGATGACGAACCTCCAGTGGAAGGCACGGCGAAGGCCTAAGTCGAGGTTGAAGGCCTTCATACCGTACGTTCCGATCGTCGTGCCATTAGCCGCGAACATTTCGTAGGCCATTTTACGTGTTTGGCCTTTTACACGCGCACGAGGGTACACGCACAGGTCCGAACCCGTGTCGATCGAAAATTGTTCCTTGGAGCTTTGATCGAGGACGAAGAGGCGGCTAGTCTTAGGGCTGTCACTGATAGCCGCATTCAGTGGCGCTCCTCCGCGTTTGCCGACCCGAAAGAGCACGGTGCCCGGCACTTGGTCGACGCTGTACCGAATTTCCAGTGGTACCAGCAATGACTTCTCTCCGCCTGTGACTTTCCTCGTTTCGCACTACGGGAACGCGACCGAGTACGATTGCTGTAGCGAGCGCGGGGCCGGCTTAATTCGGCAATCTGGAGTTCCATGCTCTCCAGTCTTTTGAACAAAGCCTCCGTTAAACCGTCCTGCGTAACACTGGCTACCTGCGCTGGTCTTCGCGTCGTCATATTGTGTTTTCTTTAAAAAAAACAACAAATAAACGCACTTTCTATTTACGGAGGATATGAACTTGTGATCACGTCGGGGTCACCAATGAAGGATTCGTGGTTGTGTGTTTTAATAATCACAAGCTCGTTTTCTGTTGCTTTTATTAGACAGTTCTTTTCCGTTCGAGTTGCGAATCCTTACTGCTATTTTGCATTTAGATCTTATCCTACGAAACTATCCTAGGACGAACTCGTTGCCTAATTGGTTGGGCCCGAAAGCTGGCTTAACCAATTAGGTGGTTTTTTCGATAAGGTTGCACCGCCTATTCCTCACGCCCTAAGCGCGCCTTTTCCTGGAACGGGGGTGCAACCTGTCAGGGAGGATATCTTGTCGATGGTGACGAGATGCAGCAGGCTTTCCTGCAGGCCCGAACTTACGCCTCCGGAGGTCTCCGACCGGCGTGTCTGGGACTCGAGGTCCCTTAGGAAATTCCGGGTTTATGACACTTGCGAACGCTATTGAGTCTGTTGACTATTCTTCGCGGAGAAAGTGAGTTGTTCCTTTCGAACACTTAAAAACGATGGAAAACAGTTCCTCAAAAATAGCTTACGCAGGCGCGGGCGTCATAAATCGTTTTGATCGTTTGCACGCCAAGTATTTCCACTTGTACGTGCATCTGGCCGCTACAGGGGTATGCAAAAGTTTCCATCGTTTTCATAGCAATTTTATTTATAAATATCTTAAACATAATATAATATTTTTTAATCAAAGTATTGCCCATCATGATCTATCACCTTCTGCCACCGTTCAGGCAGAAGATGGATACCACGACGAAAAAAGTCCTTGTTTTTGGAGCAAATTAAGTCATCGATGAATTTTCGAACTTCTTCATCATTTCGAAATCGCAGGCCAGAAAGTTTGTATTGCATTGAACGAAACAGGTGGAAATCTGACGGTGCCAAGTCAGGGGAGTACGCCTGGTGGGATAAAACATCCCATTTCAACTCCATTATTGTTTCTTTAGTTGTCCTTGCAACATGGGGCCTGGCATTATCGTGCAGCAGGATCACTTTGCTTCGTTCTGACGTAAATTGCGGCCGTTTTGCGATCAGCTCCTCATTCAGTTACTTCAGTTGTCGACTGTATAGGTCTCCAGTAACAGTCTGACCTGGCTGCAGCAATTCATAAAACAAAACTCCCCGCATGTCCCACCAAATACACAGGAGTACCTTGTGACCACGAATGTTTCGTTTTGGCTGCTTCACAGTGCTTTCGCCGGGACTTACCCACGACCTTTTGCGATTAGGATTGTCGAAGTAAACCCATTTCTCATCTCCAGTGACGATTCGGTGCAAAAAAGATTTTTCTTTGTGCCGAATGAGTAGCGAAAGGCAAGTGGTGAGTCTGTTGGCGATGGCGTGTTCGGAAACTTCATGCGGAACCCATTTTCCCTCTTTGTTAATTTTACCCATTTCGTGTAACCGTCGAATTATGGTACTCTGATTAACACGGAGACTTTTTGCAAGCTCTGCACTTGATTGAGTTGGCTCTTGCTGCAGTAATTCATCCAAATCTTCACATTTCATTTCCCGCGGTCGTCCAGATCGTTCTTTATCATTCACATCGAAGTCGCCATTTTTGAAACGCCGAAACCATTCACGGCATGAACTTTCAGCTACCGTGCCCTCACCATATGTCTCAGAAATGATTCGCGTCGTTTCAGAAGCTGTTTTCCTTTGATTAAACAAGAAAAGCATGCAGTGACGAATATGCTTCTTATCACTTTCCATTTTCAAACTACAAAAACCGTGAATATTAAACTGGAAATGCCTTTGTTAACAATCGCTTCTCATATAGGTCAACTAACTGTAGCATAAAAAAACAAAAACACATCGCAATGTTTTCATAAAAAAGATCAGTTGCCACCTATGCGCAAACGATGGAAACTTTTGCATACCCCTAATATTTCGTAAAAGGTCATCGATAATTTCTCGAACTTTTTCTCGTTCAGTAAAGGACAATCTATATGGTCGATAGTTTATTATTTTACTGTTTACAAGGGAGATACTCAACTCCGCGGTTTCAACGCTACGTACTTTCGTACCTTTTGAAAAGTTATCGTGATACTTTTCTAATAATGTTTTTAATGGCTCACGTGCTCCTTCGTCTCCGCATTGGACCAGACAGAATTCGGGGGCGTCCGCGTTGCCTGTCGCGGTACCACCCGCTACGCGCAGAAACCTCGTTCCTTCCGCGTCGGTTATGATGCGGATGTCGGAACTCGCTACAGCATTCCTCCCGATGATTGCGTCATAACGCATATCCTTATCGCCGAGCACGTAGAGGTCGAGATCCGGGGACACGTCCTCCGCCTGAACCAGGGTCGTCGTGCGCCCATCACATGAGGTTCGATGCAACATCCCGCACGTTTTGTCACACACTCCTTCACTAACGAACAGCCCGCACCCGTGTCAATTAAAGAGTGCACAACCGTATCTCGCAGTAGCATCGGTATCAATTTGCAATCACTCCTGAAACACGTGTTCGCCTCGGGCCTTCGCTTGGAGGATCCTCCTTGGTGCGCCCGTTGTTTTACCCAATAGTGCTGCTCCTCGTGGCCTCTCTTTCTACAGAAGCTAAAGCTTGTCTCCCTTTTCGGATTGTCAGGGTTTACGCTAGTCTCGCGACGTTTCGGGCAATCTATCCGCTTGTGTCCCAGCTGGTTACACGAGAAGCACGTGATCATGCGGCCCTGTGTTCCTTCCGCGCGGAACGAATCTCTCCTCCGCTTGGGTGCCACGCTTTCCTCCGCCTTCGTGTGCTTTACCAATTGCGACACCCCCGTCAATAGAGCCGTCGTTGTTTTGTAACGCGCATTCAGCAACGATTGACGCACAACCGCATCGCGGATATCACCGATCACGAGGAGTATCAACTCCGACTCTTTAAACGCGATGCGCGTGTCCTTATAATATCCTAATTTAGTACGGTCATAGTCGGTATAATTGCTGGCGTCGGCACTACTATACCGCACGGCTCGCGCTAATTTTTCGCTGAGGCGGTCCTCGGACACGAAATGTGCGCAAAAGTCTCGACGGAACGCTTCCCACGTACGCGGATTGCACTCCCACTTGCGGTACCACTGGCGCGCTTTCCCGATTAAGGCATGCGTTGCCATGGCTAGACGCTGCCCTTTCGATAAGTTTTCGGTGATCTCCTCGACCGTGTCGCACCACTTATCCGCGGCATGCCCGATATCCGTGCCCTCGACCTCGGGTATCGCCTCGACACTAGCCGCGGGCACCGTAGCACTCGGTACGCTGGCACCACTCGCGAGCGTGCTCAGAAAATCGCTGAAGAGGCTTTCAATGGACGGAGCACCGGAAGCACCGCTTACACTCTCCATTTTGTACACGAGGAAAATAAAATTCGCAGTCCTGAATTATAATCTTGCGACAATGCCGTCGACACGTCACAATCGCGTACCGGTATAACTACCGGAAGGATTAACCTTGCGTTCAAAGCGCGTGAAATTTCCTATCCCACTTCTGATGTTAGAAATACTGCCCTGAATACTTTTTTAGACGAGTAGTCGTTGTCAAATCTCTGGGGTAAGTGCCGTGGGGTTTTACACAGTCCTCTCACCAAAAGGGCATACGCCCCTCCCCACTCCGTGGCCAGATCTCAGTGTAGAACGTACCTATTCTTCGAGCAGTGCAACGTCGGGTTGCCTGCCTGATCCTAGCCAGACGCATACGTCAGATACACAGTACTATGACACCCGATAGCTACGTGACTTCGAGCCACTAGCCATCTCTGGCGACCGGATGTATATCCTTGTATACTTTCTCCTATTTGAATCGCGTCTAAGTACCGGTCATAAATTAGCTAAAGCCAAATAGCGGCGGGCTATCTGCCTTCGACGTCTCGAAATAAGCTGTCGCTAACATGTTCGTTAGTTAATATGTGCCACTGTTGTACTGCTAATGATGTACTAATGAACTGATGAACGGCATTCGGTAGTGGCCCGTTTTTATAGAAAAAATGTGTATATACTCGCGAACTCCGGAAAACCCTTCTAGACATCTGATTGGTCTCTTGTGCTTGTGCCTGCCTGGGTCTGCAGTTAAGCCGGCATGACGTTAAGGGAGTTTCCCGGAGATAGTGGTGTCCTTTGGCAGATCAAAGTTTATGATACGTCTATTGCTATTGAACGTAGAGCGGTACTGTCTAGAAGGATAGTCCAGATGTGGAATGTCAATAAGTGACCTACAGGATTAGCCTTTCTAAAGAAATTTTAATTATCCTTGGTGTACGCATCCCTGTCAAAAATACATCTAAAAAATAGGAAATTAGGCGCGTCCGTATCATAAACGCCACAGAGTTTATGGAGTTACCACCCCACATACAAAGCATTTTTCACTAATTGTCACTTTTGCTCGCCGTGAACGGCCGTAATAGCCCGTCTCTCCCTTTTACCTGCGCCTCGTTGCCACCCGCGCAGGTAAAGATCTAAACGTACGAAAATCGATTATGTGTAGCGAGCGAGTGCTGCACGTAGCAAAACTAACATGTAACAATGATATTATGTAACAAAATTTTCAATAAAGTAAGGTATGGATAAGATTTGGTAAAAGCGTAAATTACCGGAATTAGCTCCTTACGCGTATTAATAAGAATATCTTTGCACCTGAAAGGGATAAGTGAAAGATTCAAAGCATTTTCAAATCTGGACTAATCAGGAAAGTTTTTAAAACAATTGGCACGCTTAGTGTATTATACTTTTTTTACAAGACAAAAGGACAAAGTTAGATGATGGTGAAAAGGCAGAGTTGAAACGTGAAAAGAACCATTACTTTCTGGATGTCTTATTTATACCACTGAAAAACTGTTCCCTGTGGCGCATTGCGCGTCTTTTCTAGGACATTATGGCAAAGACTGATTGTCCTTCGTTTGTGGCAGCGGCAGCAAAAACACTGTACGGAGGTACGGATTTTCATAAAAAAGACAAAACTGCCAATATCTCGAAAACCGTGAGAGTTTCACTAGACATGACATGTCAAATTTGAAGCGGATGTATAGGGTATGAATTAATAATACTATGTACTTTGGAACTTGCTGTAGCTGTATTTAACTATGTCGTCACCATGCGAAGGCTCTAGCCGATCTGTTCGTCTTTACGACGTCGTCCCTAGGCGTCTGTGGCGTTTACAGTAGATAATGTTGGTTCTATTGATCTGATTACTTTTCCGCTTGAGTGTAAATTAGTAATCTGATCTATTAATTTTTTATTTGCCAGGTCTATCAATAATTTATAATTTAGCAAGAAGTCTGCTCCTATAATAGCAGAGGAGACTTCTGCCACTACAAATGACCATGTAAATGCTCTGCGCAATCCAAAATCTACTATTAATGTTCTTTCGCCGTAAGTTTTAATCTGACAAGGGAACATACCGAGTGCGCATACGCCGATTTTGATAAAATTTATATGGGAGATAGTTCTCGAAAAAATATTTGACCCGTATTTTTCTTTATCGGCTGACATTGCCTTTGAAGGGGTGAAAACAGCCCTCAAAGTATGGGGAAAAAACCGTTTTTGTGGAATATCTCGGAAACGAGAGGTCGTAGGATAATGATTCTTCTTCAGGATTATGTGTTTTTCAATAGGGAATTTAGTGGCGTTAAAAATTACGAGAAAAATTCATTTGTTTAAAAAATATTTAGAAAAATTTATTTGTTTTTGCAATTTCCCATACTAAATATTAATATATTTTCATACAATTTGGCGTGTGTATACTATGGACCAAAATAAAGGTTAGATGTTTTTGGAAATTTTTGTTTCTTGTCATATAACATTATTTATCACGTGCACAGTTTTCTCCGACGCTGCGCGAGACGGAGGCATGGGTCACGTATTATAGAATGCACTATAAGCTTTTACAATGTTTTAAGTAATTATATTGTTTTATATGCATGTCTTTACTTGTCCCTTCAATAAACAGCGGATCAATCATCAAATATTAATTCCTGCTGCATTTCTACATTCGTGTATGGTGCTTCTTTGCACCTATCAATTAGATCTATAATGTTCCGTGCCAGTTCAATCTCCTTCCCGTTCGTAGTTGTCTTCTGGTTACTGTTCCTATAATTGTATGTTTCCATCAAGATGGTTAAAACATTAATCGGGTTAATCTTCATCTTCATAAAAATAAATCTAGATTTAAATAATTTTAAAGTGAAGTGAACAGATATGAAAAATATATTGAAATTAAAATAAAATATTAATAATAATATATGGTATGGTGATTGCTCTTCTGGTGACAGTATCTAGCCGAAAAGCACCACCAGTAATACCCTTGAGAACAACGTCCGTGAGCGCTCCAACCGCTCCAACCGTAGCACAGAGGGAATAGCAGCTACGTAGATCATAAAAGCCTTCTATCATATATTCCTTACAGCGGTGATTATTACCGCGTCACTTTCATACCTGAACCTCCGTTGTTTATTGAAGGGACAAGTAAAGACATGCATATAAAACAATATAATTACTTAAAACATTGTAAAAGCTGCATTCTATAATACGTGACCCATGCCTCCGTCTCGCGCAGCGTCGGAGAAAATTGTGCACGTGATAAATAATGTTATATGACAAGAAACAAAAATTTCAAAAAACACCTAACCTTTATTTTGGTCCATAGTATACACACACCAAATTGTATGAAAATATATTAATATTTAGTATGGGAAATTGCAAAAACAAATAAATTTTTCTAAATATTTTTTAAACAAATGAATTTTTCTCGTAATTTTTAACGCCACTAAATTCCCTATTGAAAAACACATAATCCTGAAGAAGAATCATTATCCTACGACCTCTCGTTTCCGAGATATTCCACAAAAACGGTTTTTTCCCCATACTTTGAGGGCTGTTTTCACCCCTTCAAAGGCAATGTCAGCCGATAAAGAAAAATACGGGTCAAATATTTTTTCGAGAACTATGTCCCATATAAATTTTATCAAAATCGGCGTATGCGCACTCGGTATGTTCCCTTGTGAGTACCATTTGCAGCATAGAGTTTAGTTTGTGTGGGTGTTGTTTTGCCTTTTATTATTTTTCTTGGCAGGACTGAGATATCGGCGCCTGTATCTATTAGATATTGCATACCTGTTTTTTTGTCATTTGTAATCAGGCGATTTTTTGTCATCCCGTCCTCACACGCCTGAATGTGCGACGGTTTTATTAGTTTCCCTGTGTCGGGTCACTTTGCCGCTTGTCAGCACCTGACCATGCGCACGGCGGTCTACATTTGACTGACTCGCTCCCAAATTTGTGGTGATAAAAACATAATTTATGTTGGCGATCCTTCGATTTATTCCCCCGATATCCCGATCTGGAACGGCAGAAGTTTCCGGTTCTGCTTCGGAATCGACTTCTTCTTAAATCGCTTGACAGAGCGTCCACTCTTTTTGTCAGTTCTGAGATTGCCTCTTCCATTTTTGAAGTATTTGAATTTGGAGGGTTTGATACGGTCGTTACTTGGTTTATGGATGGACGGATAATTTCAAGTATTTTATCTGCCTGGCTCGCTAGTTTGTTCAAATCTGTGGTTTCGCTTATGGCTAATACTGGTTTTATATTTTCCGGTAATTGTTCCATAAATAATGTTCTTAAAACTGAATCACTGCACTGGCCACCGGCTTCATTCCGGATTCGTTGTAGGAAGTTGGACGGTTTTTCCTCCCCCATCTCTGTTCCTCTCAAGACCCTTCTTAACTTCGACTCGGAAGTCTCGTCGAATGCGTCTATTATTCTCCTTTTTAACGCCTCGTATTTGTCGCTTTTGGGTGGCGAGAGTAATAGATGCGATACCACAAGCAATGCATTATTGTCTAAATGTAATATTACATACCGGAATTTAGTCTCCTCCGAATGTATACGTGATAATACAAATGCATTTTCCACTTGAGCGAACCAAAGCGACGGGTTGTCCTTCCAAAATGGCGGAAGTTTTACCGAAGACGCGGCGTTAATTACGGGGTTTACGGATTCTTTTCTTTCTTGGGAAGTATCCTCCATTATTGCGACTTCTCCGTCTTCCTGGTCCGAATTAATTAAGCTCCTGTCCAACGGAGAGTGAACAACAGACATTTCAGTCTTGATTTCCCTTTTGCGTCTTCCTTTTCGATTCAACTTTTAGTTGGCGTCGTTTAGTCGCGTTCTTTTTTCGACGTCGGGGTCACCAATTGTAGCGACTTGGTTAGCTCCGGCAAAAATGGAGAAGTCGACTACCAAGATATAAGAAGGTAGAACACAAGTATGTTCTGGCGTTTCGTCCCAGGTCCGCTCGATGGACTCTCTCATCAGTAGGGCTGATGAGCGGACCCTGCCCTAGACGCGCCTATGCCCAGTGGGCGAAGACTATACCCTCGGAGCGGTGTATATGCCCCGCGCTCCGTATATGCACCTGCGAGATCCGGAGGGTAGGCGTGGGAGCGCGTAGCGGCCGATGACAAAACTAGGGCCGCCACACGTCCTCTTCCGAGGCGCCACCTAGTGGACGATCTAGCCCCTGCTAGTTCCCTAGGCGGGAACTACATCACCCCCTTGCCAGTGTAACGAACTATAACCCTACTTACTCTATGCTTATTCTAACTATTCTACTATTTACACATAAAAAATATATAACAAAACATAACTGTAAGTCTTATACTATTATTTGCTCGCACACGGCTTCCTAGGAACTACGAATCTTAAGTCTAACACGGTCACTTAACCCTACGTGCTACTTTGATATTAGTTTCCTACATTGCACTATTCCTTACGGTATTGTTTCTATATATTGCACTTCCGTATTTATTACATATGCTGGCTTAAGCCTACTTAATGCTACTCTTACGTCTTTTCCAGCTACGCGCAACACGAAATTACTGTCGTCTCGTTGAAGGACTCGGTAGGGTCCTTCATATGGCGGTTGCAGCGGCTTTCTCACCGCATCTCGGCGCATCCAGACATGGCTAGAGTTGGCTAAGTCTTTAAATATAAACGTCGACCTTCCCCAGTGTCTGGATGCCTCCACTGGACGAATTTCTCTCATCTGTTGGCGTAGCTGTTGTGTGAATTCGGCCATATCTACCTCTGGAGCTGCGACGAAAAATTCGCCTGGCAGCCTCAAGGTTTCTCCATACACTAGTTCGGCTGGTGTTGCCTGGATATCCTTCTTAAATGCAGCACGAATTCCCAGTAACACCATAGGGAGCACGTCGGTCCATTGCGGCTTAGCATGGCACTTTATTGCTGCTTTCAGCTAGCGATGGAACCTTTCCACGATTCCATTCGCAGCTGGGTTGTATGCCGTGGTCCGCAAGTGCTTTGCTCCCATTAATCTCGCTAGTGCATTGAATAGATATGACTCAAATTGTCTGCCTTGATCGGTGGTTATCCGTAATGGTACCCCAAAACGATCCAGCCCTCAATTAGGGCGCGTGCTACAGTCTCCGCACTGCTATTTTGAAGCGGGATTGCTTCGGGCCATCTTGTAAAACGATCGATGCAGGTCAGACAGTATGTGCATCCATTGGAAGATGGCAAGGGTCCCACCAGGTCCATATGGATATGCTCGAACCTTGCCGAAGGTGTGGCAAAACTTCCCACCGGTGGACTCGCATGTCTAGTCACCTCGGATTGCTGGCACCTCACACACTCTCTGACCCACTGCGTACAATCTCTCCTCATGCGCGGCCAGACAAAGCGCTCTCCTACGAGCTTAGTGGTAGCTTTTGTTCCTGGGTGTGCCATTCCGTGAAGGTTCGTGAATATTTGCTTCCTCCACTGTGGTGTCACGAATGGGCGTGCGTGACCTGTAGATATGTCACAGTAGATCGTGACGCTCGGATTCTGGTATTGCACTTTTTTTTTATTATTAGCCCGGTGTTTAAATTTTTCCTGTAAGTTTCTAGTTCTGGATCGGCGCGTTGTGACTGTGCCACTGCCTTGTAGTTGAGATCTGTTACTTCCTCTATCCTGGATAGTGCGTCTGCTGCGACGTTGTCCTTCCCTGGTATATGCTGAATGTCTGTGGTGAACTGACTTATGAACTTTAAATAACGGAATTGGATAGGTGTGCACTTTTCTAGCTTCTGGCTCAACGCAAACATCAATGGTTTGTGGTCTGTGTATATTGTAAAAGTTCTGGCTTCTATGGCGTGCCTGAAGTGCCTGACCGCTGAGTATGCTGCGAGCAACTCTCGGTCATACGCACTGTACTTTCTCTGCGCTGGATTAAGTTTCTTGGAAAAGAATGCCAGCGGTTCCCAGCAGTTTCCTTGCCTCTGCTGCAGGACTCCACCCATGGCTACATCAGAAGCGTCTACCATGATGGCTAGCTTAGCCTTTGGTGACGGGTGTGCCAACCTGGATGCTTCTGCTAGGGCTTCCTTCAGGGCCCCGAAAGCTTGTTCCGCGTCCGTCGACCACACCAGCGCTTCGTTCTTTGCCTTAGGTGGGCCTGCGATGAGTCCGTCCATTGGGGCTTGCAATTCTGCCGCTCTTGGTATGAACCTGCGGTAGAAATTTGCCAGTCCCAAGAATTGTCGCACTCCTTTATTGTCCTTGGCTTCGGGAACTGCCGGATGGCCTCGACCTTCTCTGGAAGCGGTTGGATTCCTGCTCCGGATATAAGGTAACCCAGAAACTTTACCTCGCTGCTTCCGAGTACGCATTTCGCAATGTTAATTACGATTCCGTACTCTTGCAGCTTCTTGAAAAGTATCCGTAGGTGTTCCCTATGCTGTTCCGGGTTCTGCGACGTGACTAATATGTCGTCGATGTACACGTAGCAGAAATCCAACCCTCGTGTGACCTCGTCCATGAACCTCTGGAAGGTCTGCGCTGCGTTCCTTAGACCGAAGGTCATGTATGGGAACTGGTAGAGCCCGAACGGTGTCGTTATTATGGCCGTCTTGTGCACGTCTGCAGGCGCTACCGGAATCTGGTGATAGGCCCGCACCAGGTCAATTGTGGAAAAAATTGTTTTTCCGTGCAATGCCTGGGAGAAATCCTCGACGTGTGGGATCGGATAACAATCCGGAATTGTCCTGACGTTCAGAGCTCTATAGTCCCCACACGGCCTCCATTCGCCGTTCTTCTTGGGAACTAGGTGCAGCGCAGCCGACCAGTTACTCTTCGACGGTTCCACGATGCCATGGTCTGCCATCATCTGGAATTCCTGTTTCGCGGCCGCTAGACGATCGGTTGTGAGCCTCCTCGGTCTTGCGGTTGTCGGTGGTCCAGGCGTCGTCGTGATGTGGTGCACTGTGTTGTGTTTGGGCGGCGTTCGCAGCAAGTTCATCTTAAGGATGTCTGGGAACTCCTCTAACAATTTGTGATACTCAGAGCTCCCAGACATTGTTTTGATCGAGCTGTTCGTCGCCTTCTCCACTTGCCAATCACTGCCAATTTAGTTATGCCATCTATTAATTGTTTGTTTCTGATATCCACCAGGAGCCCATAGTGCTTTAAAAAATCAGCTCCTATTATTGGGTGCGAAACTTCAGCTATAATGAACTTCCACTGAAAGTTTCTTCGCAACCCCAAGCTGAGCGATTGCACTATGGTCCCATATGTGGCTATCGCTGTTCCGTTTGCAGCGTATAATTGATACTCTCCGCGGTTGCTGCTCCCGCGGGCGTGTGAGCGCGGATAGACGCTCACATCGGCACCGGTGTCTATTAGGTACCGCATTTTCGCTGCGGCTTCCCTAATAAACAGGCGGTCTCCTACGTCCACCGAGATATTGGCCGCCATCAATTCCTCTGCGAGCCGTTTCCCTCCGGATATGTGCACGGCTTTCTGCACTTGGTGCACCTGTCCTTAAATCGCCGGTGGTACCAGCACCATCCGGGGTTATTTGCGGATCGCGATCGGCTTCGCCTCCTATCGTTGCTGTAACGGCTTGTCCTCTCACTCGAGCGGCCGCACGTGAGGTTGGCCACTTTGCGCGTCAGCGTTTCAATTTGCTTCGCCAGCGTCTCCATAGTTGGCGTGGCGCTAGTGCTCGCGATCTGCTGCGAGCGCGGTCCAACCTCTGCGACGGCGTCTGCAAGCTCCGCCGCTTCCTCCAACGATGCTTTCCTCTGAGTCATCAGGACGATTTGGATTCCTTGTGGTAGACGGCTCATCCAAATTGTCCTTATTAATTCGTCGGGCACTACCGTGCCCGCCAAACTCGACAGGTGTCTTAAGAATTTGGATGGCGATCTATCGCCCATTTCCTCGAACTCCAGGAGTCGGCGCGTCTTCCTTTCTTGAGATGACGACAGCCGATTCACCAGCTCTGTTTTTAATTTTTCATATTTACCAGTGGCTGGGGATGTCCTTATGACGTCGCGCACCTCCTGCGCGATGGCCTGGTCTAACTCTTTGATCGCATGGTAGTACTTAGTTTCATCCTGGGTGATTCCTGCCAGGATGAACTGTGCGTCCAATAGGTCGAACCACAGCTCCGGATCCTGGGTATAAAACGGCGCGACCTTAACGGCCACCGCGTCTATGCCCCTGTTTGCATCCGGCGCGCTCCTTTGCGCGTCTCTGCTCGGCGTGCGTGAAGTCATCTTCTCTTGTTCCTTTTGCTTCTCTTTTTTTATATCTCTACACCTTTGTGCTTCGTTTTTCTTTCTCCGTAGATCACGTCGGTGTGACCAATATGAAGCGGGTGTATAGGGTATGAAGAAATAAGTCTGTGTCTTTTGGAACTTGCTGTAGCTATATTTACTATGTCGTCACTATGCGAAGGCTCTATCCGATCTGTTCGTCTTTACGGCGTCGTCCCTAGGCGTCCTCTTCCGAGGCGCCACCTAGTGGACGATCTAGCCCCTGCTGGTTCCCTAGGCGGGCACTACAAATTCTAATAGATCAGGGTCTGATCTACCCCCAGTTTCAGGTTGATCGTCGATTTACCAGACACCCTGTATATTCTGAATGTTCGTTATAATGTCGCTCACAAGTTGTTCGTTAAATTCGATGCCTTGCAGAAGCCAAAAACTATTAATCTCCGTTCTCGGGGTTTTTTGTGTATATATATCGGGATTTTTGAAGAGGGTGGTAGATGTCGGCCAGGTCATGTTTAGTGTTTTTGGGCGCGGCACGGATGACGCGCACTCAAGTTGGAACGTGTTTCGGGATAAATGAGTAACGAGGAAGTTTGATTCCTCATACTCTTGCAAACAAAACAGATATGAGTGTGCCAATGCCGTAACAACGTCGAAAAATATCAGGTGATTTGGTAAGGAACTTCCATCTCAAGTTTTTAAAAGGCGATAAAAACCCTTACGTTTAATAAATATAATTTTTTATACGATCGTTTAAAGTGAGATTTTTCGCATTAAAAGGAACGAGAGGGATGTTATTGGAATATGGAGTTTTATTATATGAATTTATACTTGTGATACGTATCGTACAGGATGAGAAAGACGACTGCATCTCGAGGATGTAACAAACGCAGAGCGTCCGGTTGACGCACTAACAAAAGAACATCGCAGAAATCGCGCGGTTATTGAAATATACAACTTCTACACTCCCCCTCAATAAAAGCGCGTTAACCATTAATATCCGCAATTCCTAAATTACTAATACGTGAATAGTGCTTGTTGAGTACGTTTATTCGCTCTTAGATGTGAGCGAATTGTACTCTGTGGTGTGCGTCCCTTTGCGTGTTTCGGCTCCCGAATAAAACGCAATTGCACACCTTCACCTCACGATGATGGTCGTTACGGTGATTATTTTTTGATTTGTATGATTGGGTTTAGACGATTGATGTGAGTGTGGAACTAATGTGTGGTCGACTAATGAATTTGACTCTTGGTTCTGGAACTGCAGTGTTTAGATTTTTAATAGTTCTGAGTCGAGCTTTGATTTTAGATTCAGTACAAAGTGTGTTTTTACAAATGAAGACACCTCGGATGGCCAATTTGGGGCGGGCATATTACTGGCTCCTGGAATGCCATTGGTTGTAGTTGTCACGCCGGGAAGGAGAGTTTTTAGAAATTAGGTGGTTATAGGGGAGGTTTCCCAAAACTTGTAGGTGCGGCGAATTCCTGGAACGGAGCGACCGCGAGACCACGTGGTAGCCAGGTGACCGCGACCGCTCCAGAGTCGCCGCGATTGGATTTTATGGTTTAATTGCACTCAGCCGTCCCTGAATCCATCCCTTTTAGTGTAGGATATTAAGAATGTCAGGCACGACTGAGTTCCCTGTAGTGTCTTTCTTTCTTTCGTGACTTCCTTGTTTTGCGCAGCAACATGCCGCCCCCCTTGAACCATCGCGTTCAAAATATTGACAGTGTTAGAAGTACAATGATATATAACTAGACGATATATACATGGTCGGTTCCTTACCCTAGTAGAATTGAAATATATACACTTATAAACACTTATATACACATTCAAACAACAATAAACAAATTTTTTGTCTTTCAGACAGAATTACGTACGCGTAGGTCTGCTGACCTGTACAATAGATAGATTGGTAACGCTTTACATGTAGTTGATATTGATGTTGAAATTGACTAGTATTTCTGATAGAATTGATTTAGAGTGATTGAGATGCTGAGATACTGAACTTAAAAACTTGCATGCGCATGCCTTCGATCTTACTCGCTGCTATCCGACAGAAGAGGAAGTGGTGCAAGCTTCTTGATTGACCTCTTGTATTCTCCGTCTTGGGTTTTAACGGTTACCACGCGGATGATACCGTCTGCTCCTGGGTGAACCTCGATTATGCGACCTAACCTCCACCGCATAGGTGGAAGATTGTCCTCTTTGATGGGAACAAGGGTTCCCACCCTTATTTCCTCCGCGGTGGAAGCTCCGGTATGCCATTTTTTCCGCACAGTCAGTTCGTGCAGATACTCCTTGTACCATCGCTGCCAGAAATGTTGCTTCATCCGCGATACATGTTGCCAAGCAGACAATCGTGTGATTGGTGTCTGTCGGTAATCAGGCTCAGGCATGCTTGTTAATAAGTCACCGATAATGAAATGACCAGGGGTGAGTGCTTGGAAGTCATTAGGATCGGACGATAGTGGGGTCAATGGACGTGAATTTAGGATTGCTTCCACTTCTGTGAGGTAAGTGAGAAGTTGTTCAAAGGTGAGTAGAGTGTCCCCAAGTACTCTGATCATGTGATGTTTAACCGATCTTACAGCCCTTTCCCACAAGCCCCCAAAATGGGGCGAGCGAGGAGGTGAGAAATGCCATTTTATACCTTCGTTGCAGAGATAGTGGCTTAGCCCAGCTTTGGTTTGTTCTGAGTTTAGACAGGCATACAATTCCCTTATTACGCGATGTGCGCCGGTAAAATTCGTAGCATTGTCTGAGTAAATCTCAGTGCATTTTCCGCGCCGCGAAAAAAAACGTTTTAAACACGCTATGAACGCTTCCGTTGTGAGATCATGAACCAGTTCTACGTGGACGGCCTTTGTAGTAAAACATACGAATATGGCTAGATAGACCTTGATTCTTTTAGTGTTTCGATATCGTTTTTCCTTTATGAAAAATGGACCGCAATAGTCTACACCAGGGGTCTCCAAACCGTGGCCCGCGGGCCAAATGTGGCCCGCCGGGACGTTAATTTGGCCCGCGGAGACTAGAATTTGGCCCGCCGAGACGTGTGAATATGGCCCGCCAGGACGTCAATGTGGCCCGCAGTTACGTCTAACGTTTTCACTCATGCCTACAAATCTGGCCCGCGCGCTTACGTCATTTTTAACACACTGCATTCGACAAAAAAGGGCTTTCTAGACATTTTTAACATTTATTTTTTATCACACATAGATTACAAAGCAATATTACAAAATAAAGATTACAAAATAATGTAACGATTCCGGGACGGAAAATTATCCACACAAAACTAAGTGGCTTTATAGAAATTTCGCGGACTGTATATTGTGCTCGACTCAGTTGCGGCTTTTCTTCACTTATTAATTTAAACTGAGCTATAATGCAACAATTACAACCTACAATATAAATACCTTGAAAGAATCGTAACTTATGATAAAAAATGGTTACTGGATAAAAAGTTCCTTTCTGTAATACGAATGAAACTATATAGACATTCTATAAAATGTGTTTTATTGTTGGTTCATATTGGGTATGCGTCATGTTCCAAAGAAACATAGTACGTATGCGGTGCTAGGTTTTGGCCCGCTCGGTCGCGTGACGCCGTCAGTACGACACGCGTCCGACAGCGTCAGTGAATGTGGCCCGCGTACGTAAAAGTTTGGAGACCCCTGGTCTACACCGCTGACTAAAAATGGTCGCTTGAAAGTTACTCGATTTCGCGGCAGTTGACCCATTAAATATGTGGGGGTCTGAGGAGCTGCCCGTCGACAGGTGATACACTTATGCAAGATGTCCTTTACAGTTTGTTTGCCACTTATGATCCAATAGGATTGGCGGATTGAGTATAGGGTGGCTAAAGCGCCAGAATGAAAATTCCTTTCGTGGTATTCCCGTACGAGTATGGAAGTGATGTGGTGACGAGGAGGCATTAAAATCGGGAATTTTTTAGAATATATCAGGTCCGAGTTTCCTAATCTGCTGCCAACTCGGATCAGGTTGTTCTTGTCGACGAACGGATTGAGCGGTGATAATTTACTAGTTGTTTTTATAGGTCTTCCGTTTGTGAGTGCGTGTAGTTCATTCATAAAGCATTCGCGTTGAACTTGCAAAACAATACGTTGCTTGGCTTGTTCTAGTTCATAGGTCGATAGGGGACCATACGTTTTGTTGCTATTTTTTAAATTATGGCAAAATCTCAAACAAAATGCAATGACTCGGACGAGTGTGCTGAATGGCGAAAATTTGTCGAATGTGTCGAATTCCTTGATTACCGCGGTCAATGAGACAGTAGATCGCTGTTCGGGGATCTTGATTTCAGGGAGAGTCTGAGTGGGCCACTGAATTTCTGGGGAATTCAGCCATGCGGGCCCATCCAACCAGCTTTCCTTCGTTATTAGTTCGATTGGGGTTAGCCCCCTTGAGATGAAATCGGCAGGATTGTTTAGACTCGATACGTGTCGCCATTGAAACTGATCAGACATTGACTGGATTTCGGCAATTCGGTTTGCTACAAAGGTATTTAAGGTGTGTGGCGGTCTCTGTATCCAGTGTAGGACGATTGTTGAGTCAGACCAAAACTTGATTTTGTTGAATGTAATGTGTCGCAACGAGTGAACGGTGGTTTTATAGAGTCGTATTAGAAGCACGGCTGCACATAGTTCGAGTCGCGGAATGGATAACAGTTTAAGAGGTGCTACTCGCGACCGTGAACATACAAGCCTGGATGAATAAGAACCGTCCTGCCCTTCGGATCTAACATAAATACAAGCGCCATACGCGCGTTCGCTCGCGTCACAGAAACCGTGGAGCTGTAATTCCTTATGTTCCTTTGTGATTATTTGTCGCGGAATTCTGAATTGACTCAAGAGTGGTAACTGATTATAATACTCCAACCAAGCAGAATGTATATGCACCGGAACAGACTCATCCCAATCAGCCTTCATTTGCCACAGCCTTTGCATCAGGATCTTAGCTTTTATGATGATAGGACCTAACAGACCTAACGGATCGAACAATTGCGCGATCTGTGAGAGGATTGTGCGTTTGGTGATCCGCGCAGGGGTTTTATCTTCAGTAATTACATACGAAAAAACGTCGTTTAACGGGTGCCAGGAAATTCCTAATGTCTTAGTGGTATCGTTGAGATTGATAGATAAGTGTTCTATGGATGAACTGTCGGCAATATCCCTTAAGAGTCGCCGTTTCGTTTGATGCCCATTGTCTGAGTTGAAGCCCCCCCTTTTGGGCTAATTGAATTAATTCGTCTCTAATCTGTGTGGCTTCGGATATCGTATTTGCACCGGTTAGAATGTCATCGACGTATATGTCTCTTTTAAAGACCGTTGATGCTTTGGGATAGAGTTGGGCTTCGTCATTGGCTAGTTGCTGCAATGATCGTATTGCCAAAAACGGCGCGGCCGAGGTTCCGTAGGTGACGGTGTTTAATTGATATGTGCGTATAGGCGCTTGATTGGTTTCACGCCACAGGATTTTTTGGAATTTGCGGTCTTTGGGATGGACCAGAATCTGTCGATACATTTTTGCTATATCTGCTGTTAATACGAATTTATGGGTACGGAAACGGGTAATTAATGAAAACACATCGTCTGAATGGTGGGACCGATCATTAAATTGTCGTTTAACGATAATCCTGTTGACGTTTTCGATGAACCGTCAAAGACGACTCTCAACTTGGTGGTCAAACTGGTCGCCTTTAGCACTGAGTGGTGAGGTAGGTAGTAACCCTCCTCGGCTATGTTTGGGTCGGCAATAGACATATGCCCTAGCTCGAGATATTCATTGATGAACTTAATATACTGCTCCTTGAGGGTTGGACTATTATTTAGAGACCTCTCCAGCGAGTAAAAACGTTTTACCGCAATAGAATAAGAAGTTCCTAGTTTAGGTGTCGGTGATTTGAAGGGAAGTCTGACTATGTATTGCCCGGTTTCATAACTTCGATAATGTGTTTCGCACACCCTTTCTTCGTCTGAGAGAATCCTTTCATGTGGACCTTCCTCGATCTCCCAAAATTTGTCGAGTTGAAGCTGAAGATTGTCTAATGCTACATTACACGCTGTTTGATTTGTGGCTCTGTTATTGGTCGAATGGAGTCGACCAGACAGTATCCAACCGAATTGTGTTTTTTGGAAGACTGTTGAGTGGTTGGGTGAAGTGATTTGGCCAACACACAGTAATTGATAAAATAATTCAGCCCCTATGATTGCATCTATTTTGTGTGGTAAGTTGAATGTGGGATCGGCCAGACGAATATTTTTTGGAATAGTTATCTCGGTCTTGGGTATAATCTGTGACGGAAGCGTGTGTGTGATCTGAGGGAGTAGTAGGAAGGTGCAGTTAGTTGAATACGCGTTATGACGTGATTTAATTAGTGCGTCGATTGACGATGTGATATGTGTTTCGGACTGGCTTATGCCTGTGACCGGTATATTTACTGGCCTTTGCGGGATGCCTAATTGGTTGGCCATTGCCTTGGTTAAAAAATGAGACTGTGACCCGGAATCTAACAATACTCTACATGGGTGATAACGTCCTTGTTGGTCTCGGATATCTACGACCGCTGTTGAGAGCAAAACTTGATTCCAAGCAGATGCTTGAAGGCTAGTAAGGTTTGAGGGTTGCGGTGTTTCGTCTGTGTGCAAAAGAGTGTGGTGTTTCAGATTGCATGTTCTGCATGAGAATCTAGATTTGCAGTTGCTGACCAAGTGGTTGGATCTAAGGCAGTTGGTGCACAGATTCGCTCCCTTTACTATCTCATTCCGCTGTACGGGGTCGGCACTTAAAATGGTGTCGCACGCGTTTGTGTAGTGTGTGGCTTTACATATGGCACACGTGGGTTGAATTTGTGACGTATATACCTGCGGGGCTCTTTGCTTAGATAGACCTTGATGAGATTGTGGTGATCTATGTTGCTGCGTGGATGACGGTGAGGCGTCAAGAATTTTTCTACGCGAGTGCAGGAATTTGAATAGGATATCTACAGTTGGATAGGGTCGGTCTTGAATGTGTTCTCTCCATTTCGTTTGTGTTTCTTCATCTAGTTTGGACATAATTATGTGTATGGGGAATGATTCGAGAAATGATTCATAGAAAATGTTTTTAAAGCTTCTAGTGCGCGATAATTTTTTAATGCTGTGTCCAGAACGTGTCCGACGCTTAGGTTTGATGGTTTATTTGACACAGGAATATCGCAAATCGCTCGAATGCGATTGGTTATGATAGCGTATGTGCCGTTGTACCGACCTTCGAGTAATTCCCAAGCGACGGGATAGTTCGCGGCGGTGTTCTCAAGGGATTCAATATATTCTGCCGCCCCTCCAGTAAGACAAGCCTTCAGATATACTAATTTTTGTGCTGGACTGATCCTTTGATTATTTTGAACTGTAGACTTAAAATTGTCGCGGAACCCCGGCCATGATTCGTATGTTCCCGCGAAGTGAGGTAGATTAAGCGTGGGTAATTTAATAGTATTGTCATCCATATTAATCGCGGCTGAATACGGTGAATTTAATAATAGAGAGTCTGAATTTACGGGAGAATTGCTATTCGCGCTGTACCGATAGCTGTGTAATAATCATCTTCAACCGTTTGTCTATACTCAGAATGGTCGTGTTCTACGTCAATTGAGTCGAGTTCCGCCTCGATCTCGTTGAAAGCTTGAAAAGGTCTTTCTACCTGCTCTACCCTTGCCTTCAGGGTCCATATGTCGGTTTTTGTGGGATTTAGTTCGACTAGATGTTTGAAACGAGTAATTTGTGCCTTTAGAGTAGCACGTTTCGAGGTCAAAGATTTAATTTGCTGTTCTACGGACTGCATGGTTGTGTGATAGGATTTTAAAGGAGTCGGTGACTTAGAATATGAGCATGTGAGCTTACCGCCTTTGATTCACGCTGTTGGTGTTGTGGATGTCTCGGAATAGTGTCCCCAGTTCCGGTGGATTTCGCCGCTGTCTGCTGTTCCCGTCGTAGAATCTACGTTGTCGCACTCAGGGCGTCGTCAGAAGCGGTGCTGCTTCGTTGGAATGGAGTCACAATATTCCGATGTTGATGCTCCAGATGGATGTCTTCTTCTTTCCAAGACCACTGAGCATCCGGCTCGAAGGACCAAAATGTTGAGTACGTTTATTCGCTCTTAGATGTGAGCGAATTGTACTCTGTGGTGTGCGTCCCTTTGCGTGTTTCGGCTCCCGAATAAAACGCAATTGCACACCTTCACCTCACGATGATGGTCGTTACGGTGATTATTTTTTGATTTGTATGATTGGGTTTAGACGATTGATGTGAGTGTGGAACTAATGTGTGGTCGACTAATGAATTTGACTCTTGGTTCTGGAACTGCAGTGTTTAGATTTTTAATAGTTCTGAGTCGAGCTTTGATTTTAGATTCAGTACAAAGTGTGTTTTTACAAATGAAGACACCTCGGATGGCCAATTTGGGGCGGGCATATTACTGGCTCCTGGAATGCCATTGGTTGTAGTTGTCACGCCGGGAAGGAGAGTTTTTAGAAATTAGGTGGTTATAGGGGAGGTTTCCCAAAACTTGTAGGTGCGGCGAATTCCTGGAACGGAGCGACCGCGAGGCCACGTGGTAGCCAGGTGACGGCGACCGCTCCAGAGTCGCCGCGATTGGATTTTATGGTTTAATTGCACTCAGCCGTCCCTGAATCCATCCCTTTTAGTGTAGGATATTAAGAATGTCAGGCACGACTGAGTTCCCTGTAGTGTCTTTCTTTCGGTTTCCTTGCTAGATGTGGCGGACGTTGGACTTCATTGTTTTGGGCAGCAACAGTGCTTATTCCGTGGCAGAGGTTTAGTCAAAACATCGGCCGCCATCCTATCCGTAGATAAATACAGTAAAGTAAACCTTTTCTCGCTTAATGCCTCTCTTCCAAAATGATATCGCATATCGATATGTTTATTTCGATTATGAAAGACAGGGTTGCGCGCTAACTGACTAGCACCCTGACGATCAGAAAATACCGTTAATCTGGATAAGTCGAATAAACCTAATTCCGCAAGAAAACCTTGTAGATACAATGCTTCTTGCACACCATCCACTAACGACATATACTCCGCGTCGGTCAAAGATAACGCTAAAGTCCTCTGTTTACGTGACTCCCAGCTAATAGCTGCGTTAGAAAGCGTAAACGCATATCCGGTGTAAGAGCGTCGGTCGATTACACATCCGCCCCAATCAGCATCAACGTAACCAGTTGATGTATCATTTTTTCTTTTAAATAGTAGTCCATAATTCAAAGTACCCCGTAAATATCTTAACACTCTGTTAGCAGCAGCCAGTGTAGCTCTCCATAGCAGTCGTTCAATTGACTGAGCATGCTAACTCTATGGGCCAAATCTGGACGGGTCGACACAGCTAAATACATTAATCCACCAATTAACTCCCTGTAAGGTCGTTTTTCCTTAATGGTTTTGATCGTTTCGTCCTTTGTTAGTTTTGTCCCTGCTTCGAGTGGAGTAGCAACTGAATTAGATTGATTCATCCCAAACTTTTGCAATAAGTCCATTATATATTTTCGTTGAGTCATACTGATAGCATCCTTCTCTCTATGAATTTCGATTCCCAAACAATATTCCGCTGGACCAAGATCTTTCACTTTAAAGACGGATTCTAATCCCTTCTGAATCCTGTTCATCCATTGCTCATACTGGGAAGCAATCAAAATATCGTCAACATAGGTGAGGATTAATAAAATATTGTTCTTATCATTTGCAAAATACACGCAAGGATCACTTTTCGTTGGAATAAGGCCCATATTCTCCAAAGCTTCTTTCAACTTAGAATACCACTGTCGTCCGGCTTGTCGAAGGCCGTAAGTGGCTTTCTTTAAACGACAGACTTTATTGCCTTTTCTACCTTGCCGTAAACTATGTAACATTTGTTTGGTACATGACAACGAATGTCCAGGTATTGTCTTGTCCTTTAATTCATCTTCCAAAGTAGTCTCAAGCATTTCCGGTATTTCCATAAAAACCTCTTCATCAAGTTTACCATTTAAATAAGCAGTCATTATATCCAACTGATTCACCTTAAGTCCAAATCGCACTGCGATGGTCATTAATAATCGCATGGAACTCAATCGAGCCACGGGGGCAAAAGTATCAGTGTAATCTACACCTGGTCGTTGGGTATAACCTTTGGCAACGATCCGAGCCTTTCTCCGTTCTATAGTTCCATCTGGACAATATTTGTTTGTCAAGACCAGGGGTCTCCAAACCGTGGCCCGCCGAGACGTGAATATGGCCCGCCTGGACGTCAATGTGGCCCGCAGTCACGTCTAATGTTTTCACTCATGCCTACAAATCTGGCCCGCGCGCTTACTTCATTTTTAACACACTGCATTCGACAAAAAAGGGATTTCTAGACATTTTTAACATTTATTTTTTATCACACATAGATTACAAAGCAATATTACAAAATAAAGATTACAAAATAATGACCACAGAAAATAATATTACAAAATTAGAAAAAACACAATCAGTGTATAAAATTTAATGTTTTAAAAAAACTAATGTGATATATGTAGTTGATTTTTCGCGCTAATAATTGTTTCCAGATCTGGATTAATTTTACTAGTGCCGATTATTAAAAGGCACTTAAGGTGCTCTTCACTTAAATTGGATCTATAAGCGTTTTTTATATATTTCATTTTCGAAAACGTTTTTTCGCACAGGTATGTAGTGCCGAACACGGAAAAAAGCCACGAGCAAATTTATGTAATTGACCAAACTGCGGCAGTGGAAGGCTTCTATAGAATTCCAGTAACGACGAATTTTGGAATTTATCTTTAAAAATATCACTACATTGTAAATCAATTGCTTCCATTTGAAGTTCCGGTATTAGTGTTTCTATGTCGGCATTAAAGGGATTTTGAAATATTTTAATGCTATTTGCAATTTCATCAAGGTCTGCAAAACGGGATTAAAAATTACTCTTTAGTTCACCTAACGCTTTAATTGCAAAATCAACCGGGAAGGGAGTCTCAGTTTGCCGACTGAATGTCTGGCACGTATTAAAATGTGTAAAACATATTTTTTCTAATTGCAACTGAAATAAAACAATTTTCATCCTGAATGACTTAATATGTGTGTACATATCAGGCAAAATATGGTTTTCCCCTTGCAATCGCAAAGTAAGGTCACTTAAATGCTTCGTGAGATCTGTATAAAATGATAATTTCCATAACCATTCATAATTTTGTAACTCGGCAGAAGGGCGATTCTTTTCAATTAAAAAAATTTCAATTTCTGCCCGAAGTTGAAAAAATCGCGATAAGACTTTTCCGCAACTGAGCCATCGTATTGCGGTATAATACGGCAAGTCGTTTTCTCCAATCTCTTCAATAAACTCCCGGAATTGCCGATGGTTAAGCGCGCTTGACCTAATGAAGTTAACAATGGATACGACGGGCTTCAAAACTTCAGACATGTCCAAATATTTACCGCATAAGGCTTGCTGATGAATTACGCAGTGTATGACTAATGGTTTTGAACCACCGTCGATTTGTACGGCCTTTAACACATGAGCAATCACACCCTTCTTGTTTCCGCACATATTTTTGCCCCCATCGGTGGTGATGCACTTCAATTTCTTCCACTGCAGATTGTTCTTCCGAATAGTGTTGTCGATACACTTCAAGATATCTTCTCCAGTGGCCCTTCCATGAAGGCTATGAACGTCAAGCAGCTCTTCATAAATTTCATAATTTTTATCCACTCCTCGAATGAATAATAATACCTGAGCAATATCGGAAATATCCGTAGACTCATCTAGGGCCAAAGAAAACCACTCTGTTTGTTGATGTTTTTCAGCCAGTTCAGATAAAATGTTGTCTCCAATGTTTGTTATTCGTCGAGCCACAGTGTTTGACGATAGACTTACACTTTCGAATAAAAAAGCTTTTTCTGGGCACATCTCTTCTGCTACTGCAACCATGCAATTCTTGATCAATTGCCCGTCCGTAAATGGCTTTCCGTGTTGTGCTATCGAATGTGCCACGCGGAAACTAGCTCGTGTTGCAGCCTTATGTTCGGTGTCCAGTTTTGTAGAACTTCCTTCTTGTGATTCGAAACGAGACTTTAAAAGTTCAAATTGTTGCATCCGTAACGTTCCTGTCCATTTGGTTTTGTATCGATAATGTTTGGTCTCCTCACAAATTAAACACTTTGCTTTACTGCCTAATTGTATCACAAAATACTGATGACCCCATCGTTTTTGAAATGCTCTCGTCCCTATGTTTCTCATCTTATCCATGTTCATACACCGACACAAAAGAAACTTAAAACAAACATCCACTTCGCAAAAGGAAAAATGTATAAAGTGAGCAGCAACTGTCGCGAGGTGCTAGGTTTGTCTTGACTTGTACTGCGTATTTTTCGAAAATGAGCCACTACCTTACATATTTATATCGAGGTTTGTGGGGGCTCGGTTTATTCATTCCTTGCTCCTTGTACTTAATAGTATGTCTACAAACTTGCATTATGTTATGATGTTTGAAGTGCTGACTACATTTTGTATATTTTACAGTTTTCCAAGACCTTTTTTTATGACATAATGATGGTAAATGTAAAAAGTCACTTTGTCCCGAAACTGCACGTTTCTCAGAAACGACGTTCCTGACAAGCTGCAAGTCACATGTTTGCAAATTTTAGTCATGGTATCGTTAATTAGGGTTTTTACAATGTATGTGCCAAGTTTGGGCTCTTTTCGAGCTCAGGTAGTGAACACCTGGGCATCCGAATTTGCCGAGTTCTACGAAGGTATACTACAGTCCGCGAAATTTCTATAAAGCCACCGGATTTTTTGAGAGATAAAATCAATATTCACAATAATTTATTTTTTATTTATATATTAATAGCTTGCATAACTGCCATTTCTTCGAATAACTTGGAAAATTCGTTTCGGCATTGATACAATTAAATTTCGAAGTGTGTCAATTTCGATGGATGCCAACGCTTCGCTTACCGCTGTCCATAATTCGTTAACTGACGAATATTGCTTGCAATTGCCATAAACTTTACTCGCAATTATTCCCCAAAGAAAGAAACTTCTGCAATTTGCAGTGGGACTAAGTGGGATGCGAACCTACAAAAAAAGTCCGCAGCGTTTCAACAGCCTCACACTTTGCCACGTTTTTTTTTTTAAACATACGTTTATTGCTGCCAATATAATAGGTACATATATACAGTTGGACAACAAACCTAAAAACGTATAAAAGGTTAAACATAACAATGATATAAACTAATGGCTCTGTATTCGAGCGCGCGTAGCTTAATGCTTGACAGTTATACATATTGCACTTATTGCTAGGTTTGATAAGGTAACAAGAACAAAAAAAAATAGTTCTTATAAGATTAGGTACTGGCTATTGGTATAGAAAAAGCAAAAATATATAAAAAAAACTATACTAACGTCGCTTATAATTTGTGTGGTTGAGCTTTTTGTGTTTTTTTCCGGGGTATTTGGTTTTTCTTTGGTATTGGATATAATACGTGCGATGAGTGATTATACCCTTTATGTACATCGCGTGGTTTTACAATTGTCTTATTCTATAGAGGATATACCAATGTGATGGATTGCACGTTGCCGCAGTACTTAAATCTAAATCTAAGTTTACTTGGTGGATTTACAATGTTATAGCCACCAATAGTTTTTGGCGTTGTTGTTTTTGCACATAATCTTGTCGGTTGTTGTTAACTTATGATTAAAGCGTATGTTATCGTTGCTAGTATCTAGGTTTTTGGTGTACATCATTTGTTGTGTGTAAGTCCTTCTGTTGTAGTGATATATGATTGGTATGTGTTCGGTGTTTTGTATGTATCCTTCGCTATCTAGGTATACAAACGACTCTGGTGGAGTATATCCTGTGTGCCGGGTTCGTTCAAAGTATAGTGGATTTGGATGCAATGAATTGCAAATGAGACTGTTTGTTTTGATTTGGTAAATATTTCGCCAGTTATTTTGTTATTAGGTTGAGTATAAAGAGGTCAATTCTTACATGTTTTGCTTTTCGTGCCCAACATACGTCTGACGTGAATTTGGTAATCGCATGAACTGTCGAGTGTCTGAATCTGAACCCGACCTGGCATTCCGGTGTGACGTCCAACCTGAAGGGTTGTTCGTTCTTAAAACCGAAAACGAGTTTACACCGGGAATTTCGGATGCCCTCGGGTCCCGAATCGCACGTTGTGTAAATCGTATAAGGGGTTTTGTGGTTTTAGGCTTGCCCGTCTACACGAACTCTTACGCCAGGGAACCACTCGCTGTACAGGAAAGGGAAAAAATGGGAATTTTCGAAACGTATAGCGTGATTAAAATTTATTCATTAAACTTAGTCGATTATTATAATTTCGGGGCTACATTTTGCCAAATCCCTATCGCTTATCTCCTCTATCTCGACGGTTGAAGGGGGTACAGGGGATGGAGTTGTAAGTATAAATTCGTGATGGGGGTAGGTTTTAAATAGTTCCTGGTATTTTTGTCGGAGGTGTTCTGGGATTAGATTTAGTTCGTTTTGGGAGAGGTTATGGCAAGGTTCTGGACTTCTGGGTGGAATAGGAGCATTAGGGAGGTCGGAATCGAAGGATTGCTGAGGAGTGGTTGTGGGTATTGAGGATAAAAGTTCAGTTAAGTATTCTGACGCTTGGGCAAGTTCTCGTTCTCTGGCTTGTGCCCTCAACTTGCGCTCTCTAACCTTCTTGCCTCCTCGTTTAGTGCGACGACGATTGGCCGTTTTTGGCATTATAAATTGTTACTCTGAAAGAATGCATTTTTGATCTCTTGTCTATTTAGTGTATCTCGAGAGAATTATTGTTTCCGTCACTCACCAATAATTTGCCGGATCGGCGGTTGCAATTTGTGCCGGAGAGGCAAATCGCAAATTTTGGCGGTTCCTAAAACCTAGGAAACCGAAGGGCTGATAATGCCAGTTTGGCCACCAAGTCCTGAGGTTCCTACTCAGATTGCAATTCAGTTTGTGATGCCTGCTTTGGGCCACAAACGACACGTGATGCCAGGTAGGCTACGTAATCCTCGAGTATTACTACTGGAAAATGTTAAATGCACTCTGTCAGGAGAGTTTTCTAGATTATACAAGCGAAGGTCAGAGGTAATCAAACAACAAATATATTATATAAAATTTGTAGTATATTGAATAAAATAGTAGGTAAGTTCAATTGGTTTATAAAAGTATGTTCACAATTCAGATTCGGAGTGTGATGATTATACGTTCATCAACGGAGTTACAGTGTGACGGAATAAAGCGGATGCCCTAATTTACAAAAGTGCGACTCGGTTGCCTCGGCCTCCAAATTCGAACAATTCAAATTATGACCAGATTGGGTTCACGTCAGTAAAATGGTTGCGAGAGAATTATTACAGATTGTCTATACGACTGCAAGTACACCTCGGTGCCTTGAGTTATAGACGGATTACAGAAAAACCTTACCTCTCTTAGGGGGTTCACTAAAGGGGTGCACGCTCGCAAGTCCTCCACTACTGCACGCTGAACACACGTTCGATTTCTAAGTTCTTACTGGTTCTGTCACTGGTATTACTGTACTGTCACTTGTAACTTATAACTCGTAATTCGTTCCTTGTGACTGTAACTGCACTTGCTTCCTGTAACTTGTTCCCTGTAACTGCTGAGGTTCTCGCAGTAGCCCTTACTTATACTGGGGTTTTTTTGGGGTAGGGGCCCGGTTATCGTATGGGAACGGAATGCGGGACTCTACCGTAACAAAATCTTATGTTTAATTGAGACTGCCCAGCGTGGTTCGCTATCGCGCAATGACTTCACCGGTGCAGCCACGTTGTTTTGGCTAAGGGTGTATATACATCTTTATCGAAATTATTCTTCGCAGAGTTTCACGAGGAGTATTGGTTACATACGAACTGATTAAGAATTATCTGGTGGGAACGGAAGTTCGGACCACCCAAAAGTTTATAAGAGATTAAAACGTTATACAAGCTTATCCGTGAGATGAAATTTATCTTGTAAGAAAGAATTTGGTAGTAGATTAATTGATCACGTACTCCTCTAAGAGACTTTGCGAAGGATTTACAGAGTTACTTATTAATAATGGTTTAAGTTAACAATAATTGAAGCGGTTAAATATGTTAGATGCAAATTATGCGTACAATATAATAATATTCGTGTGTCTGAGGTTTTGGAAAATTTGGGGTGTAGTTTAACGTCGTCCCGGACGTTACACCGGGATGATATTGTTAGTCGAGCAGAAGGTGTTTAGCGTGTCACTAATTATGGTTTAAAATATTTTACTGATATTGGGTAGTAGACTAATTGGCCTATAATTTGAGGGGTCCTTGCTGTCATTGCCTTTCTTTCTCAGAGCTATTAATTTTGCTGTTTTCCACGCGGTTGGGAAGTAGGTGATATTAAGGCAATTATTAAAGACTATGGGGTAGTAGTAAATGTAAAGTAGGGGGAGTTGTTTGAGGGCGATGTTTGGAATATTGTCGAATCCTGAGGATTTCTTGTTGTTTAACTTGTGGAATGTCGTTTTTAATTTTTGGTGCGAGGTAAAGTAGTTCGGTGGGATGCATGCTGTGTCGGGATTGTCTGATGTGTTGGTAGTGGTGAAGACACATATGGATTGGTGGTTTCGTTTATTCAGGTCGATTTCATTTTCTAGTATGTTTATTTTGTGTGTGATGATGTTTGTGTTTTTCTTTCCCCATGTTGCTGTTTTGTGTATGCGCTTTTTCAAAGTGTGCCCCTAGGATATCTAGTTTGTCTTCGGTGTTAATTATTAGTGTGTGTCCGTTGTTGTCTATTGTTAAGTTTTCTTTATTAATATTTGTTTCTTGGATTAGCGTAATGTTGTTTTGTGTTAGTTTTAGTGTGTCGATTGCATTTGTTTCTTTTGGTCGACATATTTTGTTTATGGTAGGGAAGAATTGTTTCGGTTTTTTCCGTGATTTGTTGTATTTTGTTTTTCCAGTGTTCATTTATCGAGTCGTGGAAGGCTATTTTGATTTCTTGTCTAACTGTTTTTAATGCTATTTTGAAATACTTTATTAGTGTTTCATTGGCCTGCGTGTAATTGTCTAGTCTCGATAGATTGTTTATTGCAGTGATTACTTTTCTTTTTTCTTTTTAATTTGCTTATTTTTTGTGTGATGTAACGGTCGGTAGAGTTATAGTTATTTGTTGTGCGCGGGACTGCGTGCTCGATTGCATCGCTTATGTTTTCGTTTAGCTTGTTAATGTAGTGGTCTATTTCCACTTTTGCTAGATTTCTGTCGGGTGGTATGTCGATGTTGCCGTTTTGTGTTAAGTTGCTTTTAAATGTGTTCCAGTTTGCTTTGTTAAAGTTATATTTTTGCGTTGGTGTCTGTTTGTCCAGGAGTAATGGTTCGTCTAGGTCTATTGTTACTTCGAGTAAAACTGCTCTATGGTCGCTGTCATAGTCAAAGGATTTGAGGAGGTTTCGGTCGTCTGAGTGTAATATACGGATTCTGTTGTCGGTGAGGCAAACGTCTAAAAAGGCGCCGCTTTTTGGAAAGAATGGTGAAGCTGTTCTATATAGCATGGACCTGAATTTTATTTGGGTATCCAGGTACCAGTTCTTCAGGGAAACTCCTCTAGCATTATTGACTGGGTTCCCCCATGCCATGTATTTTGCGTTGAGGTCTCCGGCTAATATATAATAGTTTTTCGTGTCGGCTAACTTGAGGGTTTCAAATAGGCACCTCAGTTCACGCATAAATTCCCCCTTGGCTCTGGCACTGGCGTATGCCACAATCAGGAAAAGTTTTCTATTGCCCTGAAAGCTGATCTCAAGGATCGTACTTTCGAGGCACTGAGTGTTACTGACGCTGGTCGGTCGCAGGACTTTGTATCTTATATCTTTGCGGATTAGAATCGCTGTTCCGCCACCCTGTTTAGCATTTGGGCGGTCGCTTCTTATAATGTTGAAGTTCTTAAAATTAAGTTTATATTTATTGCTGAGTTTAGTTTCGCACAACAGTGCGATGTCGGGTTTCTTATTTTCTAAACAATCCAGAAGTGTGACCCGCCTTTCATTGGATATTATGGAGTTTACGTTTATTGATATTATTCTTAGTTTTTTGAGCTGTATTCTTTGGTCCTTGGTCCATTTTTAATCTATATTTAGGTCAAGTGCCTCCGCGATTAGGCTTATTTTTTGGCTGTTTGCTTCTACAGTTAGGGTTATTTTTCCTATTTCGTTGGTTATGGCTTCTAGTATGCTTTTTTAAGTGCTTCCAGAAGGGAGGCTTTTCCTATGTTCTGTTCCGGGATTGGGATTAGTGTGGGACTATTGTCTAGGCATATCGGTACCTTGGGCGCAGGGCATGGTTGGTGACCGGCTGTTACTGCGCTGTATGATTTGCCTGGCTTAACTGTGTTGTTAATGCTGGCGACTTTTTTCATGTGAGCTATTTCTGACATTGCTTTCTTTTCTAGTATATTTTGTTTTAGTTCTCTGAGTTTCGGACAACCCCTATATGATGCGGCGTGGCCAAAGTTTTTACAGTTTACGCAATATAGCCTATCTGTTTCGTTATTATTTGGGTTCGCGTTTTGTGGAGGAACGGGACACTCTCCTGGATTGTGCTTAATATTACATTTTACGCATCTGTACTCTAAACTGCAATTTGACGCAACGTGGCCGATACGTTGACATCTTTTGCACTGTACACTGTCTTTCTTGTGTAGCTTTTCCGATGAGATGATCGAGTGCAGGAAGACTCGGATTTGTTTTAAGTTTTCTATTCTACTTTGTGGTGTGAGTTGCACTAAAAAGATTGTGAGAATCCTGTCTTCCTGCACTGATCTTCTCGTTGAGAATTTTGTTACTGATATAAAGTCTAGATTTTCGATGCTTTTTGTTTTTAATTCTTCGAGAACTTCTTGCGGATCGAAGTCTCCTTCAAGTTTTTCAAAATCATTGATATATTCTTTTCCGCTTTTGGTGTATAGGTATAATACTTGATATTTTGTTCTATTAGTAATTGGCAAATCGAGCTGTGGTCTTGGCGTGTCTGGGTGTGTATGAGATGTTTGTTGTTGTTAATTCTTTTTATTACGAAGTTACTAACCTTACTGTCTGTTTTTAGTGTGGTGATGGTGTCTGTTGTTGTTTGATTGAAGACTGTAATTGGAGGTGGTCTCTCTCTCTCTTGGTGTCTTCATTTGGGGTTTGTGGGTCGGTGGTTCTTGCCCTTTTTCTTGTGGGTAGATGGGCTTGTTTCTGCTCGTCCTGCTGAGCTTCCTCTGTACGCCTCGCAGGCGGACCTGGTCCTCTTACTGCTTCTGTTTGGTTTATTTTTGTTGTTTGTATTTGTTCTTTTGACGTTGAGGCTGCCGTATGGGTACTGATAAATCTTTCTTGCTCTAGCTGGATAGACAGATTCTCAATTGTTTTTTTGAGATTTTCGATTGTTCTGAGGAGCTCTTAGCGGTCTTACCTACAGGTCTTACCCTCACGATGGTTCGAGGAGTAATGACGCACACTTTGCCACGGGACCACCGTACCACTTGAAAATATTCTTTACGCTCTAGGCTCTAATAGCACAGTAATTCCAATTTTCTCTATTTATTTAGTTTCCTTAATTCCTATATTGCTTTGCCGTATGCAAAAACATTGATTACTGCACAAACACTTATTTAATGGAGAATAATACGAAAGTTCGACCTATAAGTCAATCTGACACGCAAAAAACGCCGAAAAAACCGGTTTTTAATTTTTTTAACTACAGCGCACCTAACCAAAAAATCTAAAAAAAATTGAGAGCAATACTATCACTAATACCTACTTACTCAAATAATATAATTATAGTTCTGCAACTCCTTCAATACAAAATCGGCATTTTTTCCGGTTTTTATTTTTCACGGCTTGGATTTGCAACATAAAAATCTGAAAAAATTCTATAATATGTATATCGCTAACTGATGTGCCACTAATTTTTTTCAAAATTTTTCATGCACTCAGTTGGAAGAAATTGAACAAAAACGTGATTCTTCGTTTTTTGCCCTTTACTACCCCCCCCCAGTCGAGATACAACGTTGAAACTTGGCACAGATTGTTTTTTCTTTAGTAGCTATCGAATGACCCATCGCAAGTCCAATTTGGTTTAGGGGCACTTTTGACCCCCTTAACCGGCTAGACCCTTTCTTCGTAGATTCACATGTCTCTGCACTTAGAACTATTCACACATCGCATCATTTGTGTTTGTTTTTGTATAATTTTTCCTTGTACACTCGCTCGACTTGTGCCCCAACTTCCCGCATTTAAAACATTTTCCCGTAAATGTATTTTTCGGTTTATTATTCGACGGATTCTTGTATTGTCGCGCATTATAATTCGAATATCCTCTATTCTTTGTGTTTCGGCGCACGTTTCCTTCACGTAGTTGGTCAGGTTTGACGTGTTCCGGCTCGGGCAATCGTATTGGCAATACCAAATATGATTGCCTAATTTCCCACACTCAGGGGAATCTATATTATAATCACTCGGACACCAAGTCTCACTTTGACGTATATTGTTTATTATTACAACTGGGTTTACAGATAACACTTCTATTGCTTAACAGGTCTCGGAACTATTTAAACTGTTATATTCTTAGTGGATTCAAGAAGGTTTCTGCGCTGTTCTTAGTGTACTCAAGTCTGTTTCTATTCGTGTTCTTAATGGACTCAAGTCTATTTCTTTTCTTGTTCTTAATGGACTCAAGTCTGTTTCTATTCGTGGAGCCAATTCGAAATTTGTCATTGGCTCCTTACAGGTTCTAATTTTCCTATTGGTGGATTGCCTTGGTCCCTCACATTTTACCGATTTAGGCGGGCGGATGGCATCGTAGCCACTAGATCGCGATCTAACGGTACGAGCACACCTCAGCCCTAATCCTAAGATCCCGAGTTCGAGCACGTACCGGTAACAACCGTAATTAAGCCATAAAAAAGGCATCGAACTCGGGTGGCAAAATAATTATCCAAATTCTTGGACTTCGGGTAGTCCCTGATTTATGAGCAAGGCAAGTCCACCATTTCGCAGGAACACTTTGTAAGTAGCGCCTCATTTTCGTCGCATTTAGTGTCGCACTCTAATCGTCTCGCCTCTTCTTCTATCAATTTCAGCTTGAGTAATTCTATACTCGGAATACTGTCTCTCGACTCGATCACAATACAAAAATTATCGTAGTCGGCCGGTAAAGAATTCAGTAATATGAGTGATCGGTATATCGACATCTACTTGGCCTTATTGCTCTGCCTTAGCGATAAACTCATTTACATACTGCGTCATGCTTTGAGAAGATCCTTTCCTCGTTCGATTCAATTGTCTATACAAATTGGTAATCCTTATCGGTCCTTTTGACTCGTGCATTTTTTGCAGTTCATCCCATTTTCCGCAGATGTTTGGGTCTTTTTGATATGATTAGGTTGCGGATTGGTCCTACTCAAAAATATCGAAGATAAGCTTTCTGGTCCTTTTTCGTCCATTCGGAGGCATTTTCATCATTTTTAATGTACTCACTGCTTACGTACGACCATAGATCATTACATATCAGTATACTCTTCATTTGAATCTTCCATGATTCATAGTTGGACTCACCCAACTTTTCTATATTCTGATTTCCAGCCATTGTGATCTTTCACAAGAAAAGGAAAGCACTTTATTCACTCACTAACAAATCTCAAATAATTTTACGTTCCTGGGCCCATAACCTATTGGAATATGGAGTTTTATTAGAGTGAATTTATATTAGAGATACGTATGGTACAGGATGAGAAAGACGACTGCATCTCGACGATGTAACAAACGCACAGCGTCCGGTTGACGCCCTAACAAAAGAACATCGCAGAAATCGCGCGGTTATTGAAAATACAACTTCTACAGAAATAAATAAAATTAAAAATTTACCCCTATATGAATTAGATAATCTTAACACAAACCATTTATGGTATTTAAGTCCAGAGCCGATTGCAATGGCATTTTTTGATAGTAATGTTTCTCCAAATATAAACAGAAAAATGGTTAAAGGTTTAGAGTCTCCGGAAGAGGATAGTAACATTGATCACAGTCCAAAACGATTTAACGCAAAATTAGAAGATATTTCAGTTTTAGTTGGAAAATGCATTGAGTATTTTGTTAGTAAAGAAACCACATTGTTTTTTAAAAGATTCCATATAAATACTACATTTTTGCAAAACGATCCTGTGACGTGGTACCAAGACGATAATTACAGCCCTTGATATAATTTCGAAATTAAAAGTTATAAATGACACCGCAGAGAGAGCAGCAAAATTAATTTCAGCGTACAATAAATGTTTAACGCATGACGAAGAACAGAGACAGTTCATATTACAAATAGTCAGCGCTTACCGTCATATATTCCCCGACGCAAGAAAAAGAACTTTATCAGAAACATTGTAATATAAGGTTGTAATGTAAATAAGATAATTATAATATAAATATTGTAATATAAATCAAATAAATGTGCAATGTTTGTTATGTGCCGCATTAATCAATAATATGTAATAATATATTTACCAATATTTGGTAATTAAGTTTTTTGCTAATATCTTATAAATATTTCATACTTATAATAAGTTTGTAGGTGATATTATTTTAGGAGTATTAAAGACACATATTTGTCGGTTTAAATAATAGAAATAACATTTATTTAAAATAGGAAACGCAAATATATATTATGACATAAAATACAATGCGAAATTTCTATAAAGCCACTTAGTTTTGTGTGGATAATTTTCCATCCCGGAACCGTTACATTTTCTTTTTGCAATTTTTGCACGTGGTAGTACTTTCACGGTTAAACTGATGTACCATTTTGAACTTTTTACCATTTCGGATGGAGTTTTTATTACGCTAAAACCGTACGGTCGTCTTGCTTTGGGACGGACCGATGCTACAGCGGCCAGAGGACTTATTGGGTTGTTGGTCTATTGTTGCTAGTTATGCATCGGTCCTTACGCCATGTACCTATCTTCGCAAATTATTACTTATTTTTGAGCGAACGGATAAGTCCCACATCTGGCGACCAAACGTCGATCCTCGCGGCCCTACCTGGACGCACAACCCATAGGAGTTCGCGGATTCCTGGAATTTATTGCAAACAATGGAACCCAATAGTAAGGTCCTAACTTGGTTCGACCAATTAGGATAGTGCAAATTGCAGAAGTTTCTCCGCCTCCACGAAGGTGTGGACCTGGTTGTCAATCGATAAATCGTGAGAGAAAATCGGAAAAATCAGTCTTTCTTCAAATTGACTTCGAGATGCGACGAGGAAAGTTATTAACGAGCGAAGAAAAAGCATCCATTGATGCTTATAAAAGTATGGGATGTTCTAATTGCACAATTGTAAACAAAATTAATAGATCACGTACGCTCGTAAATAATTACGCGATGTTGGGCGAAGGCTATGGAAAAAATCATGCCACAGGAGGAAACCAAAAGCTGACCAAGAGGCAGCGTTCGTTGTTAACACTTTAATGGCCGCACGTCTACGCAGTCAAACGTAGCCAAGAGCCATACATGTGACCACCGGCCGCTACATCACCCCCTCGCTAGTGTTAACGAGTACTGGTTTTGATTGTAGCGCAGAAGATGATACATTAATGTCTTTCTAATTTTTACTTTATACTTTAACATTCCTCTAACTCTAATTCCATCCAGCTTGGAATCAATCTGGAAACCGCACTTGCCTCCGTGGTCGTGGGTTATGTCTTTCTATATCTCGACGCGCAATATCGCGCTGATCTGGATTTGTTATTGTGTGATTGCTTATCTCTTCATCGTCTCTCGCTGTTTCATCAGACCTCGGCACTTCTATATTCCGAAGATTATTTTCTACGATGCTTTCGTTTAAGATATGAGCAGGCTTTAAACGCTCAATCGTAACTCTCGTCGGTTTACCTTTTACTTCTATTTTGAACGTTTTATCTTCACGTTCGAGAACCTTATATGGACCATAGTACGTAGGTTGAAACGGTTTTCTTACAGCATCGTGACGAAGAAAAACGTATGGGTTTGTATTCAGCTCCTTGTACAGACAAATTTTGTGTGTACCATGTCTGCTTGCTGGAACCAGCTGTAGTTCTTTAATTTTCCTTTTTAGCTGAGTCACGAATGCAGATGTGTCTATCACAGGCTGTGCTTTAAGGAATTCGCCTGGTAGACGAATACCTGTTCCATAAACTAATTCGGATGGGGTTCGATGGGATCATGGTTTCCCCATGAATGGTGCTTCGCGTTCAAGTCTCCTGCGAGCAGGTAATAATTGTTTGTGTCGTGGAGTTTAAGGGTTTCAAAAAGTTTCTTTAATTCTGCTATAAATTCAATTGTGCCATTACTGGCTGCATAAGCAGCTATGAGAAAGAATTTATTATCTGTACCGAGCTTTAATTCTATTATTGTTGATTCTAAACTGGTTTGGTTGGAGATACAGCCTGGGTCAATGGATTTGTACCGAATATCTTTTGTAATAAGAATTGCGGTTCCCCCGCCTTGTTTGCGTTTATTCTATCGTTACGTGCTGTACGATAATTTTTGAAGGCTAACTTATGACTAGAATTTAATTTTGTTTCGCAAAGCAAATCCACGTCTGGGTTGTTTTCTTTAACACAATCCAGGAGGTTGGCCCTCCTTTCGTTGGAAACTATGGAATTGCCATTTAACGCGATTACTTTGAACTTTTGTAGGAAGATTTTCGCGTCCATTTTCGGGGGTAAATGGGGATAGAATTAACAACTGATGCCGAGAGCCTCGGCCAGGATGTTAATTTTCTCTGTGTTCACGGTGGAAATTTTGATTAGATTTTGTACCTGCGCGTTAAGTGCTTCGCAAATTGTTTATGTGATGTGCTCTACCAGTTCATTTTGCGGATTCTATTGGTGTGTGATTGGACTTACGATCGGTGGACGGTTGTTTACGGTGGGTGTTGATAGGGGATGCGCTGTTGTACCCGACACGGCAGAACTAAATGATTTTCCAGTCTTTACGTAATTATTGATGCTCTGTAGCTTTCTTTCGCGCTCGAGTGCTACTACGGCTTTTCTCTCCGCGATTTTTTCGCGGATCTCTTTGAGCTTCGGCCAGCCTCTGTATGACGCAGGGTGACCAAAACTCTTGCAATTAACACAGAAAGGTGTAGTCGCGTCGTTGTCTTTGATTCTATTATCGAACGAAGGGGGAGAGCATGCTCCTGGATTGTGTGTTAGGCTGCATTTCACGCACCTAAATTCCAAGTTGCAGTTTGATGCAGCGTGACCTATGCGTTGGGACCTCTTACACTGTATCCGATCCTTTTTTATTAACTTTTCCCATGTTATTACCGAGTGTAGCAGGATTTTGATTTGTTTAAGATTGTCCAACTTACTGTCCGGAGAAAGTTGGACCATGAAGATCGAAAGCGATCTGTTCTCCTCGGCGGACCGTCTTGTGGTAAACTACCTGTTGTTACTACAAAGTTTAAATTATCTACGTTTCGCGATTTTAGTTCCTGTAAAATTACTTCGGGTTCGAAGTCACCTTCGAGGTCTTTCCGAAGTACCGTTTCGTACTTTTGGGATCGCGGTGGGAATGTAAAAAACTCTATTTTATTTTCTTTCAACATCTCCCGGGTTTGTTGAAACTGATTGAGATCGTGTACGTGTCAAATGTGCTTCACGCTGTTTACTCTCTTAATGTGAAAACTGGCTATTTCGTTACCTGTCAGCCCCTCGATCGTGCGTCTGGTGTTATTATTGAGGATGGTGATAGGCGGTGCTTTCTTTTCCTCTTCTCATGGTCCTTTGGTTGTTGCTGCCGCTGTGTTGGTCGCATCTTCCAAGCGTGGCCTCTTCTTGTGCGACGATCCTATCGGGCTGGGTTGCTCCTTCTCTGCTGGTTTCGGGCTGGCGGCTTCTTTCCTCTTCGTTTTTGGTTTCTGTGTAGGAACATTTGCCCAGGCATCCTTGCTTGTAGACGGTTGTTCTTCCGGTTCCAATCCCTTGAATTTGTTGGAACAAGGTAGTTCCTCCGCTTACCCCCTGTGTCGCGTTGACGTCAAAGCTTTCAGCTCTTCCACTTGCTTGGATAAGCTCTGTATTGTGACGTTAAGTGCCTGAATTGTACGTAGCAGGTCTTCGTACGATGGACTTTCCGCAGAACGTCCCGGCTGGTTGTCCTCTTGGCTAGCTTGCTGGTCCTTGTCGTTGCCCTTCTTTGGGGTCCTCATCTTCATACTGATCCTTGGTGGCGGATTCAGTCTCCTTGAGTTGACTTTCGTCACGATGCTCCTTGAAATTTTGTACAGCGCGTTCTTGTTTCTTTTTATGTCCCCACTTTTGTTGATAAAATTGTGTATCAGACGTGCAGCCTGTGTGTCATTTTTCTGTGAAATAATTTGGCTGGGGGGCGAGCCCCCTTGGCTTCCGATGTCCGTCTGTATTTTATATATACGACACTATTTTTAGGTACTGCACTTCACAGATTTGAATTGACACAATTTTGAGTTTGAGGTTAAGTTCACGCACTGTCGGCGAACGGTTCCTGCCCTAGACACATGGAGTGCATGGCTTTGGAACTTATATATTTTAATGAGGACGCATTAGTGAACTAGCGAGAGATAGGATATAGGAATGCGCCCCCTAGATATAGATTAAGGACATCTCCAATGTGCTGGGCGTGACGGGTATCCAACATTACCCCTTCAGACTGTACAAATACAGGTCCTTGATGTATCGGTACTGGAAGTGCTGGTGGTATATTGTACGCCTGTACTGGTGTTGGCAGCATGATGCCCCTTGTGGAGGCACCTGCCGTATCTTCCGTGGTATATTGTCTGGGTGGTGGAGGTTGTTCGTACAGCTCTGGTCCTTCATCTTCAGATGCGGAGATGTCCATCATCTCAGGGCTTCCAGGTGCCGTCGGGTTGGATCCGTTCACTGATTCGGTGGAGGTCATGCTATTAGGAGAGGGGCAATTTGTAGGAGTGGGCAAGCGCCAACGGGGTGATCCTATCTCCGAGTGTTCCTCCTTGACGATTTGTTCCTCAGTGTGCAGGTTTTCTACTTCACGTAGAATTTCCTCGATCGTCCCGTCTAGTAGATCGGCCTGAATATTGTCGGTGTCCAGCCATGATAAGTCCAAATCGATTGCATCTATCGATTTATCATCGTATTTGGGTGTTGGCTTGATCCTTGCTGGCATCGGGTATTGCTGCCCTTGCGAGGCCATGTATACATATCCTCCATTGGATGAGGTGCCGTCTGCGAGTACTCGTACGGCTGACGCAGCGTTGATGATGGCTGCGATTGCTGTAGCGTTGTCCATGACCCATTCCATAGTGACTGGCATCTTCGTATTATTCGTTTTCAGAGAGCGTCTTAGAAGTTGTCGAGGTGACAGAGGTTTTTAGACTGGTGTGGTACCCCTTGTTGTAAACCCTTTTTATATACGTTAGAACGTAGGTACTGCCCCAATTCATTTCCCTGTCTTATCGGCTCTTAGATGTTGCCCGGTAGCAAGTTTTGGTTTGGTCGTGATACAGGTTAATGCGATAAAAGTCGAAGCGTATGGGAGCTAAAAATGTCCCTTATCGAGTTGGCTTTTCTTGGAAGTAGTTCGGCAGCTGTAGCGCAGCTGTGTGGTGATAAGGTTTTTAGGCGGATGAGAAAGTTAAACATTGCAGTAGCTCGCCTACTTATCGTATTAGTTTCTCGATTATCTTAATAGCTGAGACGCAGCGTATAGCGCGATGATTTCCGAGGTGGATGGAAGAATTAAAATTACTCGACTGCCTTTGATCGGAAGGTAAAGCTTGGTGTTCCAGAGGGGATGCCAAGCGTGCATTTCGCGGAGATCGATTATTCGATACGCGTGTAATATACCGCTTGACCCTGTATACTTGCCTGCTCGAGTGGTTCAAAGTTTGGCGGCGTGGTTGAAGTTACGCGATTAGTTTCCTTATCTTCCTCTTCGGTTTCGGCTTCGGTGTTGGTGCCGGTTGAAGTTGTCCTTGGCGGTTGATTGCTTAGATGTAACAGGATATTTGTTACGCTATCCCAGACAGCGCCAAGTAGATGTAGGCTCCAGCCGTAGATTTGGTGTAATGCGTATCCGTGGAGTGCTGTGTCCAGCGTGAATTTGATTAGTTTCACGGTGATCCAAAGGCCCAGGATTCCTGCGCTGAAGGTTCCGAAACCTGTGAAGACTCCCCACAGTTTGTTCCAGGTTGAATTGGCGATCTTCTCTAGAGCAGCTTCATCGAGTAGGTTCACGAATGATATCCCTTGTTTTTCTGCGTCTTGACCGGTCATGCTTCTAGCGATAGTATTTAACACAGCGGGTTTTTCGACGGGAAACATAATGTGGTCTCGTAATTTATTTAGTTCTTCCGTTGAATATATGCCAGACGTGGCTAATGATTCGGGATTGGAATAAGTCCAAGTATTTTGCGTTGCGGGTTGCAATTCTTTTAGGCGGTATGGTCGAGGCTGCGTTAGGCGATATTTTATACCAGATTCCATCCAGTTGGTACATGTTTGGTACGTAAGGATTGCAATCGTGTTGCGTTCCTGTTTTTAACAATATATGTGTTTTTGGTGCCATAAATAGCGAATGATTTCCCCTAGATACGGGTAATTGCTGGTAACAATGTTGTATTTCGCGTCGCTTTACTGTGACGGGTACACATTTTACGATATGAATTACTTCTCCTGCTACTACAGACATGTAGCCAGGACTTTTCATGACTTGATATGCGAAGTCCTCTGGTACTATTTTTGCTAGGGTTAATGCGTTTTCGAGTATTGTTTTTTCTATTTGACATTGCTGCGTTATTACGTCTCTGTATAATTTTGTTATTTGGATTTTAATGTGTTTTTCGAGGTATACGAATTTACTGTTAACGTATGTAAAGATGTCTAGATTGTTCACTGCAATTGGTCTTTTTAATGTGAATGATTCTCCCGGTTTTGTTTCTAAAATGAACAGTTTTGGGTGCTCGGTCTTCGTAATTATGTAGTTACAGATTTTTATTTGTCCCTTCTTTGTGTCGGTGCAAACGTAATGTCTTGAGTCGTTATAGCGAATATTTCTGCGTTTTCAGTTTGATTGTCGAAAACCTTACTTGCTTTTCCTTCGAATAGAACGTCGTAATTATCGAATTTGCATTGGTTGTTTGGAATAGAGTTCCAGAAGGTATTTCCTCCTCCTAGATCCATGCAGTATCCGTCGGATAGTGTGCATTGGGTTCCTGAGAGTAGGGTGATCTTATCACTCTCCGGTCTGGTGGACGCGAAATAATCTCTCAGTGTAATTTTAACTATGGCTTGGACGATGACGTCCTCCCAGGTACCGTAAGGGTCTGAGTAGAAAACACCGTCGCAATCTCCGTTGGTTTTAATTTCACCGGCTATCGTAACGCTTTTAGTTACGGTATTATTTGCGTGAAGGCCTGTTATCAGATCCTTTTGACCGAAATTGAATGCGCGAGTTAGATACATCTTTAAACAAGCATCAGAACTTATTTCCATTACGTAATCCATTCTACCGTACGTGACGGCTGATAGATGGGAGAACATTCCGCATCGGAATATTGTCCGGTCTATTTCGACTTTGCATTGCATGACATGAGTGTTTGAAAATTCCGATAGTTGCAAGAGTTGTATGTACGTCTCTTGTATGTACGTCTCTTGTACGTGAGGATTTTGAGACGGTATTCTGCATTCGCCGATTGATTTTAAAGACATTGTAGTGATGTTCATATTAGGAGAACCGCAGTCGTAGGCAATTACAGCGTTTGCCATGGAGTAAAATAAAAATAGGATGTAGATGTACATGTTGATCGTATCTGTGAACAGAGAAAAATTTTAATCTTTCGTTTTTATGGGGCCGTAGAACAGTGGCCGTATGATAGTTTTAGTCGATTTGGATGGACCACCATTTCTCGGTTATTTATACGGATTTTAATATTTCCGTCTGTTAGGACTTGTGTAATTTCATAAGGTCCTTCGTATTGATCGCTAAATTTGCTTGCTTGATTGCCTTTTAATAAATAGACCCAGTCGTGTGGTTTGAAATTTCGAACGTTCTGTTTTCTATCATAATATTCTTTTGATATTTCTTTAGCCTTTTCAGTATTAGTCTTTGCAAATTCCCTGATTGAATGTAATTTATCTACGAGACTTGAAATGTATTCAGGGTACGTTGCGTCCGGATGCAAAGTTTTATTGATCGGGGATTTTGGAGTTCTCCCGTAAATTAATTCGTAAGGCGAACATTTAGGAGCTTCGTGAACACTGGTGTTATAACTGAACATGCAAAGTTCGATTAGTTCGTCCCATTCGTGACGGGTATCTACGAAATGTTTAAGATATTCGATTAGGACATGATGGCTTCCCTCGAGGGAACCGTTTGTTTGTGGATGAAAAGCAGTAGACTTTAGCTGTTTTATTCCGAGCAGCTTGGTTAAGGATTTCGTAAAGGATCCGATAAATGGTGTTCCTTGGTCAGTGAGAATAGAAGTAGGGATCCCGAATTGGCAGATGAAGCGTTAGAGGAAAGCACCTAGTTGATCTCTGTGATATTTGGAAGAGGGTAGGCGTCGCCTTTTGTTTTTTCGTTCAATGTACGAAAATCTATAACTAATCGCCAGCGTTTATTTCCTTGCGAGTCGGGTTTTTTGGGAACTACCCATAGTGGAGAATTGTATGCGGAATCTGATTCTTGTATTATGCCTTGGTTTAACATGTCTGAGACTTGTCTCTGGATTTCTTCTTTATGTACCGGCGGGTAGCGATATTGCTTTGTATTGATTGGCGTATCGTGAACCGTAATTATTTTGTGATGCGCCTTTGTAGTGGCTTCCAGTGCTTCATCTGGTAAGTGGAATCTGTCTGCGAATTCCGTTATTAAATTTTCCGCGTCGTTGCGTTCCTCTGAGTTCAAGTGCTCGAGTCGCAGTAACGGAAGTAATTCTTTCACTCGTTTTGGAGTGTGTGTGCTTGTAGAATTGGAAGATGTTGTATCTTTTAGAGTAAAAGAATGTAGAATTGGGACGATCTCGACGACCCGTTCGTCTTTCTTTGATACTGAGGAGAGAGAATCGCTTCGAGTGGCATTTCGTTCTAAACTCTCGACCTCGGTGAGAGATGAATTTTTATTTGAACTAATGGCTTGAAGTTCTGGCCTTGCTTCGGGAACTGTGTAAGACAACGAAACATAACGCTTGGGTGAGTTCGATCACCATCATTTGACATATTTGGACTCATTTTTGACAACTTTCCCATCATTTTTCGGCAAAGTGATAAGGGCATTATTTGTTCCTCGGACGATACTCTTAAAGATCCTGCATGAATTTTTCATTTCCAGGCGATGCCAAAAACGGCCTTTTTTTAACACCCTCCTTTACGCCCTCCACCACCTCTACGCCCAATCTAATCACTACAGGTCGTCTAATGAGCGTGCTGGAGCTTCCCGTATCAACAAGACACCTAACTTTGTGCTTGTTTATAAATGCCGAAACTACATATATATTTTTTTGTCGGCTAACCTCTGTCGTGTTCACTGTGGCCCGAGAGAACTTCTGGAGGTGACCCGATGCCTTGCACCTTCTACACCTCGTTTTTTGCTGCGCGCATTGTCGCGAATAATGTCCCTTTCCTTCACAATTGTAGACCGTCGGGACATTCTTTTCCGCTCCTGCTGCGCGTTTCTCGGACGCAGTTCCTGTCGGCTTTTCTTTCGATGGCCCGGCCGTCGGCCTCTCGCTTGCTGCTCCAGCCGTCGGTCGTCAGCCGTCGGGCAGTGGCGGGAAAGTGAATAGAACACTTGTTGAAGGCACAATGTTTATTCGAACACTTGATGTAGAATTGTGAGCCCGGAGCACTCGTGCTGAGGGTTTTTAAACATAATCTTATCTTTTGGGGGTTGAGGTCTGTGGTGAGCGCATGAAGTAGTGAAGTCATCCTTCTTGGACGTCGGTGGTCCCGGGTGTAGATTAGATTACGTAGAACCGCTTAACACCCCCGGGGTTGTTTAAAAGTTTTCGTCCCGAAAACAGTTATACTGAGGTGTTAGACAATCGGACTTGTCTTTTCTTGTGTAGTGTCCGATAGCTTGTAGTTGCCTGTAGATAGTCTGGCGGTCGATTCATCAGGGGAGCTGCTGTGTTGATTTCCTCGTTTTGATGAACTGCGTTTGGTGAGTTTACATTCGAATTATAACAATTGTTATTAATATTGGTACAAGGTTGACCAAGACATTGGATTAACTTATGGACCTTAAGTTTATACATAGCATATGTTCCAACGGTAAATGTTAACAAAGCTAGAATAGTTTGTATAATTTTCCATTTGGATTCGGATGACGACAAGGCTCTTACTTCGTTAGTAAGTAAATCTGCTTCATTTTCTATCGAGTCTAAATCCTTTAAGTTTTCTTGTAATTGGTCTGGTGACATGTTCTTTCCAGTTATTTCAGGAATATGGGCCATCTATAAATGATCCGGTATACTATGATTATCCATTTTTAAGCCTAAGTCAAGAGCAATTACATGTTTTGTTTGTAACATGGAGTTGGAATATAACGTGGTGGATAATGAGTTCATAATGCAACCTGGTTCTAGAGTTAGAATATATACTCCTTTCTTTACTATCGTGTGGTGTTCAGATCCACAGGTTATGTGTAAAGTGTCATAGTTTGGTGATATTCCAATCCATTTGTTTTCTTGAAATAATTGGTGCCATATGGTATCATTAGTTTTTCCTAACATTATTACACAATCCTTTTTTTCATTTCCTACTTTTGCTCTTACCGCTATATTAAGACAGGCGTCCTGTGTGATTATGTTATATTCAGGTGCATGTCTTTTACATAATCTTATTCCTCTTATGACTTTACATTTATCGATTTCATAGTAGGAGGTTATCAGATAGTTATGTGTATTGGCGTCTAAAAATATATATTTAATTGGATTTTGTATGAATTTTAGGGCAATTGTTGCCTGATCTATTGCTGGTACGCTTATTATGTGTTGTATAGCATAATGTCTTAATTCTAATATTGGGATTAATATTTCGAACAGTATTTGTCCGTTTCTTAGTAGTGCTACATTAACAGTGGAAGCGTGCAGGAATTCGTATAGATTTTCTCTTGTTGGTTCCGCAATTAAGTGTTCTGATCCCGTAGTTATAGCTATTTCATTTATAATTCGTTGTAACTCGATACGGTGGATCAGATTAGGGTGTATTTGTCCTAATTGCGCATGCATTATGATATTTTCTAATTGTTGAACTTGATTGATATAAGCTTGTAATTCGTGATCAAAGTATCGTTGACAATTCAAAATGAATGTTTGTTGTTCAAGTGTCTTTACATTTTGTTTTATTTTAGTCAGTTGGTTTTGTTCGAATAATTCTAATCTTTCTTCTAATTTTGCAGAAGTTAATATAGAGGTTTTTAAAATGTGTGTTTCATTTTTTATAAGTTTTGCTAAGTTATTGTTATTGCGAATGACTTCGTCAATTTGTGTATTGTAGTACAATGCATCGTCTTCAGATAGGGTTCCAAATAGCGTTTTCGATATACTTCCTACAAAATCAAGTAATCCTCGCCTTTTACGCTTAGACATTTTATCGCTTCCTCCTATGCTAAAATATATGTTGTTTTGGTATTCTATCCACCGTGATAGGGCTAACATGTGTTCTTTGAATATTTTTGTATCTCCTACCGCTCGCATCGACTTTCTTGGGTACAACCCAAAGAGGTGAATTATAAGGTGACTGGCTGTTTTCAATGATCCCTTTTTCAAGCATTTCTTTAACTTGTTTCTCAATTTCTTTTTTCTGGTTTTCTGAGTATCGATAATTCTTTGAATTTACAGGTAGTTCGTCCATAGTATGAATCGTATGTTCAGCTAAAGTAGTGCATGGTAAGGTATCTCCTTTTAAAGCAAAAACATCTCTGTATTGTAATAGGATTTCTTTTAGTTCTTCGCCGGTTTGTTTGTCAAGGTGGTTTATCCTTAAATTAGATTCTAATTCTGGTTTTTCGGGAGTGGTTTGGATAGTATAAGTGGGTTTAGGAAGTTGGTAATTAATGGTTTGTAGGTAGTCTCTTCCTGCTATTCCGTCAAATGGAACGTTAAAGTCGTCAGGGATTATATGGAATTCTTGCTTTTGTATTGTTACAGCATATTGTGTGGTGAAAGATTGAACACTAATTCCGGCAAATTTTATTTGTGAGGAATGAATCGGATAGCCATAAACCGCTGATTCCTTTATCAGGTTAACTTTAGAGCCAGTATCTGCTAGCAAATGCTTTGGTCCTGAGGGTAACAATATAGTTACATCAGATTGATCGAACTGTTCGGTCATTTGGAATATGGGTTTGGAGAGGCTCGATTCCGAAAATCCTTATCACAATTATTTGCGTAGTGCAGTCCCTGGCATTTATAACATTCAGGAGTTTTTGGACGAGAGGCAGGACTTGATTCTCTAAAGGGAGAAGATTTTCGATCATTTCGATATGGTGAATGGTTTCGAAATTCTCTGTAGGGGGATCGGTTTCTATTGTCTCGGTAAGGAGAATCACTTCTACTTTCTTTGTAAGGAGAGCGATGTCGATTGTGCTGTCTGTCGTTGAATCGTACTTGATTCTTACAGTAAATTTGGTCTAATTCTCTGCAATGTTCTTCTTGTTCGTCAATTTTCAAAACTAACTCGATAGCTTCATGTTAATTACGAAAGTCTTTCCCAAAGAGGCAGGTACGCATTCGATCGTTTAATCCTCTTATAAACTGTTCGGTGGCTAATTCATCCTCAGATTCTATTAGCGTTTGTCTTTTGACTGGGCTAGCATGCTTGTTACCGATTGCACCTTTAATTTTCCTCTGTATTTCAGTGTAGCTTTTTACATATTCTCTAATAGTACGACCGGATTGTCTAATCTTACTTCTTTCTATAACGAGATTCGTTAGACTTATTCGTTTTCCGAATTCTAGTCTTAATGCGGCGAATAACTCCTCTAACTTATGAAAGTTGTAAGTAATCAAGTCTCTTTTTGCTCGGCCGTTAATTCTTTTTGTTAAGATCAATTGGAGGTACAAACTTTCATCTACTCGTAGGCTATTATACAAATCTTTAGTCTTCTGAATAAAGTATTCGACCGGTGGAAATTCGCCGTCGAATTCCTCTAATGTTTCTAGAGCGTTCGTAATTCCGCGTACAGTTTGACCGTAATGTATCGTAAATTCCTCAGAGTTTCGACTAACACTAGATCCGGACCTATCAGGGCTACTGTCGGGATGTGAATTTCGTTCTGTTCTAACATTTAGACTCTGTCGTTTATGCGAGGTTTCTGGTCGATGTTCTTCTTCGTCAGAAGATATTTCGGCTTTTGGATCACGATAGTGCTCGAAAGTAGACATCTTAAGTAACTTACGCGAAGGCGTAGAGACTTAGCTTCATTAGGTGCTTCTTTGTGCTTCCCGATACACGCAGTTTTCTCAGATCCTTGTCCCAGCGATTCTTCAGATCCGAAGTTGGTCGTGAGAGTTGGTTGTTGTAGAGAGTTGCTGTTGCCAGTGACGAGTCCTCTCGAGGTTTCGTTTGCAGCAATCCCACCGCTGCCACCAAAATATGTGTTACGTGGCGGGAAAGTGAATAGAACACTTGTTGAAGGCAAGATGTTTATTCGAACACTTGATGTAGAATTGTGAGCACGGAGCACTCGTGCTGAGGGTTTTTAAACATAATCTTATCTTTTGGGGGTTGAGGTCTGTGGTGAGCGCATGAAGTAGTGAAGTCATCCTTCTTGGACATCGGTTGTCCCGGGTGGTCCCGGATGTAGATTAGATTACGTAGAACCGCTTAACACCGGTAATGGAACGAGACACTCTCCTGGGTTATGCTTGCTGTTGCACTTAACACATCTATATTCTAAATTACAGTTCGATGCCACGTGGCCTATGCGTTGGCATCGCCTGCATTGCATCCTATCTTTTTTAAACAATTTCTCCCACGATACTATTGAGTGTAGGACGATGCGTATTTTTTTAAGCTGCTCGAGTTTGCTTTCTCTCGACACCTGAACGAGAAAAATCGGAAGGTTTATATCGTTTTGTTTTGAACGTTTTGTTTTAAAACGCTTTACGGATAAAAACTTGAGGTTTTCGACATTTTCCGCTATTAATTCCTGGAGAACCTCTTCTGGCTCGAAGTTGCCCTCCAGGTTTTTTAGTAAAACCGTCTGATTTTTCTCGGCCTTTGGTGTGTACGTAAAGTATTCAGTTATTTAATTTTAGGTGAGTACATGCGCTTCGATGTTCATGTAATTGTTCTACGTAAAGTAGATGCTTCAATTGCGATATGCGCGTAACATGGAAGTTTTTAACTTCCATTGTATTTTTTATTGTCTCAATTGTCTCCTTGGACGATTTATTAAATATGGTAATGGGTGGTGGCTTACCTTTCTTGGTCACAGCATTGGTTGAGGATGCTGCTATCTCACTAATTCGCGCCCTTTTCCTTGGCGATGTCGGTGTTGGCGATCTGGCTTCCTTCTGTGGCTGGGATGTTGATGATTTCATCGGCCTTTCTGATCCTAGATTCGTCTTTCTGGCCATGGTGTCCTTCGGGGTGGTGGCATCTGGTTGTGCGTCCAGTACCGCGAATTTGTTTTTGAGCGGTATTCCGCTCATCCTAGGCTCCTGTACCGTCTGGATTACTATTTTTGAATCCTTCTGTTCTGCTAACTGTTTGCTTTCGAAGCAGTAATCACCTATTTTCTGGCCGGGTCTGATGGTGTACATTACTGCCTCTCGTAGAAGACGAGCAAACGGCCTCGTCTTCCTAAAGTGTTCGACCAACACCTGCTTTAGTGACTCCCAGGTGTGGTCCTTCCTCTGCTCCTCGTCGTACACGCGCCGTGCGTGTCCCTTGAGACCACGGGCGCTGGACCTGATCACATGATCATCATCCCATCCGTATCGTCTCACTAGCCGGTCCACATCTCGCGTCCACTGCTCGATATCGGCGCAGTCCCGCGGGGGGTCGAACACCGGTATCGTAAATTCGTCTTGCATTGGGCGGTAGTGGACGAATTTGAGCATATCTTCGAGCCGTCGGACCTTCTCGCGGTCGCGTATCGACTCCTCGGTCGGTTCGCTTACCGAATCTCGCGTGGAACGGTCCTGTGGAGAGCTGTCGCGCACGTAACCGCGTGGGCGGTCGTCCTCAGGCGATCGGTCGCGGACACACACTCCCGTACGAGTTTCCTCCCGTACACTCTCACGCGGACGGGTGCTCTGCCGTACACTCTCACGCGGACGGATGCTCTCCCGCGATCGATCGCGCACGCACTCACGCGATTTGTTGTCCTCCCGTGGTCGATCGCGCACACACTCACGCGAACGAGTGTCCTCCCGCGATCGGCCACGCACACACTCACGTGATCGGTCACGTTCCCTCTCGACGGACCGATCGCGCACGTATTCTCGCGAACGAGAGTCACTCCTGCCACGCACATTTTCGACAGAGCTCCTGCTCACCGGTGCGACGTAGCGGCTCATGGTTCGGCGTAAAAGTTTTGTTTTTTTTAAAGAAAAACGAACAAACAGCAAGAAAAAATACCAAAAACAAGAAATGTAACACACCAAAAGTTTTGGTCTATCCCACTTCTGACTTGTAAGATTAAACTTAGGGCGTTCTAAACTATTTTAAATATATGAATACTGGCGATGTTTCTGTACTAAGCGTAAGCACGGAATCAGCCCTCGTCGCTCGCAGGCCCCGTACTTAAGACCCTCACCCCCGCCACGGGGTTTATGGTCCTTCAGGCCCTTCGGTGACGCGGGCATCGTCACAAGGGTAGGCCTTGTGTAGGCTGAATCTAACACTATGTTACTGTTTTCTTTTGTGCGGAATATCTGGTTCACTGTTGGAAAGAGTTCTTTAGATTTCTGTAACGATAGGTGTGTGACTTTGTTTCTCCAGTGTTTGCTAACGGATTCTTGGAATGCCTTTTTTATTTTGTATCTCATGGTTTTGAGTTCTATTTTTAATATTTGTATCAAGATCTCATTTATCGGGGAGTAATTATCTATTCTTGATAGGTTGTTTATGCGTGTAATGAGGCGGCTTTTCTTTTTCCGTAGTCTCTCTATCTTTGACGTAATATATCTGTCTGTTGAATTATAATTATTGTCTGTGTGTTGTACAGATGATAGCTGTTGTGATGTTTATGTTTAATTGTTCAATGTGAGTGTCTATTTCGTTGATTGTGAGGTTTCAATCATTCGGTATGCCAATACTGTCATTTTCGTCTAGTAGTGTTTTAAACTTGTCCCAGTCAGCCTTATTGAAATATTTATTTGGTTTAATTTGTTCTTCTATTAACACGTTCCGTGCCACGGCAATTTTCGAAGATTTTCCATTCAGGCCGCGTGGGGCGTATACGACCCACACTTTAAAGATTTAAAAAAAGTCGTTTAAGATGTATGCTTTACATTTTTTCTATACTGCAAGGCTATAATTAGCAGGAAAAAGGTTTAAATTTTAATATGCGACAACAAAGCAATAAATTTAATTTTTAATGAATTGTTTAAAAATCATAAGGTCTAACGTTTACTTCAACAGACGAGTTACAAGCTCCTACTTGATCATTGTAATAAAGTCCAAATGCATAAAAAATAATACATTTTACTTCAAACATGTTTAATATTATTACTTACAAATTTATTTACAATTATAAAGGCATATTGCGGTGGACTTTGTTGAAACATGGGAGACATAAATGAGACTTGTTTGGACAACCATCACAAAATGTTACAATTTTTTTGGTACAATTTTTTGCCAATTTCGAGCCAAACTTCTTAACATTATTTTCATAGCAAATTTTGCAGCGTTTTCTAACCAAATCAAATTTGCCGTTCTTTTTTTTAATTTCATGACGAACTCTTTTTGGTACTACGCCCAAAGAATTATTATCTTCGCGAGACATCATTTGCATAGCTAATTGTTTTCGAAATTCAACGCTTGATATTTTACTGTTTGTGAGACTATTATATATTACCCACGCATTTACAACAGTAGTATTTAAAAAAAGTTCAAACATAATTTTTTTATACCATTTTACGGATTTCCGTAAAGGATTGCAGTATGACGACATTTGATCAGAAACATCTACGTATGATTTTCCTTCATTGTAATCTATCACAATTTTTGGTTTGACACAGTCATACCCCCTTTTCCGTACAACGCCGTTTCGTCAGAGTGCTTTGTAGATAACAAAAGGACGTCACGTTTGTCTTTCCATTTGAGTACCGTCAATCCATCCAAACTTTCTTTTGCAATATATTCGTTCCTCTTTAATTTTTTTGCAACCAAATCTTTCGGAATGCCGCGGCGATTCGACCGCATTGTTCCAATGAGATGAGTATTTCTGGCAATTAATTGCCTAGCCAAGTCGATACTTGTGTACCAATTATCGGTACACACTGTATGACCTTTACCAAATATGTCTTTACACAATGACAAAACTACATTTGTAGGCGTTGTTTTCTCTGTGTCTGATTTTTTCCCGCAATAAATTTGAAAATTGACTGTATATCCTGGTGCCGAACATAATTTAAATATTTTAATACCGTATTTGTGTCGTTTTTGCTTTATGTATTGCTTGAATACGATACGACCTCGAAAGGGAATCAAAGATTCATCGACACAAACAATTTCGCCTGGATCATAGTACTTTTGAAAATTTTCATTGAGGATGCCAATTATAACTCTAATTTTGTACAAACGATCGTCATGATTTTCATTTTCATTGTCACAGAAATGCAACATTCGCAACAAAAGCTCGAAACGATTCCTTGATAGCACCGAAACGGGAAGACTTTGAGCATATGCCGCATCTTTGGACCAATATAAATGAATTTCGGGAAGTTTTACGATGCCCATCCAGATTATGAGCCCAAAAAATCGTTTCATTTCGGTTATATCTGTTGGTTTCCATTTCTCCAACCGCGATGACGTTTTCTCAAGCATCATCTTTTCCGCATATCGATTGGTTTCTGTCACGATAATTTCAAGGATTCTATCATCAAGTAGCAAGGAATAAATGTCTCCTACATTTTCATAATTCCAATTTGATAGTTTGAAACCATGTGCACCTACGAACGGCGTAAGCTGTGGTTGGTTTCCAGTAGGATTAGACCAGTCCCTGGAAGAAGCATTTGTACAATTGTTGATCATATTCGATTGATCTTCTTCGTCTTCACTGCTTGATAAAATTATATTGCGACGCACAGAAAGACGATGAAAAGGTATTATGTCGCTTGAACTTTTTGTTGAAAAATCATCAGAACTTGTGCGTGCGATCCTACGGCGTCTTGCTATAACTTCTGACAGTGACATATCACTGTCAGAGGTAAAAATTATATAAATATTTGTCTGTAGCACACAAGTATATACTTACTGTATGTTATATATCCTTCGTTTGATTTCACTTCAAAAACGAATAAACTGAACTAAATAAACACCAGCTTAAATCAAACAGTAATTGTTGCGTCAACGGCGTGCGAATAAATGACTGAACGACGATAAATGTCTTCTGTTTGACAGAGTTGACAGAAGAGAGTCAAAAAAATGACTACCTCGCCGCGTGAGGCGTATACGCCCCACACTCCAGTAAACGCTATATACGTGATGTGAAGTTGTTTATATTCGATGCTACAATTCATTTTTTAAGAATCATTTGTTTTTCAATGAGAATTGCAAATGGCCTGAACGGAAAGTGCAGCGGGGGTCGTATACGCCCCACATGGCACGGAATGTGTTAATAGGTGGTCTAGAGATTTGATTGAAATGGTCATTGTTAACACGTTCGTCGCCCCGTCACCCAGATGTGAATGACGGGTGTGCTTCCGTAGGGGCCCCGTCACCCAAATATGGGTGACGTTCTTCTTATTCAAGTTAATAGGATTTTCAGTTGGATTTTTAAAAGGAATTGAATGGAATAAGTACTGAATTATAAATATAGGATATACAACATAAAAATACTAAAAATATACACATTATACTATACTTTTTACTAATTTATATTTAGGATAACATATTACATTATATTATCTCGCATGGTGTTCGTTGAAACACTCTAAACACATCTTAGGTGATTTTGGACAATTGGAACAATAGGTCGTAGTTTTTTTTTACATTTTTCTTCGCTTCTTGGCGTTCAGCAGTGTGCTTCCTCTTCTGGTAACATAGGGCGCACATCCTTCTTATAGGCATGCCCTGCTGATTCTTACGAATCTCTAAATTATGGGACACGTTCCTTGTTCTATTTCTATTATTGTCGAGCGTAGCATTTTCCGAGGACAACCATTCGGCAACGAGAAGTTCCCGAAATTTTCTTATTTCTATTTTTTTATTTGTAGCTCTCTGGTACACGATGCAGCATTTACTATACTTGTTCCTAAAAGAAAATGGAGTGCTAATTTCCGATACCACTTGATACTTTTCCGTATTGTTATGGCATATGACACCATCTGGTCGCTCCTGTCGATGCCAGTTTTTCCATTATTATATGCCAGTACCGCCAAAGGTTTCTGTTTAGGAGGACGTCCGCGATGAGTAGAATCCGAGGTTCAAGTCATAATAGGTGCATGTTTTGTTGATAACATCCTAACATCGCGAACATCCCTCCATTTTTGTACCACAATACCGTTTTCATTTTCTCTTGCTATCATTTCACCCCTCTTCAATGGGTACGACATTACAAAACGTGGCATAAATTTTTTGTTGTACAATTCATAGCTTGTGTAAAAGTTGTCGACAAACAAAGTTCGTCCCTCATTTATCAATTTATCTGCAAGTTCAATGCAGACGTTTTCAGCTATGCCAACTTGCCTTCCTTCCGCTGGTATCTCGTCCAGAATATACTTTCGCAGACCATGTATACCCTTCGGTGGAGCACAATTTGAAAAGCTTTATACCATATTTATGAGATTTCGTTGGTATGTATTGTCTGAATATTAGTCGTCCCCTCCAAGGAACCATTGTTTCGTCTATTACATCTTTACCTGGTGAAAAGACTTCTTGATAATTGTCTATCAATAGGTTTAGGTGTGGCAAAACTTTTCCAAGTCTGTTGACCTCTTCTATCGTTTCGTTATTTGCAAAATGCAAGTTTGCTAACAGTAATTCGAAACGATTACGGGGCATCTAGCTGCGCGGAAATGGAAAGTTGTAGATGGGGTCCGTTGACCAACATCTAACGAGCGGTGTTTGTACTAGACCCATCCAAATCATCAGTCCTATAAATTTTGTAATTTCGGCAGAAGTGGTGGGTTTCCATCTGCTCAGTCGAGCATGCTCAGTCATGTCATCTTGATGCAATTTTTGCTCTGCATATCTATTAGTCTCTGTTACTAAAAGGCTTATCACTCTTTCGTCTAAGAATAGCGAAAGCACTGCACTTGCGCTAATATCAGACGGCAAATCCAACAGAAGCCCATCTTTTCCGGTGAACGGAAATGACTGTTGCCTGTTAGCAAATTCGTTCCCCTGGATATTGTCCAATGAATTATCAACAGAGTTCAGCTCCTCTTCTTCGTCTATAGCGAGTTCTTCCAACATGTCCTCAAGGTCTTCACTTGCATATGATTCCTCAGTATCGCAGTTTGAACTCGATGAAATTCTATTTGTCACTCTTCTTCTAAAACTCACTACTTCGTCATCACTACTCTCCTCACTTTAAATTATATTTTTACGCCGTTCAATGGACATTCTGAGGATAAAAAAGTCACCGACGTGCGTCTCAAAAGAAGTATGCTTTTCGACTAAACGAAGGATCTGGGATAACTGCAGTGAGATCCCTCGCAGTTCTTCTTTCGAAAAGCTTATCTCTTTCCCCATTTCGGAACTGAATACTTTGTAATGAATCGAAGGTTCGAAAACGTTACTCGAGTGCCCACTTGAGTTGCATCGTTGCTATTTCCCACTTATCGGTCCGTTTCGGTTCCGGCGCTCCTGCAGTCGGATTTGGGCCCCGCGAGAAACTCAACGGAATCACGCTGGGCGACAACGTGTTAATCTCCAATTTGTTATTTATTTTGCCTAACTCATTGCAAGTAAATGTTATACCGGAAGAATCCGATACTGCTTGAACACCTGCCTTGAATAGAACATCCCGACCGATAATGATTGTTCGCGACCCCTTCGATCATAGTCGAGAACACCAAATATTTATTTACTCTTCAAAAATCCCCACAAAAGTCCAATCATATGCTTCTCTTCCGATGGATATTATATATTCACGTCGGCCATTTGGAACGATTGAGACATGTGACTGCATTCCGCAGTAGTATATTGTTCGGTCTACCTCTATTTTGCATTGATATACAAGTACTTCGTTAAATTCTGATAGTTGGAGTAACTGAATATTTATTTCCTTGTAGGTTGGTTCCAGACGTTCGAAATTGCACGGTTCTGAGTCTATTAAAGACAGTGCGGTGATATTAACCCTTTGCGGATGACGACTTTTTCGGCCGAATGAGGTAGCAGGACGAAGCGATTTTCGCAAATGCCTGAGTGACTTACATGATGCAATAAAATGATCTTACATATAAATTACCTTTTAAAAACGTTATATTTCGACTGACAAGAAACTAACTATCTTTACAAGAATTACGATCTGTAATGTCGCTTTGTGTGATACATTGTAAAGCATTCACCAAGGTGCATTCGTGGTTTATCTGGGCATGTATCACAATAATTCGTCGTCTCATGTCTTTCACCTGGTTTGTTACCGGTCGAACAAACTTTGCAGTCCTTCTTTGTTCCCGTAAGAATTACGTGAAGTTTTCCGTTCAGACGAACTTCGTCAGGGTTGGACGTCGATTTTGAAGCTCGCTCTCCTGGTTGTCGAAAATCTCCTCTCAATTTATTTACCAAATATTTTCGAAACTGTAAATGTGAAAGCGGTCGTTCGTTTCTTTGCCTTTTGATTTGTTTGTACAGAATGTACGAATTAATTATGCATATTTCCAATGATCGTCCTGTCGCACGAAAAGCCGTGGCGACTGAGAGTCGCCTCTCGTCCGCAAAGGGTAAAGGCATCGCTTCCGCAATCATACCCAACGAGTGATGTGGCTAGGGTTAGTAGTATGTATAAGAAGAAAGCTTCGATGATCATCATGGTGGCTTCTGAAGTATACTGTGAGGATGTGACCGCTGCTGGTCCATTTAGAGTCGTCCTTATCTTCAGGTGTTGATAGTGGGGGTGATAAAGAGGGGCTTTTGGGGTTTATCTATATGTACGAGTTTAGTTCTATTACCTATTCTAATTTTTGCGTTTCTATCGCCAACTGTTTCTAAGATTGCGTACGGTCCAGTGTATTGGGCATCTAATTTGCCCGTTCGTGGTTCCTTTAACAGGAAGACGCGCTGTCCAACTTCCAGTACTTTATTCTACGATTTTCTATCGTAGTACCGTTTCGAGCGGAGTTTCGCGGCTTCTAAATTATTGCGAGCAAGTTCTTGAATGTCTCTGATTTTATTAAAGAGGTTCTCGAGATAATTACTGTACGTTTCATTGGATTGTTCGTCAAACGGAGTAGTTCCGGACGGTACGCGGGCTCTTTCACCGAATACAAGCTCGTGTGGCGTAAATCTAGTACCCTCATGCGTACTGGTATTATAGGAAAATGCTGCTAGTTCCGTCCATTCATCCCAGTCGACCTTTTTAGAAGTATACTGTTTTAGGTAATCTGTTATAACCTGATGGGACCTTTCAAGTGACCCATTAGATTGCGGATGAAATGCAGTCGTTTCGCATTTCTGGATTTTGAACTTTTTGTTGATGACTTTCATAAGGCTTGAGGTCAAATTTGCACCTTGGTCAGTTAAAACGGTTTGTGGTGAACCAAACCGACAGATAAAATTTTTGACAAAAGCGTCAGCTATATCAACGGATGTGGCTTGAATGAGAGGTATTGCTAGGAGGTATTTAGTGAGAAGGTCTTGGATAGTTAATATGTATTGATTTCCCTTTGGAGTGACGGGAAGTGGACCCATAATGTCGAGAGCTATTTTGTCGAAAGCGTGAAGTGGAGTGTCAGTAAGTTTCATTGGTTGCTTGGGCTTTACGCGGACTAATTTGTTGAGCTGGCAGGCTCGACAATTTATAATAAATTTCTGGACATCTACCTTTAATTTTGGCCAATAATAATGTTGTTTAATACGAATGCAAGTTTTTGTAACTCCTTTATCTCCGGCTATTGGAGAACAGTGATTTCCTTCGATAATACTGAGTCTGCCGCGAGTTATGAGTTATATTTATGAGTTAGACAAGAGTCGACGACGACTCTTGGAGTTCAGACTTCTAATCGTGGTTTGAATGTTCACTAGTAGAGTAGCTGATGCAACTACGATTACGTACTCTAATCGCGTTACTTTCTTTCGTGCTGTTACTCTGATGTTGTTGTCTTGGAAGTTAATCTTGAACTGATTTTTGTGTGGTTCTCGAAGGACGTCGAAGTTCCCACCTACTCAGTGGGCGGAGGGACTTCTGGAATTTGCCTCCTAACCGATTGGTCAAACCATGCCGGGACCACGCTATTGGCTGTAATTGTCTTTGGAAAATTCCAAGAATCTGCGATTCGCGAAGGGTCACTTCAGGTACCCTACGCGGATGTGATGAAGCCTGGTCGCCAGATGTTGGGACAGTCGCTCGCCCGGTCTTAAAGTCATAAAACACCCCGCGAGGGTTAATTGCAGGACGAAGGACCCATGAGTCGCGAAATTACTGTGTCTAAAAAGGACAATGGGTCCCCTCGTCGCTGCTGAGGATTAGGAGCGACAGTCCCGAAAGCCAAGCGACCGTCCGGAACTCTGTATAAACTAACGATTGTTTTTGTCGCTCTGTGATTGGTTTAGGCCAATAAATATCCAAACGGTACGCTGGCTTGATCACGAGAAAATAGCTATAACTAGCTGGGCCCACTGATTCTACAACGGAACATGCCGCCCGCCTTGAACCGACCGGTTCGAAACAAAAGAAAATGTATGTTACATGGTGCTTATACTATCAACTACGTACAATTAGCACTAATCCTATATTACTGTGCTAATACTATATCACTACGTAGGTTGTGTCGTCAAGTAATTCTAGGTTTGTGTCTACTGGCAGGAGACAAATGCCCTTTACATTTCTCTTCAGTAGACTGGTCGCCGTTTTTATTGATACTCTCGTACTATATCATCTCCGCCTGGATGTATATCCGCAATTCTGCCTAATTGCCAGCGCAGCGGTGTTACATTGTCGTCTTTTATTACAACTAGGTTCCCGATCTTGATTTGCTCTGAGGGAGCTGTGCGCCATTTACTTCGATTATTTAGTTGGCGTAAATACTCTTTATGCCACCGCGACCAAAAATGTGCTCTTATATATTGTATATGCTGCTATGCTGACAGCCTATTAACAGGTGTATTCGACATGTTTTGATCTGGTAAACTAGTCAGCGGCTCCCCGATCAGGAAATGTGCAGGAGTTAAGGCTTCGTAATCATTGGGATTAGAGGAAAGAGGTGTCAATGGTCTGGAATTCAGTATCGCTTCATCTCACGTGTTGAGTTGTTCAAACGTAAACAATGTTTCGCCTATGTTACGAGCCATGTGATATTTAAATGTTTTGACGGCGGCCTCCCATAATTCGCTGAAATCCGGCGATCTGGGACGAGAGAAATGCCATACGATGCTTTGCTCTGCTAGTTTTCGTGTCATTATCGCATTGTGTTCTTCTGCTCTTATTACATTGTACAATTCTTGCAATTCATTTCTTGCCCCTACAAAATTAGTTCCATTATCGGAATAAACATTTTTGGGATTGCCGCGCCTCGCACAAAATCTATGCAGACTAGGAAGGAATGCCTCGGCGGTTAAATCGCTTACAATTTCTAGATGCACCGCCTTAGTAGTAAAACAAACGAAGGCTGCCACGTAAACCTTTAATGTTTTCGTGTTTCTAAACTTCTTCTCCTTGATATAAAATGGACCGCAATAATCAATACCGACGTTCTCAAAGGGTCGCATGGCGTTCACTCGATCTCGCGGGAAATCGCCCATCAAGTAAGCCTTATTCTCACTTGGATTTGCTCTAAAGCATCTGATACATTTGCGCAGTATATGTCTAGTCGTATTTTTTCCGTCTAACGGCCAAAAGGTTTGACGTACCGCATTCAAAGGGGCTTGTACACCGGCATGTTTGCGTCTAAGGTGTTCGTCTCTGATAAGTAAGATCGTGATCTGATGTTTCCTAGGCAATAACATAGGGTGTTTGGCGGAGTAATCTATATTAGCGTGTCTGATTCGGCCTCCTGCTCGCAATATTCCGGATGAGTCTAAGAACGTGTTAAGACACAGAAGTTTGCTACTGTGACTGATCTGTTTGCCGTCTCGCAGAACTTTTATTTCTAGTGAGAATTCCTGCCCTTGAATAACCTTCAGAATGGTATCCCTGGCTTCTTTTAACTCCGTGGGAGATAGCTCTCCGCTAAGGTGTCCTTTCTTACGGGTGTTTATCGCAAATCGCAGGCAATATGCTATGACCCTCTGTAATGTTATGAAAGTGGACCATCTATTCCATATGCTAAATTCCGCAACTTTGCTAATCAAAGAAACGGTGGAGCGAACTTCGGGTACGTTTATCGGTTCTAAACTATGTTTTGGCCATGATGATTCATCCTCTGATAACCATAAAGGACCTTCTATCCATAATCTATTATGCAATAGGTTATGCGCTTCTAGTCCTCGTGATATAAAATCTGCCGGGTTATCTTTAGAAGATACATGGGACCAGCTAGAAGTTTCAGTTACTTCTTGTATTTCCGCTACACGATTAGCTACGAAGGTTTTAAACTGGTGGGGGGATTTGTGAACCAATGTAAGTCAATCATAGAGTCTGCCCGATTTTCTCTGTTTTCTACCTCGCCGGACACTATCCAACCTAACTGAGTGTTCTGTAACGTTATTTGATCGTTGTGAAGACGTATCTTCTTAATAGTATAACCTACACCTTTAATAGTTTGTAAAATAGCCTTTCTCCTAGAAGAATATCTACCGGTGCTGGTTTATTAAAGCGTGGATCGGCTAACGAAATACCAGAGGGTATGTTTAATAGACCACGGTTAATTTCCTTAGCTGGGAGTACCCCTGTGATCGATGGTATAACTAAGAACGATAGCTTGCTATCAAAACTATCATCCATCGATTTCACCGTTGTTTTGACTAAATGCTTAATATTGCTCGTCGCTTGTCCTAAGCCTGATACCGTTTGTGACGGAAGATATTCCTTAGGTAACCGTAGTTTTGCAGCTAATTTCTGGGTTATAAAATTAGTCTGCGATGCTGAATCTAATAGTACTCTACAGCTATGTTCTTGTTTTGAGTAGTCTAAAATCTTAATATAGGCGGTGGATAAAAGAATCTCTGATCCTACGCTACAGATCAGAGTTACGGCGGATACTGGCTGCGCGGAGGTTGAGGGTTGCCCTGCGTGGGCAGTATTATTTTGCGAAACCTCACGATGTAATAATGTGTGATGCTTCCGTTTACACGTTCGACACGTGCCCGATTTGCAATCATCCTTTCTGTGGCCTCCGCGTAAACAATTGAGACATAATTTGGCCTTTATTACAGTATCGTGTCGCTCGGACTGAGACATTCCTAAGAATCGTTGGCATTGATAGAGCGAGTGCTCATTTTTGCACAGATAGCAAGTCCCAGCTCTGTTAGTGGTCACAAAACTTTTCTGTGGATTACTCCGAGGCCCTTTCGCATGAGAACCACTACGTCTTACTACTTGACTGCCTTCGTTCGACGGAAGTACTATGGGCTGTGCATCTCGAGACTGTTGAGTTAAAAATTGAAGTAGCTGTTCAAATTTAGGCATGCGATGATCGTCCAAAGATTTTCCCATTCGTTGTGGGTGTCTTTATCAATTTTTGAACACACTATATAGATTAATATTTCATCGCATTCCAATTTTAGATTTAACGCTCTTAACGCATTGACATGTAATTCTGCGGCCTCGGCTATAGCCCTAACTGACGCGGGATTATTCTTTTCTGCCCTGGGAATTTCAAAGAGAGCGCGCATGTCCGCTTGAATTATCTTGCGTGGTTTGTTAAATCTAGTGTGTGTGACTCGGATGGAATCGTCTTCATTCACTAATGTTTTAAATGTGTCTTCGAAACTAGCCCATTCGGCGAAGTTTCCGTCGAATGGTTTAATATTCATTTGCGGAAAAATATTACTCGCTGTACTATGATTGCTATTAAATGAAACCCTATTGGGCATAATCGTTTCTTCGGTTGTCGTACCTTAATTATCCATTATGCCATTAATCGCGTCCAAGCATTGATAGTACGCATCCTCGATCTCTATTATGATCTCGCTGGAATCTACGTCTTCTTGCAAATTATCTATACTAGTCTGTATTTCACGGATACTTTTATAGAATTCTTCTGACTTGTCCTTACGGGACTGTAATTTGGACTTGGTTGGTTTGTCAATAGGACTTTCCAACTGCCTACCCGCATTGTATATACGGGTTATCTGACCTTTAACGGTGGTCCGCTGTCTAATTAGAGCTCTTAATTCGGCTGCCATTGTGAAGCGATACTGAGGGAACGATTGGTGAGTGAGTCGTGACTTACGCAATATGTTCCGCTCTGCTTTGGTGTAGGACGCTCGATGATCCTCTTCTGCGTATCTGCGATGATCTGATTCTCGTCTAGGTGACGATCAGGAATCGGTGATCATCGGTTGCTTGTTAGTCCAGTGGTTGGGCTGTATCCCAAGCTGCCCTATGACGTCTCAGACCTCAGCTTCTTCTTCTCGATTCAATGATCCTTATTCCGTCCAACACGGAATCTCCAAATATCTCAGTGATGCCTTCTAGTGTCACAGTGACCTTCCACCAGTATCGGTGGGTGCAACACTTGTAACTGTGTAAACGGCACAGTTGACTTCCAGTGTGTTGCGCTTTATGGACACAGTTACGTCCCCAGTGCACTCGCTGTATCTCCTGGAGGCTGGATCCGGCTCGAAGAACCAAAATGTATCTGGCCAACCTGCCGTGGCAATGCTTTGGGCGTAGGTCGTGATCAGTGTTTGGAAGAGGCGTTAACTGAGAAAATGTCTCCGCTTCTTCGTCTTAATAAACTGTATATTGTCACTGGTACACTTATATTTACAGAAGGAATCACTTAAGTATATTTATGAGTTAGACAAGAGTCGACGACGATTCTTGGAGTTCAAACTTCTAATCGTGGTTTGAATCTTCACCAGTAGAGTAGCTAATGCAACTACGATTACGTACTCTAATCGCGTTACTTTCTTTCGTGCTGTTACTCTGATGTTGTTGTCTTGGAAGTTAATCTTGAAGTGATTTTTGTGTGGTTCTCTCGTGATCCATCTTAGGACGTCGAAGTTCCCACCTACTTAGTGGGCGGAGGGACTTCTGGAATTTGCCTCCTAACCGATTGGTCAAACCATGCCGGGACCACGCTATTGGCTGTAATTGTCTTTGGAAAATTCCAAGAATCTGCGATTCGCGAAGGGTCACTTCAGGTACCCTACGCGGATGTGATGAAGCCTGGTCGCCAGATGTTGGGACAGTCACTCGCCCGGTCTTAAAGTCATAAAACACCCCGCGAGGGTTAATTGCAGGACGAAGGACCCATGAGTCGCGAAATTACTGTGTCTAAAAAGGACAATGGGTCCCCTCGTCGCTGCTGAGGATTAGGAGCGACAGTCCCAAAAGCCAAGCGGCCGCCCGGAACTCTGTAAAAACTAACGGTTCTGTATGTCGTTGTGTGATTGGTTTAGGCCAATAAATATCCAAACAGTACGCTGGCTTGATCACGAGAAAATAGCTATAACTAAATGGGCCCGCTGATTCTACGACGGAACACGGTGAATTATTTTCAATTCTTGTGCCCCTTTATCTACGGGTTCGCCGGTCATGGCGGTGAACACGGCTACAGCATTCTCTGAAGTTGATAGTGGATTTCTTGAATTCACTATCGTTAAGCTCGAAGTACTCGGAATTGTTGGAGACGAAAACATTGATTGCTCGCTAGTGCTGGAGAAGTCGATTTCTTCCGATGACTGTGTGGATGAACGAGGCTGGTTTTCTAATTCCTTGTAGGAGACGTTTCTGGTACTTCAGGATTTATAGATGTTTCATACGGATCGGAAGCTGTGCGTGTTTCAGGTTTATTGGGTTTATCGAGTGCTTTTTGCCCTTTTTGATTTGGTGGGGAGAAGAGTGATTCCTCGGAGTCTGATGGAAGTGGAAGGATCTGTGCGGGATTGCGGGAGAGCGCGTCTGCTTTGACATTGTATTTTCCGGCTTTGTAAATAATTCTATATTCGTATTCCGCTAGCTTGAGACGCCAACGGATTAATCGCGATGTAGGGTCTTTAACAGAATTCAGCCATACTAATGGTTTATGATCTGTGACGAGCCTAAATTTGTTGCCATATAGGTAAGGTCGGAAATAATTTACGCTGTAAACGATTGCCAACAACTCCTGCTCTATCGTAGAATAATTCTGTTCCGCTTGGTTTAGCAACCGAGAGGTATACGCGATCGGACGGTCCTCTCCAGGTTTCCCTTGACTTAAGATACCACCGCATATCGCATATCCCGATGCGTCCGTAGTAACTATAAACTCCTTCGAAAAGTCCGGAAAACTTAAAACGGGTTCTTTACACAGAGCTTCACGTAATGAATTGAATGAGTGATTCTGTTCCTCGGTCCATACGAATTTAACGTTTTGAGACGATTTTCTTCGATCTCCTAGGGATCGAGCTTTGCGAAAAAAGAAAAGGAAAGCTTTGTCCTCTCCAATCTACGTTTTGATTTAGGAAACTGATAGTCGCGTTACCTTCAAAAAACGGTTGTCCTAAGATTCCGGCTTGAGATATTGGAAATTGATCGGTAACGACGTGGAATATGATAGGTACGTCACTGATGCCTAATGTGCATGTCCCTAGGGTGCGCACATGGCCATCGGTGATGCCTTTTAACCAGTTAACTGTGGCCCCTCGTCTGAGAGCGCGCACCGTTTTGTGTCGCCAGAATCGAGCCATGACGAGTATACTCGTCAATCACAGAGTAAGTTGCGCTGGTAAGATATTGGATCAAAAAGATGGGTTTATTTTATAAAATTGACAATTTTATTACTAATATTTACTTATTTGGTTAACATAAACATATATTACATACATATTAAACTAAAAATGTAAAACAAATTAAACATTATACATATCCTGCTGTGGAGTGGTATTCGGCGAAACAGGGTACTATACACAATGGGACTTTGCAAATGGAACACCAGTAACGCGATTCCTTCCTGATCTTACGTTTATAGCAGTGTGAACACCTTCGCGTTGGGTTGTTTGTTTTCGAAGTTCCGGGTATATAATCCGGAACATGATTCCCGCCTAACTGGCTTACATTAGGTCTAAATTGCCGAGTTTGTGTCGATTTTTCTCTTTGAATGGGATACGTCACAATAGTGTCTTCAATAAATTGTAGCAAAAAGTTGATTCGCGATAATGTTCCATTATTTTTTTTATATAATATAAATACATTCAGACAAATAATGTCTAAGATATGGAGAAATATTTTTTTATAGTACTTCTTGAGTCGTTTTCTTGCTGTGGAGTACGCTATGATAATTCCATCGCTCATATCCACTCCACCCATTTTTTTATTATAATCAATCACTAGTTCCGGTTTTTTTGTTATTATTTTCCTTTTCTCTGTTTCTATTACGTTGTCATTATATACAGTACTTACTAAATAAATCTCCCTTTTATCTTTCCATTTCATTAACATAATTTTATTTTTAAACCTAACAACGCATTCGCTTTTTCTAATAGGGGTTTGTATCACTTCTGAAGAAATACCAATCCTATTTTTCCGAATGGTTCCAACCACGTCCGTCTTATGCATGCATAATTTTTCTATCAATGGAATGCTAGAATATCAATTGTCTAAATATAGTCTATATCCACGATCTAAAAGGTCGCTACATAACTGAAGAACAATACGTGCGGAAATGTTAAATTCTAGATAACGCTGGTCATAATCAGCATCTTTTCCGGTATATATGAAAAAATTCCATATATATCCCAACTCACTCTCGCATAAAACAAAAAATTTTATTCCGAATCGACTTCTTTTTGACGGGATATATTGTTTCCACGATAATCGTTCTTTCCACATTAGCAGTGATTCATCGATACAAATATCCATTTGCGAAATATATAAAGTTTTACTCTTTTTTACAATATTGTCCATCACCGTTTTGATTTTAGTCACTTTTGTTCTTGGCCTTGTCTCATCGCGAAGTTGGTTATCTTCGAAGTGAAGGAATTTACATAACAATAAAAATCGATCGGCTGACATCACTTTAGAAAAAAACGGCGTACGAATACATTCCCTGTTTGAGAAATACATTTGAAGAGTGGGCTTTTTTACGACGCCCTGCAATATCAAGAGCGCGATAAAGCACCTAATTTCATTATTATTAGTCGGATACCATTTCCTCACCCTTGATCGCGGCTTTAGATTAGGATGGCTTTGTAAAAATTGTTCAACATATAAATTTGTTTGAGTTACTATAATACTAATAACCTCGTCATCTAGTAATTTTTCCATATAATACAAACACTTATTTCTGTAACGTCTTGGTATTATTTCTTGCTGGCCAGGTTTCGCAGAAAATTGAAAAGATTCTCTGTTACTCTGTCCTGTGGTATTCCAGGTAGCATTTGCATCCTGATTTTCATTTTCAGTTTCGTCGTCCTCGGAGTCAGTAGATTCAAATATGCTGTGATCAGATTCAGTATCAGATTCGATGTCTTCATCGCTGACGTCCTCAGAAGACGATGAAAGTAGTCGTAAACGTCTTCGCTTCATTGTAGGTGAAACAATGTCATCGTCGCTGCTATAGCTGCTCATTTTGGGGATAAAATGAACTAAAAATAAAAAAATAGTAATTTACAGAACTTTTCTGGACAACTTTATAATATTTACGCACTTGAAATTCTTACGTTGCACTGTACTTACTTGATAAGAACCGCTGACACTTGATAAGATATGCACTGACACACACTTTTTGGGGTTTGATGCAGCAAGATGAAGATCAAGATCACCGAAAATTCAAAGTTGCTGCACTGCTCACGAGTTAGCTTTCAAGAAGTCACCGAGTTTTGTGGATGTATAGTAATTAGAAAATGAGAAAGAACCCTTATATATTTTCGAAAATGCGACAAAGTAGGGGAGTTGGTATTTCACTGCCTTCTGATTGGTTTGTGTGAAGTTTGTAGAGTGTTGAAATTGGCCTATGGGCTTAGTCGTGGGTGTGGATTTCGGTGGTATCAGTGTGGGGGTGTAGTAAGCGCATGTTTTTGACTAATAACAATAACGAGGGACCCCTACGGTTCCTCCAGCTGTTGGTCACTTGGTCTATGTACGGAGCTATAAAGTAATTTAGCTCGATCACGGATTCATGAGGCCGACGGTCCTTCCAACCGTAAGTTTTTATGGATATCTATGAATTTTAGTGACCGTCAAAATTCCCGGACTGAGAGACCTAAACACACACTGATTTACGTTCTTCCTTACTGACAAAATATTTTCTACCTGTCTTGACACTAAGGAAGTTCTGGAGTAGGTGCTGTAGGGTTGATCACAATATCATGAAATTCGCTGAGCAATTAATCTCACGAGTTTGAAGGGATATTTCTGGAACTTCCCTAAGACTTTTTATTCGAAATGTGTGGACTCGCGTGGAGTTTCCGACTCCTGCTCTACTGTTATCGGGCGCATTGTTCGAGTGGCTGCCCCCTGCGCGATGCCCGAGAGTGGATGGGGACGCCGGACGTTTCCCGACATCCTGTGTGAATTATTATATTCCCGTTTCCTACACTCATGAATTAGGTGCCCGGGCTTCCTACAGTATTTGCAGAATTTTATTTCGCGCTCTAACGCGGAAGAAGTTGGCGGAGAATGGACTATATTTACGGGTGATCGCACGCTCAGTTGATCACGGGACACTGATGCGTTACCGGTGCGGCATTGTTCACGTGTATGACCGTTGCGCATAGACTTTGAACAGGTAAGTTGGGAATTTTCGGATCTGGTTTGTTCCCGAGTTTTCCTGACTTGATCGCGGTCAAGTTCTAATTCGCGATAGATTTCACGAACGTTGGCAAAATTTTCGGATAATGTCCAACATTGGGAAATTTTTAGTTCGTTGCGGTATTCGTGGGGTAATCCGCGGCGGAGTGCTCGAAAAACCATTTCATCAAGATCATGAATTAGACTATCGGGGAGATGACCGCGTGATGCTAATTCGGCGTCGAGGATGGCGGACCGCGTATCTATGATTCTACCTAAGAAATCTATTATATGTTCCTTATACTTTATGCTGATATTACTAAGGTCTCCTCGCAATTGATCGACATTTTTGCTGGACCCGAACTCTACTGAAAGTGTGGAAAGTAAACGAGTAAGGCTGGACCTTTCTTCGTCCTCGATGGCTGCGTATCCTCGGCCGTGTAATTTTGTAATAATAAATTTCGTTAACACGTTCTCTTGGTGAGGTACGCTAAGATCGCGTGCTCGCTTACATGCTCTCGAAAACTCACTATAGGGTATATTTGTCCCGTCAAATATAGGAATCATATCGACTATGTCGCGGAGAGGTATGGGATCCCGGTCTCGATTATGAAATGAAGGCGATTCCATGACTTGCGCTGGAGGGATTAATACGGGGGAATTCGAGCGACTTGAATTTCGAATTTCGTTCCTTAATATGTCTATTTGAGCTGCTAGTTCCGCGGTAGATTGTTTCGTTGCTAATCGCGTTGATTCAAGAGCGTTCTTGGCATCATTAGCCTCGCCTTCCACAGTGGCGGTTTGTTCTTCCAATTGACGAATATAAGCGGATTTCTTTTCGTATTCGCGTTCTGCTTGACGTTGCTTACGCGTAAATTCCTCGCTCTGTTGACAGAGATGTTCGTGCTGGGCCTTTAGACGCTCTTCTTTCTCTATTAATCTCTTTCTTAACTCATCGAATTCGGCTCGAGTCTGCGCGTCGTTGACCGCGGTACTACGTCCGCGCGTCTCCATTTTTAATTTCGACGGTCACAGGATAGGCGGAATGGTGAAAACCTTTAGTGCACGTGGTTATTGATACGAAGTAATGCGTTTTATAACCGATCTCCGGAGCGTATCCCACCGCTGTCACCAGAAAAGTGGCCCTGTTACGTGCCAAACTCGCGGAATTTAGAATATTGGGCGAACTTGGAAGTTTTTACTTCGGGGATCGCGACGCGAGATGGACGAGAGGGTGACCGCTTGCTTTTAGGGAGAACCCTGGGACGATCGCGGTCAATGCGGAGGATCGGTGTGCCAATAATTACATAATCTTGTGACGTTATTAGGGGCGTTGCCTGTTACCTTGGGATGACTTCTTCCTAATGGTAATTGAGTTGATTGCGACTTATCCAAACGCCCTGCTCTATCTTGATTATTCGCGGTAGGTCGCGAGTAAAAGGATTGTTATTGGCATCTGTTGCGGATTGGGGAGATGCCCTTGGATCGCCCTCTGTAAATCCTCGGAGCTATCTAGGCGCTTCCTCGAAAGTGATAGGAATTAAACGGGAAGGAGGAGGATCGACGGATTCATGGGTATGAGTTCCAATATATGGGTTGGCGGTGGCAGGCAGGTACTGGGTGCGGAGGAGCCTCTGTAGCTGGGTTTTCCTGCCAGCGCGCCGGGTCTTTTTAGGCATTTAGTGATTACGTGCAGCGGATAAGGTATATTGTGATGAAGGAGATAATCGGGGTGACTGGCGAGCCGGTCTTGCCCTCTCTGGCCAGGCCTCGATAGATGTGGGAATAGTAACCATGGTGTCTGGCGAGCCGGTCTTGCCCACTCTGGCCAGGCCCTGATAATTAGTGGTTTCGAAACTTAGGCCGAATTGAGCCGGTCTTGCCCTCTCTAATTCGGATCAGCTTCTATGGATAGGAATCAGATCTAGTATTATGATTTATGGTTAGGAATTAGGATTAAGATTTTAGGATTACGATGTAATATTATGATTTAGGAATATGATTTAGGAATAGCATTAAGATTAAAGATGGAGGTAGTTCACTGACTCTGAATAACGTACGCACATTTGAGAATAAAATGAATATATATTGTTACAACGTAAGGGGTGGTCGTAACACTGTGTTGCGGCGCGTGTGGGGCATATCGGTACACGGAGGAGATGATTACGATTAACAGAGCGTTTATTGGTATTTTATGAATCAGAGCGTCGAGCGCGCGTCCGGCCGCTCTCGCTGTCGGATAACAATTCAACTCTTTTTCGATTGTTTATAAAATGCTAGGCGCCCTTGACGACCCTCGTCGTCAAGGGGTTACAACGTAAGGGGTAGTCGTAACAATATATATAAAAACTACTTGAACTGGTTACACAACTATAAACTAACTTAAGTAATATTTGAATAATTGATTATGATATAAGAATAACTGTTTTGAAAGATTTTGTCGCGGCGGTGTGGCGGAGTCGAGTATGAGCTCGGGAGGCTCGAATTCTCGCTAAGAGACTGGATTTACGGCTTGATGCGGAAACATCTGTATCGCTTGAGAACGCCCGATCGACTGTTTGCTGTTGGTAAGGAAGAATTAAAAGAAAACAGAGTTACTACACTAACTGAAAAGCGCTTCATCATGAGAATGTCACGGCAGTCGTAACACTGTATTTGTGTCCGGTATTGGGACGAGGCACTCTCCTGGATTGTGTTTGGTATCACATTTAACACACCTATATTCTAAATTGTTAGTTAGATGCCGCATTATGTTTAGAATGTTTTGAAAAGTTGCATAGGTATAAATAAATAATTGTTATCAATTTAAAATATTGAATTTTAATGTTTATAATACTCAATTTTTATATATAATGTTGAGAAAAAATAAAATAGACTTATTTTTTTAACGACTTATTTTCTGAAAACAAGTGACTCACCTGTGATGCACGTCGCCCCACGGGATGGAGGGCGAGCTTGGCCTGTAGAAATATCGCAAAGTACCTCTATGCTCGGTTGTAGGAGTCGGATCTTTTTGATGACCAGACTCTTCGGGTTCGCTAACAGGTGTTGCACCTCGCTGTCCACCCTCTGGACGTCGGCGCGCATCACTTCGTCCATAAAACGTTGAAACGATTGCGCGGCGTTTCGCAGCCCGAAAGTCATGACCGGAAACTCAAATAACCCGAAAGGCGTCGTTATCGCGGTCTTGGGTACGTCTTCTTCCGCGACCGGAATCTGGTGGTATGCGCGCACCAGATCAATCTTGGAAAAGACCGTTTTTCCGTATAGGTTCTGTGCAAAGTACTGAATGTGCGGTACCGGGTACGCGTCGGGTACCGTCCTAGCGTTCAACGCACTGTAGTCTCCGCACGGGCGCCATTCGCTGTTCTTCTTTGGCACCAGATGCAGCGGGGATGCCCACGCGCTCTTCGACGGACGAGCGATGCCCTGCTGCAGCATGTATTCGAACTCCTGCTTCGCCGCCTTCAGCCGGTCCGTAGTTAAACGCCGCGGTTTCTGCGATACCGGAGGCCCCGGTGTAGTGAGGATATGGTGCCTCACCCCGTGCTTAGCTGCACCACCGTACGCTGAGGGTCGCGTGATGCACTCATACTGTTTTAATAACGCGTACACTGCACTGTCTGTCATTGGCCCCACGCACTGCGCCGTTTCCACTCCACCGGTCGGTATTGTTCCCGGCACTGCCAGCCCGGTGATCTTGTCGATCAGTCGACGGTCCTGTACATCCGGCAGAAGGCCAAAATGTGCTAGAAAATCTGCCCCTATAATGGGTCGCTCAATGTCTGCGATTATAAATGTCCACGGGAATGCCCGGCGTAACCTTAGGTCTACATTCACAAGTGTCTGTCCGTATGTGTTAATCGTTGACCCGTTGGCCGCCGTGAGTAAAAAAACTTGACTTCACTCGCGCACCGCTTACCCTTTTCCGCGGAAAAACACTCACCTCAGCCCCGGTGTCCACCGGGTACTGGGTTCTTGTTGTCGCGTCGGTGACAAAAAGACGACGGACCGTTCTAACAAGGCCGCTTGTCGCCATTAGCGACTCTGTTGGTCGTTTCCCGGCTGGTACGTACACGGCTGGGTACATTTGTTCGCTCTGTCCTTGAACCGCCAGTGGTACCAGCACATTCCTTTAGGGCGCTCCACCGATTTCGTCCTTGACTGCCTACGATATCGACTGCCGGACTGGCTGCGCGTCCTCTGACGCCCTCTGCCCTCCAATTTGGAGGTTACCAGTGCGGCAATCTGTTCCAATGCGAGCGGTGTTTGGGCTGGCGTTACTTCCCCAATTCTGACCGCCAGGACCGCCATTTTGTCCAAGTCGACGCCGTCCTGTGTGGCCAGCACCGACTGCATCGCCACCAGCAATCTGCTTGCCCACAGCGTCCTAATAAACTCCTCCGGAACATCGTTGCCTGCTACGTTCCGCATGTGCCGCAGGAATTGCGATGGCGTTCTGTCCCCTTTTTCCTCGTGCTCGAGGAGCTGCTTAATCTTCCGCTGCTTTGATGTAGATAATCGGGTTATCAGTCCCTCCTTCAGCTTCGTATACTGGCTCTATGCTGGCGGTTTGAGCAGGATGCCTTCTACTCCCTGCGCTGATCTTACGTCCAACTGCGCTACCACATGCCAGAACTTTGTTTCCCCTAGCATTATCCGGCGCGAAGCGAACTGCGCGTCTAACTGGGCGAACCACACCGCTGGCTTTTCTGGCCAGAATTTTGCTGCGTGGATCGCCACGGCCGCATTTTGTGCTGCTTCTGCCATTCTTTTTCAAATCTTCAACTCGGGGTCACCAAATGTAGGTCTATCCCTACCACGCAGGATTAAGGTGAATTTATTTTATTTCTCAATACTCGCTAAGGCGGAACCGGAGAGACTGTCTCTTCCGTGGTCTGGTGCTTATCGTTTGCGGTTCTGTTGACCACGCCACCTGGCAGACTCACTAGGGAGTTGCGTTTTCTCCCTACACTATCAAACACGGTGGAGGTTCTATTAGGTGCCCAACTAAGTTCGTGCGGTTTTTCCCGCGCGGACCATTTTATTGCTCCTAGACCCAATGTTGTTATTGCTTTAGCTGATTTACCTGTGGGAGGTGTTAGTGGAAGTCAAAATGAGTCAGTATGTAGACAAAAATCGTAGTGTAAACTTCATTTTCGTCTATAATATTACTTCCAAAATGACCGTGACTAACGCCGTAATTCGCGCATGTTTCCTTTATGAGTTCAAACTTGGAGCCAAGGCTGCGCAAGCGGCCAGAAAAAATTGTTTGGCCTTTGGGGACAGTGTATTAAGTAATCGCACTGCGCAAAAGTGGTTTCAAAAGTTTAAAAGTGGTAATGAAAGCCTCGAAGATGAGCAACGCGACGGACGGCCGATTCTTATGAATAATCAAGTTTTACAAGTGGATATTGAGACAGATCCCAAAATGTCGTGCATAATGCTTGCAGTCAAGCATGGTATGTCTGAAGAAACGATTAGGAAACATCTACACACTGTAGGTAAAGTGTATCGTGTAGGAAGGTGGGTACCGCACGAACTTACCGAGAGCCAGAGGTGCCAAAGGGTAGCGGCTTGCGTTTCCCTACTCTCACGGTTCCAAAACGATCCGTTTTTGAATCTTATTCTGACTTATGATGAAAAATGGGATGAAATGGGTCGCATACACAAATAAGAAGCGACCTTCCTACTGGTTAACACCTGGGTAACCTGCTGCATCCACTGCAAAACCGGCCCTTCACCAACAGAAGATTTTGTTATGTGTATGGTGGACAACAGCCGGAATTGTTCATTTAGAAATTTTACAAAAAGGCCAAATGATCACCGCGGACCTGTACTCTGCTCAGCTTCAAAAAGTACAGGAGGACTTGAAGAAAAAACAACCGGGACTTGTAAATCGGAGAGGTGTACTCTTGCTGCAGGACAACGCCAGACCACACGTTGCAAATAAGACCCCAGAAACAATTTGCAACCTCGGATGGGAAACTTTAATTCATTCTCCATATTCACGGGACCTTTCCCGAACAGATTACCACCTTTTTTTAGCATTACAAAATTATATAACAAATAGGAACTTCATAAACGGAGAGGAAGTAAAGAGGACAGTGTCTGAGCTTTTTAATAATAAAAGCGTACATTTTTACAAAAATGGGCTTTTGAAACGTGTGTCACTTTGGGAAAGGGTCTTAGAATATGTTGGAGATTATTTACCAGATTAAAAGTTACTCGTTCGGTACCGAATTTCGTCTCGTTTTTGGACAACGAAAAGCGCACGAACTTAGCTGGGCACCTAATATTATGGTGTGGGAATTACGGAATTACTAATGCTGCCCGATATGTCGACGTAATAAACGAAAATTTGGAAGAATCGGTGGAGAAAATGTATATTGCCCACGATTTTATCTTCCAACAGGACAACGCACCGATACACAAGACAACAAAACTATGGAGTTTTTCAAAGATTCGCGGATCAAGCGTTTGGATTGGCCACCACAAAGTCCGGACTTGAATCCTATTGAAAACTTGTGGGCCCTACTCGAAAACGAGGTACCAATTACAAGCAGGACTAATAAAACATGCTTTTTCGATGGTCTGCAACAATCGTGGCAGAGTATACCAAAAGTAAAGATTGAACACTTAATCGAAAGCATTCCTAGGCGGTTACAAGTGGTCATTAACCCTTTCGCTACGGCGGGCCTCGCGTAGAACGGAGCGCCGCGCCGAAAGTGGGAACATTAAGCGCGCGCATCGGAGCCAAGACTTTTGTCTCAAAAACGACTTTGTGACATTACTTTTAAAAGGAAAATGATTTGCGTTCATAATTTTCCCATCACCGTATTTTTAATTCATCAATATGTTACGAGCCGGGGCGCGGCGTGCGTGGGCCGACGTTGATTTTCAGTACCCTGCTTGTGGCGTCTCTCGAATTAATATACCCGGGAGAGGGGTTTCGGCGTTGTGACCCTCTGCCTTCTCCCGTTAATAACGAATCCTAAGATTCGCGTCAGTAAAGGTGGATCTACTTGGTAACCACCACTGACTTTATCTAAGCGAGTACCGTCTGAGTCGCAGCTCGTTAACTTATTATTTGATTGTACACTCCGAGCGGCTGGAGTGAACTCACGGGATCGTGCTCAAACGATGATTCTATTATTAGAGCGTAGGTCAGAGTTATTGACTACAAGGGTTATAAAATCCTTATAGGCTATATCTAAATATATTCTCACTATTGCTGAATGATTAAAGACCTGGGCTTTACAATGATGTTGAGTGTTACCTTGCGGTTTCGGTGTACGGTTGATACTTGAAACTGATTTTTATGTTATGGGTAACTTGTCCCAGGCTTCAGCAATTCCCCTTAAGCTGTTTGAACGTGACTACGATTGGGCCCTAAAGGGCTGCTCTATTTATACTAAGAAAAAACGTGGTTTTTCCGGAAGGTGGAAAAAAGGTGGAGCTAGCGGCGCCGCCACCGAACCCCGGGCGCGAAACGCCTAGGCGCCTCGCCCTGGGCCCGGTAACGACGTATTGTTTTTCGGGGGTATTGTTGGAAGCCCAAGACAGGTTGTCTGCTTTCTATTTGCACTGTCGGCCGACTTTCCGGTGTTACTCCGAGAATTTAAGAAATTCTCATAGAGAAAGACGCGTATGTAACAAATACAATCGATATTTTTACATTACACAACAAAATATATAATTATAACATAATACTGATCAATCATTTTTTAATAATTATATTCTGTGTGGAACTTTCCAAAACACGGGTACACGCATAATCCAACATCGCTGTTCTCACATTGATATCGCGTTTGACTGCTCTTGTGGTTTTTCGCGCATACCACACATTTTCTCAATGGGTTTTTCCTTTTCGTTGTATTATTCACATCCACTGATGGAAAATGTCTTGCAGTAAGGCGCGTTGAATTAATATGACCAGATTTATTAACATTTTTCGTGGCATTCGATGGATAATTGCGCCTTAGAATTTGTCGTATTAGTTCCAGGTGGAATTTTGCCATCGAACAGTAGGCGTTCCATGTGCATAAATCCAATAAATGGAAAAAGTACTTTTTGTACCATTTCAAATTTTATCTCTGGGAGTGAATGGTGCTTATTACCATATCAGTTTTATCCACGCCTCCGATAAAACGATTGTAATCCGTGACGCAGTTTGGTTTTGTGATTGTTTCTTTCGTGCGATAATGAATTTTTGTATTGACAAATTCTTCGGTGTGGAAAGTTGATAACATATACACCTCTCTTTTGTCATGCCATTGCATGGCTAGCAAATATTTCGACGACCAGAAACTCGCCTCGCCCTTTTTCAACTTATTGTCCATTCTTGGCATACCTTTGTGTCTTTTTCTCACTGTGCCACAGGCGTTAGTCCCATTTTGGTGAAAAAAATAAACAGTGCTGGACTTGCGTACCAGTTCTCAACATATACTGTGTGTCCTTTGCCTAAATATGGTCTAAGTAGCTGGACGACAATGTTTCCAGATTTTCCAATATTTGCACTTGCGTTTGTAATATTGGAGAGGGATCCGTTGTAAATTATAAAGTCCTGAAGAAATCCAGATTCCTTGTTGCATAACACATAGGATTTGATTCCAAATCTATTCCTTTTCGATGGAATATATTGTTTAAAGGACAATCTGCCCTTATATAGCAGCAAGCTTTCGTCGATGCACAATTCTTGGAACGGATATAATACATTCCTAAAACTTCCTCTAACCATATCACAGATTTCCCGAATTTTATGTAATCTGTCACCATTTCCTGGCATATCATTGGTATTGAAATGTAATATTTTCAGCAAATATAAAAATCGATCCCGGGACATTATTTCGCAAAAAATTCTAGTTCTCAAAAGCTCATCATTTGCCCAATACTCAGAATGAGATATTTTGCTCCGCGACATCAACATCTTTATGCAAAGGAAACGATACATTTCGGCAAGAGAAGTCCCTCGTGAAGGTGTCAGAGCGTTATTATTATCGTTATCATTTGTTGTACTGACAGTAAATTCTACAAAATTCTCAGAGAAGAATAACTGGAAATAGTCCAGAATTGATGCAAAGTAACTAATTGGTACTCTTATTCCGGAATCTCGTCGCGAAAATTCATGAACTTTGGGTCGGGCCGGGTTTGTAGTCCATGTAATATCTAATATATCCTTTTCAGGTGTTGTCGAATTTTGTTCTTCGGATTCTGAGGTGCTCAATATATTCCTTCTAATTCTATTGTGCGAAATAATTCTGTCACCTTCCGATTGTGACTCATTATGCCGCTTTCTTTTATTATTTTGGATTTTATTGTTTCTAATCATTTTCTGGAAGGGATTAAATCTTTGAAAATATATTGCAATTGAAGAATGTTCGAGCGCCCCGAGTGGAATTGAGTGATGTTGGATTTATTGTTTTTTGTAATTCATTTTGTATTCCATTACTTATTTATTTAAATTCCGCTCGTGGAAGTTAACTGCCGGATCGTTCTGATCGAGCAACGGAGCGAGAAGGGGAGGGCAGGTTTCAAATAACTGCAGTGAGTTCCAGTTCAACACACGTAAATAAAATATACTATTAATTAAGCGGATTTAACGATGAGACGAGCCGTATTTGCACGGGGATCCTTCGAATATCGCCGGATAACGATGATAAGGAAACGGCGTTGCGATATCGATCAGATCAACGAATATTAACATTCAACGGATTACGGATTACTGGTGTATAGCGGACGAAAATCGGTAGACGACTGAATTCAAAGCGCCGACTAATTAGCACTCAAGACGAAAAACAGGCCACCCGAACAAAGGAACACATATACATGTCAACACACGTGGCCGGCAAGTTCGGATTTAAACAGACAAAGCATGGCAAACGGACAACGTGCTCGGCAACAACAAATTGGCATAAACAGACTAAGTCTCTATTTTTTGTCTGTTCGGGCTCGGCTTCTTCGACTCGACTCTAACGGTCATAATAGCGCGACTAAATTAAATTTCTCGAAGTATTCCCGAACAGTATTGAAATGTTGACATGTCCTGAATGCATTAAATAATGCGCAGTTAAAGAGGTACATGCAAACCTTTTTTGACCATTTTATAGTTGTTCTGTATATAGGGTAGTAACTCAGAAATTGGTCTGCCCGATCCACTCCCTTCATGTATTTATTATAGTCCAATACACTTTCAGGTCTTTTATTGTGCAATTGGTTTTTCTGCATTTTCTTTGAGTGTCAATCAAAGTGGCATTATGTATCGCAGAGATCATTCGTATCATTTTGGTTTTCGAAGCTCTCCATAATTGTGCGAGTACTTCTCCTTTTCGTTGATGGCAAGCTTCAAACATATTGAGGTTTTCGCGCTTTAATTTTTCTGGAAATCCTCTATATTGCCGTATCGTTCCACAAACTCGAATTTTTTTTCTAAGTAAATTCTCCGCAAGTTCTACACTGTTGTAGTAATTGTCCACGTCTAGGTGGTGCCACTTTCCATAAGAACGTGTCAATAGTTCCATCACTGTTTTTGCTAAAGGCTGTCCAGCGCCGGAATATATTTTGAATGAGGAAATATATCCCGTATTGGAATCACATAGCATCCGAATGAGTATGCCATATTTTACAATTTTCGACGGATGTAAACTTTAAAATTTAATCGTCCACGCCTTGGTATAATTCCTTCATCAATTGAGATGTTTTGACCAAGATTAAAATTTTCTTCAAACATTTTGGAAAAATAATCATTTATGGGTTGCACTTTAAAAAGTCGGTCGCCATTATCCGGTTTATTATTGTTGTCGGAAAAATGATAATATTTGTCTGAATCTGTTACGGGATATCGTTTTGCGAAATATTGTTTCTATAAACGGATTCGTTGACCAATAACCATCTATCCTTGCTTTTTTACAATTCCCATAAGGATTGCAAGCCCAAACCATTTTCTAAGTTCGGCTGCCGTAACGCCGACAAATTCGCACCTTTTTTATCTAGTTTCCTTCTATTGCAATTTTGATTGTAGTACTTGATCGTTTCGCTGCTAATATATTCAAATAAATCGTTCCCAATAAATAATTCTACGATATCCTCGACGCTCTGTGTATCTTCGGGAAATACGTTTGGACCCGGAGACCTTTCAAATTCATTATTGGTCCTCGGTAAATCCAAGTCTGACCACGGTACACTTCTTCCTCTGATTCATCCGAATCAGTTGGCAACCGTAGGGTTCGCCGAATTCTTCTTGTAAGTATTTCACTACCTTCCGAAGATGCTGCTTCACTTTCATTTTTTGGATATGCAATGACTTCTTCCCAATCGGCAAAGTTGATTGGAACGCCAGACAAGTCGTCCGCGCATTCATCGTAAATAATCGTATTTTCTCTTTCGTCTGCCATGATGAAAGGGAACAAGTACTTATAAAAACAAAAAACTTGCTGACGTGTGTAATTTATTGTTACTTAAACAAAACACCAACAGAATGCAAACGATACTAGAGTGCTGTCGCCGGTCGCTGCTCGGTATTTTGCGCCCGACACCACAGGGGTGTCGCCGGACGGCATAGTGTTAACAGAGGGAGCGTCGAATATACAATGGGCCCTGTCTCGTATAGGAAAAAAATACTAAAATGGTAGTGCCCGGATAGAGGGCGAAAAGCATTGACACCCCGCATTGCCACAGACAATATCGATCGACATCCAAGAGCTTTATTTTTAGACAATAAAAATTCTTCCTGATAATTTACATATGCTTTAATATCAGATGCCCAAGAAAGTTCGTGCGATTTACGTTGTCCAGAAACAAGACGAAGTTTGATACCGAAAAACGTTTAATCTGGTAAATATTCTTATCCATATTCTATGATTCTTTCCTAACGTGATAAGTTTAAAAATCCCAGTTTTATGAAAATCTACGGTTTTATTATTGCAAAATTCTGACACTGTTCTCTTTACTCTTCTCCGTTTGCGAAGCTTCTATTTGTTATATAATTTTGTAAAGCTAGAAAAGGGTGGTAATCGGTTGGCGAAAGGTCCGGTGAATATGATGCACTTTCTTAAATTTTGCAATCCATCATCTACTAGTTTTAAATGTTGAAACGGAAATTTGCTCTTTTGTCTCTAAAGCCCATAACCTTAAATTTTTGTCGTGAATCACAGATTTTCATTCCATTGCCTCTTGAAATTTATCTAATATGTATTTTGTTATGTACAACAGTTTGTCAGTATTTGAATCACCTACATTGACACTGTTTTCCCACCGGTGCTGTACCGCAGTAAGCGACAAAAGTTTCTTCTTTCCACTTCTCCAGTATTCTACCGCTCTTCTTTTGTAACCTACATCCACGTGTCCCCCTTCGTCATCCACTATGCACTCGTCAATATACAAATTATCTTCCTCTTCCTCCGAAGGTAGAATATTTTGGACAAACTGTACCTCATACTGTACCTCATAGACCTTTCCCTAAGTACGGTTTCAAGAGTGACAAAACTATTGCACCCGATTTTACAATTCCCGTGATTGCACTTTCTATAATCGTTGACTGTCCGGCATAAACTATTCGGTCTTGCACATATCCTGTTTTGCAATCACAAAGCATACCATATACGATTTTATACCAAGTCGATTCCTTTTCGACGGAATGTATTGCTTGAAAGACAAGCGGCCTTTGTACAATAACAAGCTTTCATCAATACAAAATTCTTGATAGGGATGAAATGCGTGATTTAATGATTTTCGCAGCATATTTATTATGTCTCTTATTTTACTTAGGCGATCATCAGTGCGCCCAAGTTCATGTGTAAAATGTATCATCCTTAGTAGCAAAAGATAGCGATCTCTGGCCGTTCTTTCACCGAAAATATTGCTTAGTAAATAATTATTTTTACTCCAGTACTCTTGTAATGTTAGTTTTTTGTTACGTGTCATCAGTAATGACAAAGCGAAGAAACAGTACAGCTCGTCTACAGCCGCTTTTTCTTGAGTTTCCACGTTGTTATTACTCTTCTGAGCCCAATAGTATTTAATTTGTTTCATCTACAATATATTCTACGAGCTCTTGTAAAATGAATAGTTCAAAGTTGTCTATAATTTTTGAGGATCTGCGTATTTTCTTTGCCACTCCTGAATTTCTTGAGGATAATTGATGGATAGCGATTTGTAGCATTTAAAATATTGAATTTCAGCATTTATGTAGTATCTATTGCAAAATGCTTAAAATACGCGTCTCTAGACATTATGCATGTTTGCAACCATTTGCAACGGAAATAATTTACAATTCTTGTCTGCACTTTGATACTTGCAGATATGGCCAGACAAGCAATTTTATTTTGATAATTTTAATAATGATAATTTTATTACACTTAATATTCTGTCATATTCTTCCGGACAGGGCCGCCGCCGAACGTTGAACAGCCGGGTATCGAGTGTTAAATAGAAGCTTAAACAAATTATTTTATCTAAACAATACATATGATTGAAAAGAATTGCGCTTTTAGGCCCAATAGTCCCTGGCTAAAAAATACCAAAGTACACTTCGTTGATCTGCTGATAGAAATAAAAGTGGAACGCAGTTTACTAATGTACCGCGTATTCAAAATCTTTAGGAGGGGTACGTAGAGGTAGAGGAGAAGATGTAATTATTACAGTCTACGATAGAGTCTTGACTAATACGTGAAGTAATGCAATGTTCCTCGTCCAAAGCAAGTTTGAAATTAGCTACCATTCACCCACATGCTTGTTTCCAATATTGAGTTCGTCCACTATTTGCTACCTAGTCTTCTCTAGCATATACCCCAATGGATACCTTTCATAGTTGACGAGGCTGACTGTTCGATGTTGAAATACGAGTTCACTGTATCGTTAGCACCTAGACTTCGTTCACCCGCCAACTTTATATTCAGTGACTGGTTGTCGTTAATTATCAATCAAGATATGTTCCACGTTGTGTTTATTCGTTGATCGAGTACAATGTCTTGGTTGAAAGTGCGGAGTTTCGTATTGGTAGTTACAACGCGTCTTGTCGATGATCACAAAGAATATGAATATGATGTTGGATGGTGCTCCTATTTATCTGTAAAATGTAAGCTGAAGCCGATGACTGGAAGTGTATGTCCTTATTTTATTGGTTGGAAATTGTAATTTCCGAATGGGGGTGAACGGTAGCCTGCTGGTGGAAAATGGTTCGGTTCCTTGGAATCGCAGCGGCAATTGCAGGTAGATACCGTCGGTGCCTTCGGTCCGTTGACCGAAGTACCTTAGAATAGGCGTCCCAGATGGTGAGGTATTATTAATTGTTCCGAAAGGGACATTGTTCTAAATCTATTTTATCTATTACAAAGAGAAATTCAGGAAAGCCCGATTCGCCTCTATTGCGCTGGACTCTTGATCCGTGCATAATCGGTTCACTCCGGAAGTTGATTGTAGCAGACAACGTTATGCGGACATAAATAACATATTTACAAGCTTGAGCTATCATCTACATTTTGTAATACGTCTAATGTAAATAATTATCAGAAAACTATATTCAATTCACTGTTACGTCAAGATTTCTAAATTGTATGGGAATTAAATGAAAAATCTGTGTCACGATCAGTTTTCGATGCAATCAACTTTGTGGAAAACAAGTATCTGCCGATGATGTAATATGTCAATCACCTTAAGAGAAATAAAATTAGTACGCTCTTCCACTGTGAACTTTAAATCGGGAACCAGTACATGAGCCGCCCAAATACAAAAGCATTAATAAACTCACTTTTTATAATGATCAATTTTCATTATTTTTTGTCTTACGGTGTTTGTCACTTTGGCTTTTGAGAGGCTCATACATCCAATAAAAATGTATACTGAGAAGCTTAACACATTGTACGCCAGTCCCCCGTACAACACGGTACTCGTACACCACGGATTCGATAAACACGATTCGAGAATTGAGAAAACCTAGATGCATTCTCCGTTTGTCATAGTGTAATAGTTTTTATTAATTATTTATTATTTTAATAAACGCATTCCTTTCAGTTATGAAAGAAAATAGTATGCTTTTGTTAGTTTTTGAAATCCTATTCTTTGCACTAGACGTATAACACGTCAATCTTGCGGAACGTAAGTACCGTGTTATACGGGGGAGGCAATGCTTGTTCATACGTAGCGTAGGATTTGTCATTATCTTGCAATTTTACATTTGTATAGAAAATGTATAACGTTCTGTTGGCCCAATATCTTTGAGTTTATTAGTTTGACAAACTATTTATTGTTGATATTTACAAATACTTTCTCTATGAGGGAAAATCGAAAAGACTCAGTACCTTAGCGCACCTACATCAATGTATGGAGTTTGACGAAATGGAAGAATACAGAAAACGCACGAATTTCTTACACTACGCCACAAGTGATTTGTGCGTCCATAATTTACATCTGAATGATACATCATTGTGATATGTTATTTTGAGGGTGAAAAGAAGAACAAAACTGTAGGAGAGGAGAGAACTCTAGGAGAGGAAAAGGCAATTTGACAGATAGCACAAGCAGTTGGCAGGTCTGACCATATAATTGAAGTTTAAAAAGCCACCGAGTGTGCCAGTTAAGATTTACACGCATAACAATGTTTAAAAAAAAACGATGGTGGAGTGTCATCATATCATTGATACATACTTAATCAGTCGGATGGCAACCTTCCATTTAACGTATCACCAAATACGGGGGAGTTACAAGAGTTACAGATTTTTTATCTTGTCAAGATCAACTATAATCCTATGTCAGCTGTGCCGGCTAAGTTTTTGAAGATTATCCAAAGTGGGACATCATAGACATGCAGAGAACTTTGGAGAAAACGTGATATTCTTGGAAAGTAAACTTTTCACGATCAACGATTTGTGAAAATTACCAGTGCTGGTCGTATACTTGCGTAATTGCGAAACCTGGCACAATTGTATACAACGAACTCGTGCGTGACAGAAGATCAAAATTAGTAGAAAGGACATGTAGCTTTATGGCGTCGATGTGTGGAGCAAACTATACCGTCATTCCAGAACTATTATGGATTCAAATCTCGAAGAGCTTCATAATCCTCGATCAGCCAGAAGAAAAGTTTACCAGTTGGTGTTAGAAGAGGATTGTGAGCAGCAAACAGGAACATTTCCTTAGTACGTGGGCTCTGTCTGTGTAAGTAAGCATCGTCTGATTTATTTCGAAACCATCTCTGAAGAGTTTGGAGAGTTTTCACTGGATATACAAATGTTCACCCGATGAACATGTTGTGTTATAAATCGAAGCTGGGTTTTGCATTTGAGCGTGGATGTTGCGCTTCCACGTGACGTGTCTCGGATGATAGCGCGAACCAGGAAAATTAACGGTCGAAATGGATACAAGACATGGATATATTCTGAAGCCATTGTGGTCCGGATCTTTGGAGAAACCCATAACCTGTTACCAGCGAAGGTGCACGAATGAAATCCAGGATATTCTTAATTACGATGAAACAATCAACCTTTGGGTTGGGCACTGCATAACTGAAGCAATGGGTGCAGTATTTATTAAATAAATATTTAATTGTCACTTCATGCAATTGGACAAAGGTACTGCGTAATTTGAATCTAAATTTCTTTCCGTGGGTAGAACCGCCTACTTTATATTAAAACTAATAGATGGGGAGATATTGGCAGAGAAACTCCGTATATGTACAGGAAAACTTGTATAAACCACACCAATCTCTAGAAATATGAAAAGCATGAAGCAGCAACACTGATAAAAGGCAATTTTCCAAAACTAAAGAGTTGATATGATTGTAGTATTCAAGTAGCATTTAAGGATAGTTTTAACTGGAAACATGCTCTTCAAAGTATAAGAGTACAGCCTGTATGTGCAGTCTGTTTAGTGTGAATCTCGCGTAATTAAGAGAGCGCAAGTACAGGCTATGGAGTAGGATTTAGGTTATATTTTAAGTTAGTTCTTAAGAGACCTGAGAACATTACGAGTTTTAATGATCGCTCACCGGGTACGACAGTAGTTATAGTAGCAGAGCAACTAGACACTATATTCTTATGCGTTAACTCGAAGTCCTTATGTATTAAATCTGCATTCGCCATCACCTGTATTCTAACTTGTGATTTCAAAACAACAACTGGACTCTGTATAACACTCTTTCCAGTAATGGAGCTCTATACAATTTTGCGGACGCTTGTCAGGATTCATTGAACTGTCGATATTTATTTAAAGTTGACGTTGAAAGGTGCCTATACAGGGTGCACTACGTGGACATATTGTGTAGCACGTTGAAAAAGTGTACAATGTGAGTAGAATAGAAAACGCTACGTTCTGCGGGACATTCGGGGTGAACAAGGCTGTAACAAGTTTGAAGTTGGTCCAGCTACGAGCAAAGTTATAAAGTGGGGATTACAGACGCCAGGAAATAAATAAGTTAGTCCGATGATTGCAAGTGTCGTTAACGGTAGAAAAGAAGCAAGTAGAGAATACCAATCAAAAGACCGACGAAGAAGGTGGATGAAGCTGGTTGAAGCTAAACATAGCGAATCAAGCCAGTGTTGATTTGAGCGTTGTCATAGTGTATGTAATAGACGGAGTTCAGGACAGGAAAATGAATACAAATATTTTATATTCCATGGTACAGGCGAGTCATGAGAATCGCTCTCAAAGTGTGATACAGTTTAAACTACAATCGCCGAATTACATTACAAAATTAAGATTTTAAGTTAAGTTACATTATGCACGATTCCAAAATCAGAACAACTATGCACTATATTATTAGAAGTTAGCCACAATGTTCGATTCAGTAAATAAGAAATGTTTTAAATTTAAATTTATTCGTCAATAAAATCAACTACAAAGGACTTTAATCCAATATATATTTGCTGTCATTATTAATAACTTCTTGCTATTTGTTGGGCAACTTGTTGATTCCGCTTACGTAAAACTCCTGGACGAACGGAACTTATTTATGGCTGAACCGAATGTATACTCGATATCACCTATTTCTCAATTTGTGATTCGAAAACAACAAGTGAACTCTCCACTTGTGTACTATAAATATCAAAGGAATCCGTTGGCCAGCCTAGAGCCCGACAATCATTAAACTTAATCAACCTAATCATGAACATGTATTGTTACTAAACAATTTCTGTGGAAATTCGAAGGTAGCTAATTATTTCTTACATACGCACAAAATCAAATAATCTCACCGAAACTATTACTCCTGCTACGTGGACTCGTAGGATTCGCTGAAGAGAGCAATCTTGGACGTGAAGATATATTGGAACAGAATCCCACTTCGCATCCCACTTGGGTTAATTTTTTTTTGCATTTCATTTTCTTAACTTTTAACTATATAACAACCGAACTAGTTTAAACATACTTTAAGCATATTTTTTAAAAATAAACATGCACTCCAAAGTCATATTTACGTATAGTACAGATTAAAATATTTTAAAAATATGCTTAAACTACTTGTAAACAGATATTGATATAGTTCGGTTGTTATATAGTTAAAAGTTAAGAAAATGAAATGCAAAAAAAAATTAACCCAAGTGGGATGCGAACCTACGAAAAAAGTCCGCAGCGTTACAACAGCCTGACACTTGGACCACGGGACCACCGAACCACTTGAAAATAGTCTTTACGCTCTAGGCTCCTATATTGCTTTGCCGGATGCAAAAACATTGATTACTGCACAAACACTTATTTAATAGAGAATAATACGAAAGTTCGACCTATAAGTCAATTAGACACGCAAAAAACGCCGAAAAAACCGGTTTTTAATTGTTTTAACTACGACGCACCTAATCAAAAAATCTAAAAAAAATTGAGAGCAATACTATCACATATACCCACTTACCAAAATAATATAATTATAGTTCTGCAACTCCTTCAATACCAAATCGGCATTTTTCGGCATTTTTTTGCGTTTTTTATTTTTCACAGCTTGGATTTGCAACATAAAAATCTGAAAAAATTCCATAATCTGTACCTTACTCACTGAAGTGTTCCTGATTTTTTTCACAATTTTTCATTTACTGAGTTCGAAGAAAATGGGCAAAAACGTGATTTTTGATTTTTGCCCTTTACTACCCCCCCAGTCGAGATACAAAGTTGAAACTTGGCACAGATTGTTTTTTTTTTCATAAGCTATCGAATGACCCATCGCAAGTCCAATTTGGTTTAGGGGCACTTTTGACTACCTTAACCGGCTAGACCCTTTCATTTACGGTAGTATTTTGCCATCTGTTGTGCCGCGAGTGATTCTCATGTTGCCCTGTGTGGTCACGTGCGCATCTGTTTGTCTCGGTTTCAATGAACTGCACTAAGTCCGGAGGGATGAAATATTCAAAATAGTTTAGAATATCGCCGCTGTCGTTTCTTACGTGAACAGACGGAAAACTGGTGAAACGCATTCTTGGTGGTGGAGGAGGCATATTATTTTCGTCAATTCTTATAAAATTATATTCTAATTCATTGTCAATTGTATTGTGCTGTCTTGTATTCTCTGATGAAGTTGAATTGTCATTGGTTGAGTTCGGATTATCACTATCACTGGAATTTATAATTGACGAGTCACTACTATCACTACTATCACTACTATCCATGTTGGATAAGAAAAATACAATTTTATATAGTTCACAAAAACGAGTTTTAGAACTGATGAAGCACTAAACTCTGGCGCGAAGGCTTGTGTGATCGGTTTCAAATTTGACGGCATACTGAATTCAAAACTAAACCACGGCTCTTTCTTTACTTAGAATAATCTTAGAAAACAAAGGAAGCAAAGAATCTAGCCACAGACTTAGATATCTTTGGTAGACTAAACAGTTTGAAAGTGTTACTCTGCCCGTGCGTGGCAAGAAATGGGCTGTATGGTACTTCACGCTCTGCCCGTGACTGTCACGGGATACACTGTGAAAGGGTTAAATATTCTTTCTCCAATGCTCCAAGTTTTCTTCATTGCAATCATCGCCTTCTTTTTCCTCTCCATCATGTGCTTTTCTGCTCCCCCTGTCTTCTGCATTAACACTAGATTTACGGATGTTGATTATATACCTATTTTTACTGAAGTGAGCCAATTTGACTCATACAAGAAAATTGCAGGTTTTTGCAAAAAAAATAGTTCCAAATCAATTTAAATGAAATGTTTATTATCAAAAAATTCATGGAAAACATTTTTTACATATAAACTCTGTTTTTGAAACACATTTTCCGCAAACATTTCTATTACATTTAGCACAATGGTTTCTACATCTGTTTCTTTTGCATGATTGTTGAACTTGACAATTCTTCCGTGCGTCAGTAGCATGAATTTCTGTCATTGGAATGGAAGTGTTCTCGACTTCTTCTCTATATTTACTTCTTAGCTCTTTAGCCAATTGGAAAATAAAATCTTTTCGTGAAATATTTACTTGAGTCGTCTCTTTATACAGAATCCAAGCATTGATAGCTGCTAAATCTAAAATGTTGTAGAAAACTTGTCGAGGCCATCTGCGTGAACTTGCTTTAACGCTATATTTTCGGGCCATTTGGTCAAGTATATCAACGCCATACTTGGTGCTATTATAATAGGTTACTGTTTCTGGAACAAGTTTTTTATTTTTTTCAATTGTTATATTTTGATGTTTTGTACTTAGTAGTGAAACTTTTTTATTAGGCTTGCTTTTATAAATGGTCAGGGTACAATTCTCAGATCTATACAGTTTTGTAGAAAACTGTGTCATTTTATCTTTCTTGGCTTTCGCAATTTTAGGTAATTCTTTTCGGTTTGCACGTATAGTGCCAACCAACGTAGTTTTCTTTGCAAGTAACTTTTTTGCAAGTGAAATGCTAGTAAAAAAATTATCTAAGGTAATATTTCGTCCACAGCCTAAATATGGCTCTGCAAGCTTAGTTACTACAAATTCGTTCAAGGGAATGTTTGATCCTCGGGTGTCATCCTTGCCCAAGTACGGAAAACCGTTTACAAGATATTTGCTTCTAACATCGGATGCCAGCCAAAATTTGATGCCGAATTTATCCGGCTTATTCGGCATGTACTGCGTAAATCGGCATCTAGCTTTAGTAGGGAATAATTGCTCATCGATCGTTATGTTTGCGCCAGGTTTGTAACAAGCCTGACTATTCTCTATAAATTTTTCCCATATTTTTGAAATCAAGGCAAATTTGTCTGTCTTTAGTCTTTCACTGCGTTCATTTTTTTTATCAAAACGTATGAACCGAAGTATGTCTATAAATTTATCTCTAGACATTGTCTGGGCGAAAAAAGCCGGACCCCACTTCGCAGACCACAAATATGAACACTTCAAATTTTTTGCCTCATATGCTCCTCTAGCAAATAAAATTGCTACAAAGGCCCACAATTGTGATTTTGTAACCGTCCATTCCTTATTATTCAAAACTTGACGAGCTTTGAGTTCGGTACATGATTTTATATACGCCATCATTCCTTCGTCAATTATCAAATTGAATGCGCTACTTGCCGAACCAAGCATAATATGCCTTTTAGCATAGGCAGTTGGACCAGAAACGTCTTTGAATATGGTATAAATCGGTGATCTACCTACGTTTCTGCCTTCGTTCAATGTTTCCCATAAAGTCCCATCAGCAGCTTTTTCGGCTGAAATTTCTTTATCAGAAGATGTATCGATAGCGTCTAAATCATTTTCGGTTTCAGAATCAGAAATAACTCTAGCTCTTTTTTTACTAGGAGCTGTGTAACGAAAAACTTCATCTTCGCTTTCGGTTTCAGAATCAGAAATAACCCTGGCTCTTTTTTTGTCAGGAGCTACATAATATATATGTATATAACAACGTATATAACAAAGATCTTCATCTTCACTGCTTGGAGATTCAATTTTATTGACTTCCTCCTCTAATTCAATTTCGTTATCACATTGGTCTATATCAATTGCATCCGATTCATTATCTGATTGGTCTTTCTTTATTTTGATTAGTTTTTTCAACAAAAGACAATTTTTCTGACTTTTTCCGATAATAGAAACCCTAGATAACCAGATAAAATAAATATCAATTGTAATACCTTTTACAAATAAATTACAAAATTACCTTTGTGGATCAAATTTTTCTGGCAAAAAATGAATTTTATAAAATTATAAATTATATATTACTTCACTGCACTGCTCACACGCGATGTATAAATCGAAATGATGACAGAAGTGGGTAATAATGTAGCGGAGTAGCGAAAACAAGTGACAATGGCTCCCACATACACACAAATATTGTATGTGAGGAATGCCAAATGAGAAGAGAAGCAAATCACGTGCGACTTGACTGTTGCCCAGGCCTGATAGGACCAATAAATTTCATGTTATGCGATTAACTGTTAAACCATTCTATGAGTCAAATTGTCTCACAACCGTGAAAATAGGTATACCACACTCGATAATGCGAAATGAAGGGGTCTGCGGGGAAGAGGAATGAACGTTTAAATATATTTCATTACTTAACTAAAAACCAACGTATGTTTTTAAAAAGTAATATTAAAGTTATATATATATATATATAGTGATCAAATTTTTAATGAGTCAAATTGGCTCTGTCCGTAAATCTAGTGTTAAATACTCTAAATACCTTTCTTACGTGCGTGCTCGCGGACGCTGTGTCGAGAGTTGAGAAAAATAAAAAATAAAAATAATTTAGAACATAAATATATCTATGGAATAGATATAAACAGGATTGTTCAGGAGTCCCAAGTGCCTAAACCTATACAGGTTCTTACTCATTGACTGTTATTTGCTTAACTATAACTTTAACTGTTGGTCTGGATAGTGGAAGCTGTTATGGATGGAAAATAGTAAAACGAAAATTAGAATCAAACATATCATGTATTACAGAAATGATTAGAAAGATCTTGCTGAGATACATACAGGTTGAAAATTACATGGATTTAATAACGGTTTTCGCTCTTGTGATTAGAATGTGATTACAATTTGTTTACAATTTCTATCGTTCTACGCACTTTATATATAAATTCTGGCAATTGGTTATCTTTACAAATTAACTTTTAGCGCTCATCCTGTTTCTCTACCATTGCTTACCAGTGTCAGAGATCTACAGGATAAACTATTTATTGTGTATGGTTAATTACAACAATAAGACAAAAGAAAAGAGAATTAAACTGAACTAGCTTGTCGCTTTCTACACGCGGTCGTTCACGAAGCACGCCTCGGACTAAATTCGATAGATGTCTCCGGGTCACATGTTTGTCGTCGATATTCTAACACCCTCTCTATCGACGCAAACTTGGCGCGATTGATACGTCATATGTACAACTTGACAATAATCTTAAGATTTTTATCGCTGTATCATGTTTCCCTTTAGGTAATGCCTTCGTAAATATATCCGCAAGCATCGATTCAGTTCTCAAATAAACGACTTTTATCTCGCCTTTCTCGATTAATTCTCGCCTATAATGATATTTGATGTCTATATGTTTGCTCTTTTTGTGGAATACGGCGTTTGTTGCAAGTTCTACTGCGCTTTGATTGTCGCAGAATACGCACACTGGACTCTCTACTAGATTATAACACTGCATGTGATTTAACAGTCTTTTTATGTATACCACTTCTTTTGACACTTGTGAAAGGGCGACGTACTCCGCTTCCATCGTTGATAGCGCAACCGTTTGTTGCTTTTGGGACTTCCAGCTGATCGCTCCTCCGGCCAACGTTAATATGCTCCCGGAGTAAGATTTTCTGTCGTCAGTGTCACCTCCCCAGTCGGAATCAGAGTATGCGTCTAATTTTGATTTATTCTTTACTTATTTTATTCCGTAGTTCATTGTTCCTTTGAGATTTCTTAATACTCTCTTCGCTGAAAACCAGTGGCCTTCTCCAGGATCAGAGTAGAATCTGTTTAGTACGTTCGCAGCATATGCGATATCCGACCTGGTAGCGTTTACCAAATAAATTAGACTCCCAATGACCTCTCTATAGGAGCGATTTCGCATTTCTTCTCTTTCTTTCTCGTTCTTTGGTCTTAATTCTTCCGTAATTTTGGTGTTCGATTCAATCGGCGTCCAGACTGTCTTTGCTGATGTCATGCTGATTTTTTCCAGCAATTCACGCACGTATTTTTCTTGGGATATTTTTAGGCTGCTGGCTTCCCCCTCTCTTTCGACGTGCTTGCATGCAGCAATATTCGCGATTCGTCCCGTCTTGAATTTGAAATTCGGATTGTAATTTTTGTTTCACCTTAGTTAATTCGTTTAACTGTTTCGAAGCTAATACTATATCGTCCACGTATATTGACATTATAACGCGTGCGTCTTGCTTACCGAAAGTATATAAACATGAGTCGGTGTTGTTTCGGTACCCACTCTGATGGGTAACAAACTCATCGAGTCTCTTATACCATTCGCGTGCTGATTGCTTTAGTCTATATATTGGTTTGTGTAACAAACATACCTTCTCCGGATCGTTTTGGTTAAAGAGTGTCGGTTGCTCCATATAAACTTCATCATACAACTCCGGCAGATTTTTGCAACGGCACGTCTGACATTTACGAAGCCTTATTTTAATTGAAAAAATCACACGTGTTTGTGAATGTATTTTGTTTTTTTATTTTATAAATATAATTTTTTTCTTGTAAATAAGACAGAAATTTTTAATTTTTCAATTCACCATGGTGTGATATCTTTGGAAGCAATCCCCCATATGCATTTTGGGTTTACCTGGGCTTCACTTGTTTGACGCCTGCCATCCTTTCCTTTCCGTTTAGAACATACAACACAGTCCCTCTTTACACCTTTCCTCATTAAATGAAGTTTTCCGTTTAATCTCGCTTCAGAAAATAATGTATAAGTTCTCGCTCCTTTTTGACGAAAATCTCATCATAACATTGATTCTTCTCCATGTTTTCTGCCATAAAAGGGTCATAAAGTAATTTTACCCCAATATTATTGACGTAGTATGTTTTATCTACGTATAACAATTACCAATGGCGACAATGACAAAGCATCTTGAGCGTAATCATATTAAAAACAAAATGTCCCCGCAGCGGACACCACGGGGTTATGGAACAAATGACGAATGTCTCCGCAGCGGAGCCAACGGAGCGCTAAAGATACTCTAGGGGAAGCCCACAATGCTTGCGTATTCGGTTTAATTAAGTTTTACAATCATTAATAATGCTGATTAATCCTGCGCCAAATGATGATAGATGTTTACTGGTCTTACCAGTCGACGACCTGTCGCAGGTCGACGATGAAATTCGATGGTTGTCTTCTCTTGGTTTCACAATGAATATAAAAACAGTTCGAAGTTGATTACACTAACTTACACTGCACTTAAGTAATTGAATGTGAAAAATTAAGTGGCAAGAGAAAACTACAATAAAATTAAAAAATTAGATTGATCAAGACCGTAATTCCTTGACTATTCTCTTTTGCAATTACTTCCCCGCGTTGCAATTTGGTTGTTGCAATTTCATTAAGTATTCCTTTGCGATTTAGTCGAAGGGTACCAACCAAATGCATATGTAAGAAAATACAAGACAGGATGACGGTGGGGATGTCAAAGTAATAGATTTGAGTTTGTAAAAAGTTGTACTATATTCCTTTATTCGAGCGTCTGCTCCAAACGTTCGTATAAGACTAACTATTGGGCCCCGTGCTCGCTATTGCGAGCCGGTCCCCTTACATTTCGTCTGTTATTATAATCAGCGATAAGGGCGCTGGCCCCTTGGCACGGCTCTTGCCAGCTAGTCGTGCTTACATATAACACGAAGCTCGGCTCCGTCGCCTATTCTTACACATATTTATTGTTATAAGTTTTTCTGCCAAATCCACACTGGTGTACCAATTATCGGTACATAATGTGTGGCCTTTGTGGAATATATCTTCACACAAATTCATCACAACATTTGTTGGTGTGGTATTTTCTTTATCAAGTGCTTTGCCTGTGTAAATTCGAAAACTGTAGCTGTATCCATTATCGCAGCACAATTTAAATATTTTGATGCCATACTTGTGTCTCTTTCTTGTTTCAAAATCTGAATATAATTCGTCCGCGGAATGATATTAGAGACTCGTCGATACATAGTGTACGATCTACACGGATAAAGGGTCTATACGCAGATCAAGGTTCAAAATCAAGATTACCTTTATTAATATAAAGGTTACAATATTGATCGCGCAATGTCTCTCGGACGGCTCTACTCGATCTCTTAGCCCCTCTTTCGATGGTCGCGCTTTTATACCAAATGCCCATGGCAACGCGGTTCGGTAAAAGTGATGCCGACGGAGGCCTTATCAAGAAACACGCCGAGATCTCGGAATAGACCGACCGCTTCGCAGGTGGCTTCTAACGAGGCTGCTTATCTCGCGGTTGGTCTTTGAAGACGCTACCGTTTTTGGTAGCATGCGACGCCACATTGTAATCGCCCCGCACTCGGCCATCCTGTGCTGATATTTATCCTCTAGCTGCGCTCTCCCTAGTCGCGCTAACAAACCGTTCTTACGAGCTTCTACCAACATACACTGCGGTAACGGATTGCGGATCTGTAAGAATTAATGGTCAGGATGACGTTGGAGATATAGGAAAGCAATAGATTTGATTCTGAAGTAAACTGTATTATAAGATTTTATTCACGCTTCTGCTCTGAACGTTCGAATAAGACTGTCTATTGGGCCCCGTGCTCGCTATTGCGAGCCGGTCCCCATACATTATTCCGTTTGTTATTGTTGGTTATGTATTAAAGTAGTCCATATATATTTTAAACTGTTTATTATTAATGAACAATCACCACTGATCAGCCGCTTACTGTTTGCACACATATATAACATACAAAATAATATAATATGATACAACTTGGATTAACAAAAGAACAAAAAAACTTTCTTTAATTAACTCTTTCTTTGAGTTCTTTTTCTCATGGCTGATTTTGTTCAACTAACTCCCTACGTTCTCGTACCCCTACTTCACACTACTTAAATTACGAAATTGCTCACAGATGTCTCATCTGTCAACACACCCTCTCAATTTTGTAATTTACTGTTCTATACTCTATCTTGTTTTTCTTAACAGCAATTTCTGTAACTCTAAAGTTCTATACTCTATCTTACTTATCCTTATAACGTTTTTCTATTTAACCAAAGTATTCCTACATTTAATAAATTTTATTTTGTTCAACGGTTTAGTAAATATATCAGCCGGTTGTTCTTCAGTTGGACAATATTCTACTTTTATCATGTTTTCTTTACATTTTTCGTGCATAAACTGATACCTTACATCGATGTGTTTCGACCTTTTGTTTGTGATTCCATTTTTGATCATATGTATCGCACTCTGATTGTCCAGCCACAAGGTTGCAGTTGTTACTTTTCCCGTTAATTCTTCGAACAGGGTTTTGAGATACAGTATCGTCTTAGTGCATTCTGCTGCAGCTACGAATTCTGCCTCAGTGCTAGATAGTGCAACAATTGGTTGTTTCCTACTGCACCAACTTACTGGTCCTCCAGCGAAATAAATAGTGTATCCGGTTGTACTTCTCCTAGATTCTGTGTCACCGGCAAAGTCTGAATCCGAATAGCAAATCAGTTCTTCACATTCAGTGCCATTCTTTTCAACACAATATTTAAAACCCAAGTTTAAGTTGGCTTTTAAGTATCGCAGTACTTTTTTTCCAGTTTTCTCCATTAATGTTCTGTTGAGTCTCTCCGCTTTCCCGTTCAACTGAGGGGTATACGGCACGGTCCAGTCAAACTCAATACCTTTGTTTTTCGCCCAATCAGCTAATCTTTTATTCACGTATTCACGGCCATTGTCCGCTCGGATTCTTGAAGCTTTATTGTTCCAGTGAGCTTCTGCCCTCAGTACAAATTCCATCAACGCTTCTTGAACTTCTGACTTGTGTTTCAACAGTGAGACTTCCGCATAGTGTGTGTGGTCATCGAGAAACGTCGCAAAGAACCTCTTTCCGTCCCAAGTCTTATTTTCTATGGGTCCACATATGTCAGTGTCCATCAGTTGCAGTGGTCTAGTTGCTCGAGTTCTGCAGTTACCAAACTCTTTTCTGGTTTGTTTTGCTTTGCAACACACTTCGCAGTTCAGTTCGTTGTTTCGCAGATAGTCTTTATCTAGTTTTATATCTTCCATGTGGTTCATTAGTTGTAACAATCCTTGTTTCCCTATATGTCCAAGTTTTCTGTGCCATTCCAGCATTGTTTCCATTTTGTTTTGTGTTAGATACGACTCTTCTCTTTTAGCACGCTTCATTGTCACCTGATACTGGCCTTCTTCCGTCACATTTCCTTTCAGTACTTCATTTCCATTTTTCTTGATTATTACTTCATTTTGATTAAATAATACTTCTCCTCCATGTTTAGTTATTTCTCTTACCGACAGTAGATTCGCACACAGCTCTGGTACTACCATTACCTTTGTCAGGGTGCATTCTTCAAACGCCAGTTTTCCAGCGTATTTTGCTGTCATCACTGAGTTTCTTTAGCCAGTCCTACCTTTGACTCTATTCTTTCACCTTCAGACAATCCTTTACTTTCATACGTCATGTGTGCTGTGGTTCCTGAGTCGACTATCCAATTGTCTTTTCTTTTCTCATTAGTAACCAAGAATGTAACATTATCCACCTTTTCCTTTTTATTTTCCCTCACCTGACTTTTCTTTCTATAGTAACAATCTTCACTATCGTGGTTGTTCCGTTTGCATATAGTGCAGTGCATTTCCTTTCTACCACTTTCTCTTTTTTGTTTGCAGTTTGTCGCGTGATGTCCTATTTTGTTACACTTGTAACATCTATCTCTATTTGTCTTCAAGTTGGCTTTATTTCTGCAATCCTTTGCTATATGTCCTAATCCATTGCACACATAGCATCTGTACTCATTTATTTTGAATGCTACTGCATTTCCAATCTCTTCTTTTTCTGTCAATCTGGCTTCCTCGGCCAAGAGTCTTGCCGTCAAGCTTTCCAAAGTTCTTTCTTTTGGGTCCACTGACTCCCACGCTGTAGAGAAGTGTCTATATTCTTGTGGCAAAGTTCCAATTATTTTTACCTTTAGCATGTCTTCGTCTATATCTGTTCCTAGTACTTTCAATTTATATCTCAAATTTTGCAATTTGCTAATGTGAGTAGAAATATCAGAGTTCTTATCATAGACGTAATTATAGAATTCTTGTAACAGATTACATTTATGTTTGTTGAAATTTGTTTTAAATTATCGGCCAACTATAACCGATATTGGAGGAAGTGAAGCTTCCTCCTCCGGTCCGGACGAGGGAGAGTGGGTAAGGGTAACTCCAAACCAATACGCCTTTGATTCCCTTTGACTGTCCTGAAAAGGACAGTCGTTTATTCCAGACCCTTTTTCGCTCTGTATAATACAGTGTTTTGCCGATCTCAAGAATTTAGCTTCTTGGTAGCCTGGCTGTCGGCGGGCCTGGTTGTCCTAGGTTATGACTCTGGAACAACAGAAAAAAGAACGAACGGGTGTAATCACCTGAAATACGATAATCGTATTAACGTTCTGTCTCGGGAATGTTTTGACGCGCACACTTAAACAGCAACGGTAACCGTGCTGTGTGTGCTAATGCGTGTACTGGTGCGTGGCTTTTAAATACGGTAAGCCACGCGTCGACTGTTTTGGCCGATCTGTTCCGTCTTTTTCAGGAACACAATCGTGGCGGTCGGCTAGATTTACGCAATGAAATCTTTAGTGCAACGACCGCACAGTCGTACTGCCTCGAACGGAAAACCAAGGCGGAGGTTGTAAATCTCCTGTATGGATTCCGTGAGCGGGGAGATCCACGGTTACTAGTAACTAGTCCCGGTGGCTGACAACGGAGGCTGATCTAACCGTTTCTTTCTCAACACGCTTTGGCGTGGAGTAAGAGTGGACCAACGCTATTTCTAACCCGTCTTCTTCAACACGCCGCGTCGTGAAGGAAGCCTAGACACAGCGGTATCGAAACTCTCCGGTCGCTCTTTGGTTTCTCTAAAGGTCACCAAGGCGATTCCCGGTAGAGAACGAGTAGCGGGTCTTAAGTTAGAATAGCGCGCCAACTAACGTAGTGCTCCGCCGACCAGTGGTCATCCAAGGAGTGGACTCCTGACGCTCCCACGTCGAATAACAATGGTTGGCGAAAACCAGGTGAACCCACCGATTTTCGCCCCAGTACTAATTCAGGGGAAAGACCGCTAAATTACTAAAAGGCGCAGCTATTGTGCTGAAGAGTCAACACGAATTGTCATGTGCTATTCTCGATTCAGTTTCACAATTGCTGGTGTTGAGCTGAAAGCTGTGTTCGTTATGACGGGAGCACGATCGACAATCGATGCGCTCCGTGCGAACTGTTTCTGAGGACTCTCTAAATTGAACTGACTGTCTGCGACGTTACACCGTCGTCGGCAAGCGCGAACGAGTAATTCCTCGTTACGCGGCGCTTTCGTCAAACTATTAGTTCTTTCTCACTCTCTCTCATATCCGTTTACTATTCGCGAATTCGAACGTCTTCAAACGGTAATATGTACCGGTCAGACGTGTCGATCTCTGGTCTCCCACGGTCTAGACGAAAACAATCATTGTCATGTTATTGGACCTCGCTAGTTTTTCTATTTCCTTTTCGAATCACACCGGTCAAATAAACTCGGTAGACTCAAGAAAAAGAAATCGACTATGAGGCTCGTGATCGGGTGAAACAACTACTGGTCACTTATTTAAACATACCGCCCCCCTTGCACTGTCTGTGCAATTTCTGGAGGGTTTGGTAGTTGTGACATCGAGACTCGAATCGCGGAATTTTACAAATTCAAGTTGAATAGACGTTTGAGAGAGAGGATAAATGCAAGTTAATTATATTGTATAATGTTAACTTACTTTTTGGTGGCGGCGAGGGGGTGACTGTCGTCTCCAGCAGTCTCAACGACGTCTCCAGGGCCATACGAGTGATTTGCTCGTACAATACCCTGCTGTCCCCGGAGGGCGTGAGGCTGCCTGAGCTTCCGCTCGTCGAGCTGGACGAAGCCCTTCCAGCTCGTCCCCGATGTCGCCTCCGTTTCGGGTCTGTGGAGCTACGCTCCTTTGGACCCGGTGTTGCCCCCTGTGCCATGGGTGTTGGTGCCGGGAGTGCCGGACACGGCGTCCTCTCCGGTGGATTCTCCGGTTTGACCTTGTATATGAGGGACGTTAAACGTCCCTCGGAGTTCCAGCGGAGGGTGTATTTCCCGCCTTCCACCCGGCAGTTATACCTCCGGGTGGTCCGGGGTATGTGCTGCGGCACCCGCAACACATCGTGCCCCAGGTCGATGATTAGGCCCTCTTTTGGTTTGCCCGGGATGGGCCTTGCCCCGCTGGGGTCCTCCACCTCCATGCTGGGGCTATCCTCTTCCTCGTGGGCTGCCCACACTTGCTCGCCGAGCTTGAGGCATTTTTCAAAGCTCGCGCTTATCAATTTGTGGCTCTCTCCGTCCATTCTGCCGGCTATCACAGTTAGAACTATGAGGGCGAACGGATCGGGACCTGTTTTATTTCCTCGGTGGTACCCGTGGGCAACGGGGGTACCTCCCCTACAGGTGCGAAACCAGAAGAAAGACTTTACGCCCTCTTTTCGTCTTATCCTGAGGAGTGGGGGCCAAGAAGGGGGTACCGGATCGAATTTTCGAGCTCAACGGTTTCTCTCCCCTTGTTGCCTCGCCTAACCGAAAAACAGTCCTCTGGAGTTTATTCGTCTTCGGGGTCACGATTCGTGCCCGAAGACTCGTTTCCCACGGGTAGCTTACACAGTCTCGTTATCGGACGTGTGTAGGTGGAGGTTTTTGTACGGAGTTTAACCACTCGCACATTACCGTCTCTACCCGGGAAAATCTCCTCAATTCTTCCCATTTCCCATTGATTAGGTGGGAGAAGAGGGTTTTGCACCAGTACCAGATCCCCTGGTTGCAGGTGCATTTCGATGGATCGCCACTTATAGCGATTCTGGAGATGCGTGATATAATCACGTGTCCAATGCTTCCACAGCTGCTCGTGAAATTTCTGGATCGCTCTCCAGCGCGATAGGCGCGAGAGCTGTTCCGTCTCAACAGAGCGCATCGGAAGTGCATTTAAAGGACCTCCACTAAGGAAGTGGCCCGGCGTGAGAGGCGCATAGCTATCGGGTGCATCACTCAACGCTGCGATCGGGCGGGAGTTTAAGCTCGCCTCGATCTTGCAAAGGAGCGTATACATCTCCTCTGCGGTGGGAGTGAATGCACCTAGAATGCGCTTTAAGTGATGTTTCACTGATTTCACGCCGGCTTCCTGCATGCCACCGAAATGTGGTGCACTAGGAGGATTAAATCTCCATTCTATGCCCTGCGTGCCGCAGTTATTTTGCACTTCCTGCGAATTACTCACCTCGCGGAAGTGCGTTCTTAGCTCGCGATCTGCACCGACGAAGTTTGTCCCATTGTCACTGAAAATGCAGGATGGGGTTCCACGTCGGGCGATGAAGCGATCTAAGGCGGCAATAAACGAGCCTGTCGTGTAATCACTGACAAGTTCGAGATGGACAGCTCTTGTAGCGTAACATACGAAAACCGCAAGGTACGCTTTATGAGCTGTCTTCCCTCGGCCAGCGGAGTAGCGAACGCGAAACGGTCCAGCATAATCCACTCCGCAATTCGAGAAAGCTCGAGCCGGTCTGCAACGCTCAGGGATCAAACCAGCCATTATCTGCGTGGAGGTGCGACCCTTCCACCTTATGCATTTCATGCATTGGTTGATCACCGTTCGAGCGGCATTTCGGCAGCCAAGGATCCAGAATTGCTGTCTCACCTTGTACAAGGTCATCTGCAAACCTCCGTGCAACGTATCCACGTGCCCCTGCCTAATTATTAGTGTGCTCACATAATGTTTCGGCAGGATTATCGGATGTTTCGTTTGCCAATCGAGTACTGTGTTCTCCAGCCTTCCACCGACCCTCAAGACGCCTTTATCGTCGAGAAACGGATGCAGACTTTTTATCGGAGATTTCGCAGGAATTCCGCGGTGATTTTTCAAGCACCGGTACTCCTCTGCGAAGTGCGTACTCTGTACGTACTGTGCAATTCTGTGGGTTGCTTGTTGCAACTCCGATGCGTGGAGGATCTCCTTGACAAAGGACCTTGGGTCACCTTGCACTCGTCTCCGAAACCGGAGACAATATGCTGTGACACGCACTAGTTTTCTCCACGATGGAAATCGGAATAAGAAATCCCATTCCTTTTCGGGAGTAACTAGATGAGTATGCGCTACGCGCTTTCCCTCATCGGTCTCTATGGAAGCGGGTATTTCCGGCCACCTCACTTCCACTTGTCTTAGCCACGCTGGTCCTGACGACCACAGCTCCGAGGATAGCAGCTCCGCAGCTTCCACTCCACGTGAATTAAGATCCGCGGGATTGGAGCTTGTCGGAACATACCGCCATTGTGCACTCGGAAGCATCGTCTGTACCTTCGACACTCGGTTGGCAACAACCACCTTCCATGTCGAAGGATGTTTCCTCAACCATGCGAGTGCAATCGTGGAGTCTGTCCAACAGACCACGCGCTCAACTCTGGTACAGAGCGAGCTTTGCACATGCAGCATTAGTTCGGTGAGGAGCACAACCCCGTTCAACTCCAGAATCGGGATTGATTGCGTTTTGATGGGAGCCACTCGCGTTTTTGCCATTAATAATGTAGTGTTTACATCATTATTCATCGACGTTACTCTTAAATAAGTAACGGCGGAATAGGCAGCGAGTGATGCGTCACAGAATCCGTGTAATTCCACAGAAAGTGTGTCGGCTCCGCATCTTAACCATCGGGGAATTTTCAAATCATTCAACTTGCTCCAATCCACACAAAACGCATTCCACGTTTTGAGTGTATTCGCGGAGACTTGTTCGTCCCACTGGATTTTCTCCAGCCATTGGGCCTGCATGAGGACCTTTGCGCGAATCACTACCGGGGATAACCACCCGAGTGGATCGTACAATTTCGCGATCTCCGAGAACAAAGTGCGCTTCGTTATCGGGACCAGCGACGGTTGAAACCGTTGCAAGTTGAAATAGAAATAATCTCCCGACGGTACCCATCGTAGGCCTAATACCTTAAGTTCGGAATCCTCGAACAGTGCAAGGTCGACCGCGTGCGAATGGGCACTTTGGGGGATATTGCTCAGTAAATCTGGTGAATTTCCAGCCCACTTTCGCAGGCGAAATCCACCTTTTTGTAGAAGCTCGCAAATTTGCCTTCGCGTTTGCTCTAACAACGATTTATCTGGAGCCCCCATAAATACGTCGTCAACGTATATGTCCTTCTCGAGGACTGGAGCGGCAAGAGGGAAATCACCTCCGTCCTGCTCTTTCAACTCGAGAAGGGTTCGCATCGATAGATATGGCGCGCAAGCCGTACCGTATGTCACGGTATTTAACTCGAAAGCGATAAGTCGCTCGGTTTTTGGCGCACGCCATAGGATGCATTGAAACCGACGGTCCTCCGGGGCGACGAGAATTTGTCTAAACATTTTCTCAATGTCTGCCACCAGCACGTAGGCATGCAGACGCCATCTCATCAGAACCGACGTGATGTCATTCTGCAATTTTGGCCCTACGTGAAGGACGTCGTTCAACGAGCGACCGCTCGTGGTTCCGGAGGTTGCATTAAATACGACGCGCAACTTCGTCGTCGAGCTATCCTCACGGATGACTGCTCGATGTGGAATATATAGTCGTGCTCGGTCAAGCGACTCAAGACGGGTCATATGCCCCATCGACTCATATTCGGTGAGAAACTCACCGTATTCCTCTTCGAGGGTCTGGTTTGCTTCCAGCTTCTTCCTTAACCTTGTGAGGGCGGAGAGCGCTATGTGGAAAGAATCTCCCAGCACTTCTTCCGGCCTCGGATGGTTGAAGGGCAAGCGGACGACAAACCTGCCCATTGCATCGCGTGCAACGGTCTTTGCGAAGTGCGCTTCGCAATCCTCCTCGTCTTTGGTTAAAACCAATTTGCGAGGGATCTCCTCAATCTCCCAAAAACGCCGTATCGCTTCGTCCAGCGATTCAAGGACGTTGCAGTGCAACGTCCTCAGCGTCTTGGTGGAGGAGGTTGTTGCGCTTAAAGGTCCGGATAGCACCCAACCGAGCGCGGTTTCTTGGGCTATCGGACCTGTGGTGCTTATCCGACGGAAACCCCGTCGAATAATTTGCGCATACAGCTCAGCGCCGATCAACACCTCAATACGGTGGTTCGACGCTAAATTCGGGTCTGCGAGTGGGAGGTCACGTATGGCATCGCTATCGGGTATTTGCACCGACGGCGGAACATACGTCGTGATCCTCGGGACCACATACGCGCTCGTTACAAAAACTTCCGAGGCGTTATGCAGTGACGACAGACTCATCTGCACCTTGTGGGTTATGGATTGGGTTCGACCGCCCCCCAAGCCCGTTACCGTGGCTGGTGATCTTTTCCGCCGGAGTCTAAGGTCATTGACTAGACTCGCGGAGATAAAAGAAGTCTCTGACCCCTGATCCAGGAGGGCACGCGCGATGCGCGTTGTGCCATCCCTTCCCAACAGGCGCACATTCGCTGTAGCGAGTAGCACCGGCGGAGTTTTTACTGCCATCGACGCGTTACAGTGTGACGTCACTGAGGCGGATGACGTATCAGTCGGCTTACTGCTCGAGCGACGGGGTGGGGCGTTGCTCCGTCCCGCTCTCCGTTTGCTCGGCGTAGCCGTACTCATCGGCGACGGTTTTACCTGTGCCTTACTTGTCCGTTGTTCGAAATGCAGCAGGCTATGATGTCTCCCACTGCACTTCTCGCAGACTGTACGGCTCTGGCATTGCTTCGTCGTGTGAGTGGCGGCCAAGCAGAGTATACAATGCTGGCTGCCTCTAATAAACTGGAAACGGTGCTCGGGCGACAGTCGCTTGAAGCTATCACAATATGATACGTCGTGCGACTGACAGCAAAACGCACACGTTTCGTTCGTGGAAGGGGACGCCTGTACCACGGTATTATGAGCCCGTAGTCTTGGCTTCGATTGGGGATCGGTCGAGGCTTTCCGACGCTGCTCGTTTGGCACCAGCATAGCGCACTCATACACCTCCAGGAACGCCAACATCTCGTCAAACGAGGGGTATTCCTTGGCGTTTATCAACGACTTTTCCCAATCCCAATCGAGCGCAGGCTCCAACTTATTTTTTACCAGTAGGACTAGCAAGTCACTCCAGTGTTTCACTGGTCGGTTCAGCTTTTGCAAGGCGGCAAGCGTTCGCTTTATGCCAACCGTAACTTGCTGCAGACTCGCTAGATCCCCCTTCCTTATTGGTTTTAGCTTCCCGATTGGCTCGAGAAGCTGCGCGATCACTACGCGTGGTTTCCCGAATTTGTCCTTCAGGGCTTCCCACGCCACCTCGAAATTAGTATCCCTAATTTCGAGGGATGCGATCGTCGCCGAAGCGTCTCCCTCAACGCAGGCATTAAGGTATTGCAACCTTTGTCCATCCGACAGCCTATCGTCGTTAATTATAACGGAGGTGAATAGATCCTCGAACTGAGCCCAGTTCCGTGGATCTCCTCCGAATCTTGGGAGACTTTGCTTCGGGAGTTCTAATGGGAAGGGGATGCGGCTAGCTTTGCCCTCTAAAGAGGTTCGCGAGGCTTCACCCTTCTCCCTTTCCTTCTCAGCTGCGGCGAGGCTGGCTAATTCCGAGGTCAGGTAATCCTGACTCTCAAGGAATTCTTCCTCAGCCTCTACCATGCGGTTCAACTTAAAGAAGCTGTAGCTCTTACGTTTGTTGGGAGGAATGACTCTCATCAACTCCGAGTGGCGTGAGAGAGCGTCCATCCAAATTCCCGTAATGTAGCGCAGCTTTTCTTTAAGGAGCGCTTCTGAGAAGTTAGCTCGTCCTCTTTTTTTCAGGTTTGTCATCACGGGCTTAAGTCGTTCTAGACCGAATACGAGATCATCGATCTGCCCCTTGAAATCAAATTCCAAGTCATGATCGGTCTCTTCAACTTGAGCCATTGTGATTTATTGAGGATTAAATGCTCGACTCGCAAACCTGCGTGTGTTACTCCACACGCTCAAGCTTGTTTGGTTGGATGTCTTTCCCAAACTCTCGACCTCTAGTCCGTATATCCGGCTCGAAGGACCTTGTTGAAATTTGTTTTAAATTATCGGCCAACTATAACCGATATTGGAGGAAGTGAAGCTTCCTCCTCCGGTCCGGACGAGGGAGAGTGGGTAAGGGTAACTCCAAACCAATACGCCTTTGATTCCCTTTGACTGTCCTGAAAAGGACAGTCGTTTATTCCAGACCCTTTTTCGCTCTGTATAATACAGTGTTTTGCCGATCTCAAGAATTTAGCTTCTTGGTAGCCTGGCTGTCGGCGGGCCTGGTTGTCCTAGGTTATGACTCTGGAACAACAGAAAAAAGAACGAACGGGTGTAATCACCTGAAATACGATAATCGTATTAACGTTCTGTCTCGGGAATGTTTTGACGCGCACACTTAAACAGCAACGGTAACCGTGCTGTGTGTGCTAATGCGTGTACTGGTGCGTGGCTTTTAAATACGGTAAGCCACGCGTCGACTGTTTTGGCCGATCTGTTCCGTCTTTTTCAGGAACACAATCGTGGCGGTCGGCTAGATTTACGCAATGAAATCTTTAGTGCAACGACCGCACAGTCGTACTGCCTCGAACGGAAAACCAAGGCGGAGGTTGTAAATCTCCTGTATGGATTCCGTGAGCGGGGAGATCCACGGTTACTAGTAACTAGTCCCGGTGGCTGACAACGGAGGCTGATCTAACCGTTTCTTTCTCAACACGCTTTGGCGTGGAGTAAGAGTGGACCAACGCTATTTCTAACCCGTCTTCTTCAACACGCCGCGTCGTGAAGGAAGCCTAGACACAGCGGTATCGAAACTCTCCGGTCGCTCTTTGGTTTCTCTAAACGTCACCAAGGCGATTCCCGGTAGAGAACGAGTAGCGGGTCTTAAGTTAGAATAGCGCGCCAACTAACGTAGTGCTCCGCCGACCAGTGGTCATCCAAGGAGTGGACTCCTGACGCTCCCACGTCGAATAACAATGGTTGGCGAAAACCAGGTGAACCCACCGATTTTCGCCCCAGTACTAATTCAGGGGAAAGACCGCTAAATTACTAAAAGGCGCAGCTATTGTGCTGAAGAGTCAACACGAATTGTCATGTGCTATTCTCGATTCAGTTTCACAATTGCTGGTGTTGAGCTGAAAGCTGTGTTCGTTATGACGGGAGCACGATCGACAATCGATGCGCTCCGTGCGAACTGTTTCTGAGGACTCTCTAAATTGAACTGACTGTCTGCGACGTTACACCGTCGTCGGCAAGCGCGAACGAGTAATTCCTCGTTACGCGGCGCTTTCGTCAAACTATTAGTTCTTTCTCACTCTCTCTCATATCCGTTTACTATTCGCGAATTCGAACGTCTTCAAACGGTAATATGTACCGGTCAGACGTGTCGATCTCTGGTCTCCCACGGTCTAGACGAAAACAATCATTGTCATGTTATTGGACCTCGCTAGTTTTTCTATTTCCTTTTCGAATCACACCGGTCAAATAAACTCGGTAGACTCAAGAAAAAGAAATCGACTATGAGGCTCGTGATCGGGTGAAACAACTACTGGTCACTTATTTAAACAATGTTGATTATTATCTCTTTGAAATATTGCACACAGTTTCATCCACATTTCGAACGCGGTTTCACAGTTTATCACGTGAGTTAATAAGGACTTTTCTATCGTCATAATGATTATTTTCTTAACTTTGGCATCTTTTACCTGCCACTTATCATTCCTATCCTTGTTTTCAGTTTTGCTTTCCACTATCGAGTATAGCTCTCCTGCTTGTAACAGGATTTTTACTTGAAACTGCCACATTTGGAAGTTCTCTACTCCTGTGAGCTTTTCTATCTGACTCAGTTCTTCTTGTTGATTTGCCATTTCTCTACAATTTCTTTTCTTTAAATTCTCGATGATTTCCGTTCTTTTCCCTTTTGTCACTGCACGTGCTTTCTTATAGAACGTTCTAGAAATCCTAACCTCTTTTTATTTTCTCGCCACGTGTTCTGGGCCCATAACCTGTTGGTTATGTATTAAAGTAGTCCATATATATTTTAAACTGTTTATTATTAATGAACAATCACCACTGATCAGCCGCTTACTGTTTGCACACATATATAACATACAAAATAATATAATATGATACAACTTGGATTAACAAAAGAAAAAAAAACTTTCTTTAATTAACTCTTTCTTTGAGTTCTTTTTCTCATGGCTGATTTTGTTCGACTAACTCCCTACGTTCTCGTACCCCTACTTCACACTACTTAAATTACGAAATTGCTCACAGATGTCTCATCTGTCAACAGTTATTATAACCAGCGATAAGTGCGCTGGTGCGGTATGCCTCGCGTTGTATCCCATCAACGCTTCCGTGGGTGTTGTGCCAATACCCTTGTTGTGCGTCGTGTTCATCGCACTTTGAATTTCTTTTACATGATCGTCGCATGTCTTGGAATCCCTTCCTGCCATCGTTGTAGCCAACGCCGCAACAATCGTCCGATTGTACATCTCGCATTGTCCATTCACTCGAGGTGTAGCGACTGCGTTGAGTACGTGGCGTATTCCATAGGTCGAGCAGAATGTTTTAAATGACCGCGAGGTAAACACCGTACCTCTGTCACTAATTATTCGGCCAGGCACCCCGAATAAATGTGAAACATTCATCAATATCTTTACGGCCCGCTTCGCCTTCGTGTCCCTCACTGGCTCTATTATTGTGAATTTTGTGAATGCATCCACAATAACCAGTAGGTACTTATTTTTCTTCTTGCTCGCCTCGAAGGGTCCCACATGGTCGACGTGTACCGTATGGAAAGGCACAGGGACTTTTTCTATGGGATGTAGCTGTCCTTGCTTCCGTCCCGTAGTCCTCTTGTAATATGTACAGTTCAAGCAGGCTCCAATGTACTTCTCTACAAAGGGTGACATACCTGCGAACCAGTAATTTTCTCGGATGCGCTTAAAAGAAAGACGCCTTTTATACAAAAGCAGACTTTCGTCAATGCATAGCCGTTGATAAGGCTGAAATGATTCATTAAATGCTTTTCGTAATATTTCAACGACGTTTCGTATTTTGTACAAACGATCATTAGTACGACCAACATCATCGGTGAAATGTAGCATTTGTAGTAATTTGAAATAACGGTCCCTCGTCATTACTTTTCTAAAGATATCGCTACGCAGAAATTTATCTTTACTCCAGTACTCTGCTAATGATAATGTCTTGTTGCGTGTCATCAATAATGACACAGCAAAAAAACAATATAGTTCGGCTAGTCCTGTTGCATCTGACATATTTACGTTATTATTACTCTTTCGAGACCAATATCGATTAGTTTCCCTTGCAATCAACTCTACGAGCTCTTCAGAAAGTAAAAGTTGAAAAAAGTCTAAGATTTTTGCGGATCTATTAATATTTCTTTTAATTCCTGAATCCGCTACAGCAAACTTATATATTTTGGGGACGAATGTTTTTGACGTCCATACTTCAGAGTTATGTTCATGGGTTTCAATCTCTTCAGCTTCTGATTCAGAAGTACTACATATAGCTCTTCTATTTCTCTGTCGTATTACATTAATTTGATTTTCATTATCTGAATCACTGTCTGAATCAGTTAAACCATTAGAGGATGGAATTCTTTTCGAGCTTCTCTGTGACATTCTAATAAGGGAGATACAAAAAGATTTTATAAAACAAACTAAACAAAGCCCCAAGTAAAATTTTCAAATAAATGTTGCACAACCTTGAAAACTTAACAGCTGCTATCCAATTTCTTCTAATGATTTAAGGAAGATTTCTTGTTACTTTGTACTTTTGTACAATACAAACACTTCACTCTCGAATAGAATACAGAAGAAACTTGTTTCGACGTACAGAATATATATATTTTCAAATATATATATTTCGCGTTCAAAATATACCTTTACTCGGATTAATTCAAGACGGTTGAATATTAGCCACTGACAGCTTGAAGGAGACTGGAGCGTGATCCTTGCCCCGATTTCTCCCAAACAATGCATGTTTATATTTCAATTGTTTAAAATAAATGCGAACAAACTAGAGAATGAGACAAGTGTGATCGATGTGTAGTATGCGTAAAAATAAAAACATCGCGGGTCTCATGGTCAAGTGGTATCACGCGGATGTCTTCTATAGGCGACGCTCGTACACACAGATCGTCACGCGGATGTCGTCTATTGGCGACGCTCGTAGCGAAAGGGTTAAGCGTTGAAATACAGCCGGAGCATTCGTCAAGCCGAACGGCATTGGGAGAAATTCGTAATGTCCCTCAGGTGTTACGAACGCCGTTTTCGCGATCGAATTTGACGCAACCGTACCTGGTAATATCCCGATGCCAAATCCAGTCCGGTAAAATAACGATACCCTCCGAGTCTATCGATCTGGTCGTCTATCAATGGTAGTGGGTATTTGTCTTTAATCGTTATTGCATTCAATTTACGGTAATCGATACACAGTCGATAGTCACCCGTTTTCTTCGTCACCAACGTGATTGGACTTGCATACGGTGATTCCGACTCTCGTATCTGTCCGTGGCGTAGCAACTCGTCTATCATGTCGCACACGATCCCCTTCACGCTCTCCGCTGTCGTCGAGGTAACTCCGAAGGTGGTTTTAACTCACTTTTTATTTAATTTAAAATGTATACAAAGATATAATAACGTAGCTTATGCTTAGACTAGAACTAAAATCGAACTGCCCGCCTCCTGTTTGGGGTCCAGTATTTAAAGATGCTCCGACAGGAGGGGATGAACGCTGCTGTATGCGAACGGGGTAGGGAATTTTAGGAAAGGGCCTGGGAAGCCGGGATATGAGGGAAAAACATCTTGGCGTCTTTTTGGAATGTAGGAATAATGTTGGACCCGGAAAATAGGGATATCACGAGAAGCCATCTTGGCGTCGATTGGAATGCAGGGAAAGAGGGTAGTACCTGGATGGTCAGGGTTTCGGGGGAAAGTCATCTTGGCTAGGATGCAGGTGGAAGATGTGTATCGGTCGGTACAAGGAAAACCCATTCGCATAAAGGGGGATGTTGGGCGCGCTAGCCGCGACACCGCTAAGCGATAAGAGCGATAGACGACAGGTTCGTCCGTCACGCATCGGATTTCCATCGCCGTCGCGTTTGTTTTTCCGAGGTCGCGCATAGACGTCGACACGCAGTCCCGAAATTCTTCCATCAATTTCGAACATGCGGCCTTAACGGCATTGTCCACTTCTCCCATGTTGGGTTGTATCTTTGACAATGGTTCGCAGACGCAGATTTCCGCTAACCTGTCGAAGTACGGACCCTCCTCTGCCGTAATTTCCCTAAATATTAATCGCTTGCCGTGCTTAACACGTTCACGCCGGCGTGACCCACTAGTGGGTCCGGCTTAACTATCCCGTGGGGCGACGTGCATCACAGGTGAGTCACTTGTTTTCAGAAAATAAGTCGTTAATGTTCTTGAGTTTTGAAGTTGGCCGTAATATTATTAATATGTGAAATATAGTTTTAAGCGGCTATTAATAAGGCCAAAGGTTTAGACTAATACTTCTTTATTTCAATTTTCGACGAAACGTTTCGATAAGGTAGTTCTTATCCTCCTCAGTCGTATAAATTGTCTGCTGAACGGATGGATGAATTAAGTATACAGAATATAAAAATTATAACATATAAATATAAAATAGGAATTAAGTGTAAATATAAAATATTGAAATAAATAAGTTAAATGTATACAGATAAATAAGTATGTGAATAAAGTCATTACATCGATAGGAAAAACGTTTTATGACTCACTCCAAGAAGTCCTAGGATGTGGATTTTACAGTAATTAGTCCTAGGTGCTATCGTCCCCGGTGTTGGTTGAGACTGAATAGCGTTAAACAATTTAAATCTGGGGTGAGTCAAGCAAGTGGGGGAGATGGACGTTAGGTCATTGTTCTGATCTTTATTTTAAAAACATTGCGGTGTCGATTGTTATGTATTGTGCACTAGTTGGCATTGATAAATGTAGGTGTCTCTGCCACTACTACCTGTGAGAGATCTGAAGTCGATAATTTAAGTCGATCCGGAACCGGAAGCGCGTCGCACAACGGTGAGTGAAGGAGTGGATGGTGATTCCATTCACAACGTGCGCTCATTGAATAGAAGGTAGTAGTGGAAGACACATGGTGGATAGAAAGACATACAAAGTAATACCAGATAGAAAATAACTGCACTAAAGACTTGGCGTGGGCACCCTCTGCGGAATTAAGTAAGAATCGAAACTAGGTCAGTGTAGTACGACGAGATGTTAATAGATTCGAATTTGTTATTGACACTATTTTCTTTCATGATGTATAGGGACTCGGCTATCGTACGACGCCAGTTGTACGTGTCCCTGTGCAACACCTCCGTATCCTCGAAATTGAAAGTGCGACCGAACTCGAGCACGTGTTCCGTCAAGGCGGTCTTTTGCATATTGTGTACAAGGCTATACTTGTGTTGGTATATCCTAGTCGACAACAAATTATGCGTTTGGCCCACGTAACTCTCCGAGCAATCACCACACGGTATTTTATATACCACATCTGTCAATTTTTTAACATTAATTTTGTCTTTCCCTTTGTTAAAAAAGGAAAGGGTGTTAAAGGTGACTATGGCCGGGAGAATAGGATGTTATTCGATTGAAGTGGACTGTATATTTTTGGGTTTAAATCAACTCCCGAACACACCTTTATCTTTTCCGGATATATATTCTAATAACAATAACAGTATAATTACACGAACTTTTAACAATGTATGTACTTCTACTCTTAACCTGGATCTTATCGTGATGCGTGTCCAGAAGGGCTAGTCAATGTTTTGAACTGAATGATTCTGGTGAATCTCTTGTATGTATGATGTTAATCTCTGTTTTAATAACTATTCTTATAACTGATTTGACAACGTGAGTATCTTATATTTATAAGGAATCTTTAGCCGATGTGCCCTCCCATCACTCCCACCAATGTACAAATTGAGTCCCTTGACGCCCTTCAGGCCCACTGAGGGCGTAACCTAGTCAGAAGTGACGGCCCATCGGTTCTTGGAATCTCACCCCCAGGTTGACCGGATGGGTCCGTCGTGACGTCAAGGGTTTTCGCCGGTTCTTGGAACCACGGTGTGGAGGCACATCGGTAATCGGAGTTTATGATACGTCTATTTCTATTGAGCGCAGGAAGGCAAATCTGGAGGGGCTTGTCCAGGTGTCCTCCAACTGTTTTGCCTTCCTGAGAGAAGTTAATTACTAAAAACATGCATACTAAGAAATTCTCTAATCCTCAAAAATAGCTATTTAGTCACGTCCGTATCATAAACTTATTCAAGCGGAGTCCTTTCGTAAGGGCTGCTTGAACAAAGGGCATTGCATTTGTTGGTATGTATGCAACGAATGTTAAATGTTCGCAGAAGGTGGCTGAGGTTAATTCCGGGGATATGTGGGAGCAACACAAAGCTGTTAGAAGACGGATCGCCCGCACGCTGGAGTTTTTCGTTATATACCCCAATTGGGTGATATAGCTCATCCACTCGTTTTTTGATTAGGTGTTTTATAAGGTCTAGCGGGTAACCATTCTTTTTTAATGTGTCAATAATGATACGAATATTGTCTCTCCTGAACCTAGGGTGTGCAAGCTTAATACCGCGATCAATTAGTCCTATGATCAAGCTGATTTTTTGCTTGAAAGGATGTGCAGATATGTAATTTATATATCTTCCAGACCACGTCTTTTTTCGATACCAATTAGTGATAATTCGACCTTCGTCTCTGACGACCTCCGTATCTAGGAAACTGATCTTATTATTTTGTTCCAATTCAAACGTGAACTTTATACGGTTGTGAAATGTCTCGAAAATTTCAATAGTGTGATCTATGCTGTGTGAGGCAAGGCATGTAATTATATCGTCTACGTACCTATAGAAGAAAGGAATATGGAAATTTAATTGATTAATACTAACAAGTTGCAATTTTTGCATGACTATTTCTGCAGCTATTGGTGAAAGGGGTGAGCCCATGGCTGCACCGAAAATCTGTTTGTCAGATTTGTTATTAAATTTGAACACATTAGAAGTTAAACAGAATTCTACAGCTTTTATGAAACTGGTTTTGTCTATTTTTGTATGAGACGATATATTTGTCCATCCCTCACTCAGCACTTGAGAGACCACATCGATAGGAATGTTATTGAATAATGCTGTGACATCCAGAGATACCAACGAGTAATCATCCGGGATGGTCACACCATTAATCTTGTCGACAAAACACCAACTGTCCTTAATATAGTAAGGATTGTCACCTATGTTTTTACTTAAGATATTTGAGAGATACTTGGAGAGTTTGTAACAAGGACCTCCTATGGATGATACGATTATCCTCCATGGGATGCCCTCTTTATGAACTTTAGGTAAGCCATATGCTCTAGGTGTCACAGCATTGTTAGTACAAATACCTTTGTAAGTGGCATCGGTTATATAGTTTTTGTTAAGCCACTGTTTTATAATTTGGTTGTTCCGTGTCTGGAAGGTAGATGTATATTCATGTTTAGTCTCCAAATATGTCTCTGTATCACTGAGCATTTGTTCCACTTTCGCAGTGTAAACTGATCTATTAACGCACACGGAGATGTTACCCTTATCAGCGGTAGTGATGAAGATATCCGGATTGTTTTTGAGGAAAAACTTCGTTTCTTTTATATATTGTAGTAGTCGGCGGTCCAAAAAACTGAGGTTATTATTATTTTTAAATTTATTTATGATTTGATTTATTAAGAGGAGCCGTGCATTATTTCTATTATTTTGTGGTATTTTCAACAGGTCGGTTTCTATGTGTGTAATGAGGTTGATAAGATGTTTGTTTATTTTGTTTTCTTTGAATATATGTTTAGGACCGAGTGACAAGATTCTTTTGACATTGACCGGTAGGTCAACGTCAGATAAATTCATGAGCCATTTTTCGGTGTCGATACTACAAAGCGGTTTTTCTGCAATGTTAATTAATTTTTGAAGTTTTTTCTTGTGTTGGTTATCACAATCCTTTTTGAACCGTCTGAGGGTATCTCTTCGTGTGTGCATAAAATGTTGTAGAATATTATGTGGCAGTGTGTCAGTTAATCTATTGAAAACTAATTGTAATTTATTCTGGAGATAGTTACCTGTGTAAAAGTTGTCGTTAATCATTAAGTTTAAAATTTTTGAGTTATAATTTGTTTTGAAAGTTTGTATTCTTTTGTTGTTATTTTGACTGTTAAAGTGGACGTTAAATTTCAAATGCTCAATCTTACTAGGGACAAGTTTATGAGTTCTACATTGTAACAAGAACACGCGTTGTGATTTTAATGAGATCAGTTTCCTATTAATGTTAATCCACTGTTTCATGTCTGATGTAACGTCAGCGGAGAATGTATCGGTGATGTACGCAAAAAATCCGGAGTTATTCATGTTTTTGAGCCTCGATGATATAATTAATGTTCTTGAGTTTTGAAGTTGGCCGTAATATTATTAATATGTGAAATATAGTTTTAAGCGGCTATTAATAAGGCCAAAGGTTTAGACTAATACTTCTTTATTTCAATTTTCGACGAAACGTTTCGATAAGGTAGTCCTTATCCTCCTCAGTCGTATAAATTGTCTGTTGAACGGATGGATGAATTAAGTATACAGAATGTTGGGTTTTATTTAATATTACGCTTTATTTAATAGTTAAGTAAGGATATTTATTAGTTCGATACATTAAAGGTACAAATAGAAGAGACTGTAGACACACGGGTTAGTTTAACGCGTAGAAAACATTTTCACCCTCATATTTAGAACTTATAACTAGGTGGCGATGAAAAACGCGCTTACAACAAAACAATTCTAACACTCCCCCTTCATCGACACATCAATTTTGCCTCGTGTTTCACTTAAATTTAACAAGTTAATACAGATATCATGCTTGTTTTTTGCAAGTGGTTTGGTCATGATATCTGCCGTCATATTATTTGTACTTATATAGTTTACTATAATATCTTTCCGTTCTTGGGCTTCCCTTGAGAAGTGGTAACGGATATCTATGTGTTTACTGCGAGCATGATGCGTATTATTTTTAGATAAATGTATGGCACTTTGGTTATCGCAGTATACTTTGGTAGGTTCATTTGGTAACTTAAATTTTAAATGATTTAACAAATTTCTTATATATATAACTTCCTTAGATACATCCGACAGTCCCATGTATTCAGCTTCCATAGTAGACAAAGCAACGGACTTTTGTTTTCTGCTTAGCCAACTAATGGAGCCGCCCGCTAATTTTATGACATAACCTGTACAAGACTTTCTATCGAGCGTGTCAGCTCCCCAATCAGAGTCAACGTAGGCCGTTAATTCTTCTTGGACATTTTCATAGCTTAACGCATACTTTTTGGTTCCATTTAGATAACGCAACACTCGTTTGGCCATCTTCCAATGTACTTCCATTGGATTGTTACAGAAACGACTAAGGATATTTGTTGCAAATGCTATGTCAGGCCTAGTTGCGCTCGATAAATAGTTTAAACATCCAACTAATTCCCTGTATGGTTTGTCTATAATCTCTACCTTGGTGTCAGCGTTTGGTGTTATATCTGCTATACACAAATTTAATTCTATAGGTGTACTCACGGGGTTGCATTCTGTCATGTTAAATCTATCTAGCATATCCTCTATATATCTTCTTTGGGATAATCTTATCTTTCCGGTATTCCCTACTCTATCTACGCATATTCCTAATATATTTTGTACGTTATTCAAGTCTTTCATTTTAAATTTATTATTTAATAGACTTTTCACTCTTTTTAATTCCTCTAAATCTTTTGATGCAATCAATAAGTCGTCTACGTAAATAACAATTATTATATCGCTAGTTTCTTTTGTTTCTATATATACGCATGGGTTTATCGGTGTTTTACAGAAGCCTATATGCGTCAGGTAACCGTCCAATTTCCGGTACCATTCTCTCCCCGACTGCTTGAGTCCATATAAAGGTTTATTTAACTTACATACTAGGTCCTCCATACCTGATTCTGCAAACAACTTAGGTTGTTCCATATATATGTTTTCTGTTAAGTCCCCCTGTACATATGCACTCACTACGTCCATATGATGTACGTGCATCTTCTTTATTGCACTGATCGCTAATAGCGTACGAATTGTTTCTAACCTTGCTACAGGTGCGTAAACTTCGTCATAATCTATTCCTTCCTTCTGTTGATCCCCTCGGGCCACTAGCCTTGCTTTGTATTTTTCTACGGTGCCATCCTGTTGCCTTTTTAACTTAAATACCCATTTATTCTTTAAAACTTTAGTTTATTTGGGTTTGCTTACCAATGTCCAAGTATTGTTTTCGTTTAATATCTTTATTTCAGTTTGCATCGCTGCTAGTCATTGTTGAGAGTCTGTTCTGCTCATGGCATCTTCGACACTCGATGGTTCCTCTTCAATACATTCTTGGTTTGGCCTTGTAGAGTACAATTTCTTAGGCCTACCTCTTTTTCCTGTTCTTAATAACTTTGGACGTCCAGGAGCTCTTGTACTTATCGGAGTTGTTTCGTTAATGTCTCGTTCATATGATGTTTCTTCTTGGACCCTTTTCTAGTGCAATGACTTTGCTTCCAATTTTTCTTAGGAAACCAATGTAGGGTTTTTGCCTAGTCCATTCTTCATACGGCGTAATATCTCCATTTGCCTTTGTCGGGCATCTATTTCTCAAAAATGCGAATGCCTTTATTTCTTCAGCCCATAGCGATAATGGGAGATTACCTTGCAGCAGCATGCAACGCGCCATTTCCACCAACGTGCGGTTTGCCCTTTCAGCAGTCCCATTTTGTTGGGGTGTATATGCCGTTGATAGTTGGCGTGTTATGCCGTTGGTTTTCAGAAAATCACTAAACTCATGTGATAGGTATTCCTTCGCATTATCTGTCCTCAGCTTCTTTATCCTATGGCCTGTGATGTTTTCCGCATAGGCCTTATATTCTTTAAATGCGTGAAATATATCAGATTTATTTTTAAGAACTTTGATATGAATATATCGACTCCTGTCGTCAATAAACGTGGCAAAATATTTTGCCCCTCCTAGCGACGTCTCACTAAATGGGCCACAAATATCACTGTGCACAAGTTCTAAAATTTCATCTGCTCCATGGTGAGATGTTCTAAACGGTAGTTGATGTATTTTGCACTTATCACACACTTCACAACTAGGGTTTATTGTCTCTAGGCTTTCATTTATCCCTGTTACCAACTGCTTGGCCTTTAGTTTTCGTACTTCATTGAAGCACAAATGTCCGAGTCTCTCATGCCACTTCACTATCATATTTTTCTGTTTCTGTACCATTGCCCTTTGTCGCATTGTTTCTTCAACAACATATAAACCGTCTCTTTCCTTAGCCACCATTGCCACTGTTCCTTCCTTTCGTAGAACTTTGGCACCATATTTATTAAAAATCACGGTGAATCCATGTTTGGCTATCTGTGACACAGACAGTAGATTGCTTTTGAAGGATGGGGCCAACATAGCTTCTTCCAACATTATATTGTTTAACTTTGTATCTGTGATCTTTACAGATAAATTTAGTTTTCCTGTTCCAATGGACTCTAAACTCTCATTTGTAGCTGTATATATTTTGTTGGCGTTATTCTCAATATCCCCAAACTTGTTTCTCTCATGAGTTATATGTTTCGTAGCACCACTGTCCAATATCCATGTTTCGCTATTTATGTGGTGGTTTTGGAACGCTGTGGCTGTCATCGCCTCCCTTTTCCTTTCAACTTTCTCCTCTGGCTTGGAACGGTAATTCCTAGCCATATGTCCCTGCTTTTTACATATGTAACAAGTCCCATTGAATTTCTGTGACTTCTCTCTCTTAGCTGGTTGTTTTTCAAATTTCTTCTTTGAAAAGAATGCATTCTGTTGGGTAGGTTCTTCATTTGAGCTTTCAGCTTCTGTTTTTCTAATCTCTTCCTCCAACAGTTTCACTTTGAGTTCCTCCATTTTTGGCATCTTCTCTCTTGATTCTATAGCCACAGAGAAAGTTTCATATTGACTTGGCAATGATATGAGTAACATTATTGGCAACACTATCTCTGGCAATTTGATTCCTGAATCCTCAAGTTGTTCTATTTTTTGAATAAACTCGTCAATGTATTGGGCCATGCTCTGGTTTGAGTTCTTTTTCATCTTGTGTAATTGTTTATACAGCACACATTGTCTTATAGGTCCTTTTGATTCATGTATACTTACAAGAGCATCCCAGGCTTGCTTTGAGGTTTCTACCCGTTTGACGTGGTTGTACTGACTTTTATCCAAACTTAAAATTCTTAAATCGAGAGCTCTCTCATCTTTCGTCGTCCAGGCGACCGCGTTCTCTTCTGATTTTATGACTGCTCCACTCACGTATCCCCACAGTTCATTATATCGCAGCATGCTCTTGATTTGCACTCTCCACGACTCATAATTATTATTCGTGAGCTTTTCAATACTCTGTACGCTTGCGACAGCCATGTCTTCTTTTTCGTTACCTTTTTCTTACAGGCACGTGGCACGTGGTTTTCTAACCTCACTTTTCTATACTAGTAATATTACGTCCAGTTACTGTGCCTGGGCCCATAACCTGTTGGGTTTTATTTAATATTACGCTTTATTTAATAGTTAAGTAAGGATATTTATTAGTTCGATACATTAAAGGTACAAATAGAAGAGACTGTAGACACACGGGTTAGTTTAACGCGTGGAAAACCTTTTCACCCTCATATTTAGAACTTATAACTAGGTGGTGATGAAAAACGCGCTTAAAACAAAACAATTCTAACACAGAATATAAAAATTATAACATATAAATATAAAATAGGAATTAAGTGTAAATATAAAATATTGAAATAAATAAGTTAAATGTATACAGATAAATAAGTATGTGAATAAAGTCATTACATCGATAGGAAAAACGTTTTATGACTCACTCCAAGAAGTCCTAGGATGTGGATTTTACAGTAATTAGTCCTAGGTGCTATCGTCTCCGGTGTTGGTTGAGACTGAATAGCGTTAAACAATTTAAATCTGGGGTGAGTCAAGCAAGTGGGGGAGATGGACGTTAGGTCATTGTTCTGATCTTTATTTTAAAAACATTGCAGTGTCGATTGTTATGTATTGTGCACTAGTTGGCATTGATAAATGTAGGTGTCTCAGATACGGAGGTCGTCAGAGACGAAGGTCGAATTATCACTAATTGGTATCGAAAAAAGACGTGGTCTGGAAGATATATAAATTACATATCTGCACATCCTTTCAAGCAAAAAATCAGCTTGATCATAGGACTAATTGATCGCGGTATTAAGTTTGCACACCCTAGGTTCAGGAGAGACAATATTCGTATCATTATTGACACATTAAAAAATAATGGTTACCCGCTAGACCTTATAAAACACCTAATCAAAAAACGAGTGGATGAGCTATATCACCCAATTAGGGTATATAACGAAAAACTCCAGCGTGCGGGCGATCCGTCTTCTAACAGCTTTGTGTTGCTCCCACATATCCCCGGAATTAACCTCAGCCACCTTCTGCGAACATTTAACATTCGTTGCATACATACCAACAAATGCAATGCCCTTTCCTTTTTTAACAAAGGGAAAGACAAAATTAATGTTAAAAAATTGACAGATGTGGTATATAAAATACCGTGTGGTGATTGCTCGGAGAGTTACGTGGGCCAAACGCATAATTTGTTGTCGACTAGGATATACCAACACAAGTATAGCCTTGTACACAATATGCAAAAGACCGCCTTGACGGAACACGTGCTCGAGTTCGGTCACACTTTCAATTTCGAGGATACGGAGGTGTTGCACAGGGACACGTACAACTGGCGTCGTACGATAGCCGAGTCCCTATACATCATGAAAGAAAATAGTGTCAATAACAAATTCGAATCTATTAACATCTCGTCGTACTACACTGACCTAGTTTCGATTCTTACTTAATTCCGCAGAGGGTGCCCACGCCAAGTCTTTAGTGCAGTTATTTTGTATCTGGTATTACTTTGTATGTCTTTCTATCCACCATGTGTCTTCCACTACTACCTTCTATTCAATGAGCGCACGTTGTGAATGGAATCACCATCCACTCCTTCACTCACCGTTGTGCGACGCGCTTCCGGTTCCGGATCGACTTAAATTATCGACTTCAGATCTCTCACAGGTAGTAGTGGCAGAGACACCTACAGTTATCAATGCCAACTAGTGCACAATACATAACAATCGACACCGCAATGTTTTTAAAATAAAGATCAGAACAATGACCTAACGTCCATCTCCCCCACTTGCTTGACTCACCCCAGATTTAAATTGTTTAACGCTATTCAGTCTCAACCAACACCGGGGACGATAGCACCTAGGACTAATTACTGTAAAATCCACATCCTAGGACTTCTTGGAGTGAGTCATAAAACGTTTTTCCTATCGATGTAATGACTTTATTCACATACTTATTTATCTGTATACATTTAACTTATTTATTTCAATATTTTATATTTACACTTAATTCCTATTTTATATTTATATGTTATAATTTTTATATTCTGTATACTTAATTCATCCATCCGTTAAACAGACAATTTATACGACTGAGGAGGATAAGAACTACCTTATCGAAACGTTTCGTCGAAAATTGAAATAAAGAAGTATTAGTCTAAACCTTTGGCCTTATTAATAGCCGCTTAAAACTATATTTCACATATTAAGAAAATAAGTCGTTAAAAAAATAAGTTTATTTTATTTTTTCTCAACATTATATATAAAAATTGAGTATTATAAACATTAACATTCAATATTTTAAATTGATAACAATTATTTATTTATACCTATGCAACTTTTCAAAACATTCTAAACATAATGCGGGCTGGCCCTTACAACGCTTACAATATGTCGTTAGTTTTTTACTTTTTTTCGCGGCATATAATCTACTTTGTATTTTTGATAATTGTTTGTAACATTCTTTACATCGTTTTCTTGTGTTTCTGGCAGCCCCTTTGAATGATTGTAGAAAATGTGTACATTTTCTTGACGGATTTCTCTTTTCAATTTCAGCTTCTTCGATTTCTCTGTGATGATCTTTGATCAAAAGATGATCGATAATTTGTTCTCAAACTTTAAAAATTGGAATTTTTTTAGTTCCCCATTTTTTGTGGATATACCATGCATTTACCAGGCAAGTTCCGCATATTATTTCTATCATAATTTTTCTGTACCATTTTACCGTCCTTCGAAGACAACTGTAGTAAGATGACATTTGATCAGATAGATCGACACCCTTTTTCGCATTATTATAAAAAAAACAGTATCTGGTTTGGATTTATTATTTGGCCCCTGAATAATTGCACATTTATGGTTCTGAGAAGTTGTTATCATACATACGGGCCTTTTGTCGGTCCATTTCATAAATTTGACTCCACTGCGATTTTCAAAACTTATAATGCTACCCCGAACTTGCTTTTGCTTTGATTGTGGTGGTAGAAATTTTTTGTTCTTTTTTATTGTTCCACAAATAAATGTTTTTTTTTTGCATTAGTTCCTCGGCCAAAGGGATACTAGTATAAAAACTATCTGTAAATAGTATGCGGCCCTCAAATAATAAATCTCTTATCAATTTTATGACTACGTCATGAGAATGTGTCTTGGCGATTGGTTCTGCATTTTTCCCTGCATAAATCTCGATATTATAGGTATAACATTCAGGAAGGCACAGTTTGTATGCCTTTATGCCATACTTATGACGCTTGCCTGGAATGTATTGGCGAAAACTAAGACGTCCCATCCACGGAATCATACTTTCGTCAATAACCATGTTTTTTCCAGGTTTAAAAGTGCTTTTAAATGTGTGCACAATTGCTTCATCTACATTTCTTATTTTATGTAACCGATCTTCTGCTCTAGCCGTGGTATTGTCGGAGAAGTGTAAATATTTGAGAATAGATATAAATCGGTCACGTTTCATCGCATTTTTAATACGAGCGTTTGCATATATGTCATTTTGTGACCAGTATAATCTAATTTCTGGTACCTATACTATACCCATAATTAGCAAGATGCCAAAAAAAGTATTTATTTCATCTTTTGTAACAGGCTTCCAGGCCCGTTGGTGACTTGTGCTGCTACATGCAGAATTATTTATGCATTGGGTAGCGTATTTATTTGTTTCTTCCGCGATTATTTCAAGTATGTGATCCGTGACGAATAATTTATATAATGAAACACACTCGTCGCAGTCCATGTTGTGAATTAAAAATTCCTCTTCTTCCGTATACTCATTCATTTGTAGCTGTCTTCCTGTTATTTTCTTCCATTCATTATCACCATCGCCACTCTCTAAATTGGATTCAAAATCTTCTTCCTCCAAGGAATGGTCATTCAGTTCATTACCTAATGATTCACTATCGTTGCTTGCCTCATCTGAAGAGCTCGAAACTATTCTAAATCTTCGCATATTTTTTCTGAATCCAATAATAGATTCTTCAGACGAACCACTTTCTTCCATATCCATTTGATCTATTATTTATATGAGCAAAAATTCAAAAAAATGCTAACCACCTCTGTAGAAGAAAAGATAATTTTACCTACCTTTACACTTGATGCAAGAAATGTGCGCTCAAAAAAACACTATGTCAGAACTGTTGCAATCTCGCATTTAGCGCGTTCGAAGCCTCGAACTGTTGTGATCTCGCATTAAGCGCGTTCGAACTCGCAACAGTGTCGCCCCGCCCCACGAGGAGGGTAAGGAGATAAGACAGTCCCGCCTCACGCGAAAAAACGTAGATATTTGCCCCGGCGTGAACGTGTTAATCATAACGATGTGCTCCTGTTGGATAAAATCTCGACCCACAATAACGCTGTACGGCGTATAGCCATCGGACACCACGAACGATTTTACATTGCCAGATGCCCCCTGGATTGTAACGTTAATAAATGCTACTGTGCAAGACGTTACCGTTTGCCCCGCAAATCCGCGCAATACAATGTCTTCGACATTGGTCTTTTCGATATTCAATCGTAGTGCCACCGATGACTGCATCACCGTGCACGCGCTTCCCGTATCGACCAAACTGTTTACCTTACGGCCGTTCACGCGAATGTTCAACTGATACATGTTAAAATAAACTCTTGGGTTAACAAGATGCATTACCTCTTGCTCCGCGCACTCCTCCCGGCGATGTCCACCAACTGCCTTTCCTGCGGCAATCCCGTGCCAGGTGTCCCGCAATCCCGCAGGTGTAGCACTTCGGGCGGCCGCCCCTCTCGTTCGTCGTTCGCTCCTTCGGTACCGCCACCGTCCCTGATCGTGGTGATGGGAACGTCGCCCTCGGCGGCACACGAACTTTTGGACGTGTTGATCGCGACTCGTCCCGCGGCATGTCCCCCATGCTGCTCAGGTAGGCATAAATTTCGTTCGCGTCCGTCAATTTGGCGGACCGAACTGCCCTCGCAATTCCCTCATCGGGAATCCCCCCGATGACCATGTCCACGAGGTAACCATCTGGGATCGTGATGTCTAACTTCCTCAATCGGTTCAGCTTCTGGAAGCAGTAATCTCCCAGGGCTTGTCCAGGAAGAGCCTCATAATTCCCCGCCTCCCTGAATAATTTACTGAAGGGTACCGTCTTCCGGAATTGTGCCACCAACAGCACCTTCACCTCCCTCCGGGTAGACGCCACACGTTGGCGCGTATCGTACCACTGCCGTGCGTGCCCGTTCAGACGTGTGGAATTAAGGCGCATGACGGATCGGTCATCCCAATCGTATTGCCTCGCCAAATCGTCCACATGTAGGATCCAATTTTCGATTGTCATTTCATCCTTCGCCGGATCAAATATGGGGATGAGTTGCCCATCCCCTGCGCGAGCATGCGACGGGCTCCTCGTACGCGAGCTCGAGGAACTGGAGAATTCATGGATCATATTCTCCAGCCGCTCCAGTCGTGCATCGTCGTACGACTCCTGTCTTCGGCGCCTTGGTGGTGTTCGCGATCTCCGTCAGGAAGGTGACCGCGATCGGCGAGCGAGACTCTCCACCAGTCCCTCCATTCTCTCAAGACGGGAGTCTCCTCGATCCCCCACGCGAACGCGTTCCACGGATCGCGAGGGAGAGTGACGACTCTTGTCAACACTCGCCTCGCTGTTCGCGCGACTCGAGCGTTCCATATTTCACGCACAATATAATAACAATAACAAACAGTATAACAGTACAATATAACACTAACAGTACAACAATCACAGTATAACACTCTATCACTTTCCCACAACCACGCGACAGCAATTCGCGACTTTCTCGGTCTATCCCACTTCTGATTTGTAAGAATTAATGGTCAGGATGACGTTGGAGATATAGGAAAGCAGTAGATTTGATTCTGAAGTAAACTGTATTATAAGATTTTATTCACGCTTCTGCTCTGAACGTTCGAATAAGACTGCCTATTGGGCCCCGTGCTCGCTATTGCGAGCCGGTCCCCATACATTATTCCGTTTGTTATTATAACCAGCGATAAGTGCGCTGGTCCTTCGGCATCCTTCTTACAGCTCAGAGCATCAACGTGTACCATGCTTTTTCCAGGTCGATGCTCTATCGTATAATCGAATTCTTCTAGTAGCAAAGCGCATCGAGCTACGCGCACGCACAGATCCTTTTTGTTCATCGTTGCCATGAACGCACGACAATCAGTGACAATTTTGAACGAACTTCCTAACAGATAATCCCTAAATTTCTTAAGTGATTTAACGATCGCTAACACCTCTAGTTCGTAGCTCGTGTATCTTTCCTCCGCTGGTGTGGTCTTACCACTACAATAGTAGACCGGATGCATCGCGTTATCGTCTCTGCCTTTTTGCAAAAGAATCGGTTCGGTTCCCGCACCTATTACATATAAATTTAAAACTGGACTCCCGCACAGAATTTCCTTGAAACGCATGAATGACCCTGTTTCCTTTTCCCCAAACTCAAATTTTGAATCAGCCTTTAATAGCTCGGTTAATGAACGCGCAATGATGGAATATCGCGGTACGAATTTCCTGAAATAGCCACTCAGTCCCAAAAAACTTTGAACCTGTTTTATAGTCTTTGTTGGGATTTATGTTTGTTAAAGGTGACTATGGCCGGGAGAATCAGGATGTTATTCGATTCAAGTGGACTGTATATTTCTGGGTTTAAATCAACTCCCGAACACACCTTTATCTTTTCCGGATATATATTCTGATAACAATAACAGTATAATTACACGAACTTTTAACAATGTATTTACTTCTACTCTTATCCTGGATCTTATCGTGAACGCGTGTCCAGAAGGGCTAGTCAGTACTATTCTCTCAGTAATTCTCTAAAACCTCTAACTCTCTATTCTCATTCATAACTATTCTTATAACTCTGAGGATCTTATATTTATAAGGAATCTTTAGCCGATGTGCTCTCCCATCACTCCCACCAATGTACAAATTGAGTCCCTTGACGCCCTTCAGGCCCACTGAGGGCGTAACCTAGTCAGAAGTGACGGCCCATCGGTTCCTGGAATCTCACCCCCAGGTTGACCGGATGGGTCCGTCGTGACGTCAAGGGTTTTCGCCGGTTCTTGGAACCGCGGTGTGGAGGCACATCGGTAATCGGAGTTTATGATACGTCTATTTCTATTGAGCGCAGGAAGGCAAATCTGGAGGGGCTTGTCCAGGTGTCGTCCAACTGTTTTGCCTTCCTGAGAGAAGTTAATTACTAAAAACATGCATACTAAGAAATTCTCTAATCCTCAAAAATAGCTATTTAGTCACGTCCGTATCATAAACTTATTCAAGCGGAGTCCTTTCGTAAGGGCTGCTTGAACATGCCGCCCACCTTGAAAGGCTCCCTTTCAATTATATAATACTGGTATGCTTAGGTGTAACGACCTTATTTCTATGAGGTGTAGATTATGACACCTACGGTTCTGAGATGGGCAGTATGCAAAATTTTGCAATTGGCCTTCTCATAATTCCGTCCGATGGTCTCACCGAAACTACACGTGTTACATTGTTCCATGCAGGTTTTATTTTCCATAGCTCGTGCCTACTCATTTTCGCCGTGATGATGACGTTGCTAGCGCGTGGATGCTGTATTAGATGCATCTCACCTAGTTGTCTCAAAACACGCGTTGCCAGAAACGGTGCTGAGGTAGTACCGTATGTGACGGTGTTCAGCTCGTAGACCGCGAGAGGCATTGAGCAATCAGGTCGCCATTTGATGCGTTGGTATCGTCGTTGTTCGGGCGTGACAAGTACCTGACGGTACATTTTAGTGATGTCAGCCGACAGAACATACCGATGCTTCTGAACTCTTACACGTATCGAAAAGAGATCTTCTTGCACTGTTGGTCCGGCGTATTGTGCGTCGTTCAGCGATACTCCAGACGTTGACCTTACAGATCCATCGAACACGACGCGTAGTTTGGTTGTGAAACTTCCTTCCTTCGTCACCGCGTGATGTGGAAGGTAGAAGGATGGTGCCTTATATTGGTCGCTTGTTAGGGTGATCCTTGTCATATGCCCTAACCTTTCGTATTCGTCCATGAATGTTGTGTATTTCTCTGTCAATCCCTTATACCGAGACAGTTTTCGTTCCAGTGAGCGAAATCGCCTTTCTGCGAGCAAGCGCGAGTCGCCTAGTGCACTGAGATTCTCGTTGAACGGACTTGACACTAGAAGTTGGCCATTTGAGTCGCGGGTTGTTGCCTTTTTTAAGTGTAACTCGCATGGATTGTTGGGGTTCACCGGTGTTTCTTCGACGGGAGGAGTGTGTTTGATGTTCCAAAATTGTTGATCTTGGAGGTCTTGATGTGTGACTAGGTTACAAACGACCGTTGGTGGTCTACCTGTGGGTCTTGTCATCATCGGCCCTGCTAGTACCCACCCGAGAAGGGTCTTTTGTAATAATGGGTATCCCTTTCCCAGTTTAATTTGTCCTACACATAATAACTCCCAGAATAGCTCTCCGCTGAGAAGCATGTCGATTTTATCTGTCTTATTAAAATATGGGTCGGCAAGCTTAACATTAGATGGGATTGGAATGGTCGCACGCGTAATTGATTTGTTTGGCAAATCGTCGGTGATTTTTTCGATGACTAAACATGAGAGCTTCTTTGTGAAGCTGCTGTGTAGCGATCGTAATGTTAAATGCGCCTTACGCTTAATGAAGTTTGTGCTGTTTCCAATGCCAGCAACTGTCTGATACGTAGCGTTACATTTGAGACGTAATTTATCGCAGAAGGCCTGTGTAACGAAGTGCGACTGAGAACCGGGATCCAGGAGTACTCGACAATCATGTTTTTTGCCCGCGTAATCTGAAATATACACTACGGCGGTAATAGAACGTGTATGTTCTGATCTTCCGAATTTAGTTGGGTGAGTGCTACGGATGTCTGAGGTTCCGGGTAATCAGTTGCCCTTTTCCATTCCCGATTTGTTGTCTTACTTTCTAAGTGTAACAATGTATGGTGGTTTTTGCTACAGATCTTACATTTTCCACGCGTGCAATTCTCACTTGTATGTCCCGGATTTAAACAATTGTAGCAGACGTGCAAGTACCGAATCTTCTCTGTACGTTCGACGGGGCTCAACGTTTTAAACTCTGTGCATTGGTATAACGCGTGGTGATTGTTGCATAATCGACACGATACTTGAGTATTCGAGATATACGATACTGATTGTGAGTGTGTATTTGTATTTCGTCTGTCCGTTTTGATCGTTTGTTTCGGTGGTTGTCTGTCAGAATATGATCGCGCTAAATATTTGCAGTGTTTTTCTAAAAAGTCCATGAACTGTATGAGTGTTGGTTTTTCTACATACGACATGAGATGTTTCTCCCATTCTTTCTTTGTTAAATAATCAAGTTTGGTCTGAGTCAAATAAATAATAATACTGTCCCAGTATTCTGTCCGTTCGTTTAATGACTCGAGAGCTGTTACGTGATTTGTCGTGTCGTCAATGAGTTGTTGTAATAAAACACTAGATGGTTTAGACATTGTGGGTAACTCGAACAGTGATTTCATATGATGCTCATGAAGAGCGATTGGATCGTTGTATCTTTTTTTGAGTTTTTCCCATGCTTGGGTATATGTGTTTCCTGACGCTCCTAACGAGTGGATGGTTCGCGCAGCTGCACCGAGTAGTGACGCGTTCAAATAATGGAATTTCTTAGCGTCGGTGAGCCGGTCATTATCGTCAATCATGGATTGAAAACTATCCCGAAATTTGATCCACGAGTTACACGCGCCGTCGAACTTAGGTACCTGAACGATTGGTAGTTGCAAGTCTGCTTGTGTATCCGACGGAGCTGGAGACGATACGTTTGTATTTCCAGAGTGCGTATTATTGCACGTTCCCGGATGATAAAGTCGCTTTTTCGTGGTGGCGATAACCTTATAATAGATTGATTCGAAGTTTTCGCGTGCGGTTGCATGCGTGGATTCTAAATCTGTATCAATTACAAGTGATTCTATTTCTTGTTGAATGACATCAAATTTGTCCGCGAGTGGTGTAATTCGATCAAGTCGTTCCTTGATTTCTATGTTACAAGTGGATGCGTCCCAATTGTCTACGAATGTTTTGTAGCGGATTAAAGCTGCCTTTAAGACGCCGCGATCAGCAATCAATTTTCTTAGTGATGCCTCCATTTTAGAATATCGTTATTATGTTTGGAAAGGACTCACAGAAACAAAGTTGGAACTCGATGTGTAAGATCGCTCCAGCGCTCTGCAGTGGCTTCGGTGTGATGCGTCCTTGTCCTGAAGTCTCGAATTGTATCGAGGGCCTAGCGTCTCGCGAGAGGATCAGCGTAGGTTATCCTTGGAATGGAATCTTGGTGATTCCGATGTCCTTTGTTGATGATTCCGCTTTCTGAACTCACTTGTGCCAATGTCCGTTAGGATTGACCACAAGTCTTGATTCACGCACACGATCGGATAGAGCACTTAAGTTCGCTGTATATCACTGTCACTGGTTAATATATCCGGCTCGAAGGACCAAATGTTAAAGGTGACTATGGCCGGGAGAATCAGGATGTTATTCGATTCAAGTGGACTGTATATTTCTGGGTTTAAATCAACTCCCGAACACACCTTTATCTTTTCCGGATATATATTCTGATAACAATAACAGTATAATTACACGAACTTTTAACAATGTATTTACTTCTACTCTTATCCTGGATCTTATCGTGAACGCGTGTCCAGAAGGGCTAGTCAGTACTATTCTCTCAGTAATTCTCTAAAACCTCTAACTCTCTATTCTCATTCATAACTATTCTTATAACTCTGAGGATCTTATATTTATAAGGAATCTTTAGCCGATGTGCTCTCCCATCACTCCCACCAATGTACAAATTGAGTCCCTTGACGCCCTTCAGGCCCACTGAGGGCGTAACCTAGTCAGAAGTGACGGCCCATCGGTTCCTGGAATCTCACCCCCAGGTTGACCGGATGGGTCCGTCGTGACGTCAAGGGTTTTCGCCGGTTCTTGGAACCGCGGTGTGGAGGCACATCGGTAATCGGAGTTTATGATACGTCTATTTCTATTGAGCGCAGGAAGGCAAATCTGGAGGGGCTTGTCCAGGTGTCGTCCAACTGTTTTGCCTTCCTGAGAGAAGTTAATTACTAAAAACATGCATACTAAGAAATTCTCTAATCCTCAAAAATAGCTATTTAGTCACGTCCGTATCATAAACTTATTCAAGCGGAGTCCTTTCGTAAGGGCTGCTTGAACAATGTTTTAGCAGAGAAACAATATTTATAGAGAACAAGGTATTTATTAATAGATATAGATAACGAACGAAATAAAACAAAGGAACATGTGCCAACAAATCTAACTTATTCATGAAACTACAGGATTAACGTATTGATTATTGTTGAAATTTGTTTTGAATATTTAAATTCTATCGGCCAACTCTAACCGATATTGGAGGAAGTAAAGCTTCCTCTTCCGGTCCGGACGAGGGAGAGTAGGTCAAGAAATAAACCAAACGAATATGCCTTTTTTTTCCCAGTGACTGTCCTGAAAAGGACAGCCGTTTATTTAAAGACCGTTAAACTTTGTATATTACAAAAGTATTTCGCCTGGATTTCGGCGGGCCTTGTTGTCCTAGATTCTAGTTTCTGGAACAAGAGAAGAAGAACACACGGGTGTAATCACCTCAAATACGATAATCGTACATATGTTCTGTCTCGGGAATGTTATGACGCGCACACTTAACCAGCGACGGTAACCGTGCGGTGTGTGCTTATGCGCGTACTGGTGCACGCATAAGCGTGCGTGAATGGTGCTTATGGTGCGTGACTTCGAAATACGGTAAGCCACGCGTCGACTTGTTTTGCCGATCTGTTTCGTCTTTGCAGAAACACAATCGTGGCGGTCGGCTAGATTTAACTCAATTAAATCTTTATTGCGACGACCGCACAGTCGTATTGCCTCGAACGGAAAACGAAGGCGGAGGTTGTAAGTCTCCTGTATGGATTCCGTGAGCGGGGAGTTCCACGGTTACTAGAGACTAGTCCTGGTGGCTGACAACGGAGGCTGAACTAACCGTTTCTTTCTCAACACGCCTTGACGTGGAGTAAGAGTGGACCAACGCTAGTTATAACCCGTCTTCCTTAACACGCCGCGTCGTGAAGGAAGCCTCGACTCAGCAATATCGAAACTCTACGGTCGCTCTTTGGTTACTCTAAACGTAACCAAGGCGATCCCGGTAGAGAACGAGTAGCGGGTCTTAAGTTAATAACAGCGCGCCAACGAACGTAGTGCTCCGCCGACGAGTGGTCATCCAAGGAGTGGACCCCTTACGCTCCCATGTCGAATAACAATAGGTGGCGAAAACCAGGTGAAACCCACCGATTTTCGCCTCAGTACTAATTTAGGGTTAAAACCGCTAAATTACAAACAGGCGTAGCTATTTGTGCTGAAGAGTCAACACGCATTGTCGTGTGTTAGTCTCTATTCTGTTTCACAATATGCTAACAAGTTTGAAGCTAAAAGCAGTATTAACCGAAGCACGATCGAAAGTCGATGCGCTCCTGGCTAATTGCTACTGAGGACTCTCTAGTAGCAACTATCTGCTGACGATTCTCCGGAATCAACTGTCTCGGAAGTCTATCTAAAAGCAACTATCTGTCGGCGACGTTACACCGTCGTCGCCAAGCGCGAACGAATAATTACTCGTTACGCGGCGCTTTCGTCAAACTATATGTTCTTTCTCACTCTCTCTCATCTCCGTTGCTATTTGCAAATTCGAACGTCTCCCCATTACAATATGTAACGGTTAGCCGTTTCGGTCTCTGGTTTCCAACGGTCATGTTCAAAAACAATAATATGCCTATTATTGGGCCTCGATAGTTTTTCTATTTCTTTTTCGAATCACAGCGGTCATATTAACTCGTTAGACTCAAGAAAAAGAAATGACCTATGAGGCTCGTGACCGAGTGAAACAATTAGATGTCACTTATTTAAACAATTATATATTGTGGGGTGTGAGAAAGTATGAGAGAGTGAGTGTGTGAGTGGCTATCTCGAGAGCTGCTATGTGTGTGGGGGGGGGGGGGGGGAGAGCGAGTGTTTCGGTTATGGAGGAATGAGTGTTTTGGTTATGGGGATGAATGCGAGCAGAGTTGTCTGAGACGTTGAAGAGAGTTGTCTGAGACGTTGAAGAGAGTTGTCTGAGACGTTTAAGAGAGTAGTCGAAATAGTGAAAGAGTGTAGTTTTTCAGTTGTTTAGCATAGTGTTGATTGAGTCGTAGAGTAATATAGTTAGTGTTGTAATTTAAATAGTGTAGTGAATTGTTATTACTTTATTTCCTAGTTCATCAAATATATTATATAGACATTAGTCATATCACTTAACGAATTAAAGGTTCAACCTCTCCTCTCTATCCCTTTCTAAGACATTCTACAGAAAAATTGGGGGCTCGTCCGGGATTGAAGGAGCCAAAGGGAAAAGAGAGTACATAGAGCCATATTTCGTTTAAGTGATATCCTATTGTCGGACCGTGGTGGACAGTAGACAATTCTGTGTGTTGAGTGCTGTAGTGTCGAGTAAAGATGAACAAGGACTATAACAATTTGACTGTGACGCGGTTGAGAGAACTGCTGGCAGAATTGGATATGCCTACCACAGGTAACAAAGCCAGTCTCGTCGCCAGGATGATGGAGATCGACCCTGATGGAAGTTGCATGGCAAGTGCAAGGGGGATTGTAGAAGCTAGTGCTGACGCAGAGCGGACTAATGCAAGTGCAGCTGCCGATTTCGAGGTGGAATATAAATCATTAGATCTTTTTCATAGAGAAATAGAGTTGATGAGAAGAGAGAAAGAGTTGGCCGAAGAAAAAGCGCGAGTAGCACAACTGGAGGTGCAAATGTTACGGCGGATGCAACAAATGAGTGTGTCGCAATCCGCGCCTGAAGCAGCATCGTCTTTTTCAACGACAAGCCAACCGACGATAAGCATCAAGGCGAATGCCGATTTATTAGGATGTTTCGACGGAGCAGAACATTCTTATAAAGTGTGGGAAAGGCAAGTTCGTTTCCTGAGAAAATCTTACGGATTAGGAGAAGATGCCGTAAAAATTCTCATCGGGTCACGCTTGAAGGGGAAAGCGCTCGAGTGGTTCCACTCGAAGCCTGAATATTTAGAGATGGACATGGACAGGCTAGTATTCGAGATGTGCGCAATGTTTCATCGCCGGCCCAGCACGATCGTAGCGAGGAAACAATTTGAGAACCGTATGTGGCGTAAGGGTGAGCCCTTTTGTGAATACGTTCATGAGATATTAATATTGGGAAATCGCGTACCGCTTGACGAGGCGGATGTCATCGACTACATTATCGAAGGCATCCCGGATCCCGCGTTACGAGATCAAGCACGCATTCAAAGATTCCAAGACAAATCTTTGTTATTGGACGCGTTCGAGAGGGTTATTTTAAAAACCCAGCAAGGAGATTTGAGACACCACGTGAAGAGGCCAATCCAAAACAATCACACGTCGAATGTCGACTTCGAGAAGAGATGTTTTGTATGCGGAGGAAAGGACCATCTGGCAGCGGCCTGTCCCACCAGGGAAAGGGGCCCAAATGTTTCAAGTGCAGGCGGTTTGGGCATAGAGCGCCCGATTGTCCCGCGAAGCCGCGCGAAGTAAATGATAGCAGCTCGAGTCGACCAGTAGACGATAAATATTAGAAAGACGTAATGATTAATATGAAAAGGATGACCGCGCTAGTTGATACGGGTAGCGACATTTGTCTAATGCGTGCGAGTAAATATGTAGAAATAGGAGCGCCGCGTTTGATAGAGAACAAAATAGTGTTTCGTGGAATCGGCTCGAACTGTAATAAAACGTTAGGCGAGTTGAAAACCGATATTTTAATAGACGATGTTATACATCCGATCATAATCCACGTAGATCCAGATGATTTGATGCGCCATGAAATGTTAATAGGCATGGATTTTCTTAAAACGGTAGAGGTCCAGATCATACAGAAGCAAGTTTTTGTTACTAGAATCTCCAAATTAGAAACCGTCGATGATGTACCGGAAATTTTTGCAATAGATTGCGGTTACAAGCCGAATGCGATAGAGGTAACTCATGTTCCAAATGAAAAATATAGGCGAACAATAGAGGACATGGTCGAAGCATATAATCCGGTGAAAACACGCGAGGTAGGGGTTAAAATGGACTAGTTTTAAGAGATGAGGAACCAGTCTTTCAGCGAGCTAGACGATTAGCTCCTCTGGAACGTGAAAGGGTGAATTCAATTTTTAAAGAATTAATTAGGAAAAAGATCGTGCGGACGGACTTAGATGATTTGATCACACCTGCCGCAGATTACGGGAGCGGATTTGAGAAGCTGAAGATAATTCTAGAGACGGCCGAGCAATATGGATTGTTAATTATGAAATTTCAAAGATCAACTACTGTCAAGCAAATCCAAAGTTTCCTTGGTCTAACTGGATATTTTAGAAAATTCATCAAATATTATTCCATAATTGCACGGCCGTTATCTAATTTATTGCGGCAGAACGTAGAATTTAAGTTTGGTTGTGAGGAAGAGAAGGCGTTTTATAATCTGAAGAGAGCGTTGAGTGAGATTGAGTGAGATCCTGTGCTTGAATTATACAAGGTTAGTGCCGAAACCGAGTTACGAACTAGAAGCGCTTGCCATCGGCAGATCATATGAAGCCTTGGATCGAGGGTGATAGCGCAGATTCGTCCGATGAAGAACCGGATGTCACCTGAGGACAGGTGTAAGCGCAGGACGGCCGAATGTGGGTTGTGAGAAAGTATGAGAGAGTGAGTGTGTGAGTGGCTATCTCGAGAGCTGCTATGTGTGTGTGTGTGTGGGGGGGGGGGGGCGAGTGTTTCGGTTATGGAGGAATGAGTGTTTTGGCTATGGGGATGAATGCGAGCAGAGTTGTCTGAGACGTTTAAGAGAGTAGTCGAAATAGTGAAAGAGTGTAGTTTTTGAGTTGTTTAGCATAGTGTTGATTGAGTCGTAGAGTAATATAGTTAGTGTTGTAATTTAAATAGTGTAGTGAATTGTTATTACTTTATTTCCTAGTTCATCAAATATATTATATAGACATTAGTCATATCACTTAACGAATTAAAGGTTCAACCTCTCCTCTCTATCCCTTTCTAAGACATCCTACAATATTTATGCAGACTTAATGGATACTAATATATAAACAAAGATCTTTATGCTAGCTATTATTATTTTATATTATTTTATGTTATTTTAATCTTTCTGGGTGAGCTCACCGTACGCGCGTCTTCCTAACAAGAACAAAAGAGAGAGAGACAGTCTTCGGTTCAGGAAATCGCCTAACTGCCTCCGTTTTAGGCTCAGATGGACACACACGGCCGTTTTCTATTAAGTGATCCAGAAATTCTACGCGCTTCTGCAAGAATTGACATTTTCGCCAATTGATAATATAATTAATCCAGCATCGCTCGCGACTTCTAATAATAGTGATTCTTGGCTGAATCCCTCGGTTGGTATAGGTGACAATGTCCCCGGACGATCCTCGATATTCGGTCCGAATATCGGAGTCAAAAGTACAGTTTACGAAATTTCTAATTACAGTACGTTCGGGTTCTTCATTCCTCGGGCTTTTGATAAAGCAGAAAAGTCGGCGAAGGAGCTTGATGCAACCGAACCAGTGACAACAGTTGGTGCAAATGGTCATTGCTACAAAGCCAACTATAGTGCACAATATTATGATGTACCACTTTGTGTGGGTAGTCATGAATGGTTCTTTTAGCCCCTTCGACAATATCCGGTCCGATTTGTTCAATTTTTTCTTGGTGTATTTACGGTCGGTCAAATCTATATTTGTTAACCCTTAGAGTGCTGAATACTCGCGGCCTATGCGGTCCGTACGGACGGCGCGCGGCTGGCGCTGACGATCGCCGGGGACTGAATACTTTTTCGCGTAGTATGGATCTCGTTGACTGTGTATGACACATTATAATATAGTATACAATCCAATTACTATTCCGTTGTCTATTCCACATTAAATGAAAACATTTTTATTTTCAATATATAATGTTTACTCACCTGGTTTAATTTGAATTCCCAGTAATTTAATAATTATAATGTATTTGGATATTCAAAATCAGAAAATTAAACAAATCATAAGAAGGATTATATAATCATGGAAAGGCTTCAAATATATATATATATTTTTTAAAATAACATATACATTAAACGTAGCATAACATTAAAATAACATTTAATACATAGATATTTAAAGACAAAACAATAGGAAAAATTAATAATTCATTTGGGTATGATAAATCTCAAAACAAGTATCAACACATAATCCGATGTCGCATTTTTTACATTCATATGGTGTATCCTTCCTTCTTTGCTGTCTACTACAGACAACACATTTCCTTCTTGTCGATTTTCTCTCTGCATTTAAAGTTTTTGAAGGGAAATGTCTCTCAGTCAAACGAAATGGTAGGTTTTCTATGCTTCTTTTGCCACCGCCCGCTTGTTTCCTATTTTGAGGGTATTTTTGCAGAATTTGTTTGCCTAGTGACCGATGAAAATCCTTATATTTTAGTTGTTTACCAGTCACACATTGATACAGGACATACGAGTTATATATTGAGATGTCTACTAAATGGAAAAAATACTTCTTATACCACTTTAGACATTTTCTGCATGAATTTATTGTACTTAAAACCATGTCAACGCGGTCTACAGAGCCCATTTTGATGTTGTAATCTGCACACATTCTGTTTTTAACTTGGGCGATCCTGTAAGATAATTTCTTCGACCAGATTCTATCATTTTCGATTTGTGAGCACTTGATAACATCCATACATCTTTTCTATCTCGCCACTTCAATGGCAATAAATTATTTGTACATCTGTAGTCAAGTTGCCCTTTTTTCAATTTTCCCTCGAAATGGGGCATATCTTTTCTGTTTTTCCGTACTGTCCCAAACGCATTAGTTTTATGTTTATGAAGTACATTATACAAATGCGGGCTTGTGTACCAATTATCTGTTATCAATGTATGACCCTTCTCAAGGTATGGATGTAAAAGGGTCATAACAATATCAGCCGATTTCCCAATGGTTGTAGAATTATGTACAATATCTGTATTTTTTCCGGTATATACTCTATAATCTAATACATAGTTTGTTGTGCAGTCGCACAGGATAAATGATTTGATACCAAATCTACTTTTAGATGGAATAAATTGTTTAAAATAACACCGGCCTTTGAATAACATAAGGCTTTCGTCAATGCACAAATCTTTGTACGGATAAAATGACTGTGAGAAAGAGTTCTTCAGAATATCAATTATAGGTCGTATTTTTATCAATGGATCATCACTTTGTACATTATTATCATTAAAGTGCAACATTTGCAATAATATCATATATCTGTCTCGCGCCATAGTTCTTCAAAAAATATCAGTTTTTAACATGCTATCGGTCGACCAATACTCTTTTAGATCCAATTTCTTCACCCGCGGCATTAACATCGTGAGAGCTAAAAATCCGTACATCTCACATATTGATGTGTCTTTCCAAGTATTGATACGAGAATACGTTTTAAATGTAGTATTTTCAATAACAAATTTATAATAATTGTTCGTCTCCTCAGTAATATATGAAATTAACCCTTCTGAAAAGAAGAGTTGAAAAGCATCTAAAGGCGTAGCTTCTGGAGTTAAATCTCCTTTTACTCCAGAATTGTTGTCGTTAAATGCATGTAGTGTGGGCTTGAAATCGTTTTTTGACCATGATAACGTTGGAAGCACTTCATTCAAGTCGGATCTTTCTAAATTCGAATTTGAATTTAAATCATCCTCATCGTTAGATGTGCTAAGTATTCTTTGCCGTTTATTGTTCCTTTTACATCTAACTATCCCATTATTTAAGCTTTTTTCTGTATCTTCCGAATCTGATGACAGTAGAACATATTCGTGTGGTACCTGTATTTCGTCATCATAACTGTCGCTTAAATCTGCCGTTTCATCCAAGTCGTCATCGCTGTCGTTTCTTGTAATAATTTCTTTAAAATTGGCACAGATTTTTAAAGTATGAAACAGGGGCGAATATGAATATGAAAATTACGTGCACTATAAGTTTAATACGACAATATGTCAATGCAACAATTATAGCTGTACGGCGTAACAGGAGAAATGAGTTATCAGAAACTAACTGAAGTGGCGTCTAAAACAAAATTTTGTTTTTCATCGTTACTAAGTGACGAGATATGCGAGTGTTGTATAGTACACTAATAATTTTTATCAGGCGCGTATTTGCGTCCATAGCCCATACTGATAACATCTGCTGAGCGCGTTTTTGCGTCCATAGTCTATATCGATAGCTTTCGCTAGACGCATATGTGCGCCCATAGCACTCAAAGGGTTAATCGTACTGGCTTCAGTGGTAAAGGGTGGACTGGGTGTGCTTGAGGCAAGATTATGCAGCAGTCCTCGTTGTTCATATTAGCAATCGGAATATAGTATGATATGTTTTCACCCGCATAATGGGTTGTTTCCAGCAAGTGGTAATTGGTGTATCCTTTACATTGTCCATCTAGATATAGTATGCCGGTTTTTTGTAGAGTTATATCCTCCATATGCTCTTGGTGCTTTCCACAAAGAATGGTGATTGATGTTGGTTTTTGCAATATATAATATATATCCAGTGGTTGTGCCCAATGTATTCCCACGTCTCGGTATTTGTTTCCCTTGTTTCGACGCTACAATCATTTGGAATGCGGGTTGTGTGCGAAAACAGCAGGTTCACCTCACATGTTGCATCGTCTGTTGTTTTACTGACATGCAACTTGGAGCAGATGTACCGTTCGTCCAGGTATTCCCTGCATTCTGACTATTCTTGCAAGGACAGGTAATGAGTTTTGGAGTGTGACATTAACAAGGAGAGTGCAAGGTCTTGGGGTCACGGATTTAGTTCAAATTTGGTAGGATGGTAGATTTAGTTCCCCTGTTGATGAATATATATGGTTATGTGGGCAACTACTCAATAATTTGTTAGATATTTGCAATTGAAGATGCAATTCATTCGTTAAATTCATTGTCATTTCTATAGCACACGATTTCACATAATGGGTTTAGCGTAGTGGCAACGGCTGGGTGTTCCCGTCGTTAGGAGCCGGGTTCGAGTCCGTCGAGGGTGAATAACTTTTTTTTATTTTATGTCTATTTTTACATATAAAGATACATAATGGAGTTTAAATAAATTGGAAATGAAATGTCTTTAATGGCTAGAAACCTTATAAGAGTTTTATTTGTCATTATCATTCGTATAAGTACAGAATAATATTTATTACAAAACAATAAAAGCATTTCGCACGACTCTGGCAGTTAAAGGGCTTTTCTCCTGTTCAGTTCTTGCGAAATGCTTTTATTGTTTTGTAATAAATATTATTCTGTACTTATACGAATGATATTGACAAATAAAACTCTTATAAGGTTTCTAGTCATTAAAGACATTTCATTTCCAATTTATTTAAACTCCATTATGTATCTTTATATGAGAAAATAGACATAAAATTAAAAAAAAGTTATTCACCTTCCACGGACTCGAACCCGACTCCTAACGGTGGGAACACCGAGCCGTTGCCGCTACGCTAAACCCATTACTTGAAATCGTTTGCTACAGAACTGAATTTAAGCAGTGAATTGCATCTTCAATTGCAAATATCTAACAAATTATTGAGTAGTTGCCCACATAACCATATATATTCATCAACAGGGGAACTAAATCTACCATCCTACCAAATTTGAACTAAATCCGTGACCCCAAGACCTTGCACTCTCCTTGTAAGAGGTATCGGAATCTGGGTTGGATGAAGAAGGAGATAGATGAATTACGGTGATTATGAATTGGAAATGGTATCAAATTATACAAATCGAAATATGTTTTTCTGGTGAGCGGAACTTTTAAGCTAAAAATGATGGTCTCATTCATTGCTGCGACTTCAAGTTTAGTTAATTTATAGATTATTGGTATGTTTTGATGAGTAAGTTCTATTACGAATTCATGGTTCCCTTTGTATTCCTTTAATTCTTCGAATTGGATTCCTGGGTTAATTATGGTCGGCGAAATAATATTATGATTTGCTAAATTTATGGCCTCTATGTACTCGCTATATTCCCTGGATATTCGACTACTATACGATAAAATGATGGTAATTTGTTGGTTGATCAGTGAATGTAGAGCGAGCTGATGTAGGTAGGAGCGGGTTTCATTGGCGAACTTATTTATTCGTTCTGTATTGTAATTCATAATTTCTTCGTTATTTTTAATGTATTGTAAGGAATTATTAAACTTTCGAATGGTGTTGGAGATAATCTGGACATGAGATTTGTGGAGCTTTTGAGTTCGTTCATTGTCAGATAATAACATATTTATATTATTAGTGTAATATCACGCATCGTCGGCGTCGGGAGTCCCAAATAGTAAATTTGTCATATACGAGACACCGTTAAACAGGCCGCGTTTCTTTCGACCACTAGATTTTACTCCTATTAGACCATGTAAAATATTATCTTTCTTTTCGATATTTTGTAGCTCTTAATCTATGAGTTCCAGGATATGCTGGCAGTTAAAGAGAGCGTAAGTGTCATCAGACTTATTTCTAAGAGTTTGTATGCAAAGATTTTTTGTTTTCGAATAGTTGATTTTTAATGCTGCCTGTGCTCTATTTACGTAAGTTATATTGACGTAAGTTAATAACTTTAATTCAGTATTGGGCACTTGCGCAGTGCCTTCCTTTTTATAAAATATTCCGCTCGTGTTATTGACGGGAGTATTGGTGTGGTAACAGCTAATCACGGACATGAGAAGTGCTAGGAATTGCAACACTGTCAGAATCATCTGAAACATAGCGTTTTAAAATATTACTATGATATCATCGACGTTTGTTGCCTACTTCTATCTCTACTGTGCCATTGGAACAGACCTGAACTGAATTTTCTCTGAACAGAAAATTAATTTCTTGTTCAGACCTGGTTTAATTTGTTTCTGACATATGCACGCTAAGTCGCCTATTTTAAATTTAACGGGATTCGTTGATCTATCATAATACTCCTTGCTTTTATTTGTAGAGTTAATTAGGTTGTCCCTAGTTATCTTGAAAGAGGCGTTCATTCGGGACTGCAAGGATTGTAGGTAGTCGTCGTACGTGTAGCGAAATTCGCGTTCTTTTGTTATGAATGAAGAGAGATAGGCCTTGCGTCCGAAGAAAAGTTCGTGGGGTGTGAAATTAGTGGATTTTTGAATGGAGGTATTATAACTGAATATTGCGAATGGTACGTACTCGTTCCAGTCAGTCTGATTGGGTTTTATAGAATGTTTTAGGTAATCTTTCAATGTTAGATGATATCTCTCGAGAGTGCCGTTGGATTGAGGATGATACGGAGTGCATGTAATATGCTAGGTTTTGAATAGGCAACTGAGGTTTTTTATTAGGTCCGACATAAAATCGGGTCCTTGATCCGTTAAAAATGATTTCTGTATTCCAAAATACATCAAGATTTTAGCCAGTACCTTCGCAATTGTCAAAGATTCGTGATTGGGAATCGATTCAGCTAGGCAGTATCGAGTTAAATCGTCTTGGATTGTCAGGATATATTTGTTTCCGGATTCGGTGAGAGATAAGGGACCTACGATGTCCAGTGCTATCTTTTCGAAGGGGATCTCGGCGGTGGTCGTGATTTCAATCGGTTGTTTAGTGGGTCTGAAGTTGGTTTTGTTCAATTGGCAAGAACGACAAGATCTTACATAATTTCTAATATCTGATTTTATGGATGGCCACGAATAATTATTTTCTCTGATTCTCACGTAAGTTTTATGGAAACCGTAGTGTCCGGCCAATTTGTTGTCATGGTTTTTTTCTAAAATCTTGTCTATCTCGGCTCGCTTTTTAGGGATGATTTTTGTACTATTGAGTATCTTTATTCTATTCTGGGGAAATATGAATTTAATCATTTCTTGCAGTTGCTGAATTTTTATATTTGGGTGTTTCTCCGGAGGCACTAAAACGAAACTATTGTCTTTAATTATCTTGTTTTAATTTTTGAATTGAATCGAAGATATTTTAAAATTCTAATCTATCGAAATGTAAATTTATTGGAAAAATGAGATAAACGGTTTGGTTTTCACTTTTTGATACTGATACAAAGTTCACAAGGGGTTTCAAGTTCGTAATATCAAAATGAGTGCGTATGTAATCGAAATGGGGATTAGATTCATCTAAGTCTTGGGACCATATAATTACAATCGGTGTTTGTCGCGTGTAAGGTACCCAAAATTCGAGAAGAGAAATCTTCTAAACGCTGGTAGAATTGAGAAACACTCTCGTTACGTTCCTGTTTAATGGTGTGGAGCTCTTCGAATAATTGATCTAATGTTTTTTTATCCTGATATAAGCTAATCAAAAGTCCAGAGATATCGGGCCAAGTAGTTAAATTACAATGAATATCAATTTGTTCTCTAGCCTTGCCAATGATCCTACTTTTGCATACAATAGAAGCGGTAAATGTTGATGCGGTTGTGCTAATGCAAAGACGGAATCAACTTGTTTAATAAAACTGCGAAATCGGTATCTATCACCATCAAAAGTATCGGATATTAGTCGTATCAAGAAATCGAGATAAAGTGAATCGGATGTACTATTTCTAGAAACGCTTGCCTGATCTGAATGAGCCATTTTTATGAACAAGAAAGAGTGAGAAAAAACTTCCCTTCCTTTGTTTTTGTTTAGAAAAGATCGATTTGACAAATTAGATTAATGTTAGAAGTTTTGGTTTCGGAGATAAGGTTGAAATGTAGTCAGGAAAAGGAAGTGTGTGTCCTCTCGCTGCCCGCCGTCGTAAAAGCGATGGTGGGCGGCGAAGAGGAGTGGGGAGCCGTGGCCTCCTTCTGCGAACAAGTTATGTCGCGGAAGGAGGCCGCGGAAAGGGCCCGCCAGGCAGCGGACCCAGAGGGTAGGGGCCGAAGGCGGAGACGTACACGTCCCGCCTCCGGCACCGGACGCGGCGACCGTCGGAGTCGTCGGGGCCACTAGGCTGTCTGGATTGGGGTCCAGGCAGCCGATAGGGTGGCCCCAGAGGTAGAGGGATGCGGTGTTGTGGTCGCACCGCATCCCAAATAGTGGATTGGCCCCCCTTCAGGGGGCAAGGCGGAGGGGTATCCGGATCAATACGAAGTGTTCCCGGGTACTCCCCCTAACGCCTGAGGATGACCACCGGGGGGTTTTAGTCGGTAGAAATCCGACACTACCCCGGCCTCCCCCCAAAGGAGGCCGGGGTGTCTATCGAAGATTTCCCCTCGAGAAAAAAAAGAAAAAAAAGGAAAAGGAAGTGTAAGAAAAGGATGGTTCTTGCAATATTGCAGAATTTTAGAAAATACCTAAACTTCGGTACTCACCGTGTAGTCTCTTCCCTTGGTGTTGTTCCACCGACGCCGCTGGATCGCTGCTGAATCCAGAAATATTCGTGCGATCGTGGTTCGTTACTCTTGACGTCTTGCAATTTGTTCCGAAACGAATTTAACAATAAATGTGTTTCTTCTGTCCACCGTTGAAGCACCGTATCTCGTTCGATGGCACCTCCCGTTTGGTTGCTCTCTCAGCACCCTGTCGACGGTTTCCGCTTGGCACTCCTACCATAATGGCATCATCGGCTTCGTCATTCTTCTTCTCTCTAAAAGAGGTAATTCGACTTCCGTCCTCCTGGCGGCGCTCTCGGTTCTGTCCCTTAGGCTCACTTTCTCAACAGCCTGCAGCAACGACGCCTTCGAAAAGGCTGTTCTAGGTCCTTAGCAAAACTGTTAAATACCTCGCGGCCCACATTTTGGAGTGACTGACCGTGACTGCGTGTGCGCTAGTATTATAACTTGAATGTTACGGCATGATTTCGCTGTTACGCGAATCTCTCTGAACGAACGGGTTCCAATTGTCTCCATTGCCTCCCACAAACGATCAACCAAATCCATTTACATGCAAAACGAATAGGTACAACGGTGTGGTGTTGCCCCTTAGTTACACTAAGCGCGGAGGCCGAGGTTGGATCAGTCAACTTGAGCCGACTAAAAATGCCAGCCATAATAGCGTCGTCAGCTGGATCTCTTAGGCGCGCGACCGGTATGCCATCAATGATATACTCCAGCATTTCGTCTTTGTCGATGGGTACCCGATTCGCGAGAATAGTCTTTGCGGAACGTATTCGTGAAACGTCTCACCCCTCTGCCAGATTCTTTGCTCAAACAACCTCCGCAGCTCTATTTTACTTGGACGGTGAAGTATCAGGTCAGTTCAAAAGTTCGTGCGCATTTTTGAGAAATTTTTAAACAGTGTAAATAAAGCACAATTTAACATTTCAATCAATGATATTGTTGCGGCGCGTGCGGGGCATATCGGTACACGGAGGAGATGATTACGATTTATAGAGCGTTTATTGGTATTTTATGAATCAGAGCGTCGAGCGCGCATCCGGCCGCTCTCGCTGTCGGATTACAATTCAACTCTTTTCCGACTGTTTATAAATTGCTAGGCGCCCTTGACGACCCTCGTCGTCAAGGGGTTACAACGTAAGGGGTGGTCGTAACAATATATTTTCCTCCACTATCTATTAGGTGCGCAACTAAGTTCTCGCTGTTTTTTTCTTGTGAAAATGCAACTTTATTGTGAAAAAATGGTTACAAATGAATCATTCAAAGTATTGCCCATCTTTCTCGCAGAGCTCGAATAGCGTTACGATAAAAGTGTTCGTCTTTTGAGGCTATCCACGAATCAAGTCATTTTTTGATGTCTTCATATGAGCGGAACTGCTGATCAGCCAGACCATGTGCCATCGAATGGAACAAGTAATAATCGGACGGCGCAATATCTGGGGAATATGGCGGGTGGGGTAGGACTTCCCATTTGAGCGTTTCCACGTAGGTTTTAACGGGTTTGGCAACGTGAGGCCGAGCGTTGTCATGCTGGAGGATAACCTTGTCGTGTCTCTCTTGGTACTGTGGCCGTTTCTCCTTCAATGCTCGGCTCAAACGCATCAATTGCGTTCGATACCGTTCCCCAGTGATGGTTTCGTTCGGTTTCAACAGCTCATAATAAATAACACCGACCTGGTCCCACCAAATACACAGCATAACCTTCGCAGCGTGAATATTCGGCTGAGCCGACGACGTAGAAGCATGAGCGGGCAGTCCCCATGACCTTCTTTTCTTTGGGTTGCTGTAATGAATCCATTTTTCATCACCCGTCACGATGCGATGAAGAAAACCCTTCCTTTTTTGCCGCTGAAGCAGTTGCTCATAGGTGAAAAAACGACGCTCAACGTCCCTTGGTTTCAAATCATAAGGAACCCAAGTTCTTTGCTTTTGAATCATTCCCAACGCATGCAATCGCTTGGAAATGGCTTGGGGGGTAACTCCTAATGCTGAAGCAAGCAGTTCTTGCGTTTGGCACGGATCCTCATCGAGCAATGCCTCCAATTCAGCGCCTTCGTATGTTTTTGGCCTTCCTTCACGCGGACGGTCGTCAACATCGAAATCACCGTCTTTGAAGCGACGGAACCAATCACGGCAAGTTGTTTCACTTAGAGCAACATCTCCGTAAACTTTTTGGAGCTCTCGATGCGCTTCAGCCGCCGTTTTCTTCGAATGAAATAAGAAAATCAACACTGCCCGCAAATGACGATTATTTGGCACAAAATCAGACATTTTCACACAATCAAAAGTATATGACGCCAAAACAAAATCACTAACGTGTCAACGTGGATTGTTCACCATATGTTTAACGAGGAGAGGTTGTCAGGCGTCCCCGAGATTTTTCAACGAGACTTTGGGGAAACGTAGTACAATCAGAACTGATTCCATTGCACCCAAGCATTCCGACCAACGACCCACGGTTTTTGCAGAAAAAGGGTTTAAAATTAAACGTGCCTTACATATGTTTATGCACCTTTCACTATACAATGTGACACTGGCGGAACGAATAGCGCGCCTGCCTCACGCCGCGCAAATCCGAGTACAAATTCAGATAATCTTAAACTATATTGAGCCGTGTATGAATGCGTCAGTTTGCTTATTTGTCCAACGGCAATCTCAGTGACCCTTTCGCCTTTGGTGGTCAGTGTACGAGCACTAGTTATTTTATATTCACACCCAGTTTGATCAGTGTTTATAACAAAATCAAGATTAAAACTGGGTATTAAATTTCTTATCTCTTCTTGATATCTCTCTGCTTTTTCCAAGAGCTCGTCAAACGATGCGAACTTCTTTTTTCGTAGTGTACTTGGTGAGTCGTCGATGTGAAATTCTGTGATCCTTCTTGGGTTTGTTCGTCCACGGCAGGGATTCTTTGAATTGAAAGTTTGCATCAATTAAAGGCATGAGCATTCATTGCCCATTGCCTTAACATGTGGCTTGTAACCAACCCTTTTTTCTTCTCTCTTGCTTCAACAAATTGTCCGAGTACGTATTTATTAATCATGTGTAGTTTGTCGTATCTGCAACCGTTTTGTTTTACATCCTCTTTCCATCTTGCTAATTCCTTTTGGGATTTTAAGAACATTGTGGAGTGGCTACGTAAGGTATTTAACGACCACTTTGGATGTAAGCGCGCTAATTCTACAGCATTTTTTTTAGCTGGAACGGCATTCGATCTGCCTTTCCGTTTCCAGCATTGCTTGATGGCCAATCTTCGAAGGGAGCATCTTGCTCATTTGTGTCGGGATCCTCATTAATATTTTCCAAAACTTCTTCTTCAGTAAACTGCATTTCATTTATCATATCCACGAATCTTCTGTACAGCTCTGCACCGAGTAAAATTGATTTTTCACTTTTTTCTTCACTTGATTGTCCACTAATAAATCCTTGCACGTATAACAACGTTTTACAGTGATGTAAACCGTCCACTAAATCTTGCTTATTATATTTATCATTATTTATATCAGTTCCTGCTCCATCCATTGTTATTGCACACAGGTCGCCGTTCAACTATCGCGATAATGAGGTCCGCCACTCGGTAATGAACGCGATTCATTTGTCAATTCCCGAAATTGCACATTGGCGGCGAATACAGGAAAATCTCCCACTTTATCCTATATGCTATTTCTACAAAAGTTATTCCTACACCTATGATATCTCTGTCGGAGTCAGCCGAGTGTGCGATGTGTGTAATCCGCGACGCTTGGCGGTTTCATTGTTTATAATGCAACAATATAACTTTTTTCAGTTTCCTTTTTTTATCAGATAATATTTTTAACATATTAATGAAATTTCGATGAAAACGATAAATTTTAGACAAACTTCATACAATTTAAACCACATTGAAAGTTATGAAACAAAATAGTCAGTCTTGAATTTTCTACTTTAAAAAGCTCAAATTTTGTTGAATGCTTACTAGTTGAATCACAGATATATTGCTTTACTCCGTATGCAACACGAATATTTTTCGCAGCAATGGAATATCCACAAATGATCAGATTTAAAGAACAGATTATAAAGACACTCTTTGCTGGCCCGTATTCCGGAAGTACCTCTTGCCCGAAAGTTATTAATTACGGATGTTATCAATACTTCTTTGCAGTTAATTGTGTTTTTGTATATTATACATATGTGTCTGTGTGTGTGCATGCATAAAATAATTTAGGATATAATGTGTAAAAATACCTTTTCTCGCATTATTCTTTAAGAAATTATTTTCCGATGTTAGAAACTTGTTTTTTACCGTTCTGAATTATTTTTGCGGAAAAGAAAGTTTAACGTCGTCTTTCGCCCGATCGAGGATTTGAACTCGGATTTGCGCGGCGTGAGGCAGGCGCGCTATCCGTTCCGCCAGTGCCACATTGTATACTGAAAGGTGCATAAACATATGTAAGCCACGTTTAATTTTAAACCCTTTTGCTTGGGCGCAATGGACTTAGTTCTGATTGTACTACGTTTCCCCTAAGTCTCGTTGAAAAATCTCGGGGACGCCTGACAAACTCTCCTCGTAAGCTTGGTTACTGCTGAAGCCATCTATGGACAAACAGCGGGAACTTAGTTGCGCACCTAATACAATTTCTCGCCAGCTTACAGGTAGCTTTTTAATTCCATTGCTGTAGAAAGACTCTGGTTTTGATGCAAAAAAACGTGAAAGTTCATTTTGTACATCCTGTTTAGAATTTAACTTTTTCCCTAGTAAAAAGTTTTGTAAGGCACGAAATAAGTGAAAATCACTTGGGGCAATATCCGGGGAGTAAGCAGGATGCGGCAAAAGCTCCCAATTAAATTCACTAATTTTTTGCAGCGTTGTTCGAGCCGCATGCGGTCAAACGTTATCGTGATGAAACAACAATTTCTTGATATTCACCAATCGCGGGCGTTTTTTAATCAGTTCTACGTTTGAACGACAAAGTTGTTCACTGTAAACATCTGCATTAATGGTTTGATTTGGTTCTAACAGTTCATAATAAATCACACCATACATATCCCACCAAACACTTAAAAGTATCTTTTTAGGATGTAAAGACACCTTTGCTGTTGGAATTGGCTGCTTATCTTTATCTGTCCACTGTCTTTTTCTTCTGACGTTATGATAAATAATCCATTTTTCGTCACCTGTTACCAAACGGTCTAAAAATGGCTCTCTTTCGAAGCGCGATAAAAGGGAAGTGGAGATGTTTATTCACTGCTGGAAATTGGCTTCAGATAGCTCATGCGGTACCCACTTTCCAGGCTTGGATACGAGGCACGTCCGGAAAGTAAGTGTACATGGTTTTTGTAGGTTTCAACAAATTTATTAAAAAAAAACTTGTAGATGGTTACATCAGTACATACGTGAACTATTTTTCCACGTAGTCGCCATCCCTCTCGATGCACGTAGTGAGACGAGGGATTAATTTTTGTATGCCTTGGTCGAAGAAATCTGCTGCCACCTCCTTTGCCCACTTGTTCACCTCCCCCTTCACTTCGTCGTCAGTTGAAAATTTTTCCCCACCCATGTGTATCTTCAGGGAGGTGAACAGTTGATAATCTGAAGGCGTCAAGTCAGGGGAATATGCGGGGTTGTTCAAAACATCCCATCTGAACGACTTCAAAAGTTGCTTTGTTGCGTTGGCCGCGTGGGGTCTGGCATTGTCGTGCAGAAGGCAGACTCCCTTCTGCAACAGGCCCCTCCTCATGTTCTGAATTGCTCTTCTCAATTTTTTTAAGGTCTGACAATACCTAAAAGCATTGAGGGTTTCACCCTGAGGAAAAAATTCGATCAAAATGATCCCTTTGTGTACCCAAAACACGGATGCTGTTCCTGCGGAACGGTGGATTGCCACGGTCAGGACCCGGCGGACGGCCATATGGCCTCGCAAACTTGAGGTGCGAGGTCCTGCAATTAAAACTGGCCATCCCTGAAGTTTGACACGTTTTTTATGACGTACTGCGTGTACAAAACCATCGTAAACGGTGCGTGTTCGAGCTCAGGGATGAGGGATTAGGGCCGAGGTGTGCTCGTCCCGTTAGGGCCTGTCCTAGCGGCCACGATGCCACCCGCCCGCGATAGTTGGTGCGTTTCCGGAATCCAGGCAATCCACCAATAGGAAAAATCAGAGTTCCCAGGAACCAACCGAAAATTCCATCGGCAATTAGCCAATAGCGGGAGTGCAGAACTCACTCCCCCGGAAGAACCGAGCTGTTGAGAGGGACTTCCTCACGAGGAGGATCAGAGTCTCACAGCAAACATCATACAGTTAACACCAAGAGAAACGTTCACGTGAGACTTGCGCTATTCGAGCCATAACTACATCCACTTGTAAATATTGTACAGAATACATTAAATAATTTTGGTATAACACCAAAAAGGACAGTTCAATACTTCAAATTACCAACCCTCCGTTCGCGAGTTTAAGCCAAGGTGAGCACATCGCATTTCACGAGGGAAATCGAAGCTTACGCGGCAACAGATGCCATGATTTTTTTGGCCGAAATCGTGGTTTTGAATTTTTTGGCTGAGGGTGATGAGGTGTGACGCCATTGGGAGGTTTGTCTTTTGGTTTCAGGGGTATAGTGGGCAACCCAAGTTTCGTCCCCGGTAACAATAGAGTGCAGAAAATCATCAGCTTCAAGTTCATACCGCTCCAAAAACTCTTTGCATGTTGCCACTCGATTCAATTTGTGCTGTTCTGTCAGCTGTTTTGGGACCCACCTTGCACACAGTTTATGAAATGCAAGTGTTTCCGTGATTGTTTCGTGCAGCAGAGATCTGGAGATTTGTGGAATCATCACCGAAAGTTCATCCAAAGTCAATCTGCGGTCGCCACGAACAGCTTCCTTAATGTTTTCAACAAGCGAATCAGTCAAAATCGACGGTCTTCCACTCCTTTGCTCGTCGTGCACATCACTACGGCCGTTTTTAAATTCACGACACCATTTAAAAACACTCGTACGATTCATAACTCATTCGCCATAAACCGATTTGATCTCGTTAAAAACTTCAGACGGAGATTTTCCTTTCACAACGAGATAACAGATAAAGCTGCGAATCTCGCATTTGGCGGCAGATTTTATCGACATCGTTCACGGAAAATGTTTTGTGACCACTATTTTGGTCGTACTCACGCGTTCTTGGGCTCGTTGGAAACAAAAGGAGCTCAGCTACACGGCAGTGTTATCAAACATGGCAAAACAATATTTCCTCTGCCGTGAGGACCCTAGTACACTTACTTTCTGGACGTGCCTCGTACTTTCCCAATCTGCTTTAAATGTCGAAAGACTGTTCCATGAGATGAATCCATCCTTTCTGCGATCTGATCCACTGTTAATTGTCGCTCTGATTCCAAAAGATTTTTAAGAACGTCGTTATCAAAATTAACAGCACGTCCTGAACGGGGTTCATCATAAATGCTGCTTCCTCCAACTTTAAATTTTTTAAACCATTTCTGGGCAGTCCTTACACTGATACTATGTTCACCATCTACACTATTAACTCTTTGCACTCGAGGCCTATTTCGCTCGGGCGAACCAGCAACTCGAGACGATTCCCGCGTATTTGGTGGATGTCTTACAGCTATCTTAAACTGATTTCACACACAATTTATCGTATAAAACTTTTATTTTTGAAAATTTTATGTATCTCTATACTTCAAAGAAGGACATTGTTTAAACATTAAGCTCTATATTGTTGCTGTGGTATTTTATAAAGCAACCTCCAAGATACATCCTCGGCTTGTCGGGGCAAGTATCACTGTAATATATGGTTTGGTGTCTTTCGCCAGGCTTAGTGCGTTGAAAGCAAACCTTGCAATCCTTCTTAATTCCAGTTAGCATAAAATGTAGCTTCCCATTCAATCGGATTTCATCAGAATTGCAGCGCGAAGTAATAGAAGCGCGATCTCGTTTTTGTCGGAAATCTCCTCTCAATTAGTCAAACAAAGTTTTTATGTACTGCAGATGAGTAAGCGGCCGTTCGTTTCTCTGTTTCTTTACTGATTTATAAAGAATATAAGATTGATGGAACAGATCTCTAAACCCCAAAAAAATAGTTTTCGCTAACATTTTAAGGACTTTCGTAAGAAACAATATGTTGAAGCATCTTGATCCGCTCGATCAACGCCACCCATATATTTTATATAATTTACTATAACATTGGGTGTTTTGATGATGGTTTCGACACCACCTTGTACAGTCCTTTTGACGTTACTCATTCCTGTATTGCCCCTAGTGGTCAAACAAGTGACGGTCCTTTTATCCTTCCACGCTAAAAATAGAGTGTTACCTCTTCGGTAAGCTACGGTGGATTTTCTTAAAAATTTTGGGTTTCTTATCTGACTGGGCAAGTCCTTTCTGTTCGTTAGAAGCGTATTGGAAACAAACATATCGAGTTCGAAAACGCCGGAGCGTCCTTAGAGTAAACGCATCAAACCTCTCGGGCGCCGCAGCGGCGCCGCTCGAGTGGAAGCGTCAAACCGGCCTGGCACGAATACGGCGCCATCTGCAGATCTGGCAGATTCGCCACACGAAAATAAAATATATAACACAGCACGTTTGTATTTATTAGCGATATTCATTTTCTATGGGTACTAATATGCGTTCGATGTTTACGAAAATTTGTGACAGACTGACTAACACATTAGTCAAGCGACGACAAGTTTCGACAGGTTCGAAATCTTATTGATCTAGTAGTGAGTCATAGCGAATCCCATGCATGCTATTAATGCGCACGACGTTATGGACTGCCCTGATACATGATCGACGGACGATTCTATTGTATATGCGCGGGACTGGAATGTAGCCATTCTAGTGCCTTCCCTTTCAGCCTCATACCAATCAAAACCTTGGTACGATCTTCTGTCAATCCATAGCTCCTTTTCAGCAATATTAACTGTCACTAAAGATCTCTAATTTTCTTTCAAAGGAAACGTGATACTGTTTAGTGTACTATACACAAGCGTATCTTATAATTCAGAAAGATAGACGTACACGAGCCGCTTCATAATACGTCTCCGCAGCTGTAAACAGAATTGGGCGGTATACAAGGTAATAACTGCTTGATGTCTTTATATTTTTCATAAGTAATAGGCCTGGCATTTTGGTACATAGGCGCCAGGGCGCTCAAATTTTAGCGGTCTTCCAGGACGTGTAGGTAATAAATTTATAGTTTTAAATTCTTTGTCCTTTGTTACGGGTCTCGGATCGCCAAAGTGTTTTTTAAAAAAGAAGTGAAGTCAACTCAGTAGAGTTGCTTCACTGTTTTATTCAATTTCGTGTATTACAGAGTATATTCAGTTAATATTACGTATAATAATAATGTCTCTCGATACTTCGTAGTAAGTGGCTTAGCGCTGTATCGTATGACCGTAGAATGGTGACTGCCGAATACTGGTGAGGCAGTCGTATTTATACCGGCCTGGAAGTCTGAAGTCCCAGGAAGTCCAGGGGCGGTTTTATCGGGCCTTTACACCCCCCAACTTAGACTGAACTTACTCCGTAAGTTCTTAGCGTCGCCTAGGTTTCGTCTGTGTGGTGGTGACGATTTGAAGAGGTCGAACTTCTCCGGTGGTGTATCTTGGTGGTGGAGTCTGGGGTCCTAGGTGTTCCACTTGGTTTATGTAGTCGACTCTGTATTCTGGTGCATCGTGATACTCGTTGGTTTGTTTGTTGCAGCATAACTTGATCTTGATTAATGTTTTAGGTAATAATTTGCCTAGGCAATTGAAGATCCCTAGTTTGTTAATTAACCATAGGGTGAGTATGGCTAGAGCTGTGTAGCCCATATACGTGACAATGCTGACAGTGGTTTCTGTCCATGTTTTGGTTCGTCGTAGTGTTTGCGCTAATTGTATCTGTGCGTCTATGTCGTCTAAGTTTGTTTTTAATCCGTTCAATTCTTCAGCACTCAGGTGGTGCTGCACTAGAGGGATTTGATTCTGTATGAGGTTAAGGTCAGATTCGTCATAAGCGAATCCCTGATCTTTGTGATAAAGGATAGGAAGTCTAACTTCTTTAGTTTTGCTGATCTTGATTAGTGCACCGTAAGTGGTGATAGTGCAATCTTCCGTAGTTCTCAGTATGCTAGGTTCTTTAATTTTTATCGTTTCCAACTTGTTTTGACAAAGTGCATCTAATGTTTCTTCTTCCTTTGGGAAGATTAGGTAACCTTGTTGATTCATTAGGGGAATATAGCTGATTTCTGAGATTTGGAATATTCCTGTTTTACAATTTTTGTGCTGTAACTTTTTGATCTTACGATTGAGTATCTCTGAATCGCATGATTCGGTTTCTGCTAGTAAAAATGAAGGTTGTTTTCTTTGGCAAATTTTTAGGTCTCCTGAGGTGAGACAGGTTTCTAAGTAATGTTCGTTAATAGGTATGAAAGAGCTGTGAGCTTGATTGATCAATAGGTATTCAGATTCAGGTAGGCTGATTACTTGTACTCCAGCTTTTCGTGTAGGAATAGGTATTACATGCTTAATTTCGAAAGTGTCGTCTTCCCAACGGGAATGTCAATGATGTAATTCAGTCTGTTTTTTGAGAGTAGTATGTTTAGCTTTGACATGTCTAGTATGTTTTGATAGTTTTCTTTAACGTTCTTTAGGCTATATGTTTGTCTGTTTTCTTTCTCCAATGCGGTGATTCCTTCCATAAGATTTGAGGGGGCAAATACTTGTGGATGGATGATACCGTGTTTGGCGTCTGAAATGGCGTTAAGTATCGTGTTTGTGTCTTCCTGTAGGTCAGCCAGTACAAATCCGCAGATTGTAAGGTAGCTAGCGATATGTATGTCCATACTGTTGTTGTTGGCTTTAGCTGAATTTCTTTTTACTTGTGTGAGCAATACGTTACCCTGTTGGTTGAGAGTAGTCATGTCGTGTCGGGCATTGTTCAGTAGGATTTTGATGATCCTTGTTTGGTTACTTATCCCTTGGCCCAATGTGTTGGTGACATTGTAGAGTTTGTCAATCTCAGCGTTGACATAGTCAAGGTCGGAATTGTCGAGGGTTCCAAATAGTGCTTTGGAGATGCTTCCAATGGCGTTGATAAGTCCCCGTTTGCGTCTTCTTTGTTGTGGGCTGGTGATGTGTTCCAATATTTGGATGTTGTTGTAAGTGCGCTTAAGTCGGGTGCGCAGTAGGTCGATTTCGGTTTGTTCGTGGCACCTTTGTCCGCAGAGTGTGTTGACATTAGCGTACATGCTCCATAGTTGCGTGTAGCGTGATGATAGTGTTGATACGTCTATTGATCCGATGACGCGCCAGGTTTGATGATATATCTTGGCTCTTCCGAGGTCTTCGAGGTAGAAAGTTGTGTCATTCAACGGTCGGATCGTTACTTGCCCCTGGGCTAGTGCTAGTGTTGCCAGTGTCAATGTCCAATGTAACGGGTTCATCTGGAACGAAAGGTTGGGTTCGATCAATATGAACCCTCAAAAGTTTGTCCTTTTTATTTATTTCGATGTTATTGTTATCGAATATTTGGGTGATGGGGTATGGTCCTTCCCAAGTGTTGTCTAGCTTTTTCCGTTTAGTGTCGTCTGTTATCCATACGGAATTTCCAACTTTATACAAGGGTTGTGTTCTGCATATTTTTCCGTCGTGGTACTGTTTGCTTCGTTCTTTGGCAGCTATTAGTTTGGTGCGAGCCCTTTCGAGAGTCTCATTGTGTCTTTTCTTCCATTTCTCGATCAGCTCGTTGTACGTTAGATTGTTGGTGCTGTCGATACTGGATGGGAGTCTTGCCCGTCGTCCGAAAGTGAGTTCGAAGGGTGTGTGCTTGTGACCTTCGTGGACCGAGGTGTTGTAAGCGAAGCCGATGCTTTGTATCTTCTCGTCCCATCTTTGGTTTCTTTCTTCCGTATTTAATGACGTTTTGATGAGGTCTCTTATCACAGCGTGCGTTCTTTCGAGTGAGCCGTTTGATTGTGGGTGGTAAGCAGTCGTCTTGATTGGATGAATGTTCAGTGATCGTTCAAACTCCATCATCACGTTGGACAGGAAGTTTTGTCCTTGGTCCGTGAGGATGTTTTTGGGTGTTCCGAAAGTGTAGATGTAATGCTTAATTAGAGCGTTAGCGATGTCTTCTCCCGTGGTAGTCTTCATTGGTATGAGTAGTAGGTATTTGGAGAATACATCTTGGATGGTGAGTATGAATCGATTTCCTTTGGTGGTTTTTGGTAATGGTCCATAAATATCCATAGCGATTTTTTCGTTTGTCGCCGTGGGGGTATCAGTAATAATTGCAGGTGCTTTGTGCCGTATTCTCGTGAGTTTTCCTTGTTGGCAAATTTCGCATTTCTTGATGTAATCAATCATTTCTTGTTCCATGCCTTTCCATTCGTAGTTTTCTTTCAGTCGTTCTACTGACTTATTTTCTCCGAGGTGGTGGGTTAGTGGTCCTCCATGATTTTCCTCTAAGATAGTAGCTTTTTCTGAGTCTGTGAGTTGGTGTTTCTTGTAGCAGATTCGTATTTTCTTCTGAATTTTGTGCGCTAAGAAATTTAGCATATCGTTGATGGTTTCATTTTCATAGATGGATAGCGTTGGATCGTTGATGAGAAATCTTGGTTCCTGTTTATTTTCCTTTGCGAACTCCGTTCCAAGATAGAGGTCGTTGAGCCATTTCTCTTCGTCGTATTTTCCGAGTATTATGTGATCTTCTTCGTCGTCGTGTTTGGTGATGGTATACCATGTTCCTTTGTTGGTATTGAGGAGCGTTTGTGTTTTCAGCTCGTGGTTTTGCATTAAACACCATATCGTATAATCCGAATAGAGTTGTTCTGGTGTGATGATGTCGGTTGATTCTTCGCTCTCCATTTCAATGTTGTCTAAGGCTTGTTGCAGGATGTCCCTGGTGTTGAGAATCCTCGAGAGTGCGTCCGCTGCGCAATTCTCCTTGCCTTTCACGTATTCTATTTTATATTCATATTCTTCGAGTTTCAATCTCCATCTCATTAATCGCGATGATGGGTCTTTCACGTTGAAAAGCCACGTTAGTGCTTTGTGGTCTGTTTGTATCAGAAATTCTCGTCCGAGTAAGTATTGTCTGAGTCTCTTGACTGCCCAGACGATGGCGAGTAGTTCTTTTTCTGATGTCGTATAGTTCTGCTCTGCTTTGTTCAATGTTCTTGAGATGTAACAGCAGGGATGTCCGTCTTGTGACATTACTGCTCCGAGTCCTACGTTGGATGCGTCGGTTGTCAGCGTGAATTTCTTGTTGTAGTCTGGGTATCTTAGTACTGGTGATTCGCATAGTATTTCCCTGAGTCTTTTGAATGCTGTCTCGCTTTTATCGGTCCATTTCCATTCGTGATCCTTCTTGGTGAGTTGTGTCAAGGGTTTACTGGTGGTAGAGAATCCTTTTATGAATTTCCTGTAGTATCCCACAAGTCCTAGGAATCCTCTCACTTCTGTGACTGATGTCGGTCTCTTGAAGTTCTTGACAGCTTCTATTTTCTTTGGGTTAGGTTTGACTCCGTCTTTCGTTATCAGATGTCCAAGGTATTCCAACTCTGGTCGTAGATATTCGCATTTGTCGGGTTGGAGTTTGAGTCCCACTTGACGTAGTCGTTGTAATAATGTTTCCAAATTCTGGTGATGTTCTTGAATGGTTGTGCCGAATACTACTATGTCGTCTAGATATACGAAACAATTTTTCCCCACTAAACCTCTTAATGCGGTGTCCATCATTCTCTGAAAGGTGGCCGGTGCGTTTTTTAGTCCAAATGGCATGCGATTGAATTCAAAGTGTCCGTCGGGTGTAGAAAAAGCGGTGTATCGTTTGCTTCTCTCTTCCATGGGTATTTGGTGGAAGCCTGAGCTTAGGTCAAAGGCTGAGAAGAATTTCGCTTTTCCCAAGTGATTCAGAATGTCGTCAATCAAGGGTAGAGGGTATGCGTCTTGGTCTGTCTTCTCGTTGAGCTTGCGGTAGTCGATCACTATTCTCCATTTCTTTTTGCCTGAGGCGTCTGCTTTCTTGGGTACTACCCATACAGGTGAGTTATAGGGTGATTTAGATTCTCTAATGATGCCTTTGTTGAACATTTCTCCCATTTGTTTGTTGATTTCTTGTTTGTGAACTTCTGGTGGTCTGTAACTCGTAGTGTTGATGGGTTTGTTATCTTTTATCGTAATGACGTGTTCCGCTGTTGATGAGCATGGCAGTGGGTCTCCTGGTAAGCAGAATACATCGTTGTATCTAGTGATGATGTTTTCCAACGGGTTGCGTAGGTTATTTTCTACATGTCCCAGTCGGGTGTTATTCATTAGAAGTTCGACTCTTTTCGCATTTTCTTCTGGAGTGATGGTATCTCCTTTGCACACGAGTACCCGTTCAAATTTTGGGTTTTCCTTTAGTTGTAAGGGTTCGTCAGTATTGTTGACGAATGGTATGCGTATCTCGTGGTTCTTAACTCGGTAGACTCCTTCCGGTATTAGAGAGTGTTCGTAGATGTAGACGTTGCCTTTCTTGATAGGTGTTTGGATCTTCAAGATTCGATGACTTCTGGGTGGTGAAAAACAACCTGAGTCGTATAGTGGGTAGACGTGGTTGTCCAGGGCTAAAGTGTCGTTTGTGATCGCGAATTTGAAATTCTCGAGGAATGGTCGTCCGATGAGTCCTTCTTCGAGTAACGGGAATTGTTCCGGAACTATTACGAAAGGTATTTCTTTTCCTTGTCTGATCAGCTTGACTTCTTGGGTAGTGGAGTGTTTGTCGTTGCCCATGTAGAATTCGTGATGGCTCGGATAGATGTTGGGCTTGGAGAGCTGATGTATCATTGACTCCTTGATCAGGTTTATTGTGGATCCTGAGTCCACAAGGTATCTTCCTGGTCGTCCCGTGTTTCCAAGTTTCCATCTGCAGTTCCATAATCTTCCTCCGGTTGCAAGTACTCTTCCGATGGGTCTTCGTTGTCCTCGTCTATTTCCTCTATATTGTTCACTCTTTGAGGTGGGCGTTTGAAGTTGGTGCCCTGTTGAAAATTTTGCTTCTTTGGTTGTGGACATTGTCCTGCCATATGCCCCAGTTGTTGGCAGTTGAAGCACTTCATCTTCATGCGGTCGGCGAGTGGTTGCCGTTCCAAAGGTCGAGCGTTTTCGGTTCTCTTATCTTGCTGTGGTGGTGGGACAGGTCTGTTGCTAGGTGGGAACCGGTTATACTGGTTTTGACCAGTTCTGATTGGTGGTGGTGGTAACGAGCGCGCCTTGCGTCGTTGCCTCTCGATAAGTGCGGTTTCCACTTCCAATGCCTTAACTTGCGCGTCACGCAGTGTTTTCGGGCCTGAGCTATCGACTTGTACATAAAGTTCGTCTCGCAAACCTCCGATATAGGTTTTTACGATGTTGCGGTCTTCTAGTTTCATGGCTATTCTTGCCTCTGTTCGTGAGGTGTGCTCATCGAACCCGTTCTGGATGGTGTATTTTAATTCATTGTATCTTTCAATGAATCTTTTGTTGTAACTCCGAACGTTTTCGGAATTCTGCTGACGTGTTGCCATGAGCTTGCTCCGTGCTAGCTCGTATGATGTGGTGGCTGATACGTTGTCTCTAAGTGCTTGAAACAAATCTTTGTAGGAATGGATTTCTATTCCTCTGATGGAGCGTTCCGCTTCTCCGACTATTCTTTTGTTGATTATCAAGTCCAACAATCTCTCGGGGCGGTTGCAGCAGCTATACGCTCGTTTGACTGACCTGATGAATTCTTCCACGCCTACGTCATCGTAACCTTGTAGCGTGCGTACGTACTCGATGGCGTTTTTGGGCGTGTCACCGTCCGCTGGGTGAGGTATCAGTCTGTCCGGAGTGGAATCTCCGGATCTATCCTGAGGGAATTCATCCGTTCTGGTCCTCCTAGTTGCAGGAGGTGCTGAAGGTAGCTGTGGACCTTCGTCTTCGGTAATTTCTACTTTTAGAAACTTCCATATTTCGGCTGACTCATTTTTCCTCGTAAGGTTTTCCTGGTTGAGTGCTGCGAAGTTTCTGTTCATATCCGTCCTGATGGACTTCATTTGCTCTAACAGATCCTGCATAGGACTCATGTTGAGGTGTTCCAGTGACTGAACCGATCTGGTAGGCGAGGTGGCTCGTGACATATTTAACGCTGTGTGATAGGGATTCCGGATTCTTTCTATCACGTCAGTGTCGCTGGTTTCTGTTTCTTCGGAGCTTGGGAGCGTATACCCGTTTCGATATGTCGCAAAAGCCAGTTTAATGAATGTCGTAGAATGTTATGTTGGACAGTGGTTGGTGATAGCCTTGCCTCCTGCCTTTGAAATTACCTTTAATTTCGTGAAGATCTTCCTGGTTCCCTTGGTGATAGTCCCGATGTGATTCTACTGAAGTTCAGTGTCTCTATCGTGACTCTGTGTCCGTATGACTTTGAGTTCGTATAGGAGAATGACTTCTTCTTCGAAATCGCGAGTACTATCCTGGCAGGATCGCCAAAATGTTACGGGTCTCGGATCGCCAAAGTGTTTTTTAAAAAAGAAGTGAAGTCAACTCAGTAGAGTTGCTTCACTGTTTTATTCAATTTCGTGTATTACAGAGTATATTCAGTTAATATTACGTATAATAATAATGTCTCTCGATACTTCGTAGTAAGTGGCTTAGCGCTGTATCGTATGACCGTAGAATGGTGACTGCCGAATACTGGTGAGGCAGTCGTATTTATACCGGCCTGGAAGTCTGAAGTCCCAGGAAGTCCAGGGGCGGTTTTATCGGGCCTTTACATCCTTCATCGATGTTTTATATAAAATAGTGTATGGTGCACTTTTGAGAAACCTCATCCAACATATTTGCAACCAATTTACCTGTTCTCCATTAGTGTTTTTTCTTATCTGTTTTTTTATCGCATTTTGAAGATTTTTTATTGAAACGAAATTCTCTCGTTTCATTTCATGTAAAATGAATTTATCATGTTTTCTACATTGTGTTATTGCATCATAATAATCCTGTGGTGTGTACAGAAAATTCTTTTTTTGCAATGCCATTTCTATGATGCCAAAATCTGCATCGTTCGGAAGGTATGAATGCCCCGAGAGTAAAAATTTGTGATCAATTATGTCAATGTTATTTTCCAACGACTGGACAACCTTCAACCACATCAATGCCATTTGTAAATTTCGATTTTGCCCAGTACACATGTCACTGTAGGCAATAACATGGCATTGGGTCGTTACATTTTCTAAATGCCTCAAACAGCAAGAAGCTACTTCTTGCGATCGCCTGGAAGCAATAGTTTCGTCCCACACATACATATTAACTTCATTGCCGTGGAAATGGTGAAGAGCCTCGTTTAAAACATACATATTTCGCTTATAATATGCGATTGAGACAGATAATTTGGGGTAAGGTAAGGCTTTTTGTAAGTCAAAAGAGAAGGCAAAGTACAGTCGGGGTCACAATTGAGTGGACACCCGCCTATCATATGTGAAAACGTCGCATTTCAGTGATTTTTTCTAATTAATTTTTTATTTTTTCACATTTTATCGTGGTTATGTATTTGTGAATAGATTTTGTAAGCAAATTTATAGAATAATGTGCTTTATTTTAAGTAAGATTAATTACAATGTAAGTACTGACAAAATCGAATTACGAATACTGCCCGATATGTCGACAACATAAACGAAAATTTGGAAGAATCGGTGGAAAAAATGGACATTGCCCACGATTTTATCTTCCAACAGGACAACGCACCATTACACAAGGCAAAAATAACTATGCAGTTTTTCAAAGATTCGCGGATCAAACTCTTGGATTGGCCACCACAAAGTCCGGACTTGAATCCAATTGAAAACTTGTGGGCCCTACTCGAAAACGAAGTACTAGTTGCAAGCAGGACTAATAAATCGCGCTTTTTCGATGGTTTGCAACAATCGTGGCAGAATATACCAAATGTAAAGATCGAACACTTGATCCAAAGCATTCCGAGGCGGCTACAAGCGGTCATTAAGGCTAAAGGAGGCAATACAAAATATTAAAACTGCATAAATAGCCTAAAAAAAGAAATAAATAAAAGTGTCCCCTCAATTTTGTCAGTACTTACATTGTAATTAATCTTACTTAAAATAAAGCATATTATTCTATAAAACTGCTTACAAAATCTATTTACAAATACATAACCTACGATAAAATGTAAAAAAATAAGAAATTAATTAGAAAAAATCACTGAAATGCGACGTTTTCACATATGATAGGCGGGTGTCCACTCAATTGTGACCCCGACTGTATTTATCAGGATTTTTCGATGCCAGAACTTTATCTTCTTGTAATGCTTTTCTTGCTAATTCAGCATCTTGCAAGTGAACATCATGTCTTTGTACAAGAATCGTTTTTTCTTGGTCATCAGTTGTTGTCTTAATTTTCATGTTTAAGAAATCGCATTTCGCACAGGTATCTTTACGTGGCAAATGGAAGTGTAACTTGAAATCTCGTTTAAAGATTTTCCTGTATGTCCATTCATTAACTGAACTCAAGTTATTTTCCTTGCATTTTTCGAAGTATAAATTATACATTTTTCTTATGTTTAATTCAGGATTTAAAAACATCCGTTTTGGATTTTGGGATCGAGTATAGTGACTTTCAAATGCCGGAAAGCTTTTTATGTGTTCTATCACTGTATTCGTCACTAGCTCGCCAGTTCTTCTGCAAGAGCCATCCATTTTTCCACGCATGTCTTTCGGAATATTCTCATGCGCTTTTAGGATACGATCAATTCGTCCAGTAGATATTTGGAAAGTATCAATGAAAAACTTCTTACATACTAAAATATTTCCACCAGAAGTGACCAGGTAAAATTATAAGCATATGCCCTCATAGTGCCCGAATTATTTCTAGGCCTTCTTCTATTGACAGTTTCACGTTGAACATTACAATAGAGAAATACATTTTGCTTATTAAAATCACCTATATTCCAGAACTTATCAACAATTTCTATGCGTTGTGTTTCATTAATAAGTTCTATACATTTCTTCGAGCAATTACAATTTCTGGATTCAAATTTTTTTGCTGGAATGAATTTTCCTCTTTTTGTATAGTACTTTTGTCCAGTATTTCGCTTAATTTTGTTTATTTGTTGCATATATTTTCCTTTATTTTGTTCTGCAGAATCTAAGTTCTCAGTAACAATATCCTCATCTGATGAAGATTCTACCTCTATTATTCTTCTTCTCTTTTTACGATTCGTTAATTTGTTGTTCGTAGCGGAATTATCTTCATCCTCTGAATCTAAGATTATTCTTCTGTTTATATTCATGGGCTTTATTTCTGTGTGAATTTATTTAAAATTAAATAAAATAAATATTTTCAATTGTCATAAAATAATATTGATTGACCATTTGTTCTTACCTATATCACTATCTGATGTTAATATGAAGTTATCCATTTTAGGAAAAAAATAGAATAAGTAACCTAAACTATTATATGTAACTCTTGACACGTAATATGACACGTAATATAAAACAAATGTAAAATAACAGGCTACTGATCGGCAACCATCTGCTAAGCCACCTACGAGGGGTGATCAAAAAGTTCCAGGACTGAATTTTTAAAAATTTATTAAGAAAAATTAGAAGTTATTGGACATTGTCCCCTTCAAAGTACTCCCCTTGGGAAGCTATACATTTTTCCCACCGCCGTTTCCATTGCTGGAAGGACCCTGAGAACTCATCTTCTGGAATGCTGTTCAGCTCCTCCAGCGATTTTTCTTTGATTTAATAAATTTTTAAATATTCAGTCCTGGAACTTTTTGATCACCCCTCGTACCTCTGTCAATTGGACTTACACCACTTTCAAAATAAACGGTCCATATCTCTGGCAACTCATTAATAGTACTGGATTTTTCGTCAGGTTTGATAGTAACGAGGCGGTGCGTAAATTCATAAATCTTTATTTAATTACAATCACTCTGGTTCTATTTTATTACAATCACTCTGCGTACCGATACTCATCGTCGTGAGCGCGTAAAAAAAAAACTGTTCCCCAAAACAAAAGCTTCCCCCGAACGACGATTCTCCCCTCTCGGACGCACCGAACGAACGTCCAAGGAACGCTTGTGCCCGCTCGCGTCGGTGTGCTGCAGTAATTTCTCCATTTTTAATGTTTAGCACGACGTGTTCAAGAAAGTCATTTCCAAATATTAATTTTTGGCTAGTAAGAGCGCTAGGAACGACGCGTATCAAAATTATGAATTTATTATCCACTATTTTCAATTCTGCATAAAATTCGTCTAACGTGGTATTTTCTGCACCTACTCCACTGAATTTTATTTTTCTGGCTTTTAACTGGGGACAACCCATTTCAAAATATTGATCCGCGCTCATTAAACTTAAATCGCTTCACATATCAATTAGTGCTCCAGCGGTATGACCATTGATTTCTACATCCTTTACGCATTTGTTTCTTGTTACCTGTGATACAACGCAGTTTCCTTTGGTGGCGCACGCTTGTTGGGGCATATGACCGCAATATGACCCCGCTCGTTGCGGTTAAAACATCTTGCTCCACTCTTCTTGTTGGGCAGTAACTACTCATGTGGTTCAGGGATCCGCAATTATAGCAGAAACGTCTCACGCCGCGAGGTTCCTGCTCCATTCTTCCGCTCCATTCCATCCTTGTCCTGCTGGACCCCTCGTTTTTCTGCCTGGTATATCTTGCGGTGTGGATCTGGCTTTCTTCCGGCATTGTTATCTTTTGAAAGGCTTTAAAAAGTGTGTCTGTTGAGGGGAAGTTTTGTAGTCCGGCCTGATTCTTTAAACTTGCATCCGGAATGCCATCAATAATGCAATCTACCATTTCGTCCTCATCGATTAAAATTCTATTGCCCATTATTATTTTCGCGTGTCCTTATTGATGAAAGGTTTCATCTTTCCTCCATAATCTTGCCTCGAATTGTCTTCGCAATGTGCGCTTATTTTGAGGATGATGGAACATACATTTGAGCTTCGCCAATAAATCTTCCGAGGACATTTCGATGTGCTCACCTTTGGACTGCAACCATTCAATGGTTTTCCCCTTCAATCTCATGACAATGTTTCCAGTTGTGATGCGCCCCCACTCCTTTAATTTTTCTTTCATCTCCAGCACGGTGATATCATTTGCACTGAACTGCACTGTAGCCATTGCACTGTTATTTTATTAGCACTTATGATACACACTGAACTCTTTTTTCTTCACACAGTTTTTTCAATTAAATGACAATGTACCCTGGCTGGATGAACCCCCAGTTTTGTAGGATATTTGTTATGTGTGGGGTAACAGTTTGATTTATTAATTTATTTTAAGGTGAAGATGTGAAAGATATATTTATAACGGAAAATAATATACTTAAGTCTATTTCACTAAACGCTTAAAACTCTTAACACTTAGCCGACCGCACGCGCCGCAGCTAACTGTACGGTTTCCACCGCGCTCCGGGAAGCCAAACTACGCTGTCCACCGCGCATTTTTCTGAAGTAAAATTATTTATGTGATTAATTATATCTTACGGTAACAATTTCGTTTAACGATTGCACATATTGTTTATACAAAATATGAAATTAAAAGTTTATAAGAATTATTTTTTGTAGGTTGTTCAAAAAGTATAGGTAATAAAGTCAGAAAATTAAGAATATTAAAGATGACTAAGGATAAATAGCATGACCCAAACATGAAATAAAAAAATAGTAATGTATTTTAATATTGTTTTAAAGTGTGGTATCGTTCAAAACATGTCAGTTTATGCAATAGCATTATTATTATGCATTACAATATTCGCAAATATATCGCGTATAACCAGATTTTTTATTTGCAGAGCATACTCTGCATCTTCGGTGAGGATATGATTTTTTTCGATTCGTCACAATTGGTACTAATTTGTGTTTTTTTAAATCTTGAGATAGTCTACCTGGTGGGTCATTTTTTGGTGCTCGTCTTGTTGTTTCTACCATGTTCGACGGTCCTGCCTGTTCGGTGTCTAAATCTTGAATTTCCTGTGTTTCCACCAATGCTATTGCAACTTTAAGCAAAAAATTTGTATATGTCGTTCTATTATTTTTTTTTTGACTAGAAATGAATTAAAAAGAGCAGCATTTAAAAAATAAAGCACTGCTTTTTTTGTCCATTTGGTGCTTCTCCGGAGAATATTATAATATGACATATATTGGTCTGCACGATCAACTCCTTTCATATATGTTGTATTCCACAACAGATTTGGGTTTTGATCTCGGCCCTGACCAATGTGAAACGTTTACCATTTCTGCCGAATGAATAGTTGAAATGGTTCTGACTATTCGGTTTCTCTTTGCTTGCCAGGCTTGTAAAAGAACTTGTCCTTTTCTTGCAAATTTTGTTTCATGTTTTTTCAATGTAATGTTTTTTAAATTCTGCGGAAATCCTCTGTTTGACCTAATTGTTTCGCAAACTCTTGTATTCTTCTGGAGGAGCAATTCGGCTGTGTGTACGCTATTGTAGTAATTGTCCATGTAAATATGATGGTAAAATCCCACATAAGGACCTAGAATCGATAAAACTGTATCTTGTAGCGTTGCTTCTGCGCCTGAATACACTTTAAAATTACAAATGTATCCTGATGCGGATTCGCAGAGCATCCGCACCAGAATTCCATATTTTACTAATTTTGCGGGATTATACGTGCGGAAAGATAATCTGCCTCGCCAAGGTATTATGCCTTCATCCAATGACAATTCCTGGTTTGGTGTACAGTAAACCTGTTTGTGTGCGGTGGATAGGGACCGCATAAAAGAAATCGTACAAATAAATATTCGGAAATTTTATAAATTCTTACATATAATAAACAACTTTGTACGATATACTACCTAAAAATTTTTTATGCGGTGGATAGGGACCGCATAAAAAAAGTCTGACTTAGAAAATACATCAATGATTTATGAAATAGATGAGAGAATGCTTTCAATTAAATTAAATAATCAAATTAGACCTAAAGAAATAGTAAAAATATTTAATTCTTCATTTTACATATACATGGAGAAGTTTTCAAATTATACATTAAATAGTTTGCTGCTACTCGTCGTAATCCAAAACGCGCATCTTCTTGTGATGAATTGGTTGAAAATCGCTTTCGTCGCTTGAAGATAGGATTTCAATTGATTTGTTTTTTGGTACCATAAAGTCAGTGATCAGTTTTTGTGACGACGGTCGACCGGTCAATTGCTTGTAAACGCCACGATAGTGAGACATGCATGATCTCAGCTCTTTTTGGAATTTTAAGCGTCTTTCCGCATTGGTGTCTATTTTAAGAAAATGCGTTTCCAATTTTTTAGCAATCTGGATCCCTGCATATATTTTATCTGGTGTAATAGACTATAGACTATATGTAATAAACTATTGATAATGTCACTATCATCGACAGTTTGGTCCTCAATCATCTCGTCCAGGTCATTTTCGCCGAAAATATCCAAGCCTTTTCCGCCGATGTTATGTGCGAGCGCACTAATTTCAGATAATAACGTTGGCGCGTTTTCGGTAACGTTTCGATTAATTACACATTCAGATCAGATCGCTTTCCAGCACGAATTTAATGTGTGTTGTTTGATTTGTCCAATTGCTGCAATGATATGGTTTATGCAGTCTAAAATTGAGAATTTTTTCCAAACTTCAGTCAGGCTTAATTTATCGTTCTCTAGCTTTTACCAAAATGTAGCTGAAACTTAATTTGATATAATATTTCTTAAAATTTGCGATTATGCCCTGATCCAGTGGTTGTATAAGGCTAGTCGTATTTGGTGGTAAAAACACTATTTGTACATTAGGATGTTCTATACAGGGATGACCGGGTGCATTATCTACAATTAGCAACACTTTAAACGGAAGACCCATCTCTTCCATGTATTTTTCAACTTCTGGTACAAAAGAATCGTTGAACCATGTTGCAAATACAGCTGATGTGACCCATGCTTTTTTATTGGCCATGAAGTGTACTGGATATTCAGATAAATTTACGCCTTTTAGCGCACGTGGGTGTAAAGCTTTATTTATAATAAGTGGTGTTAACATCTTTGCACCAGAGGCATTACTGCAAAGAAGAAGTGTGATTCGATCCTTTGCCGCTTTAAAACCACTTGCAGTTTTCTCCGATTTGGGAATGAATGTTCGGCTGGGCATCTTTTTCCAGAATAACCCAGTCTCATCTGCATTAAATACTTGATCTGGCCAATATCCACCATCATCAATGATTTCCGCTAATACTTTGCGATAATTCATAGCAGCTGTTTCATCGGCGGACGCTGCCTCGCCTTGTATCTTCACATTCTTCACTCTGCCATTGCTCGCAGAAAATTTCACGTTTCGTAAACAGGATGACGAACTTGGTTCTAAATCCTTCAGTTGGTTGAAATACTGTCTAGCTTTTTCTTGAATTAATTCTTTGTGAACGGGGATTCGTTTTTTAGTTAAATCTTTAACCCACAACACGAGAGCCTTTTCCGTCTTCTCTATTACAATATTTCTCGAATACGATGCTCTTTTACTACTGTCGTTTGTTGAACTAGTTTGTTGAGATTCATATATTTTACTCGCACGTTTGTGTATAGCTCTGATCGTGGATTCACCTAATTTAAATTCATTAGCAACAGCTGTGGATCCTTCACCCTCTGCTTGTCTATTTAATATTAGAATTTTTGTTTCTAATGGAATTGTCTGTCTTTTTACTTTCTTTTGGCTATAATTGTTCATTTTAAGGGAGTACTTATGTCTAAAAATAAAATAAAATTCATAAAAACTACATATAAATAGAAACAAAAGTAACTAATTTATTTACCTTTAATCTCACTATAAAATGAATCCTTAATCACGTGAATCGTGGATAAAACTCTGAATACGAAGCGTATACTGTTCGCGCGTCGAGCGAAAATATGTGCCTAACTGACTCTGCCTTGTCAGGAGATTGTTTAAAATAAATGAATAGGGCATCGCGAGGTTCGGATACATCGTTGTCAAGGAGACCACGTAATCAGAGTTCGTCCACAACATGTATATGTACATTGATAGGAAACATTAAACTGGTGCTAACGCCGCTAAGATTCATATACCGCATAAAAATAAATCGCACGAAAAAAATCGCACAAAACCAATCGCACAAAAATAAAATCGCATAAAAAAGGACCGCACAAAAACAGGTTTTACTGTAATACTTAAAAACATTAATGTAATTTATTAAAACAAGATAAGCAAAGGTGAGGTTTCTGTGTACATTGATTACAAAAGGTTGTTACTTTTGACGTTATATTTTTAGCTGTCTTTGGTCCTAACATTCGTGCATTCTGATTATAACATTCGGTGCAGTATCTTCTAATTTTGTGCGCACTGCCTTCCTTTTTTTCCAAATGATGCCGAGGATTTACACGGGTGTCCACTTGTTCCTCCTTCTCCTGCATAAGTGCGTCAATCAATTTTTTACGATACATTGTGATAGACATCTTCTGGCCTGTTTTTTTTTGTGTATGAAGAAGGAATTTACAACAGCGGTGTTCAATAATAATTCAAAGCCTAATTTTCCATACCATTTCATCGATTTCCGTAATGGGTTACTGTGTGCAGCAATTTGGTCTGACAGGTCAATAGATTTTTTTCCCGCATTATAATCTATGACAATTGTTGGTTTACTAACGATTTTTGATTTTGTTGGAACGGTCTTCATTTCTAGTGTATAGCCGAGGCCACATCTGTTTGAAAATTTGTATTACATACTTGTGTTTCTTCTGCTTCATGTACAGTCGGAATATAATTCGTCCACGAAATGGAATCATCGATTCGTCAATACAAATTAATTCCGTTGGACGGTAATATTTTTTAAAATTTTTGTTCAAATCGTCGATAATCGGCTTGATTTTGTGTAAACGGTTGGTGACATCTGCTGTTTCATTGTTGCAAAAGTGAAGCATCCTCAAAAGAATCTCAAATCGGTATGTAATTTATTTATTTATTTATTTATTTACGGGTTACCCCTTTAACATATACAAATTAACAAAAGTAAGAAGGGTGAAACATACGAACGATCAATATAAAGCGAAATACTTAAAAGGTACGACAATAACACTGATACACACGAAAATATAAAAGTCATAAAAACGTGAAGAATATATACAGTTAAAGAAAATTCATAATAACTCTCTTGAAGGTTAGGGGTGAGCCTCCAAAGAAGTTCACCCGTTCACAGAGAGAGTTAGCCATGTTGGACGATCTGTTCAGCGTGCAGTGATTAGCATTTTTCGTCTGGTGATGGGCAATGAAAAATAAAGGCGAATGGCGCAAAGGCCTGGCAGGGGAATTAAAGTTAATTATCCCGAGAAGCGGAGGACAATCAATTAAACCATTCACAAGCTTAAATAGTAAGACCAGATCGGCAATATCTCTGCGCCCACTCAAGGATCTCCTACCTATTCTGTTGAGAATCTCCGTGTAATCATGGTTGAGTCCAGACATGGGAGAACCCATTTGAAAAGCAGCAAATCTTAAAAATTTGTGCTGTACACTTTCGAGTAGAGCAGAAAGCGATTGATAACATGAAGACCAAATGGGCGAACAATACTCTAAGTGTGGAAGAACGATGATATTGTAAAGTAGCCTCAGAGTTGAAGGATTTCTAAAATCACGAGAGGTTCGTTTTAGGAACCCCAGAGATTTGGAGGCAACATTAACTATGTTAACAATATGTTCACCAAATGAGAGGTTGGAGGAAAAAGTGACAGCAAGATCTCGAATAGATGAAATAGAAGACAGAATGGAAGTATTGAGAGAGTAGGACGCAGAGATCGGCTGGAACTTGCGCGTAAAACTTAGTGAATAACATTTCGCTAAATTTAGTTTGAGCTTATTAGTCAAGCACCATGACTCCAGATTCTTGAGATCAAGTTGAATCAGCAGGGTGTCATTTATACAATTTACCTCATGAAAGATTTTTAAGTCATCGGCATACAGGAGAAATCTGCATCGGTGGAAGGCTTCCGTTATATCATTAATAAATAAATTAAATAACAGAGGCCCGAAGTGGGAGCCCTGAGGGACCCCTGAGGGACCTCTAAAGTAACGGCAATCGGTAATGATAGAGAATTGTTAAATCTGACAATTTGCTTTCTGTTAGTGAGATATGATTGGATCCATGATAGAAGAGATCCCGAAATATTATATCTCTTGAGTTTGGATAAAAGCAAACTATGGCTAACAGAGTCAAATGCTTTCTTAAAATCAGTTAGTGTTACGCTTTGCGGGCTCGGAGGCCGGGGAGTACCTGGGGCTTTCGCCTATACCTCCCCTTTTCTTGCGAAGTGGCAGATGGTATGCCTCTACTAATAGTTCTAGCTCATGGTCTCGTCGTGCCCGATCCCAGAGGAAACCACGCCACCTAGAGTCCAACCCATATCCGGGAACTCCGACACAGTCGGAGGGGCTTGATCCCGGCCCTAGGCACCATAGTTTATCCAGCTTGGTCAACTGGCGGTCGGCTAAGCAAGAGACTGCGGTGCGTGGTTTGGTAGATTTCATACGAGTGTCGAGGGGTCCGAGCTCTCCGTCTCTTCCACGTCTTCGTTTTGTCAGCCATAAAGGATGATCATATGGCACTTGCTGCTACCAACAGCCCCCGCTAAATTTTGCTCGGAGCGAAAAAAACGCTCAAAGAGCAAAATTTGCCTAAAGCCAGCGAACTGACTTTAGGCATGTATCGTCATCGAGAACGGGCCTCGACACTCGGTGTCTCCTGCCTTCGCTCCCCGCCTTTCTTAAAATCAGTGTAAATTGTATCGACCTGGCTCCGATTATCCAGACAGCTGTTTAGATATTCCGAGAAAACAGTTAGATTAGTCACGGTTGACCGCCATGCTGCTCGTCAATAATTATATTCTTAACATAATAAGTCAGTTTGTCACAGATTATACTTTCGAACAGCTTAGGTATAGCATCAATTATGGTAATAGGTCTATAATTTATTACGTCGGATGTATTGCCGTTTTTATCAATAGGCACGACCAAGCAGGTCTTCCACCGATCAGGAAAATAGCCAGATCTAAGCGACTTGTTAAAAATCAACCATAAAGGCCGGGAGATGATGAACCTGCATTCTTTTAATAAGATAGGATGGATACCATCAAGTCCCGGATTTTTATTGACATCTAAGTTGTTAATTTTGTTAAATATATTTGAAATTTCAATAATAATGTTAGAAACATCAATTGAGTCTTTGTACTTAAATAAGGGAGGTGCTTCACAATCAACGCTATAAACCGATTTAAAATAGTCCGCAAATAATTGTACGATATCCTCGTCTGACTCAGCTGCAGCGTTAGATAAGCGCATGGAGTTTGAGGTCGATGATACGGTCTGTTTCGCTTTGACGAATGCCCAAAAAACATTTATGTTGTTACCAATGCTAGGCTCAATTGAATTAATATAATTATAGTAACACTCATCATACAAGGTTTTACATTGCGAACGAAGATGTGAAAAAGTAAGATAGTCGCTATGCGAGGCTGAATTTTTATATTGAGCATGAGCACGTTTCTTTTGTCTTATTCAATGTTTAAGTTCCTTGGAAAACCACTTAGGATAAGTAGAAAGCACCTGAACGTAAGTGGGAACAAATGCTTCAATCAATGAACATAAATGATCATAGAGACAAGAAATCGCTTCATCTACATCTAAATTCGCGAGGCAGTCATCCCAGTTGATATTGTTTAAATGATGGCAAATTGATTTGTAATCTGCGTCGCGGAAGCTGTACTTGAGAACCCGTACGGGATAAGTACTGAGGCAGGATGGGTTGTCAATATGCATCAGCAAAGGCGGATGAAATTGATCGCAAGGCAGTATAGGGTCTGAGGAAACATTTATAGCCAATTCGCCATCATTTGAGATCATCAAGTCAAGTGTATGACCATGAGAGTTTTTAAAAGTATTATATTGCAAAAAACTGGCTGAATTGAAAGTGCGCTGCAAGTAGGACGCTGCCTAAACCTCGCTGGACATGGCTGATCCAGAAACGGAGAATTGCAATCCTGAAGAAGAATCGTTGATCCAGTCTATGTGTGGGAGATTGTAGTCGCCGCATAGGTAAAAGCGTGAGAGAGGATGTTTGTCCAAGATTTCTTCAATAGCATCGCAGTGCGCCATATAAGATGGGAGATTTCAGGCAGGAGGGAGGTATGAAGTCCCAAAAATAAATGATTGTGAGCCAAGCTTGATTTCCACAAATAGGTGCTCAATGTTGTTGATGGAAGGCAGCAATTTATGACATTTAAAGCGTTTGGAGATACAGTCGGGGTCACAATTGAGTGGACACCCGCCTATCATATGTGAAAACGTCGCATTTCAGTGATTTTTTCTAATTAATTTCTTATTTTTTTACATTTTATCGTAGGTTATGTATTTGTAAATAGATTTTGTAAGCAGTTTTATAGAATAATATGCTTTATTTTAAGTAAGATTAATTACAATGTAAGTACTGACAAAATTGAGGGGACACTTTTATTTATTTCTTTTTTTAGGCTATTTATGCAGTTTTAATATTTTGTATTGCTTCCTTTAGCCTTAATGACCGCTTGTAGCCGCCTCGGAATGCTTTGGATCAAGTGTTCGATCTTTACATTTGGTATATTCTGCCACGATTGTTGCAAACCATCGAAAAAGCGCGATTTATTAGTCCTGCTTGCAACTAGTACTTCGTTTTCGAGTAGGGCCCACAAGTTTTCAATTGGATTCAAGTCCGGACTTTGTGGTGGCCAATCCAAGAGTTTGATCCGCGAATCTTTGAAAAACTGCATAGTTATTTTTGCCTTGTGTAATGGTGCGTTGTCCTGTTGGAAGATAAAATCGTGGGCAATGTCCATTTTCTCCACCGATTCTTCCAAATTTTCGTTTATGTTGTCGACATATCGGGCAGTATTCGTAATTCGGTCGAGTAACGCCAAATTTCCAACTCCGGACCAAGAAACACACCATAATGGAACCTCCACCGTGTTTTATAGTATTGGAAATGATGTTTTGCCCGTGTGCTTCATTTGATTTTCTCCAGACTTTTTGTCTCTTCTTCTTTCCAAACAATTCAAATTTGCTTTCATCACACCACACAATTTTTTTCCAAAACGAAATGGGTTTATTAATATACTCTTTGCAGAAACTTAAACGCTTCCGTTTATTCAAATCACTTATGAATGGTTTCCGTAGGGGTAACCGACTATGCAAATTTGCATCCTTTAATCTCCGGGACACTGTCTTTTTGGAGACCTCTAAACTGAGTCTGTCAATAATTTCACGACGTGTAATAGTTGGTTCGATTCGGCATTGTCTCACAATCCGCATGTCATGCCTTTCCGTAGTACACCGCTTACGACCACGACCTCGCAAATTTGCCACAGTATTAAATTTCGTGTACTTTATCCAAATTTTTGCAACAGCACTTTTGGATATGTTGTATTTTTTCGCAGTATCTCTATAACTGAGGCCTTCCCGACAATCAGACACTACTAACTCTCGGATTTGAAGCGAAACTTCTTTCCGGCTTTCCATCTCTAGTGTATGCTGCGGTTATTTTGTTATAGTCTCTTATGTGCTCTGTTGCAAATTTGAAGTGTTTTGGTTGTGTCGTCTATTTTACTACCACGTTCAAAAAGTTTCAGGAATTTATTTGTAAAATAACAAATACAATCTTATTGATCATAAATCTCATTGTCGCCCTCAAAGTAATCCCTATTGGCCGCAATGCACCTACGCCAGCGTTTAATACAGCTTTCAAAACACTTCTGGAACTCGATTTTTGATGTAGCCATTAGCTCAGCCTGCGATTTTTGTTTTATAACTTCGATGCTATCGAAACGCGTTCCCCGAAGTTGTTTTTTGAGTCGGCTGAATAAAAAGAATCACACGGAGCCAGATCTGGTGAATTTGGAGCTTGCTGTATTGTATTCGTGTTGTTCTTGGCCAAAAACTCACGAATAATCAACCCGTTATGGGATGGTGCGTTGTCGTGATGGAGAAGCCAAGAATTATTTCGCCACAAATCTGGTCTTTTTTTCCGGATTGATTCACGTAAACGTCAATGTAAATGTTTGTATCATCAGCAATCGCTCTGATGGTTAATTTTCTGTTTCCGACCAACATTGACCGGATTTTTTCAATGTTTTCATAAGTTTTCGATGTTGATGGCCTTCCAGAACGGGGTTCATCTTCAATAGAATCACGACCACTTTTAAAGCGTTCATACGACACGTAAACATTTGTTTTCGATAAAGCAAGATCACCGTAACATTTGTGTAGCGTAGTTAACGTATCCGCACATTTAATTTCGTTTTTAACACAAAATTGCGAAAAACGATGAAGCCAGTGTGACGAAAACGTTAATACTGATTAGAATCTGAAATAGTCTTTAAAAATTTATAGAAATTTGAAACGTTGTAACATCTGTAACACTTTAATCTCATCCGGAATACACTGTCCACTCAATTTTGTCCACCGGATTTTTCAGTACTTACATTGTAATTAATCTTACTTAAAATAAAGCACATTATTCTATAAAATTGCTTACAAAATCTATTCACAAATACATGATCTGCGATAAAATGTGAAAAAATAAGAAACTAATTAGAAAAAATCACTGAAATGCGACGTTTTCACATATGATAGGCGGGTGTCCACTCAATTGTGACCCCGACTGTAGCTATTAGCACTCCTCCACCACGAGACAGTGAGCTAGTTAGGCTGGATCGATCAGTGCGAAAGACCTGATAATCATGCAGGCCTAGCTCGGGTGTGGAGACGTCCTCTGACAGCCACGTTTCAGTAAAAATAATAATAGTCGGACGGTTCGAGGAGGTGTTTAATGAGAAGTTGAGATGGCTGATCTTAGTGCGCAGACCTCTTATATTTTGGTAATAAACTGAGAGGCGCTCCGGGAGTTTTTTTATTCTCAGATTTAGTAACTATTCTAGGAGTGCCTCTAACGTATCGAATAGTTTTACTCATATCACCATTTGCTTCGAGAGATTGAAGCTCCTGTCTTAGTGAGTTAAGATATGACCGCTGCTTGGGAGTAAGGTCATTAGTCAATTTCAAGTCGCCAACATATTTACTCCTGTTCTTAAGGATATTTAGAACGGCTTGTTCACTTGATAGTCTAGCACAAATGGGTCTAGGTCTATCAGAAATCTTTTTTCCCAGGCGAGCCACACTCAGGACCTCGGAGTCCGAGGGGTACACACAATGTAAAATGTCTCTGACCCGGCCAATTTCATTCGTAGGGCTCTGCCACATATTACTCGGACTTAGTTCACTTGCATTATATATAATTATGGTGCAGGCCTTCCTTCTCCTTAGGTCAATTTCCATTAACATATCTTCCTCAGACGAAGAGGAGACTGTAGGGCTGGTTGACTTTTTCAATGTAGTTACCTGCCTCTCCAATTCAGATACTTTGATAGATAGGCTGCTTATAGTTGAGTTCAGATTATCTATGTGCGCTTTGTACGGATTCTTCATCTCGTGTTTAAAATTGGAAAGTTCTTCTTTCAAAAATGCTTTTAAATCAGCCATAAAGGAGGCGGCGGCGCTACCAATGTTGCGGCACTGCTCACTGACGTCACTGGCAAAGCACAATTTAAAAAGGAACCGTTAGCAAAAGCATGCCCAGTGCGTTGCAAACAGCTTGGATGTGCATTAATGTTGCAGAACTCACAGGTAACCGGCTTTAAGACCGAACCAGAACATCCTTTACATATCTTTCTATCCGTCCTCGAATGAATAGCGCGACGGAGAAAATTAGTAAGAGAAGCTTGCCCGTATTGATTGAGAGGCATTGCTCAACCGCTTGATTAGAGCAACCGTATTTAAAAACACAATGGAGTCAGCGGTAAGAACCGGTGTCAGTACACTGTAGCCAGACTGGCAGGTATAGACTAGCGCAGTGAGTCTCAAAGACGTTCGGTTGAAAAGGTAAACGGATTATAAGAATTAATACAATCCGGAATTAATTACTATTTAGTATCACTATGGAGTACTCACTGATAATATAACACCGTAAGCCAATTATATGACAACGAGCAGGCACATTAAAAGGAACACTGTGAAAAAGGAGAATCGAAACACTGAGCACAAGCAGAATACGTCCGTCACGCACGAATCACCCCGAAGGTATCTGAATGTATAATGAATGAAATTCGACTTTTGAATTTGGCAGTCGACTCATCCACACAAATCTGCTCTCCGGGTACAAAATAATTCCTGAATCTTGCATTTATATAATCGAGGAAGCAGGTTACTAACTGCAAACGGGTTCTTGGGTTTGTATTTTGTGAGGGTATTGTCTTCAGATGAAGTCTCCAAAAAGTTTGACTAAATCGGTCTCTCGTGAATGTGTCTGAGTAAAATGGAATGCAGCTAACATTATTTCTGGACCAGTATTCTTGTAAATTTGCCAACGGCATTGTCCTCATTTTTACGATTACCCGATGTACCATCACATCGTACCAAGATCACCATATAGAATGGGACGATAATATCTTCCCTTCTACCTTCCTTGCAGCGTAATTGTTAGTTTCCTGTACTACGTCAGTAACTAGTTCGTCGGTGAAAAATAACTTAATGAAATCTATCGGTTCTTTTATATGTGAATGTATCTACGGTCCTACGTGTCTTTCGCCGGATACAAACGGTATTCTTGTAGGCATTTCTTTGGATTCTGTGCACATTCTCCATTTTGAAGGTTCTATCTCTTCTGCACTATCACTGTCGCTTTCAGATTCGCTATCTATTGGGTGATTGCAAAAGTTCGTGCCCGTTTTGAAACCAAATTAAAGACCACGCGTTTCATGAAAAATAGTAGTTATTAATCAATGATGTACTCTCCATCATTTTCTATAACTGTCTCCCAACGTTTTACAAGTTTTTCAATTCCTTCTTTGTAGAAACTGCGTGGTTTCTCTTCAAAGAAAGTCGTAAGGTAGTTTTTGACTTGTTCCATAGAATCAATTTTTTTGCCATTCAAATTATTTTGGAGAGAACGAAAGAGATGAAAATCAGAGGGGGCAAGTTCAGGGGAATACGGCGGGTGCTGGAGGATTTCCCATTTTAACCCCCTAAGTTTTTGCAGTGTCTGATGAGCGACATACGATCGAGCATTGTAATGGTGAAAGATAATGCCTTTTCGATTGACCGAATTTGGACGTTTTGCTTGAATTTCAACATTGAGTCGGGCGAGTTGCTCACAGTACTTCTCCGCAGTTATTGTTTTACCACGCGGAAGAAGCTCGAACAAAATTATTCCTCTGCAATCCCACCAGACGCATAGCAACACTTTCATTGAATGCAATTCAGCCTTTGCCGTAGTTTCTGCTCTTTCACTTCCATGCTTCCAGCTTCTATTTCTCGTTATATTGTTATACACAACCCATTTCTCATCTCCAGTTACCTCTTGATCCAAGAAAGGTTCGTTTTGTTAACGAGAGAGAAGAGAAATAGCTGTGGAAACACGGTTCAGTTTGTTCCGTTCTGTCAAATTGTGCGGAGCCCATATATCGAGTTTCAAAGTGTATCCAAGTTGCTTTAAATGGCGAAATGCAGTCGACTTTTCAACATTTAGTCTCTCAGAATTATTATTCACTAAATCACGGATAAAGTCATTATCAATGCCGGAAGGTCGCCCAGAGCGAGGTTTATCGTTTCGATTGAAGTCACCATTTTGAAATCGACGAAACCAATTTTTAACAGTTCTAAGAGCAGGAGCACGATCCAAATAAACGTCGCCGATATTTTTTGTTGCAGTTCCAACACTCACTCCTTTTCTAAGCTCATACAACATAACATGACGGAAATGTAACATTCCATTTTCCATTTTGAATATTAACGCTGCACACAAATTAATTCAAATAAACTTTTTTTTAAGGTTAAGTTGACTCACGACGCATTTAGATAACTGTCAATGAATAATATGATTATAAAAGAAACAGCAGCACAGTCAACATTGCGTGCTTCTGCCACCTATGAAAATCGGGCACGCACTTTTGCAATCACCCAATATATTGCGATCATTAAGGCCTTCTTACCTTCAATTAGTCTATATGCACATGAGTCTTCCTCCAATCTTTTCATACCGGTGGAGGTCAATATCTCATTAACTCTTTTGTTCCAATAATTACCCGACATCGGGAAGCCGTCTCGCAAAGAATAACGCGTTCTATAGTTAGGGGTGTTTTTGGCTCGCCTTTATGCAAGACTAATCGCCGGGAAACACTTATTCAGATCTTTCGGTATATACATTTATTTAGCTGGAGTTATTACCAATATACTATATGTGTATACCAGGTGTGTCGGTAATTCCTCTCCGGTTTTTTCGATAAAGAAAACACGTTATTTACAATGGATAGTTAAAATTTATTTATTCAAAGTATTGGCCGTTTGATTCTGTACATTTTGCTCATCTCTCAGGCAATTTGTGGATGCCATTCCAAAAGAACTGTTTCTCCTTTGAGCTGAACCATTCATCGAGCCATTTTTTAACTTCTTCGAAATCGGCGAAGTGCTGCTCTGTAAGAGCGTGCCCCATCGATGCGAAAAGGTGGTAGTCGGATGGAGCCAGGTCTGGAGAGTACGGCGGGTGCGATAAAACTTCCCATCCAAGTGATTTTAAGACTTCTTTGACTGGTTTTGCCGTATGAGACGGCGCATTGTCATGCTGCAAAATCACCTTATCATGTCTTTGAGCGTATTGTGGACGTTTTTCGATCAGTGCACGGTTCAAATTGATCATTTGTTGTTTGTAGCGATGAGCATTAACTGTTTCTCCAGGTTTTAACAGTTCATAATATACGACACCAACCTGGTCCCACCAGACACAGAGCATGGTCTTGCGACCAAAGCGATTTGGCCTTGCAGTCGATGAGCCGGCTTCGCCAGGTGATAACCATGATTTTTTTCGCTTGGAATTTTCAAAATAAATCCATTTTTCATCACCCGTTACTATTCGATGCAGAAATGACTTCCTTTCATAGGTATCTTTGAAGCAGCATTTCACTGACGATTTTTCGATTTTCCAATTGCCTGTCATTCAATTCATGTGGCACCCATCTTCCCATCTTTTGGATCTTTCCCATCGCTTGTAATCGTTCACAAATTGCTACTCGGCTCACATTCAACTTCTCTGCCAATTGTTTTTGAGTTTGTGTTGGGTCTTCATCCAATAACTCCTGCAATTCCGCATCTTCAAACGTTTTCGGCCTACCAGGACGTTTTTTGTCTTGAACGTTGAAATCACCACATTTGAATTGCCGAAACCACGTTTCACATGTGCTAATGGTTGGAGCATGCTCACCGTAAGTTTCTACTAGCAAACGATGACTTTCAGCGGCTTTTTTCTTTTGATTGAACAAGAAAAGTAATGCGTGCCGCAAATGCACGTTTTCAGGCACAAACCTCGACATTTTTTAAAAATTATATATCTATAACGCTGTTATTTTGGCGGAACGTAACCTGTGTAGTTATGAAATTAATGTCAGTAGAAACAAATGACATATGTATCAAATCATAACATTGCATACTTATGGCTCGTGACATCTGTTACAAAAACCGCAAAGTAATTCCCGACACACCTGGAATATTAGAAGGCACCGGGAGTTCGGTTGTCGACATTAAATTCCAGATTAATAGTATCAGATGTTATTTCCTCAATAGTTACAGTAGGAGGATTTAAAGGTGGTGTTTCGGGGAGTATGAATTGATGATCGGGGTATTCGGAAAGGAGTTACGAATAAAGGTTATGTAGATGAGGAGGAAGAGTTTCGAAAATAGATGGGTCTAGGTATGGGTAAGTTGGTTGGTTGGGGATTTCGTCTATAATTTCCACGTCAGAGGAGTCGCTGGAATCTACTGGACTAAAGGAAGGGTTGCCAAATGGACTAGAGGATGGTGGAATAGGTCGGTAAGATGGATAAGTATTGAAAGATGTTCCCGGAGTTTTGAGGTCGGAAGGAAATGTATCAGTCGAAGTTCCCAGAATATCTTGTGTATTGCTAGTAGAAGGTTCTGGGGTCTCTTGATTTCTTAGCGAATTGGAATATCGTGCTCTTGCCCGCATGTGTCTTTCTCGCACTTGTATTCCGGCACGTCGCGATCTTCTTCTACGCCTTGGAGGCATTGCCGATGATTTCTAAGTGAATAAAATACATATTGGTAATTGTACTTCCTCGGATCGCCTTAACGCAGGGACTTTCAACAGAGTACTCACATATAAGAATCGTCTAGCTCGCTGAACCAAGTATACCTGGTGGGTGCCTTCTAGAGCTACTTCGGTGGTAAGAGGCGCTTCAACGAATCCTCAGACAATCTCAAGTAATGGCTACCAAATGGCAGGTGGGGTTGTTTACAATGAATGGAAGTGCTTGTGCTGATACTATATACTGATTCTTAGTCTCCCTGTTAGCGGTTTCGTCGATAGATGCGCTAGGTGTTTCTGGGTCCTCAGGTGTATCGTTTTCTTCTTCTGGGCCAGCAAGATGGATTAGGAGAGTGGTGGTGGAACTCCATAGTGCAGCTACCAGGTGGATACTCCATCTGTAGATAGATTGAAGAGCGTATCCCTGGACTATCGTGTCCATGATCATACGTATTGTGCGGAGTATTAGGAATATTGCGAGTACCCCTGCACTTGCGGATCCAAATGTAATGAAGTGATTCCATGCTTTCGTGTTCTTTCTGCTATCTTTTTCAAGGTCTGTTCGTCCATAAGATTGTATAGCGAAATTTTTCCTTCGGGAATTTGGTGGCCTGTGACTCCTCTGGCTATTGTGTTTAAGATGGCGGTTTTCTCAGCAGGGAACATGATATGTTGTCCCAACTCTTCCATCTCATTCTGAGAATAAATTCCACTGGTCGCCAGATTAGAGGTGGCTTGATATTTCCAAGATGGATGTTTCATAGGTTCTAATATTGTCGATGCTTTTGCTTCCATAGGCTAGGCAGGAATTTGTACCATGTGTCTTCCACTTTGTACATGACGGGTATGATGTTATTACATTCTCGCTGTGTCCCATGTTTGGTAATGATTCTGAATTTTGGTGTGATGAATACGGTTTCATTATTTAAAGTGGCTGGTAATTCGTTATAACAGTCCTTGGTATGGCGGATTTTAACTTCCTTTGGTATACATTTTATGACGTGAATTACTTCTCCGGCGGTGACTGCTATGTATCCCGGGGTCTTCATTATAGTCCACGCGAGTTCGCCGGGGAGCAAAGGAGCAAGGGCGAAAGCGTTGGTAAGCACCTGCCTCTCCAACATACATTTCTGCTTTATGACGTTCGTATACAAGGTACTCATCTGGGTTTTTATATGCTTCTCTACGTATATGAACTTGGAGTTCATGAACAGACCACAAGTGGTAATTTGAGTTTTGGAAAGAGAAAGAAGTCGGCCGGAGTCAGATCAGGTGAATACGGTGGTTGTTCGATGGTATTTGTTGAGTTTTTGGCCAGAAATTCGTTCACAATGATAGCCTTGTGAGATGGTGCGTTATCGTGATGCAACATCCATGAGTTTTCTTTCCACAAATCTGGCCTTTTGCGACGAATTTGCTCTCTCAAACGCCGCATAACGCTCAGGTAATATTCTTTATTTACCGTCTGACCTTCTGGCAAGAATTCCGAGTGCGTAACACCGCGATAATCAAAGACAACAGTCAACATTATCTTGACTTTTGATCGACTTTGACGTGGCTTTTTCGGTTTCGGCTCAGTTGGAAGGCGCCATTCCGAACCTTGTTGACTGGTTTGCATGTCAAACTCGTAAACCCATGTCTCATCACCAGTTACAATGCGTTTTATGAATGTGGGGTCGGAATTGACTCGTTCCAGCATGTCTTCAGCGACCTTTATGCGATTCAGTTTTTGAAGAAAATCAGGTCTTTCGGAACTAGTCGAACGGCAACGCGTTTCATGCCCAAACAATCGTTTAAAATGGTACGAATTGATTCGTAAGAAACAGAAAGTTCAGCGGCTATCTCTCTCAAGTCTTAAGTGACGATTTTCAGTCACCATTTCCTTCACTTTAGCGATGTTAACTTCAGTTGAAGACATTGATGGCCGCCCAGAGCGAGGCAAATCTTGCATCACATCTCGGCCACTTTTGAATGCACTGTACCACTCATATGCACGTGTTTTTGATAAAGTCGATTCACCGTAAGCCTTCTTAAACATTTTCAGCGATTCGGCACACGAAATTCCATTTGCAATGCAAAACAATATCCAGCAATTTCATCCAGCTAAATTTAAAACATTGAAAAAAACTTGAAGTGGCCACCTTCTGGAACCTGATGGGACAGTATACTTTCGTGCCATTTGGTCAGTGACATCGACGCCAAATTTAGTGTTGTCATAAAAAGACACAGTTTCGGGTAATTTCTTGTTAGTTTTATCAATTTTTACGTGTTTGTGTTTTGTACTTAGTCTAAGTACTTTCTTATTCGGTTTACTCTTGTAAACTGTAAGTGTACAGCAACGTTGAGAAACGAGCCATGCTATTTTTCTTCTGTTTGCAAGTTTTCGGGAGTTCCCTCTTGTTTGCACGTATTGTTCCAAACAACGAAGTATTTTTAGATAGTAATTTTAACGCCAGAGGAAAACTGGTCAAGAAATTGTCCGTTGTTATGGTTCTACCTTTCATAGTGTATGGTTCTACAAGTTTCAATACAACAAATTCGCTTAGTGGGGTTGATGAATCTCGAGCCTAATTTTTCCTAAGTAAGGAAAGCCACTTATTACATATTTAGTTTGAACGTCAGACGCCAGCCAAAATTTTATGCCAAATTTCTGAGGCTTCTTTGGCATATATTGTGTGAAGCTGCATCTGGCCTTCGTTGGAAAGAGTTGCTCATCCACCGTAATATAAGCTCCTGGTTTGAAGCAATTTTGGCCGTTTCAATAAATTTATCCCAAACTGTTGAAACTAAAGCGAATTTGTCTTTTTGTAAACGTTGACTCCTCTGATTTTTGTTGTCGAAACGAATGTAACGTAGAATCTCAGTAAAATCACGTCTACTCATAGTGGTGGAAAAAAATGTTGGTCCCCACTTGTTATTCCATAAATATTCAAGTCTCAAAGTGTTTCCTTCGTACGCCCCACGTGCATACAATATAGCAATAAACGCCTTCAATTTTGCTTGCGTAAGTATCCATTATTTCCCCAAAACTCGAGAGGCTTCTAACTCTGTACAAGTTCTTATATGTTTTAACTCTTTGCACTCGAGGCCTATTTCGCTCGGGCGAACCAGCAACTCGAGACGATTCCCGTGTATTTGGTGGATGTCTTTACAGCTATCTTAAACTGATTTCACACACAATTTATCGTATAAAACTTTTATTTTTGAACATTTTATGTATCTCTGTACTTCAAAGAAGGACATTGTTTAAACTTTGCACTCGAAGTTTTTTTTCATTCATATTACCAGCAACTCGAAGCAGTTTCAGTGAAAAAATCATATTTATATATACGTAAATAATGTGCGCATTCAAAGGAAAGACATCATTGTATGTTATTCTTTTTTTTTAATCGATTATACATTCAAATGTTGTGGTATATAAAAAAACAAAAAACTATAACATTATGACATTTTATAATCGTCCAAGGTTTGATACCTCTTGAAACAATCGCCAATATGTAATCGTGGCTTTTCGATACAGGTATCACAAAAATAATGGGTCTGCCGTCTTTCACCCGGAATTTTTCTATTAGAACACACCACACAATCTTTCTCGGTTCCCGAACGTATGATGTGCAGGTGATTGTTGAGCCTGGCCTTCGTACTTGGCGTGTAAATGAACTCTCGGGATGTGGTGTTCTGTCGAAAGTTTCCAATCAATTGATCCACCAACAATTTTACAAATTTCAAATGTGACTTTGGTTTTTCATTATTTCTTTTTTTAACGGAAGTGTACAATATGTATGAATTTACTACACACATTTCCGTCCCCCAGAAAAATAGTTTCCGCCACCATTTCAGGGATTTTCTCAAAAAACAATATGTTGCAGCATATTGGTCGGCCCGATCTACTCCACGCATATTTTTTGTATAATCAATAACAAGTTTAGGCTTTTGTATCCTGATCAATTCACCACCACGTACTCTTCTATCAACCGATGTCAATCTGTAGGCTACTTTTGTCCTGCCTCCTACAAATCTCGGTTTTTTTATTACCATTGGTAAATATTTCCTATTTGCGTTTCTTGTTCCGGTCAGGAAACAATTCATTTTTAGCAGTTCCTCCGCAAGGGGTATGCTTGTATAATACCTGTCGGTATACATAGGATAACCTTTAGCATTAGGAAGATTGTCCAATAGTTTTTTATACAGGTCTAAGGGAATTCTGGAACTGACCGGCAGATCAGGTCTTGTAAGATTTTCAGAAGTAATACTGCCGTAATAAGGCAAAACCGAATAAACATAACCGGTACTTGAGTCGGCCAGAACGTAAATTCTAACTCCCCATTTAGTGGGTTTAGCTGGGTTATATGTCATAAAACATATTTTGCCCTTGAATTTTATAATGGATTCATCAACGCAAATCGACTGATAAGGTATAAAATGTTCGGAAAATTTCGAGTTGATATATTCTAAAAAGTTATTAGCCTTTTGAATGCGGGTTCTTAGACAGGTATTTCTGCCTACTGGTGCATTTTTGTGTAAATGAAGCATCCAGAATATTTGTTGAAATCTGTCTCGGGTAAATACGTCTGAATAGAATGGAATTTTACTGGTGAATTTGGTAGACCAATATTCCTGGTGATTTGCAACCGGCATAGTTCCCATATTCAAGATCACTCCAATGAAGGCCAAACATTTTTTCCGATTAACATCTTTCCATGTGTTCCATATTAATCTCTTTGACAATTGCTTTCCTCGCAGTTTTGAATTTGCATAATCATTTGTCTCTTTTATTATGGAGTCAATCAATGTATCCGTAAAGTATAATTGAAAAAAATTTAATGGTTCTTTTATATTTTTGGAAATTTGTGGTCCGGCAATTCGCGGTGAAATATCGAAATCCATAGGAGGTGGAATATTATCCACTTCTGAAACATCTATCCATTCGTCATTTTGAGTTGAATCTGCTACGTCTTCTATATTTTCTCTTCTATCACTTTCTGATTCCTCAGTATCACTTTCAATTCTCGGTATGCATCGTCGTCTAACAGGAAATATATCACTCTCATTAGAATCGGATTCATAGCTTCGTTCAATATTGTCTGCGTTACCACGGCTAAGAACGTCTATATCATTTATGTTACGTTCACTATAAACTTCAAATTCTAATTCATCACTACTACTTTCAATATCACTGTAATTCTCTCAAATTCTTCTTTTACTTGTCATATCGGGGTATAAATTTGAATTCAAATTATAAAAACGACAGATAAACTCGACTCTGATACAGTCTACTGCTGAATAATAATCCAAATGCGGAATGCGGCCTGTTAGTCGAACCGCGCTTGTCTGCTGTTATCGAGAACGTCATTACCCGCGAGCCGCGATCGTTATTTGTCAGCAAAAGTGATTTGTTTTTGTCCTTATGGTATGAACTAAACATTATTTGCATTGTCTCCATAGCGGAGCCCTCGAGTTTGAAGACAAATTTTAAATGGCTCCGAGTGCAAAGGGTTAAAGAAGAATGGCAGAAGCAGCACAGAATGCGGCCGTGGCGATCCACGCAGCAAAATTCTGGCCAGAAAAGCCAGCGCTGTGGTTCGCCCAGTTAGACGCGTAGTTCGCTTTGCGCGGGATAACGCAAGAGGAAACGAAGTTCTGGCACGTGGTAGCGCAGTTGGACGTAAGGTCAGCGCAGGAAGTAGAAGATATCCTGCTCAAACCGCCAGCAGAGAGCCAGTATACGAAGCTGAAGGAGGGACTGATGACCCGATTATCTACTTCAAAGCAGCGGAAGATCAAGCAGCTCCTCGAGCACGAGGAAAAAGGGGACAGAACGCCATCGCAATTCCTGCGGCACATGCGGAGCTTAGCAGGCAACGATGTTCCGGAGGAATTTATTAGGACGCTGTGGGCAAGCAGATTGCCGGTGGCAATGCAGTCGGTGCTGGCCACACAGGACGGCGTCGACTTAGACAAAATGGCGGCCCTGGCGGACAGAATGGGGGAAGTAACGCCAGCCCAAACACCGCTCGCATCAACGAGCAACATCGCGGCATTTGGCGATGTCAATGCCCTCGTGGAACAGATTGCCGCACTGGTAACCTCCAAATTGGAGGGCAGAGGGCGTCAGAGGACGCGCAGCCAGTCCGGCAGCCGATATCGTAGGCGATCAAGGACGAAATCGGTGGAGCGCCCTAAAGGAATGTGCTGGTACCACTGGCGGTTCAAGGACAGAGCAAAGAAATGTACCCAGCCGTGTACGTACCAGCCGGGAAACGACCAACAGAGTCGCTGATGGCGGCAAGCGGCCCTATTAGAACGATCCGTCGTCTTTTTGTCACCGACACGACACCAAGAACCCAGTACCTGATGGACACCGGGGCTGAGGTGAGTGTTTTTCCACGGAAAAGGGTAAGCGGTGCGCGAGTGAAATCAAGTTTTTTACTCACGGCGGCGAACGGGTCAACGATTAACACATACGGACAGACACTCGTAAACGTAGACCTAAGGTTACGCCGGGCATTCCCGTGGACATTTATAATCGCGGACATTGAGCGACCCATTATAGGGGCAGAGTTTCTAGCGCATTTTGGCCTTCTGCCTGATGTACAGGACCGTCGACTGATCGACAAGATCACCGGGCTGGCAGTGCCGGGAACAATACCGACCGGTGGAGTGGAAACGCCGCAGTGCGTTGCGCCAATGACAGACAGTGCAGTGTACGCGTTATTAAAACAATATGAGTGCATCACACGACCCTCAGCGTACGGTGGTGCAGCTAAGCACGAGGTGAGGCACCATATTCTCACCACATCGGGGCCTCCGGTAGCGCAGAAACCGCGGCGTTTAACCACGGACCGGCTGAAGGCGGCGAAGCAGGAGTTTGAATACATGCTGCAGCAGGGCATCGCTCGTCCGTCTAAGAGTGCGTGGGCATCGCCGTTGCACATTGTGCCAAAGAAAAACAGCGAATGGCGCCCGTGCGGCGATTACCGTGCGTTGAACGCTAGGACGGTACCCGACGCGTACCCGGTACCGCACATCCAGGATTTCGCACAGAACCTACACGGAAAAACGGTCTTCTCCAAAATTGAGAAGACGTCAAAATTGAGAAGACGTACCCAAGACCGCGATAATGACGCCTTTCGGATTATTTGAGTTTCCGGTCATGACTTTCGGGCTGCGAAACGCCGCGCAATCGTTTTATGGACGAAGTGGTGCGCGGGTTGGACAGCGTGTATGTTTATATCGACGATGTGCTGGTAGCTTCGGACTCCAGAGAGCAACACATGAAGCACCTCGAACAATTGTTCCAACGTCTCGAAAATTCGGCGTGGTTATCAACTCAGCGAAGTGCGAGTTCAATGTGCCGGAATTATCATTTCTGGGGTTCACGGTCGGTAAAGCCGGGATCCGCCCGTTGGCCAATAAGGTAGAGGCCATCATGAACTACCCCAAGCCGGTAAACCAAGCGGAGCTTAGCAGGTTCCTCGGGATGCTGAACTTTTACCGGGGCGGCGAAAATTCAAGCCCCGCTTACAGGTTGTCTGACATCAGGGAAGAAAGGCGACACGGTGGACTGGTCACCCGAGGCCGCGTTCAAAAATATCAAGACAGCTCTGGTGGATGCAGCCACGCTGGCGCACCCGTCACCCAGGGCCAAACTGGCCATGATGGTGGATGCATCAAACGTGGCGTTAGGAGCGGTGCTGCAGCAATTCCGGGACAACGAGTGGGAACCACTGGCGTTTTTCTCGAAGAAACTGAATCCGGCGCAACAAAAGTACAGCGCCTACGATCGAGAGCTGTTGGCGATGTACGCGGCGATTAACCTCTTGCACTATTCGGAACCTCGGGAAAAGTCAGGCCAAACGCGGCTGCCTCGATTGTCGCGGTGAAAGGCGAGCGGTGGAGCGCGCGTGCCGAAACTTGAGACCTATTCTTACGACCGAGCGCAGACAAATTCGCTGAAAACAAATTCTGATTAATTATAATAATATAATTAATTACTAATCCCATTCGAGATGTTCATACTTGGTCCAAAACTAAGACCACGAGTCAGACTCGTGATATTCATGTTTGGTCTGGAACTGAACAACGAGCCCGACTCGTGACATCCATGTTTGGCCTAAAATTTTCATCACGAGTCAGACTCGTCAAAATAGTGCAAGGGGTTAAATATTTCCGCCATGCCGTCGAGGGGAGAAGTTTCACGGTTTTTACAGACCATAAGCCTCTGACGTTCGCCCTCAGCCAGAAACCGGAAAAATGCACACCAATCCCATTTAGATACTTAAATTATATTGCGCAATTTACAACAGACATACAGCACGTCAAAGGCCGGGACAACACCACCGCTGATGGCTTGTCCCGTATAGAGGAGGTAATCACGCCGGTGGATTTCCGAACGCTCGCCGACGCCCAGAGGGTGGGCAGCGAGGTGCAACACCTGTTCGCGGACCCGAAGAGTTTGGTCATCAAAAAGATCCGACTCCTACAACCGAGCATAGAGGTACTTTGCGATATATCCACGGGCCAAGCTCGCCCTCTGGTCCCAGCAGCCTTCCGGAGAGGCATTTTCAATAGCCTGCATAGCCTGGCGCACGCTGGATCCAAGGCGACAATGAAACTAGTGACGCAGCGTTTCGTCTGGCCGTCCGTCAAAAAGGAGTGCAGAAACTGGGCGAGAAGCTGTGTGCAGTGCCAGCGCACGAAAATTACACGACACGTTTCGACGCCGGTAGGGGAGTTCACTACTCCCACCGCGCGTTTCGACCACATACACGTGGACATGGTTGGACCGCTACCATATTCAGGAGGTTACACACACTGCGTAACCGTAATAGATCGCTTTTCCAGATGGCCGGAAGTTTTTCTGGTAGGGGACATCAGCGCGGAGACCGTCGCGCGGACGTTGTTCGCGGGCTGGATTTCGCGGCATGGCGTACCCCTCAGGGTAACGACGGACCAAGAACGACAATTTGAGTCCGTGCTGTTCAAGTCCTGGGCAAAGGCGTTGGGGGCGGAGCAGCATAGGACGTCCGCCTATCATCCACAGGCCAACGGGGCAGTCGAACGCTTTCATCGGCAGCTGAAAGCTGCAATTATGTGCCATCAGGAGAATACCTGGCCGGAGTCCCTTCCGACAGTGCTGCTTGGCATAAGGGCAGCGGTGAAAGAAGACAGCGGGACAACACCGGCAGAGATGATTTTCGGAGAGACTTTGCGCCTACCCGGTGACCTGATCGCAGGTAACGACCAGGCGGAAGTGTCCGTTTTCGTGGAACAGTTGCGAGGTCACATGAGGTCGGTGAAACCAGCTCCGAAGGCGCATCATGGGCATAAAAGAGTGTTTGTTTTTAAGGAAATAGACACGGCATCGCACGTGTTGGTTCGGCGCGGCGCCGTTAAGAAACCGTTGCAACCACCGTACGAAGGACCATATGTAGTTGTAAGCCGTAGCGATAAGAATTTCATAGTTAAGATAGGACAGCGCGAGGTAAACGTCAGCAAGGACAGTCTCAAGCCAGCGTTCCTAGTAGATGATACTAGTGCAATATAACCAAAATGTTACCAAAAGTTCCTTCCCATAGTCCGTAGGTTAAGCAAATTTATCATGTAAGATGTATATCGACATAGACTTACGTATTATTGTTTTTTAAAAAAAGAAATAAAACGCCAGCATTTGCAAAACGCAACTCCCTAGTGAGTCTGCCAGGTGGCGCGGTCAACAGAACCGCAAACGATAAACACCAAACCACGGAAGAGTCAGGCTCTTTGGTTCCGCCTTAGCGAGTAGTGAAAAATAATAAAAGTATCCAAAAGCATCTTAAAACGGCAACCACGTGTTTCACTGAATTCACCTTAATCCTGCATGTAGGGACAAGACCTACATGCTTTTTCACTGTGTAAAAGACGAAATGCTTACTATTCACGAACTGTTTCTTTTGAATGCTTTCTTTAGACTGAACTCGATCATTAAACTCTGACCATTTCTTCTCTTATCGCTCTATGTTTACATAACACACCACGGAGAGTGTAAACTTATCCGCGGCACGAACTTATGGGACGACCTAATACATACATTGTACACTGATAGAAAACATTGGTTTTCGGTGCCAACACCATTGGAATTCATATACCGCATAAAAAAAACACAAAATAAATCACACAAAAATAAAATCGCATAAAAAGAACGGCACAAAAACAGGTTTTACTGTACATCATATTTTTCTGTTCGTAATATCTGTTAGTCTCAATGCATATTTCATTCAAAATGTCATCTCCGATAAACAGAGATGCAACATCTGCAGGATCATTATAATTACCTGGAATTTGTATTCCGTGTGCCCAGAAAATCTTCATTATATCTTGGGTCATCCCTTGTTGACCAACAATCTTCTTCTTCGTCACTTCCTTCGCCTTCTTCCGAGCTGTCAAAAATAACTTGCGGCCTGCGCATACTTCTAGTAATTCTCCTAAAATATAGGTCCTCATCGCCACTATCAGTTCCAGCATTACTATTAGTTTCTATATTTTCCAAAAATGTTGTTTCCGAGTTTATATACCCCTTTTTAATGCCATATTTTTAAAATATTTCAGGTCCAATAATAAATAAAACGTAGTTTCTCTTTTCAATTTATTATTGCGCACGTTAAACGCTTAGCTGCAACTAAGGTAATGACGATTACTTTGCACATTCATATGACACCCAACAGCGTCATCCGTAACAGATAACAGTATTCAATTTGACGCCACATGGTGTCATCCATAGTTAAGGTGTTAATATTATTAATCCCTTAACTTGTCCTTGTCCTTATGTTCCCTTTTGCCTGTGATTCTAGGTATCTCTGACTTTCTGCCAGATTCACTCTAATTCTATGATTTCTTGTGTCTGACATATATTCTACGTGAGGACACATATGTGATGTTGCCCCTGAATCCAATGTCCACTTTTGGGTATCTGCATCTCCAGTTTCTTTTGTTACAGTAAATAAGTCCTCTTCTTTTTCCTTAGTTACTAGATTACTTTTCTCTCTTCTTTCTTGAAATCTTCTGTTATCCCTGAAGTGACTGTTCGGCCTGCTCCTGTTTGCGCTTGTTCTATTGTTTGTATCAGTTTTTTTATCTTGGCAATGATAGCAGTCCCTGGCCAGATGATCGTTTCTACCACATATATGTAGCATTCATTATTATTGTTTTTGTTGTCGCACCTCTCGTTTGTGGCGCTGTATGCCTTTTCTCCTTTCCATCCATAACTTACAGTAGATTCCCCACTAGGCCCACCAGTTGTCCTTGTTTCCTCTTCATTTAGTGCCTGCTGTATCTCTTCTACAGTGGCTGACCTTTGAGATCGTAGCACCATGGCAATCTTTTCCAGCGTGGGGTGTATGCCTTGCACAATATGATATGCTAGCTCTCTGTCCGAGATTGGGTATCCCATCATTGCACTTTTTGAGGTTACATTCCTCGCATTGGCTATATATTGGTTCACTGTTTCTATGTTACTCATTTTTAAAGTTTTCAGTTCTATACTTAGATCTATCCTGCGGTCTTCTACGCTGCCTTAATCTGTCCCATACCTTTCTAACACTGTGTTCCAATAGGAATTGGCCTGCCTATTGGTCGGACAGTGTGGCTTTAATTATACCAAATGCTTCGTCATTTGTTCTTTCCCATATCTCTCTAATCTTTCCTGCTTCTGATTCGCGATCTTCGGTCACCGGGGGTTCATCACTTTCTATTATCTCTCGATAGAGTTTCCTCGTCCTGAGTATTGTAGATACTTTAAGAGGCCCCACATGATAATATTTGTCCAACAGATCTCACATATTCTGCTGGTGGGTATTATCGCTCTTTCTGCCATTTCGTTAAGCATTTGTTCTATATTTTATTATACGCACTCGATCGTCTATTGCAGGGGTCTCCAAACCGTGGCCCGCGGGCCAAATGTGGCCCGCCGGGACGTTAATTTGGCCCGCGGAGACTAGAATTTGGCCCGCCGAGACGTGTGAATATGGCCCGCCTGGACGTCAATGTGGCCCGCAGTTACGTCTAACGTTTTCACTCATGCCTACAAATCTGGCCCGCGCGCTTACGTCATTTTTAACACACTGCATTCGACAAAAAAGGGCTTTCTAGACATTTTTAACATTTATTTTTTATCACACATAGATTACAAAGCAATATTACAAAATAAAGATTACAAAATAATGTAACGATTCCGGGACGGAAAATTATCCACACAAAACTAAGTGGCTTTATAGAAATTTCGCGGACTGTATATTGTGCTCGACTCAGTTGCGGCTTTTCTTCACTTATTAATTTAAACTGAGCTATAATGCAATAATTGCAACCTACAATATAAATACCTTGAAAGAATCGTCACTTATGATAAAAAATGGTTACTGGATAAAAAGTTCCTTTCTGTAATACGAATGAAACTATATAGACATTCTATAAAATGTGTTTTATTCTTGGTTCATATTGGGTATGCGTCATGTTCCAAAGAAACATAGTACGTATGCGGTGCTAGGTTTTGGCCCGCTCGGTCGCGTGACGCCGTCAGTACGACACGCGTCCGACAGCGTCAGTGAATGTGGCCCGTGTACGTAAAAGTTTGGAGACCCCTGGTCTATTGTACTGAGTCTTTATACCGCGACGCCACTATATATATGCCGTTACACCGCGTAGCTTTTATAACCTCACAATTATACTTCGCTTTCTATCTGTTCCTGTTGAACTTTATAGTTGTTTCTGTGGAAGGTTTTATACTATTTGACGCGTGCCAAGCAAGGTCAACACAGTTATGCTATAATATTTATTTAGCAACGTAACAACAAATTTAAAGATACTTCTAAGGTATATTTTCTGATCACACCCGTCACTCGATCTTGAACCGGGTGTATAGGGTAATATATAAAACACTGTAATTTGGATTGCGCTATATCTATATTTTCTCTGTGTCCTCACCACTCCGATACTCTAGCTGTACTGTTCGTACTTGCGACGTCGTCCCTTGGTGTTGTGGCGTTTACAGTAGATAATGTTGGTTCTATTGATCTGATTACTTTTCCGCTTGAGTGTAAATTAGTAATCTGATCTATTAATTTTTTATTTGCCAGGTCAATAATTTATAATTTAGCAAGAAGTCTGCTCCTATAATAGCAGAGGTGACTTCTGCCACTACAAATGACCATGTAAATGCTCTGCGCAATCCAAAATCTACTATTAATGTTCTTTCGCCGTAAGTTTTAATCTGAGTACCATTTGCAGCATAGAGTTTAGTTTGTGTGGGTGTTGTTTTGCCTTTTATTATTTTTCTTGGCATGACTGAGACATCGTCGCCTGTATCTATTAGATATTGCATACCTGTTTTTTTGTCATTTATAATCAGGCGATTTTTCGTTGTCATCCCGTCCTCACACGCCTGAATGTGCGACGGTTTTATTAGTTTCCCTGTGTCGGGTCACTTTGCCGCTTGTCAGCACCTGACCATGCGCACGGCGGTCTACATTTGAATGACTCGCTCCCAAATTTGTGGTGATAAAAACATAATTTATGTTGGCGATCCTTCGATTTATTCCCCCGATATCCCGATCTGGAACGGCGGAAGTTTCGGGTTCTGCTTCGGAATCGACTTCTTCTTAAATCGCCTGACAGAGCGTCCACTCTTTTTGTCAGTTCTGAGATTGCCTCTTCCATTTTTGAAGTATTTGAATTTGGAGGTTAATCGTGGTGGTAAATCTGTGATTTCGCCTATGGCTAATACTGCTTTTATATTTTCCGGTAATTGTTCCATAAATAATGTTCTTAAAACTGAATCACTGCACTGGCCACCGGCTTCATTCCGTATTCGTTGTAGGAAGTTGGACGGTTTTTCCTCCCCCATCTCTGTTCCTCTCAAGACCCTTCTTAACTTCGACTCGGAAGTCTCGTCGAATGCGTCTATTATTCTCCTTTTTAACGCCTCGTATTTGTCGCTTTTGGGTGGCGAGAGTAATAGATCCGATACCACAGGCAATGCATTATTGTCTAAATGTAATATTACATACCGGACTTTAGTCTCGTCCGAATGTATACGTGATAATACAAATGCATTTTCCACTTGAGCGAACCAAAGCGACGGGTTGTCCTTCCAAAATGGCGGAAGTTTTACCGAAGACGCGGCGTTAATTACGGGGTTTACGGATTCTTTTCTTTCTTGGGAAGTATCCTCCATTATTGTGACTTCTCCGTCTTCCTGGTCCGAATTAATTAAGCTCCTGTCCAACGGAGAGTGAACAACAGACATTTCAGTCTTGATTTCCCTTTTGCGTCTTCCTTTTCGATTCAACTTTTAGGTGGCGTCGTTTAGTCGCGTCCTTTTTTTGACGTCGGGGTCACCATTTATGGCTGCCTATGCGACTGAATTTCCTATTTTTTACTCGGGTTAAATCACTGGGCAGACCATAAGGATTTTAGAGTTATTTATTTAACAAGTAATAACACTTAAGACTATTGAATTAAACTTTGATATAAAAATACTATTGCTAGTTGTCAAGGAACGCTAGACTAAACTTAACTCTTTGGAATCTCTTTTTTGACTGCCGTGACTCTCTGGCCCCTCACTTTCTAGTCTTAAATCTAGGGATTTTTATTCCTATCTATTAAGGAGGGCACCACAGTGTCCTGTTCCGAGGCGCCACCTGGTGGACGATCTAGTACTTAACTAGGTTCCTAGGCGGGCACCACAGTCTCTTTCGTTCTGTTCTTTCAGCCATTCCCCTCCACATTCATAACTCTTGTCGGTACTGCAAAGAATGATTACATTTCCCAACAGTTCCTTCTCAACCAATTTTCCGAAACCACGCTCTGCTACCAATTCTTGCGGAATGCGGTGCATGGAAGGATTAATCAGAAGTGTAATTGTTGTTTAATGATATAGCCTTTTATTATATTTTAATATTGTAGTAATAATAAGCATATATTTATGTATAATCATGAAACTATACAGGTTTATTTCCCCAGTACGCACATTTAACAGACAATCATAAAACTATCGGATAATAATATATTATAGTAGAAATAAGCACTGCACGGTCCGGGAGTCGTCTCTGCACCTAAATGATCCCTGCATCGACCCGAATGACTTCGTGATCATTCGGGTAATCTCGGGCTTTCGGGGATCTACCCGAAATTTAAAAAACACCGTCCGATCGGTTACTATAGCTCGGCCATTCCTGACTGACGAATTGACCTCAATCGTCACAACACAAGACGCAATTGACTATTCATAAGACATAAGGGGTGTCAAATGCAACATAAGATAGCTGAATAGGGCGTAAGTTAACACAACATAAAATACCGTATCGTCGGACAACCATAAGAAAATGGTCCCTTTCCACTCGCATAAATAACGTCAGATGAGAGCACGCTGTAGGGCATCGAACGCACAAACACAAATAATACTCTTAATACTCGACGACCGTCCGCGCATACGAAGACAATAGCGCTAATTCCAATCTTGCCCTACAAAGTACCTAATTATAGCTACAACTAAGGATATAAATGTGGTATAAATAAAGTTTATTAGCACAAACTTATAATATAACATAAATTGAAACAAAGGTATAAAACATCCGATCACTTTCGCCAGTTGCCAGAAACTGCCTCTCTCGCTCACATGCATACACTCCCATTCATTCACTTATTCTCGGAAAACAACGCACAACATATCCGAGACGCAATCGGCACACTCAAAAGAAGCTTCGAGAAGATTCTCGATACCACACTCGGCCATTCTGACACACGGACATCTGCCCTCAGATGCATCTTCCTCGTCAGCTGAAAACTCTTCGATAGGGTCATTCCAGGGTTTCATAAAATCTGCTGCAGTGGAGGTTACGTACGGTCCTTCATGCTCTCCTATCTTTTCGACGATATATCTATTATTTCGGAGGACTTTCTTTATCCGATACGGTCCCAAATATTTAGATAGAAATTTCGAACCCGGAGCGAATTGCGTACGTTTTATCGCAATCATGTCTCCTACTTCGTATTGCTTTGCTTTGATCCGACGCTTGTTGAAATTCTTTCAATTATCCTGTTGGACTTTAAAAATTTCAGCTCTCGCCCGTCTTCTAATGTCGTCTCGACCCTCGTGGAACAGGCGAATCCACTCGTCCTCGATCATTCTTCTTACCGAAGGATTTTCTTTAAGCTTCATATGGGTACCAAACAATAGGTGGAAAGGCGTGGTACCAACGCTCCGATTCGGCGTGGCATTTAAATACTTTTGAGCTAGATGCAAATATCGATACCATTCCTCTGCACGTGGCGCCGCCATTTTTGACAATAACGGAATAAGCATCCTATTAATCCGTTCAATTTGTCCGTTAGCTCGTGGTACTCCAGTTGTCGTTGTTAAGTGTTGTATCCTCTCGTCGTTACAATACTCGGCGAAAGCACCCGAGGTAAATGCAGTACCTCGATCAGAAACGATACATCCTGGATTGCCAAACGTTACCGCCTGTTTCCTGAGATGGTTTAGTAGTTTTGCAGTGTCTGTACTTTTAATTGCATATAACCATGTAAACTTTGTAAATGAGTCAACCACTGCGAAAATGTATTTATAATTTTTCTTCGTGCTGGGAATAGTCTTCTTTATCTGTCCGACATAAGAACGCTTCTTGTCTCCCTTGCTTTCGTTCGGCTAATTTGCAATTAATGCAATTTCGTACGAATTTTTCAACTTTAGTTCTCATTCCTTCGAACCAGTATTCCTTTGTCACCAAGTGTTCGGTTTTATTTATACCGAAGTGACCGCGTTCGTGTGCTTGCCTGATTATTTGAAACTGCAATGCCTTGGGAACCACGATAAGTAGGTCGTCATCAACCTTCCTGTATAATAATCCATTTTTCAGAACATAATTGTTAGATGACTACCCTGTTTACGCACCGATAGATGACTACTCTATTTACGTGTTTGTAGACGTTCGTCAAAACCGTAGTCATCACTTTCACTCTTACGCATCCGAGTCAAAAACGAACCCCTGGTCATGATACAAAATAATAAGTACGTCACGATACAGCGGGTACCCGCCCCCAAAACTTTCCATTCCTATCGCCCTTTCCCTACTCCTACCTGCACTTATATATATATATATATATATATATATATATATATCACCCTTAGACCAGAGGACTTCATCTTTGTACTTCCAGACATTGTCACATTCATTACAGTTCCATAGTTTTTAAGTGTTGGTGACTGAGCATATAGAAAAGTATCGAGAAATATAATTAATAAAACTTAAGAGTTTATTAATCCGAGAAAGTGTATTTCACCCGATCATCCAACATAATTGTCCATGCCATTCTTCGTAACAGTTTCTATAATCACTCGCACACGCGTGTCCTCGTGCTGAGACTTCCTTAGTTTACACATAGATCTTTCTTATTAATAGTCATCGTGAACGCTTTACAATCGGTAATAATCTTAAAAGGGATACCTAATAAGTATACTCGAAATCTACGTAAGGCTTTCATAACCGCTCGCACCTCGAGCTCATAATTGCAATATTTTTGCTCACCAGGCGTCGTTTTTCCGCTAGCATAATATATCGGATGCATCTTACCATCAACGCTATCGCGCTGCATCAGTATTGCGCCGTATCCTAAACTACACGCGTCTGTATATAGTTTTGTTTCTGCATTTGTTTTGTGTAGGCGTAAAACCGGCTTATCGCTTAACATAAGCTTTAACTGATCAAAGCCGTTCCGTTCTTCGCGACCAAAAACAAAAGTAACATCCTTTTTTTAAAAGGTTGGACAATGGGCGCGCAATCATAGAATAAAATGGAAAACATTTTCTAAAATATCCCGTCAAGCCAAGGAAACTTTGTACGGCTTGAGCATTCACAGGCTTGGGGAATTTAGCTCCTGGAACGGATCATTGCTTCCCACCTTACGGAACACCTCTCGAGAGTGCGGCCCGACCTGGCCGACAGTCAGTTCGGTTTCCGAGAGGGGCGGTCAACTATAGACGCAATTGCCCGCGTCCGCTCCTTCTCGGAACAGTCGGCCTCCAGGGGCGGCATTGTAATAGCAGTCTCACTAGACATAGTAAATGCCTTCAACTCCATCCCCTGGAAAGTCATTAGAGAGGCACTAATATACCAACAGGTGCCTCTCTACCTGAGAAACTTGATCGGGTCCTTCCTCTCGGAGAGTCGAATTGGATATCCAGGCCGGTACGGGAGAGAAGAGAAGCAGATCTGGCGCGGAGTACCCCAGGGGTCGGTCCTAGGGTCGACACTCTGGAACCTGGGGTACGACCGCATCCTGAGGACGGAACTCCCCCCGGGGGTGTCACTGGTGTGTTACGCAGACGACACACTGGTGCTCACCTCCGGAAAGGATTACACCCGCACACTCCGATTGGCGGAGAGTGGCACGGCGTGCACCGTGGCGGCCATCCAGCGGCTCGGACTGGAGATAGCCCCGTCGAAGACCACAGCAATGTGGTTCTTTGACGAGGCTAGGAGGGGCCCCCCTCCAAGTAATCCTATATGGGTAGGCGGCAGGGCTGTCGAGGTGGGCTCTCAGATGAAATATCTGGGAGTCACGCTCGATAGCAAATGGCACTTCAGAGCCCATCTGGAGAAAGTGGTTCATCGGGCGGAGAGGACGGCTCGGAAGTCCACAAACGAGCGTACGTCGTCTGTACGAGAGGGTGGTGCGTAGCATTACCCTGTACGGGGCATCCGTTTGGGCGGGGTCTCTAGCAGGTAACCTGCAAACCCGATTGCTCCTGCGCCGGACCGAAAGAACCCTGGCCGCTCGGACCATCAGGGGGTACCGCACTGTTTCGCACAGGGCGGCGACCCTGTTACAGCCTCTCCGCGGCTCTGAGGCAGGTGCCGGGCACGGACGAGAGTCTGCAGGATCCAGGCCCGGTGCCGCTCCTTACAGAAGTGGCGCCGGCAACTGGAGGGGCCCGGTTCAGGGCAAAGAATCACGGAGGCAATCCTCCCGGTGTTCCAGCTGTGGCTGGAAAGGAGAGGGCGGCACACATTCCCACTCACGCAGGTGGTCACGGGACATGGATGCTTCGGAGAGTACCTGCACCAGATCGGCAGGGAGCCAACACCGCAGTGCCACCACTGCGAAGAGGAGATGGACTCGGCGCAGCACACGCTGGAGGAGTGTCCAGCGTGGGCAACGGCTCGCGACTATAACGTAGCCGAGATACTCTATCTTTGTCTCTAAAAATTTACACTTCTTCCAATTGATCTGTAAACCGTACCGACTTGCCGTATTTAAAACCAAATAAATATTTTTGATACCATCGTCTATACTATCTGCCGGTACGATTAAATCGTCCATATAAATCAAAACAGCTTTCGAGGCTATTAATTCCTAGAATACGGCGTTTATAAATTTCTGAAAAACGGACGGCGCATTGGATAACCCGAAAGGCATTTTCCGAAACTCGTAATGGCCCTTGGGAACTATAAATGCAGTATACTTTCGGCTTGCTTCACTAACAGCTACGTGGAAGAAGCCATTTCTTAAATCTAGTGTACTAAAAATTCTCGCACCCTGCAATGCATCTATTTGATCCTCTATTAAAGGTAGTGGATAGCGTTCTTTTAAAATTTTCTTATTTAATTGCCTTTAGTCTACACATAGCCTGCTAGAACCATCCTTCTTTTTTACTAACACTATTGGACTAGCATAGCCTGAATACGATGGCTGTATAATATCTTTATCAAGCCATTCCTTAATCTGTTCATCTACTTCGGCTTTGTCGTGCGGTGACAAACGCCTCGGTCGCTGATATACCGGGTGTTCATCTGTTAAGATTAGATTCATTCGGATGCCTACTTCGCATTCTTTGCGCGGTTTATAATGGTCTGTCGCATCTTTAATACATTGTCGATATTCTGGTTCCTTAATATTGGTTAGGTCGATCTCATTAGCGTTTTGATCGATATCTATTTTAAATACCTCAGGCAGATTATTATCTTCTCCGTTACATTCTTTAGTCTTTGAAATTGAAATATTTCCGTCTTTAATATGTACTTCTACATTGTTCAAAAAATCAGTCCCGATGAGAAAACCGTATCTCATTATTGTATCAGAAACTACATGAAGCGTAATCGGATACGTACATTCGTCTATAATAATTTCGGTTTGAAACTCACCCAAAGTACAATTTTGCTCAGAACCTACCCCATTAAAACGAGTCGTCTTACCTAATCTAGGCGCACCGATCTTTTCGTATTGTTCCGCACGCATCAAGTTCATGTCGCTGCCCGGATCGATGAGCACGGTAATCTTAGTGTCCATTATCCGTACCTCTTTACACAACTTCTTCCTTACAGCTTCCGGAACACTGCAGACTTCCTTCGACGCATCTCCCGAAGGACATTTGCTCGCAATATGGCCAAATTGGTTACACTTAAAGCACTTTGCACCCTTGGATTTTGGCGCACAAACGGCTATAGTATGTGCAGGTGATCCGCAATTAAAGCATCTCCTGACATCCTTTGATCCTGGGGTATGTGTGGGCTGCTTCTTCTTCCGGACGTCGTCATGCGTAATCGTTTTTTCTCTCATTTCCTCCTTCATACTTTCGTACTGTGTGAATTTTCGTTTAAGCTCCTGGATCGTCGTAGCGCCATAAAGAATGGTTTTATTTACCGGCCTATCATCTATACCTTCGATGATGTATTTTATGATAGAACTCTTGTCCATTCTTTCAGCGATTTCACACATACGATAAATGTATTCGTTATTCGTCTCATCTGCTTGTATTTTACATTGTCTTAACGCCTTGGTGATATTATAAACGTCAAGGTCCGACGCAAACTCCGTATGAAGACTATTCTTAAGTCTTTCCCACGATGTGCAACATTTTTCGAATCGCACGAATATTTTTGTCGACCCCTTCAACAATTGTTTGCAATAGATAACCTTTTGAAGATATGTCCACCTACATAGGGTAGCCATCTCTTCAAATTCGTCCAGCCAGTCGTGAACATTTATAGTGTCATCGCCACTAAATGTTTGCATAGAATCTCCTATGTCTCTAATAGACAAGACTTCCATTGACTTACGGTTTCGTTTGCTTGTGTTCGTTTCTGCGTCATCGTCGGTATCTACGCCGTCAGAGTCGTCTACGTCATCATAGTCATCTTCGTCTTCTTTTGCTGTTTCCAGCAATAAGGCAGCTTTTAGACGTTCTACCAACTGGTATTTCCTTCCCGACGTTTTCAGCTTTCGTCGTTGGAGATCATTCTTGAGTTCCTGGACTTTCAACTTCGACGGTTCCTTCATCTGAGGATTTTCGACAATCGTTCGCGAAAGATCTTCTTGTGAACCTGCAGCACTCATTGTGTTAACGCCTTTATTCACCACTGTTTTTCACTTTATAGTCAATGTAATTATGACTATGATTGCTCCTAATACAGCCCGCGAAATTTCTATAAAGCTACCACGTTTTTTGCTAATATCTTATAAACATTTCATACTTATGATAAGTTTGTGGGTGATATTATTTTAGGAGTATTAAAGACACATATTTGTCGGTTTAAATAATTGAAATAACATTTATTTAAAGTAGAAAGCGGAAATATGTAATATTACATAAGATACGATGCGAAATTTCTTAAAGCCACTTAGTTTTGTGTGGATAATTTTGCGTCCCGGAACCGTTACATTTTCTTTTTGCAATTTGTGCATGTGGTACTACTTTCACGGTTAAACGGATGTACCATTTTGAATTTTTTACCATTTCGGACGGAGTTTTTATTACCCTAAAACCGTACGGTCGTCTTGCTTTGGGACGGACCGATGCTACAGCGGCCAGAGGACCTATTGTGTAGGATGGACGGCGGTTGTAGAGCAGCAGGAGAAAAATTAAGAGCCTTCGTGGGGATTCGAACCCCGGTCCTCGAGCTCCGGAGTCGGCCGCGCTACCACTTGCGCCACGAGACCCGCTGATTTTGGGTCTTGTTCTAGGTCTTTTCTGCTCTTATACTCCTCTGCTCTCTTCGTTCTTTAATAGGAGCCGCCATAATTTCCCAATCCCACAATTGTGTTGTTGGTCTATTGTTGCTAGTTATGCATCGGTCCTCACGCCCTGTACCTAGCTTCGCAAATTATTACTTATTTTTGAGCGAACGGATAAGTCCCACATCTGGCGACCAAACGTCGATCCTCGCGGCCCTACCTGGACGCACGACCCATAGGAGTTCGCGGATTCCCGGAATTTATTGCAAACAATGGAACCCAATAGTAAGGTCCCAACTTGGTTCGACCAATTACGATAGTGCAAATTGCAGAAGTTTCTCCGCCTCCACGAAAGTGGGGACCTGGTTGTCCATCGATAAATAGTGAGAGAAAATCGGAAAAATCAGTCTTTCTTCAAATTGACTTCGAGAAGCCACAAGGAAAGTTATTAACGAGCGAAGAAAAAGCATCCACTGATGCTTATAAAAGTATGGGATATTCTAATCGCACAATTGCAAATAAAATTAATAGAACACGTACGCTCGTAAATAATTACGTGATAATGGGCGAAGGAGAGGAAGGTGTCAATGAGGTGGTGGTTCACTAATTATTTGGGCTGCATTTCGTGCTGATGCAAAAACACCTATCTGCCGAATCAGCACAAAAATGAATTCTGTAGAATATACAGAATTATTAGATACAGCGCTAATACCTTTTACAGAAGAAATTGAGCACGATAATTTTATTTATCAGCACGACAATGCCACTGTCCATACGTCGAACCATACCAAGCAGTGGTTTTGACAAAAAGACACTAGAATTTTATCATGGCCACCGGATCTAAACCCAATTGAAAATCTTTGGGGAATAATTGCGAGGAAAGTTTATGGTAATTGCAAGCAATAATCGTCAGTTAATGAATTATGGACAGCGGTGAACGAAGCGTGGGCATCCATCGAAATTGACACACTTCGAAATTTAATTGTATCAATGCCGAAACGAATTTTCGAAGTTATTCGAAGAAATGGCAGTTATACAAGCTATTAATATATAAATAAAAAATAAATTATTGTGAATATTGATTTTATCTCTCAAAAAATCCGGTGGCTTTATAGAAATTTCGCATTGTATTTTATGTCATATTACATATTTCCGTTTCCTATTTTAAATAAATGTTATTTCAATTATTTAAACCGACAAATATGTGTCTTTAATACTCCTAAAATAATATCACCCACAAACTTATCATAAGTATGAAATATTTATAAGATATTAGCAAAAAACCTGGTGGCTTTATAGAAATTTCGCGGACTGTACAATCCTAGCACGAGCCCCCAAAATTTGTGGTATAAATAAAGTATATTAGCACAAACTTATAATATAACATATAGTAAGTTACAAAGGTATAACACATCCGATCACTTTCGCCAGTTGCCAGAAACTGCCTCCGCAGCTACCGCGTCGGCACGCTTTCCCCTCTCTCGCTCACATTCATTCACTTATGCTCGGAAAACAACGCACAATATATCCGAGACGCAGCCGGCACCCTCAAAGGAAGCTTCGAGAAGGTTCTCGATACCACATGTATGATATACGGCTTTGGTAAATGGTTCACTAAATGGACGAGTTCTTGTTCACCCAGGCAGTGACTATTTGGTATGTAGATATTACATATGTGCATCATGGCAGGGGTGATTATTTTGGTAACCACAACTTCTAAGTTGGTTGAGATTGTGGCTTCCTGACAGTGGTTACTGTCTTTTATGAACGTAGCTACCCCTGCGCTTGCTTGGTACGAGTTCCGGTTTTTGAAGAAGGTTTGTAGTTTGCCTTCCCGACGTTTTCAGCTTTCGTCGTTGGAGATCATTCTTTAGTTCCTGGACTTTCAACTTCGACGGTTCCTTCATCTGAGGATTTTCGACAATCGTTCGCGAAAGATCTTCTTGTGAACCTGCAGCACTCATTGTGTTAACGCCTTTATTCACCACTGTTTTTCACTTTATAGTCAATGTAATTATGACTATGATTGCTCCTAATACAGGTCCTATCTGTACTGTTGTGTTTGAAGTTCGTTTCTTGGATGCAAATAATGTCTGGTTGAGAATCCTCGATTAGCAGCTGTAGGTATTCTAGTCGGCTGTAGAATCCGTTGAGGTTCCATTGAATATTCCGAAGAGGCATTTTGGAGAGTATGTTAGTACGTGCTTTGAACGGCTTAGTCTGTGTCTGAGAACCAGTTGGACGGGGAATGACCACATGTTCTGTCGATCGCGTCTTGTGGTGGTGATGGAGCCCTAGTGGAGAGCTTTTTTGTTAGGCGGTGCATTCTGTTTTTAAACTTCTTTCCTTTAGCAGGGGGGATACTTTTTCAATCATGCCGATAACAGCTTGGGTACTCGTGGTGTATTCTTTCGTGATTTCAATTGGGTTTTCCACACCGAATGTGTTTTCTAGGAGACTTTTAAACTGGTCGTAGTTAAGTACAAATTGATTGTTCGGATCTTCTATTGTTAGTGTGGCTGGGTTTAGCATGTCTTCTAGTTTTTCAATAGCTCTGGTTGCTGATGTTCTCCGTTTTAATTTTTTTCATGTGTTAGTGGGTGCCGTTTTTTGGTGTGGGGTTGAAGGTTGTTAGCTTAGTTCGGTAAGTGTTGGTTTGCGGTTACTTTCATTGCTGTCTTCCGATGGGTTGGATGAGAAGGTTGACAGTGGTCGCTTGGTTGTGGCGCAGGGTGGAATTTTTTAGGAGGCTCGACGACGGACCCAAGGGCTGGAGGCGCGACGTTGTCGCCTCCCCGGCCCGGGGTCGACAGTGAGGACAGGGCGGGGCGCCGCCTTCCGGCCCGAAACACCGCCCCGGGGCCGGACGGCGTCCACGGCCGCATTGTGTTACGCGGATGACCATTCTCCTAATCGGAGAGTGCGGTGCGGAGTGTGTGGTGGCCGCCATAAGACGGCTAGGCCTGGAGGTGGCCCCGTCGAAGAACAAGGCAATTTGGTTCTTCGACTGGGCCAGGAAGGGCCCTCCCCCCTAGACAGCTGTCACACTGGGAGGCGTGGCTGTCGAGGTTGGCTCTCGGATGGAACATCTGGGAGTCATCCTCGAGAGCCACTGGAATTTTGGTCCCCACCTCGAGGAGGTGGTGCCCCGGATTGAGCGGACAGCCGCGGCCTTAGGCTTTTGCTGCCCAACGTGGGGGGACCTCAGGCGGGTGTACGCCGCCTGTATAAGGGTGTGGAGATCTATAGGATCTCCGTGGCCCTTAAACAGACGCCGGGAGCGGCAGAGAGCCGCGTGGCGGAGCTGGAGGCCGGCAGGAAACGGGATCGGCTGCGCACCCTCGAGAGGTGGCGCAGCCAACTGGAGGAGCCCGGTTCCGGAGAGAGGACTGTGTGGGTCATTCTGCCGGTCCTCCAGCTCTGGCTGGAAAGGTGCTCACACGCAGGTTCCCTTCCGCATACGATCGGAAGGGAACCGTCCCCTAAGGGTCACCACTGCGGGGAGGAAAAGGACTCGGCGCAGCACACCCTCGACGAGTGTCCCTCTTGACCAAGTGCGCGCCGAGTACTTCTGTGTAACGTAGGGGGTGATCTCTCGCTGCCCATCGTCGTCAAAGCGATGGTTGGCGGCGAGGACGCATGGAAGGCCATGGCCTCCTTCTGTGAACATGTAATGTCACAGAAGGAGGCCGCGGAAAGGGCCCGCGAGGCGGCTGCCCCAGAGAGAAGGGGGCGGAGACGGAGACGTAATGTCCCGCCTCCGGCACCACACGCGGCGACAATTTAAGTCGCTGAAACCACCAGGCTGCGTGGGTTGGGGCCCAGGCAGCCAGGAGCGGTGGTCCCTGAGGTAGAGGGATGTGGATTGGAAAAAATCCATGTGGATGTGGAAAAAGTGGATTGAACCTCCATTCAGGGGGGCAAGGCGTGGGGGGTGTCCGGAAATGTCAGGGAGTTCTCGGGCACTCTCCCTTGAAAACGCCAGAGGAGGACCACCTTTTAGTCGGTAGAAATCCGACACTACCCCGGTCTTCCTCCAAAGGAGGCCGGGGTGACTTTTCGAAGATTTCCCGCGGAAAAAAAGGTTGCAATTTTTTAGGGTCAACTAAGAAGCACCAACGTTCTAAGCTAAGGTGTGAGGTATCGTGCCGAGGGCTGCATGGCTGCCAGGACGTAAAACAGGGCAGTCTCAAACGATCCCTCTGGGGTACAGGCCGACCCCCCAGAGTAACTAGGCTTACCCAGGCAAGGCAGCCCTGCCTGGGTGGACCACCCCCTCCGATCCCTCTCGTGGGAATCAAATGGATACATTAAAACAAAATCACCAGGATGGACACAATAACGAGGAACAGGCGGAAAACACAAAGGACAAGGCAAATACCGAGCGGACACAAAAACCGCCACCAGGCACGACGACGGACATTGAAATGGATGAGAACTCTCCCTCCTCCATGCCACCTCCTCGCACACAGCGAGCCCGTCGAGGTGGCCGGACACCTGGAGGGCCTTGTAGAGCTGGTGAGGATTCGGATGAGTCATTCACTTCCCTATCCTCCCAGCTTTCCAAGAGGAGGCGGAGCTGGGCCGGGCGGCAAACCTTCAAAGCGGGGACCGACCCCGAAGATCTGTATAGCCGGGAATATAAGGGGGCTTTACCCTCGGAGACCGACGTGGCCGCAGAAACGGAAGGCGAGGCGACGTGGGCCCTCGCCGGCCATATATATATGAGAGAATGCGGGTGGTGGAGAAGGTCTTCACAGCTTCAATGAACTTGAAGGGGACCTTCGTCCGCGAGCTCCGCCTTGCAGCTCCAAGCCACCGTGAGGGCCCTGCGCGGACGGGGGATGTCCCTACCGCCACCACCGAGGCCACCGAGGCCGAAACCGCGGGCTGCCAGCCCACGCTTTTTGAGCGGTTGGCAGCCATGGTGGAGGCCAAAGTGGCCTCAACAATAAGGGAGAATCCGCTTCCACACCGGAGGCAAGCCACCCCAAGCCACAGCCGCTTAAGGAGGCCGCCCCGAACCGGCGCCCACCTGGGCTGAGGTGGTGCGCCGGAACACAAAAAGGAGGAAGCAGGCGGCCGGTCCTCCGCCTGCTCCTCCTCCTAAGCGGGTTAGGGGGCCGACAGGTCCCCGCCTGCAACAGCACCAAGGGGCAAAAGGGCCTCTGGCCTTATGCGCCCCCCAAAACGGCAGAGGTGACAGTCACCGCCTCGGAGGGCGCCTATGTATCATATGCCCAGGCACTGGCCACAGCCAGACAAAAAATAAGCCTGGCTGACCTGGGTATATCTGAGGTCCCCCAACGTATGCACGGTGGCAGGGCACGACGTTCATCGAACTGACGTGGGCCTCGCCCTGCGACGTGCGACGGGTGTCGGGGGTCGAGACGATGTCGGATCATGCGTACATTGTCATGACCGTCTCGACCCCTGCCACACCCAACGGTAAGGGGATCTCCCCCCCCCCCCCCCGGTGGTCGCTGAAGAGGCTGGACATGGACGCCCTGCAGGCGGCGATCCACGCGGTGGCCTGGCCCCACGCCAGCCGGTCCAGGCCACCGGACATCGAGAGGGAGGCCATTCGGGCACCGTCATGCTTCGGGCCAAGTCCGCGCCGCCCCGCACCGTGTACTGGTGGACGGCAGAAATTGCCGAGCTGAGAGCCACCAGTACGCGCGCGTGGTGGCGGTACACGCAGGTCCGTCGGCGGAGGAGCAGGGGAGGTCGTACACGGACGCGCAGGCAGCCCTCCAAAGGGCCGTCTTTCGGGCCAAGGCGGAGGCATGGAACCAGCTCCCCGCCACCATCGACCAGGATCTGTGGGAACGCCCATATCGGGTAGTCATGGGCAAAATACGCCCGTCGGCTCCCCCGGTCACCGAGTCGATGTACCCGGAGCAGGGGTCGGGGGTGCGACGCATTCGTACCCCCGTCCCAAGGATCAGCTCCGACGAGCTGGACAAGGCGGTGTGCCGCCATGCAGCCAAAACACCGCCCCCGGACCCGACGGCATCCACGGCCGTGTCCTTGCGTCGACCCTTCGGGTCCTGGGGTCTAGGTTCAGGCGGCTCTTGGAGGGCTGCCAGAGCGAGGGTACTTTCCTGTGGGAGTGGAACAGGGGGCAACTTGTACTGCTCCCTAAGCCGAGAAGGGCGGCGGTCTCCCCTTCCGCATACCGGCCCATATGCCTGCTGGACGAGGCGGGTAAGCTCCTGGAGCGCATCATGGCTTTCCGCCTCGCCGAGCACCTGTCCGGGGTTGGACCCGTTCTGGCCGACAGCCAGTTGGGCTTCCGAGAGGGGCGGTGGACCGTCGACGCCTTCCAGTGCGTCCGCTCGCTCTCGAAAGCGCCAACTGCTGCGCCGCGCTGAGCGGACCCTCGCCCTGCGTTTCATCCGGGGGTACCGCACTGTCTCCCATCGGGCGGCGACCCTGCTTGCGTGTGCCCTTCCGTGGGAACAGCAGGCAGGGGAGGCCGCGGAGATTTACAGTATCTACGGGTTCTTAAAGGAAGGGCCGGTATCGGCGGACAGCCGATCCGCGGAGCTGGAGGCCGGCAGGAGCCGGGCCCGGCGGCGCCTCATTGAAGAATGGCGCCGCCAAGTGGAGGAGCCCGGTCCCTGCCAGCGCGCCCTAGAGGCGATCCTGCCGGTACTCGCGAGCGAAGAGAACACGTGCGATCGGTTCGGCTATTCGGAGACGACTCTATACTTCCTTTCTGGTGCTACGTGACTGATTTTGTGTTGAAAGATTCTCGACTAGGGCTTCCCCACAATGCATTGCATTATCGAGAACCTTATTCCGGTCGTTGATTAACTGATCAATGAAAAATTCGGAAGTGACAAAATAAGTTTAAATATTTAGCACGTAACGGTAGCTTTTTTTATTAAATCGTAAAGCGGTTTGGAGATTATTGAAAATTCTTCTATAAAGGGTCTAGCCGGTTAAGGGGGGCCAAAAGTGCCCCTAAACCAAATTGGACTTGCGATGGGTCATTCGATAGCTAATGAAAAAAAAACAATCTGTGCCAAGTTTCAACTTTGTATCTCGACTGGGGGGGTAGTAAAGGGCAAAAAACGAAAAATCACGTTTTTGTTCAATTTCTTCGAACTGAGTGCATGAAAAATTTTGAAAAAAAATTAGTGGCACGTCAGTTAGCGATACACATATTATAGAATTTTTTCAGATTTTTATGTTGCAAATCCAAGCTGTGAAAAATAAAAAAACCCAAAAAATGCCGAAAAATGCCGATTTGGTATTGAAGGAGTTGCAGAACTATAATTATATAATTTGGGTAAGTGGGTATATGTGATAGTATTGCTCTCAATTTTTTTTAGGTTTTTTGATTAGGTGCGCCTGAGTTAAAAAAATTAAAAACCGGTTTTTTCGGCGTTTTTTGCGTGTTAGATTGACTTATAGGGCGAACTTTCGTATTATTCTCTATTAAATAAGTGTTTGTGCAGTAATCAATGTTTTTGCATACGGCAAAGCAATATAGGAATTAAGGAAACTAAATAAATAGAGAAAATTGGAATTACTGTGCTATTAGAGCCTAGAGCGTAGCGAGTATTTTCAAGTGGTTCGGTGGTCCCGTGGCAAAGCGTCACGCTGTTGAAACGCTGCGGACTTTTTTTGTAGGTTCGCATCCCACTTAGGTTAATTTTTTTTTGCATTTCATTTTCAGAATTTTTAACTATATAACAACCGAACTAGTTTAAACATAGTTTAAGCATATTTTTTAAATGTCTTATATTTAAAGATAAACATGCGCTCCAAAGTCATATTTACGTATAGTACAGATTAGAATATTTCAAAAATATGCTTAAACTACTTGTAAACAGATATTGATATAGTTCGGTTGTTATATAGTTAAAAGTTCAGAAAATGAAATGCAAAAAAAAATTAACCTAAGTGGGATGCGAACCTACAAAAAAAGTCCGCAGCGTTTCAACAGCGTGACGCTTTGCCACGGGACCACCGAACCACTTGAAAATACTCGCTACGCTCTAGGCTCTAATAGCACAGTAATTCCAATTTTCTCTATTTATTTAGTTTCCTTAATTCCTATATTGCTTTGCCGGATGCAAAAACATTGATTACTGCACAAACACTTATTTAATAGAGAATAATACGAAAGTTCGCCCTATAAGTCAATCTAACACGCAAAAAACGCCGAAAAAACCGGTTTTTAATTTTTTTAACTACGGCGCACCTAATCAAAAAATCTAAAAAAAATTGAGAGCAATACTATCACATATACCCACTTACCCAAATTATATAATTATAGTTCTGCAACTCCTTCAATACCAAATCGGCATTTTTCGGCATTTTTTGGGTTTTTTTATTTTTCACAGCTTGGATTTGCAACATAAAAATCTGAAAAAATTCTATAATATGTGTATCGCTAACTGACGTGCCACTAATTTTTTTTCAAAATTTTTCATGCACTCAGTTCGAAGAAATTGAACAAAAACGTGATTTTTCGTTTTTTGCCCTTTAATACCCCCCCCAGTCGAGATACAAAGTTGAAACTTGGCACAGATTGTTTTTTTTTCATTAGCTATTGAATGACCCATCGCAAGTCCAATTTGGTTTAGGGGCACTTTTGACTACCTTAACCGGCTAGACCCTTTCCTAAAATAGGAAGCTATGCCCAAAAACTTTGTAGGCCATGCACACTGCGCGGTACCTGGTTGTTTTGCGCAGCCGCGATACCACGATCGGTTGGACGAATACCTTCCTTCGTAATTATGTAGAAAATACTTTCTTTAATACAACGAAATGGTGCTCTAGAGACCTGGACGCGAGGCCAAGAGGAGTTAGCGGATTCCTGGAATTTATCGTAAACAATGGAACCTAATAGTAAGGTCTGAACTTGGTTTGACCAATTAGGAAAGTGACACATCCCAGGTACGTGCGTATTGAGATCCCGAAAGTGCTTATTAATACTAAGTACATCACTATCAACATATAGGCATATGAATTATATGTAAATTCAAGGATGAAGAAGTAATCATATGGGGGTACAATATAGACATTTATTTTAAATTATAGTATAAAATAATTCTTCAACATTTTCTGTAACAGTCCCGAACTTGTAGGAGTTACAATATTTCCAGGGTTCGAAAATAAACATGCATAAATGCTCGAGTACATCAACCAGCTGAGCCACATGTGACGCTAATCAGATATCTTCTCCAGTATCCTAGTCTCATCCTTAGTTCTTACCCTGTCATAAATTATTTCCGTTGAGGCTATTTTTCCTAAAATCCTACGATTTCCCTTTTCCAATATTTCCCACTTTTTAGAACCACCTCTTTTCAACATCAGCAACTCCAAATTATTCCCCATTGTGTAACCGCACAACGGACTTCGCAAGTCTTTAATTAGCCAGTGAAATCAGTATCATTCAAAATGTTTGATCAACGTGAAAATAATGTGAGTGTTATTGAAATTGAGAATGAGGTGATCCAAAGAAGAAGAAGTAGAATCGAAAGTTTTGTGTAGTCTCATTTTGAGAAAATATACCAGGTTACAGCAAAATGTAACGTCTGCAAGCGAAAATTTAAGACCAAATTTGGTAACACCAGTGGACTGTTACGACATTTAAAATCTCAACATCCGATTACAATTACTCCTGAAGCTAATAGAGAGCCAGCAGGGGGGAGTTCACGTGTTATGGCATAAATGTTACCCGTAAGTTCACCAAGGGCGACACAGCTGACGCGTGCAATTGCACGCATGATTATTCCAGATCTCCAACCATTTTCAATGCCTAATGATAAAGGATTCCGGGATCTACTCAATGTTGCGGAACCCCGGTATGAAATACATTCACTCACAACATTCTTGTGACACATAATACAGCAAATATATCAAGAAGTAAAAGCCAGTATCAAAAACCAAATACGCACAGACATTGAAAACAGTAAATTAATTGTACTACACACATTGTCAATATTTATATTTCTCCACTTAATGCAATGAATTGTATGTTAGAAATAGGCAATAATGTAACGACAATAGCGTTAACCACTAACGGTTGGACGTCACATGCTGTGCAAAGTTATTTATCTCTTACGCTGCATTATACTACGACAAATTTCGAAATTCGGCGGTATCTGCTAAATTTGCAGTATTTATAAGAAACATACACTAGTGTATATATCCATCAAGTATTGAATAAACTTATTAACTGCTTGGGGCTTGCATGTGGACAAAGCAGTGTATTTTATAACTGATAATGGGCTTAACGAAAGCCATAAATATGAATAAAAACTGAATACGCATTCCGTCTTTTCCACATACATTACAGTTAGTTGTAAAACCCACGCTGCATAAACTTCCGGAATACGAAGCACTTCGAAGAAAATGCAAATCAATTGTCACACATTTTTCACGTCCTTCGCCTGCAAGAGAGAGAGAGAGAGAGATTTATGAAAGTACAATTGACGTTACATATTTACATATTTTTGACGTACCCCAACAAGTTTGTGTAATGTTTCTTGCTGCATAGTTCGCCGACATTCTTGTAGTAAAGTAATTTGTTGTGGGGAAACTAAAAACCGATCGATAGCAATAAACGGACCCGAACGATTTTAAAGATAACAAAATCTTATTACATCCAGGTGCCAATACAATATGTCTTTGCATGGCAAGAAAATGGTTTAATATTAATGGTAAAATTGTAAAATGGACAAAGGTTTTATATTCTATTTACTTTTAATGTTCTTTCTTACGTTTAAAGAAAACGTTAGAATGAAGACAAAACAAGTGATCCCAAACTTATGACCGGTAGTGTATACTCATTTATGCTTACAGATTTATTGGGTTGTCCGGAAAGTTCGTGCCGATTTTTGGTAGGTGCCGTAAGGACAGGTCTGAATATATATCAGAACAATTGAAAACAAATGACATGTGTACATATCGTAAAAGACGGTACTTCAGGCATATTTGGAAATAAATTTGGTTACGATACGTTAATTTTGGTCAGTTTTATACGCCTTTGAATATGGAAGAAAACAAATTGCATTTTAGGCATTTAATGCTTTTCTTTTACCGGACAGGGAAAAATTGCGTTGGGATATTTTACCCCATCCACCATATTCACCAGACTTCGCACCCTCTGATTTCCACCTATTTCGATCATTACAAAATTTTCTTAATGGAAAAAACTTCAACTCTTTGGTCGAGATAAAAAATCACCTAGACAAGTTTTTCGCTGAAAAACCTGAGAGATTTTGGAAGGACGGAATTTTCAAGTTGCCTGAAAGATGGAGAAAGGTTGTAGAACAGAATGGCACCTATATAATTTAATAAATGTATACTAAAATTTAAATCCTGCGTTTCAATTTTCCTTCAAAATCGGCACGAACTTTCCGGACAACCCAATATTTATATATAAATCATGGCTGTAGGATTTAAATTAATTAATAGATTTAATTGTTTCCGTTATGTATATCGAATAATAGTATATCAAATCTCAAACAATGCGCTGTGGTATATTCGAATAAGTTGACTAAAAATGGCGGACAAGTCATTTTGACTCCTTCGGTAGTTCTAGTGTTAAGAGATTTTCAAATTATCAAATGAAAGGTTTATTCGATTAAGTAACAATTTATTAACATATTGCATCTGTTGATACTAATTGTCAATATTATTATCATCTTGTTCGCGTGAACACTTAATCAAGTAAAGTCTGATTCTTCAATGAATATCTCTTTCGGGGGCGCTGCGGAACTTGAAGTCACGTGATGCTGGCCAAATAACATCTGCAAAGTAATTAGCGTCTATTAAATGTTGTGTTGTGGATATTGAACATTGTTTACTAACGTGGAAGTAATCCTCGAATACAAAACAATTTGTTATAATTAAGGAGTATCATGTGATCTGTATATCATGAAGATAATCATCATCGCAGTTGAAATGTATCGATAGTAACAGATTTTACATCAGAAAAATCACATTATTCGTCATACCAACTTGATAGAATTAGTCAGTTCTTTTACATAATCAAGTAGACCAGTTATTTTACACTACTAATTAGACTAATATCAGCCTCCAGCTTTCATAGCATTAGGTACCGGAAGAAGTGCGGATTTTTAAATCAACATTCAAATATTCTGGAAAATAATTTTATTTGACAATGTACTCACCATTTACCTCTACAATACTTTTCCTATGTTTCACAATCTTGTACATTTCTTTTTTGTAAAAATCTTGTGTTTTACTCGCAAAGGATGTCAAATGGGAAGTTTTACCTCATTCTCATTACAATCCTGATCTGTCTCCTTCGGATTACCATCTTTTTTACAAATGACAAACTTCCTCGAAAACAGCAGTTTTGAAAATGATACCAAAACCAAATTCGCGATTAATTAATTCTTTGCGCGTAAAACTCCAAATTTTTACGAAAAGGAACGTATAAGCTTGTAGAACGTTGGAGAGGAATTGTCAAAATAAAAGGTGACTATTTCGTAAAAGAAAATAATTTTCCAGAATATTCAGAATATTTGAATTTTGATTTAAAAATCCGCACGAACTTTTTCGGGTACCTAATAATATCATTTACATATGCATTTACACATAATGTTTCTAATATAAGATATCAAAAACATTGTTTTTCCTGGAATGAATGTCTTAAAATCAGAAGAAATAGTATTATTTCGAAATACGGGAGAAATGAAAAATGTCGAATTGTTTTAAGGTAGGATGTGATGCATCTTGCAAAATATTGATCTACGAATATCGGTTACTGATGTTGATAACATTAATAAAGTAGACAATGTTTTCTTTATTCGTTTTCAACCGCCTAGATATTAAACGAGAAACGTAATGTGGAATATGCAATCACATTTATATTTTCATGATTAGAAGGATAATGGAATCTGACACAATGATCGGTAATTAAATGTCTCCTTCTTGATAATGTAATATAATGTACTTTGTATTAGCAGGAAATAAGAGTTGAAGGAATCTTTTTAGAATACATGTACATGAATAGACGTGCACTGTTTCATTGATATGACTTCCGTTTATCGCCGTAATTGGAAATGAGAAGCCGATTTTGTTAAGAGAAACTTCGAATTTGTATATGTACTTAGTTCGCAAATATTCAACACGAGTTTCATGTACCCACGTAAAAACCGATTTTTTAATATTGTAAATACTCGAAAATAAATAATCGTTTTTATTCATCGGTGTTCCATTCCGAAAATCATTCATCTTTATTCATCTGCGCCCATGTGTGAGTGCATTCATTCCCCGATTTACACCATGCTTTTCTTATGCGATTTCATTTTATGCAATTGGAGAAGATCGTATTATACAACATTCCATTTTGATATGACTTATTCACAGACTTATTCAATTATTTCTTATAATATATACCTCATTATTATTGTACGATATTTTAAATAGTCTCTCTGCTATCCACGTCGGTGTTCGACGATGCTGCGAGCACCAACTGCGTTCACTTGTTTTTTATGATATGCTTTTGTTCTTTTTTCCTTCTACTGAGGAGTCAATTTTAGTTTGAACACGGGTCGAACGAGTTCTCGTTCGATGTGCGCAGGTTTCCACTACCATTCCCTGTTCCGCGCACGCTATTGGCTTAGTCCCGCTGTGACGTCGGGAGAGGAGGACTGGAGGGGCGAAGGGTACGGGGGCTCCGCGAGCCGTCCTCAAACCAGGAGGGACTCCTCAGTAGTTGGACCACAGTTCGCGCAGTTCCCACTAGCTTTCCTTCCTACCGCAGCTTTATGCCCAAATTCTGTGACATCACAGTGGGACCAAGCCAATAGCGTGTTCGTAAAAGGGAATGGCAATGGGAACCTGCGCAGAACGAACGAAAACTCGTCGACATTGTGGTCCAGCTAAAAGTAACTCATCAGTATGGTTGGTCTTTGCCAACCTCGATAAAAGTGGGAATACGCGATTATGAGTATACAAAGGATTGTTTTTGAGCATTTTTAAAGTTAATAAAACATGAACAATAATATTACAATTATCCAAACTATAATAATATTGCTGAATATAGCCATGAATATAACCCATAGCAGAACCCTGCGGTATTCAGCTATAGATTTTTGAAAATTGTGTGCTGTATTCAGCTAAGAGTCTCGCCTCAAAACCGCGGGTATTGAATGTGTTACCATAAACTTAAAGGATAACCTTATTGTTAGTTTTGCAGAATACACGTAAATCGTCGATTATGTGTAGCTCGTAAATACAAACAAATTTCTTCAACAATATCATGAGATGGGAGGTTAAAACAATATATTTTATCTTTAACATGCTCCGTGCTAACGATAAGTCGGTTTTGCTCGATTTTCCATTCAGGCCATTTTATGTTTTGACTCATTATTTCATCACTTCATCAATCCATAAGTAATTAGCTAATTATAAGAATAGTGACGTTTTGCAGCGATGGTCCGAAGAAGCCATTTTTAAACATTTCTTGCTTTAACAAAGTGAATCATTATATGTAATTATTAAATATTGTAAATATAACAATTAAACAAAATTATTTGCTTTGTTCTATTCTGCATTTTTTAAAATGGCTCATTCTTTTGGTGGAAATATATTCTACAGTCTTAAACTTATTATAAAATATATTTTTTTAGCGCATTAAATAAATATGTCGGTGGGTACCATCGGCGGTACACGTGGCACGGAACCTGGTAAAAACGGAATTCGAGGATCATCGGTCAAGGATGAAAGATAACGATGGGGATTATCTAATAGCATAATGTTTAATATGAAAAAATAAATGGAGTTTCATAAAGTATATGAAAAATTATTGATTACTTCCCGGGACCCCTAATAACGCTTTTGCACTCGAGATGTCACTCTCAGTAACAACTCAGTTTATAGCGGTAATTCGAGTGGCGCCTGGGACGCGACATTAAAATTGACTCCAGTTGTCAGTGATTTAACGTCCAATAACAAAACATAACTAGAGAAAACCTTAATGTCGCTTCTCAATCGCCACTCCTGTTGCTTCAATAAACTGAGTGGCTACTGAGAATCGCCTCTGATTGCAAAGGGTTAATATTTATATCGTCAACTTCCGGTTTTAAACCTTCACCGGAGAACCTAGATAAATTGTTTATAATCAAACTATCTTACCATTATAGAGATTTATATTTGAAACGGCAGAATGCATTTTGACGTATTCTTCGATTGTCTCAAGAACATCAGCCTTCAAATTAATTAGGAATTCTATTAAATTACTTTCAGGAATGTCTACCGCAGCATTCTCGACTATATTATAAAAGATACACCTCTTATCGACAATCTGTTAAAATGATCAAATACGTGATAGGAATGTATGTGATTAACCTAAATTAATATCAAACAGTAAATGAAAATGTACTTACGACATCACATACTACATTAGATATATATTCACATAATGTATATACTTTTACAAGGAAATTGGTTACGTGCTTTTGAATGTCAGATAAAGTATGTGCTTCCGGTTTGTCTACCAATCTTGGAGGTGTAGCATGCACAGAAAACCATTCCGTAAAGAATCTCTACAAAATTTATTCGTATAATTGAATCTAGCTTTCATTAACATGTTCACGCCGGCGTGCACCACCGGTGGTTTAATCGGAACTATAGCCCGTTCCAACGAACCTTTCACCAAGCTCACGCAGCCCCCACTACGGCCACTACTTTATCCACGCCTTCAACTTGCCGCGGGAAGGAAACTTCATATATACGGTGTCGAAAAACTGCAACTTAGAGAAAGATTTCTTAGTAGCTTAGCGTATTCATCTACCACATACTGATTATAACGCGGTTTAATTGTTTCACCGGTTTCTATCACCGCCGTTCGAGTACCGCCCACGGCATTTGGCGGATATTAAAGCCATTGTTACTATTATTAAGGAAAGTGTTTCGAGCAAACAACGAACTAGTAGACTAAGGCAAACTTGTCATAAAAAATGTGCCATGCACATGTTTGGAAAAGTCAGGAATTTAATCCTAAACAACTGCAAGGAAATTCTGCTAGATCGGAGTGTCATAAATCATGTTATAAACTAACTACTGATACATGGTCAACTACTGGTACTTTTACCCTACGGTTATACCGCGTTGTTTCATTGTTTTCGGGATTTTCCGGAATTAATTAGAAATCTTAATACTATGGAATGTATGTATGAGTGTAGTAATTTATTTCAGAAATATTTACTTCAAAAGTTTGTTACAATATAAGTACAGTCCTACGTAGTCATGTTCAAGAATTTTCGGTACACCGTATATATTGATTCTGAGTCGCTTCGTCGGTGACGTCACATTCGGACTACGGCCAATAGCGTATTCGGAGCAGGGAATGGTAGTGGGGACCTGCGCAGATCGAATGTAAACTCGTCGGAATCAGGTGAAAGGTTCGTTGGAACGGGCTATAATCAGTTGTTTCATCTCAATACTGTTCTTACTCGGAGTAAAGTCTTTAAATTCCAATTCCAAAATGAGTAAAGAGTGAAATATTTTTAAAACCGCTATTCAGTTATTCACATAGAATTTTATCACGTTAAAAGTGGGTTTTCAATGTCTAACACAGTGCCGCCTGACTTGCTGCTACGTCATCATTTTATATGATGCTTACATAAAAACCGTTGTACTGACACTACCATAATTACTGAAATATCACTCCGTAGTCTGTTGTCGTCCAAGAACTTCTGGCAGTCCGCGATAAGTTGGACCACAACTCGCGCAGAGCCCCCTTACCCTTCTTCCCTACAATGCTTCTACCCCCGACTTCGACGCTGGGACTAAGCCAATAGCGTTTTCGGAACAGGGAATGGTAGTGGGGACTTGCGCACAACGAACGCAAACTCGTCCGAGCCGTCGTCCAGCTCATCGTGGATTCCCAGTACTGTGGAGTCACTTTTAGTTGGAAACCGAACACGCTATTGGCATAGACGCACTGTGACGTCACAGAAGTTGGGCATAAAGCAACGGTGGGAAGGAAAGGTAGTGAGGACTGCCGCGAGCTGTGGTCCACCTAAAAGTGACTCCTGAGTAACATGAAGAGACAAATAATCGTACATTTGACAATCGCAAGGTTCCGTCTGTTTCGTTTCGTCATCTTCTACGTGACATACGTCCAATACGGTAAAAACGGTAATCTCACGTGGGAGGTAACATAGAACATCCGTTAAAGGTTAGTAGAACCGCTCGATGCAGCGAAATATGAATTACAAAGCTAGCGTTAACGTGTTAAACCTAGCCAGGTACAAATAATGTACATGAATTTTCACTATTTTGGAAAGACAATGAAAATCCACCGATAAATTATTTTTAATTTGAATTACTATTAGTATGAAATCAATTACGATTATACAATCAAGTTAAATATGATTATTAATATAAAATTAATATCCTTTGAAGAAACGAATCAAAGCTAAGCATACAAAACTTCATTAAATTATGTAATGTCTGAAAATTGTAGCTAAAGCCTTACTTGATAAACATGATGATAAGAAGGTAAAAGAACACCATTCATAAATTGCTGTTTAGTATCACCCTTGGTACATATTTTGTCGAAGTGTTTATAAATAATATCTTCCGGAGCCTACAGGCGTATAAGTAAAAATGGCTAAATCTCTTGAAAGTTAATTTTAAAAAAGTATTTGAAAAGAAATAAGATATGCATTGTGGTATGTGAAAATTTAAAGCTTAACATGTGCCCCACGAAATTATGTAATTAATTTGATTAATTCAAATAACTTAATTTAAAACAAATGGAGAAATATCTAGAATTATTTCGTCCTTTACTTCACTTCATTTCATTTCGGTTAATACGTTACATGTTGCACGAAATCGCGTTATAAGAATTGTCATATCAAATGTTGCTCTCTATATTTTACCGATTAAAGTAGTAAAATGTCTTTCTGAAAAGCAAATATAGCAAATTGAAACAGAAAGATGGCTTTATTGAATTCTGCTATACGAATCATGTGTTTTTGCTTGCGGTAGGTAGTAATTTGCTCCATGTAGGTCGGGGCCAAACATCAATTAGCTCATTTGATAGCCCGATTTAAATCAGAAAACCTTTCCATTTAATGTTATCAACGAAAATGTTTCCCCTATGCAATATTTCATCGTTTTGAGACTTTTCACATACCCTGCATGTGACTAAAGTAAACGGGGAATTCCCGCATTTTATTATATAGCGCGTTGTACGAGAATCGCGTTATACGGGAGTTTACTGTAACTGTTTTGAATGCTTATCTATAAATTTGATAGGAGATTACGACTATTCAATAGGAATATTAAACAGCGGGATATCATTTACATACCTCCAAAACATGAATATAATATTGGGGTAAATAAGTAATAATCCAGACACAAGAATATTAGTATAATCAGATTGTATATCCTTAATGATTTTCCTGATTTTCTGCAAATTGCAGTACTTGTAATTATTACGAACTCAAAGCGACTGCTATATGTAATAAATCCAAATTTAGTGGCAGATAAATATTCTCTCTCTATTGGAATTTTTATGCAGATATTTCATAAACTTATTATAACTCCTATTTATGAATTTATCGTTCAATTCCATTCTTATAATCTGTTTGACAATAGGCTCAGTACTATATACATACCTCCTCGAAATCTTGTTGGTTTTCGAAATATTCACCAAAGTATGTTACACGAGTTACATACGTAATCTAAAACAAAACGAAAAGCTTAACAGAAAAAGGATTTTGAAATCCTAGAAAATGATTTTCCATGATTATTATGTTTCTACATTGCATACAAGATGGACCAAGAAGTGATACTACCTTATTTCAATTTACGAGAGTTAGAGAAAACAATTTTAACAAACTTGAAATTTGAAAGATATACTGAGGTATGACAATAGTGAAATTTTTTTGTAGGTGGAAATATTTTGTAAGTGCGACGGTCACCTTCGGTTTCTTAAATCCGTCTGTATATCTTTTTAAGATAATTGTATAGATAACTGTGAAGATAACTTCTGATCTTTTATGCACAGAATCATTAAAATTCGGCAGGTTTTATTATTACATACATGTAGCTATTAAAATCCTGTTCCATCAATGATATCGAGTGATTCTAGATGACCTTGTGTCGACGTTCTTTGTGCTCATTTCAATACGACTATCAACATATAAAAAGGAAAATATATATACTAATGTTGTTAAAGGTGACTATGGCCGGGAGAATCAGGATGTTATTCGATTCAAGTGGACTGTATATTTTTGGGTTTAAATCAACTCCCGAACACACCTTTATCTTTTCCGGATATATATTCTAATAACAATAACAGTATAATTACACGAACTTTTAACAATGTACGTACTTCTACTCTTAACCTGGATCTTATCGTGATGCGTGTCCAGAAGGGCTAGTCAATGTTTTGACTGAATGATTCTGGTTAATCTTTTTGTATCTCTGATATTCTGTCTCTTGGATCTCTTATTTTAACTTGTACAATTCTCTCAGTGATTCTGATTTGATAATGTGAGTGACTTATATTTATAAGGAATAGTTAGCCGATGTGCCCTCCCATCACTCCCACCAATGTAGAAATTGAGTCCCTTGACGCCCTTCAGGCCCACTGAGGGCGTAACCTAGTCAGAAGTGACGGCCCATCGGTTCCTGGAATCTCACCCCCAGGTTGACCGGATGGGTCCGTCGTGACGTCAAGGGTTTTCGCCGGTTCTTGGAACCGCGGTGTGGAGGCACATCGGTAATCGGAGTTTATGATACGTCTATTTCTATTGAGCGCAGGAAGGCAAATCTGGAGGGGCTTGTCCAGGTGTCCTCCAACTGTTTTGCCTTCCTGAGAGAAGTTAATTACTAAAAACATGCATACTAAGAAATTCTCTAATCCTCAAAAATAGCTATTTAGTCACGTCCGTATCATAAACTTATTCAAGCGGAGTCCTTTCGTAAGGGCTGCTTGAACAAATGTATTTAAAAACTCAGTAATAAACTTTATATCTTCCAGACTCCTTCGGTTATAAAAGAAATAGTATCGTCCAATTGTAGTTCCTTCTGTATCATACAATTATTGTTTAAAAACTTTTTCTCTAGCTTTCACTGTTTCAGCGATATTTAAGATAACAATAATTACTGGTGCATCCGAACAAGCGGCGACAGAAGTTGGCTACTATCAGGGGCATTATGAAAAAAGTTAGTGAAACAAAAGGGACGGACCTCAAATATTATATAATATTTGCTGATTAGCTAACGATCAGCCAATCAGTAACTTACTTTCTGCTGATTGACTGATCATTGTACCACTACGTGTCTTCATATACCGAAACCCAGTTTAGGTTGCCAAGATCTCGTGCAGTCCCCCACAGTCTTTTCCTCCCACCACTGCTTTTCCCCAACTTACTGTGACGTCACAGTGGGACCAATAAGAAATACCTGGTATGTGTCCGCCTCCGAATTTTTCATTTTCTTATACGTTGCACTATTCAAAAAAATAAGCAACACGTAATTTTTATATCTGCGGAATTTCAGTTTAAAGGGGTGAAACCCCAGCACAAAGATTTGACGTGTACCGGGAATGATTAGAATTTTTTATAGAAATATTCAATACTGTCGAATTTTAATGGATGTAAAATATGTTGTATCATAAATAACCTAACATGGAATTCTAATTTTTTGGATGCGTTTGTTTTTTAAGCTTAAATTACACCCATGTTGAATTTTTCTTTTCTACGTAAAATTATTTAAACCGAAATACCGCAGATATAAAAAAAATACGTGTCATTTAGGTTTTGTAGCACTACAATGTGCATATGTGAAAACGAGAAAAATCGGAGGCGGACACCTACCCAGATTTCCTTGGAAGTGTGCCCAATAGCGTGATTGGAGCAGGGATGGGAATGCCGAGACCTGCGCACAACGAACGAAACTCATTCGGGGCTGGTGCAATCTACAGCCCGTTCCACGGAACCTTTCACCCGGCTCGGATGAGTTTACGTTCGTTCTGCGCTAGTCCACATTTCCATTCTCTGTTCCGTAGACGCTATTGGCTTAATCCCAGCGTCGAAGTGGGGGATAGAAGCATTGGGGGGAAGAAGGGTAAGGGGTATGCGCGAGCCGTGGTCAAACATCGTGGGCTGCCAATAATTCTGAGTTCACAATAGTGCCCCTGATACCAGTCGAATCTCGACACCTCTTGTACGGATGCATTGGTATTATTGTCATCTTAAATATCTCCCAAATTATGAGACTTCGAGAAAAAGTTCTTGAGCAAAAGTTGTATGATACAGAGGGAACGACATTAAGAATCTAATATTTTATTCGTAAACGAAGATACTTTGGAGATATGAAATTCCTCGGTGATTTTGTAAGTATTCTTGCTCTTTTGTAAGGTGGTCCAATAAGTTCGTTCCGTTTTCAGCCGTTACAGTAAAACGCCGTTTTTTTCGAATACAATTTATTTTATTCACATACATAGTCACCATTCTTTTCAATTACTTCTTGCCACTTCTCACGTAGCTTCATAATTCCTTTCGGATGAAAGTCTTTCGTTTTTTTATTAAAAAACTCCGCCACGTGCTTTTGGAGGACCTCAAAGTTTTCAAATTTTTTTCCGGTAACCGGATTTTGAATGCACCGAAATAAATAATAATCTGATGGGGCTATGTCAGGAGAGTACGGAGGGTGCGGCAGGACCTCCCAGCCAAAGTCATTCAATTTTTCAATAACATTTCTTGCCGCGCGTGGTCGAGCGTTGTCGTGCCGTCTGCGTGGTTACGCTCCGTCAGTTCGTGCGGCACCCACATATTCAACTTTGAAATTGATCTCATCTTCCGTAAACAATTATGCACGGTGGATTTTTTCATTTGAAGTTCCGATGCAATTTCACGCACTTGAATGCAACGATTTTGCTTCACTAATGCACGTACAGCACTGTTGTCAGCCGTATGTGGTCGTCCAGCGCGATGGTCATCTTCTAATGAAAAATTTCCTCCACGAAAACGATCAAACCATTTTCTGCACGTACGATCTGTTACAGCACCTTTCCCGTAAACAACACAAATATTTCTCGAAGTTTCCGAAGCGTTATACCCTTTACGAAACTCGTATAACATGATGTGTCGAAACTGAATTTTGTTATCCGTCATGATTTTAGTTTAGATATTACAGATAAACTTAAAAAAATACGTCTAATTCGCACGAAAGCAAAACTAGAAGTGTACTGGAATATGTACATTTTTACCTGATTATGTATTGTGGTTTATTACTCATGTAAGAAGGTAATAAAGTCGCCGCGCCGAAAACGGAACGAACTTATGGACCACCTAATAGATCGTTATATTTTTGCCTTGGCATTATAATAGTCTGTCTTGGAACGAGTATAGAGACCTGCGACGCTAGGAAATTTTGATTATTCATAAATGAGAATTACATATTTATTCGGTTACTGGTTCATCCTGTATGGTCAAGTTTGTTCTTTAATTATATATTTTAATAATACATTGCAAATATACAATTGTATTTTGCGGACTGTGTAGTAATACTATATAAGAAATTCTCAGACGAATAAATTGTTTACAACAAGAATCTTGAATAACCTGAAACTTAAAATATTTAACTGCTACAAAACTACGCTTACTTCTCCTATAGCTCGAAGATTTTCCTGTACCACATTCAACACACTTTTTCTAACTGGCTCAATTGCGCGTTTCATCTTTAATTGTCTTTTTTATAATTTTACAAAAGCTGCAGCATACAATTCACAAATAACATAGAACATACACGAATAGTATTTATTACTTTTATTACTCTTACTAATTTTATCTGTAAGCATACAATCTTTTTTATAACCTTCAACTTTGTAATATTTGTATAACTTTTTGATTAATGTGACAAAGAAACGTCGTTTAAACAGTTGCGAATTTGTTAATATTATCCTTTTCGGGTTCAAATAACCATTATCTTAAAATGTCTGAATGTTTTGTATATAACTTTTTATTCTCATTATGATCCAGCTTTTATACAATATTAGAACATAATAATAATAGAAGACAATTGTCTGATATTTCCAAGTTCGTGTCCTGTCGAGTCCTTTGTTTTGATTTAGGTTACTTAATATAATATTTAACCTTTGTGGTATACCTTGATGCAGGGTCGTTCCTGATGGGGGCGTAAAAGATACTCTCGCACCTGGGCGGTTGGGCGACTCAAGCAGCCACACCATATGTAAAATATGTCACATTTTAACTAATAAGAATAATTAAAACGGTGAATATCTAGAAAAGAAGACTCATCACCGTATTCGCTGATTTTGAAATATGTTGTTAATGTGAATATTCTGAACAACTTTTTCTTATACATATGACTACCGCACGGCTTTGGTTTCGGAGATACAGAGGAAAATATGGTTAGAAAAATGTGTACTGCAAGTGCCAGTTGCGCACTTCACTCTCGCGCTGCCGACGCGTCACGATGGCCGGACATATATTTGGCCCGCACCTAAATTGTTCATTAATCTCTCCTTTTTATTAATTTAAAAATATATTATCATCAATGAGTTAGTTGGGTGTGGACCATATAAAAATGCGATGTCGCATATGCCAGATTGTGTACACGTAACCTAAGTTATTTTGCGAATATTGCAAAAGGTTATTCAGAATACTGTCCTTGATAACATATTTCAAAATCGAATTAATTTTGTATATAATCTTTGTGACACTACTCGTATACAAGAATAAGCTGTATGTATTAGGGCCCAAAATAGCATATGATATTTAACACGGGTGTGCGGGTACACGAAATGATGGGTTCGAGTCGGGATCCCATGTATTTGTCGCACATAAATATGCTCGGATATCCGTTATTTCGGGACCTCAATTAAAAATATAATTTAAAAATTCTTGCATCTGATTACACTGCAAAAACGCAATTTGAAAATTTAAGTATAAGATGACAGCAAAATTAGGTTCTGAATGGAGCGTCGGATCCAGGATCAAAATAACGGGGAGACGAATATGTTTACGTGTCAAGAAACTTTCGAGATCCCGACACGAAGCTGGTACCCGCATATCCCTACTCATCATATCACGCTTTTAATAATTGTTTTAAGGCTGCTGCCTTTGTATATTATCACAAAACTGATTTGCTATCAAAAAGGTTCGAAGTAGTAAATGTGCGAATGCCGTTGTTCCAATACAATTCAGTATGAATCTTAGGTTCGTGATGTCTTAAACGTTGAGAGTGCGTGATTCAAAGTGTATTTTAGACCGTTTTTCATATTGTTCCGCCATAGACGAGATATAAGTAGACCAAGCACGCAAGCCAATTTTCGTGTCACTGGTGACGTTACCCACAAAACACATTAAATAGCCGTTTTTTATGTTTTTAGTACCAAAAATGCAAAAATAAAATATGCAATTATTTTTTTTTAAATTCTTACATCGGTTAGCATACATATTACTTGATATTTAAAAGAAAATTTACAGTAAATATCGGAAACTGTGATAATAACGATAATGTATGTATAATGTGGAAAATAATAATAATTTAAATACTCAATATGCTTAAATTCTGGTAAACGAAATATTTTATAAGTTCGAATCACGTTTTATATTTAAATTTTCCAGTGATATTCTATTTGGTGTTACCACTTTGCATTTATGCTGCTTTATCTAGAGAATTAATCATAATTGATGGGTGTATGCGTGTCGGTGGACATGGACGTGTGCATGCCTTACGCATTGAACTCATCACGCGTTATTATTTAAAACTGTTTTATTGAATAACCAATAGTTTGACAGATTTTTAAAATTTTTAGTATAAACGATTCTCGTTTAATAAGGTACTTCAATTCCACGATAAAAACTATTTATTAATTAGGAAGTTAATAATTTTTTAATGTCTTTGTTGTGTGCGCTTTTTCTACCAAATGTGTTCGTGTCTGCTATTTAGTCCTCGTGGCTTACTAATGTTCTAATTGTGCATGTACATCTGGGAAGATCATTACGTTGAAACTTATTTTATTCTTTGGTATTTTGAATACGTTTTTATTTTTTTATGAAATTACCACGTGTTATTCAGTAATAAGAAAAATATTAAAAAACTAATTTTAAAAGTGTGAAATCGTAAATTTGAATTAGGGTGGTCGGTAACGTTGGCAACGAGAATGAACTGTCGGTTTGTCGGAACCCTAATGAGGGTTTGGTAGGCCCGCCAAACTGGCGACAACCGAATGCCTTAAAGGAGTTGTCTACTAAAGATGGCGTGAACTGCTACTTGTGAATCACGAGTAGAGATGGCGTGAACTGCTACTTGTGAATCACGAGTGATTCGATCACGTTCGTTCTCAATCACCGTGATTTTTCACTGTGATTTGTGATTTTTCGTGATCGTTTCTGATTGGTGGAGAACATAACAGTTCTTTGCACGCGTCACATAACACTGTATGTTTTACGTCAACGACGTCAAAACAAAAATGCAAGTTACATATATCGTATAAAGCAAAGGCATAATGAGGAACAATGAAGAATAATGAATAAATGAATGATTATAAATTACAAGCGTAAGTTTCATTCTTAATTTTTGATTTAATAAAATATAGCTCTAGTAATATAATTCTGTATATACAAAATAATATATAATAAAAATACATAATCACTTGGTACAAATAATATAAAATCTTAATAAAATAATATAAATACATTAAGACAACATTTAACATAAAAAACAATACAAGGATAGAATAGGAGAAAATATATGTATATAATAATAATAGCCTAAACTACTACATATTACAGTCCACGTTCAAACGGTTTCTTTTTTCATTTAGAATGAAACAAACTAGAGTACTTGAGAAGAAACGGACTGAGCCAAGCAGGAGCAGAAGAGTTGCGATGAGCAGGCAGAGACGTAGTAGCGAGTATGAAGAGAAGGGACGTAGAGGTACAACAGCAGGGACAATATGCAAAAATAGAACAGTCAAAATACAACCATAGGTACAAATACATAAGAACTGTAGGTTTGCCAGAATATCTAAGCAGAGAAGGGAAAGGGCAAAAATTAATAGCACAGGCAAGGTTCGGGAACTTAGAACACTTAACCTGTTAACTGTGGAATTTAATTTCAAAAAACCTCCGCAGGGTGCGGAGTTAAAATCAAGCAATGACGTGTATACACGTCAAACGCAGGGGGGTAAATGGTCCTACTATAAATTTTTACAAAAAATGAGGAATGATTATATTTGTATTTGACAAAAAAATTAACAATTCGTTTCTGAATATGTTATTCTTACTGAAAACTTGAAAATCGTCAAAAAATAATCAAATACATAAAAGAATGAGATAAAATTAAAGAAACAAAATAATTTAAAAAATTTCAATTTATTTATTATGATATTTTTCGAAGCAAGGTACCACACAGAGTGCCACTTCGCAGGTCATACACCAAAATCCTGATTCTTTGCGTTTTCCATTTTTTGAGCAAACCGCGAATAAAGAAATATTCTTCCCTTACTGCCTCTATCCCTACAACACATAGCTGTTGTATTGGTAATATAAAGGACACATACCACCAAATAATATCCTTATCACATTTTATACAATTTTCGAGTTTTTATAGTCAATGGTAATTTTTTATTTTAGACGACGTGTATACACGTCGATCGCACTGCAGTAGGGATTCGATCTGACGTGTATACACGTCGATCGCAGTTAACTGGTTAACAAGGGACTGTAGGATAACAGAAAGGGGGGTCAGGATAGAAGACGTTGTGAGCGGCAAACAGGACAAGAAGATCATACAATGGTTAAGAAAAGAAAAGAAGGGAAAGAGCAGAAGTGAACACAAATGCCAAAGATAGGTGCAATAAGCGGGGAGAGGTGTAATAAACAAAGCAACTAATGTTAGAGTATAGAACGGAGTATGGTAGGAAGGGAGAGAGTGAATGCTCAGAATGCATAGATAAGCTAGATTTATAAGTAAGAATATGTAAGATTATATAAATGTATAAACCAAGTCCAATTCTTGGCTGTGAAGCTGAATAAATCATTATTATTAATAAAGAAATACAATCGTGAATTCATACATTTTTTTATTGTCATTCATTCAAAACTATATATTATATAACATATATAATTATACCAAATCATTCTTTTATAATTTCCTTTTTTTCTACTGGTTTTTAAAAACAAAAATGGTAATGCAATTCATTTTCAAATCATATTGAATATGTTTATTGTATAGATTATTGCAAGAATTACGACCCCAGTGATTAAATTCACTGAAGATGGCGCTCGTGAAAAAATCACAATCACGGTTGTGAATGATATTAAATCACGGCCGTGATCGTGATCCTGCGATCACCGTGATAAATCACCGTTAGTGATTTTTGCGCCATCTCTATTGTCTACTAATAACTGGTCGGTGTTTATATCTCGCCGTGGTTCTGTTTTGCTGGCGGCCTCATCAATTATGATTTTCGCGCCGCGTTGGACGGTTACGGGTGTAAATAGAGTTTGGTGTTTTTTTTAACTCTAACGGTAGACATTTTGATCGTGTGTATAATAGGATGGATAAGAAGAACAGAAGCAAGAACGCAAGCCAAGAGGCAAGGATTTCCAGACGATTAAAACAGCGAAGATTGGTACGTTTTGATTTCAACACGCACTTATGTTTTCGTTTGTACGTTAAAGTATATTTACGGCTATATGTTACATGAGAATTTCTTTATTATTTCATTTCATTTGAGAAGCACTCAGCACGTTATCCATTGCCACATTTATTGTGATATCTAAAATTTTGTATAATCATAAGCTATTTGTTCATTGAAAAGTTGGAGCAGGTTATCCGAATCCGGCAACCGGTAAAACGTATCTAAAACGTATCCGGCCAAAGTTCTGACTTTTTGAAATTTGGTTTCTAAACGGTTCATTCAATGTATGCAAATACTAACCGCTTATTAATTAGAGTTATCGAATATGTATTTACTCATACTTCCAAATTTAATTATACATGTTTAAATTATTGCTAGGGGATGTGGGTTAATTAATGGATTTATTTATATACGTTATGTATACAAAATAGCGGTATACGATATGTTAAAAAATGCACCATTGTACATTTGAATAGAATCTAATTCTATTCAAATTCTATTCCGTTATTTTAATCAGTTTGGTAGATTTTGTGTTTCACAATAACATCCAAATACAAGTATGATAAACAATTCTTTCTTATGAGTGGAATATAATACATTGTTACAGTAGATTATTTCTGATAACTATCAGTTTGTTCTTCTTCTTTTAATGTAATATTCAATTACAAGTTCATTAGCAAAGGGAGGATAGAGCGAATATTTCCTTTAAAATTTGATATCTTGAGGAACCATATCGTTACTGGAAATCACTTTTGCTGTAAACACCAGTCTATAGTAGACTGGAAACATAAATTTTTGTAAAAAATTACTGACCTTCAAATACTTGTTTTATCAACAAATTGTTTTACGAATGTTGGTGTCAGATAATGAAAGGATTATTATAAGAGCAATGAATATTAACGCTTGCAGCAAAATTGCTTTCCAATCTTTGACATCATATTTCTCACACTGTTATTGTCTGTGAGAGCGCTAGTTTGTTTAATTATTAGTTTCTTTCTTTGTCTATGCTTAATAAATTCCTAGAGTAGATGTTGCATATTTGTTTCCAAGGAGATGATATTGCAAATAGGCTTCTTCGAATTATCTGAGAGATATCTGTTGATAAACCTTATACATAAGATTTTTAGTGTAATCAAGGTTATTCTTCTCTTTCTATTTCATTGTGGATTAGGCAAGTCGTTCCCTTAAATTTTCTTTTTAATCGAAGAATGATGACTTGGTACTGGATTAGGATATGTGTTTCACTTTCTTCGGCATTGGAATCTGTAGCTTCTTTAGCTTATTTGAGAGTGTTAACTACAATTTCGTTTTCTGTTATGCCATATGTTGATAAGATCCAGATAATTGTGATATGCTTCAATTTATTAAGTAATTTGAAGCGTATTTCATATATGTCAATCATGCTCACAAAGCGTTAATGAGGCCCTGTTTGTGTGATATCTCGCTCAAGTGGTTTAGTGCCTCTAAAACCCTGCATGTTTCTAATGTGAATATGCTGGTACGAGTTGCGAGCATTTCCTTTATTATGATAGCAAAACCGACTCCCGAGTTAGTTTTAGAGGCATTCATGTAAAAGGGTCTAGCCGGTTAAGGGGGTCAAAAGTGCCCCTAAACCAAATTGGACTTGCGATGGGTCATTCGATAGCTTATGAAAAAAAAACAATCTGTGCCAAGTTTCAACTTTGTATCTCGACTTGGGGGGGTAGTAAAAGGCAAAAAACGAAAAATCACGTTTTTGTTCAATTTCTTCCAACTGAGAGCATGACAAATTTTGAAAAAAATTAGTGACACGTCAGTTAGCGATATACACATTATAGAATTTTTCCAGATTTTTATGTTGCAAATCCAAGCTGTGAAAAATAAAAAACGCAAAAAATGCCGAAAAATACCGAAAAATGCCGATTTGGTATTGAAGGAGTTGCAGAACTATAATTATATTATTTGGGTAAGTGGGTATATGTGATAGTATTGCTCTCAATTTTTTTTAGATTTTTTGATTAGGTGCGCCGTAGTTAAAAAAATTAAAAACCGGTTTTTTCGGCGTTTTTTGCGCGTCTAATTGACTTATAGGTCGAACTTTCGTATTATTCTCTATTAAATAAGTGTTTGTGCAGTAATCAATGTTTTTGCATCCAGCAAAGCAATATAGAAATTAAGGAAACTAAATAAATAGAGAAAATTGGAATTACGTCGCGCGCTATTAAAGCCTAAAGTGTAGACAGTATTTCCAAGAGCGTCGGTGGTCCAGCGGTAAAGTATCAAGCTGATAAACCGCTGCGTGCACACTTTTTGCAGGTTCGAACCCCACTTAGGTTCATTTTGTTTACATTACATTTTTTTTATTTCTAACTATATAAGAACATAACTGTATCAATATTTGTTTACAAATACTTTAAACATATTTTTTAAATATTTTAATCTGTAGTATACCGAAAAACTTGACTTTGGAGCACTTATTTCCGCCTTTTCTTAAATCATACAATTCTTTCTTTTTTTTACAAATAACTATATGTTGCAATGACTGTTACGGGTTCAGAGTTTAACAAGAAAAGACAAATTATATGTTATAAAGACGAAGATAAGTTGTTACGCATTCGATTTCCATTTATTTTATTACTCGTCCCAGGTATATTTAATTGAAACTCTCATAACATTGTTATCCCTGTTCACACGTAGCTGCAATCATTTATTATTTATCACATGCTCGGTACCTGTCAAAAATTGTAAGACCCGCGGAAATACTTAGCAAGATATTTAGTAGCCAACAAGTGACTCCCGTCATTAACGAAGACAGCGATGAAGATTAAGAACTTTGTTCTGTTTTTTTCTCTTCATTTCCATATCAATCGAAAAGATAAGTATCTGTAAAACAAGAACTATTTGTCTACTCAACATAAGAAAATATAAATAATCCTATCATTAATAGGGTATGGGGAAACAAAACTGGAGAAACACCGAGGACATCATGCGCTATCTTCGCTGCCAAAGTCAAGTTTTTCGGTATACTACAGATTAAAATATTTAAAAAATATGTTTAAAGTATTTGTAAACAAATATTGATACAGTTATGTTCTTATATAGTTAGAAATTAAAAAAAATGTAATGTAAAAAAAATTAACCTAAGTGGGGTTCGAACCTGCAAAAAGTGTGCGCGCATCGGTTTATCAGCTTGATACTTTTTTTTTTAAATATACGTTTATTTAAAGCCAAAAGAAGGTGAAAAAATTATATACAGGGAGTGATACAATGAACCATAAACGTAAAAAAATGGATAACAAAATGAGAGGAACTTATGTTACTTAGACTAATGGCCCACGTAGGGCACTCGTAATCTACATACATATTTTTGGTATTGAGTATTGCACTTATTGCTACTCTTGTTGGTGTGGAGCTAAGATGATTTTCTTAATTATTTAGATGTTAAATATATACAGAAAGGCTTATAGTAAAACTGTACATTATTTCGCTGCGATTTTTGGTTGGGTTACAATTAAGGGAGAAATTAGACTAAGCTTATAGTTACAAGATCGATGTACTCATGCTTGCATCCCCATACATACATATCCTATCACACATCCGTTCATAACTATATACAGACTCATTCGTGCGTACATAAATCTACATATAGATACATCCGCTGACTCGCGGTTTTATATTATTATTTTTTTGTTTTTACAATGATATGGCTGGAGGTTGTAGCCACCAATATTTTTTGGTGTTATGCCTGTAATTTTCGGCAGTGTCAATTGTCGATAGATTACGGTTAAATCTCATTACCGGGTCATGTGTGTTCGTGTTTTTTAAATATGTTATACTTTTGTCGTTAGTTTTTCTGTTAACGTGGTAAATGATTGGGATATTATTGTCGTTTTGTATATATCCCGCAGCATCGAGGTATATGAAAGATTCTGGTGGAGTGTAGCCTGTTGTTAGTGTTTTGTTGAAGTACAGCGGGTTTGGGTATGTCGAGGCGAATATGAGACTATTGTTTGTTACGTAGTGCAAGTTTGCCCAGTGGTTCCTGATTAGTTTCAAAATAAGTAGGTCGATTCTGCCGATGTTCGCCTCCTCATAAATTTTTTTATTACTGATCATTTTTTTGTATCCGGACTCTTGTGATCTATATTTACCTAGGCAGGCTCTTAGGCATTTTCTTTCTAGGATTCTAATTTTTTCCATGGTGCCCGCGCTGATGTTGAACCATATTGGGCAACCATAGGTTATTATCGGTCTTATAAGTAGTTTGTACATTAGAATTTTAACTGATGGTTGGAGATATTTGGAGTAAAATAGTCTCTTGTAAATTGCGAAAGCTTTTTGGGCTTTTACTATCTGTATGCCTACGTGCTGGTTAAAATTTAACTTAAAGTCTACGTGAACGCCAAGATATCGGACTACGCTTTTATGGGCTATTTTTGTTAAATTATTCGAGTTGTCATATAGGGAAAAATGTTTGGAGTTTATTCTTACATCAGCGTTCGCATCGGAGTTGCGTGAAATATATGGCCTGAATAGGATTATTTCACATTTATTTGTGTTGATTTTTAGTTTCCATGTGTGAAAGTAGTCCTGTATTTTATTAAATAATTCTTGTAATTCTGTTTTTATGCTCGAAGGTTTGTTTCCTCTCACGTATATAAGGAGGTCGTCGGCGAAGGCTATTGCGGATTTGGTCGGGTCTGAATTTAATCCGTAGATTTGTAATTGATCGCTCATGAAAATGCTGAACAGGATGGGGGAGTTGACTGTACCTTGTTGAAGTCCATCTTTTATTGAGAAGGCAGAACGAGACTTCGCCTTTCCATTTACCACTATATATTTTTTGCCATGTAGCATGGGCCATATTGATTTAATTAGGTGTCTAGGAAAACCTTTATTTATTAGTTTAAAAAAGAGGCCGTCTAGCCATACAGTATCGAAGGCCTTTTCAAGATCCACAAAGCAGGCACCCACGCAGTCACCTGCGTTCCTAGCCCAGCAGATGTCAGACGTGAACTTTGTTATTGCGTGTATTGTTGAGTGTTTGTGTCTGAATCCGAATTGTTGGTCTGGTAGTAATTGGTTTTCGGTGCAGAAGGCATTTAAAGCGTTATTTATGCATGTTTCAAATACTTTACTGATGTTGGGTAATAAACTTATTGGACGATAGTTTGATGGGTCGTTGCCGTTTTTATCTTTTTTTTTAATTGTTATTAGTTTAGCTGTTTTCCACGCAGTGGGAAAATAGCATCTGTTTAAACAGTTATTGAATATTATGGTGTAGTAGTATATGTATCGGAGGGGGAGATTCTTTAGCGCTATATTCGGAATGTTGTCAAAGCTGGATGATTTTTTATTATTAAGTTTTAGGAATGTCTTTGTTAGTTCTGATGCGTGCGTGAAATAGTTCTGGATAGTTTCTCTGTTTGGGTGGGTTATCTGCAGTGTTTGTTGTTGTGAATGTGTATACTGTTGAGTTGGTATGTTTGTCATTGTCCATTTCGTTCTTTAGTGCGCTTACTTTATTGATTATTATGTTTGTGAGTTGAGGTTTACCTAAATTCTTATTTTGAGTGTGGACCTTTTCAAAGTGGGCTCCCAGAACTTGTAGTTTGTCGTCGTCGTTTAGTATCAAAAAGTTGTGAGGGTCTGTTGGTGAGGAGTTTAAGTCGATGCTGGCTTTCTCTAAGAGTTCTCTGTTGCTTTTTGGTATTATTAGTGTGTCTATATTGTTTTGGGTTTGTATTCTGAAGATGTTTTTTATGGCTGGGAATAGTTCTTTTGGTTTGTGGTGTGGTAGGTTTGATATTTTGTTTTTCCAGTAGACGCTTATTGAATTTTGGAAGGCTTTTTTTAAATCTACTTTGATAACTTTTAGGACGATTTTAAGAATTCCTATGCGTATGTCATTCTCTGGTCTGTAGTTCTGTATTTTTGTAAGGTTATGGATTTGAGTGATTATTCTACTTTTTTTCTTTTTTAGTCTTGTGATTTTTGGGGTGATGTAGCGGTCAGTTGAATTGAAGTTATTTGTTTGTCTTGGTACTGTTTCGTCTATTGCATTAGTTATTTTATTGTTTAATATGTCTATGTACTTGTCTATCTCGTCTGTATGCATATTACGGTCATTCACTATGTCTATGTCGTCGTTTTCGATTAGGTGTGTCTTAAAGTTAGTCCAGTCGGCTTTGTTAAAGTTGTATTTATAAGGTGTCGTCTGTTCGTCTAGTAAGAAGGAATTTTCCGAGTCTATTGATATTTCTGCAATTATGGCTCGGTGGTCGCTGTCGTAGTCAAGTGTGTTTAGTCTGTTTGGCCTTGGTAGGTTGTGGAATAGGATTCTGTTGTCAGCAATACAAAGGTCTAAGTATGTTCCTCCTCTCGGGTAAGATGGGATGTCTATGCGAAGCAGGGTTGTTCTGTGAGGTATTTGGTTTTCGCTGAGCCATCTGTGTAGGGCTATTCCTGTGCTATTGTTTGTGGGGTTTCCCCATGTGTGGTGTTTGGCGTTTAGGTCGCCCGCTAGCAGGTATAGATTGTCCGGATTGTTTAGTTTTAGGTGACGGAAAAGGTTGTTTAATTCCGGTATGAACTCTTTTTTTTTAAGTTTCCCGCTGCGTATGCGGCTATGATATATAATTTGCTATTATTTTGAATTTTTATTTCTATGATTGTCGATTCGAGGCTGACTCTACTTCTGATATCGTGTAGGTGGATTACTTTGTGTTTAAGGTCCTTTCGCACTAGAATGGCTGTACCCCCACCCTGTTTTGCATTTATTCTGTCCGTTCTTATTACTATGTAATTCTTAAAATTAATTTTGTGCGTTTCGTTCAATTTTGTTTCGCACAGTAGCGCGATGTCTGGTTTTACCGAGTTTAGGCAATCCAGGTGTGATGCCAGTCTCTCGTTTGTGATGATCGAGTTTACATTTATTGCTAGGATTTTTAGATGTTTTAAACTTATTTTTTTACTATTTGATCTTGTGTCATCCATTTAGTCTATATTTATTTCTAGTAGTTCTGCAATTAGGCTAATTTTGTTGCTGTTTTCTGCGATGCTGTTTGTTATTTTGTCTAATTTGGCGTTTATTAAATTAGCTATACTTTTTTGTATTTCCTGTACTATTTGATTTTGAGTTCCTGGGAACGTGTTATTAGTTGGCGTGGGGGTTGGCGGAGTGACCTGGGTTTGAGAGACCCGAGCTTTATTAGCTGCTGTTATGGAACTGTACGATATACTAGGTTGAGCGTAATTATTGAAGCTTGTTTGTTTCTTTAATTTATCTATTTTAGTCTGTTCTTTTTTTAATTCGATTAACTTACGGGTTTCTTTTATCTTTGGACAGCCTCTATAAGACGCGGGGTGTCCGAAGTTTTTGCAGTTAACGCAGTATGGGCTGGTAGTTAAGTTATTTTTGTTGCGTTCATCAATATTCGGGAGCGAGCACTCTCCTGGATTGTGATTCTCGTTGCATTTGACGCATCTATAGTCGAGGTTGCAGTTCGACGCTACATGGCCAATGCGTTGGCATCTTTTGCACTGCGCTCTGTCTTTTTTACGCGGTTTTTCCCACGAGACGATCGAGTGCAACAAAACAGGTATTTGTTTTAAATTATCAAGTTTACTACTCGGAGTCAGTTGGACTAGAAATATGGGGAGATTTCTGTTTTCCTGCACTGATCGCCGCGTGGAGAATTTTTTTACGCTAACGAAGTTTAAGTTTTCTATATTCCTGTTTCGAAGGTCGGATAGGACTACCTCCGGTTCGAAGTTACCCTCTAGATTTTTTAACAGGATTGTTAGGTTTTTTTCGTTTTTAGGGGTGTACGTGAAAAATTGTACGTTTTTGTTTTTAAGGATGGTGCAAACTGTAGCATGATCATTGGTATTTTCTAAGTAAACTAAATGCTTGTTATGGTTGATCCTTTTGGTTACGAAATTTTGTATGCTGCTATGGGTTTTTATTACCTGTATGGTGTCTACCGAGGATTGCAGGGAGACTGCGATGGGGGGTGGTTTGACTTTACTGGCTACCTGTGTTTGTTCTTGCGCTGTGGGGTGGCTGTACCTCACTTTCGATGTGGATGCCGGTTTCACATGTGTTTGGGCGGTCGGTGGTGGGCTGAGAGCCTTGGTTTGGTCAACTGGACGGTTTTCCCCTTTCCCGGTTGAAGTGTTGGCAGAGGCTTCTTGGTGGCTGTGTGTACCTTTCAGCTGGGCTTGTAGGGACACAATTGTTTTATTCAGGTTCTCGACCAGCTTTAGGAGATCCTCGTAGGACGGTTTGGGCTGTTCTGTCGAGATATCCATTTCTTTCGGCGGAGGATCACTGCGTTTGGCCGTTTTTTTTCCCATGCTTTCGCCTAGTTCTGCTAGATCCGTGCTTGGCTTGCGTTTTATCAAGTTAGGCGTTGGATTCAGCATCTTTGGCGTTTTGGTTCTTACGCATTCTTGCGTACGTTGAATGATTGTAGCGTTGGGCGTGCTTATGCTCACGCTTTTTTTTAATTAGCTCCCTTTGGTTTAGCTTGATTTTAGCTAAATTTGCTGCGATATTTGTGGGTTCGCATTCTTGGGCGCGAGCTGTTAAATTGCTCTTCACTGGATGGGTGTTTTTCACTTCACTTGTATTTTGTTCATCATCGTGCACTGCACTAGGGGATTGGACCCCTACTGATGGTAACTCTCTGTTATTAATTTTGAGATATAGCTTGTATACACTTTTGAGGCAAATGCGCTCTTACTTGCACAGCTTTACCCGAAATTCACTATTTCGGTTTAAATTATCACACGAAGCTTTCTAGGCGGTTCTTCAACTACCTGAGGTAAGACTGCCACAGGGTACGTCTTACCCCAATGAAGGTTCGAGGGATACTTCAGCTTGATACTTTACCGCTGGACCACCGACGCTCTTCGAAATACTGTCTACACTTTAGGCTTTAATAGCGCGCGACGTAATTCCAATTTTCTCTATTTATTTAGTTTCCTTAATTCCTATATTGCTTTGCTGGATGCAAAAACATTGATTACTTCACAAACACTTATTTAATAGAGAATAATACGAAAGTTCGACCTATAAGTCAATTAGACACGGAAAAAACGCCGAAAAACCGGTTTTTAATTTTTTTAACTACGGCGCACCTTATCAAAAAATCTAAAAAAAATTGAGAGCAATACTATCACATATACCCACTTACCCAAATAATATAATTATAGTTCTGCAACTCCTTCAATACCAAATCGGCATTTTTCGGCATTTTTTTGCGTTTTTTATTTTTCACAGCTTGGATTTGCAACATAAAAATCTGGAAAAATTCTATAATGTGTATATCGCTAACTGACGTGTCACTAATTTTTTTCACAATTTTTCATTTACTGAGTTCGAAGAAAATGGGCAAAAACGTGATTTTTGATTTTTGCCCTTTACTACCCCCCCAGTCGAGATACAAAGTTGAAACTTGGCACAGATTGGTTTTTTTTCATAAGCTATCGAATGACCCGTCGCAAGTCCAATTTGGTTTAGGGGCACTTTTGACTACCTTAACCGGCTAGACCCTTTGTGTGTGTATATATATATATACAAATTAATATACAAATTATATATATATATATATACAGGGTGTCCGGTAAATCGACGATCAACCTGAAACTGGGGGTAGATCAGACCCTGATCTATTAGAATTTGATATGTCATGTCTAGTGAAACTCTCACGGTTTTCGAGACTTTGGCGGTTTTGTCTTTTTTATGAAAATGCGTACCTCCGTACAGTTTTTTTGCTGCCGTTGCCACAAATCAAGGACTATTTTGAATCTGTTTTTGCCATAATGTTCTAGAAAAGACGCGCAATGCTCCACAGGGAACAGTTTTTCAGAGGTATAAATAAGACACCCAGAAAATAATGATTCTTTTCACGTTTCAACTCTGCCTTTTCACCATCATCTAACTATGTCCTTTTGTCTTGTAAAAAAAGTATAATACACTAAGCATGCCAATTGTTTTAAAAACTTTCCTGATTAGTCCAGATTTGAAAATGCTTTGAATCTGTCACTTATCCTTTTCAGGTGCAAAGATATTCGTATTAATACGCGTAAGGAGCTAATTCCGGTAATTTACGTTTTTACCAAATCTTATCCATATCTTACTTTATTGAAAATTTTGTTACATAATATCATCGTTACATGTTAGTTTTGCTACGTGCAGCACTCGCTCGCTACACATAATCGATTTTCGTACGTTTAGATCTTTACCTGCGCGGCTGGCAACGAGGCGCAGGTAAAAGGGAGAGACGGGCTATTACGGCCGTTCACGGCGAGTAAAAGTGACAATTAGTGAAAAATGCTTTGTATGTGGGGTTGTAACTCGATAAGCTCTGTGGCGTTTATGATACGGACATTTATTGCTTAATAAATAATTCACTAGGGAGTGCAATGTGTAGGGAAAAAGGAAGCAAATATTTGTTTCTCTTAATTTGTTTATTTTATAAGAGGTGTTCAAATTGTCGTCCCCCTGTCCGGATGCAGGCTCTGCATCGTTTTACAAATGAACGTTTTAAATGACGTGGGTATCCCGCTTCAGTTATTTGTTGAGCTGCTACTTTTATGCGTTGGCGTAAATGCGACACCGATCTGATGGGTATCTCGTAAACCATTTCCTTCAAACAACCCCAGTAAAAGAAGTCCACGGGGTTAAGGTCAGACGTCCAATCCATCTCCCAGTGTATATTTCATCTCAAAAATATGAAATTAGACGCGTCCGTATCATAAACGCCACAAAGCTTATCGAGTTACAACCTCACATACAAAGCATTTTTCACTAATTGTCACTTTTACTCGCCGTGAACGGCCGTAATAGCCCGTCTCTCTCTTTTACCTGCGCCTCGTTGCCAGCCGCGCAGGTAAAGATCTAAACGTACGAAAATCGATTATGTGTAGCGACCGAGTGCTGCACGTAGCAAAACTAACATGTAACAATGATATTATGTAACAAAATTTTCAATAAAGTAAGATATGGATAAGATTTGGTAAAAGCGTAAATTACCGGAATTAGCTCCTTACGCGCATTAATACGAATATCTTTGCACCTGAAAGGGATAAGTGAAAGATTCAAAGCATTTTCAAATCTGGACTAATCAGGAAAGTTTTTAAAACGATTGGCACGCTTAGTGTATTATACTTTTTTTACAAAACAAAAGGACGAAGTTAGATGATGGTGAAAAGGCAGAGTTGAAACGTGAAAAGAACCATTATTTTCTGGATGTCTTATTTATACCACTGAAAAACTGTTCCCTGTAGAGCATTGCGCGTCTTTCCTTGAACATTATGGCAAAAACAGATTGAAAATAGTCCTTCATTTGTGGCAACGGCAGCAAAAAAACTGTACGGAGGTACGGATTTTCATAAAAAAGACAAAACCGCCAATATCTCGAAAACCGTGAGAGTTTCACTAGACATGACATAACAAATTCTAATAGATCAGGGTCTGATCTACCCCCAGTTTCAGGTTGATCGTCGATTTACCGGACACCCTGTATATAGGGACTCAGCAATCGTGCGACGCCAATTATTACTATCCCTGTGCAAGATCTCAGTTTCCCGGAAATTGAAAGAGTGGCCGAGCTCGAGTACGTGTTCCATTAAGGCGGTTTTTTGCGTAACGTGTACAAGGCTATACTTATGTTGGTATATCCTGGTCGACAACAAATTATACGTCTGGCCCACGTAGCTCTCCGAGCAATTACCACAAGGTATTTTGTACACCACATCTGTTAACTTATTTACACTAATCTTGTCTTTTCCTTTATTAAAGAAGGAAAAGGCGTTGCTCTTATTCGTGTAAATGCAGCGGATGTTGAATGTTTTCAGGATGTGGGTCACATGTATTCCGGGGATGTGTGGGAGCAATACAAAATTATTAATTGATGGATCACCCGTACGCAATAGTTTTTCATTATATACCCTAATTGAGTGATATAATTCATCCACACGTTTTTTGATAAGGTGTTTAACAAGGTCTGACGGGTATCCATTCTTTTTTAAAGTGTTAATAATAATTTGAATGTTATCTCTTCTGAACCTCGGATGTGCGAGTTTGATACCACGATCTATAAGGCCTATGATCAGGCTAATTTTCTGCTTGAATGGGTGTGCAGATATGTAGTTAATATATCTTCCCGACCAAGTTTTTTTGCGATACCAATTAGTAATTAGACGACCGCCATCTCTAACGACCTCTGTGTCGAGGAAACTGATCCCATTATTGTGTTCTAATTCCAATGTAAACTTAATCCGGTTGTGGAATGTCTCGAAAACTTCAATAGTATGATCAATACTGTGTGAGGGGAGGCATGTAATTATATCGTCTACATATCTATAAAAAAATGGGATCTGAAAAGTTAGTTGATTAATACAAGTGAGTTGCAATTTTTGCATAACTAATTCTGCAGCTACTGGTGACAAGGGTGAGCCCATCGCTGCACCAAAAATCTGTTTGTAGGATTTGTTGTTGAATTTAAAAACATTTGAGGTTAAACAGAATTCTACTGCTTTAATAAAACTGGTTTTATCTATTTTTGTGTGAGACGATATATCAGACCATCCCTCATTTAGTACCTGAGTGACCACATCAATTGGGATGTTATTGAATAATGCCGTGACATCCAAAGACACCAATGAGTAATCATCTGGAATAGTCACACCATTAATTTTCTCAACAAAACACCAACTATCCTTGATGTAATATGGATTGTCACCTATGTTATTACTTAAGATATTCGACAGATATTTGGAGAGTTTATAGCATGGGCCTCCTATGGATGATACAATTATCCTCCAAGGAGTGCCCTCTTTATGAACCTTTGGTAATCCATATGCTCTGGGTGTTACAGCATTATTAGTGCAAATACCTTTGTAAGTGGCATTAGTTATGTAATTTTTATTAAGCCACTGTTTTATGATTTGGTTGTTATGTGTTTGAAAGGTAGATGTATATTCGTGTCTAGTCTCCAAATACGTCTCTGTATCATTGAGCATCTGTTCCATTTTAGCAGTATAAAACGATCTATTGACACACACAGAGATATTACCCTTGTCTGCGGTAGTGATCAAAATATCTGGATTGTTTCTAAGAAAAAAATTTGTTTCTTTTATATATTCTAATAGTCTACGGTCCAAGAAATTGAGATTATTTGTTTTTTGAAATTTATTTATAATTTGATTAATTAAGGGAAGCCGTGCATTATTTCTATTATTTTGTGGGATTTTCAGAAGGCCGGTTTCTATATGTGTAATAAGGTTGATGAGATGTTTGTTTATTTTGTTGTCTTTGAATATATGTTTCGGACCGAGTGACAAGATTCTTTTGACATTGATCGGTATTTCAGAGTTCCTTATTATTGCATGGACTTCCTTGGGAGATGTTTGTTTTATTTGTAGGTCGGGCGGTGTCGGAATGTTGTGTGTCGCCGGGATTCGTTTTGAGGTAAAGGAATTTATGTGCTGTGTGAATGATTTATTGCCTCTGCTTAGTGCTTGTTTGTGTATTTCCGCGTAATTGGTTGCGAATATATTGGCTTTATCGGTGTCTGAGTGGGCAACTATGGACGCACCTTTTATGGTGGAAACGGAGTTGGTAGAATTAATGCTGAAGAATTTTGTGATCTTCCAGAACGAATTGTCTTTTACTTTGGCTTTACCTAGTTTAGAGTCCCATAGGTCGTTTCTCCATTTGCTAAGTTCTAATTTGACGTTTTTTGAGTAGCTATTAAAGGCCCTTTTAGGGGGGGGGGGGGGGGAGATCTGTAGGTTTGCCAGAGTGATCTAATTTTGTTTTTGGCTTTAATCAATTGCGCGATGTGGGGGGCAACGGCGGAATAACTATTTTGTACGGTGATAGTGGGATGGTGTTTGTAGCTGCGGTGTTGATGAGCCTTGTGAATGTTTCTATTTCTATGTCTATGTCATTGGTGTTGTTAATTGTTGGTTTGGCCGACCCGATTCTTTCGTTAATTTCATTCCTGAATGCTTCCCACTTAGCCTTGGTGTAGTTTGGTTTCAATGTTATGTTGGTGTGGGGAGCTGTGTTTGAGGTGAGTGCGTATATGACAGGTATGTGGTCTGAGGATCCTGCGTTAATTGTTTTCACCTTTTGTAATATGTCTGCCCTATTGGTAAGTGCGAAATCTATTGTGCTGTGTGTACGGTTCGGTGTAGTTGGGGTGTATGTCGGGTGCTGGGGAGCACCGATTTTAATGTTTGAGTTTGTGACCAGTTCCTGGATAGCTTGTCCACTTTTGTTCTTACGGGTGCAGTGCCATAATTGGTACCTGGCGTTGAGCCCCCCCCCCCATGTGCCCTGTCGCCGCGGCAATGGAAGATGTTTTTTATTGTACCTGGGCTTAGTGTGTTTTTTGGTGGGTTGTATATAGCAACGATTGTTAGCTTTTTGTTATTGAGTTTCAGGTTTATTGCTACTGTTTCAAATTGGATATCGGGTGATTTGATAGGGGCTGGATCGTGTGTGATAGATTCTTTGATGATTATAGCTACTCCGCCGGCTTTGGTTGGTCTGTCATTGCGGTGAATTTTGTAGCCCGGTATTTGTATAATTGTTTGAAAGGAGTGCTATGTCAATGTTGTACTGCTCTAGGATGATTTTAAGTTCTGCAAGCTGGTTTCTAATTCCTCTAATGTTAACGCATTTACAGGTGACATTGTTGGTCAAAAAGGTGCGCGTATTTCATAAGTATTTGTACTTTCTCTATACCTGAGAGTGCTGACCTGAGTTCATAAATCATGTCTCGGATTTCGTCCATGAGCTTAAATATATTTAACTTATCTAATTCCTGGTATAGCGTACCTATGTCGGTCATAAAGTTGCCCGGGGTAATGGTAGGCCCATGACCTCTTGCCGCCTGGGTACCTGTGGTGGTGGTCGTCTTGATCTTCTGTGCTTGGGGATGGCCCGTGGGATGAAGGTTAGGGGCGCTGGTTGCTTGCGCGTATGAGAATCCGGGTGGGTTGCCATGGTGGTATCCTCTGTGATGGGGTGGTCGGTCCTCTTCTTGCAATATATTCGAGCCTCGCGCTGCATTGCCTGAAGCTTGAGGCGTGCTGCTCACCGCAGTTAGCACATCTGAGTTGGTTGGTCTCCTTGTTACACTCTTTGCTATCGTGCTCATTGCCACATCTTACGCACCTCTTCTTGAGGTTGCAGTGGCTGCTACCGTGCCCAAAGTTTTGGCAGCGGAAGCATTGGCTAATTGCTTTATTTGATATGAATTTTTCTACCGTAATTTTGTGGTAGTGCACTGCCTGGACATGTTTTAGGTCCGTGAGGGTTGTTTTGGAGTCCGTTGTAAGGACAAAAATCGGTAGTGGCCTTTTATTACCATCCGAACCTTTTTTTGACATCTGGTACACTTCTAGTATACCTTACTAGAGATGTCTTCCTTAACGTCCTCCGGGGGGAAGGATGCCGGCAGTCCGTGGAGGACGAATTTCCTTTTCCTCTCGTCTCTAAACCCGAATGTGTGGAATTCAGTGTCCTGGCTCCTGAGCATAGCCGTGATTTTGCTGTGGTCCTCGTTTAGTTTCGGGTGGATCTGGGTCGTCCTGCCAGTGTACTTAATGTAGTACTGGGAGGTTATTTTATTTAGCTCGCCGGTAAAATTTTTTGAGCTTACCGGTGTCCCATTTAGTACTATGGGGGAATTTTTTGGTTTTTCGGAGGAACTGGTAGCTGCTCCGGTGCATTTTGCAGTAGTTCAAATGAGTTTTTTGTTTCAATGAGTGGCACGTCTACCTCTACCTGTGCTGCGTTGCCCCTCGATGTCGAAGGGTGTGGTGCTGAGATTGGCCTCGACTTGTTCGTGGCTTCCTTGGCATTAACCATGTTTTTTTTTCACTTTTGTCGGTGGAGTGGCTTGTGGTTCTGAGCGAGCCTTTGGCTCTTCATGACCTGGTTGGGTTGAGGGGGTGGCACCTCATCACCTGATGTTCTCTTAGACGTGGTGGATACCATTTCAGCTGGCTGCGGGATGTCTATCCGAGTCTGATGGTGTTTGCCACTGACACTTGCTTTAATTTTCTCTTGTACTTCACTTTCGCGAAATTTGACTGACTTGGACTCACTCAAGTACTAGCACTATTATTGCCCTGACCGTTTCAACCCTCGAGGTGTTTACCCTTCGGTGGTTGGGTTGGGACTGACGCTAAACTCATTACGTGAAATCGTTTGCTACAGAACTGAATTTAACGAGTGAATTGCATCTTCAATTGTAAATATCTAAAAAATTATTGAGTAGTGGCCCCTATAACCATATATCTTCATCAACAGGGAAACTAAATCTACCATCCTACAACATTTAAACTAAATCCGTGACCCCAAGACCTTGCACTCTTCTTGTAAGTAAACAAGCGCTACATCACTCCGTAATGTGAGATATAATATTTGTAATTGACTGAATAGAGAACTAAGGTTACAAACTAATTTAATGATTTAACAAAACACACAACTGAATAAATGTAACTTAGCGTAATATCTTATTATAACTTAAACATGTCGTAACTTAAAAACGTGTAGTAACTTGAAAATGTATCGTGACTTGAAGAGCCTTGCGTTCGTTCCTGTTCGTGGCCTGCGCTAGAGTGCCTCACTCTCTTATCTCCAAGCCCTATGTAGCTCCGGGACAAAAGACAGACGTCGTCATCGTCGATTGTCACGCACGATACACTCATACCCGCATACACACATACACACATACGTCTCTGGTTCATTCCTACAGTAATGACCGCAGAGCTTTATTAATGGCCTGCTGGAATACCGCCGGTGCATTCGCAAGGCCGAAATGCATATGTTCGCACTGACCATCGGGCGTCACAAATGCCGCCTTTGCTACCGAATCTAAAGCAATCGGGATCTGATGGAATCCCGATGCCATGTCAAGTGTAGTAAAGAATTTACCCCTGCCCAGGCCATTCAACTGATCCTGTATTAAAGGTAAAGGGTACCTATCCTTTACTGTAATATTATTCAACGCGCGGTAGTCGACGCACATGTTACCATCTGGTATAACGAATAAATCTAGTTCTAGCGGCACATCTTCAAACTTCACTATAACTGCCACACGAGCGATTGTAGACACGCACGAATTGTCAAACCCGCGGACCACTGTCACATACGGAACGAAATTACACTCTAATTTCCTCGCTACTCCCTCTGATTAGGGGAACAATCAGCACCACTGTCCAACAGACAGAACTCTAGCACGGTGTTAGTATCATTCACAAGCATTGGTGTTAGTATGTGGTCCGTGACTTGACAGACATTAGCCTCGGGTTTCTTATATCGTTGAGTCGAATTGTGCACTCGTCGCTTAGCCCAGCAGCGGGTCCCATCGTGTCCCTTTTTCAAACAGAAAGTGCAACTGCCCGCGTTTTTGGCTGTTTCCTCCTTCACATCGAGCTTCCGCCTTTTCTCGGCTTCCTTAGAGTGTTTCACAAATTGGGCTATGCCGACAAGCACCTCAGGCGTAGATTTATACCTGCTGTTGGTTGCAGCCTGTCGAACGTTTTGATCCGTGATGGTGACGATACCAACTCTACCAACTCTACCGCTCTACCAACTCTTCCGACTTGAAGTCGACACGGATTTGCTCCAGGTATGTTAATTTGGTGCGACCATATTCGGCGCAGGAAGCGGCCGCATCACTCGCATATGAAAGAGCTCGGGACATCCTTTCCTGAAGCTTCTTCTGGGTTACAAGTCCCGCGCGCAGGTCTTCTTCGAACTTGATGTATTGTCTTTAGTGATTTCTTCTACAAGTTTACACTATGTAGACGCTTCTTCCCCCAAATCGTCACCACCGAACTCGGGCACTGCTTCCGTCGAAATATTCGAAGGAACACTGGATACAGTTGTAGTGCACGAAGCAGCACTGCCGATCATTCGTTTCAACACTTGCTCGACAATTTCCTCAATGGACCGCGTAGTGCCCGGACTCTCGATTTTTCTGCGACCCCAAATACACAAAGGCTATTTGCATTCACGTACCACAGTCGGTGTTCGAAAATGTTAGAATATTCGCACAAAGGCTGTGAATCTCGAATCCCACTTCTGATGTTAGAAACTAAGTTTCAGAAAATTGTCTTGCGTTCTATAGCATCTAGTCACAACCTCGGTTCTGGAGTAAGTGCCATGCGGTTCTTCACAGTCCGCTTACCAGGGCTACGGCTATGCAAGAGGTTAGACCGGTACTATCTCGCAACCATCCTTGTCTCACTAATGACCGACACATAGGCGCAAAGGAACATCGACTCTGGGCTTTTCCCGCTACACTGTGTATTATTGGCGACTCAATAAATACAATTTATGTGCATTGTGCTTTCAGTTAAATACTTATATGACTGTGATAATACTATTACCATTCGTTCAAAGTAAATAGGACGGCTCTAATAACTGTTTCTTATATTGCTATTGAAACAAATGATAGACGAAATAGAAGATCTTTCAAACAGGACATTAGCGCATTAGGGCATAATACAGAAGATTTGATTATAAATAGATCGTCGATTAGCCGTTGCCGTCAGAATTTACGCGAAAGTAGAGCTAAAAAACTTAGGGGAAGATTTCAAGAGACTTGTTTGCAAGCAGCTGTCGGCCATTGGGATGGGAAGCTTTTTCCAGCTATAACAGGTAAGAATTTGATCGAAAGGTTGCCAATTGTTATTACAAGTGGCGATATCGAACAAATTCTGCATGTACCTACAATACAGGCTGCATCCGGAAAGAACAAGCGGCCGCGATTTTTGAAACTTTAAAAGATTGGAATTTGACTGACACGGTAAAGGCGTTGTGTTGTGACACAACGTCCTCAAATTTAGGACGTATTAAAGGTACTAGTGCTCCCTTGGAACAAATGCTTGAACGCGACTTATTATATTTGCCTTGCAGGCACCATATTTCTGAATGAATACTCATAAGTATTTTCGAATGTAAAATGCCAACATCCTCGGCTCCGGAAGTACCAACATTTAAGCGTTTCCAAAAATCGTGGTCGCAGATTAATAAAAGTAATTTTAAATCCGGAAATGAAATAAATAAAATTAAAAATTTACCCCTATATGAATTAGATAATCTTAACACAAACCATTTATGGTATTTAAGTCCAGAGCCGATTGCAATGGCATTTTTTGATAGCAATATTTCTCCAAATATAAAAAGCAAAATGGTTAAAGGTTTAGAGTCTCCGGAAGAGCATAGTAACATTGATCACAGTCCAGAACGATTTAACGCAAAATTGGAAGATACTTCAGTTTCAGTTGGAAAAGGCATTGAGTATTTTGTTAGTAAAGAAACCAAATTGTTTTTTAACAGATTCGATATAAATACTACATTTTTGCAAAACCATCCTGTGACGTGGTACCAAGACGATAATTACAGACAAGCCCTTGATATAATTTCGAAATTAAAAGTTATAAATGACACCGCAGAGAGAGCAGTAAAATTAATTTCAGCGAACAAAAAATGTTTAACGCATGACGAAGAACAGAGACAGTTCATATTACACATAGTCAGCGACTACCGCCATATATTCCCCGACGCAAGAAAGAGAACTTTATCAGAAACATTGTAATATAAGGTTGTAATGTAAATAAGATAATTGTAATATACATAAAATAAATGTGCAATGTTTGTTATGTGCCACATTAATGTATAATATGTGATAATATATTTACCAATATTTGGTAATCAAGTTTTTTGCTCATATCTTATAAATATTTCATACTTATGATAAGTTTGTGGGTGATATTATTTTATGAGTATTAAAGACACATATTTGTTGGTTTAAATAATAGAAATAACATTTATTTAAAGTAGGAAACGCAAATATATAATATAACATAAAATACAATGCGAAATTTCTATATAGCCACTTAGTTTTGTGTGGATAATTTTCCGTCCCGGAACCGTTACATTTTCTTTTTGCAATTTGTGCACGTGGTAGTACTTTCACGGTTAAACGGATGTACCATTTTGAACGTTTTACCATTTCGGACGGAGTTTTTATTACGCTAAAACCGTATGGTCGTCTTGCTTTGGCACGGACCGATGCTACAGCGGCTAGAGGACTTATTGTGTTGTTGGTCTATTGTTGGTAGTGTGCTAGCTTCGAAAATTATTCCTTATTTTTGAGCGAACGGATAAGTCCCACATCTGGCGACCAAACGTCGATCCTCGCGGCCCTACCTGGACGCACGACCCATTGGAGTTCGTGGATTCCTGGAATTTATTGCAAACAATGGAACCCAATAGTAAGGTTCCAACTTGGTTCGACCAATTAGGATAGTGCAAATTACAGAAGTTTCTCCGCCTCCACGAAGGTGTGGACCTGGTTGTCAATCGATAAATCGTGAGAGAAAATCGGAAAAATCAGTCTTTCTTCAAATTGACTTCGAGATGCGACGAGGAAAGTTATTAACGAGCGAAGAAAAAGCATCCATTGATGCTTATAAAAGTATGGGATATTCTAATCGCACAATTGTAAACAAAATTAATAGATCACGTACGCTCGTAAATAATTACGTGATGTTGGGCGAAGGCTATGGAAAAAATCATGCCACAGGAGGAAACCAAAAGCTGACCAAGAAGCAGCGTTCGTTGTTAACACTTTAATGGCCGCACGTCTACGCAGTCAAACGTAGCCAGGAGCCATACATGTGACCACCGGCCGCTACATCACCCCCTCGCTAGTGTTAACGAGTACTGGTTTTGATTGTAGCGCAGAAGATGATACATTAATGTCTTTCTAATTTTTACTTTATACTTTAACATTCCTCTAACTCTAATTCCATCCAGCTTGGAATCGATCTGGAAACCGCACTTGCCTCCGTGGTCGTGGGTTACGTCTTTCTATATCTCGACGCGCAATATCGCGCTGATCTGGATTTGTTATTGTGTGATTGCTTATCTCTTCATCGTCTCTCGCTGTTTCATCAGACCTCGGCACTTCTATATTCCGAAGATTATTTTCTACGATGCTTTCGTTTAAGATATGAGCAGGCTTTAAACGCTCAATCGTAACTCTCGTCGGTTTACCTTTTACTTCTATTTTGAACGTTTTATCTTCACGTTCGAGAACCTTATATGGACCATAGTACGTAGGTTGAAACGGTTTTCTTACAGCATCGTGACGAAGAAAAACGTATGGGTTTGTATTCAGCTCCTTGTACAGACAAATTTTGTGTGTACCATGTCTGCTTGCTGGAACCAGCTGTAGTTCTTTAATTTTCCTTTTTAGCTGAGTCACGAATGCAGATGTGTCTATCACAGGCTGTGCTTTAAGGAATTCGCCTGGTAGACGAATACCTGTTCCATAAACTAATTCGGATGGGGTTCGATGGGATCATGGTTTCCCCATGAATGGTGCTTCGCGTTCAAATCTCCTGCGAGCAGGTAATAATTGTTTGTGTCGTGGAGTTTAAGGGTTTCAAAAAGTTTCTTTAATTCTGCTATAAATTCAATTGTGCCATTACTGGCTGCATAAGCAGCTATGAGAAAGAATTTATTATCTGTACCGAGCTTTAATTCTATTATTGTTGATTCTAAACTGGTTTGGTTGGAGATACAGCCTGGGTCAATGGATTTGTACCGAATATCTTTTGTAATAAGAATTGCGGTTCCCCCGCCTTGTTTGCGTTTATTCTATCGTTACGTGCTGTACGATAATTTTTGAAGGCTAACTTATGACTAGGATTTAATTTTGTTACGCAAAGCAAATCCACGTCTGGGTTGTTTTCTTTAACACAATCCAGGAGGTTGGCCCTCCTTTCGTTGGAAACTATGGAATTGCCATTTAACGCGATTACTTTGAACTTTTGTAGGAAGATTTTCGCGTCCATTTTCGGGGGTAAATGGGGATAGAATTAACAACTGATGCCGAGAGCCTCGGCCAGGATATTAATTTTCTCGGTGTTCACGGTGGAAATTTTGATTAGATTTTGTACCTGCGCGTTAAGTGCTTCGCAAATTGTTTATGTGATGTGCTCTACCAGTTCATTTTGCGGATTCTATTGGTGTGTGATTGGACTTACGATCGGTGGACGGTTGTTTACGGTGGGTGTTGATAGGGGATGCGCTGTTGTACCCGACACGGCAGAACTAAATGATTTCCCAGTCTTTACGTAATTATTGATGCTCTGTAGCTTTCTTTCGCGCTCGAGTGCTACTACGGCTTTTCTCTCCGCGATTTTTTCGCGGATCTCTTTGAGCTTCGGCCAGCCTCTGTATGACGCAGGGTGACCAAAACTCTTGCAATTAACACAGAAAGGTGTAGTCGCGTCGTTGTCTTTGATTCTATTATCGAACGAAGGGGGAGAGCATGCTCCTGGATTGTGTGTTAGGCTGCATTTCACGCACCTAAATTCCAAGTTGCAGTTTGATGCAGCGTGACCTATGCGTTGGGACCTCTTACACTGTATCCGATCCTTTTTTATTAACTTTTCCCATGTTATTACCGAGTGTAGCAGGATTTTGATTTGTTTAAGATTGTCCAACTTACTGTCCGGAGAAAGTTGGACCATGAAGATCGAAAGCGGTCTGTTCTCCGCGGCGGACCGTCTTGTGGTAAACTTCCTGATGTTAACAAAGTTTAAATTATGTACGTTTCGCGATTTTAGTTCCTGTAAAATTACTTCGGGTTCGAAGTCACCTTCGAGGTCTTTCCGAAGTACCGTTTCGTACTTTTGGGATCGCGGTGTGAATGTAAAAAACTCTATTTTATTTTCTTTCAACATCTCGCAGGTTTGTTGAAACTGATTGAGATCGTGTACGTGTCAAATGTGCTTCACGCTGTTTACTCTCTTAATGTGAAAACTGGCTATTTCGTTACCTGTCAGCCCCTCGATCGTGCGTCTGGTGTTATTATTGAGGATGGTGATAGGCGGTGCTTTCTTTTCCTCCTCTCATGGTCCTTTGGTTATTGCTGCCGCTCTGTTGGTCGCATCTTCCAAGCGTGGCCTCTTCTTGTGCGACGATCCTATCGGGCTGGGTTGCTCCTTCTCTGCTGGTTTCGGGCTGGCGGCTTCTTTCCTCTTCGTTTTTGGTTTCTGTGTAGGAACATTTGCCCAGGCATCCTTGCTTGTAGACGGTTGTTCTTCCGGTTCCAATCCCTTGAATTTGTTGGAACAAGGTATTTCCTCCGCTTACCCCCTGTGTGGCGTTGACGTCAAAGCTTTCAGCTCTTCCACTTGCTTGGATAAGCTCTGTATTGTGACGTTAAGTGCCTGAATTGTACGTAGCAGGTCTTCGTACGATGGACTTTCCGCAGAACGTCCCGGCTGGTTGTCCTCTTGGCTAGCTTGCTGGTCCTTGTCGTTGCCCTTCTTTGGGGTCCTCATCTTCATACTGATCCTTGGTGGCGGATTCAGTCTCCTTGAGTTGACTTTCGTCACGATGCTCCTTGAAATTTTGTACAGCGCGTTCTTGTTTCTTTTTATGTCCCCACTTTGGTTGATAAAATTGTGTATCAGACGTGCAGCCCGTGTGTCATTTTTCTGTGAAATAATTTGGCTGGGGGGCGAGCCCCCTTGGCTTCCGATGTCCGTCTGTATTTTATATATACGACACTATTTTTAGGTACTGCACTTCACAGATTTGAATTGACACAATTTTGAGTTTGAGGTTAAGTTCACGCACTGTCGGCGAACGGTTCCTGCCCTAGACACATGGAGTGTATGGCTTTGGAACTTATATATTTTAATGAGGACGGATTAGTGAACTAGCGAGAGATAGGATATAGGAATGCGCCCCCTAGATATAGATTAAGGACATCTCCAATGTGCTGGGCGTGACGGGTATCCAACATTACCCCTTCAGACTGTACAATTACAGGTCCTTGATGTATCGGTACTGGAAGTGCTGGTGGTATATTGTACGCCTGTACTGGTGTTGGCAGCATGATGTCCCTTGTGGAGGCACCTGCCGTATCTTCCGTGGTATATTGTCTGGGTGGTGGAGGTTGTTCGTACAGCTCTGGTCCTTCATCTTCAGATGCGGAGATGTCCATCATCTCAGGGCTTCCAGGTGCCGTCGGGTTGGATCCGTTCACTGATTCGGTGGAGGTCATGCTATTAGGAGACGGGCAATTTGTAGGAGTGGGCAAGCGCCAACGGGGTGATCCTATCTCCGAGTGTTCCTCCTTAACGATTTGTTCCTCAGTGTTGATGCAGCGTTGATGATGGCTGCGATTGCTGTAGCGTTGTCCATGACTCATTCCATAGTGACTGGCATCTTCGTATTATTCGTTTTCAGAGAGCGTCTTAGAAGTTGTCGAGGTGACAGAGGTTTTTAGACTGGTGTGGTATCCCTTGTTGTAAACCCTTTTTATATACGTTAGAACGTAGGTACTGCCCCAATTCATTTCCCTGTCTTATCGGGTCTTAGATGTTGCCCGGTAGCAAGTTTTGGTTTGGTCGTGATACAGGTTAGTGCGATAAAAGTCGAAGCGTATGGGAGCTAAACATTTTTAGCTTATCGAGTTGGCTTTTCTTGGAAGTAGTTCGGCAGCTGTAGCGCAGCTGTGTGGTGATAAGGTTTTTAGGCGGATGAGAAAGTTAAACATTGCAGTAGCTCGCCTACTTATCGTATTAGTTTCTCGATTATCTTAATAGCTGAGACGCAGCGTGTAGCGCGATGATTTCCTAGGTGGATGGAAGAATTAAAATTACTCGACTGCCTTTGATCGGAAGGTAAAGCTTGGTGTTCCAGAGGGGATGCCAAGCGTGCATTTCGCGGAGATCGATTATTCGATACGCGTGTAATATACCGCTTGACCCTGTATACTTGCCTGCTCGAGTGGTTCAAAGTTTGGCGGCGTGGTTGAAGTTACGCGATTAGTTTCCTTATCTTCCTCTTCGGTTTCGGCTTCGGTGTTGGTGCCGGTTGAAGTTGTCCTTGGCGGTTGATTGCTTAGATGTAACAGGATATTTGTTACGCTATCCCAGACAGCGCCAAGTAGATGTAGGCTCCAGCCGTAGATTTGGTGTAATGCGTATCCGTGGAGTGCTGTGTCCAGCGTGAATTTGATTAGTTTCACGGTGATCCAAAGGCCCAGGATTCCTGCGCTGAAGGTTCCGAAACCTGTGAAGACTCCCCACAGTTTGTTCCAGGTTGAATTGGCGATCTTCTCTAGAGCAGCTTCATCGAGTAGGTTCACGAATGATATCCCTTATTTTTCTGCGTCTTGACCGGTCATGCTTCTAGCGATAGTATTTAACACAGCGGGTTTTTCGACGGGAAACATAATGTGGTCTCGTAATTTATTTAGTTCTTCCGTTGAATATATGCCAGACGTGGGTAATGATTCGGGATTGGAATAAGCCCAAGTATTTTGCGTTGCGGGTTGCAATTCTTTAGGCGGTATGGTCGAGGCTGCGTTAGGCGATATTTTATACCAGATCCCATCCAGTTGGTACATGTTTGGTACGTAAGGATTGCAATCGTGTTGCGTTCCTGTTTTTAACAATATATGTGTTTTTGGTGCCATAAATAGCGAATGATTTCCCCTAGATACGGGTAATTGCTGGTAACAATGTTGTATTTCGCGTCGCTTTACTGTGACGGGTACACATTTTACGATATGAATTACTTCTCCTGCTACTACAGACATGTAGCCAGGACTTTTCATGACTTGATATGCGAAGTCCTCTGGTACTATTTTTGCTAGGGTTAATGCGTTTTCGAGCATTGTTTTTTCTATTTGACATTGCTGCGTTATTACGTCTCTGTATAATTTTGTTATTTGGATTTTAATGTGTTTTTCGAGGTATACGAATTTACTGTTAACGTATGTAAAGATGTCTAGATTGTTCACTGCAATTGGTCTTTTTAATGTGAATGATTCTCCCGGTTTTGTTTCTAAAATGAAGAGTTTTGGGTGCTCGGTCTTCGTAATTATGTAGTTACAGATTTTTATTTGTCCCTTCTTTGTCGGTGCAAACGTAATGTCTTGAGTCGTTATAGCAAATATTTCTGCGTTTTCAGTTTGATTGTCGAAAACCTTACTTGCTTTTCCTTCGAATAGAACGTCGTAATTATCGAATTTGCATTGGTTGTTTGGAATAGAGTTCCAGAAGGTATTTCCTCCTTCTAGATCCATGCAGTATCCGTCGGATAGTGTGCATTGGGTTCCTGAGAGTAGGGTGATCTTATCACTCTCCGGTCTGGTGGACGCGAAATAATCTCTCAGTGTAATTTTAACTATGGCTTGGACGATGACGTCCTCCCCGGTACCGTAAGGGTCTGAGTAGAAAACACCGTCGCAATCTCCGTTGGTTTTAATTTCACCGGCTATCGTAACGCTTTTAGTTACGGTATTATTTGCGTGAACGCCTGTTATCAGATCCTTTTGACCGAAATTGAATGCGCGAGTTAGATGCATCTTTAAGCAAGCATCAGAACTTATTTCCATTACGTAATCCATTCTACCGTACGTGACTGCTGATAGATGGGAGAACATTCCGCATCGGAATATTGTCCGGTCTATTTCGACTTTGCATTGCATGACATGAGTGTTTGAAAATTCCGATAGTTGCAAGAGTTGTATGTACGTCTCTTGTACGTGAGGATTTTGAGACGGTATTCTGCATTCGCCGATTGATTTTAAAGACATTGTAGTGATGTTCATATTAGGAGAACCGCAGTCGTAGGCAATTACAGCGTTTGCCATGGAGTAAAAGAAAAATAGGATGTAGATGTACATGTTGATCGTATCTGTGAACAGAGAAAAATTTTAATCTTTCGTTTTTATGGGGCCGTAGAACAGTGGCCGTATGATAGTTTTAGTCGATTTGGATGGACCATTTCCATTTCTCGGTTATTTATACGGATTTTAATATTTCCGTCTGTTAGGACTTGTGTAATTTCATAAGGTCCTTCGTATTGATCGCTAAATTTGCTTGCTTGATTGCCTTTTAATAAATAGACCCAGTCGTGTGGTTTGAAATTTCGAACGTTCTGTTTTCTATCATAATATTCTTTTGATTTTTCTTTAGCCTTTTCAGTATTAGTCTTTGCAAATTTCCTGATTGAATGTAATTTATCTACGAGACTTGAAATGTATTCAGGGTACGTTGCGTCCGGATGCAAAGTTTTATCGATCGGGGATTTTGGAGTTCTCCCGTAAATTAATTCGTAAGGCGAACATTTAGTAGCTTCGTGAACACTGGTGTTATAACTGAACATGCAAAGTTCGATTAGTTCGTCCCATTCGTGACGGGTATCTACGAAATGTTTAAGATATTCGATTAGGACATGATGGCTTCCCTCGAGGGAACCGTTTGTTTGTGGATGAAAAGCAGTAGACTTTAGCTGTTTTATTCCGAGCAGCTTGGTTAAGGATTTCGTAAAGGATCCGATAAATGGTGTTCCTTGGTCAGTGAGAATAGAAGTAGGGATCCCGAATTGGCAGATGAAGCGTTTGAGGAAAGCACCTGCTATTTGAACTGAAGTGGCTTCTCGTAGTGGTATAGCCATGGAATATTTCGTTAGGTTATCTTGTATGGTTAACAGGTAGTTATTATCGCGGGCGGTGTTTGGTAATGGTCCGACGATATCGAGGGCTACTTTGTGGAACGGCTCAGGTGGCGTATCTGTGATTAGCATTGGCTGTTTGGTTTTTACACGAGTTAGTTTTCGTTTTTGGCAACTGACGCATTGTCGAACGAAACTCCTTATATCATGTTTCATTCCTTCCCAGAAATATTTGTCCTTGATACGCGCGTATGTTTTAGTCATTCCTTTATGTCCTCCGATTACTGTACCATGGTTTTCCTGTATGACCTCCAGTATGTCTTCGTGAAATGGAATTTTTATCTCGTTCGAATGCCCGTATATTTTGACGTCTCGTAACGATAGGTTTTGTAATTCGGTTTTTAGAATATTCCAAGGGGTAGTAAGTATTCCCTTGGGAGATTCGGAGATTGAAATTCTCGTTTGATTATCGTGTTTTAATAACTCGTATAGGGTATTAAAAGCTTGCTTCAATGATTCGGTGCTTTGTATTGCTATTAAATAATAGGACATTGTTTTTCTTTAATAATTCCGTTAAAGGTTTTGTCGTTTTAGAATAGTCCATTATGAATCTTCGGTAATAACCGGTTAGTCCTAGAAATTGTTTAATATGCTTGGCGTTTTTTGGAATAGGAAAATTTTGTACCGCTTCTATTTTTCGTGGGTCGGGTTGAACACCGTTTTCAGTAATTATGTGTCCAAGGTAAGTAACTTCTTTTCGTAAAAATTCACATTTATCCGGTTGGAGTTGAAGGTTCGCTTTACGGAGGCGTTCTATGAGCTTCCTGAATTTGATTCCATGTTCTTCTAGAGATTTTGCGTATATTACGATGTCGTCCAAATAAACAAACATTTCATTGCCTTGCAATCCTGTTAAGGTTTGATCCATTAATCGTTGAAACGTAGCGGGTGCGTTCTTGAGTCCAAATGGCATTCGGTTATATTCGAAGTGACCATGCGGCGTAGAAAAGGCAGTTTTATTTTTGTCTCGTGGATCCATTGGTATTTGATGGAATCCTGAGGCTAACAAGGAGAGTGCACGGTCGAGGGGTCACGGATTTAGTTCAAACTTTGTAGGATGGTAGATTTAGTTTCCCTGTTGATGAATATATATGGTTATGGGGGCCACAACTCAATAATTTGTTAGATATTTGCAATTGAAGATGCAATTCACTCGTTAAGTTCAGTTCTGTAGCAAACGATTTCAAGTAATGGGTTTAGCGTAGCGGCAACGGCTCGGTGTTCCCGCCGTTAGGGTCCGGGTTCGAGTCCGTGGAGGGTCAATAACTTTTTTTTTATTTTATGTCTATTTTCACATATAAAGATACATAATGGAGTTTAAATAAATTGGAAATGAAATGTTTTTAATGACTAGAAACCTTATAAGAGTTTTATTTGTCATTATCATTCGTATAAGTACAGAATAATATGTATTACAAAACAATAAAAGCATTTCGAACGACTCTGGCAGTTAAAGGGCTTTTCTCCTGTTCTTCTTGCGAAATGCAAGAAATGCCGTTGCCGCTACGCTAAACCCATTACTTGAAATCGTTTGCTACAGAACTGAACTTAACGAGTGAATTGCATCTTCAATTGCAAATATCTAACAAATTATTGAGTTGTGGCCCCCATAATCATATATATTCATCAACAGGGAAACTAAATCTACCATCCTACAAAGTTTGAACTAAATCCGTGACCCCTCGACCGTGCACTCTCCTTGTAAGTCGAAAATTGAAAAGTATTTTGCTCCGCCTAGTTGATCGAGGATTTCTGTGATATTTGGAAGAGGGTAGGCGTCGCCTTTTGTTTTTTCGTTCAATGTACGAAAATCTATAACTAATCGCCAGCGTTTATTTCCTTGCGAGTCGGGTTTTTTGGGAACTACCCATAGTGGAGAATTGTATGCGGAATCTGATTCTTGTATTATGCCTTGGTTTAACATGTCTGAGACTTGTCTCTGGATTTCTTCTTTATGTACCGGCGGGTAGCGATATTGCTTTGTATTGATTGACGTATCGTGAACCGTAATTATTTTGTGATGCGCCTTTGTAGTGGCTTCCAGTGCTTCATCTGGTCAGTGGAATCTGTCTGCGAATTCCGTTATTAAAGGGTCTAGCCGGTTAAGTTAGTCAAAAGTGCCCCTAAACCAAATTGGACTTGCGATGGGTCATTCGATAGCTTATGAAAAAAAAAACAATCTGTGCTAAGTTTCAACTTTGTATCTCGACTGGGGGGGTAGTAAAGGGCAAAAAACGAAAAATCATGTTTTTGTTCAATTTCTTCCAACTGAGAGCATGAAAAATGTTGAAAAAAATTAGTGGCACGTCAGTTAGCAATATACATATTATAGAATTTTTTCAGATTTTTATGCTGCAAATCCAAGGTGTAAAAAATAAAAAACGCACAAAAATGTCGAAAAATGCCGATTTTGTATTGGGAGGTGTTGCAGAACTATAATTATATTATTTGGGTAAGTGGGTATATGTGATAGTATTGCTCTCAATTTTTTTTAGATTTTTTGATTAGGTGCGCCGTAGTTACAAAAATTAAAAACCGGTTTTTTCGGCGTTTTTTGCGTGTCTAATTGACTTATAGATCGAACTTTCGTATTATTCTCTATTAAATAAGTGTTTGTGCAGTAATCAATGTTTTTGCATCCAGCAAAGCAATATAGAAATTAAGGAAACTAAATAAATAGAGAAAATTGGAATTACTGTGCTATTAGAGCCTAGAGCGTAAAGAATATTTTCAAGTGGTCCCGTGGCAAAGTGTCAGGCCCTTGAAACGCTGCGGACTTTTTTTGTAGGTTCGCATCCCACTTAGGTTAATTTTGTTTGCATTTCATTTTCAGAATTTTTAACTATATAACAACCGAACTAGTTTAAACATAGTTTAAGCATATTTTTTAAATGTCTTATATTTAAAGATAAACATGCGTTCCAAAGTCATATTTACGTATAGTACAGATTAAAATATTTCAAAAATATGCTTAAACTACTTGTAAACAGATATTGATATAGTTCGGTTGTAATATAGTTAAAAGTTCAGAAAATGAAATGCAAAAAAAAATTAACCTAAGTGGGATGCGAACCTACAAAAAAAGTCCGCAGCGTTTCAAGGGCTGACACTTTGCCACGGGACCACTTGAAAATATTCTTTACGCTCTAGGCTCTAATAGCACAGTAATTCCAATTTTCTCTATTTATTTAGTTTCCTTAATTCCTATATTGCTTTGCTGGATGCAAAAACATTGATTACTGCACAAACACTTATTTGTAGCAGGGTATAATTAAATAACGAGATTGTTATTTAATAAACGCAGATTTAATTATAACATAAACGTAACTGTGATTTGATTGAATGATAACAAAAGGTATAAATTCTACGTACAGTCTTTCTCGTGTGTCTACTACTGCGATCGGAACAAAGAGAGAGCACACATAGGTGTGAAAACTATGTCTACGATTGCCAGAAATCGCAGCGCCGCTCTGCAGCAATCAGCCGAACAATTATCTTACAATATGTATGCGTGGGACGAAACTATTGCTTTCAGGGGATCCCAAGAAGTAGCTTCTTGCTGTTTGAGGCATTTAAAAATTGTAACGACCTAATGCCATGTTATTGCCTACAGTGACATGTGTACTGGGCAAACTCGTTGGAAAATAACATTGACATAATTGATCACAAATTTTTACTCTTGGGGCATTCATACCTTCCGAACGATGCAGATTTTGGCATCATAGAAATGGTATTGCGAAAAAAGAATTTTCTATACACACCACAGGATTATTATGATGCCGTTGGTTATGTATTAAAGTAGTACCATATATATTTTAAACTTTTTATTATTAATGAACAATCACCACTGATCAGCCGCTTACTGTTTGCACACATATATAACATACAAAATAATATAATATGATACAACTTGGATTAACAAAAGAAAAAAAAACTTTCTTTAATTAACTCTTTCTTTGAGTTTGTAGTGCCCGCCTAGGGAATCAGTAGCGGCTAGATCGTCCGCTAGGTGGCGCCTCGGAAGAGGACGTGTGGGGAACTAACACGGCTACTTTGTTTTCTCTTGTAGTGCCCGCCTAGGGAATCAGTAGCGGCTAGATCGTCCGCTAGGTGGCGCCTCGGAAGAGGACGCCTAGGGACGACGCCGCAAAGACGAAGACATCAGCTAGAGCCTTCGTAGAGTGACGACACAGAAAATATAGTACAGCACGTTCCAGAAGTTACAGAGTATTTCTTTATATCCCCACAAACCCGCTTCATATTGGTGACCCCGACGTGATCCACGGATAAAGAAAAAGGAAGCATAAAGGTGTTGAGACAGAAAGAAAGAGAAGAAAAAGGAACAAGAGAAGATGACGTCACGCACGCCGAATAGAGACGCGCAAAAGGACGCGCAAAGGAGCGCGCCGGATACAAACCGGGGCATAGACGCAGTGGCCGTTAAGGTCGCGCCGTTTTACACCCAAGATCCGGAGCTATGGTTTGACCTCTTGGACGCACAGTTGATCCTGGCGGGAATCACGCAGGATGAAACCAAGTACTATCACGCGATTAAGGAGTTAGACCAGGCCATCGCGCAGGAGGTGCGCGACGTTATAAGATCACCCCCAGCTTCGGGTAAATATGAAAAACTTAAAACAGAGCTGGTGAATAGACTGTCGTCATCGCAAGAGAGGAAGACGCGCCGACTCCTGGAGTTGGAGGAAATGGGCGATAGATCGCCATCTAAATTCTTAAGGCATTTGTCGAGTTTGGCGGGCACGGCAGTGCCCGACGAATTAATAAGAACAATATGGATGAGCCGTCTTCCACAAGGAATTCAAATCGTCCTGACGACTCAAAGGAAGGCATCGCTGGAGGAAGCGGCGGAGCTTGCTGACGCCGTCGCTGAGGTTGGACCGCGCTCGCAGCAGATCGCGAGCACTAGCGCCACGCCAACTATGGAGACGCTGGCGAAGCAGATAGAGACGCTGACGCGGCAAGTGGCCAACCTCACGCGCGGCCGTTCGAGTGAGAGGACGAGCCGGCACAACAACGATAGGAGGCGAAGCCGATCGCGATCAGCGAGTAACCCCGGATGGTGCTGGTATCACCGGCGATTTAAGGACAGATGCACCAAGTGCAGAAAGCCGTGCACATATCCGGAGGGAAACGGCTCGCTGAGGAATTGATGGCGGCCAATACCTCGATGGACGTAGGAGACCGCCTGTTTATTAGGGAAGCCGCAGCGAAAATGCGGTACCTAATAGACACCGGTGCCGACGTGAGCGTCTATCCGCGCTCACACGCCCGCGGGAGCAGCAACCGCGGGGAGTACCAATTGTACGCTGCAAACGGAACAGCGATAGCCACATACGGGACCATAGTGCAATCGCTCAGCTTGGGGTTGCGAAGAAACTTTCAGTGGAAGTTCATCATAGCTGAAGTTTCGCACCCAATAATAGGAGCTGATTTTTTAAAGCACTATGGGCTCCTGGTGGATATCAGAAACAGGAAACTAATAGATGGCACGACAAGACTAGCAGTGATTGGGCAAGTGGAGAAGGCGGCGAACAGCTCGATCAAAACAATGTCTGGGAGCTCTGAGTATCACACATTGTTACAGGAGTTCCCAGACATCCTTAAGATGAACTTGCTGCGCTCGCCGCCCAAACACAACACGGTGCACCACATCACAACGACGCCTGGACCACCGACAACCGCAAGACCGAGGAGGCTCACCACCGACCGCCTCGCGGCCGCGAAACAGGAGTTTCAAATGATGGCAGACCATGGCATCGTGGAACCGTCAAAGAGTAACTGGTCGGCTGCGCTGCACCTAGTTCCCAAGAAGAACGGCGAATGGAGGCCGTGTGGGGACTATAGAGCTCTGAACGTCAGGACAGTGCCGGATTGTTATCCGATCCCGCACGTCGAGGATTTCTCCCAGGCATTGCATGGAAAGACAATTTTTTCCACAATTGACCTGGTGCGGGCCTACCACCAGATTCCGGTAGCGCCTGCAGACGTGCACAAGACGGCCATAACGACACCGTTCGGACTCTACCAGTTCCCATACATGACCTTCGGTCTAAGGAACGCAGCGCAGACCTTCCAGAGGTTCATGGACGAGGTCACACGAGGGTTGGATTTCTGCTACGTGTACATAGACGACATATTAGTCACGTCGCAGAACCCGGAACAACATAAGGAGCACCTACGGATACTTTTCCAGAAGCTGCAAGAGTACGGTATCGTAATTAACATTGCGAAATGCGTACTCGGAAGCAGCGAGGTAAAGTTTCTGGGGTACCTTATATCCGAAGCAGGAATCCAACCGCTGCCAGAGAAGGTCGAGGCCATCCGGCTGTTCCCGAAGCCGAAAACAGTAAAGGAGTTGCGGCAATTCTTGGGACTTGCAAATTTCTACCGCAGGTTCATACCAAGAGCGGCAGAGTTGCAAGCCCCAATGGACGGACTCATCGCAGGCCCACCTAAGGCGAAGAACGAGGCACTGGTGTGGACAACGGACGCGGAGCAAGCCTTCGGAGCCCTGAAGGAAGCCCTGGCAGAGGCATCCAGTTTGTCACACCCGTCACCAAAGGCTAAACTAGCCATCATGGTAGACGCGTCTGACGTAGCCATGGGTGGAGTCCTGCAGCAGAAGCAGGGAAACTGCTGGGAACCGTTGGCATTCTTTTCAAAAAAACTCAATCCAGCGCAAAAGAAGTATAGTGCATATGACCGAGAGTTGCTTGCAGCATACTCAGCGGTCAGGCACTTCAGGTACGCAATAGAAGCCAGAACCTTCACTATATTTACAGACCACAAACCGTTAACATTTGCATTGAGCCAGAAGCCTGAAAAGTGCACTCCGATCCAATTCCGGTATCTGAACTTTATCAGTCAGTTCACCACTGACATCCAACACATACCAGGGAAGGACAATGTCACAGCGGCTGCACTATCCAGGATAGAAGAAGTAGCAAACTTCAACTACAAGGCACTGGCACAGGCACAACGCAACGATCCAGAGCTGCAAACGTATAAACAGAATTTAAACACCGGATTAACAATCAAGAAAGTACAACACCAGAATCCGAGTGTCACAGTATACTGTGATATATCCACAGGTCACGAACGACCATTCGTGACACCACAGTGGAGGAAACAAGTATTTTCAAACCTGCATGGAATGGCTCACCCAGGAGCCAAGGCTACCACGAAGCTAGTAGGAGAGCGCTTTGTCTGGCCAGGCATGAGGAGAGATTGCACGCAGTGGGTCAGGGAGTGTGTGAGGTGCCAACAATCCAAGGTGACGAGACACGTGAGTCCACCGATTGGAAGTTTTGCCACACCTTCGGCAAGGTTCGAACATATTCATCTGGACCTGGTTGGACCCTTGCCGTCTTCCAATAATTGCACATACTGCCTGACCTGCATCGATCGATTCTCTAGATGGCCTGAGGCAATCCCGCTTCCTAATAGCAGTGCGGAAACCGTAGCACGCGCCCTGATTGAGGGCTCGATAGCGCGTTTTGGGGTGCCATTAAGAATCACTACTGACCAAGGCAGACAGTTCGAGTCGTATCTGTTCAATGCACTAGCGAGGTTAATGGGAGCAAAGCACTTGCGGACCACGGCATACAACCCAGCTGCGAATGGAATCGTAGAAAGGTTCCATCGCCAGCTGAAAGCGGCAATAAAATGCCACGCTAAGCCGCAATGGACCGACGTGCTCCCTATGGTGTTGCTGGGAATCCGTGCTGCATTCAAGGAGGATATCCAGGCAACACCAGCCGAACTAGTGTATGGAGAAACTTTGAGGCTGCCAGGCGAATTTTTCGTCGCAGCCCCAGAGGTAGATATGGCCGAATTCACGCAACAGCTGCGCCAGCAAATGAAAGAAATTCGCCCAGTGGAGGCATCCAGACACGGGGGAAGGTCAACGTTCATATTTAAAGACTTGGCCAACTCTAGCCATGTCTGGATGCGCCGAGATGCGGTAAGAAAACCGCTGCAACCTCCATATGAAGGACCCTACCGAGTCCTTCAGCGAGGCGATAGCAATTTCGTGTTGCGCGTAGCTGGAAGAGACGTGAGAGTATCATTAAGTAGACTTAAGCCGGCATACGTGATCAATACAGAAGTGCAATTATAGACATTACCGTAAGGAACAGTGCATTAAAATATACCAAAATAACATGTAGAGTTAAGATACCGTGTTAAACTTAAGAGTCATAGTTCCTAGGAAGCCGTGTGGCAACGAAGAATAGTATAAGACTTACAGTTATGTTTTGTTATTGTTGTTGTTATGTATTTTTATGTGTAAATAGTAGAATAGTTAGAATAAGCATAGAGTAAGTAGGGTTATAATTCGTTACACTGGCAAGGGGGTGATGTAGTGCCCGCCTAGGGAATCAGTAGCGGCTAGATCGTCCGCTAGGTGGCGCCTCGGAAGAGGACCCCTAGGGACGACGCCGCAAAGAAGAACACATTAGCGAGAGCCTTCGTAGAGTGACGATATAGTAAATATAGCTACAGCACGTTCCAGAAGACACAGAGTATTTCTTTATACCCCACACACCCGCTTCAAGTTCTTTTCTCACGGCTGACTTTGTTCGACTAACTCCCTACGTTCTCGTACCCCTACTTCACACTACTTAAATTACGAAATTGCTCACAGATGTCTCATCTATCAACAGATGCAATAACACAATGTAGAAAACATGATAAATTCATTTTACATGAAATGAAACCAGAGAATTTCGTTTCAATAAAAAATCTTCAAAATGCAATAAAAAACAGATAAGAAAAAACACTAATGGAGAACAGGTAAATTGGTTGCAAATATGTTGGATGTGGTTTCTCAAAAGTGCACCATACACTATTTTATATAAAACATCGATGAAGGACAAAGAATTTAAAACTGTGGCGGCCCTAGTTCTGCCATCGGCCGCTACGCGCTCCCGCGCCTACCCTCCGGATCTCGCAAGTCCGTATACGGAGCGCGGTGCATATACACCGCTCCGAGGGTATAGTCTTCGCCCACTTGGGCATAGGCGCGTCTAGGGCAGGGTCCGCTCATCAGCCGTACTGATGAGTCCATCGAGCGGACCCGGGACGAAACGAATTGTAGCGACTTGGTTAGCTCCGGCAAAATGGAGAAGTCGACTACCATAGATAAAAGAAGGTAGAACAACTATGTTCTGGCGTTTCGTCCCGGGTCCGCTCGATGGACTCATCAGTAGGGCTGATGAGCGGACCCTGCCCTAGACGCGCCTATGCCCAAGTGGGCGAAGACTATACCCTCGGAGCGGTGTATATGCACCGCGCTCCGTATACGGACTTGCGAGATCCGGAGGGTAGGCGCGGGAGCGCGTAGCGGCCGATGGCAAAACTAGGGCCGCCACAAAACTATAAATTTATTACCTACACGTCCTGGAAGACGGCTAAAATTTGAAAAAATCGCCCTGGCGCCTTTGTACCAAGATGCCAGGCCTATTACTTATAAAAAATATAAAGACATCAAGCAGTTATTACCTTATATACCGCCCAATTCTGTTTACAGCTGCGGAGACGTATTATGAAGCGGCTCGTGTACGTCTATCTTTCTGAATTATAAGATACGCTTGTGTACACTAAACAGTATCACGTTTCCTTTGAAAGAAAATTAGAGATCTTTAGTGACAGTTAATATTGCTGAAAAGGAGCTATGGATTGACAGAAGATCGTACCAAGGTTTTGATTGGTATGAGGCTGAAAGGGAAGGCACTAGAATGGCTACATTCCAGTGCCGCGCATATACCAGGTGTGTCGGTAATTACTTTCTGGTTTTTGTAACAGATGTCACGAGTCATAAGTATGCAATGTTATGATTTGATACATATGTCATTTGTTTCTACTGACATTAATCTCATAACTACACAGGTTACGTTCCGCCAAAATAACAGCGTTATAGATACAGTAAAACCTGTTTTTGTGCGGTCCTTTTTTCTGCGATTTTATTTTTGTGCGATTTTTTTCGTGCGATTTATTTTTATGTGGTATATGAATCTTAGCGGCGTTAGCACCAGTTTAATGTTTCCTATGAATGTACATATACATGTTGTGGACGAACTCTGATTACGTGGTCTCCGTGACAACGATGTATCTGGACCTCGCGATGCCCTGTTCATTTATTTTAAACAATCTCCTGACAAGGCAGAGTCAGTTACGCACATATTTTCGCTCGACGCGCGAACAGTATACGCTTCGTATTCAGAGTTTTATCCACGATTCGCGTGATTAAGGATTCATTTTATAGTGAGATTAAAGGTAAATAAATTAGTTACTTTTGTTTCTATTTATATGTAGTTTTTATGATTTTTATTTTATTTTTAGACATAAGTACTCCCTTAACACGTTGAGCCCGGCGCCGAATTTGCTGTCCTTTCCGTTCAGCCGGCAGCCGGCGAGCGATACAATGTTGTAGGGTATCGCCAAGAGATAAGGAATTCTTCTTTGTCGCGCTATTTTCGACGTCTTTTAGGTGTATGTGTGATGTATGTGTGATTCTGTTCACTATATTTTCGTATGATGTATAGGAAAGCCACGTACGTACCTCCAAGAGGCGATCAGTTGGAAAAGACCTACCGAAGTGTACAGATTGTTCGTAAAAAGGAAGTTGAGTTTAGTTTTGAAAATAGTTATTGCCCATAACATTGAATATGTCCGAAAGAGAAGAAGATAGTGACACGTCAAGTGAAATATTTTTATCTTCCAAACGTCGCCGAGTAGTACGGTTGTCATCATCAGAAGATGATAATTCATTAGACGAGGAAAGGCAAATTGAGAATGACAGTAGTGGCACAGATGCTACTGAAACCTTTCATCGAAATGAATGGTTTGATCCACAAGGTAATCAGCCAAATATTACGGCCTTTACGAGTGCTGCCGCCGCGAAAAAAACTAATGAGAAAGTGCGAAATTGTAAAACAGTAGAAGATTTCTATACACTTTTTGTCACTGACGAAATGTTGGAACACATCAGTGAGCAAACAAATCTTTATGCTGCTCAATGAAGAATTGTTTGTAGACGTAAAAATAAATGGACGCCAACTAATAAAAATGAAATTAAACGTTTGTTTGGGCTAATAATATGGATGGGAATGGTGAAACTTCCATCCTTACGTTTGTATTGGTCTCAGGATAAATTATTTTGTCAAACATTCCCGCGAACAGTAATGAGCAGAGACAGATTTGAAATTCTCATGACAATGCTACATTTCGCAGATAATGAAGCAGTTGACGCGTCTAATCGTCTATCAAAAATTCAATTTATGATAGACGAACTAAATAAAAATTTTCAAAAATATTATGATCCACCTGAGGTATTATGCATTGATGAATCGCTAATCCCATTCCGCGGGCGAATCATATTCAGACAATATTTAAAACAAAAAAAACATAAATACGGCATAAAAATATTTAAATTACGCTGTAATCGCGGATACACATACAATTTTCATGTGTACAGTGGAAAAGCTCTTGGCAAGCAGAATACAACCCCATCAAATATTGTAATGTCCTTATTCAAAAATTTATTTCATAAAGGTCATACGTTGTGTACAGACAACTGGTACACCAGTGTCGATTTGGCAAATAACCTAATACGCAAAAACACACATCTAATGGGTACACTTTGCACAAATCGTAAAGGAAATCCATCTGAAGTAATAAATACTAAATTGAAACGCGGCGAAATTATCGCCAAAGAAAATAATCAGGGTATCACAGTCTTGAAATGGAAACACAAGAGAGATATTTTGGTCCTGTCCACAAAACATTCAAGCGAAATGATAACTGTGAAAACAAAGAGAGGATTTTTGCCAAAACCAAAAATTGTGGCTGCATATAATACAGCAAAGACTAGTATTGATTTGTCAGATCAAATGAGCGCATATAGCAGTCCCTTGAGAAAAACTTTCAAGTGGTATAGGAAGCTAGCATTTGAGCTATTTCTAAATACCGCTGTTATAAATGCTTTGTTTATGTATCAAGAAGTGACAGGAAAAAAATATCAGTCACGGCATATCGCAGACAATTGACGGATGAACTCACACGGCGGCTAGATGAGGAAAGTCGAATCCAACGTGAAAAAATTATTCATAAATTATATAAAAAGGAAGGAGACGTACATAAAGTCCGAAGGTATTGTTCGAAGTGTTATGATAACAATTCAAAACTATTTGGACGAAAGACAGCTACAAATATGACCAAAAAAGTTGTTACGTATTGTAATATGTGTAAAGATAAGCCGCATTTTTGTTTAGAATGTTTCAATAAATTTCATTAAAACTACATTTGATCACATTTCATTGAGATTATATTTAGTTTTTAACTTTAATACTGTCGGTCCCACGGACCGACGCCAGCCAAACGAAAATTCTAGTGCCGGTCCTCAGGGACCGGCGCCGGCCACACGGAAAGTTCACTGCCGGTCCCCAGTGTTACATTTACCAATTAACGCCTCCTCATTTTAACGTTATAACTAGCTATATTTATTAGTTTCTCTCTACAATTCTCCTACGTTATTGATAGCATCTTATTTTATATACATTCTAATATTAACGCTATACGCGAACATTATTAATAATATTCATATTAACGTTAGTAGGATTAACTATATTATAAGCGTTACGGCGCTCGACGCTCCCGCGCCACGCGTAACGCGGCATCCCCACCACGCGTAACGCGGCATCCCCACCACGCGTGCCCCACTATCGGGCCTCATCCCCACCATTCGCGCGTATGCGCAAGCGCCGCCGCGGAGCGAAGGAGGTCCGCGCGCGACTCAGCAGAGGCAGATCTAGTAACTGCGACAAGTTCAAAACATTATTCCAAGTCTTAATTCAATTCTAAATTAGTCTAGTACTTATATTAATCTTATTTAATTCCATTTTAATCATTTTATTCTACGATACCTTTTACGAAAACATTCTTGTATTTTAAGTGTTGATTAGTTTGAATATATTCTTAGTTAAGCTAAAATCAGTGCAGTGATTATTCACGTAACCTTACCAGATCCTCAACAACCTAATATCACACTTCATCGTATTAAAATCACTCTACCTCATTCTTATTTTTACAAATCCACTCTTATACACACATTCCTATTATTTTCTCGTTGTAATTCAGTGTTGGCTAGCGGGCAGGACCGGCCGACTAACTCTGTTTATAAGAAATCTATATACCCACTACTATTCTACAAAAGAAAATCACCTTCGACAAACCACGGACACGATCGTTCAAAGAGGTTCAGGACCTTGAGGAAATACGACAAGGGACCATTGAGGACCTGAACAATAACAACGCGCCCCTGACGCCGAGCGATCCACGCTTAAGCCAACTTCACTACTACCGAAGCATCTACTATTCTACAAAAGAGTGAGTACAAATCAAATTATTTTCCGACCGATTACCGAAAGACCGTGATCGTCCCGAGAGTAATCTCAAAAGTAAGCGGTCACCCTCCTCGTTCGCCCCATTTCCGCGTTTCCGCGAAATATTTAAAAATTCCAAATTTTCTCCGGGATCCGAACGTAACAGGGCCACTTTTCTGGTGACAGCGGTGGGATAACCTCCGGAAATCTGTCTCTTAAGTGAAGTTCTTTTTATGCTTACAAGTTTTAATATCGCTTAACCATTTCGCCCATTCTTCGCAAATCTAAATTAACAATGGAGACGCGCGGACGCACCACCGCGGTCGACAACGCACAAACTCGCGCGGAATTCGATGAATTAAGGAAAAAATTAGTGGAAAAGGAAGAACGCTTAAAGGCTCAACATGAACATTTGATTCAACAAAACGAGGAGTTCAGTCGCAAACAACAACGAGCCGAGCGCGAATTCCATCAGAAAAACGCCAATTCCAATATAAAGCCGCTCTTGAAACAACGCGTACGGAGACTAAAGAAACCAACGTGGAACTTGCCGCGCAAATCAACACACTCCGTAACCAAATTCGAAATCCTAGCCGTTCAAACTCACCGATATTTATTCCTCCGGCTCAAATTCACGAGTCACTTTCGTCTCGTAATCGGGACCGCGATCCGATTCCTCTACGCGATATTGTCGACACAATCCCTACATTCAATGGCACTAATATCCCTTATGCCGACTTCGCAAGAGCATGCAAACGCGCACGCGATTTAAGTACGCCACAACAGGAAGACGCTCTAACAAGATTCATTATCACGAAGCTCCACGGACGAGCTTACGCGGCAATAGAGGACGAGGAAAAGTCAAATTTAACACGGTTAATTTCCACACTCTCCGTAGAATTCGGTTCGGGTAAAGATGTGGACCAGCTACGCGGAGATCTAAGCAATATAAGCCTTAAATTTAAGGAACACATAATAGACTTCATCGGAAGAATTAAAGAAACGCGATCCGCCATATTAGACGCCGAACTCGCCGCACGCGGTAATCTTCCTGGTGAGATAATTCGCGACATAGATGAAATGGCTCTTAGAGCCCTCCGCCGCGGATTACCGTACGAATACCGCATTGAATTAAAAATCTCACAATGCCAAACGTTGTCAGAAAATTTCACTAAAGTTCGTGAAGTTTATCGCGAGTTAGAGCTTGACCGGGAACAAGCAAAGAAAACACGCGAACAAAGCAGACCCGGAATTTCCCAAGCAAACATGTGTTCGAAATGTATGCGCAGCGGTCATACGGCCGAACAATGCCGTAGTGGCAGCACACCGATAATCCGTGACCAGCCGAGCGTACGGTCACCCGTTCACGCGGTCAACCCCCGACCAATTTCGTCCGTACCTAGGCACGAAATTAAAATTTGCAATTACTGCAAGAAACCCGGTCACCTAATTAACGAGTGTCGTAAACGCGAATATAATAACACTCATCAAGTCTCGGGAAACGACCGGCGCCCCCTCCCAAACACGGGCTCCGCGCAGGGGGCAGCCACTCACTCAATGCGCCCGATTATGATCGAGGAAGAACAGGAGATTCCAGCACCAGAATCCATACCTTCTGCATAAAATCACCCAGGGATGTTCCCGAAATATCTCTGGAGATTCCGGAAATCCATTCGTCTACCAACTTCATGGTGGACACGGGCGCGCAGCTCAATCTATTAAAAAAAATTCTTAAAACCGCATGTTGAAATTCAGACGGAATAACCGTTATCTTTAAAGGGGATCACCGACGGCCAAGTACGAACCTTAGGGACGTGTACATTGAGCGTCTGTGATACGCCCGTTCTATTTCACGTCGTTAGCGACCAATTCCCAATATCTCAAGCGGGTATCTTAGGACAACCCTTTTTCGAAGGTAATGCGAAAATAAATTTCCAAAATCAAAGCGTCGAATGGAAAGGAAAAACGTTTCCATTCCTCTCGGCACGAATGACGATTCCTAGGAGGTCAAGAAAAATCGTGTCGGTCAAAATTCTCAATAACCTTAAAGAAGGTTATGTGCCGCGAATCAACGTTACGCAAGGGCTTTTCCTAGGAGAAGCAATAGTGGAAAACGTCAGAGGTCGCGGAAAATTAATCGCCTATAATACCACAGAAAACGAAATCAATATCACAATTCCACAAGTGGAGATCTTAGAATTTCATTCTGAAAATCCTTGCGCAAATATTTTTTCGGTAAACCCTTCGGAGTTTACTAACGTTAACGAACGCGCACAAAAGGTAAAATCATTATTACGCCTAGAGCATTTAAATTCTGAAGAACAAAAGCATATACATGAACTAATCTTACAATCTTCCGACATTTTCCACCTTTCCGAGGAACCCTTGGGACATACCTCCGCAATCGCACATAAAATTATTACCAATGATAAATTACCGGTCAACACGAAACAGTACAGGTATCCTCCAATACACAAAGAGGAAATTCGAAAGCAAGTCAGCGATTTATTGAAGGGTAATATCATCGAGCACTCCGATTCTCCGTATACCTCTCCCCTTTGGATCGTCCCCAAAAAGGTAATAAAAAATGGCGAATGGTCATTGACTATCGCAAATTAAATGACAAAACTGCCGCGTACGCTTACCCGCTTCCGAATATTACCGAAATCTTAGATCAATTAGGAGGCTCGAAATACTTTTCAATCTTCGACCTTGCATCCGGATTCCACCAAATCTCTATGGATAAAAACGACGCGGAGAAAACGGCCTTTTCTACTCCGAACGGCCACTATCAGTTTAAGCGAATGCCCTTCGGTTTGCGCAACGGTCCCGCGACTTTCCAGAGATTGATGGATAACGTGTTAACAGAATTACAGGGTCATGAAATGTTCGTGTACTTAGACGACATAGTAGTTTATTCGAGTTCCCTCCAGGAACATTCTAACAAATTTAACAAACTTGCGAAGAGGTTACGCGCAGCAAATCTTAAATTACAACCCGATAAGTGCGAGTTTTTACGAAAGGAAGTCGCTTAACTAGGTCACGTACTGAGCGAGGACGGTTTGAAACCCGATCCTAACAAAGTTATCGCCGTTAGAAACTTCCCACAGCCGAAAGATCCAAAAGCAATTAAGCAGTTCTTAGGACTGGCCGGGTATTACCGGAAATTCATACCTAATTTCTCTAAAATAGCGAAACCTCTCACAAATCTGCTAAAGAAAAACATACATTTTAAATGGCCCGAGGAACAAAACCTCTCTTTTAATTCGCTACGCGAAGCATTGTGTAAAGAACCTGTATTAAAATTCCCCGACTTCACAAAAGAATTTATCGTTACAACTGACGCATCAGGATATGCGGTGGGTGGTATTTTAAGCCAAGGAAAACCTGGCGAGGACCGTCCGATCGCGTATACCTCGCGTTTATTAAATCAAGCGGAACAAAATTACTCAACGATCGAGCAGGAACTTTTGGCAATAGTATATAGCGTAAATTACTTTCGACCATACCTATACGGTAATAAATTCATTTTAGTTACCGACCACAAGCCTTTAGTGTGGCTAAATTCTGTGAAAGATCCAACCTCTCGATTAATCAGATGGAGACTGAAACTTGCCGAATACGAATACAAAATCATTTACAAAGCCGGCAAATATAATGTCAACGCGGACGCTCTTTCCCGCAATCCTGCTCAGATCCTCCCACTTTCCACCGATTCCAACGAATCCATCTTCTCATCACCAAAACCCAAACGCCAAGAATTCCAACAACCTATCTCGATACCCGAAGAACCCATTGAATTCGAAAACCAGGAAATAATTCCAATTCCTGCAACAGCGGAAATACCACCATCGGAAGAGCAAACTCAATCCAGTACACTAAGTCTCGAGGAAGCCAGTACGTCAAATCGCAACGATGAATCGCTATTTTCATCACCAATAATTTCCAGTATTCCAAAACTCGCAATAGTAAACTCTAGAAATCCATTGTCCGCTTCTGAAAACGCAATAGCCGTATTCACTACCCTAAAAGGAGAACCTGTAGACATAGGAGCACAGGAATTAAAATTATTTAACCGCTTTCCTCAAATCACCGATGCTACATTCACCAGGGCAAAAGTTTTCGATTCGCAGCGGGCACCCCTAATCTGCCTGCCTGTAAAAATAAACACAACCGCTGCCCTAACAAAGGATGACTTCATCGAAGCCCTACGCTCGCTCCTCGATGTAACCCGCGAGCTGCAGATAAGAATCCTAAGCGTTGCCGCCGGCAACATTGAACCATTCTCTCGGCAAACCATCCGGGAATTACTAGAGAAAATATTCCAAGACGAACAAATTAAAATAATATTACACTTCGGAAAAATCGAAGTTCCTTCGGAAAAAGACAAAATAGAAATTATCGAGGAAAACCATTGTTCTTCTACGGCTGGACATAAGGGAATAACAAAAACCTGCCTTCGGATCAGGCAACGATTTTATTGGCCAGGGCTAAAGAAAGACGTGCAGGAATTTATTGGAAAATGCCGAGTTTGCCAACTAAACAAACTGGTTCGAGTCAAGCCGAAGCTTCCTATAAAAATCACAGATACACCGGAACACGCATTTGAGAAAATAGCTATCGACATAATGGGTCCTTTACCTCAAACTCCCAACGGAAATTTATATATCTTAACAATCCAAGACCTCCTCACCATCCCTTTACCTAGGGTTACTTCGCCTGACATTGCCGACGCGCTAACTAAACATTTTATTTGTAAATTCGGAGCTCCTCAAATTATACTTACGGATCAAGGCACAAATTTCACGTCAAGTCTCATGAAATCCTTTGTAAAAAAATTCAAAATCAAACATTGTCAGACAACCGCGTTCCATCCACAAAGCAACGGATCCTTAGAGCGATCTCATCAAGTATTATCCGAGTATCTTAAAAATTTCACTAGTAAAAAATATGACTGGGACGAATGGACGGACCTCGCCATTTTTTCCTATAATACTAGCGTGCATGAAGCAACCAAGTTTACTCCAGACGAACTGGTGTTTGGAGAGAAAGCCCGTGTACCTTCCGCATATTCCTTGGGTGACGAGCAATCAAACGAAACGTACGCCCACTATTTAACAAATTTATTTCATAAACTCCACGACATACAAGCTACCGCCCGAACTAACCTCAATCTCGCAAAACATCGTTCGAAAAACTATTACGACCGTAGCGCTTCCGATCGAGAATTGACCGTGGGTCAACTAGTATATTTACTGAAAGAACCGCGGTATGGTAAATTCGACGCATAGTATACCGGACCCCACGAGATATTGGAATTGGTCGACGATAGAAACGCGCGTATAAACCTAGGCAAAAAGACAAAAATTGTACACATCGACAAACTTAAATTATGTAAGGACTAAATGTAATATTCCGCTGGTTCTTCCCCGTAAACCACAAAATAAGCAACACAAGATCAAACGAGGAAGGAATCTACAACACCAACGATAGGTAACGAAGGAACTACCAGACGACGATACCATCAAACAGCAAAAGGAACCCCATTCCCCCAATTACTCGAAGTAAGAAGATCCTAAAAACCCAATATTCGAAGAAAAGAGCCAGCGACGAGCGACTAAATGTATATATAATTCATAAGTTCCGATCGCGACAACGAAAAATAATTCACAAATTATTTTTCTTATTATAAGGAGGGGGGTGTTACATTTACCAATTAACGCCTCCTCATTTTAACGTTATAACTAGCTATATTTATTAGTTTCTCTCTACAATTCTCCTACGTTATTGATAGCATCTTATTTTATATACATTCTAATATTAACGCTATACGCGAACATTATTAATATTATTCATATTAACGTTAGTAGTGTTACGAGCCGGGGCGCGGCGTGCGTGGACCGACGTAGAATTTCAGTACCCTGCTTGTGGCGTCTCTCGAATTAATATACCCGGGAGAGGGGTTTCGGCGTTGTGACCCCACTGCCTTCTCCCGTTAACCCTTTGCGATCGGCAGATTTCGCTTTTGGGAGTACCAGTAGGTCGGAGCAAATCTATCGTTTCGCAATTACTTTTCCGTACAGGATTTAAAGTCAATATATGGATATTAAAACACACAGAATTTGTTGAAACTGATTTGTTGTATTTAATAATACTTATAATACGTAAGGTTCCCGAAGGTTCCCGCTGCGGGGTTATTGACTTCTACGACTATTTAAAAATGTCCCCGCTACGGGGACACCGACCGCAAAGGGTTAATAACAAATTCGAAGATTCGCGTCAGTAAAGGTGGATCTACTTGGTAACCACCACTGACTGGTAGAGAGAAGTAGCCAGAAACAGGTGCTCGCGAACTCAGATAATCCTCGCTTACGAATGAATATACCCAGGAGAGGGTTTTCGGCGTTGTGACCCCTCTGCCTTCTCCTGTTAATAACGAATCCGAAGATTCGCGTCAGTAAAGGTGGATCTACTTGGTAACCACCACTGACTTTATCTAAGCGAATACCGTCTGAGTCGCAGCTCGTTAACTTATTATTTGATTGTACACTCCGAGCGGCTGGAGTGAACTCACGGGATCGTGCTCAAACGATGATTCTATTATTAGAGGGTAGGTCAGAGTTATTGACTACAAGGGTTATAAAAATATCTAAATATATTCTCACTATTGCTGAATGATTAAAGACCTAGCCTTTACAATGATGTTGACTGTTACCTTGCGGTTTCGGTGTACGGTTGATGTTTGAAACTGACTATGATGTAATGGGTAACTTGTCCCAGGCTTCAGCAATTCCCCTTAAGCTGTATGAACGTGACTACGATTGGGCCCTAAAGGGCTGCTCTATTTATACCGAGAAAAACGTGGTTTTCCGGAAGGTGGAAAAAAGGTGGAGCTAGCGGCGCCGCTACCGAACCCCGGGCGCGAAACGCCTAGGCGCCTCGCCCTGGCGTTTTGGGCCCGGTAACGACGTATTGTTTTCGGGGATATTGTTGGAAGCCCGAGACAGGTTGTCTGCTTCCTATTTGCACTGTTGGCCGACTTTCCGGTGTTACTCCGAGAATTTAAGAAATTCTCATATCGAAAGACGCGTATGTAACAGTAGGATTAACTATATTATAAGCGTTACGGCGCTCGACGCTCCCGCGCCACGCGTAACGCGGCATCCCCACCACGCGTGCCCCACTATCGGGCCTCATCCCCACCATTCGCGCGCATGCGCAAGCGCCGCCGCGACTCAGCAGAGGCAGATCTAGTCATGACTCCAAAGCGTTCACATCTCTTAGACTCTCCGCTTAACTGCGACAAGTTCAAAACATTATTCCAAGTCTTAATTCAATTCTAAATTAGTCTAGTACTTATATTAATCTTATTTAATTCCATTTTAATCATTTTATTCTACGATACCTTTTACGAAAACATTCTTGTATTTTAAGTGTTGATTAGTTTGAATATATTCTTAGTTAAGCTAAAATCAGTGCAGTGATTATTCACGTAACCTTACCAGATCCTCAACAACCTAATATCACACTTCATCGTATTAAAATCACTCTACCTCATTCTTATTTTTACAAATCCACTCTTATACACACATTCCTATTATTTTCTCGTTGTAATTCAGTGTTGGCTAGGGGGCAGGACCGGCCGACTAACTCTGTTTATAAGAAATCTATATACCCACTACTATTCTACAAAAGAAAATCACCTTCGACAAACCACGGACACCATCGTTCAAAGAGGTTCAGGACGCTGAGGAAATACGACAAGGGACCATTGAGGACCTGAACAATAACAACGCGCCCCTGACGCCGAGCGATCCACGCTTAAGCCAACTTCACTACTACCGAAGCATCTACTATTCTACAAAAGAGTGAGTACAAATCAAATTATTTTCCGACCGATTACCGAAAGACCGTGATCGTCCCGAGAGTAATCTCAAAAGTAAGCGGTCACCCTCCTCGTTCGCCCCATTTCCGCGTTTCCGCGAAATATTTTAAAATTCCAAATTTTCTCCGGGATCCGAACGTAACACCAGGGACCGGCGCCGGGCCCAACGTGTTAAAGAATAATGCGAGAAAAGGTATTTTTACACATTATATCCTAAATTATTTTATGCATGCACACACACAGACACATATGTATAATATACAAAAATACAATTAACTGCAAAGAAGTATTGATAACATCCGTAATTGATAACTTTCGGGCAAGAGGTACTTCCGGAATACGGGCCAGCAAAGAGTGTCTTTATAATTGAATTTATACAGGTTAAAATCTGTGCTTTAAATCTGATCATTTGTGGATATTCCATTGCTGCGAAAAATATTCGTGTTGCATACGGAGTAAAGCAATATATCTGTGATTCAACCAGTTAGCATTCAAAAAAATTTGAGCTTTTAAAGTAGGAAATTCAAGACTGACTATTTTGTTTCATAACGTTCAATGTGGTTTAAATTGTATGAAGTTTGTCTAAAATTCATCGTTTTCATCGAAATTTCATTAATATGTTAAAAATATTTTCTGATAAAAAAAGGAAACTGAAAAGAGTTATATTATTGCATTATAAACAATGAAACCGCCAAGCGTCGCGGATTACACCCATCGCACACTCAGCTGACTCCGACAGAGATATCATAGGTGTAGGAATAACTTTTGTAGAAATAGCATATAGGATAAAGTGAGAGATTTTCCTGTATTCGCCGCCAATGTGCATTTTCGGGAATTGACAATTGTCCAGCCACTTAGTTTTGTGTGGATAATTTTGCGTCCCGGAACCGTTACATTTTCTTTTTGCAATTTGTGCACGTGGTACTACTTTCACGGTTAAACGGATGTACCATTTTGAACTTTTTACCATTTCGGACGGACTTTTTATTACCCTAAAACCGTACGGTCGTGTTGCTTTGGGACGGACCGATGCTACAGCGGCCAGAGGACGTATTGTGTTGTTGGTCTATTGTTGCTAGTTATGCATCGGTCCTCACGTCCTGTACCTAGCTTCGCAAATTATTACTTATTTTTGAGCGAACGGATAAGTCCCACATCTGACGACCAAACGTCGATCCTCGCGGCCCTACCTGGGGCGCACGACCCATAGGAGTTCGCGGATTCCTGGAATTTATTGCAAACAATGGAACCCAATAGTAAGGTCCCAACTTGGTTCGACCAATTAGGATAGTGCAAATTGCAGAAGTTTCTCCGCCTCCACGAAAGTGGGGACCTGGTTGTCCATCGATAAATAGTGAGCGAAAATCGGAAAAATCAGTCTTTCTTCAAATTGACTTCGAGATGCCACAAGGAAAGTTATTAACGAGCGAAGAAAAAGCATCCACTGATGCTTATAAAAGTAGGCGATATTCTAATCGCACAATTGCAAATAAAATTAATAGAGCACGTAAGCTCGTAAATAATTACGTGATATTGGGCGAAGGAGAGGAAGGTGTCAATGAGGTGGTGGTTCACTAATGATTTGGGCTGCATTTCGTGCTGATGCAAAAACACCTATCTGCCGAATCAGCACAAAAATGAATTCTGTAGAATATACAGAATTATTAGATACAGTGCTAATACCTTTTACAGAAGAAATTGAGCACGATAATTTTATTTATCAGCACGACAATGCCACTGTCCATACGTCGAACCATACCAAGCAGTGGTTTTGACAAAAAGACACTAGAATTTTATCATGGCCACCGGATCTAAACCCAATTGAAAATCTTTGGGGAATAATTGCGAGGAAAGTTTATGGTAATTCCAAGCAATAATCGTCAGTTAATGAATTATGGACAGCGGTGAACGAAGCGTGGGCATCCATCGAAATTGACACACTTCGAAATTTAATTGTAACAATGCCGAAACGAATTTTCGAAGTTTTTCGAAGAAATGGCAGTTATACAAGCTATTAATATATAAATAAAAAATAAATTATTGTGAATATTGATTTTATCTCTCAAAAAATCCGGTGGCTTTATAGAAATTTCGCATTGTATTTTATGTCATATTACATACTTCCGTTTCCTATTTTAAATAAATGTTATTTCAATTATTTAAACCGACCAATATGTGTCTTTAATACTCCTAAAATAATATCACACACAAACTTATCATAAGTATGAAATATTTATAAGATATTAGCAAAAAACGTGGTGGCTTTACAGAAATTTCACGGACTGTATTCTTTCGCCGACCATAATTACGCCAGGAATCCTATTCGAAGAATTAAAGGAATACAAAGGGAACCATGAATTCGTAATAGAACTTACTCATCAAAACATACCAATAATCTATAACTTAACTAAACTAGAAGTCGCAGCAATGAATGAGACCATTATTTTTATCTTAAAAGTTCCGCTCACCAGAAAAACATATTTCGATTTGTATAATTTGATACCATTTCCAATTCATAATCACCGTAATTCATCTATCTCCTTCTTCATCCAACCCAGATTCCGATACCTCTTAATGTCACATTCCAAAACTCATTACCTGTCCTTGCAAGAATAGTCAGAATGCAGGGAATACCTGGACGAACGATACATCTGCTCCAACGTGCATGTCAGTAAAACAACAGACGACGCAACATGTGAGGTGAACCTGCTGTTATCGCACACAACCCGCATTCCAAATGATTGTAGCGTCGAAACAAGGGAAACAAATACCGAGACGTGGGAATACATTGGGCACAACCACTGGATATATATTATATATTGCAAAAACCAACATCAATCACCATTCTTTGTGGAAAGCACCAAGAGCATATGGAGGATATAACTCTACAAAAAACCGGCATACTACATCTAGATGGACAATGTAAAGGATACAACAATTACCACTTGCTGGAAACAACCCATTATGCGGGTGAAAACATATCATACTATATTCCGATTGCTAATATGAGCGACGACGACTGCCGCATAATCTTGCCTCAAGCACACCCAGTCCACCCTTTACCACTGAAGCCAGTACGATTAACAAACATAGATTTGACCGACCGTAAATACACCAAGAAAAAATTGAACAAATCGGACCGGATATTGTCGAAGGGGCTAAAAGAACCATTCATGACTACCCACACAAAGTGGTACATCATAATATTGTGCACTATAGTTGGCTTTGTAGCAATGACCATTTGCACCAACTGTTGTCACTGGTTCGGTTGCATCAAGCTCCTTCGCCGACTTTTCTGCTTTATCAAAAGCCCGAGGAATGAAGAACCCGAACGTACTGTAATTAGAAATTTCGTAAACTGTACTTTTGACTCCGATATTCGGACCGAATATCGAGGATCGTCCGGGTACATTGTCACCTATACCAACCGAGGGACTCAGCCAAGAATCACTATTATTAGAAGTCGCGAGCGATGCTGGATTAATTATATTATCAATTGAGGAAAATGTCAATTCTTGCAGAAGCGCGTAGAATTTCCGGATCACTTAATAGAAAACGGCCGTGTGAGTCCATCTGAGCCTAAAACGGAGACAGTTAGGCGATTTCCTGAATCGAAGACTATAAAGCAGGTTCAAAGTTTTTTGGGACTGAGTGGCTATTTCAGAAAATTCGTACCGCGATATTCCATCATTGCGCGTCCATTAACTGAGCTATTAAAGGCTAATTCAAAATTTGAGTTTGGGAAAAAGGAAACAGGGTCATTCATGCGTTTAAAGGAAATTCTGTGCGGGAGTCCAGTTTTAAATTTATATGTAATAGGTGCGAGAACCGAACCGATTCTTTTGCAAAAAGGCAGAGACGATAACGCGATTCATCCGGTCTACTATTGTAGTGGTAAGACCACACCAGCGGAGGAAAGATACACGAGCTACGAACTAGAGGTGTTAGCGATCGTTAAATCACTTAAGAAATTTAGGGATTATCTGTTAGGAAGTTCGTTCAAAATTGTCACTGCTTGTCGTGCGGTCATGGCAACGATGAACAAAAAGGATCTGTGCGTGCGCGCAGCTCGATGGGTTTTGCTACTAGAAGAATTCGATTATACGATAGAGCATCGACCTGGAAAAAGCATGGTACACGTTGATGCTCTGAGCTGTAAGAATAGGCGACGGAGCCGAGCGTCGTGTTATATGTAAGCACGACTAGCTGGCAAGAGCCGTGCCGAAGAACCAGCGCACTTATCGCTGGTTATAATAACAAACGGAATAATGTATGGGGACCGGCTCGCAATAGCGAGCACGGGGCCCAATAGGCAGTCTTATTCGAACGTTCAGAGCAGAAGCGTGAATAAAATCTTATAATACAGTTTACTTCAGAATCAAATCTACTGCTTTCCTATATCTCCAACGTCATCCTGACCATTAATTCTTACAAATCAGAAGTGGGATAGACCGAGAAAGTCGCGAATTGCTGTCGCGTGGTTGTGGGAAAGTGATAGAGTGTTATACTGTGATTGTTGTACTGTTACTATTGTATTGTTAGTGTTATATTGTACTGTTATACTGTTTGTTATTGTTATTATATTGTGCGTGAAATATGGAACGCTCGAGTCGCGCGAACAGCGAGGCGAGTGTCGAGAAGAGAGAACCACCGACGCGCCGAAGACAGGAGTCGTACGACAATGCACGACTAGAGCGGCTGGAGAACATGATCCACGAACTCTCCAGGTGCTCGAGCTCGCGTATGAGGAGCCCGTCGCATGCTCGCACAGGGGATAAGCAAGTCATCCCCATATTTGATCCGGCAAATGATGACATGACGATTGAAAATTGGATCCTACATGTGGACGATTTGGCGAAACAATATGATTGGGATGACCGATCTGTCATGCGCCTTATTGCCACACGTCTGAAGGGGCACGCGCGGCAGTGGTATGACACGCGCCACCGAATAGCGTCGAATAGCGAGGTGGCACAATTCCGGAAAACGGTACCCTTCAGCAAATTATTCAAGGAGGCGGCGAATTATGAGGCTCGTCCTGGACAAGCCCTGGGAGATTACTGCTTCCAGAAGCTGAACCGGTTGAGGAAGTTGGATAGCGCGATTCCAGAAGGTTACCTCGTGGATATGGTAATCGGGGGGATTCGCGATGAGGGCATTGCGAGGGCAGTTCGCTCCGCCAAATTAACGGACGCGAATGGAATTTACGCCTACTTGAGCAGCATGGGGGACATGCCACGGGACGAGTCGCGATTGACACGTCCAAAAGTTCGTGTGCGGCCGAGGGCGACGGTCCCATCACCACCATCAGGGACGATCGCGGTACCGAAGGAGCGGACGGCGGACGAGAGGAGCAGGCGCCCGAAATGCTACACCTGCGGGATTGCGGGACATCTGGCACGGGATTGCCGCAGGAAAGGCAGTTGGTGCCCTGTCTGTAAGAAGGTCGGACATCGCCGAGAGGAGTGCAGGGAGGAAGAGGTAATGCATCTTGCTAATCCAATAAGTTATTTTAACACTTTACCGACCGGCAGTCGATTAATCGATTTTTTGTTCCCAACGCTTACCGACCGGTAGCCGATTAATCGACTTTTTTATTTTCCGTTAGATTCGATTAGGTTAGACTGGCAAGTAGCAAGCAGCAAGCATTTCGTATTTTGTATTCTGATACTCGTTGCTTTGCTCTGAAAGCACCCATATTTTTATACAGTTTTAAACATTTAGCCTTCACGATGAATGAAAAAGATAGTGTTGGTGAGTTTTATCTCGATGATCTGTCAGATTGTCTTCACTGCTCTTCAGCAAGTGGTACTGATGACGAAAGTGATAGCAGTAATGTAATGATTCGAAAGCGACGTTCTGTATTGCCACTAATATACAGTGATTCAGAAGACGATGATATAAATAATAACGTTGAAGACAGCAGTGGTACATGGTCGACGAACGACAAGACTATAATTTTGGAACCTTTCGAAGGCAGCCCCGGCGTAAAAATTATGCCAAGTTCCCCTGAAAGTGTAATGGATATTGTAAATTTATTCATTGGAAATGACCTGATTGAGCACTTGGTGAGGGAATCTAATAGATATCATTATCAAGTCATAGAAAAATATAGAATTATATCAAAAACGAAAAAATGGACGGACATCACAGTATCTGAAATGAAGAAATTTTTGGGTCTAATAGTTCTAATGGGACAAGTAAAGAAGGACGTTCTCTACGACTATTGGTCCACGCATCCAACTATAGAAACGCTATTCTTCTCGAAAGTAATGAGCAAAAACATATTTTTACAAATAATGCAAAGCTGGCATTTTTGTAACAATGACAACATTTCTCCTAATTCGCATAGGCTTGCGAAAGTCCAGCCTGTCGTCGATTATTTAAAGCAAAAATGTAACGATGTATATAAACCAGATCAACAATTGTCTCTGGATGAGTGTATAATTCCGTGGAGAGGTAGACTTTCAATCAAGACATATAATCCCGCAAAAATCACAAAATACGGAATACTGGTCAGAGTGCTGTCTGAAGCTCGTACAGGATACGTATCTAACTTTTGTGTGTATGCTGCTGATGGAAAAAAATGAGAAGAGACTGTATTATCGGTCATTGAACCGTATAAGAACATGTGGCACCATATATATTGCAGAGTATAAACCTTTTTTTTTATTAGAAACGAAACAACAACAAGCGGTAACCAAAACGACTGGACAGAAACCAGTCAACTATTTGTATTACTACATACATTCAGATTGTGACAGGTGTTGCTGCTCTAATACTTCCCCTCAATCGTAAATGTTGTCACTCTCCACCGAGTCTTCAACTTCAATCTTCGATTGACTGGACTCCCAGTAAATCACGACAGTGTTCGTGTTTTGAACGTGGTAGTCCCTTCGTCAGCACATCGGCCATCATTTCCTGCGTTGGCATATATTTTAATACCACAGGTCTTTCTTTCAATGCATCGCGGACGAAATGATGCCTTATGTCGATATGCTTGGTCCTCCTGTGAAATACGGCGTTTTTGGCCAACTTTTGTGCTCCTTGATTGTCGTTCCACAGTGTCAATGGTGTCTCATCTCTAGCGCCTAATTCTTTCAGAAAACTTTGGAGGTTGGTTGCTTCTTTCGTCGCTTCTGTTAGAGCCATGTACTCTGCCTCCGTACTAGACAGGGCTACTGTTCGCTGCTTCCGTGATTCCCAGCTTATAGCTGCATTACCATATTTGAAGATGTAACCAGTATATGACCTTCTATCATCCGGGCAGGCTCCCCAATCCGCGTCAACATATCCCATTAAGTCTTCTTTGGCTTTAGTGAACACTAATCCATAATTTAGGCTTCCCCTCAAGTATCGCAGAACTCTTTTCGCAGCTTTCCAATGGTTTTTATCAAAATTGGAGCTGAATTGACTGAGCCAGCTCATCACGTGAGCTATGTCTGGTCTCGTGGCAATGGCTATGTACATCAACGATCCTATCAGTTCCCTATATGGCATCCCTTTAATTTCGGCTCCCGATACATCTTCATTAGTTTCTTCCTTTATATCCCGTTTATTTAATTCACAAGGAGTAGAAATCGGTTTCGCATCACTCATTCCAAATTTTCTCAAAGTGTCTTCAATATAGGTCTTCTGAGTCATCGCCATCTTCCCCTTACTCCGCGTGAACTTAATTCCTAAGCAATGCTGAATGGGTCCCAAGTCCTTCATTTCAAACGTTGACATTAGTCCTTGTTTTAATTCTTCCATGTGTTCTCTATTTCTTGATATCATTAATATATCATCGACATAAATCGCCACGATAACCAAATTTTCGTTCATTATTTTGAAGTGAACACAAGGGTCAGGATTCATCGATTGCAATCCTAATTCACGCAATTTCTCATCAAGTCTAATATTCCATTGTCTGCTTGATTGTTTCAAACCATAAATTGCCTTCTTTAGTAAACAGACTTTATTCTCGCCTTTAATATCTTGCAACATTTTGTTAATTCTGATCTTCTGATCCTTACTGATTTTACTGTCCTTTGCTGATCTTATGTCTTGTAATGTTTCTTCCAGCATTTCTGGTATTTCCATGTATATCTCTTCATCTATATCTCCATTCAGAAAAGCTGTCGATACATCAAGATGATCAACCAACATGTCTCGCTCAACTGCTAGAGTGATTAATGTCCTTATGGAGCTCAATCTTGCTACTTGTGCAAAAGTTTGATGAAAGTCCATTCCCGGGACTTGTGTAAAACCTCGAGCTACGAGTCTCGCCTTCCTCCTATCCAGCGTCCCGTCAGCCTTACATTTATTCCGTAATATTAAACGACAGCTTACGATGCTTCGGTCCCTTGGTCGATCTACGATTTCCCACGTATTATTTTTGATCATAGACATTATCTCACTACGTATGGCTGCTTTCCACTCTTCCCTATCTTTACTGGCCATTGCCTTTTTAGCCGAAATTTCACTTGTATCCACATGTTCTTCTGTCTCTTCTTCTTTTGTAGTGACTTGTTGTGCTACCTCATAGTGATATTGTTTCTTGGGTCTTCCTGGATTTCCCGTCCTTATTATTTTTGGTCTCCCCACGGTTCTTCGTAACGGTACTTCTGGATTTTGTATTACCTGTTCTTGCTCTTGATGTTGGTTATTTAATTCATCTTCTTCCCTTTGTTCGCAGGTTTCATTTTTTCCATTATTTTGTGGTTCTTCGTGAGTCCACTCCATAGCTTCTTCGTATTCTTCATCATCTTCTTCTTCTTCTTCTTGTAATAAGCTTTGTTCTCCGAGGTCTCTGATCGTTTTTGTCTCTATTTCAGCATATTTTCTTTCCTTTAGTTTGTTTCCATTAATCATCCTATTTTCATTAACGAATTCTTCATATTTTGTTCCGGCACCAATTTCTTCGAAGAATTTTATATCTCTGGATACAATTATTTTCCTTTCACTAGGTACCCAAACTCGGTAACCTTTAGATTCCAAGGAATAACCTACGAATATACACTCTCTGGATCATGGAGAAAATTTTCCTTTGTTTGTATCTCGGTCCAATGCATATCCTTTACATCCGAATGTTCGGAAATATTTCACATTTGGCCTTTTACCGGTCCAAAGTTTATAAGGTGTTTGCCCATTTAAGTGGTTTGCGGGGCATCTATTGCGGATGTAATTAGCTGTATGCAGTGCTTCTGCCCAAAACGATGGGGATAGTTTCGATTGAATTACTAGACATCTTGCCATTTCCACAAGTGTTCTATTCATGCGTTCCCCGGTGCCATTTTGTTGCGGTGTGTGCGGGATTGTCAATCTTCTTTGGATTCCAGATTTTTGTAAATAGTCGTCAAATTCTTTATTGCAATATTCTTTTCCCTTGTCGGACTGAATGTATTTGATTTTCCTACCAGTGAAGTTTTCAACCATGCTCTTGTATTTTTTGAATTCAGTGAGGGCTTCGCTTTTCCTCTTCAAGAATCTTACTTCGCACCACCTCGTTCTGTCTTCTATGTAGATTAAGAAATATTTTGACCCATTCAATGACTCTGTCCTCATCGGTCCACATAAGTCTGTGTGTACTAATTCTAGCAGTTCCGATTTGCGACTGGACTCTTTTGGGAAAGGTGTCTGCGTAAGTTTGCCTTTTAAGCATATTTCACACGTAGGTAGTTCTTTTTGTGTTCTGATTCTGATGCCACATACCTCTTTATTAGCAACCATTTTCTTCAGATCTCTTCCGTTCAAGTGTCCGTATCTCTCATGCCATATTTTCAAGTTTTATTCTGATTCACTCGACATTCTTCCTGCATATTGTGTGTTTTGCCTAATGTAATATAAACCATCGATTCTGTCAGCGCGCATTAAAATGCTTCCTGCTCTAGCCTTGACTAGAGCACCGTTTCTACCGAAGGTTACATTATATCCCTTGTCTGTAATCTTTGAAACAGACATTAAATTTGTGCGTAATCCTGGAACATATAAGGTATTTAATAAATTTATTTTCTGACTGCCATCTTTGTTTGAGGTAATAATAGATGCTGTCCCTTTCGCCAATACTTTAGCTGATTTAGCTTTCTTCTTTCGTCGTAATATGCGATGTACAACCACTATCTAAGCACCAATCGCTTGTACTTATGTCGTGTCCGGACTTTAAAGCATAGTCTTTTCTATCTGTGACTAGTAAGCTAGATTCCTTGGGACTCTGCTTTCCCGACTTCCAAGGTTTGTATTTCCCATCTTCTAGTCTGCAGTCTATAGCTTTGTGTCCCACCTTTTTGCATTTATGGCAAAGGAATTTGAATTCTTCTTTATATTCTTTCCTACGCTCATTGGGACTATTGTTCCGGAATTTCTGATTTTTGAATGCTTGTTTTCCAGCCATCATTGCCTTCGGGACTTCTTCCTTTAATTTCTGATTGCGTGCATCACTTTCTTCAACTATCTTTATCTTTAATATTTCCGGTGATGGTAATTCATATCTGGATTCGATTGCACATCGGAAATTTTCAAATTTCTCTGGGAGACTATACAATAATATTATGGCTAACAAATCCTCATTGATTTCTACATCCATTTCTTGTAGCTTGTCAACCACATCGAGGAATTTAGAAATGTGGTCTCGTGTGTCTTCACCTTCACGCATTTTATGCAAAGTGAGTTGTTTTAAAAGGTTCGCTTTTCGAGCAGGTCCCTTAGATTGATAGATACTTTCTAATTTAAGCCAAACATCTCGAGATGTGGTACAATTCTTCATTTGGTTTAATGCATGAGGGTGGATAGATAGTATTAGATCTGACCTGGCTTTCTTGTCAGCAATTTCCCACTGCTTTGTGACTATAGCTCCTTCTGCCAAATCCGGTTTTGGTATCTCACCACTCACATATCCCCATGCATCATTCTTCACCAAAAGGGCTTCGGCTTGTAATTTCCAAGTCTCATAATTATCTAACATTTCTATTCGTGTATAACTGCTGGTACTTATTTTCGCGCACATACACTTATTATCTTCACTCGCGATATTGACTTTAATTAACTACCTAAAATATACTATTCCAAGGGAGCTGGGCCCATAACCTATTGCAGAGTATAAACCTTTTTTTTTATTAGAAACGAAACAACAACAAGCGGTAACCAAAACGACTGGACAGAAACCAGTCGACTATTTGTATTACTACATTCAGATTGTGACAGGTGTTGCTGCTCTAATAATATATATGAAGACAATTATTACAATAGTGTCAACATGGCTAAAATTCTTTTAAAAAATAAAGTGCGAGTGTGCGGGACAATTCGAAGGAACAGAGGTCTTCCTCAACCACTTCAAACGGCCAAACTTTCAAGAGGCCAGCATGAATTCCGTAGAGATTACCATATTCTATTACAAGTATGGAATAATGGCAAAAGGAACGTAAATATGATCTCGTAAATATGATCTCGACAATACATTCTGCACAAATGGCGGAATCTGGAAGCAGAAGTAGGACATCAGATTGCCCCATACTGAAGCCTATTTCAATAATAGATTACAATAAATATATGAAGGGCGTAGATCGCGCAGATCAATATCTGTCCTATTACGCCATTTTTAGGAAGACAAAAAAATGGACGAAAAGTGTCGTAATGTTCTTTATCAACTGTGTATTTTTTAATTCCTTTAAAGTATATACAGCTCTAAACGGAAAGAAGATTACATATACACAGTTTCTGCACAAAGCGGCACTTTCATGGATAGAAGATTGCGAAGCTAAAGAACAAGAAAAAGATCTACCTAATTCCGAATCCACAAGAATCACATCCCGATTTGATCATCCCGGAAGACTGGCAAATTTCGGAAAGCATAAACTGGTAAATATAGTGACCAGCGGTCGATGTGAAAAACCCCTAAGACAATGCAGAGTTTGTTCAATTAAAAAAAGAAGCAGAACAGGTTTCATCTGTAAATTTTGCAACGTTCCACTACACAAAGGTGACTGTTTCGAGCGGTATCATACTTTAAAAAAATATTAAACAACTTCTTTTTCGAAAAATATTGTTATATGGATTATGGTATATTTTATGTAAATATTAAACTGAAAACGATTGTAATAGATAAAATAAATATTGTTTAGCACTAATATCATTAAAATAAAAGATTTTATTAAATTTGGTTATCCTATAATAACAGAAAGCGTACAATTTTACCAGAGCATAAGAAAAGCGCATATTATATTCCCGCGCGACAGTCTAAGCCGAAACCGAGCCGGTGTCTCGGACGATATGCGGCTGAGTGGCCGGTGAGAAGGACATAGGATTCTCGAACCGTTACCGGTCGGTAAAGTGTTAACATGTATCAGTTGACCATTCGCCTGAACGGCCGTAAGGTAAACAGTTTGGTCGATACGGGAAGCGCGTGCACGGTGATGCAGTCATCGGTGGCACTAGGATTGAGTATCGAAAAGACCAATTTCGAAGACATTGTATTGCGCGGATTTGCGGGGCAAACGGTAACGTCTTGCACGGTAGCGTTTATTAACGTTACAATCCAGGGGGCATGCCAATGTAAAATCGTTCGTGGTATCCGATGGCTATACGCCGTACAGCGTTATTGTGGGCCGAGATTTTATTCAACAGGAGCACATCGTTATGATTAAGCACGGCAAGCGATTAATATTTAGAGAAATTACGGCAGAGGAGGGTCCGTACTTCGACAGGTTAGCGGAAATCTGCGTCTGCGAACCATCGTCAAAAGTACAACTCAATATGGGAGAAGTGGACAATGCCGTTAAGGTCGCATGTTCGAAATTGATGGAAGAATTTCGGGACTGCGTGTCAACGTCTATGCGCGATCTTGGAAAAAAAACGCGACAGCGATGGAAATCCGATGCGTGACGGACGAACCTGTCTATCGCCCTTATCGCTTAGCGGAGGGCGAGAAGGGGATCGTGCGCAACATGATAGACGAGTTGCTACGCCACAGGCTGATACGAGAGTCGGAATCACCGTATGCGAGTCCAATCACGTTGGTGACGAAGCAAACGGGTGACTCTTGACTGTGTATCGATTACCGTAAGCTGAATGCAATAACGATTAAAGACAAATACCCACTACCATTGATAGACGGCCAGATCGATAGACTCGGAGGGTATCATTATTTTACCGGACTGGATTTAGCATCGGGGTATTACCAGGTACCGGTTGCGTCGAACTCGATCGCGAAAACGGCGTTCGTAACACCTGAGGGGCATTACGAATTTCTGCGGATGCCGTTTGGCTTGACGAATGCTCCAATTTGTGTGAAGATATATTCCACAAAAGCCACACATTATGTACCGATAATTGGTACACCAGTGTGGATTTGGCAGAAAAACTTATAACAATAAATATGCATTTGGTTGGTACCCTTCGACTAAATCGCAAAGGAATACTTAATGAAATTGCAACAACCAAATTGAAACGCGGGGAAGTAATTGCAAAAGAGAATAGTCAAGGAATTACGGTCTTGATCAATCTAACTTTAAATTTTATTGTACTCTTCTCTTACCACTTAATTTTTCACATTCAATTACTTAAGTGCAGTGTAAGTTAGTGTAATCCACTCCGAACTGTTTTTATATTCATTGTGAAACCAAGAGAAGACAACCATCGGATTTCATCGTCGACCTGCGACCAATTGGTGAGACCAGTAAACATCTGTCATCATTTGGCGCAGGATTAATCAGCATTATTAATGATTGTAAAACTTAATTAAACCGAATACGCAAGCATTGTGGGCTTCCCCTAGAGTATCTTTAGCGCTCCGTTGGCTCCGCTGCGGAGACATTCGTCATTTGTTTCATAACCCCGTGGTCTCCGCTGCGGGGACATTTTGTTTTTAATATGATTACGCTCAAGATGCTTTGTCATTGTTGCGCATTGGTAATGGTTATACGTAGATAAAACATACTACGTCAATAATATTGGGGTAAAATTACTTTATGACCCTATTATGGCAGAAAACATGGAGAAGAATCAATGTTATGATGAGATTTTCGTCAGGAAGGAGCGAGAACTTATACATTATTTTCTGAAGCGAGATTAAACGGAAAACTTCATTTAATGAGGAAAGGTGTAAAGAGGGACTGTGTTGTATGTTCTAAACGGAAAGAAAAGGATGGCAGGCGTCAAACAAGTGATTACTGTGACACTTGCCCAGGTAAACCCAAAATGCACATGGGCGATTGCGTCCAAAGATATCACACCATGGTGAATTGAAAAATTAAAAATTTCTGCTTTATTTACAAGAAAAAAATTATATTTATAAAATAAAAAAACAAAATACATTCACAAGCACGTGTAATTTTTTCAATTAAAATAAGACTTCGTATATGTCAGACGTGCCGTTGCAAAAATCCGCCGGAGTTGTATGATGAAGTTTATATGGAGCAACCGACACTCTTTAACCAAAACGATCCGGAAAAGGTACGTTTGTTACACAAACCAATATATGGACTAAAGCAATCAGCGCGCGAATGGTATAAGAGACTCGATGAGTTTGTTACCCATCAGGGTGGGTATCGAAACAACACCGAGTCATGTTTATATACTTTCGGTAAGCAAGACGCACGCGTTATAATGTCAATATACGTGGACGATATAGTATTAGCTTCGAAACAGTTAAACGAATTAACTAAGGTGAAACAAAAATTACAATCCGAATTTCAAATTCAAGACCTGGGACGAATCGGGAATACATACATCGGGATTGATACATATGACGTATCAATCGCGCCAAGTTTGCGTCGATAGAGAGGGTGTTAGAATATCGACGAAAAACATGTGACCCGGAGACATCTATCGAATTTAGTCCGAGGCGTGCTTCGTGAACGACCGCGTGTAGAAAGCGACAAGGTAGTTCAGTTTAATTCTCTTTTCTTTTGTCTTATTGTTGTAATTAACCATACACAATAAATAGTTTATCCTGTAGATCTCTGACACTGGTAAGCAATGGTAGAGAAACAGGATGAGCGCTAAAAGTTAATTTGTAAAGATAACCAATTGCCAGAATTTATATATAAAGTGCGTAGAACGATAGAAATTGTAAACAAATTGTAATCACAAGTTACTAGTACATTCTAATCACAAGAGCGAAAACCGTTATTAAATCCATGTAATTTTCAACCTGTATGTATCTCAGCAAGATCTTTCTAATCATTTCTGTAATACATGATATGTTTGATTCTAATTTTCGTTTTACTATTTTCCATCCATAACAGCTTCCACTATCCATACCAACAGTTAAAGTTATAGTTAAGCAAATAACAGTCAATGAGTAAGAACCTGTATAGGTTTAGGCACTTGGGACTCCTGTACAATACTGTTTATATCTATTCCATAGATATATTTATGTTCTAAATTATTTGGATTTAGACGGCGGTCGTCAAGGGTTGTTTCGTAGTTATGAAATGTTGTATGACATATGAGTCGTGATTTGACAGCCTGAGCGCGCGGACGCGTTCTGTATACGATCGTTGAAATAAATAGCAGTTTGTAAAAGTATCTCGTCTGTTCTCCCTCGATATGCCCCGACCGCGTCGTAACATTGGTGTCAGAAGTGGGATTAGCACAATTCCGGGCGCGAATTCGCGAGTGTGTAGTGCGAATCGCAGAAGTTCCGAAGAAATACCGCGGTCCCGAGGACGGCCGAGCACCCTCGCAACGGTGCAGGGCTTTCTCGAGGGCATGGAGGCGAGGATGCAGAGCAGGCAGACCGAGATAAGTAACCGTCGGGAAAATTTTGAGACGTCGTTACGCGAAGTGGAATCTCGCGTAGAAAGTCATGTCGTGAGTCGGGCACCGCAATTCCCGGTAGCAGGCCCGTCGATCGTAGCCCCCAGTGGTATCGGATATAAGGTCAAACCGGCTAAATTTTCTGGGAACGGGTGGGACGAATTTCTCGCGCAATTCGAGACGATAGCCAGGGTTAATTCTTGGAACGGTAGTGAAATGGCCATCGCTTTGGTAAATTCATTAGAAGGTTCCGCGCTCTCGGTGCTCGCGAGCCTGGAGGAGGATCAACGATTAGATTATCCGCGATTGAAAGCCGCTTTAGCGCTAAGATTTGGAGGCCGCCAAAGCGCGGATTTGAGTTTCATCCAATTCCAAAATTATCGTCAAAAGTATAAGTAGGACCTCCTGGCTCTCGCGAATGAAATCGAGAGATTGGCTCGTTTAGCTTTGCCCGATTGTCAGCCAACAGTTAGGGATCGACTCGCTACATCCCAGTTTATTAGTGCCCTTACCGACATCGACTTGCAAAAGCAGTTGCGGTTGTCGCCGCCCGCCGACCTGCATGCGACCGTCACGCGTGCGTTAGAGGTCAAAACGGTTAATGAATTAATGAATACTCGACGGAATAACGTTGCACCGCCTGCAAATCGAGACGCAAACATTTCTGAAAACGGCCCTAAAAGACCGCCGCCGCGTGGGGAGGCCGAAAGGGGGAGTGAAAGGTGCAGTGCTGGCGTTGTGGCGATTTCGGCCACGTGCAAAGAGACTGTAAACAACATAGCGCGTCTCAAAAGAGCGAGGGTAACGGTGCACAAAGGAAGGCAACAAAAGTTTAGAGGCTAAGTTGCAGAGGGACGATTTAGCCCGTGGAGTTTATCCCTCTGAGCGTTCCTATGTTAACAGATTTTCTGCGCCCTGTGTTGAGCGGGCTGTTTCGTTTGGTTTTCTAATCGTTTGTGTTATAATGTTCATGATCAGTTCTCTGTTCAAAGTTACACGTTTTGGAGTTAAAGTTTTTAATGAGTTGTCTTCGTTGGGTCCCGTGCCCGAGGAGGAGGAATTGTGTCCGTCCTCGGCCGAGGTTCCCTGCGAAACGTTGACCGAAGGAATTTTCTTGAATGGGTTTATAGACGGAAAGGCAAGCAAGATGCTTGTGGATACTGGTGCTGCCGTCACCCTCGTCCGGACAGACGAGGACGGTGTTAGGTCGCGAAACGGAGCGCCGCGGAGTGTCTTTTTTGTTCCAGATACGTTCGAGAACCTGCGATCGGTGACTGGCGAGTCTTTGCAGAGGATTATCACGGGAAGAAGAAGGTGCCGTTTCGATGTTGGGTCGGCTTCGTTTGAACATGACGCGCTTCTCGCAGATATCCGTGACCCCTGTATTCTTGGTCTGGATATCTTAACCAAGCTAAGATGTTCCTTGGATATTGACGAGGGCGTTCTACGACTTCGTTGCGTGGAAGACGGTATGACCGCGACACCGAGCATCCAGCACCGGAAGAGTGAAGAGAAGATCCGGCAGATCAAAGTAGTGCCAGAGTCCACAGAAGCAGTACCCTCACATTTGAAGGATCTGTATGAAAGAAGCTCGCAGTTACTGGACGAGCAGGAACAGCTACAGTTGCGGGAACTGCTTTGCGAGTACGTGGATGTCTTCGCAGAGAATAAACGCCAAGTCGGACGCTGCGACTTAGTGGCGCACCGCATAGATACTGGCGAACATGCACCTATCAAGCAGCAACCAAGGAGGTTACCATTCAATCGCCGGGAGGAGGTGGAGGAATTGCTGTCCTCCATGTTCGAACAGGGCGTAATAGAAGAGTCGGCGAGTCCTTGGTCGTCCCCCGTAGTCCTGGTGAAGAAGAAGGACGGTTCGACGCGGTTTTGTGTTGACTACCGGCGGCTGAACAGCGTGACGAAGAGGGATTCTTATCCGTTACCAAGGATTGAAGATACCCTAGACGCTGTTGCGGGGTCGTCGTGGTTTTCAACGGTGGATCTCCAAAGCGGGTATTGGCAAATATCCATGGCAAAGGAGGATCGAGAGAAGACCGCGTTTTCGGTGGGGACTGCGTGGCCTGCTCTGGAAGAAGTGCCTAGTATTCTTGGATGACATCATTATTCTCGGATCGAATTTCACAGAAGAACTGGAAAATCTCCGCTTGGTGTTCGCCAGGTTAAGGGGCGCTCATCTTCTTATGAACCCGAAGAAGTGTACTTTCTTCAGGAGAGAAGTTGCTTATCTTGGACATGTGGTCTCTGCTGAGGGGATCAAAACGGATCCGTCGAAGATTTCCAGCGTGAAAAATTGGCCAACTCCCACGGACAGGAAGCAAGTGAGAAGTTTCCTTGGATTGTGCTCATACTATCGACGTTTCATTCGGAATTTCTCGGAATTAGCAACACCCCTTTACCAGCTTACCGAGGAGAATAGATCTTTCGCCTGGGACGAAGACTGCAGCACAGCGTTTGACGCACTAAAGGGAAGGCTTATTACTTCGCCGGTACTGGTCTACCCGCTTAGAGATAAGGAGTTCATCCTCGACACCGACGCATCTAATCACGGGATCGGTGCCGTTCTCTCTCAAACGCATGAGGAGGGTGAGCGGGTAATCGCTTATTTCAGCAAGATCCTAAGCAAGGCGGAGAAGAATTACTGTGCTACTAGGAAGGAGCTCTTAGCAATAGTTCGTGCAGTCGCACATTTCCATCATTACTTGTGTGGAAGAAAATTTACAGTTAGGACCGATCATGCTGCGCTGGCGCTGGCTATTGTCGTTCAAATCTCCAGAAGGACATATTGCCCGATCGATTGAGTGCCTGCAGCAGTATGAGTTCGAGGTGATTCATCGCGCAGGGAGGCTCCATACTAATGCGGATAGCCTCTCCAGGAGACCTTGCGGCGACTGCAGTTTTTGCGACCGACAACAGAAGAGGGAAGAGGAGGCCGAGAAAACGTCAACCGTCGCAGTTGTAAACAGAATCCAGATCGTGGCGGAGGAAGATGATTGGCGCCGAGCGCAGAGCGAAGACCCGGACTTGGGACTAGTTTTGAAGTACAAGACGGAAGGCCGGCGGCCTGCAAAGGAAGAAATCTCAATTCTGAGTGGCGTAGTTAAATATTACTTTCACCTTTGGGATTCGTTGGAGATAAAGGATGGGTTACTCTACAGGCGATGGGAGTCGCCTGACCTCAAGAAGATTATTTGGCAGCTGGTGGCGCCTGCTGACAAGAGGGAAGAGATCCTGAGGGAAGCTCACGACACTCCGACCGGAGGGCACTTTGGGATAAATAAAACCTTAGCCAAAGTGCGACAACGTTTCTATTGGGTGACTAGCAGAGACGACGTTGTGAAATGGTGCCGCGCCTGCGACGCCTGCACTGCACGAAAGGGGCCACTGGACAAAGCGAAAGGAAGACTACAGGTTTATAATGTGGGAGCACCATTCGAGAGAATCGCTTTGGATATTTTAGGACCCTTACCGAAAACTTCGAAGGGGAATCGATTCCTTTTGGTGGTCTCAGACTATTTCACGAGATGGCCCGAGGTTATTCCAGTGAAGGACCATCGAGCTGAGACCGTGGCTCAGGCTCTCGTAGAACAGGTGATCAGTCGGCATGGCGTGCCTTCGGAGCTACACACGGACCAGGGAAGGAGTTTCGAATCAGGCCTTTTCCGCGAGGTTACACGGATTCTTGGGATTAAGAAGACGAGGACAACTCCTCTACACCCGCAATCGGATGGACTAGTGGAGAGGCTAAACAGGACGATTCTGCAGTACCTGTCGCTGTTCGTCTCCAAACACCAGCGGGATTGGGACAGCTGGATACCGCTTTTCTTGCTCGCGTATCGCTCGTCAGAACACGATACTCTCAGGCAGTCCCCATCGAGGATGCTGTACGGGAGGGAACTACGATTACCCCTAGATCTTTTGAGGGGAGTTCCACCAAATGAGGGCGAAGGAGGTTCACCTTCGGAGTATGCGCAACAACTCGAGGACTCGCTGGGTGCCGTCTATGATTTCGCTCGACGGAGGATTCTTTTGTCCTCGGGAAGGATGAAGGCAAGGTACGACTTGCATGCTCCGGGCACCCATTTTGAAGTAGGGGACGCCGTGTGGTTGTTCCAGCCGAGGAGGACTTCTGGAAGGTGTCCCAAGTTGCAGCCTAATTGGGAAGGCCCCTATTATGTTCTGGATCGCATCAACGAAGTCGTATACCGCAACCAACTGTCGCCGCGAAACAAACCGAAGGTGGTGCACATCAACAGGTTGGCGAAGTATCGGGGAGGTCAGCCTGTGAAGAGTGCGCGACCAGGGCAGGGACGTCGCCGTCGACGCAAGCTGTGACTGGGTAGGAGGTTTCGACCAGGGTACTAGGGGAACGGTTCTCCCTGTAGTCGTTTTGGTTCCCCCACCTGTCCTACCCGCGAGATTTGGGGAAGTTGCCCTTTCTGATCGGGGGAAGGGGTGCCTCCAACTTCGGGTTTGCCAGGGCGTGGCTGACACCTCATGGGGCCAACATGGGAGCCTGGGTGCCACCAGCAGAGTGCAGGGGTGCCAGATCCTTCCCTTGGTTCCGGGTGCAGTCGGCGGGGAGTGCCTTGCGACGAACGGGTAGGGTCGTTTCGTAGGGCCCGAGAACTCTCAAGTTTGTAGGAGATCCATCGCACGTACGCGGAGGGTCCCCCCCTGTACGTTCCCGAGGAAGTTGGGTTCTTCCCGGGAAGGGCCTGCCCTCAGGGTGACAGTGGTGCAGGCAGCGGCCCGCAGGAGTTATCCGAACCCCGTGGGGATTCCGCCGTTGTCGCGTGAGTTAGATCCCCTGCCGTCGCCGGAAGTGCGAAGAGGGCTGGTGATGGACTGAAGACAGAATAAGGGAGGACGCCGCGATCGTCTCAGACCACCACCTTCGGGGAAGCCCGTGCCAACTACCTCGCCCAGGGTTTTAGGTGGTTTTCCCTGGGCCGGCGGGCGAATGCCGGGGTAGCACCTGGTTCGGTGTCCGGCCACCCGTCACACCGGCTGAACCAGAGGTACCAACGCGGGATTTGGACCGCACTCGAGGACGAGTGCCTCTTCTTCAGCGGGGGGGGGGGGGGCAGTGTTACGAGCACCCTTTATGTTAGATAACCCCTTGACGACGGCGGTCGTCAAGGGTTGTTTCGTAGTTATGAAATGTTGTATGACATATGAGTCGTGATTTGACAGCCTGAGCGCGCGGACGCGTTCTGTATACGACCGTTGAAATAAATAGCAGTTTGTAAAAGTATCTCGTCTGTTCTCCCTCGATATGCCCCGACCGCGTCGTAACAATATTATTCCATAACAAGAAACAGAGGCAAAAAATATTATTACAAAATTTTCATACACCTTCTTGACCAAGCCATATGGAATGCATACATACTGTATAAAAAGGATGGCAGAACAATGACACACTTACAGTTTCGACTAGAACTAATAGAGAAACTAACAGCGAAATACTACAAGGAAGTACCAGGCCCGAGCAAAGGGGGTAGACCTTCCTCTACTCCCACACCGCTTCGATTGTCAGAAAGACATTTTATTGAGATTCATTTATTGAAATCCAACCCGAACCCCTTGGTACAGCCGAGACAACAAAGTCAAATTCCCTTTCACGAACAGGCGAATCACAATTCCAAAACGAGCAAAGAAGATCGTGTGCACCAAAATCCTTAACAACCACTCCGACAGTTATATCCCGCGCCTCGAACTTTCCGACGGGCTTTATTTAAGCGAGTTACTAGTTAGGAATCATCAGGGCTGCGAATATTTAAGCGCATATAATGCAACAGATCAAGATATCGAAATTTCAATTCCACGGGTCAAGGTCTTAGAATTTGAAGAGAACCCTCAATCTCAGCTATAATCGAATCTCTCTGATTCCAGCATCTTAATTCCGAGGAAATCAAATACGTCTCCTCTCTAATGAGCCAAACTTCGGACGTTTATCGATTACCCACGGATTCCCTAGGGCATACCGGGGTAATCACGCATAAAATAGTCACGAAGGATTCTATTCCGATAAACGTAAAACACTATTGCTATCCGAGATTCAATATCTTCAATCCACAGATCGAGTACGTGGTACACTGGCTAACGGACAGATTTAACGAGAAAGCCTCATATGGAACAATAAACTTGTACAGACCGGCCATGTCTCTAATAACAAATGGGGATAGGGAAAATCTCTAGCCTAATGAAAGGAATTTTCCATCAAAGACCGTCGAAACCAAAATAAGCGCATACATATACATAGCTTGTATCTGGTACTAAATAAATTGGAAGGGCACTCTCTTTTGGATAATTTAAGCTTATCGCACCTAACAGAAAAGTTTGTGACACATCGTGCGCGGCCTGAAACCGCCGAGTGTTGAGTCCAATAGCGTAGCTGATAAGATTTGTCTCGATCAGTCTTGATGCAATGTTCTGTTCCAATATATCTTCACGCCCAAGATTGCTCTCTTCAGCGAATCCTACGAGTCCACGTAGCAAGAGTAATAGTTTCGGTGAGATTATTTGATTTTGTGCGTATGTAAGAAATAATTAGCTACCTTCGAATTCCCACAGAAATTGTTTAGTAACAATACATGTTCATGATTAGGTTGATTAAGTTTAATGTTTGTCAGGCTCTAGGCTGGCCAACGGATTCCTTTGATATTTATAGTACACAAGTGGAGAGTTCACTTGTTGTTTTCGAATCACAAATTGAGAAATAGGTGATTTCGAGAATATATTCGGTTCAGCCATAAGTAAGTTCCGTTCGTCCAGGAGTTTTACGTAAGCGGAATCAACAAGTTGCCCAACAAAGAGCAAGAAGTTATTAATAATGACAGCAAATATATATTGGATTAAAGTCCTTTGTAGTTGATTTTATTGACGAATAAATTTAAATTTAAAACGTTTCTTATTTACTGAATCGAACATTGTGGCTAACGTCTAATAATATAGTGCATAGTTGTTCTGATTTTGGAATCGTGTATAATGTAACTTAACTTAAAATCTTAATTTTGTAATGTAATTCAGCCATTGTAGTTTAAACTGTATCACACTTCGAGAGCGATTCTCATGACTCGCCTGTACCATGGAATATAAAATATTTGTATTCATTTTCCTGTCCTGAACTCCGTCTATTACATACACTATGACAACGCTCAAATCAACACTGGCTTGATTCCCTATGTTTAGCTTCATCCAGCTTCATCCACCTTCTTCGTCGCCACCTTCTTTTGATTGGTATTCTCTACTTGCTTCTTTTCTACCGTTAACGACACTTGCAATCATCGGACTAACTTATTTGTTTCCTGGCGTCTGTAATCCCCACTTTATAACTTTGCTCGTAGCTGGACCAACTTCAAACTTGTTACAGCCTTGTTCACCCCGAATGTCCCGCAGAACGTAGCGTTTTCTATTCTACTCACATTGTACACTTTTTCAACGTGCTACACAATATGTCCACGTAGTGCACCCTGTGTAGGCACCTTTCAACGTTAACTTTAAATAAATATCGACAGCTCAATGAATCCTGACAAGCGTCCGCAAAATTGTATAGAGCTCCATTACTGGAAAGAGTGTTATACAGAGTCCAGTTGTTGTTTTGAAATCACAAGTTAGAATACAGGTGATGGCGAATGCAGATTTGATATATAAGGACTTCGAGTTAACTAATAAGAATATAATGTCTAGTTGCTCTGCTACAATAATGGATGTCTCTTAACTACGTTGTTCAAAGCCGCGATCGCCTCTTGTGTCGTACTCGGTTAGCGATCATTAAAACTCGTAATGTTCTCATGTCTCTTAAGAACTAACTTAAAATATAACCTAAATCCTACTCCATAGCCTGTACTTGCGCTCTCTTAATTACGCGAGATTCACACTAAACAGACTGCACATACAGGCTGTACTCTTATACTTTGGAGAGCATGTTTCCAGTTAAAACTATCCTTAAATACTACTTGAATACTACAATCATATCAATTCTTTAGTTTTGCAAAATTGCCTTGTATCAGTGTTGCTGCTTTATGCTTTTCATATTTCTAGAGATTGGTGTGCTTTATACAGGTTTTCCCGTACATATACGGAGTTTCTCTGCCAATATCTCCCCATCTATTAGTTTTAATATAAAGTAGGCGGTTCTATCCACGGAAAGAAATTTAGATTCAAATTACGCAGTACCTTTGTCCAATTGCATGAAGTGACAATTAAATATTTATTTAATAAATACTGCACCCATTGCTTCAGTTATGCAGTGCCCAACCCAAAGGTTGATTGTTTCATCGTAATTAAGAATATCCTGGATTTCATTCGTGCACCTTCGCTGGTAACAGGTTATGCGTTTCTCCGAAGATCCGGACCACAATGGCTTCAGAATATATCCATGTCTTGTATCCATTTCGACCGTTAATTTTCCTGGTTCGCGCTATCATCCGAGACACGTCACGTGGAAGCGCAACATCCACGCTCAAATGCAAAACCCAGCTTCGATTTATAACACAACATGTTCATCGGGTGAACATTTGTATATCCAGTGAAAACTCTACAAACTCTTCAGAGACGGTTTCGAAATAAATCAGATGATGCTTACTTACACAGGCAGAGCCCACGTACTAAGGAAATGTTCCTGTTTGCTGCTCACAATCCTCTTCTAACACCAACTGGTAAACTTTTCTTCTGGCTGATCGAGGATTATGAAGCTCTTCGAGATTTGAATCCATAATAGTTCTGAAATGACGGTATAGTTTGCTCAACATATCGACGCCGTAAAGCTACATGTCCTTTCTACTAATTTTGATCTTCTGTCACGCACGAGTTCGTTGTATACAATTGTGCCAGGTTTCGCAATTACGCAAGTATACGACCAGCACTGGTAATTTTCACAAATCGTTGATCGTGAAAAGTTTACTTTCCAAGCATATCACGTTTTCTCCAAAGTTCTCTGCATGTCTATGATGTCCCACTTTGGATAATCTTCAAAAACTTAGCCGGCACAGCAGACATAGGATTATAGTTGATCTTGACAAGATAAAATATCTGTAACTCTTGTAACTCCCCCGTATTTGGTGATACGTTAAATGGAAGGCTGCCACCCGACTGATTAAATATGTATCAATGATATGATGGCAATCCACCATCTTCTTTTATCGTTTTTTTTGTAAACATTGTTATGCGTGTAAATCTTAACTGGCACACTCGGTGGCTTTTTAAACTTCAATTATATGGTCAGACCTGCCAACTGCTTGTGCTATCTGTCCAATTGCCTTTTCCTCTCCTAGAGTTCTCTCCTCTCCTACAGTTTTCTTCTTCTTTTCACCCTCAAAATAACATATCACAATGATGTATCATTCAGATGTAAATTATGGACGCACAAAACTTGTGGCGTAGTGTAAGAAATTCGTGCGTTTTCTGTATTCTTCCATTTCGTCAAACTCCATACATTGATGTAGGTGCGCTAAGGTACTGAGTCTTTTCGATTTTCCCTCATAGAGAAAGTATTTGTAAATATCAACAATAAATAGTTTGTCAAACTAATAAACTCAAAGATATTGGGCCAACAGAACGTTATACATTTTCTATACAAATGTAAAATTGCAAGATAATGACAAATCCTACGCTACGTATGAGCAAGCATTGCCTCCCCCGTATAACACGGTACTTACGTTCCGAAAGATTGACGTGTTATACGTCTAGTACAAAGAATAGGATTTCAAAAACTAACAAAAGCATACTATTTTCTTTCATAACTGAAAGGAATGCGTTTATTAAAATAATAAATAATTAATAAAAACTATTACACTATGACAAACGGAGAATGCATCTAGGTTTTCTTAATTCTCGAATCGTGTTTATCGAATCCGTGGTGTACGAGTACCGTGTTGTACGGGGGACTGGCGTACAATGTGTTAAGCTTCTCAGTATACATTTTTATTGGATGTATGAGCCTCTCAAAAGCCAAAGTGACAAACACCGTAAGACAAAAAAAAATGAAAATTGATCATTATCAAAAGTGAGTTTATTAATGCTTTTGTATTTGGGCGGCTCATGTACTGGTTCCCGATTTAAAGTTCACAGTGGAAGTGCGTACTAATTTTATTTCTCTTAAAGTGATTGACATATTACATCACCGGCAGATACTTGTTTTCCACAAAGTTGATTGCATCGAAAACTGATCGTGACACAGATTTTTCATTTAATTCCCATACAATTTAGAAATCTTGACGTAACAGTGAATTGAATATAGTTTTCTGATAATTATTTACATTAGACGTATTACAAAATGTAGATGATAGCTCAAGCTTGTAAATATGTTATTTATGTCCGCATAACGTTGTCTGCTACAATCAACTTCCGGAGTGAACCGATTATGCACGGATCAAGAGTCCAGCGCAATAGAGGCGAATCGGGCTTTCATGAATTTCTCTTTGTAATAGATAAAATAGATTTAGAACAATGTCCCTTTCGGAACAATTAATAATACCTCACCATCTGGGACGCCTATTCTAAGGTACTTCGGTCAACGGACCGAAGGCACCGACGGTATCTACCTGCAATTCACCCCCATTCGGAAGCTACAATTTCCAACCAATAAAATAAGGACATACACTTCCACTCATCGGCTTCAGCTTACATTTTACAGATAAATAGGAGCACCATCCAACTTCATATTCATATTCTTTGTGATCATGGACAAGACGCGTTGTAACTACCGATACGAAACTCCGTACTTTCAACCAAGACATTGTACTCGATCAACGAATAAACACAACGTGGAACATATCTTGATTGATAATTAACGACAACCAGTCTGAATATAAAGTTGGCGGGTGAACGAAGTCTAGGTGCTAACGATACAGTGAACTCGTACTTCAACATCGAACAGTCAGCCTCGTCAACTATGAAAGGTATCCATTGGGGTATATGCTAGAGAAGACTAGGTAGCAAATAGTGGACGAACTCAATATTGGAAACAAGCATGTGGGTGAATGGTAGCTAATTTCAAACTTGCTTTGGACGAGGAACATTGCATTACTTCACGTATTAGTCAAGACTCTATCGTAGACTGTAATAATTACATCTTCTCCTCTACCTCTACGTACCCCTCCTAAAGATTTTGAATACGCGGTACATTAGCAAACTGCGTTCGACTTTTATTTCTATCAGAAGATCAACGAAGTGTAGTTTGGTATTTTTTAGCCAGGGACTATTGGGTCTAAAAGCGCAATTATTTTCAATCATATGTATTGTTTACATAAAATAATTTGTTTAAGCTTCAATTTAACACTCGATACCCGCCTGTTCAAGATATTAAGTGCAATAAAATTATCATTATTAAAAATGATCAAAATAAAATTGTTTGTCTGGCCATATCTGCAAGTATCAAAGTGCAGACAAGAATTGTAAATTATTTCCGTTGCAAATGGTTGCAAACATGCATAATGTCTAGAGACACGTATTTTAAGCATTTTGCAATAGATACTATATACATGCTGAAATTCAATATTTTAAATGCTACAAATCGCTATCCATCAATATTCCTGAAGAAATTCGGGAGTGGCAAAGAAAATACGCAGATCCTCAAAAATTATAGACAACTTTGAACTATTCATTTTTCAAGAGCTCGTAGAATATATTGAAAATTGTTAGACATTAAAATTAAAAGAATTGTAATGCTTCCCACGTTCGGAGCATTGCCGCCGCGCTCCTCTTCTGTTTTATCGTTGGGGCCTTGTTACTGCCCCGTTTTGCTTTTGGTTACTGTTCTTTTTTCTGTTCTGTTCGGTGGTGGCGTTGACACGCCACATGTTATACTTATGTGTGTACTTTCGTGTGTAATCCTAATATTAATCTCTTTATAATAAACATTAAACTAACACCAAAGTGCCCCCTGTCGATCGTCCATTTGTCTTACCCCATTGTGAGATAAATCTAATCACATTGTGAGGTAGATTTCTAACAAGACCATACATCTCAACTATTTCCGATGCAAACCAGGACGTCCGTTTAAATTAAAAAAATGTGTGCCTTCACGACAATAGCACTATTCCTCACAAAATTCCACACAAGGAAGTCGTTCGCTATCTAGGTATATATCTAGACTTCAAGTTAAATTACAACCAACATGTTTATATACAAATTGAAAAAGCACAGAAGGCATTTCTCTGTCACAAGAGAGTTTTCTACTCGAAGGACTTAGACACGAAAGTAAAACTATTATTTTACAAGTTGTTAATAAGACCAATTTTAACACATGGATGCCAGATATGGTTTAACATCAGCGCGGGAACAATGGAAAAGTTAAGAGCCTTCGAGAAAAAATGTCTCAGAGCATGCTTAAGTAAATACCGATCCCCAGAGTCACATTTTACAAAACTAATAAGTAACATTAAAATATATGAACAAGCCAAAGTCATTAGAATAGATATCTTTATACTAAAATTAATCAGGAATCATTGGTCAAACATACCAAAAATCCAATCCAATAGCCTTATTTACAGCCCGATATATCCAAACCCGCTATATTTTGAAAAAACAAGACAGACTGGGTATATCCCACCAGAAGCCTTTATATACCTGGATAGCGAAGGATATATACAAAACGCCGAAAATCTGCCGTTAATATACCATTACAATAGAAGAACTTTTGATAAGCATATTTTATATAATACAAATATAGCTAGCAATAGTGATGACATGCGCTTCGATTGCAGACTCTCAAACGTAGATAAGAGCGATAAGCATAGAGATAACACCAAAAGGTTCTGGTGGCTGTGATCCTTAATGTAAACCACGCACACTTGTATATATTAACCATGTATTGTTTACATTTGTAACCTGAGACTATCCCTCCTCGGTAGTATAGTGGTCAGTATCCCCAGTATCCCTCGAACCTTCGTTGGGGTAAGACGTACCCTCGCGCCCTTACCTCGGGTAGTTGGATAGTATAGCAAGCGATTTCGAAAGTTTTTAAAGTGAAAGCGAGACCGGAAATTGTCTGATTTCTCGAGTAAATTTTGAGCATACCATTTTATTTGTACAAGTCAAATAAAAGTTTTAACATCGACGCAAATAGTAGCTCATCGCAGGGGGGTGATCCCCCTGATAGTGATATCGGAAGTGATGTAAATCCAAATCCGATTGAGAAAAAGAAAAGTGGCAACGACCCAGCAACGCTGTGGAAAATTGCGGAGTTTCTAAAATCAAACGAAACGGTCGGCAACGATGCCAAATTACAAAAAATTGTGCAGAAGTGCATCAAAAATCAAACGGGGAAAAAAATAACCCCAACTCCGAACCTACGGACAAGGAAAAAGTCATCCCCCGAATCAGAGGCCGAAACCAGCAGCGCCATGAAGGGCAAACAGAATAAAACCCTTCCATCTCTAGCAAGCAGTGAAGATAAACCATCTTACGAAGATCTCACGACGACGATTAATAATCTGAATAAAGTAATAGAAAACTTAAGCAAACAGTTAGCAGAACTGAAGGATTCAAAAATAGTAATCCAGACGGTACAGGAGCCTAGGATGAGCGGAATACCGCTCAAAAACAAATTCGCGGTACTGGACGCACAACCAGATGCCACCACCCCGAAGGACACCATGGCCAGAAAGACGAATCTAGGATCAGGAAGGCCGATGAAATCATCAACATCCCAGCCACAGAAGGAAGTCTGATCGCCAACACCGACATCGCCAAGGAAAAGGGCGCGAATTAGTGAGATAGCAGCATCCTCAACCAATGCTGTGACCAAGAAAGGTAAGCCACCACCCATTACCATATTTAATAAATCGTCCAAGGTGACAATTGAGACAATTAAAAATACAATGGAAGTTCAATAAACAGCAAGCATAACCCAGGAGAGTGTCTCGTTCCATTACCGGACGCAAACACGGATAGCTCCACGGCAAATTTATTTTGTGTCAATTGCAAAGATTTCGGCCACCCTGCGTCTTACAGGGGGTGCCCGAAACTAAAAGAAATCAAGCAGAAAATTCTGGAAAAAAAGGCAGCGCTAGACGCAGTTAGAGTTAAGAAACTGGCAAGCCTTAACAATAAGGTACTGCCAGGTATGTCGTACAGCTCAGTAACATCTGGGCAACAAGTGAGACCCGCTCACAACATACCTGCACCCCAAATTAATCCTCATCCGCAACCAATAGCCACGGGGCAAACTAAAGATAGTATACTCATTGAAACCATCAAAAATAGCATCCAGGAAATTCTAAATAAGGAACTGGAAAAAATAGTGCTCTCCGTAGAAGCTAACTCTCAAAAAATAAATCTAATAGCAGAAGTCTTAGATCTCAATATCGATTAAAATGAATAATCCGGCCCCAGAAAATCGAAGAATACTCCTCAAGCAATTAAATATCATATCAATCAACGTCAATTCCATAATCTCAAACGAAAGACGAGCCACTCTTCTGGACTGCCTTGCAACAAGAAAACCGGACATTATGTTACTTTGTGAGACAAAGCTAAGTCCGGTCCACAAGCTTAATTTTAAGGACTACAATATTATAAGATCCGATAGAATTAATTCTAAACAAGGCGGGGGAATGGCCATATTAATCCGTAACGATATTAAGTATAAACATAACACACAGGAAATATAAACAATAGACCCACCTTTGAAACAACAGTAATAGAATTAAATATACAGCAAAATAATAAACTATTTCTCATATCGGCATATGCAACTAGTAATTGCAAAAAGGAATTTATGCAAGAGCTAAAGAGCCTTTTTGATAATCTAGAACTGCATAAAGACAACAATTATTACTTATTGGCCGGCGACTTAAATGCTAAACACCTTGCTTGGGGAAATCAACTTAACAACAAGAGGGGTGTGTCTCTACACAAATGGTACTCGGAAAACCAAATAGAGTTTCGGACGTTACTGTACAGGCCAGCGTTACCATCATACCCGAAAAGCGGTTCCTTTTTAGACATATGCCTAGCAGACAATAGAATCAACTTTCACGACCTACCTGACGGAAACCTTTTGGACACTTTTGATTACGACAGCGACCATAGAGCTTTAATACAACAAGCACAACAACAAAACAGTTTGCGAATTCACAAACACCAACAAAGCTGACGATCCTGATAGAGACATTGTACCACAAAACTATTTCACCTCATTCGAAAAACTAAAACTGACATTTAAGAAACTTAATAACAAAAAGTCCTCTAGTTTTGACGAAATACCTAACATCTGCTTGAAACACCTACCACCGATATACATATCATTCTACACAATCATTTTCAACAATTGCCTAAACCGGATGTACTTCCCCTCTTTATGGAAGACAGCAAAATTAATATCCATAAAGAAAAAAGACAAGAACGCGCATGAACCATCCAGCTACAGACCAATCAGTTTGCTGCCTAACATTAGTAAAATTTTTGAAACTACAATAAACAACGCTATAAACTCTCACAACACAGACAACAGCATCATATCGGAAAGCCAGTTCGGTTTCAAATTTCGACACTCCACCATACACGCCGTTACGAAATTCACTTCCGATATTTGTTGGGCAAGAAACGCAGGAGACTGCGTAGGCGCCCTTTTTATAGATCTCCAGAAGGCATTCGATACCGTTTGGTTGGATGGATTGTTCTTTAAGTTGCTTAAAAAAGGTTTCCCCAAGCATCTTGTTAAAATGATCTGGAGCATGCTCCACGATAAAATGTTTTTTGTAGCTGACGGCCAACTAAAATCTATTAAATCGTTCGAAATCAGGAACGGACTTCAACAAGGCACGGTTAACTCCCCCGTCTTGTTTAATATATTTATCAGCGATCTTCTCGAAATGTACGAAATGAACCAAACAAACAACAAACACTGTATAGCATTCGCCGACGATTTATTGGTATACGTGGTAGGCAGAAAACCTAGCGAAATCAAAATAGAACTTCAACAATTATTTAATAAAATCCAGGACTACTTCCACACATGGAAGCTCAAGATTAATACTAAGAAATGCGAAACCATTTTATTCAGGCCTTATATTCCAAAAATTTCCAATGCAAACAATGACGTCCGAAGAAAGCTTTCTGCCTTCACGACAATACTAACACAGCAAACAACATTCCACACAAGGAAGTCGTTCGCTATCTAGGTATACATCTAGACTTCAAATTAAATTACAACGCGCACTAATAAATAATAAATAACATTAAAATATATGAACAAGTGTAAGGCGCAGATCCCTCGAAGGGGGAAAGGGCGGGGGAGGCATAGCCCCGATTTGACGACAGGCCCGATAAGGACCCAGAGTGGGGATGAGGGTCCGTCGCCCTACCGCCGAGGGATGCCTTCTTTAATTTTTAAGCGACTATAGGCGGATATAGATATAGGTTAGGCGATAGAAATATACGAATATAGCGGTTAGAGAATTAAAGATCAATCAACGTCGGCATACGTTGATTCTTCTTATAAATCAGAAGTGGGATACGGTTTTGACCACACGCGCAATTGTTCGTGTGTGCTCGGCGACCAGTGTAGTAAAAGTGTGTCAGTGGACTTGCAAAAGTGCAAGTCGTGTTGGGAACACAAACGTTTGAGTGTTTGTTAAGTTTCCGCGAGAGTGAAGTGCGCAATGGGCCGTTCGGACGATAAATTAGCCCATCGTTCGCGAAAGGAGTCGCGGGATCGTACTCGGGAACGTAGGGACCGAGAAGATCGCGATCGCTCTCGGGATCGCTCGCGAAGGGAGAAGCGACGTTCCTCAAGGGAACACCCGCGCGATAATCGCTCAAGGGATGTGTCGCGGAATCGCTCGCGAGATGCGTCACGAAATCGCTCGCGAGATGTATCGCGGGACCGCTTGCGAGATCGTGCAAGGCGGAATAACCGCTCGAGGAGTCTGCAGGAACGGTCAGCGTCGGAAGACCTGCGGGAGACCGTTCGCCAGCTCAAGCGCGAGTTGGACCAAATGCGAAGTCGCGGGGGTCAGGACGAACAGAGCGTGCCAACATTTGATCCGTCGCATGACAACGCAGACATCGACCAATGGTTAGACCAGGTCGATAAACTGGCCAGACGATATGGGTGGAACGACGAAACCACCACTCGAATGGTCGCGCGTAGTCTGAAAGGGCACGCGCGTAAAATATACGACGCGGAGATGCGACAGGACCGGGACTGGCAAGGGCTAAGCGACACCTGACGCGATTTTTCAGGAAGGCGCTACCCTTTGGCCGATTATTAGTCGAGGCCGGGAGCTACAAGGCTCGACCGGGGCAGAAACTCGGAGAGTACTGCTTCGAGAAGTTGGAGAAGTTGCGCGCGTTGAAATTAGAAATTCCGGACGAATGTCTGAGGGATGCGGTAATCACGGGGATCGAGGACGCTAACTTAGCGCGAATGATACGATCAAGCCGCTACAAGAATGTACACGAGATGTACATCGGCATGAACGAGATGGGTTCGATGCCGCGGACGGAATCAAACCCACCAACGTCGTCCTCGAGCAGCGCGCAGCAACGACCGACGGCTGGACCAACAAGCGAGAGGCCGACGGCCGGGCCATCGCAAGAAAAGCCGACGGAAACTGCGCCCGAGAAACGCGCAGCAGGAGCTGAGAAGAATGTCCCGACGTGTTACAATTGTGACGGAAAGGGGCATTATTCGCGACAATGCGCGCAGCAGAAAACGAGGTGCAGAAGGTGCAAGGCATCGGGTCACCTCCAGAAATTCTGTCGAGCCACGGTGAACACGACAGAGGTAAGCCGACAAAAAAATATATATCTAATTTCGGCATTTATAAACAAGCACAAAGTTAGGTGTCTTGTTGATACGGGAAGCTCCAGCACGCTCATTAGACAACCTGTAGTGATTAGATTGGGCGTAGAGGTGGTGGAGGGCGTAAATTTAGAATTGCACGGATTCGGTGGATCTGCGATCCATAGTAACTTATTTACCGACGTCAAAATTCGAATTATGGAGGTTACCGCGAAGGTTCGGGCGATCGTAGTAGAATCACCGGCAATGGCGTACTAGATGATCGTGGGAAGAGACTTTTTAGATCAGGCGCATGTAATGCTGATTAAAAGCCACGATCGACTCTTACTACGAGAGCTACCGCGAATCGAGAGCGCGAAAGAAAATGTCGTGCATGTGTATACGCTGCACAACACGATAGACGTCGAGGGAATCGATTTTGGGGAGATCGACCGAATCAAGAAAACAAAGTGCATGGAATTGATTAAGGCTTATGCGGATCGGATCACTACTTCGCTAAAGACTCTAGGAAAGACGAGGACCGTACAGATGTCTATTACCTGTACGACGGAGGTACCGGTAGTATATCACCCTTACCGCATGGCGGGTACCGATCGCACGATCGTGAAGCAAATGGTCGATGAATTGTTAGACAATGACATCATCCGAGAGTCCGTATCGCCGTATGCGAGCCCTATCACATTGGTTAAGAAGAAAACGGACGATTATCGGTTATGCGTTGATTATCGGCGTTTGAACGCCATAACCGTAAAGGATAAATATCCGATGCCGTTGATTGAGGACCAGATAGACCGACTAGGGGGCCATCAATTCTTCACGGCTCTGGACTTAGCCTCGGGTTATTACCAAGTACCGATGAGCGAAGAATCCGTCCCAAAAACAGCCTTTGTAACGCCAGATGGGCACTACGAGTTTTTAAGGATGCCTTTTGGGCTGACGAATGCGCCTGCAGTATTTCAAAGACTTGTGTACAATGTCTTAGGAACACTTAAAAACTCCGTTGCCATCCCGTATATGGATGATATAATTATACCATCGAAAACGATTGACGAAGGGATCGAGGGACTTCGTCTAGTCTTAGAGAAGTTACGAGAGCATAACTTAACACTGAAGATTAGTAAGTGTTCGTTTTTGAAAACACGGATTGATTATCTCGGCCGCGAGATAAGTGCTGAAGGGGTACAACCTGGAAGTAGAAAGATCGTCGCGGTAATGGATATGCCGAGACCGATGTGCGTGAAAGGGGTCAGACAATTTCTGGGATTGTCTGGGTATTTCCGGAAGTTCATAAAGAATTATGCGGTCATCGTAACACCGCTGACATTGTTGCTTCGAAAAGACGTGCCGTGGAATTGGGGCGAGAAGCAGGACAACGCGGTGCAGACGATAAAGGAGGCGCTCGTGACTCGGCCAATATTAAAAATATTCGACAGCAAGTTGCGCACTGAATTGCATACAGATGCAAGTTCCTTCGGGGTCGGCGCGATTCTATTCCAGTATACCGACGAAGGGACGCAGCAGGTAGTCGGATATTATAGTAAACAGACGACCCTCGACCAACGGAAATACCACTCGTACGAATTAGGAACAATGGCTGTTGTTTTCGCGTTGCGACATTTTAGAGTCTATGTGTTAGGCTTAGAATTTAAGGTCGTGACGGACTGCAACGCCCTGCGTACGACTTTCACGAAGAAAGATTTAATACCACGGATCGGACGATGGTGGTTGGAGGTACAGGATTTCACGTTCGAGATCGAGTATCGTCCTGGAGCTAAGATGCAACACGTGGGTGCACTCAGCAGGAACGTGATACATGCGATTGAGGTGTATCCTGTCGATATTACCGAAGCGGATTGGATACTGGCTGCGCAATTGCAAGTTGAGCAACTTACTCGTGTCCGCAGCATATTATTGGAAAATGTGCGGAACAACGACACGAAACAGTATTTTGCCAATTATACGCTGTGCAACGGGAAGGTATACAGGCGCTTGGACAATGGACGGAAGGCCTGGGTAGTACCACGTGCAGCAAGATTCCAAATTTGTAGGCTGTGTCACGACGATGCAGGCCACTTGGGTTTGGAAAAAACATTGAAGCGCATCCGGGAAAATTACTGGTTCGCAGGTATGTCACCCTTTGTAAAGAAGTACATTGGAGCCTGCTTGAACTGTACATATTACAAGAGGACTACGGGACGGAAGCAAGGACAGCTACATCCCATAGAAAAAGTCCCTGTGCCTTTCCATACGGTACACGTCGACCATGTGGGACCCTTCGAGGCGAGCAAGAAGAAAAATAAGTACCTACTGGTTATTGTGGATGCATTCACGAAATTCACAATAATAGAGCCAGTGAGGGACACGAAGGCGAAGCGGGCCGTAAAGATATTGATGAATGTTTCACACTTATTCGGGGTACCTGGCCGAATAATTAGTGACAGAGGTACGGCGTTTACCTCGCGGTCATTTAAAACATTCTGCTCGACCTATGGAATACGCCACGTACTCAACGCAGTCGCTACACCTCGAGCGAATGGACAATGCGAGAGGTACAATCGGACGATTGTTGCGGCGTTGGCTACAACGATGGCAGGAAGGGATTCCAAGACATGGAACGACCATGTAAAAGAAATTCAAAGTGCGATGAACACGACGCACAACAAGGGTATTGGCACAACACCCACGGAAGCGTTGATGGGATACAACGCGAGGCCTACCGCAGAGGCGCGGTTGCTACAAGACGTGCAAATTGAAATAGAACGCATGGATCTGCACGGATTGAGAAAACAAATTGCCGATCATATCACTAAGGATCAGAGAAAACAGAAAGAAAGATATGATCGGAATCGACAAGAGGCACGGCGATACCAAGAGGGTGACGTCGTCATGGTCGAGATAACAACGGAGCCAGCGACGGGCGAGAGTAGGAAGCTCTCCCCGAAATTCAAAGGGCCGTTCAGAGTAACGAAGGCGCTGTATAACGACCGCTACGAGGTCGAAGACCTGCGTGAGGGTGGCCGACGGGCCAAAACAGTCATCGCGGTCGAGAGGCTCAAGCCATGGGTTGCGGCCATTCAGGACTAGGCCAAGGGACAACCGAGGGCCGAGCAAAGGCAGTAAGGGTACGTGTGGGCAATGCAGGTCACGGGAGTCCGTGGTGCGGCCGTAACGTGAGTATTGCCTCAACCTTAAGTATTTGAAGGAAAAAGGTAAGCACTCCGAAATGCAGGTCATTGACAGGGACGTGAGTACGTCGTCAATGTATTCTCACGAGTTGCAGGTGTTATCGCAGTGGCGTGGGGACGTCTTTGGATGACACGGAATTGGATCATCAATGCAGCGGCGCAAGAGGCGTCGCCGGATGATGCCGATATCCGGACCATCATTGCAGCGACGTGGGAAACGTCACTGGACGAGACGAAGGCTGTCGGCACCGCAATGGGACGTTGGTTTCCATTGGGTGAGACAGATTCGGCGTATGACAAGGGTGGAGATGTCCTCGAGACGCCACTAGGTGATACGAGCCTGGCACATCACAGGAGTGGGTACGTCCCTGGGGGCGCCGCTGTGTGACAGAATTCCGGAGTATCATAAGGGTCTCTCCACCCTTATGATACTCCGAGACGCCACCAGGTGATACAGGTTCGGAATGTCACAGGAGTGGTGTAAACCCGGAGACGCCACTATGTGGTGGATTGCCAGAAGATCGCGGGAGTGGGTCGTTGGACGCCACTACGTGATGAGATTGTGGGGATCACAGCAGTGGGTCCGCGGGACGCCACTGGGTGATACCACGTTTGGTACTCTCACACTTGGTGTGAGGGGGCGTCATGACAGCGGGTCGCGTGGTCGACACTGTATGACGCCAGAAGACATCTGGATGGTGATTCTTCAGTATCATCGTCATCGTCGCCGAAAGGTTGCGGGTGCAACAGCGGCAGCGATCACCGTTTCATCATCGTCGCCGAGAGGTTGCGGGTGCAACAACGGCAGCGATGGCAGTCATCATCATCGTCGCCGAATTGTTGCGAGGGCAACAGCGGCGACGATCACCATTTCAGCACCGTCGCCGAATTGTTGCGAGGGCAACAGCGGCGATGATTACCATTTTCAGCATCATCGCCGAATTGTTGCAAGGGCAACAGCAACGACGATCACCGGCAGCATCATCGTTGCCGAGTCGTTGCGCGAGCAACGGCGACGGCGACCACCGTCACCTTCACCGTCGCGGTATCAGCAGCGACGACGATCATCGTCATCGTCATCGTTGCCCGATCGTCGCGGGATCAGCAGTGACGGCGATTAGTCGCCAAATCGTCGTTGGAGCATCATTGTCATCGGGTGCTGTGGACTGTAGCATGCGCCTGCATGCAAACATCGTTGCAGTCCACGTACATCGCGGAGATGGCCCCTGTAGCAGGAGTGCTTATATCCCGCGGATAAGTAGACAGTGGTGGTGGACCCAGTAGAATAAGGGGGGAGTATTGTAGCCTAGTAGATCCCTTAGTAGTCGAATGAAATTTACGGTGCATGCTGACCAAAATACGCTCAACGCTTAAGTATGTCTCCGTTCAAATTCATTTCAGAAACAGGTGTAAAAGGGGATCGGCGAAAGGACAACGGCCAGGTCAACAACCCGGCCAGCATAGAGCGGACAACGTGATGCTTGAGGACAAGCATCGCTGCAGGATGGCCGAATGTAAGGCGCAGATCCCTCGAAGGGGGAAAGGGCGGGGGAGGCATAGCCCCGATTTGACGACAGGCCCGATAAGGACCCAGCCTTCTTTAGTTTTTAAGCGACTATAGGCGGATATAGATATAGCTTAGGCGATAGAAATATACGAATATAGCGGTTAGAGAATTAAAGATCAATCAACGTCGGCATACGTTGATTCTTCTTATACAAGCCAAAGTCATTAGAATAGATATATTTATACTAAAATTAATCAGGAATCATTGGTCAAACATACCAAAAATCCAATCCAATAGCCTTATTTACAGCCCGATATATCCAAACCCGCTATATTTTCAAAAAACCAGACAGACCGGCTATATTCCACCTGAAGCTTTTATATACCTAGATAGCGAAGGTTATATACAGAACGCCGAAAACCTACCGCTAATTTACCATTATAATAGAAGAACGTTCGATAAGCAGATACTGTACAGTACAGACATAAACAGCAATAGTGATGACATGCGCTTCGATCGTAGGCTCTCAAACGTAGATAAGAGCGACAACCATAGAAGCAACACCAAGAAGGTTTGGTGGCTCTAATCTATGCGCGTAAATCATACACACTTAGGATTAGAACCTTATCGCTTGTATATATTAAGCCACTGAATTTTCATTGTTTATATTAGAAATTTGATACTATCCCTCCTCGGTAGTATAGTGGTCAGTATCCCCAGTATCCCTCGAACCTTCGTTGGGGTAAGACGTACCCTGTTGCACTCTTACCTCAGGTAGTTGAATAGAAATTCAAAGGCGCCAAGAAAGTTTTCGAGTGATAGTTTAAACCGAAATAGTTAATTTCGTGTTAATTCAACAATAAATTGTTTATTTTAACAAATACAACAAAACACTAAAATTGATATAGACAATAATTCATCGCAAGGGGATGATCCCCCTAACAGTGACATCGGAAGTGTTATAAATCCGGGTCCCGTCAACGTCAAGTGATGGAAACACAGAAACATGTGACAAAATAACAGTTAAAGAAAGTGGTAACAACCCAGCGAAGCTGTGGAAAATTGCAGAATTTTTAAAATCGGATGAAACCACGAGCAATGAGGCAAAAATTCGAAAAATCATACACGATTGTATGAAAAACAAAGCAGGGAAAAAAACAGTAATCCCAACTCCAAACCTACGGGCAAGGATAAAGTCGACCCCCGCAATAGTGACCGAAAACACTATAGAGATGAAGGGTACCACAGAAAAACCGTCATACGAAGATCTGATGGAGAAAATTAACAACCTCAATAAGGTCGTTGAAAATCTTCAGAAGCAATTGGAGGACCAAAAAAAAGAATCAAAGAAAACAACCCCCTCACTAAAGGAACCAGAAGCAAGGAGCGGAATACCGCTCAAAAACAAATTCGCGGTTTTCGAATCAAAATCGGAAGCCACAGTCTCGGGCAATACCACGGCGAAGAACGCGAAACCTGGACCAGCAAAGCTGATACAACCACCAACATCCCAGCCACAAAAGGGGACGGTATCGCCAACACCGACGTCGTCAAGAAAAAGGGCACGAGTCAACGATGCAACTTCATCCATGTCCGTACCAGCGAAAAAAGGTAAGCCCCGCCAATAACAATTTTAAATAAATCGTCGAAAATTACAATAGATATTATGAAAAATACGGTAGAAGTAAAAAACTTCCACGTTAAGAGAATATCGCAGAACAAACACCTCTTGTACGTGGAAGAATTACAAGAACACAGAAGCGCATGTAATCAACTAAAGATCAACGATATCCAGTACTTCACGTACACACCTAAGGCCGAGAAAAATCAGACGGTCTTACTTAAAAACCTAGAGGGCAACTTCGAGCCTGAAGAGGTTCTCCAGGAACTTAAAAATAAAAACGTCGAAAATCTGACATTCTTATCAGTGAAGCGCTTCACAACGAAACGCTCAACCAGTAATGAGATAAACCTTCCAATTTTTCTCGTGCAAGTGTCAAGGGAAAGTAGATTAGACCAATTGAAAAAAATACGCATTGTCCTTCACTCGGTAGTCTTGTGGGAGAAATTATTTAAAAAGGATAGGATGCAATGCAGAAGATGCCAACGCATCGGTCACGTGGCATCTAACTGCAACTTAGAATATAGGTGTGTTAAATGCGATACCAAACACAATCCAGGAGAGTGCCTCGTCCCAATACCGGACGCAAATACAGATAGCTCTACAGCAAAACTGTATTGCGTTAATTGCAATGATTTCGGCCACCCTGCGTCTTACAGGGGGTGTCCGAAGTTAAAAGAAATCAAGCAAAAAATTCTTGAAAAAAAGGCAGCGATAGACGCAGTTCGAGCAAAGAAACTGGCAAGCCTTAACAATAAGGTTTTGCCAGGTATATCGTACAGCTCAATAACATCTGGGCAACAAATGAGACTCACTCAGAACATACCTGCACCTCAAACCAGTTCTCCTCCGCAAACAATAGTACCGGAACAGAATAAAAATAGCGTACTAGTCGAAACCATCAAAAATAGTATACAGGAAATTTTAAACAAAGAACTAGGGAAAATAGTGCTCACCATAGAAGCAAATTCACAAAAAATAAATTTAATCGCAGAGGTGTTAGACTTAAATATTGATTAAAATGAACAACCCGGCCGCAGAAAACCCAGGAATACACCTTAAGCAATTAAGGATCATATCAATTAATGTCAATTCGTTAATTACAAACGAAAGACGAGCCACTCTTCTGGATTGCCTTCAAGCAAGAAAGTCCGACGTTTTGTTGCTTTGTGAAACAAAACTTAGTGCGAATCACAAACTTAGTTTTAAGGATTATAATTTAATAAGAACTGATAGGTTTAATTCTAAACAAGGTGGGGGAACGGCCATATTAATCCGTAGCGACATCAAATATAAACATATTCGTACATGCAATATAAATAATAGAACCTGCTTGGAAACAACGGTAATAGAAGTGAATGTACAACAGAACAATAAACTCTTTTTTATATCGGCATACGCAACCAGTAACTGCAAAAAAGAATTCATGCAAGAATTAAGGAGTCTTTTTGAAAACCTCCAATTATACAAAGAAAATAACTATTACCTATTAGCCGGCGACTTAAATGCTAAACACCATGCTTGGGGAAACCAACTGAGCAACAAAAGGGGTGTCTCCCTAAACAAATGGTATTCGGAAAACCAAATAGAGTTTCGAACCCTATTGTACAGTTCAGCCTTACCGTCATTCCCGAAAAGCGGGTCCTTTTTAGACATATGCCTCGCAGACAATAGACTCAATTTTCACGACCTACCTGACGAAAACCTTTTGGACACATTTGAATACGACAGCGACCATAGAGCCTTAACAATGACCATTTCAATAAAATCTCTAGACCACTTATTAATAGAAGAACAAATTAAACCAAACAAATATAATTTCAATAAGGCTGACTGGGACAAGTTTAAAACACTACTAGACGAAAACGACAGTATTGACATACCGAATGACAGAAACCTCACAATCAACGAAATAGACACTCACATTGAACAATTAAACATAAACATCACAACAGCCATAAAATCATCTGTACCACACACAAACAATAATTATAATTCAACAGACAGATATATTACGTCAAAGTTAGAGAGACTACGGAAAAAGAAAAGCCGCCTCATTACACGCATAAATAACCTATCAAGAATAGATAATTACTCCCCGATAAATGAGATCTTGATACAAATATTAAAAATAGAACTCAAAACCATGAGATACAAAATAAAAAAGGCATTCCAAGAATCCGTTAGCAAACACTGGAGAAACAAAGTCACACACCTATCGTTATAGAAATCTAAAGAACTCTTTCCAACAGTGAACCAGATATTCCGCACAAAAGAAAACAGTAACATAGACACACTCAAAATCCCCAAATCCAATCTACACTACATACAAGAATCAGGTTTAAACGTGGACTCATTACGTCAAGACGAAAATCATTTTTTCATTACAAATCCACAGGACAAGTTAAACGTACTCGGCGCACACTTCGAAACCGTACATACACAAAATAATAGCATGGGCAAACAACAGCTCTCGGCTATCATTAAACGACACATAGATAACTTTAAAGACGAAATTCACTCGGACAAGCACAACAATAAAACAGTTTGCGAATTCACAAACACCAACAAAGCTGACGATCCTGATAGAGACATTGTACCACAAAACTATTTCACCTCATTTGGAAAACTAAAATTAACATTCAAAAAACTCAACAACAAAAAATCCTCTAGCTTTGACGAAATACCCAATATTTGTCTGAAAAACCTACCACCAATATACATATCATTCTACAGTATCATTTTCAACAATTGCTTAAACCACATGTACTTTCCTTCCTTATGGAAGACGGCAAAATTAATATCTATAAAGAAAAAAGGCAAAAATTCAAACGAACCGTCCAGCTACAGGCCAATTAGCTTGCTGCCTAATATCAGTAAAATTTTCGAAACTACAATCAACGACGCCATAAACTCATACAATACAGACACCAACACAATTCCGGAAACCCAGTTCGGCTTTAAATACAAACACTCCACCATACACGCCGTCACCAAATTCACATCAGATATTTGTTGGGCGAGAAACGCAGGAGACTGCGTTGGCGCCCTTTTTATAGACCTCGAAAAAGCATTCGATACCGTTTGGTTAGATGGATTATTCTTTAAGTTGCTTAAGAAAGGTTTCCCCAAGCATCTTGTCAAAATGATCTGGAGCATGCTCCACGACAAAAAATTTTTTGTAGCCGACGGCCAATTAAGATCCAGTAAGTCATTCGAAATACGGAACGGATTACAACAAGGCACGGTTAATTCCCCCGTCTTGTTTAATCTATACATAAGCGATCTCCTCGTAATGTACGAGATGTACCAGGCAGGCAATAAACGCTCCATAGCGTTCGCCGACGATTTGTTGGTATATGTGACAGGCAGAAAACCCAGTAAAATTAAAATAGAGCTCCAGCAATTATTCACAAAAATTCAAGATTATTTCCATACTTGGAAGCTCAAAATAAATACTAATAAATGTGAAACCATATTATTCAGACCATACATTTCAACTATTTCCGATGCAAACCAGGACGTCCGTTTAAATTCAAAAAATTTCTGTCTTCACGACAATAGCACTATTCCTCGCAAAATTCCACACAAGGAAGTCGTTCGCTATCTAGGTATATATCTAGACTTCAAGTTAAATTACAACCAACATGTTTATATACAAATTGAAAAAGCACAGAAGGCATTTCTCTGTCACAAGAGACTTTTCTACTCGAAGGACTTAGACACGAAAGTAAAACTATTATTTTACAAGTTGTTAATAAGACCAATTTTAACATATGGATGCCAGATATGGTTCAATATCAGTGCAGGCACTATGGAAAAATTGAGAGCCTTCGAGAGAAAATGTCTCAGAGCATGCTTAGGTAAATACCGATCCCCAGAATCGAATTTCACTAAATTAATAAGTACCGTTAAAATATATGAGGAGGCCAAAATTATTAGAATCGACATTTTTATATTAAAATTAATCCGGAATCATTGGTCAAACGTACCAAAAATTCAATCCAATAGCCTTATTTACAGCCCCATATACCCAAACCCGCTATATTTTGAAAAAACAAGACAGACCGGGTATATCCCACCAGAAGCCTTTATATACCTGGATAGCGAAGGATATATACAAAACGCCGAAAATCTGCCGTTAATATACCATTACAATAGAAGAACTTTTGATAAGCATATTTTATATAATACAAACATAGCTAGCAATAGTGATGACATGCGCTTCGATTGCAGACTCTCAAACGTAGATAAGGGCGACAACCATAGAAGCAACACCAAGAAGTTTTGGTGGCTCTAATCTATGCGCATAAATCATACACACTTAGAACCTTATCGCTTTGTATATATTAAGCCACTAAATTTTCATTGTTTATACTAGAAATTTGATATTATCCCTCCTCGGTAGTATAGTGGTAAGTATCCCCGCCTGTCACGCGGGAGACCGGGGTTCGATTCCCCGCCGGGGAGAATTATCTTTTATTGTTTATTTTATACTTTGTATTTAAAAATGTAGCCTAAATGTTGTTTTAGTCCTATTATAGTTTTGCTCCTACGGTATTTTAGTTTTAGACATTATATATATATCAATGTATTACACATCTAGGTATTTTTAACTTGTATATAAACACCATTAGCTTGTATATATTAGATACATCATTAACCTTATGTAAACAGTCTGTCTCTAGCCTAATCTACTGACAGCATTGTATTTTTTCTAGCATATTATTTTATTGAAATTAATCAAATTTTTTTTTTTAACCGATACCAAAAATACCCAAAGTCCGATAGTATAGTTTTCTCGTTGCCTTTCTATACGGTGATAATTGTTAAACATAAATAAGAACCCCACTTACATGTACATATACAACAGTTTCAGCAATAAGTGCAATAAAAAACCCGCTAGTGTTAAGATTACGCGTGCTCACCTGGAGCCATTAGTCTAAGTTAGATTAATCTTTTCCTTTGTTATCCTTTTTTAATACGTTTAAGGTTTATCTGTAAGCACCCTGTAAATATATTTTTAATTGGCTTCAATAAACGTATTGTTACAAAAAAAAAAAAAAGTGGTCAGTATCCCCGCCTGTCACGCGGGAGACCGGGGTTCGATTCCCCGCCGGGGAGAATTATCTTTTACTTTATTATTGTATCTAGAAATGTAGCCTTAACTTGACTCATGTTATTACTTTTTAAGCTTAGTAAGTAGACTTCTTCTTTACTTTTCTTTTGTTTTGAACCTTATGTTTACGTAGATACTTCATATTTGCTTATGTATAATGCACCCATATATTTTAGCTATGTGTAAATATTAGTAACCCTATATATATTAGACATATTCTTTAAATAACTTTTATAAATAGTCTCTCAGTCGCATATGTGACTGGCAGCACTTTATCTCTTTCTAGCATTGTATATTTAATGTAATTAACTACAAATTCTCTTTTACCCCCACCAAACCTCCCAAAGATAGATAGTATAGTTTTTTCCCGTGGCCTTTCTATACTGTAATAATTGTTAAATATTAGTAAGAACCCCTCTTGGATGTACATATGCAATAGTTTATAGCAATAAGTGCAATAGAAAACCCGCTAGTGTTAAGATTACGCGTGCTAATCTGGAGCCATTAGTCTGAGTTAGATTATCCTTTTTTTATACGTTTAAGGTTTATGTGAAAGCACCCTGTAAATATAATTTTAATTGGCTTCAATAAACGTATTGTTATAAAAAAAAGTGGTCAGTATCCCCACTCTTGCCCTGGCAGCCAAGCGAGTCTCATCGATACTTCTGCTTCGACGAAGTTAATTTAGTATTTCCACGGAATTCATATAATTTTTTATTGTGCATCGAAACTTAGGATGCGGTCACCGTGAAGTTGTGTTAAAGTTAAAAATGTGTCGGATCATACGTAATTAAAGTATCGTGAATTATTACAGTATAGTGTTAAGAAACTTATAACTGTTCTTAGTTCATTCGCGAACGAATAAGAACATAAATCTGGAAATAATTAACAGAATCAGCAACTTAAAGCTTGGCTACTGCAGCAAGAATGTGCTGAAGCGAAGGCGCCGTGGCTTAGTTGGTTAATGCGCTTAAAGTGTAAAGCTGTGCAATTAAGAGCGCATTTATTCCAAAAGTCTGTATAAACTATATCTCAAGATTAATAACCGAAATTTACCAACAGTTGGGGTCCAACCCCCTAGTGCAGTGCACGGTGATGAGAAGAAAACAAGCAAAGTGAAAAACACGCCTTCAGTGTAGAGTGACATAACAACTCGCGCTCAAGAATGCGAACCTACAAGTATCGCAAGAAACTTAGCAAAAATCAAGCTAAATCAAAGGGAGCTCATTAAAAAAAGCGTGAGCATAAGCACGCCCAACGCCACACTCATACAATATACGCAAGAATGTGTGTTCCGTACCGGAATATGTTTAAGTGCCGCTGCCCGGGGCAATTCCTAAAAACGTGCTATAAGGCAATATGTTCAAGCAGCCCTTACGAAAGGACTCCGCTTGAATAAGTTTATGATACGGACGTGACTAAATGGCTATTTTTGAGGATTAGAGAATTTCTTAGTATGCATGTTTTTAGTAATTAACTTCTCTCCAGAAGGCAAAACATTTGGAGGACACCTGGACAAGCCCCTCCAGATTTGCCTTCCTCCGCTCAATAGAAATAGACGTATCATAAACTACGATTACCGATGTGCCTCCACACCGCGGTTCCAAGAACCGGCGAAAACCCTTGACGTCACGACGGACCCACACGGTCAACCTGGGGGTGAAATTCCAGGAACCGATGGGCCGTCACTTCTGACTAGGTTCCGCCCTCAGATGGCCTGAAGGGCGTCAAGGGACCCAATTTGTAGATTGGTGGGAGTGATGGGAGGGCACATCGGCTAGGAATAGCTTATAAATATAAGATATTCATTTTAGATACCAGGTACCAAAGATACTCAGAGAGATTAACATCAACAGTTTAACTGTCCACACGCACAAGAAACATCATTATACGTAGCATCGACGTACCACATTTAATCATAATTATTAAGTTTGAACCTTGTTAATACATTAAGTTTGGTAAAAAGTAAAGTGCCTTACAAACACTTGAAGCACGTCTTCATTGCTTTAATCACATCCCATTAAGGAGACGAACAGCGAAAAGATCGAGGTCGATTAAACGTTGAACTTCTCCAGCTTTAAGCACGACAGATCAATGTGTAAGAACCAAAACGCCAATGATGCTGGATCCAGCGCCTAACTTAATAAAACGTAAGCCAAGCGCGGATCTAGCGGAACTAAGCGAAACCATGGAAAAGAAAACGGCCAAACGCAGCGATTCTCCGCCGAAAGGAATACATATCTCGCCAGAACAGCTTAAACCATCCTACGAGGATCTTCTAAAGCTCATTGAGAACCTAAACCAAACAATTGTGTCTCTACAAGCCCAACTGGAACGTACATCCAGCCACCAAGAAGCCTCTGCCAACACCTCAACCAGGAAAGGGGAAAACCGTCCAGATGACCAGACCAAGGCTACCAACCCACCACCGACCCACCACACAAAAAATATGTAAAATATTTAGGAGTCATATTAAATGAAAGATTCGACTTTAACCAGCACGTAAAATATATTATATATTAGATCAAGCGGAGAAAGCAAAAAAGAAATTAACTAAATTCCTATATACCAATCACATAACACAGACGATAAAAATTAAAATATACAAAACATTTGTGCGATCTATAATCAGCTATGCCTTTCCAATATGGTACAATATAAACCCACAAACCATGGAAACGGTGAGAATATTCGAAAGGAGGATGCTAAGAGCGGCGGCGGGACTCTATGGCAAAATACCCATAGGACCGGACGGAAAAATTAAACAAACTATTAGGTGCCCAACTAAGTTCGTGCGGTTTTTCCCGCGCGGACCACTTTATTGCTCCTAGAGCCAATGTTTTTATTGCTTTACCTGATTTACCTTTGGGAGGTGTTGGAGGAAGTCAAAATGAGTCAGTATGTAGAAAAAAATCGTAGTGTACACTTCATTTTCGTCTATAATATTACTTCCAAAATGACCGTGTCTAACGCCGTAATTCGCGCATATTTGCTTTATGAGTTCAAACTTGGAGCCAAGGCTGCACAAACGGCCAGAAAACGGCCTTTGGGGACAGTGTATTAAGTAATCACACTGCGCAAAAGTGGTTTCAAAAGTTTAAAAGTGGTAATGAAAGCCTCGAAGATGAGCAACGCGACGGACGGCCGATTCTTATGAATAATCAAGTTTTGCAAGTGGATATTGAGACAGATCCCAAAATGTCGTGCAAAATACTTGCAGGCAAGCATGGTATGTCTGAAGAAACGATTAGAAAACATCTACACACTGTAGGTAAAGTGTATCGTGTAGGAAGGTGGGTACCGCACGAACTTACCGAGAGCCAGAGGTGCCAAAGGGTAGCGGCTTGCGTTTCCCTACTCTCACGGTTCCAAAATGATCCGTTTTTGAATCTTATTCTTACTTGTGATGAAAAATGGGATGAAATGGGTCACATACACAAATAAGAAGCGATTCCTACTGGTTAACACCTGGAGAACCTGCTCCATCCACTGCAAAACCGGCCCTTCACCAACAGAAGATTTTGTTATGTGTATGGTGGACAACAGCCGGCATTGTTCATTTCGAATTTTTGCAAAAAGGCCAAATGATCACCGCGGACCTGTACTATGCTCAGCTTCAAAAAGTACAGGAGGAATTGAAGAAAAAACAACCGGGACTTGTAAATCGGGGAGGTGTACTCTTGCTGCAGGGCAACGCCAGACCACACGTTGCAAATAAGACCCGAGAAACAATTTCCAACCTCGGATGGGAAACTTTAATTCATCCTCCATATTCATCGGACCTTTCCCCAACAGATTACCACCTTGTTTTAGCATTACAAAATTATATAACAAATAGGAGCTTCATAAACGGAGAGGAAGTAAAGAGGACAGTGTCTGAGTTTTTTAATAATAAAAGCGTAGATTTTTATAAAAATGGGATTTTGAAACTTGTGTCACGTTGGGAAAGGGTCATAGAATATGGAGGAGATTATTTACCAGATTAAAAGTTACTCATTCGGTACCAAATTTCGTCTCGTATTTGGACAACGAAAAGCGCACGAACTTAGTTGGGCACCTAATAGTAACGCAAAATTATACAAAAAAACAAACTGCACAAGAATAGATACGTTTCTGTTAAAACTAATGCGTTTATATTTTAACAGAATATACAATTACACCACAAATCCAATTATAAACAAAATAATAAACGAACCAGACCAGAGCGTGCTGACGAACATTTGATTCGTCTGTCACGGTTTTCTAGAGCCAAGCGTGTAAGAGTGGTGTGAGGTCAATTTGACCGATCGCCGACAATACTCCCGCGTGATCCGATTCGAGGACACTGCCAGGCGGGGAGTTTGACTGCGGCGGTACATCTGTCAAAGAATAACGCAGGTGTCCTAAGGCCAGCTCAGCGAGGACAGAAACCACGCGTAGAGCAAAAGGGCAAAAGCTGGCTTGATCTCGATGTTCAGTACGCATAGAGACTGCGAAAGCACGGCCTATCGATCCTTTTGGCTTGAAGAGTTTTCACCAAGAGGTGTCAGAAAAGTTACTACAGGGATAACTGGCTTGTGGCGGCCAAGCGTTCATAGCGACGTCGCTATTTGATCCTTCGATGTCGGCTCTTCCTATCATTGCGAAGCAGAATTCGCCAAGCGTCGGATTGTTCACCCGCCAACAGGGAACGTGAGCTGGGTTTAGACCATCGTGAGACAGGTTAGTTTTACAGGTTAGTTTGGCGGGAGTAACTATGATTCTCTTAAGGCGGGAGTAACTATGACCCTCTTGCCCCGTGGGGCGACGGTATTACTCCGGTCGGCGACAGCTCTCGACTATCCTATGATGGCCACTAGACACATACCGGACATGGCCTCCGATGCGCGAGCATTGGACATATAGAAGAAGAATTATTGGAGGGAGCAACACGCGTAGACGTGTTTTCACCACTATTTTTTATGCCAGGCAAAAGCAACACGCCGCCAGTGCTCTGAGAATATTCCCCGGCGGGAAAACAACACGCCGCCAGTGCTCTGAGAATATTCCCCGGCGGGAAAACAACACGCCGCTGGTGCTCCAAAACCCGAGGGAGCCCCTTTGCTCGTGCACGGAGGAAAAGCAACACGCCGCGAATAATTAGAAATTCGGCGAGGGGCCCGCGCGTGTTGCCGCACAAAACAAACTAAGTTCCATCAGGCCTGCCTCAAATAGAGCTGTCGCGAGAGTATTAGCCCATAAGAGACCGTATATAAGACCGGGCGGCGCCGACGTACCTGCCGGCCGCCCTAGATTAGTATGATTAGGCCTTTTATAGTTGACTAATCCACAGGAGAGTGGCCTGTGGAGTGGAGATATTTTACTCATTTATTACTTACATATTTATTCTATTTTATATTCTAACTTATTTATTTTACTTTATTCTATTTTACTTTTACACCTATGACTAATCTTACACCTTTTAAATTTTTGACTGATTCAGGTTACATTGGGGCGATGAAGCGATTATATAGCCTCTCTTGCCCAAGTCATACCTCCACCTCTACATGGTTCCCGCTAGAAACCACGCTTTCCTATAAGGTGGCATGGGCCAACGGAGGATGGCGAGTTACCGGGATCGCTCCGACCCGGTTAATTGTGGTAGGAGCTAGGGAGAGACAGGGGTTGGCAACCCCGCTCTCCCGAAATTTTTTATTTAGCCATAAATACGGAGGAATCAGCCTCGGACGAGGGTGAGCAAGGCCCCGCTCACCCGGGAAGGCTTCGGCCAAGGCAGGGGGCCTCTAACGATGACCAAGGCACATCCCCGGATTTTAGTTTGGAGTTGCCCTACAAGAATCAAAACTGCGGTGTCTGTCTCCGGACCGCAAGGGGCAACTTCATGGCACTCAGCCTCAATGACATGCTATTGCATATTAAGAGGTATCATGGGGATGCTTCCGTGAGGTTTATATGCACAAAATGCGAAAAAGAATACCAACGGAAGGATCCGCCTGAGTGCCACCTGGCCAAGTGTAAAGGCCAGGGAGCCCCACAACTAAGTAACATGAATATATGCGGTGAGTGTGGGGGTCAATTTAAAACGAAAAGCGGATTGTCGCAGCACATGCGACACCGCCATCCGCTTGCTCGAAATGAGGCTAGAGCTGCTGAAACTGCACGGGATGAGCAGGCACCCCGGGGAGGACGTGTATTCTCAAAGGAGAATATACAATTAATGCTAGAATTAGAAGTGCGGTTTCAGGGCAAGCGGAATGTAGCTAAGTTGATGAAGGAGGATATAAAACAAAGAGATAAAAGACGAGAGCCGGCTTATAAGAAATGGGCGGAGAATTACAAACGCACCCTCCACCCACAAGAGCAAGACAGCAGGGAAAACATGCCTCGATCAGACGAGTCATCCTCAAGCTCGGATGACGTCTGGGTTAGCGAGTTGTCGTGTCAAAGAAATTTGTCCGTGCTTATGTTCGTTAGTTAATACGTGCCACTGTTGGCATGACGTTAAGGGAGTTTCCCGGAGATAGTGATGTCCTTTGGCAGATCAAAGTTTATGATACGTCTATTGCTATTGAACGTAGAGCGGTACGGTCTAGAAGGATAGTCCAGATGTGGAATGTCAATACGTGACCTACAGGATTAGCCTTTCTAAAGAAATTTTAATTATCCTTGGTGTACGCATCCCTGTAAAAAATACATCTTAAAAATAGGAAATTAGGCGCGTCCGTATCATAAACGCCACAAAGCTTATCGAGTTACAACCTTACATACAAAGCATTTTTCACTAATTGTCACTTTTACTCGCCGTGAACGGCCGTAATAGCCCGTCTCTCCCTTTTACCTGCGCCTCGTTGCCAGCCGCACAGGTAAAGATCTAAACGTACGAAAATCGATTATGTGTAGCGAGCGAGTGCTGCAAATTCGAACGTCTCCCCATTATAATATGTAACGGTTAGCCGTTTCGGTCTCTGGTTTCCAACGGTCATGTTCAAAAACAATAATATGCCTATTATTGGGCCTCGATAGTTTTTCTATTTCTTTTTCGAATCACAGCGGTCATATTAACTCGTTAGACTCAAGAAAAAGAAATGACCTATGAGGCTCGTGACCGAGTGAAACAATTAGATGTCACTTATTTAAACAACGAATATCTTTGCACCTGAAAGGGATAAGTGAAAGATTCAAAGCATTTTCAAATCTGGACTAATCAGGAAAGTTTTTAAAACAATTGGCACGCTTAGTGTATTATACTTTTTTTACAAGACAAAAGGACAAAGTTAGATGATGGTGAAAAGGCAGAGTTCAAACGTGAAAAGAACCATTATTTTCTGGATGTCTTATTTATACCACTGAAAAACTGTTCCCTGTGGAGCATTGCGCGTCTTTTCTAGAACATTATGGTAAAAACAGATTGAAAATAGTCCTTCATTTGTGGCAACGCCAGCAAAAAAACTGTACGGAGGTACGGATTTTCATAAAAAAGACAAAACCGCCAATATCTCGAAAACCGTGAGAGTTTCACTAGACATGACATATCAAATTCTAATAGATCAGGGTCTGATCTACCCCCAGTTTCAGGTTGATCGTCGATTTACCGGACACCCTGTATATACAGGGTGAGTCAATAAGTATGATCACCTCAAATAACTTGTTTTCCATTGATCGTATCAAAAATGTTTATAACGCATTTTGTTGTATTTCGAGTGCCACATCAGATAGACGCAATTTCATTTTTGAAAATTTTATATTTTCCGAAATCTCAAGGTCATATAGGTCAATGTGCTCTTTTTTTACTGGTATCATGTAGCCGATCAAGAACTGAATCCAACGACCTATAATAAGATGACCTTGATTTGACCTTGAACCTCAAAATTAGGCCGTATAATTGGTCCATTTTTTATCGAAGGGACATTAAATGCTCAAAAATACGTAGCATTTCTAAAGGAAACCTTACATCCATTGTTGGAAGAAGTTTCATTGAATGTTCGCCGAAGAATGTGATACCAACTGGACGGCTGTCCCGCTCATTATGCGTTGATTTCGAGGCGGGCTGTTCAAAAATTGTTTCCCAATCGATGGATTGGTCGAAATCAAGGTCATCTTATTATAGGTCGTTGGATAGAGCTCCTCATCGGCTACATGATACCAGTAAAAAAAACACATTGACCTATAAAAAAACTCAAGTTGACTTTGAGATTTCGGAAAATATAAAATTTTCAAAAATGAAATTGCGTCCATCTGATGGGGCGCTCGAAATACAACTGGCAAAAATGTGCAAGGACATAATTAATAGCTCAGCATACAGAACCAAATATAAAGTACAAAGCCAGTACAAATTTTACATGAATGCCTCTCAAACTAACTCGGAAGTCGGTTTTGCTATCATAATAAAGGAAATGCTCGCAACTCTTACCAGCATATTCACATTAGAAGCATACAGGGTTTTTGAAACACTAAACGACTTGAGTGAGATATCACGCAAACAGGGCCTCATTAACGCTTTGTGAGCATGATTGAAGCAATCACAACATTATAAAGGACATATATGAAATACGCTTCACATTACTTAATAAATTGAAGCATATCACAATTATCTGGATCTTATCAACATATAGCATAACAGGAAACGAAATTGTAGTTAACGCTCTCAAATAAGCTAAAGAAGCTACAGATTCCAATGCAGAAGAAAGTGAAACACATATTCCAATCCAGTACCAAGTCATCATTCTTCGATTAAAAAGAAAATTTATGGGAACGACATGCCTAATCCACAATGAAATAGAAAGAGAAGAATAACCTTGATTAGACTAAGAGTCGGATGTATCAGGTTTATCAACAGATATCTCTCAGATAATTTGAAAGAGCCTATTTACAATATCATCTCCTTGGTAACAAATATGCAACATCTACTCTAGGAATGTATTAAGCATAGACAATGAAAGAAACTAATAATTTAACAAAGTAGCGCTCTCACAGATCATAACAGGGTCAGAAATACGATGTCAAACGATGGAAAGCAATTTTACTGTAAGCGTTAACACTGTTAATGTTCATTGCTCTTATAATATTCGTTTCATTATCTGACACCAACATTCGTAAAACAATTTGTTGCTAAAACAAGTATTTGAAGGACAGTCATTTTTGTACAAAAACTTATGTTTCTAGTCTGTGCTGTAGACTGGTGTTTACAGCAAAAGTGCTTTCCAGTGACAATATGGTTCCTCAAGATAACAAATTTTAAAGGAACTATCCGCTCTATCCTCCCTTTGCTAATGAACTTGTAATTGAATATTAAATTAAAAGAAGAAGAACAAACTGATAGCTATCAGAAATAATCTACTGTAACAATGTATTACATTCCACTCATAACAAAGAATTGTTTATCATACTTTTATTTGGATGGTATTGTGAAACACAAAATCTACCAAACTGATTAAAATAATGGAATAGAATTTGAATAGAATTAGATTCTATTCAAATGTACAATGGTGCATTTTTTAACATATCGTATACCGCTATTTTGTATACATAACGTATATAAATAAATCCATTAATTAACCCGCATCCCCTAGCAATAATTTAAACATGTATAATTAAATTTGGAAGTATGAGTAAATACATATTCGATAACTCTAATTAATAAGCGGTTAGTATTTGCATACATTGAATGAACCGTTTAGAAACCAAATTTCAAAAAGTCAGAACTTTGGCCGGATACGTTTTAGATACGTTTTACCGGTTGCCGGATTCGGATAACCTGCTCCAACTTTTCAATGAACAAATAGCTTATGATTATACAAAATTTTAGATATCACAATAAATGTGGCAATGGATAACGTGCTGAGTGCTTCTCAAATGAAATGAAATAATAAAGAAATTCTCATGTAACATATAGCCGTAAATATACTTTAACGTACAAACGAAAACATAAGTGCGTGTTGAAATCAAAACGTACCAATCTTCGCTGTTTTAATCGTCTGGAAATCCTTGCCTCTTGGCTTGCGTTCTTGCTTCTATTCTTCTTATCCATCCTATTATACACATGATCAAAATGTCTACCGTTAGAGTTAAAAAAACACCAAACTCTATTTACACCCATAACCGTCCAACACGGCGCGAAAATCATAATTGATGAGGCCGCCAGCAAAACAGAACCACGACGAGATATAAACACCGACGAGTTATTAGTAGACAACTCCTTTAAGGCATTCGGTTGTCGCCAGTTTGGCGGGCTTACCAAACCCTCATTAGGGTTTCGACAAACCGACAGTTCATTGTCGTTGCCATCGTTACCGACCACCCTAATTTAAATTTACGATTTCACACTTTTAAATTTAGCTTTCTAATATTATTCTTATTAATCAATAACACGCCGTAATTTAATAAAAAAAATAAAAACATATTCAAAATACCAAAGAATAAAATAAGTTTCATCGAAATGATCTTCCCCGATTTATGTGCACAATTAGAATATTAGTAAGCCACGAGGACTAAATATCAGACACGAACACATTTGGTAAAAAAAGCGCACACAACAAAGTCATTAAAATATTAATAACTTCATAATTAACAAATAGTTTTTATCGTGGAATTGAAGTACCTTATTAAACGAGAATCGTTTATACTAAAAATTTTAAAAATCTGTCAAACTATTGGTTATTCAATAAAACAGTTTTAAATAATAACACTTGATGAGTTCAATGCGTAAGGCATGCACACGTCCATGTCCACCGATACGCATACACCCTTAAATTATGATTAATTCTCTAGATAAAGCAGCATAAATGCAAAGTGGTAACGCCAAATAGAGTATCACTGTAAAATTTAAATATAAAACGTGATTTGAACTTATAAAATATTTCGTTTACCAGAATTTAAGCATATTGAGTAATTAAATTATTATTATTTTCCACATTATACATACATTATCGTTATTATCGCAGTTTCCGATATTTACTGTAAATTTTCTTTTAAATATCAAGTAATATGTATGCTAACAGATGTAAGAATTAAAAAAAAAAAATTGCATATTTTATTTTTGCATTTTTGGTACTAAAAACATAAAAACGGCTATTTAATGTGTTTTGTGGGTAACGTCACCAGTGACACGAAAATTGGCTTGCGTGCTTGGTCTACTTATATCTCGTCTATGGCGGAACAATATGAAAAACGGTCTAAAATACACTTTGAATCACGCACTCTCAACGTTTAAGACATCACGAACCTAAGATTCATACTGAATTGTATTGGAACAACGGCATTCGCACATTTACTACTTCGAACCTTTTTGATAGCAAATCAGTTTTGTGATAATATACAAAGGCAGCAGCCTTAAAACAATTATTAAAAGCGTGATATGATGAGTAGGGATATGCGGGTACCAGCTTCGTGTCGGGATCTCGAAAGTTTCTTGACACGTAAACATATTCGTCTCCCCGTTATTTTGATCCTGGATCCGACGCTCCATTCAGAACCTAATTTTGCTGTCATCTTATACTTAAATTTTCAAATTCCGTTTTTGCAGTGTAATCAGATGCAAGAATTTTTAAATTATATTTTTAATTGAGGTCCCGAAATAACGGATATCCGAGCATATTTATGTGCGACAAATACATGGGATCCCGACTCGAACCCATCATTTCGTGTACCCGCACACCCGTGTTAAATATCATATGCTATTTTGGGCCCTAATACATACAGCTTATTCTTGTATACGAGTAGTGTCACAAAGATTATATACAAAATTAATTCGATTTTGAAATATGTTATCAAGGACAGTATTCTGAATAACCTTTTGCAATATTCGCAAAATAACTTAGGTTACGTGTACACAATCTGGCATATGCGAAATCGCATTTTTATATGGTCCACACCCAACTAACTCATTGATGATAATATATTTTTAAATTAATAAAAAGGAGAGATTAATGAACAATTTAGGTGCGGGCCAAATATATGTCCGGCCATCGTGACGCGTCGGCAGCGCGAGAGTGAAGTGCGCAACTGGCACTTGCAGTACACATTTTTCTAACCATATTTTCCTCTGTATCTCCGAAACCAAAGCCGTGCGGTAGTCATATGTATAAGAAAAAGTTGTTCAGAATATTCACATTAACAACATATTTCAAAATCAGCGAATACGGTGATGAGTCTTCTTTTCTAGATATTCACCGTTTTAATTATTCTTATTAGTTAAAATGTGACATATTTTACATATGGTGTGGCTGCTTGAGTCGCCCAACCGCCCAGGTGCGAGAGTATCTTTTACGCCCCCATCAGGAACGACCCTGCATCAAGGTATACCACAAAGGTCAAATATTATATTACGTAACCTAAATCAAAACAAAGGACTCGACAGGACACGAACTTGGAAATATCAGACAATTGTCTTCTATTATTATTATGTTCTAATATTGTATAAAAGCTGGATCATAATGAGAATAAAAAGTTATATACAAAACATTCAGACATTTTAAGATAATGGTTATTTGAACCCGAAAAGGATAATATTAACAAATTCGCAACTGTTTAAACGACGTTTCTTTGTCACATTAATCAAAAAGTTATACAAATATTACAAAGTTGAAGGTTATAAAAAAGATTGTATTATTGTATTATTGCTTACAGATAAAATTAGTAAGAGTAATAAAAGTAATAAATACTATTCGTGTTTGTTCTATGTTATTTGTGAATTGTATGCTGCAGCTTTTGTAAAATTATAAAAAAGACAATTAAAGATGAAACGCGCAATTGAGCCAGTTAGAAAAAGTGTGTTGAATGTGGTACAGGAAAATCTTCGAGCTATAGGAGAAGTAAGCGTAGTTTTGTAGCAGTTAAATATTTTAAGTTTCAGGTTATTCAAGATTCTTTTTGTAAACAATTTATTCGTCTGAGAATTTCTTATATAGTATTACTACACAGTCCGCAAAATACAATTGTATATTTGCAATGTATTATTAAAATATATAATTAAAGAACAAACTTGACCATACAGGATGAACCAGTAACCGAATAAATATGTAATTCTCATTTATGAATAATCAAAATTTCCTAGCGTCGCAGGTCTCTATACTCGTTCCAAGACAGACTATTATAATGCCAAGGCAAAAATATAACGATCTATTAGGTGGTCCATAAGTTCGTTCCGTTTTCGGCGCGGCGACTTTATTACCTTCTTACATGAGTAATAAACCACAATACATACTCAGGTAAAAATGTACATATTCCAGTACACTTCTAGTTTTGCTTTCGTGCGAATTAGACGTATTTTTTTAAGTTTATCTGTAATATCTAAACTAAAATCATGACGGATAACAAAATTCAGTTTCGACACATCATGTTATACGAGTTTCGTAAAGGGTATAACGCTTCGGAAACTTCGAGAAATATTTGTGTTGTTTACGGGAAAGGTGCTGTAACAGATCGTACGTGCAGAAAATGGTTTGATCGTTTTCGTGGAGGAAATTTTTCATTAGAAGATGACCATCGCGCTGGACGACCACATACGGCTGACAACAGTGTTGTACGTGCATTAGTGAAGCAAAATCGTTGCATTCAAGTGCGTGAAATTGCATCGGAACTTCAAATGAAAAAACCCACCGTGCATAATTGTTTACGGAAGATGAGATCAATTTCAAAGTTGAATATGTGGGTGCCGCACGAACTGACGGAGCGTAACCGCGCAGACGGCACGACAACGCTCGACCACGCGTGGCAAGAAATGTTATTGAAAAATTGAATGACTTTGGCTGGGAGGTCCTGCCGCACCCTCCGTACTCTCCTGACATAGCCCCATCAGATTATTATTTATTTCGGTGCATTCAAAATCCGGTTACCGGAAAAAAATTTGAAAACTTTGAGGTCCTCCAAAAGCACGTGGCGGAGTTTTTTAATAAAAAAACGAAAGACTTTCATCCGAAAGGAATTATGAAGCTACGTGAGAAGTGGCAAGAAGTAATTGAAAAGAATGGTGACTATGTATGTGAATAAAATAAATTGTATTTGAAAAAAACGGCGTTTTACTGTAACGGCTGAAAACGGAACGAACTTATTGGACCACCTTACAAAAGAGCAAGAATACTTACAAAATCACCGAGGAATTTCATATCTCCAAAGTATCTTCGTTTACGAATAAAATATTAGATTCTTAATGTCGTTCCCTCTGTATCATACAACTTTTGCTCAAGAAATTTTTCTCGAAGTCTCATAATTTGGGAGATATTTAAGATGACAATAATACCAATGCATCCGTACAAGAGGTGTCGAGATTCGACTGGTATCAGGGGCACTATTGTGAACTCAGAATTATTGGCAGCCCACGATGTTTGACCACGGCTCGCGCATACCCCTTACCCTTCTTCCCCCCAATGCTTCTATCCCCCACTTCGACGCTGGGATTAAGCCAATAGCGTCTACGGAACAGAGAATGGAAATGTGGACTAGCGCAGAACGAACGTAAACTCATCCGAGCCGGGTGAAAGGTTCCGTGGAACGGGCTGTAGATTGCACCAGCCCCGAATGAGTTTCGTTCGTTGTGCGCAGGTCTCGGCATTCCCATCCCTGCTCCAATCACGCTATTGGGCACACTTACAAGGAAATCTGGGTAGGTGTCCGCCTCCGATTTTTCTCGTTTTCACATATGCACATTGTAGTGCTACAAAACCTAAATGACACGTATTTTTTTTATATCTGCGGTATTTCGGTTTAAATAATTTTACGTAGAAAAGAAAAATTCAACATGGGTGTAATTTAAGCTTAAAAAACAAACGCATCCAAAAAATTAGAATTCCATGTTAGGTTATTTATGATACAACATATTTTACATCCATTAAAATTCGACAGTATTGAATATTTCTATAAAAAATTCTAATCATTCTCGGTACACGTCAAATCTTTGTGCTGGGGTTTCACCCCTTTAAACTGAAATTCCGCAGATATAAAAATTACGTGTTGCTTATTTTTTTGAATAGTGCAACGTATAAGAAAATGAAAAATTCGGAGGCGGACACATACCAGGTATTTCTTATTGGTCCCACTGTGACGTCACAGTAAGTTGGGGAAAAGCAGTGGTGGGAGGAAAAGACTGTGGGGGACTGCACAAGATATTGGCAACCTCTAAACTAGGTTTCAGTATATGAAGACACGTAGTGGTACAAAAATGAGGATGGTCATTCGTGGTGACTGGGAGTGGACTCATCAACGCTCGCGCTACTTGATCGGCTAATGATCACTCAATCAGCAGAAAGCAAGTTACTGATTGGCTGATCGTTAGCTAATCAACAAATATTATATAATATTTGAGGTCCGTCCCTTTTGTTTCACTAACTTTTTTCATAATGCCCCTGATAGTAGCCAACTTCTGTCGCCGCTTGTTCGGATGCACCAGTAATTATTGTTATCTTAAATATCGCTGAAACAGTGAAAGCTAGTGAAAAAGTTTTTAAACAATAATTGTATGATACAGAAGGAACTACAATTGGACGATAATATTTCTTTTATAACCGAAGGAGTCTTGAAGATATGAAGTTTATTATTGAGTTTTTAAATACATTAGTATATATAATTTCCTTTTTATATGTTGATAGTCGTACTGAAATGAGCACAAAGAACTTCGACACAAGGTCATCTAGAATCACTCGATATCATTGATCGAACAGGATTTTAATAGCTACATGTATGTAATAATAAAACCTGCCGAATTTTAATGATTCTGTGCATAAAAGATCAGAAGTTATCTTCACAGTTATCTATACAATTATCTTAAAAAGATATACCGACGGATTTAAGAAATCGAAGGTTACCTTCGCACTTACAAAATATTTCCATCTACAAAAATAATGCACTATTGTCATACCTCATTATATCTTTCAAATGTCAAGTTTGTTAAAAATTTTTTCTCTAACTCTCGTAAATTGAAATAAGGTAGTATCAGTTCTTGGTCCATCTTGTATGCAATGTAGAAACATAATAATCATGGAAAATCATTTTCTAGGATTTAAAAATCCTTTTTCTGTTAAGCTTTTCGTTTTGTTTTAGATTACGTATGTAACTCGTGTAACATACTTTGGTGAATATTTCGAAAACCAACAAGATTTCGAGGAGGTATGTATATAGTACTAGGCCAATTGTCAAACAGATTATAAGAATGGAATTGAAAGATACATTCATAAATAGGAGTTATAATAAGTTTATGAAATATCTGCATAAAAATTCCAATAGAGAGAGAATATTTATCTGCCACTAAATTTGGATTTATTACATATAGCAGTCACTTTGAGTTCCTAATAATTACAAGTACTGCAATTTGCAGAAAATCAGGAAAATCATTAAGGATATACAATCTGATTATACTAATATTCTTGTATCTGGATTATTACTTATTTATCCCCAATATTATATTCATGTTTTGGAGGTATGTAAATGATATCCCGCTGTTTAATATTCCTATTGAATAGTCGTAATCTCCTATCAAATTTATAGATAAGCATTCAAAACAGTTACAGTAAACTCCCGTATAACGCGATTCTCGTACAACGCGCTATATAATAAAATGCGGGAATTCCCCGTTTACTTTAGTCACATACAGGGTATGTGAAAAATCTCAAAACGATCAAATATTGCATAGGGGAAAGATTTTCGTTGAAAACATTAAATGGAAAGGTTTTCTGATTTAAATCGGGCTATCAAATGAGCTAATTGATGTTTGGCCCCGACCTACATGGAACAAATTGCTACCTACCGCAAGCAAAAACACATGATTCGTATAGCAGAATTCAATAAAGCCATCTTTCTGTTTCAATTTGCTATATCTGCTTTTCAGAAAGACATTTTACTACTTTAATCGGTAAAATATAGAGAGCAACATTTGATAGGACAATTCTTATAACGCGATTTCGTGCAACGTGTAACGTATTAACCGAAATGAAATGAAGTGAAGTAAAGCACGAAATGATTCTAGATATTTCTCCATTTCTTTTCAATTAAGTTATTTGGATTAATCAAATTGATTACGTAATTTCGTGGGGCACATGTTAATCTTTAAATTTTCACATACCACAATGCATATCTTATTTCTTTTCAAATGCTTTTTTAAAATTAACTTTCAAGAGATTTAGCCATTTTTACTTATACGCCTGTAGGCCCCGGAAGATATTATTTATAAACACTTCGACAAAATATGTACCAAGGGTGATACTAAACAGCAATTTATGAATGGTGTTCTTTTACCTTCTTATCATCACGTTTATCAAGTAAGGCTTTAGCTACATTTTTCAGACATTACATAATTTAATGAAGTTTTGTACGCTTACCTTTGATTCGTTTCTTCAAAGGATATTAATTTTATATTAATAATCATATTTAACTTTATTGTATAATCGTAATTGATTTCATACTAATAGTAATTCAAATTAAAAATAATTTATCGGTGGATTTTCATTGTCTTTCCAAAATAGTGAAAATTCATGTGTTAGACATTGAAAACCCACTTTTAACGTGATAAAATTCTATGTAAATAACGGAATACCAGTTTCAACATTATTTTACTCTTTTTTCATTTTGGAATTGGAATTTAAAGGCTTTACTCCCAGTAAGAACAGTATTGAGATCAAACATCTGAAGTTCCGATTGAACCACCGGTGGTGCACGCCGGCGTGAACGTGTTAATGAAAGCTAGATTCAATTGTACGAATAAATTTTGTAGAGATTCTTTAAGGAATGGTTTTCTGTGCATGCTACACCTCCAAGATTGCTAGACAAACCGGAAGCACATACTTTATCTGACATTCAAAAGCACGTAACCAATTTCCTTCTAAAAGTATATACATTATGTGAATATATATCTAATGTAGTATGTGATGTCGTAAGTACATTTTCATTTACTATTTGATATTAATTTAGGTTAATCACATAGATTCCTATCACGTATTTGACCATTTTAACAGACTGTTGATAAGAGGTGTATCTTTTATAACGTGGTCGAGAATGCTGCGGTAGACCTCCCTGAAAGTAATTTAATAGAATTCCTAATCAATTTGAAGGCTGATGTTCTTGAGACAATCGAAGAATACGTCAAAATGCATTCTGCCGTTCCAAATATAAATCTCTATAATGGTAAGATATTTGGATTATAAACAATTTATCTATGTTCTCCGGTGAAGGTTTAAAACCGGAAGTTGACGATATAAAGATTAACCCTTTGCAATCGGAGACGATTCTCAGTAGCCACTCAGTTTATTGAAGCAACACGAGTGGCGATTGAGAGGCGACATTAAGGTTTTCTCCAGTTATGTTTTGTTATTGGACGTTAAATCACCGACAACTGGAGTAAATTTTAATGTCGCGTCCCAGTCGCCACTCGAATTGCCGCTATAAACTGAGTGGTTACTGAGAGTGATATCTCGAGTGCAAAAGGGTTATTAGAGCTACCGGGAAGTAGTTAATAATTTTTCATATACTTTATGAAACTCCATTTATTTTTTCATATTAAACATTATGCTATTAGATAATCTCCATCGTTATCTTTGATCCTTGACCGATGAACCTCCAATGCCATAATTCCGTTTTAAAAAAAAATCAAATTCTCAACTTTCCTCTTATCAATCAACTGTCGGGCTAAACTTAAGTAAAATTAACAGGTTCCGTGCCACGTGTACCACCTATGGTACATACCGACATATTTATTTAATGCGCTACAAAAATATATTTTATAATAAGGTTAAGACTGTAGAATATATTTCCACCAAAAGAATGAGGCATTATAAAAAATGCAGAATAGAAGAAAGCAAATAATTTGGTTTAATTGTTATATTTACAATATTTAATAATTACATATAATGACTCACTTTGTTAAAGCAAGGATTGCTTAAAAATGGCTTGTTCGGACAATCTCTGCAACACGTCACTATTCTTATAGTTAGTTCGTGTACCAGGGATGGTACCATGGATGGTACACGATGCGATAACTACTATATACAAGCTAATTACTTATGGATTGGTGATGTGATGAATTAATGAGTCAAAACATCAAATGGCCTGAATGGAAAGTCGAGCAAAAACGACTTGGCACGGATCATGTTAACGATAAAATATATTGTTTTAACCTCCCATCTCATGATATTGTTGAAGGAATTTGTTTGTATTTACGTGCTACACATAATCGACGATTTACGTGTATTCTGCACAACTAACAATAAGTTTATCCTCTAAGTTTATTGTAACACATTCACTACCCGCGGTTTTGAGGCGAGACTCTTAGCTGAATACCGCACACAATTTTCAACAATCTATAGCTGAATACCGCAGGGTTCTGCTATGGGTTATATTCATGGCTATATTCAGCGATATTATTATAGTTTGGATAAATGTAATATTATTGTTCATTTATTTGTGGAATGTTCATATCACAGACAGAATATTATATTGTAGACAACTCCTCCAATGTAATCTTTTGTCACCCGGCGTGCAGTAAGCCGCATAAGTTTGCAAAAGAGTGATTTTGATTTGCAAAAACGTGAATATGATCTGCAAAATGGTTAATTTCGAATGCAAACATGTAAAAGCGCGAAGTTGATATTGGCTTCATTAGTTGTATATATAATTATTATAATTCTTTGGTTTTTTGATCAAAAACGATCCTTTGTATACTCATAATCGCGTGTTCCCACTTTTGTGAAGGTTGGCAAAGACTAACCAGTCTGATGAGTCACTTTTAGCTGAACCATAATTCCGACGAGTTTTCGTTCGTTGTGCACAGGTTCCCATTGCCATTCCCTTTTACGAACGCGCTATTGGCTTGGTACCACTGTGACGTCACAGAATTTGGGCATAAAGCTGCGGTAAGAAAGCTAGTGGGGACTGCGCGAGCTGCGGTCCAAACTACTGAGGAGTCACTCCTGGTTTGACCACGTCTCGCGCAGCCCCCTTATCCTTCGCCCCTCCAGTCCTCCTAACCCCGACGTCACAGTGGGACTAAGCCAATAGCGTGCGTGGAACAGGGAATGGTAGTGGAAACCTGCGCACAACGAACGAGAATTCGTTCGAGCCGTGTTCAAACTAAAATTGACTCCTCAGTAGAAGGAAAAAAGAACAAAAGCATATCGTAGTCATTACAACAAGTGAACGCAGTTGGTGCTCGCAGCATCGTCGGACACCGGCGTGGATAGCAGACAGACTATTTAAAATATCGTACAATAATAATGATGTATATATTATAAGAAATAATTGAATACGTCTGTGAATAAGTCATATCCAAATGGAATGTTGTATAATGCGATCTTCTTTGATTGCATAAAATGAAATCGCATAAAAAAAGCATGGTGTAAATCGGGGAATGAATGCACTGACACATGGACGCAGATGAATAAAGATGAATGATTTTCGGAATGGAACACCGATGAATAAAAACGATTATTTATTTTCGAGTATTTACAATATTAAAAAAACGGTTTTTACGTGGGTACATGAAACTCGTGTTGAATATTTGCGAACTAAGTACATATACAAATTCGAAGTTTCTCTTAACAAAATCGGCTTCTCATTTCCAATTACGGCGATAAACGGAAGTCATATCAATGAGACAGTACACGTCTATTCATGTACATGTATTCTAAAAAGATTCCTTCAGCTCTTATTTCCTGCTAATACAAAGTACATTATATTACATTATCAAGAAGGAGACATTTAATTACCGATCATTGTGTCAGATTCCATTATCCTTCTAATCGTGAAAATATAAATATGATTGCATTTTCCACATTACGTTTCTCGTTTAATATCTAGGCGGTTGAAAACGAATAAAGAAAACATTGTCTACTTTATTAATGTTATCAACATCAGTAACCGATATTCGTAGATCAATATTTTGCAAGATGCATCACATCCTACCTTAAAACAATTCGACATTTTTCATTTCTCCCGTATTTCGAAATAATACTATTTCTTCTGATTTTAAGACATTCATTCCAGGAAAAACAATTTTTTGGATATCTTATATTAGAAACATTATGTGTAAATGCATATGTAAATGATATTATTAGGTACCCGAAAAAGTTCGTGCGGATTTTTAAATCAAAATTCAAATATTCTGAATATTCTGGAAAATTATTTTATTTTACGAAATAGTCACCTTTTATTTTGACAATTCCTCTCCAACGTTCTACAAGCTTATACGTTCCTTTTCGTAAAAATTTGGAGTTTTACGCGCAAAGAATTAATTAATCGCGAATTTGGTTTTGGTATCATTTTCAAAACTGCTGTTTTCGAGGAAGTTTGTCATTTGTAAAAAAGATGGTAATCCGAAGGAGACAGATCAGGATTGTAAGGAGAATGAGGTAAAACTTCCCATTTGACATCCTTTGCGAGTAAAACACAAGATTTTTACAAAAAAGAAATGTACAAGCTTGTGAAACATAGGAAAAGTATTGTAGAGGAAAATGGTGACTACATTGTCAAATAAAATTATTTTCCAGAATGTCCAGAATATTTGAATGTTGATTTAAAAATCCGCACTTCTTCCGGTACCTAATGCTATGGAAGCTCGAGGCTGATATTAGTCTAATTAGTAGTGTAAAATAACTGGTCTAATTGATTATGTAAAAGAACTGACTAATTCTATCAAGTTGGTATGACGAATAATGTGATTTTTCTGATGTAAAATCTGTTACTATCGATACATTTCAACTGCGATGATGATTATCGTCATGGTATACAGATCACATGATACTCCTTAATTATAAAAAATTGTTTTGTATTCGAGGATTAGTTCCACGTTAGTAAACAATGTTCAATATCCACAACACAACATTTAATAGACGCTAATTACTTTGCAGATGTTATTTGGCCAGCATCACGTGACTTCAAGTTCCGCAGCGCCCCCGAAAGAGATATTCATTGAAGAATCAGACTTTACTTGATTAAGTGTTCACGCGAACAAGATGATAATAATATTGACAATTAGTATCAACAGATGCAATATGTTAATAAATTGTTACTTAATCGAATAAACCTTTCATTTGATAATTTGAAAATCTCTTAACACTAGAACTACCGAAGGAGTCAAAATGACTTGTCCGCCATTTTTAGTCAACTTATTCGAATATACCACAGCGCATTCTTTGAGATTTGATATACTATTATTCGATATACATAACGGAAACAATTAGATCTATTAATTAATTTAAATCCTACAGCCATGATTTATATATAAATATTGGGTTGTCCGGAAAGTTCGTGCCGATTTTGAAGGAAAATTGAAACGCAGGATTTAAATTTTAGTATACATTTATTAAATTATATAGGTGCCATTCTGTTCTACAACCTTTCTCCATCTTTCAGGCAACTTGAAAATTCCGTCCTTCCAAAATCTCTCAGGTTTTTCAGCGAAAAACTTGTCTAGGTGATTTTTTTATCTCGACCAAAGAGTTGAAGTTTTTCCCATTAAGAAAATTTTGTAATGATCGAAATAGGTGGAAATCAGAGGGCGCGAAGTCTGGTGAATATGGTGGATGGGGTAAAATATCCCAACGCAATTTTTCCCTGTCCGGTAAAAGAAAAGCATTAAATGCCTAAAATGCAATTTGTTTTCTTCCATATTCAAAGACGTATAAAACTGACCAAAATTAACGTATCGTAACCAAATTTGTTTCCAAATATGCCTGAAGTACCGTCTTTTACGATATGTACACATGTCATTTGTTTTCAATTGTTCTGATATATATTCAGACCTGTCCTTACGGCACCTACCAAAAATCGGCACGAACTTTCCGGACAACCCAATAAATCTGTAAGCATAAATGAGTATACACTACCGGTCATAAGTTTGGGATCACTTGTTTTGTCTTCATTCTAACGTTTTCTTTAAACGTAAGAAAGAACATTAAAAGTAAATAGAATATAAAACCTTTGTCCATTTTACAATTTTACCATTAATATTAAACTATTTTCTTGCCATGCAAACACATATTGTATTGGCACCTGGATGTAATAAGATTTTGTTATCTTTAAAATCGTTCGGGTCCGTTTATTGCTATCGATCGGTTTTTAGTTTCCCCACAACAAATTACTTTACTACAAGAATGTCGGCGAACTATGCAGCAAGAAACATTACACAAACTTGTTGGGGTACGTCAGAAATATGTAAAATAGCAATAATGAAAAAGGGGGATACTTCGACGAATCGCGTGTTAAGCGAAATGTATAATTAATATAGAATAAAATATACGAAATTTATACAAATCTTCTATCTTGTAATTTCAACATACATCAGCCACAGATATACCCAAAGAAAAATATCCTATTCCATTTGATAAACAAGATATTTAATAATTTGCTTAACGATTGCGAGTGTTCCTAAACTTATGGCCAGTAGTGTATGTTCGGTAGTTCTGGTATTAATTTCCAATGTTGTGTTCGAATTAATAATCATATTTGATTGTTCATTTGCACTCGTATTGCAGAGGGTGTAATGACTGACGTGTTTTCAAAATAGGCATTTCTTTCATTCTTTTCAACCCCTGACTAATATTTCTAGAAAAATTATTGTTTGTTGCACTTGGTTCCCCCGCAATTACGTTAATCAGTCCCACTTACAGTGGTATATATTGTGATAACGTTGCATACGTTTCTCCGCTAATTACATTTGTCGCTTCTTTTAAAGGCTCTAATACTCTGCTTATGGTTTCTATGAAGCTCCATTCGCTGTCACTTAAATTTGGTCGCATATTATTCTTAAACAATATTATACATAATGGTGTACGTATTAAAATGAATCTCTATAACCTATCGTGTGTGGAATTCCATCGAATATTGATTTCTTGGATAAGTTGGGGGGGGGGGGGTTTATTTTTATGTAACGTCAAATCTCTCTCTCTCTCTCTCTCTTGCAGGCGAAGGACGTGAAAAATGTGTGACAATTGATTTGCATTTTCTTCGAAGTGCTTCGTATTCCGGAAGTTTATGTAGCGTGGGTTTTACAACTAACTGTAATGTACGTGCAAAAGACGGAATGCCCATTCAGTTTTTATTCATATTTATGGCTTTCGTTAAGCCTATTATCAGTTATAAAATACACTGCTTTGTCCACATGCAAGCCCCAAGTAGTTAATAAGTTTATTCAATACTTGTTGGATATATACACTAGTGTATGTTTCTTATAAATACTGCAAATTTAGCAGAGACCGCCGAATTTCGAAATTTGTCGTAGTATAATGCAGCGTAAGAGATAAATAACTTTGCACAGCATGTGACGTCCAACCGTTAGTGGTTAACGCTATTGTCGTTACATTATTGCCTATTTCTAACATACAATTCATTGCATTAAGTGGAGAAATATAAATATTGACAATGTGTGTAGTACAATTAATTTACTGTTTTCAATGTCTGTGCGTATTTGGTTTTTGATACTGGCTTTTACTTCTTGATATATTTGCTGTATTATGTCTCACAATAATGTTGTGAGTGAATGTATTTCATACCGGGGTTCCGCAACATTGAGTGGATCCCGGAATCCTTTATCATTAGGCATTGAAAATGGTTGGAGATCTGGAATAATCATGCGTGCAATTGCACGCGTCAGCTGTGTCGCCCTTGGTGAACTTACGGGTAACATTTATGCCATAACACGTGAACTCCCCCCTGCTGGCTCTCTATTAGCTTCAGGAGTAATTGTATTCGGATGTTGAGATTTTAAATGTCGTAACAGTCCACTGGTGTTACCAAATTTGGTCTTAAATTTTCGCTTGCAGACGTTACATTTTGCTGTAACCTGGTATATTTTCTCAAAATGAGACTACACAAAACTTTCGATTCTACTTCTTCTTGTTTGGATCACCTCATTCTCAATTTCAATAACACTCACATTATTTTCACGTTGATCAAACATTTTGAATGATACTGATTTCACTGGCTAATTAAAGACTTGCGAAGTCCGTTGTGCGGTTGTACAATGGGAAATAATTTGGAGTTGCTGATGTTGAAAAGAGGTGGTTCTCAAAAGTGGGAAATATTGGAAAAGGGAAATCGTAGGATTTTAGGAAAAATAGCCTCAACGGAAATAATTTATGACAGGGTAAGAACTAAGGATGAGACTAGGATACTGGAGAAGATATCTGATTAGCGTCACATGTGGCTCAGCTGGTTGATGTACTCGAGCATTTATGCATGTTTATTTTCGAACGCTGGAAATATTGTAACTCCTACAAGTTCGGGACTGTTACAGAAAATGTTGAAGAATTATTTTATACTATAATTTAAAATAAATGTCTATATTGTACCCCCATGTGATTACTTCTTCATCCTTGAATTTACATATAATTCATATGCCTATATGTTGATAGTGATGTACTTAGTATTAATAAGCACTTTCGGGATCTCAATACGCACGTACCTGGGATGTGTCACTTTCCTAATTGGTCAAACCAAGTTCAGACCTTACTATTAGGTTCCATTGTTTACGATAAATTCCAGGAATCCGCTAACTCCTCTTGGCCTCGCGTCCAGGTCTCTAGAGCACCATTTCGTTGTATTAAAGAAAGTATTTTCGACATAATTACGAAGGAAGGTATTCGTCCAACCGATCGTGGTATCGCGGCTGCGCAAAACAACCAGGTACCGCGCAGTGTGCGTGGCCTACAAAGTTTTTGGGCATAGCTTCCTATTTTAGGAAATTTATAGAAGAATTTTCAATAATCTCCAAACCGCTTTACGATTTAATAAAAGAAGCTACTGTTACGTGCTAAATATTTAAACTTATTTTGTCACTTCCGAATTTTTCATTGATCAGTTAATCAACGACCGGAATAAGGTTCTTGATGATGCAATGCATTGTGGGGAGCCCTAGTCGAGAATCTTTCAACACAAAATCAGTCACGTAGCACCAGAAAGGAAGTATAGAGTCGTCTCCGAATAGCCGAACGTGTTCTCTTCGCTCGCGAGTACCGGCAGGATCGCCTCTAGGGCGCGCTGGCCGGGACCGGGCCCCTCCACTTGGCGGCGCCATTCTTCAATGAGGCGCCGCCGGGCCCGGCTCCTGCCGGCCTCCAGCTCCGCGGATCGGCTGTCCGCCGATACCGGCCCTTCCTTTAAGAACCCGTAGATACTGTAAATCTCCGCGGCCTCCCCTGACTGCTGTTCCCACGGAAGGGCACACGCAAGCAGGGTCGCCGCCCGATGGGAGACAGTGCGGTACCCCCGGATGAAACGCAGGGCGAGGGTCCGCTCAGCGCGGCGCAGCAGTTGGCGCTTTCGAGAGCGAGCGGACGCACTGGAAGGCGTCGACGGTCCACCGCCCCTCTCGGAAGCCCAACTGGCTGTCGGCCAGAACGGGTCCAACCCCGGACAGGTGCTCGGCGAGGCGGAAAGCTATGATGCGCTCCAGGAGCTTACCCGCCTCGTCCAGCAGGCATATGGGCCGGTATGCGGAAGGGGAGACCGCCGCCCTTCTCGGCTTAGGGAGCAGTACAAGTTGCCCCCTGTTCCACTCCCACGGGAAAGTACCCTCGCTCTGGCAGCCCTCCAAGAGCCGCCTGAACCTAGACCCCAGGACCCGAAGGGCCGACGCAAGGACACGGCCGTGGATGCCGTCGGGTCCGGGGGCGGTGTTTTGGATGCAAGGCGGCGCACCGCCTTGTCCAGCTCCTCGGCGCTAATCCTTGGGACGGGGGTACGAATGCGTCGCACCCCCGACCCCTGCTCCGGGTACATCGACTCGGTGACCGGGGGAGCCCACGGGCGTATTTTGCCCATGACTACCCGATATGGGCGTTCCCACAGATCCTGGTCGATGGTGGCGGGGAGCTGGTTCCATGCCTCCACCTTGGCCCGAAAGACGGCCCTTTGGAGGGCTGCCTGCGCGTCCGTATACGACCTCCCCTGCTCCTCCGCCGACGGGCCTGCGTGTACCGCCTCCACGCGCGCGTACTGCTGGCTCTCAGCTCGGCAAATTCTGCCGTCCACCAGTACACGGTGCGGGGCGGCGCGGACCTGGCCCGAAGCATAACGGTGCCCGAATGGCCTCCCTCTCGATGTCCGGTGGCCTGGACCGGCTGGCGTGGGGCCAGGCCACCGCGTGGATCGCCGCCTGCAGGGCGTCCACGTCCAGCCTCTTCAGCGACCACCGGGGGGGGGGGGGGATCCCCTTACCGTTGGGTGAGGCAGGGGTGGAGAGGCAGGTGTCGAGACGGTCATGACAATGTACGCATGATCCGACATCGTGTCGACCCCCGACACCCGTCGCACGTCGCAGGGCGAGGCCCACATCAGTTCGGTGAACGTCGTGCCCTGTCATAGGATACATAGGCGCCCTCCAAGGCGGTGACTGTCACCTCTGCCGTCTTGGGGCCGCATAAGGCCAGAGGCCCTTTTGCCCCTTGGCGCTGTTGCAGGCAGGGACCTTTCGGCCGCCCAGCCCGCTTAGGAGGAGGAGCAGGCGGAGGACCGGCCGCCAGCTTCCCCCTTTTTGTGTTCCGGCGCACCACCTCAGCCCAGGTGGGCGCCGGTTCGGGGCGGCCCTGAGAGGGGCGGCCTCCTTAAGCGGCTGTGGCTTGCCTCCGGTGTGGAAGCGGATTCTCCCTTATTGTTGAGGCCACTTTGACCTCCACCATGGCTGCCAACCGCTCAAAAAGCCGGCCCTCCGCCGTTAAGCGTGGGCTGGCGGCCCGCGGTTTCGGCTTCGGTGGCCTCGGTGGTGGCGGTAGGGACATCCCCCGTCCGCGCAGGGCCCCCACGGTGGCTTGGAGCTGGGCGTGCTGCCCCCGCAGCTCTGCCACCTCCTTGCTGAGACGGGCATTCTCCTGCCGCAGGCACTCAGCGTCTTTGCTCGATTCCGAGCGCTTCGCCAGCTGGGTGGCTGCGGCCTTCGCGCCTCGGGCTGCAAGGCGGAGCTCGCGGACGAAGGTCCCCTTCAAGTTCTTTGAAGCTGTGAAGACCTTCTCCACCACCCGCATTCTCTCATATATATATGGCCGGCGGGGGCCCACGTCGCCTCGCCTTCCGTTTCTGCGGCCAGGTCGGTCTCCGAGGGTAAAGCCCCCTTATATTCCCGGCTATACAGATCTTCGGGGTCGGTCCCCACTTTGAAGGTTTGCCGCCCGATAGGGAAGTGAATGACTCATCCGAATCCTCACCAGCTCTACAAGGCCCTCCATGTGTTCGGCCACCTCGACGGGCTCGCTGTGTGCGAGGAGGTGGCATGGAGGAGGGAGAGTTCTCCTCCACTTCAATGTCCGCCGTCGTGCCTGGTGGCGGTTTTTGTGTCCGCTCGGTATTTGCCTTGTCCTTTGTGTTTTCCGCCTGTTCCTCGTTATTGTGTCCATCCTGGTGATTTTGTTTTAATGTATCCATTTGATTCCCACGAGAGGGGTCGGAGGGGGTGGTCCACCCAGGCAGGGCTGCCTTGCCTGGGTAAGCCTAGTTACTCTGGGGGGTCGGCCTGTACACCGGAGGGATCGTTTGAGACTGCCCTGTTTTACGTCCTGGCAGCCATGCTGCCCTCGGCACGATACCTCACACCTTAGCTTAGAACGTTGGTGCTTCTTAGTTGACCCTAAAAAATTGCAACCTTTTTTTCCGGGGGAAATCTTCGAAAAGTCACCCCGGCCTCCTTTGGAGGAAGACCGGGGTAGTGTCGGATTTCTACCGACTAAAAGGTGGTCCTCCTCTGGCGTTTTCAAGGGGGAGTGCCCGAGAACTCCCCGAGCTTCCGGACACCCCCACGCCTCGCCCCCCTGAGGGCCAATCCACCGTTTGGGATGCGGTGCGACCACTACACCGCATACCTCTACCTCAGGGACCACCATTCCTGGCTGCCTGGGTCCCAACCCACGCAGCCTGGTGGTCCCGGCGACTTAAACTGTCGCCGCGTCCGGTGCTGGAGGGGGGACGTGTACGTCTCCGCCTTCAGCCCCTACCCTCTGGGTCCGCCGCCTCGCGGGCCCTTTCCGCGCCCTCCTTCTGTGACATTACATGTTCACAGAAGGAGGCCACGGCCCTCCATGCGTCCTCACCGCCCACCATCGCTTTCACGACGCCGGGCAGCAACAGATCACCCCCTACGTTACACCAAAGGACCCGGCGCGCATTTGCCCAAGAGGGACACTCCTCGAGGGTGTGCTGCGCCGAGTCCTTTTCCTCCCCGCAGTGGTGACCCTTAGGGGACGGTTCCCTTCCGATCCTATGCGGAAGGGAACCTGCGTGTGAGCACCTTTCCAGCCAGAGCTGGAGGACCGGCAGAATGGCCCACACAGTCCTCTCTCCGGAACCGGGCTCCTCCAGTTGGCTGCGCCACCTCTCGAGGGTGCGCAGCCGAGCCCGTGTCCTGCCGGCCTCCAGCTCCGGCACGCGGCTCTCTGCCACTCCCGGCGCCTGTTTAAGGGCCACGGAGATCCTATAGATCTCCACACCTTTATACAGGCGGCGTACACCCGCCTGAGGTCCCCCCACGTTGGGCAGCAAAAGCCTAAGGCCGCGGCTGTCCGCTCAACCCGGGGCACCACCTCCTCGAGGTGGGGACCAAAATTCCAGTGGCTCTCGAGGATGACTCCCAGATGTTCCATCCGAGAGCCAACCTCGACAGCCACGCCTCCCAGTGTGACAGGTGTCTAGGGGGGAGGGCCCTTCCTGGCCCAGTCGAAGAACCAAATTGCCTTGTTCTTCGACGGGGCCACCTCCAGGCCTAGCCGTCTTATGGCGGCCACCACACACTCCGCACCGCACTCTCCGATTAGGAGAATGGTCATCCGCGTAACACAATGCGGCCGTGGACGCCGTCCGGCCCCGGGGCGGTGTTTCGGGCCGAAGGCGGCCCACCGCCCGGTCCAGCTCCTCACTGTCGACCCCGGGCCCGGGGAGGCGACAACGTCGCGCCTACAGCCCCTGGGTCCGTCGTCGCGCCTCCTAAAAAATTCCACTCTGCGCCACAACTAAGCGACCACTGTCAACCTTCTCATCCAACCCATCGGAAGACAGCAATGAAAGTAACCGCAAACCAACACTTACCGAACTAAGCTAACAACCTTCAATCCCACACCAAAAAACCGCACCCACTAACATATGAAAAAAATTAAAACGGAGAACATCAGCAACCAGAGCTATTGAAAAACTAGAAGACATGCTAAACCCAGCCACACTAACAATAGAAGATCCGAACAATCAATTTGTACTTAACTACGACCAGTTTAAAAGTCTCCTAGAAAACACATTCGGTGTGGAAAACCCAATTGAAATCACGAAAGAATACACCACGAGTACCCAAGCTGTTATCGACATGATTGAAAAAGTATCCCCCCTGCTAAAGGAACGAAGTTTAAAAAATAGAATGCACCGCCCAACAAGAAAGGTCTCCACTAGGGCTCCATCACCACCACAAGACGCGATCGACAGAACATGTGGTAATTCCCCGTCCAACTGGTTCTCAGACACAGACTAAGCCGTCCAAAGCACGTACTAACATACTCTCCAAAATGCCTCTTCGGAATATGCAATGGAACCTCAACGGATTCTACAGCCGACTAGAATACCTACAGCTGCTAATCGAGGAATCTCAACCAGACATTATTTGCATCCAAGAAACGAACTTCAAACACAACAGTACAGGTAGGATAAAAAACTACAAACCCTTCTACAAAAACCGGGACTCGTACCAAGCAAGCGCGGGGGTAGCTACGTTCATAAAAGACAGTGTCAGGAAGCCACAATCTCAACCAACTTAGAAGTTGTGGTTACCAAAATAATCACCCCTGCCATGATGCACATATGTAATATCTACATACCAAATAGTCACTGCCTGGGTGAACAAGAACTCGTCCACTTAGTGAACCAGCTACCAAAGCCGTATATCATACATGTGTGTCTGCGTCTCGGATATATTGTGCGTTGTTTTCCGAGAATAAGTGAATGAATGTGAGTGTATGCATGTGAGCGAGAGAGGGGAAAGCCTGGCGACGCGGTAGATGCGGAGGCAGTTTCTGGCAACTGGCGAAAGTGATCGGATGTTTTATACCTTTGTTTCAATTTATATGTTATATTATAAGTTTGTGCTAATAAACTTTATTTATACCACATTTATATCCTTAGTTATAGCTATAATTAACTATAATTAATTAAATAAAATAATTAAGTAAAAATAAATAAATAAATAATTAAATAAAATTAATTAACTATAATTAAGCTGGAATTAGCGCTATTGTCTTCGTATGCGCGGACGGTCGTCGAGTATTAAGAGTATTATTTGTGTTTGTGCGTTCGATGCCCTACAGCGTGCTCTCATCTGACGTTATTTATGCGAGTGGACAGGGACCATTTTCTTATGGTTGTCCGACGATACGGTATTTTATGTTGTGTTAACTTACGCCCTATTCAGCTATCTTATGTTGCATTTGACACCGCTTATGTCTTATGAATAGTCAATTGCGTCTTGTCTTGTGACGATTGAGGTCAGTTCGTCAGTCAGGAATGGCCGAGCTATAGTAACCGATCGGACGGTGTTTTTTAAATTTCGGGTAGATCCCCGAAAGCCCGAGATTACCCGAATGATCACGAAGTCATTCGGGTCGATGTAGGGATCATTTAAGTGCAGACGCGACTCCCGGACCGTGCAGTGCTTATTTCTACTATAATATATTATTATCTGATAGTTTTATGATTGTCTGTTAAATGTGCGTACTGGGCAAATAAACCTGTATAGTTTCATGATTATACATAAATATATGCTTATTATTACTACAATATGAAAGACCCTCCGGTGAAGTTGCTTTATTCGCTGATAACCATATCTATATTTTTGATCCAAATACTCTAAATTTATTAAATAACAAATAGCCAAAAACGTATCAGGAGGTTTTTGGAAGGGATATTGAGTATAATTCTATAAAATCTGTTGTTTTAGCAAACAAGGTAAAACATATGTTTTCCTCAAAGGTATGTATGCATTGGTACTAGATGAATGTACATATAGAGCTCGAAAATACGTTTTGGTAACGGATCTTTTAAATAGTATTGCATTATCCCCTGATAAAAAATTAGCAGTATTTAAGTATACAAATGGTAGATTATATATTACACAAGGAGGAAATTTTTACGAGTACGATGAATATGACGGTAACATTGTAAGTGCTGGGTTATTTGATCTTTCCATTTTTAATGTTACATGTCCACCAACTGATAGTGAAGAAGTTATATTACAATTGCAAAAATTGGTAAACAAATTAATTGTTGGAGATTTAAACTCTCCACTGCGTAGCGCGCGTGGTCGCCGAAGAGTTCGACAGAAAACGATCGCTCGCTTCGACGTGCTTTTGTTTTTAGGGCGTTGGCTGCCGCAGTTGCCTGCAGATCGTAGATGTTACCAGTCACTCATTCTTTCTGTATTATTACCTTTATATTATTAAGCTCTGATAAATAACATCTACAACATTAATATCTGAAGATATGATTACCCGCATATCCTATATATAGGGAGAGTTTGAGGTTGCATGAGAGAGATAAAAAGTGTAGTACCGTGTGCGGCGTAAGTGAGAATATTAAAATATAATAAAAGGCTATATCATTAAACAACAATTACACTTCTGATTAATCCTTCCACGCACCGCATTCCGCAACAATTGGAAGCAGAGCGTGGTTTGGGAAAATTGGTTGAGAAGGAACTGTTGGGAAATGTAATCATTCTTTGCAGTACCGACAAAAGTTATGAATGTGGAGGGGAATGGCTGAAAGACCAGAACGAAAGAGACTGTGGTGCCCGCCGAGGAACCTAGTTAAGTACTAGATCGTCCACCAGGTGGCGCCTCGGAACAGGACACTGTGGCGGCCCTAGTTTTGCCATCGGCCGCTACGCGCTCCCGCGCCTACCCTCCGGATCTCGCAGGTCCGTATACGGAGCGCGGCGCATATACACCGCTCCGAGGGTATAGTCTTCGCCCACTGGGGATAGGCGCGTCTAGGGCAAGGTCCGCTCATCAGCCGTATTGATGAGTTCATCGAGCGGACCTGGGACGAAACGCTAGAACATACCTTGTTCCACCTTCTAAATTATTAGTAGTCGACTTCTCCATTTTTACCCGGAGCTAACCAAGTCGCTACAGGCTGTGGCGACATAGAGGGCGCTGCTGCGCTTTCGGCCGACTTCTCGGGATGCGGTTCGCGCGCGAGTTTCGAGTTATACCGTCGCTATCTTTTGCCAAGAACCGCGTTCGCGTTGCGGCAAGGACCACCTTCGCACTGCGACAAGAACTCGGCGCCTACTCGAGGTCCTCAGCACCATAGTGCTGAAGACGTCCCCATGACAACGTACGCACCAGCAATTAGCTTTGGCGATCTTCTCAAAATTACAGAGAGCTTCCGAACTCCGGCGAATCGACACGACCCGGCTTCTCCGCAACTAAACTATTGTTCAACCGCGAACCTCCGATTTGTTCTGTTTAATGTTAGCCCAGCGCCTTTTTACTGTTAACTTTATTGTATATTAGTTCTACAAGTTTTTCCTATGTTTAATAAAAGTTCCGTTCCACGTTCCCGTTTGCGTTCTTAAAACCTCAAGACCGATTCCCATCCTCTTCCTTCCGGTTCCTTCCTTCAAGTACAAACTGGGGGATCTGGCGCCTAGGGACACCACAAGGCGTTCGCCCAGTAAACACCGCGCTCGCGCCACCTTCCGCGGACAATCAAGACTAGATTCCACACTAGAACAGTAGAGTTTCCTTGGTAGTAAATTTCGTGACCAAAGCTAGTTCCTAAGGCGACCAAACAAGATAGAGTTGTTAATATAGAGTTGTAGAGAGAAGATTGCTCCTCAGTTAAGAAATTTAATAAAAGGTATATTCAGTCTAATTAAATGGTTCATTATTAACCAACCGGGTTCATTCGGGGTTATGGTAACCGTAGCCAACCAAAGGGAAAAGTTACGGTACCAGAAATAGAGGAACCGCACATTTGGTGCTGAAACCCGGTTAAAAAAAGATAAGCACGTGGCGAGAAGAAGTAAAAAGACGTCATCACGAGCAACGAAGGAAAAGAACCAAGCTCAATCGACGACAAAAGACTCGAAGTTCAGACCAGCGAGTTTAGGACCGTCAAACTTCCGCGCTTCTGGAAAGATGAACCTAAGCTATGGATCTTAATGCTGGAACGGGAATTCGCTGCGTATAGCGTGAGAGCCGATGCGGTTAAATGCACAGCAGCCCTGCGACATTTAGACACCGCAACAATGAAAGTGGTGGCGGATGTCTTAGGCGCACCACCTTCTTCAGACTCTTACATTGACATCAAGGAAGCATTAATCAGTAGATTAGCTAAAACAGAGGAATCGAAGTTGCGGCATTTGTTAACCGGAATTGAGTTAAACGACAAACGGCCGTCAGAATTACTTCGGGAAATGAAACTCCTCGCAGGGCAAAACGTAAGTAATAATTTATTGCAAACATTATGGCTTCAGACTGCCGACCCGGACCCAAGAGGTGCTAGCAGTGGTAGAAGGGGTCGAAATCGAAAAATTGGCAACGCTAGCGGACAAAACAATGGAACGCGCTTGTCATAGCGAAATGGCGGCAATCAGCCCGCAAGCGACGCCGTCGGGACAAGATGGCCGAAATAATGAGTCAACAGAGGTGGCCGTGTCATCGAGAAGAATAGCGCAACTGGAGACGCTTATTCACAAATCGTTACGGCAACGTAATCGAAGCAACACCCCGGACAGGAGGAGGAATCGGTCCCAATCAAAAGACCGGAACAATGACTCGGGGCAATGCTATTATCATGGGAAATTTAATGATAAAGCATGGAAATGTAGGAATCCCTGCAATTACACTGGCCCGTTAGCAAAGCGGCCGGAAAACTAAATACACCGTCCAGAATAGAGGCGGTCGATGACGGTGGATTGAAGCAAAACCGCCTCATAATAGCAGATAAGTCAACAGGAATCAAGTTCCTCGTCGACACAGGAGCGGATATATCAGTGATCCCAAAAACCCCTTCCGACAAGAGGGTAAGTGACCCTGCATTAAATTATACGCAGCAAATGGGTCAACAATAGACACATTTGGGCAACAGCTGATCACCCCTGTATTAGGCCTGCGGAGAAATTTTCCCTGGCGTTTTACTGTAGCCAAGGTTGGAGGAGCTATCTTGGGTGCAGATTTTTTAGGACACTACAACCTATTAGTAGATATACGGAAGAAGAGGTTAGTTGATGGTACAACGCGTAGCTATGTTACAGGAACAATTCCCAACAAAAACAGTATACAGACGGTGATGACGTTCAGCAAAAGGGACAACTGTCAGGAGTTGCTGAAGGAATTTGTCATATTGACAAAACCATTATACAAAGCTGAGGTCAAGCACCAAGTCCAACATTACATAACCACGAAAGGACCTCCAATAGCAGAGCGTTCAAGACGAATGTCCCCCGAAAAATTGAGGGCGGCTAAGGCTGAATTTGAGCAGATGATGCGAGAAGGCATTATACTACCATCGAAGAGTCAATGGGCGAGCCCACTTCATCTTGTAAAAAAGAAATCAGGTGAGTGGAGACCCTGCGGCGATTACCGCAGACTCAATAGCGTCACCCAGCCAGATCGATATCCAATCCCACATATCCAAGACGTAACTCACCGTTTGGAAGGGACCACGGTATTCTCGGTAATCGATTTAACAAGGGCATACCATCAAATACCGATCGCGCCGCAAGACAGACAGAAGACAGCGGTGATTACCCCGTTCGGTTTATTTGAATACGTTGTCATGCCGTTCGGGTTGCGCAACGCAGCACCAGCGTTCCAACGTTTGATGGATACGGTGTTGCGAGGTCTCGACTTCGCATTCTGCTACGTGGACGACATCCTAGGTGCATCCAGGAACTACGAGCAGCATCAAGAGCACTTGCGGAGCGTTTTCGAGCGGTTAAAGAAATATGGTTTGACAATAAACACCGCAAAATGTACTTTCGCTAAGGAGACCGTCGAGTACTAGGGGTACGAAATAAATCCTCAAGGAGTATCACCATTGACGGAACGAGTCAGGGCACTTCAGCAATATCCAAAACCAAAGACCGTAAGCGACATGCGCAGATTTTTGGGCATTATCAACTTCTATAGGAGGTTCATACCCAACGCGGCGAACGTGCTGGCTCCTTTGCACGAGTGTATGGTGGGCGCAAGGAAAAAGGACAAGAGGCCAATAAATTGGACATCAGAGGCGCAGCAGGCATTCGAGGAGGCAAAAGGCAGAATTTCCACAGCTTCTCTTCTGCACTATCCAAAGGAATACGCCAAACTTATGTTGGCCACTAGGCGGCATAAGTTACTTGTAAAGGTTACCCATACCTTAGGTTAACATATATCATAAGTAACTAAGTTTACAATTATAATCACGAATGTATTGTATATTGTGACGTTCCCCCAAAAATTTGTAATTGGATTAATTTATAACTTACTAACTCGATAAATGAATACGTTCAAGAAATTCAAACCTATAATAATTAACATAAGGAAAAATCTAGCATTAATTTAGCATTAACCTATTTTTAAGGCATAAAAGCGCACGAAGAACCTTTACAAATTTTTCTTTATTATCGTTAAAATATCATTCAAAGCGTTTCAAAGCACGGAAGGTCGCTTCACGACGCTCCTGAGCCACGCTGAACGCGGTCAGCGGTGACTCATCCCCACCACTCACGCCAGTCCCTACTAGCGTCGGGACTGACCACCACTACTCGCGCCTGCGCGCAGCGCCTAGCGAAGTTAAGGAAGGTCCGAGCGCGGACAACCGAAGGCAGTTCTCTTCGTGACTCCAACCAGTAACCATATCGACTAAACCTCGCGTCGTAGCGTCGCGTCTATTCTATTCAATTCCCTTATTCATTTCAATTTCTACATTCAATCCCAATATCAAGTCAAGTTTTATTCAATTCCAATTTAATATTTGCATTTAAATTTTATTGTTATATTCTACTTAATTCAAGTCTTACGTTTAATTATTGTACCTCGTATTTAATATTAAACCACTAGATTGTAACTTATATTACTACGCTAAGCAACATTATACTTAACTTTTGTATTTAATCATTTAATTTACAATATATGTATAATTTGTAACATCTTATAGTAATATTAATTCAACTTAAACCTAAACTACCTACCATCCTCGAATTGGACTCTCGGTGGTTGCTCCAGGTATTTATTTCAATTAATTATATAATTGGTCTGGCTTGGTCAAGCCATACGACTACTTCCCGGTACTGAACTGAACTCCTCGAGCTGGCAGGACTCTGCTCAGATTGAAGCTACCACTTTCAATCCGTGACAATTTACATATGAGCAACAGACTATAGTTCCAAATGCCGAAAACGCGTCGAGCCGGTAGAAAAAATTCAATTCCAACGCCTTCTGCAAAAATTGCATCGACCAGTTCAAGAACAAATTCACCCGCAATTAATCGGAACATACGTTCCGCCCAAAATCGTCAAAGTTGAGTCACTCGAGTCAACGAATAAAGTGCGCGTCGTGAAAGTACAACAGCCGAGTATACCGGTACCAGAATACAAGCTAACAAAAGTTGATTTCACCATTAACTACGCACCGTTATCGCACATTCCACTGAACGATCCAAGGAGGCAAGCGTACCTCGACAACAACAACAGTCCACACGGATCTTCATCAAGGTAAGTGCCAAATTGTTATCTTCGCGGCAGATCGCTCGTCCCAGGCATTCGCCCGCCGAATAGTAGCGATCTACCCGTCCGTTCGACCCGTCCAACATAATTCGCGACAGCTAGAGTCAATTAAAAAAATTTCCGGGTCCCGTGACGTGACAATATATCCACATTGTAATCCAAAATCCATGTTAAGCATTCGACTAAGACACCAGTAGTTGTAAACACCACACAATCCGAAGAATCCAATTGAACAGGACTGTCCAAGGGGGGCAGCATGTTCCGTCGCGAAACAGGCTAAAAGGGAAATCCTTTGTTTAATCAAAACAAAAGGCTAACTTGGGGGCTAAGCGGTCAGGGATGCACATCTGGCGACCAGATATCGGCACCTCGAAGGTACCTGTGTCGCCAGAAACCTCTGATTTCCTAGAAGCCTAAAACGACACCTCGCATGGAGCATCGGCTCACCCCCGTTAGGAAAAACCACCGTATAGCCAATAAGAAGCTACGGCCACCGGGCGTAGCTCCTATTTTTTCTATAACGGCTGAACGACACGAGCAGAAGCAGGCAGAATCAAATCATGAATTGTAACGCTCAATACCATAACCAAACACAGATAGATTCGCGGAAGGTATCACCCAAGAACATAGATTCATCAATCATTGTTAATTTATTTTAAAGACGCGCAAGGTCTTTATGTTGTGTTATGAAATTATAATAAATCGCGTTATCAAAACCAAACACTGAGAGGTCAACCATTTCCCACCCATTTAGGAATTATTCAGCTCTCTTTGCTACTATTAGGTATAAGGGAAAGTTCTGTCGTTTTTGAACATGTGCACTTTTATGCGTTGTCGATACTTAGCAAGAATTCTGATCCGACTGAAACCGATTTAAACAGTTAGATTAGTATATGATTGATGATTTATACACTTTTTCGTAATTTAGTCAGTTTTTTAAAACTTGTAAAACTGTCGACATGAGTGATGAAAAAGTGCACTTAAGACATTGTATGTTGTATGAGTTCCAAAAAGGGAATAACGCGATGGAGGCAAAAAAAACTTGTGTGACGTGTTTGGAGAGGACGCAGTAACAGCTCGAACATGCCAAAGATAGTTTGCGAAATTTCTTTCGGGTGATTTTTCTTTGGAAGATGAACCCACGTCAGGAAGGCCATCAGATGTCAATGACGAAGGGCTACGCAGTATGATCAGGACAAATCCCACGTTAGCTTCCACAGAAGTGGGCTTCAAGCTTGGAATTCATCAGACTACTGCTTTGGATCACATTAAAAGGCTTGGTTTCGTGCCCAAACTCTCTGTTTGAGTGTCACACGAATTAAGCGAAAAAAATTTAATGGACAGAATTTCGATATGTTCTTCAAATCTTGCTCGTGACAAAAGGGAACCGGCTTTGGACCACTTGATGACTGGAGATGAAAAGTGGATAGTGTATAAACACGCGGTTAGAAAAAACTCAAGATAAGCAGGCAGAACGGAGAAAAAGCAAGCCACCCCCCCCCCCCATCGTTAAAGGCAAACCTGACCGATGTGACGGATAGCGCAGTTCGCGATCAGGGTTTTTACTTGCCGCAGCATGCGGCACTAAAAGAAGGTAGTACCACTACCAAAATACGCGTTGTATTTGACGGTTCGGCAAAAACCACGACAGGATTAGCTCTAAACGACACCCTTTTAGTAGGACCGACTATTCAGGATGACCTCTTCGCGCTAGCAACCCGATTCCGGACACACGCATTCGTACTAACGGCGGACATTGAGAAAATGTTCAGACAGATTTTTATACGCCCCAAGAATAGACAATATCAGAAAATCCTATGGCAAAGCAATCGAGCTGACCCTTTAAGAACGTATCAACTGAATACGGTCACCTATGGCACACCATGCGCCCCTTTCTTAGCCGTACGCTGCCTGTAGCAGGTAGCCAAGGACGAAGGTCACGCCTTCCCGTTCGCTAGTAGAGCTCTCCAACGTGACTTTTATATGGACCACCTATTAATGCATCTACCTTGCAAGAAGCAGCACAGCTTCGAGATGAATTGACCACGCTCTGTGACTTAGCATGTTTTAACTTGAGGCAGTGGGCGACCAATGAGCCCAGCCTCCTCACTCTCCTACACGGTAGAGCGGAAGGCGAGGACCTACATTTGAACGCCCACGACACAAAAAAAACCCTCGGCATAGTATGGAACGCTTCAGAGGACACGCTGAAATACACCATTTCGGTGGACCCTAATAATCAACAAATTTTATTACAAAAAGAAATATCCTATCCAAAATCGCGACGTTATTTGACCCGTTAGGGTTACTAGGGCCAGTAGTTGTGAAGGCGAAAATTCTCTTGCAAGAACTATGGAAATCCCAAATAGGATGGGATGAACCAGTACCGACAACCATCCAAGGTCTATGGGGTGAGTACACAGGGGATTTAGCAGTTTTATATCAGTTTTCTGTGCCCCGAGAAATAGGAATTCGAGCAGCCGTGACGAAACAACCGCACGGATTTTGTGATGCCAGCCAAACCGCGTACGGAGCGTGCATCTACCTTCGGTCAATTGACGCGAACGATAAGATAGTAGTGTGCCTCGTATGCGCCAAATCGCGGGTAGCCCCACTCAAGTCCACCACCTTACCTCGTTTGGAACTGTGTGCCGCGACCTTATTAGCTAAACTCCATAAGCAGGTCTTAAAGGCCTTACAGATGGAAATTGATGCAGTACGATTTTGGTCAGATTCGACCATCGCGTTGCACTGGATCAATTCCTCCCCACATACCATAAAAACATTTGTGGCAAATAGGGTAGCCGACATACAAACCCACACACAACCAAAATAATGGTCTCACGCCCGTTCCGAAGACAACCCAGCTGACCATATTTCGCGCGGTCAACAAGCATCGGATATACTTAAAAACCATCTTTGGTTACCGGGTCCCGTTTTGTTAAAGAAATCGGAATCCTGTTGGTCTCAGCTGTAACTGCCTGGCATAGGAGTACCGGAGCGCCCAAACCTAGTCGCGTTGACCACACGGTGGCGTCAGATATCCCAGATAAGTTTTCATCTTTTAAAAAATTACAACGCTTTGTAGCATACGCTATACGGTTTAAAAAAATGCCAGGATTTAATCCGAAGCACCCGGCTCTTTTACCCCGGGGGCATCACGTTACCCGTCTAATAGTACAGGAAGAACACGAAAGGTGCATGCCCACAGGCATTCAATCGACGCTAAATAACATTAGACAATGGTATTGGCCCATAGACGTGAAGAACACAACCCGGCATATTATAAGAAAATGCATGAAATGTTTCCGAGCAAATCCGCGAGACACCCATTACTCAATGGGCGATCTACCGCGTAATAGAATCACCGCCTCTAGACCCTTCCGAAATCTAGGCATTGATTATTGCGGACCTTTCTTTATAAAGGAGAAAAAATACAGGAATACCAAAAGAGTGAAGGTATATGCAGCGGTATTTATGTGTTTCGCTACGAAGGCAGTCCATTCAGAGGTCGCGAGTGACTTAACCACCGAAGCCTTCTTAGCCAGTTTAAAAAGGTTTTGCGCGAGACGAGGCATTCCGCGGAACATATACACCGACAATGCCGTCAATTTTGTACGCGCTAAAAATGAGTTATCCGAGCTAGGAAATTTGGTCTCTTCCTCAGAATTCAATAGTTTCGTAGCTGATAGCCTTGGTAGCTTCTCGCCTCCTAGAGCACCACATTTCGGCGGCTTATGGGAAGCAGCAGTCAAATCATTCAAATTTCACATGGCACGCACTGTGGGAGACACCCTATTTACCTACGAGCAGCTGACCACTTATGTAATTCAAATAGAGGCGATGCATTAACATCCTTATCCTGTGATCCCAATGATCTCCAAGCCCTTACCCCGGCACACTTCCTCATCGGTGAGTCATTAGTGAGCATACCGGAACCAGATCCCTCGGAGACACAAGTCAATAAACTATCCCGTTGGCAGCATCTCCAGAGGGTTAGACAACATTTTTGGTCCAGATGGCATAAGGAATACATCAATCAATTAATGACCCGTACCAAATGGCGAAACCAAGGACCAGAACAATTCAAGATTGGGACACTCGTGCTGATCAATGAAGCCAATGCAGCACCCAACCACTGGAGCCTAGGACGTGTTACCTCCACCCACCCAGGGGCTGATGGAGTCGTCCGGGTTGTAGCTCTCCAAACGGCAACAGGGTCCTTAAAACGGAGCACGAGGGTTGGTTACCTTTTAACCAAAATTTATTGCAGCTAACACTTCGCTCACGATCGGGCGAGCGCATCGTTCGGACGGTTTCTTTATTAGTACCGTTGGCAATTGCCCCAGAAACAATGACTAGTTTAAGGTCCGAACAGTTGCTTCATCCCTGGGACTAGTCGCAGCTGCAGCGGCGTAGGGATCTATTGTCATCTTTTTTCATTATTGCTACACACGTACGGATCCTTGCGCCCTGCAATTAACTCTACCTAAACTCGAACGCGCGGCTCAGTCCCACATCTGGCAGCCAAATGTCCCAATTTTCGCGTAACCAACCTGACAGCGGCCCTTCGGAAGTCGCGGATTCTTGGAATTTGTCGCAAAACAATTGCGACCAATAGGAAGGTCCCAAATCGGGTTGACCAATTAGACCAGCGACAGATTCCAAGATTTTCCACGCCTCTACAGGAGTAGGGACTTTGGACATCACGAGCTGGATCGTGAGCGAAGAAACGAATGTTAGTCAGTTTCGACAGTTTAAAGAAAAAGGTTCATCCTCGCAAATAAATAAAAACCAAGTCTTACTCGAATTACCTAAGTTCGATACCAACAACTACCGACGCGACTTGAAAACTGTAAACAAGTAGCAGCTCTACTGTATAGTCAGTGTTATCAGAAGTTGACTCCGAGAACTGATATCAAGTTCCCGTATTGTACAAATAACGTCAAATGTAAATAATCAGTGGTGTGTATATATGGTAGTATTGTGAATAAAGTATTGTGATAGCATTTTGGCACTTTAAAGCGAGATCACCCTCTCTACGCCATCCAGTACGACCTCGCTGACCCAAGCCTGAAGCTAGCAACGGCAGGTTAGCAGCGTACAGAAACTAATAAAAATCGATTTTAGTCACTATTTTAGGCACTTAAATAACTTTTATGCAATTCTTATACATCTTTCGCAAGTGTCCGGATACTTTTGAGCGGTAGTGTAAGTGAAGTAAAGCTAGTGTAAGTAAAAATAGTGTTATTCGTTTTAGTATATGTGGATGACATTCTGGTATCGTCGCATGATACAGGCCGTATCATGGAAGTGAAACGGAGGCTCATGGAGGACTTTGATGTAAAAGATCTTGGTCTCGCGAAGTATTGTCTTAATCTTCACATTGAGCAAGAGGAAGGGCAAGTGAAACTTTCCCAGTCAGGGTATATATTGCGGTTGCTTAACGGAAGTTGAGCAGCGCCAATGCAGGTGGTTGACGGAGAACCATCATGGGATTGAGTAGAACGATGGGCACATCCCATATTTTATGGCAGCAGAAAAAATGAAAGCCGTTTTTGATTGCGAAAATTTAGCAATCTATACGAAAGGGGTGGAGAAGAAGTGGCTAGAAGAAGTGTTAGAAAAAGAGGTATACAATATGCAGGATGAGGTGGAAGTGATGGCGTCCCTCGGCAATATGACGATGACGGATACATTCCGATGCGCTACGCACAACGGGGTATGCGCGTTAGAAAACGTGTTTAAAATTCGTAACGCCCTACAAAATTAAAACGTAAGTAATTTAAAACACTGGATATGAAGCATTAATAATAATAATAATAATAATAATAATGACTCTTTTTACAGATTGCCATTCATATTCTCTCGCACAACCATATATATATATATATAAATGTAGGATATGGATGGGTGGTTAATGAAGCGTGAGCTCCTCAATCTTCCAATAAAAGAAAACGTTTATTTAATATATAAGGATACGGTGATTTGACGACCGATTCGGCGGATGACTGGTGTTCGACTCCTGCTCGCGCTTTCTGCCTTTGCTCTTCCATGCTCTCTCACATTCTCTCTCTCTTTCTCTCATACTATCACGCATTCAAGTGTTTTAGGCCAGGGCCGTCCCTAGCCTCACTCTCCACTCCTCAATCACGCGACAAGTAGCATCGTTTACAATAAAGGATGTGGAGGACAGTCTATCTTACTCTACCGGCGATGATAAGATGCAGATCGACAAATGGATCAACGACTTTGAAGATACCAGTGCATTATTAAGCTGGAACGAGTTGCAAAAATTCGTCTACGGCAAACGTATGTTGCGGGGCTCAGCGAGGCAATTCATCAGTTTCGAAACAGGCGTGACATCGTGGAACAGCCTGAAGCGTCTCTTGATCAAGGAATTCAAGATCGAGGTAAACCCAGCGACGATTCATTCGCAGTTGTTTAAACGCAGGCAACTACCGAACGAAAGTAGCCGTAAGTATATCTACAGTATGCAGGAGATCGCTAGTCAAGGTATGATTGAAGAAAACGCTCTTATTCAATATATCGCAGACGGTCTACAAGGGGAGCGCCGTGATAAAGGTATTTTATATGGGTCGCGAACACTTTCGGAATTAAAGAAAAATATCGAAATATATGATAAAATAAGAGAGGGAACGGGACATAAAAATCGCAATAGAAGGGACGGATTAAAAGACAGCGGTACTACTACGTCGTCGACGATAAAGAAAATACATTGTTACGGTTGCGGATCGGTAGAACACGATTACCGAATGTGTCCAAATAAAGACAAAGGTTTGAAATGCTTCAGATGTAACAATTTCGGGCATATAGCGACAAACTGCGACAAAGTAACCAAAGTCGACGGAAATGTTTCAAAAGTTAATTCCGTACACACGTCCAGTGATAAGTTTGCGCTTCAAATTAACGGTGTATCAAAGCATGCTTTACTTGATACAGGGAGCGAAGTAAGCGTCATTAATTCGGATTTATATCATGAAATAGGGAAACCAAAATTATGTAAAAATATGCGCCAGATTTCGGGATTTGGTAATGCGAGTCAAATCACCGTATCCTTATATATTAAATAAACGTTTTCTTTTATTGGAAGATTGAGGAGCTCACGCTTCATTAACCACCCATCCATATATATATATATATATATATATATATGTATGTATATGTTACGGTGAAAGACCGAAATTGGAGAATGTCGACTTTCACCGGTGTAAGTCAGAAATAAGGGTATTTAGCAAATATTTCGGACATACACCAAGCGACTATGTGAATGTTGAGATTCACCGGTGAAAGTCGACATTCTCCAATTTCGGTCTTTCACGGTAACATGTATACTGTTTAGGCCGTAGTTACAATCATGCCACCCAAAGTAGAAATACTGAAGGAAGTAAAACTTTCCGTATGTATATATATATATATACCTCTTATTTAATATATTATATATATTATTATTATTATACTGTCACGACCAAAAATATATACATACACCTATTATTTTATTATACATTGTTCATTTATTTGCATTAATTATATATATATATATATATTTTTAATAAATTAAAATTAACATGTTTATCATTTGTTACAATGATTACATACTTTCCCTTCCTGGATAATTTGAATACCAATAACATTGAGTATTGTATCGTTCATATTCTCATATTGTCACAATGTTTGCATACTTTGAATGATGAATGTTTCGAGAAAAACTCGCTGCTTTAATATTATAATATATGAAGCACTAATAAAAACAAGTACTGTTTAAAAATGTGTGCTATTTTATCCCTCCCTACCGTATCGTTACAAAGAGTCGATAGAACATCTCTGTCAATCATGACTCCTAGAGATTATAAAATTTCCAAGGTGCAGCCAGGTTTTGCGAGGATTATAAACGTGTAATGGGGGATTGAGAAAGTCTGTATAAATAATTATGAATCACTTCAGATTAAATGTTATAAATTCTCGAAAGAATCGTAATACATTCGTCCCTAGGAAGTGGCCGCCGGGCCACTATCATCTACCGGTATATGAGGATATCATCTACCGGTGTGGCCACCGGTAGATGATATCCTCATATGCAAAAACTGCTTAGATAAGCTTTTCGGCTGTTCAAGGTCACGGGGGCTCGAGGAAGAGTACGGTGTCCCCACCACCCAACTTTTACGTTGGAGCCGGCTGCTGGGGCCGCGGGATCTAACGGAAAGTGTCACAGAATCGGCCTACATACTACTTTATGTAATTACTATTAAATGTTTCTTGAAATAAAATAACATAAACCGATTTTGTACCATCTATATTGTGAAATGCAAGCATGACCCACCGTGATGCATGCCGCCCCACGTAGCAAACACAAATGACCCACCGGTCTTGCACGCCGGCGTTAACGTGTTAATAGATGACTACAGCAGATACACATGTACGTACCTGATGAAAAGTAAGAATGAAGCTTATAGTTATTTCGAAGATTATATGAACAAGTACGAAAAACAGCTAGGAAAGGGTATAAAGCGTGTTAGATCTGATAACGGAAGGGAATTTGTAAATAGAAGATTCGAAGACTTCTTGGGTCGATTCATAAGTTCGTGCCGTTCGGGGTAAGGAGTTTATTATCCCCCTGGAAAACCCAGTTTTCTTTATGGTATGTACTTCTTTTGCTTAGAGCAGGTAAATAGGAGCTCTTCAGTCACGATACAAGGCTTATACTGTCAACATCGGGTTTAAAAATATAAAATTCGATTTAAAACATGCGCGACTTGAAAACGCATTTTCGCCACGTAATGTTGTGGGAGTTTAAACAAGGAAGCAGTAGTGTTGCAACTGCGAACAAAATTTGCGACACGTACGGTGATGGTGCAATAAGTGAACGAACAGTTAGAAAATGTTTCCAGAAATTTAAATCCGGAGATATGAACATAGAAAATGAAGAGATGTGAAGAGAAATGAAATAATGTACTCTTGCTGCACTACAACGCGCGACCGCATACGGCCAAAGTGACCCAGGAAAAAATTTTAGGACTTTCATGGGGGATTTGACCACACCCTCCTTATTCTCCAGACCTTGCCCCGTCAGATTTTTACCTGTTCAGGTCATTACAAAATGCACTAAACGGGAAAACCTTCAAAAATGACACAGAAGTCCACGAGTTCATCAATTCGTTTTTTCATCAAAGACAACAGAATTTTGTATGAATGGATTAAACAAGTTGCCATCTAAATAGGAAGAGATAATAAATGATAACGGAGAATATATGAGATTGACAGGTACTCTACACTTTTTTTAAATATTGGGTTGTCCGGAAACTTCGTGCAGATTTTTGATAGGTGGCGTAAGGACAGGTCTGAATATATCAGAACGATTCAAAACTGTTAGAATGTGATAGATGTACGCTCCTGATATGCGAGATGGACATCTGCCGATGGTTGCATGAATAATATGTGTTGTGTTTTGTTTTCCTGTCCAGAACGCAGTTCGCTTCAGACGCTCATAAGCTATACACGGTTTCTTTATATGTTATTCATTCTTATATATCCAGACCTATGTTAATTAAATACTTTAGTGTTCCATTTAAACAGTTTATTTCTTTCCAACAAATCCACGAAATCCCTGTCAGGTTATGGGCCCAGGGCGCGATCGGAAAGTATAAAAATTAGTGGAACAAACGTGTCGAAGAACGAATGGTAAGAAACATGGCGTCCGCGGGTGGCTTCGCAAACGTAGAGAAACTAACGGAAGAGAATTACGAATTGTGGAAAGTTCACATGAAAAGTTTCCTCGTATTCAACGACTTATGGTCATACGTTAATGGGACAGAAGTCAAATCTACGGAAAACGCGCGAGAATGGATGAAGAAGGACGCAAAAGCTTTAGCCTTAATTAATTTGAGCGTTTCACAAAGCCAACTCAATCATGTAAAGAAAGCGGAATCCTCGAAAGAAGCATGGGAGAAACTTGAAAAAGTCTTCGAGTCTAGGGGACCAGTAAGGAAAGCAACGGTGTACAAGGAATTATTGCGAATGACGAAACAACCGGATTTGACGATGACGCAATATGTAAGTGATTTTGAACGCAAAGCCGAACAGTTGGAAGCGTCAGGAATAAAACTCCCAGATGATCTACTGTCGATAATGCTATTAGCGTCGTTACCGTCGGAATATGAAAGCTTTAGTGTCGCTATCGAATCTCGCGACGAAGTACCGACACTCGAATACCTCAAAGGGAAATTAAAGGAGGAGGAAGCAAGACAGAACGATCGAGACGCGAAAACGAATCGAGACCATCACGAAAGCAAAACGGAAGCGTTCGTAATGAAAAATAGCGATTATCGCAATAGACGAATGCATGTCAATTCTAAAGGCAAACCAACGAAATCGAATCATGAGAAATTTACAGGAAATTGCTTCAAGTGTGGCAAGTCAGGTCACAAAAGTCGTTACTGTAAATCAAAAGCGAAAAGTGGTGAATCGTCGGATGCAATGACAGCAATCACTTGCAACGCTGAAGTATCTAAATCTAATTTTTGGTGCCTTGACAGCGGCGCGACTAAACACATGTGTAATACGGAAAATAAGTTTAATCAATTGAAACGGGATGCAACAACAAACGTGTACACAGCGGCAGACCAGTGTGTTAAATCTCACGGTGAGGGAAAAATTAAAGTGAACGTGCGAATTGACCGGAATAATTCAAACTTAGTGGAATTGAAAGACGTTATTTACGTGCCAGAATTGAGGAACAATTTACTATCAGTTTCTGCTATTACGGACAAAGGATATGTTGTTAAATTTGGTCAGAACAGTGCTTCAGTAAATCGTACTGACGGTTCTACGGCATTAACGGCGACCAAGCGTGGACAATTATATATAGTGAACGAAAATGACAATCGCGCGATGTACACGGGGGTAGAAAGTGATAATTTGATCAGGTGGCATCAACGTTTTGGACATCTTAACTCAAGTGATCTAAAGAAACTGAAATCACGTGAAATGGTTGAGGGCATGAATCTACGTACGAACATGCCTGACGTAAACTGTAAAGTGTGTAAAAAGAGTAAAATCTGTGTACAACCATTCAAACGGTCGAGTAATATAAACTGTGAAAAATTAGGATTAGTGCACTCCGATATATGCGGTCCTATGAGAACCGAATCACTAGGAGGTGCGAAATATTTCGCGACGTTTATAGATGACCACACGAGATACACGGAGACAATAATGTTACGTCAGAGATCGGATATCTTCGATGCTTTTCTGAAATACAAACGGCGAGTCGAAAAAGAAACTGGATGCGAAATTAAACGATTACGCACGGACAACGGAAAAGAATACGTATCACGTAAATTCACGGAATTTTTAGAACAAGAAGGTATAAGTCGTCAGTTAAGCGTTGAGTACACGCCACAACAGAATGGAGTGGCGGAACGAGCCAACCGTACACTTGTGGAGATGGCGAGGTGCATCATGGTACAAGCCAATCTTCCCCAATCACTGTGGGCCGAAGCGGTAAATACCGCGACATATATAAGGAATAGATGCCCTACTAAAATACTAGACGATAAAACCCCATTAGAAGCGTGGTCAAATAAAAAGCCGTACGTTGGATTTTTCAGAATCATCGGAAGTAAAGGCATTGTATTGAATAAGAGTGGCAAACGTGGAAAGTTTGAGCCAAAAGGAGATGAATACGTACTGGTGGGATACGATAATATATCCAAAGCGTATCGATTATGGAAGCGCAATACAAAAACAGTAATAAAAGCGCGGGACGTAAAGTTTATTGAAATCATTGAAATAAATGAAAAATCATCAGAGAATACATGCCCGGTAAATTTAAATGATGTTTGTGGTAAACAGCCTGAAATTGAAATTGAAAGAGAAGAAGACTCAGATAAAGAAGATGACGAAGAGTCGATCGAAATACATGAGACACCAACAATAAACACGAAAAGCGTACAACGTGGACGAGGGAGACCGAAATTCCTAAAAACAGGCAAAGTAGGAAGACCAAGAAAAATGTATCCAGAAAAGGGTGAAATACCAACAGATCCGACCTGTATTGAAGAAGCAACAAACCGAGAAGATTCGGAATTGTGACTGCAAGCGATGAAAACAGAATTTGACACGCTGCAGAGAAATAAAACATGGACTTTGGTATTAAGACCAAAAGACAAGAAGATCTTAACCAACCGATGGGTATTTAAAACAAAGTGCAATCAAGATGGTTCTATAAACAAATATAAAGCTAGATTAGTGGCGCGCGGCCATACTCAGCGCAAAGGTATTGACTACGAAGACGTGTTTGCACCTGTGGCACGATACGAAATTATCAGAACACTTTTGGCGGCGGCTGTAAATAGTGAAATGCATGTTCATCAGATGGACGTGGTATCTGCATACGTCCAAGGCGATTTGGCGGATGAGACGTATATGGAACAGCCGGAATCATTCGTAGAATACGGCGAAAAAGATAAAGTTTGCATGCTGTTGAAGCCTTTATATGGCCTCAAACAATCGGGCCGTGAATGGTACAGAAAGTTGGATAATTACGTCATAGCACAAGGAGCTCATCGCACGGAAGCTGACCCATGTGTATATGTATTTGGCAAGGATGAAAATCGAGTGATAATGATTCTTTATGTAGATGACATAATATTGGCATCCAAATGCATGGAAAATCTGGATGACGTAAAATCTTTGCTAACAAGAAAATTCGAAATAACGGACTTGGGACAAATTAACAGTATACTCGGTATAAAAGTTGAGAGAAACGGACATACTGGTAGTATCCGTATTTCCCAAAAGAAGTATACGGAAGAGTTAATAAATCAATTTAGTATGCAGAACTCGAAAACAGTGTCAACTCCAATCGAATCGAACATAAAGATCTCCAAAGAGATGGGACCAATGAACGAAGAAGAAAGAAGAGACATGCAGAAGAGACCCTATAGAGAATTGGTTGGAGGACTTATTTATTTAGCTAATGCCACCAGACCGGACATTGCATTTGCGGCAGCTACACTGAGCAGGTATAGCTCCGATCCCGGAAAAGCGCATTGGGACATCACAAAAAGGGTGTTGAGATACTTACAAGCTACATCCAATTATGGTATACAATACGTGAAAAATCACGAAAAATTAACAGCGTATACCGACTCAGATTGGGCTGGGGACATAAATGATAGAAAATCTTGCTCAGGAAATGCATTAATGTTAGCGGGCGGACCGATAAGTTGGAAGTCCAAGAAACAAAGTTCTGTTTCACTATCAACTATGGAAGCAGAATACGTTGCATTATCCGAGATGTCCAAAGAAGTAGTGTATATGAAAAGACTGTTGAACCATATGGGATTTCTAAGTTACGTAGAGACTCCTCTCACAATATATTGCGATAATCAGAGTGCCATAGAGTTAGCTAAGAATGCAGTGTTTCACAAACGTAGTAAGCACATCGATATAAGTTATCACTACACGCGAGAGCTTATTGAAAAAGGGGATGTAAAAGTTGTATATCTAAGTACAGAATTCATGATTGCGGACATCCTTACAAAGGCACTACATAGAATCAAGCATCAAAAGTGCATAAGCATGTTGAATTTAGTATAAGTTTGTTTATAATTTGAATTAAAATTAGAGGGAAACATGTTTATTTAAGTATCATAGCATACATCGATAGAGGGAGTGTTAGAATGTGATAGATGTACGCTCCTGATATGCGAGATGGACATCTGCCGATGGTTGCATGAATAATATGTGTTGTGTTTTGTTTTCCTGTCCAGAACGCACTTCGCTTCAGACGCTCCTAAGCTATACACGGTTTCTTTATATGTTATTCATTCTTATATATCCAGACTTATGTTAATTAAATACTTTAGTGTTCCATTTAAACAGTTTATTTCTTTCCAACAAATCCACGAAATCCCTGTCAAAAACAAATGACATGCGTACATATCGTAAAAGACAGTACTTCAGGCATATTTGGAAAAAAATTTGGTTACGATACGTTAATTTTTGTCAGTTTTATACGACTTTGAATATGGAAGAGACCAACGTGCATTTTAGTGGACTGAAGGAATGAACCTCCTTTAGCCACCCCAAAAGCCGGTCTTCATCCAACGAAGGTCATGCTCTGTGTTTGGTAGGAGTGGAAAGGGATCCTGTATTATGAGCTTTTACCAACAACGAGAAGATAAATTCAGAGAAGTATTGTTCCCAAGTAGACGAATTAAAGACAGCAATTGAACAAAAACGTCCAGAAATAGCGAATCGGAAGGGCGTCGTATTACATCAGGACAATGCGCGGCCTCATGTGTTTTTGATAACTCGACAAAAGTTGTTGGAACTCAGATGGGTTGTTTTACCCCATCCACCATATTCACCAGACCTCTCACTCACTGATTTCCACTTATTTCGATCATTACAAAATTTCCTTAATGGAAAAAACCACAACTCTTTGGTCGAGATAAAAAATCACGTAGAAAAGTTTTTCGTTGAAAAACCTGAGAGATTCTGGAAGGACGGAATTTTCAAGTTGCCTGAAAGATGGAGAAAGGTTGTAGAACAGAATGGCACCTATGTATTATAGTTTCAACTTATTTTCATAGTTATCGCCAGCCCCTGAAAATGGCAAAACGAATGAAACCTTCTGCGTATTTGGAAAATGTAACCAGCATACCTATGGAATGTTCGGATGTTGAAAATGATGAACTATATGATAGCGAAGGCGAATTATTAGAGGACCAAAGTGATCCACACAGCAGTAACGATAACAGTACTATTATCGAGAGTAGAGATACCGAAATTTCTGATAAGGACAATGAAGATGAGCCAAGCGACAGTGATTAAAAAAACATTCCAAATAAACGTACATGAAGATGTGTGCGATTGCCTTCCAGTTCTGAAGACGATGGTGAAAGTGAAATACAAGATCAGCAAACTGAAATTGCTTCAGAGAAAAAATTGAGGGAATATTGCGAGCGAAAAAACTGTGGAAGAAGGTGATAGGGGTAAAAACTGTTGAGAGACCTGAGGAAGGTGAAGAAAACTATGAAGTGAAATTGAGAAGATGGGACGCTTGGGACGATGACAACCATTGTTGGATACCGGAGGGTTAGTCGCAGTACACAACAAATATATTGATTCTGAGTTTTCACTAGGTTGAATCTTACTTAATAGTTGACTTTTATGTACGTTTTGCTTGACAGAGATTGAACAGCGTGTGTACTTCGTTAAAGACTAAATCGAATTCTTTCTTATTCTAGGATTTGAGGTATATATATAATACTAAAATGTAGTGGTGGGGAGGACGGTCGCCAGGTCATAGGGTAGCCGCTGACTAAGGGCTTGTCTTGCTTATTCTTCAAAACAAGACCCTTAGGTCAAAAACATGTTGCCAGATGTGAATCAGAGGCTATGACTCGACCTGGTGAAGATAGTCCTATGCTCGTGTAAACATTGGCTAAGGGCTTATCTAGGCTTAATGCTCAAAAACAAGTCCCTTAGCTCGAAAACATTTGTATTCGAGTACAGTCATCCGACACCATGCGGCGAGAGCTATAATGGTAAATTCAATGGATAAAGCACAGGTGCTAAAATACTGCGATGAAAAGAGTGCAGATAAATTGTGGAATAAAATAAAATGCGAAATGGCTGCGGAATCAGAACAGATCAAGACGAGAACGCTGAGTGAATTGACGAATTTGCAAATGTTGAGAGATGAAAAAGTGGATGAATATATGGACAGAGCGGAAGGACTTAGAAATCAGTGCACTCAATTAGGTAAGCCAATTGAAGGATACGAGTTAAAGATGTACATTCTGAAGGGCCTAAGATCAGAGTTTGACCAAAACGTTAGAGTCATAGAAAACAACAGAGAAGCAAATATAAATGATATCAGATTTGCATTAAAACAAGAGGAAGTGAGAAAGGAAAGAAGAAGAAATGAGGGTAAACAGAGGGATCCTGAAGGAGTAAAGAAGGCAAAAGAGTCAATGAATAGGGATATTGAATGTTACAACTGTGGAAAGAAAGGACACATGTCTCGGGAGTGCTATGAACAGAAGAAATGCTTTAATTGCCAAGGAGTTGGGCATGTTTCCACTGAATGTAGGGAGACAAGAACTTCAAAACAATTCAAAGGAAGAGGGCAACGTGGCAGATTTCAAATGAATAGGAATCCAAGAGGAAATGGGCACAGATTTGGTAGAGGAGAAGCTATGATTAGATCAAGCGATGAAGCAACATTGAATGTGATGGATGGAAGACATCAAGAAAGAAGAGCTGAAGGAAGAAAGGGTGAAGGTCCGCACCAGATCATGAAAAATACTGAATGGCTGTTGGATTCAGGGTCCACTAGTCATATGACTTGTAATGAAAAACTGTTTGACAATATAAAACATGAAAAAAAGAAAATTACACTAGCTGACAAAGAGGGACGAAAACTGTTTTCCAAAGGTATTGGTGAGATTCCTCTAAAGCAAAAAGGGATAGAAAACAGAGTGAGATTGAAAGATGTGCTACGCGTTCCTGACCTAAATACAAACTTATTATCTGTGGCTAAGTTCACAGATCATGGATATAAAGTAATGTTTGACAAACATGGTGCAAAAGTATATGGAGAATCAGGAAGAATGCAGATGAAAGCTGTACGGAAGGGAAATGCATACAGTGTGGAATTGATTGGAATGGACACTGAGATTATAAGAGTGACGAAAGAAGAGGATATATGGCACCGAAGACGTGGACACGTCAACATAAAGACCATCGAAGAAATGAAGAAGGAAGAACTAGTGATAGGATTGGAAGAAAGGAATAAGTTTAATATGCAATGCGAAAACTGTGTTGATGGAAAAATGTGTAGGAAGACACACACCAGATTGAAAGACAGGAGAAGCAAGGAAATATTAGAGTTATGGCATTTAGATTTGATTGGGCCAATAGATCCTGCAACACTAGGTGGCAAGAAATATGTGTTCACTATAATAGATGATTATTCGAGGGTGCATTTTGTAATATTGTTAAAAGAGAAGAGAGAAGCAGCTGAAGAGCTGAAAAAACTGATAGTGTTAAAAGAGAACCAATGAGGAAAAAGATTAAAATCTATACGTTCGGATAATGGAGGCGTATAGGTAACAACCTAAGAGAGTGGTTGGAAAGAAAAGGGATCCAACACGAACTGAGTCCACCCAGGACACCACAATGTAATGGAGTGGCCGAAAGGGGAAATAGATCACTAATAGAAATGACGAGGTCTATGATGTCAGATTCGTGCCTACCTATGGGTTTTTGGGGGGAAGCAATGTGCACGGCAGCTCACATTAAGAATTGGGTAAAAACAAGTGTGCATGGAAAAACTCCATATGAGATGTGGTATAAAAGGAAACCGAATGTTAGATATATGAAGAGATTTGGGTGCATAGGGTATATGTTAAACAAAGAAAGGTCGAAGAACAAATTTGAGCCAAAGACCGTGAAAGGAATCTTCGTTGGATATGGAGACAACAAGACGTATAAAATGTATATACCGCAAACAAGGAAGGTAAAGCAGGATGGCGACGTTAAGTTTGATGAGAGTAAGAATGGGGTGCAATTGATGATGTTCGGCGGAAGAGAGGTGTGTAAAAACGATACAGAACTTGTAATAATAGGGCAGGATACTGCAGAGGAATGCGAAGAGCCCGAAATAATCGAAGAAGAGACAGAAGAGATAGAAGAGATATTAAGTGAAGATAACAGCGAGTACGAGGATGCTATCACGGAAGAAATAGAGGAGAGAAATCAAACACAAGAGGAAAGCGAAAGTACAAGTGAGCCGATGAGTGGTGAAGACGACACAGTGGAAATAAGAAATAGGGGAGGAAGACCCAGAGGTACTACAAGACAGGCGATGGAAGCGCGAAATAGTCTGAGGATTAATGATGCAAGGGAAAGAGCAGAGAGAGAAGGAATGAGAAGATCCCAGAGAATTAGAGAAAAGCATAGTGCAATGTTGATGATTGATGAAGAGATTCCAAAGACTGTGCGACAAGCCAAAGATACGGAAAATTGGGCCAGATGGAAAGAGGCAATAAACGAAGAAATAAACTCGATGAAGAAGCACAGAGTGTGGGATATTGTTCGGCGGCCGATAGGAAAAAGAGTGATAAATAACAAATGGGTATTTAGCATTAAAGAGAACCCTGTGACCAAAGAAAAAAGCTACAAGGCGCGTTTGGTGGCAATCGGATGTGGACAACGTCCAGGGTATGATTATAATGAGACCTTTGCACCAGTCATTAGAACTGAAACTGTTAGACTGCTATTTAGTATTAGTGCAGAAAAGAGGCGAAAGGTTAATATGTACGATGTGAAAACAGCTTTTTTACACGGGGAATTAAAGGAGGAAATGTACATGGAATTGCCAAAAGGAATGGAGACGAATAATGACTACGTTTGTAAATTAAAGAAGAGTGTTTATGGACTGAAACAGGCCGGAAAGTGCTGGAACGAATTCCTCACTAAGGTGTTGGTGAAAAACGGACTGATACAATGTAAAGAAGATCCGTGTTTATTTTACAAAATGCGTGGCGAAGATTATCTATATTGTGGAGTACATGTGGATGATATGATAGTTGTGTCCAGCAAAAATGATTTTGAGAACGAGTGTATGGACATGATTGAAAAGGAGATGGAGATAAAGAACTTGGGAGAAGGAAGGAGCATTCTAGGAATGCAGGTAAAACAGGAAAAAGGAAGGATTGAAGTGAGTCAAAAAGGATACATTGAAAAACTGCTGAAGTTGTACGGGATGGAAGACTGCAACCCGTCTACCTCGCCTATTGACATAAACGTGAAGATGGAAAACCACGAATCCAGTAACAAGTGCAGTATAAAGGAATATCAGGAACTGCTGGGAAGATTAATGTACTTCAGCGTGTATGCAAGACCTGATATAGCATACGCTTTAAGTTGTTTATCGCAATTTAATCAGAATCCGAAAGATATGCACATGGCAGGTTTGAAACGTGTATTAAGATACTTAAAGGGGACGATTGACTACCGACTCATATTTGGAGGCAAGGGCGTCAAGGGGCTGATCTGTGAGACTGATGCTTCTTGGGACAGCACTAAGGACGCGAAATCCTTCACAGGAATACTGACCTATAGGAGTGGGGACCTGGTGCACTGGAGGAGTAGGAAACAGGGAACAGTGGCATTATCGTCAACGGAAAGTGAACTTGAAGCTATGTTAGAGGGTGTAAAAGAGATTACGTGGCGCAATAAGTTGCTAAAAGAGATCGGTGTAAAAGACGGAACAGAAAAGAGGGTAATGTGCGACAACTTGAATGCAGTAAAACTGGCAAATGGAGGGAACTTTAAAACTAAGTCTAAGTTAGTTAATAGAAAATGTTATTATATACGCGACGCTGTTATAAACCAAAGGTTAAATGTATTACATGTACCAAAAGAGCATATGACTGCGGACTGTATGACGAAACCATTGAGTGGGCCTGGTTTGTTAAAAAATGTAAGAAAGATCTTAGAGACGGCGAGTCCATAGAAACGAAGGGGGTGTGTGTGAGAGTGATCGTTTTTCTGTGGATGAATGCTAAAGGATGATGCGTGCAGTGTGAATGCGGTATAATGGTATGCGATGAGAAGGACATCTGGTGACAGCGTGGGGCGAGGTGTGTGGCATTGTGTGTGCGAACGAGAGCGAACATCTGTAAGTTAAGATTAAACCATATATATAGAAAGAAGAAGGCATTATTTACTTAAACCCCATCACCATACCACACCATACACTATGAAAGGTAGAACCATAACAACGGACAATTTCTTTACCAGTTTTCCTCTGGCGTTAAAATTACTATCTAAAAATACTTCGTTGCTTGGAACAATACGTGCAAACAAGAGGGAACTCCCGAAAACTTGCAAACAGAAGAAAGATAGCATGGCTCGTTTCTCAACCTTGCTGTACGAATCAAATGGATGTACACTTACAGTTTACAAGAGTAAACCGAATAAGAAAGTACTTATACTAAGTACAAAACACAAACACGTAAAAATTGATAAAACTAACAAGAAATTACCCGAAACTGTGTCTTTTTATAACAACACTAAATTTGGCGTCGATGTCACTGACCAAATGGCACGTAAGTATACTGTCCCATCAGGTTCCAGAAGGTGGCCACTTCAAGTTTTTTTCAATGTTTTAGATTTTGCGGGATATTGTTTTGCATTGCAAATGGAATTTCGTGTGCCGAATCGCTGAAAATGTTTAAGAAGGCTTACGGTGAATCGACTTTATCAAAAACACGTGCATATGAGTGGTACAGGGCATTCAAAAGTGGCCGAGATGTGATGCAAGATTTGCCTCGCTCTGGGCGGCCATCAATGTCTTCAAACTGAAGTTAACATCGCTAAAGTGAAGGAAATGGTGACTGAAAATCGTCGCTTAAGACTTGAGAGAGATAGCCGCTGAACTTTCTGTGTCTTACGAATCAATTCGTACCATTTTAAACGATTGTTTGGGCACGAAACGCGTTGCCGTTCGACTAGTTCCGAAAGACCTGATTTCCTTCAAAAACTGAATCGCATAAAGGTCGCTGAAGACATGCTAGAACAAGTCAATTCCGACCCCACATTCATAAAACGCATTGTAACTGGTGATGAGACATGGGTTTACGAGTTTGACATGCAAACCAGTCAACAAGGTTCGGAATGGCACCTTCCAACTGAGCCGAAACCGAAAAAGCCATGTCAAAGTCGATCAAAAGTAAAGATAATGTTGACTGTTGTCTTTGATTATCGCGGTGTTACGCACTCGGAATTCTTGCCAGAAGGTCAGACGGTAAATAAAGAATATTACCTGAGCGTTATGCGGCGTTTGAGAGAGCAAATTCGTCGAAAAAGGCCAGATTTGTGGAAAGAAAACTCATGGATGTTGCATCACGATAACGCACCATCTCACAAGGCTATCATTGTGAACGAATTTCTGGCCAAAAACTCAACAAATACCATCGAACAACCACCGTATTCACCTGATCTGACTCCGGCCGACTTTTTTCTCTTTCCAAAACTCAAATTACCACTTCGAGGCACCCGTTTTGAATCGATAGAATATATAAAAGGGAATTCGCGGCGAGAACTGAAATCGATTCCGGAAAATGCGTTTAAAAAATGTTTTGATGATTGGGTTATTCGTTAGCATAAATGTATTATTTCGAAAGGGGCCTACTTTGAAGGCGATACAATAAATTTGGATAAATAATAAATATTTTGTGTTTTATTGACCAATTCCCGGTACTTTTTTGACAGAATGTATAGATGAAGTTTCAGTTAATCTTTTGTGAACTGTTTTGTGTGATGCACGTTACGTTAAACTGTTTTTCTTAACCTCTGAAATGGAGAGTCAAAAAGTGCATATTCGTCATGTAATGCTTTGGGAATGTAAGCAAGGCAATAGTGCTAAGGCAACAGCGGAGAAAATATACAATGTACTATATATGGTGAAGGGCTAATAACTGATCGGGCAGTTAGAAATTGGTTTGTAAAATTTCGATCTGGAGATACGAGCTTAAAAGACGAACCGAGAGCGGGACGTCCTACCGACTTTGACGACAACCTTTTAAAGGCAATATTGGAGCAAAATCCACGACAATCAACGAGAGGAATAGCAGAAAGGTTGAATACGTCACAATCAACTGTTAATCGCCACCTAAAGAAATTAGGGAAAGTCAGTAAGTTAGGAGTGTAGTGGACAGGATGGACGGGAAGATCGTGTCGGTGCGATTTCTTGTTTAAAACTTAACACTATTTTATTTATCACTACCTTACACTACTTAAATTACACTATTGCAAACTTAGATATTACACTACACTAAACTTAATTTACGCGACGGGTACTCTGAGTTTCGCGCGTGTGCGAAGTGTGACGGGCGTACGTACGGTCGGTTCCTGGTGCGGACTGTGGACTGACTGCGCGCTGCTCGCGGCCCGTATTTATTGCCCGGCGCGTTTCTAGAAAGATCTGCTTCCAGAAGTGTCGATTGACGTTTCGAGAAGTTTCGCTCTAACCCTAAACCTCGGCGTCGACACTTCTGGAAGTTTCGCGAATATCCGCTACAGGAGTATGAGTACCTCACAATCTTAGTGAGCGGAATAAAGAAGATCGCATGTCAATCGCCACAAGTCTGCTTTCACGGGTAGAAATCGAGCCTTTTTTAAACAGGATTGTAACAGGCGATGAAAAATGGATAACCTATGAAAATATCGTTCGGAGAAGACAGTGGCTTGATAAAAGCAAACATACATGGCAATGTACATGGCAACAAGATTTTATTGTGTACCAGGACTTCATGTTGGAGACTGCTTTGAAAGATACGACACGATGGAGAACTATTAAATATAATTTTTACATAAAAACATTACATTAAAACACACAATTCTTCATCCTTCATAATCTTGCATATTATGCATCACTGCTCGTTCAACGGAAATTAATGCCGACCAGTACGACACCCATAAGTACAAGCACTTCCATTCATTGTAAACAACCCCGCCTGCCATTTGGTAGCTATTACCTGAGGTTGTCTGAGGATCCGTTGAAGCGCCTCTTACCACCGGAGTAGCCCTAGAAGGCACCCACCAGGTATACTTGGTTCAGCGAGGTAGACGATTCTGACCAGTGAGTACTCTGTTGAAAGCCCCTGCGTTAAGGCGATCCGAGGAAATACAACTACCAACATGTATTTTATTCACTTAGAAATCATCGGCAATGCCTCCAAGGCGTAGAAGAAGATCGCGACGTGCCGGAAGACAAGTGCGAGAAAGACACATGCGGGCAAGAGCACGATATTTCGATTCGCTAAGAAATCAAGAGACCCCAGAACCTTCTACTAGCAATACACAAGATATTCCGGGAACTTCGACTGATACATTTCCTTCTGACCTCGAAACTCCAGGAACATCTTTCAATACTTAGCCATCTTACCGATCTATTCCGCCATCCTCTAGTCCATTTGGCAACCCTTCCTTTAGTCCCACCGATTCCAGCGACTCCTCTGACGTGGAAATTATAGACGAAATCCCCAATCAACCAACTTACCCATACCTAGACCCATCTATTTTCGAAACTATTCCTCCTCATCTACATAACCTTTATTCGTAACTCCTTTACGAATACCCCCATCATCAATTCATACTCCCCGAAACACCACTTTTAAATCCTACTACTGTAACTATTGAGGAAATAACATCTGATACTATTAATCTGGAATTTAATGTCGACAACCGAACTCCCGGTGTCTTCTAATATATATATATATATATATTATATTGGTAATAAGTCCAGCTAAATAAATGTATATACCGAAAGATCTGAATAAGTGTTTCCCGACGGTTAGTCTTCCATAAAGGCGAGCCAAAAACACCCCTAACTATAGAACGCGTTATTCTTTGCGAGACGGCTTCCCGATGTCGGGTAATTATTGGAACAAAAGAGTTAAGATTGGAGGAAGACTCATGTGCATATAGACTAATTGATGGTAAGAATGCCTTAATGATCGCAATATATTGGGTGATTGCAAAAGTTCGTGCCCGATTTTCATAGGTGGCAGAAGCACGTGTAGCGACCAGGTAGGTGCTACATACGAACGTCTGGCACGCAGACGACCAGCGTGGTTTACGATACCCGAGTTAGCAGAACTGTTTTTGAGAAAGCCTTTTGTTTTCGATGTTTTCGTCAAAGTGCAAGAAGCACATATTTTTCGGATTAAGAACAGGCCTCGACAGTTACAGCGGGAGTCATAAACCGCGCGGTCCGAAGGGGCTCACGAACCGAGGCTCAGCGGCCAGAGTTCGGCGGCCGGGCACGCAACGGGCCCGGCGGAAAAACTCCTACGTTGCCAAACTCCAGCGTCAGAGACACGTCAACCAAATCACACCCGCTTCCAAGAAAGCGCGCTAAGGGCACAAGGAAGAGGGGGCGCGATTTGGGCGACCCGAAAACTGACGTCTGGGGAGGAGTGAGTAGAGGCGAGTAGTCTGTCTTCGACAACGAATAAGAGAAGTCAAAAAGACAACGACGAGTACTTATAAATACCACACCGACGAGTACAAATAAAGATAAAGTACCAACACCTTACACGTGATTTTAATTGAACACGCATCCCACTCTAAGTTCCTTCAGTGGTGACCCCGACGTGATCACAAGTGTTTAAGTGTGTTTCGTGAATAAAAGTGTGTGTTTTTTGAACAAAATGGCCTTGAGACGCGATACGGTTTCCACGGCATCCCACGAATCTTCGCACATGGCGATGCCGGAAGTAAATCGCGTGAGCGTCCGTGTTCCACCGTTTTGGCCAGAACAACCCACGGTCTGGTTTAACCAAATAGAGGCGCAGTTTTTGTTAAACGGCATAACCGCGGATACAACCAAATTCTATTACGTTATGTCGCAGTTAGAACCAAAGTACGCGATCGAAGTGCAGGATTTGTTTATTAATCCCCCGGAGTCCGGAAAATACGAGGCACTCAAGAGAGAGCTGATCCATCTTCTCACAGCTTCACAAAGTGAGCGGATCAGGCAGCTTCTTGAATAGGAAGAAATCGGTGACCGAACGCCATCTCAGTTTCTTCGACACATGAAGAGCCTCGCAGGAAGTACGGTATCAGACGATTTCCTGCGGACCTTGTGGTCCAGCCGCCTCCCGGAGATGACACGCGCTATCGTTACGGCACAACCAGACTTACCATTGAGCAAGCTGGCGGAGATTGCGGACCAAATCCGTGAGAATACCAGTCGGACGCAAGTGACTAGCATCACACACGACAGGATCATGGAGGCCCGCCTACGGTGACTCGAGAGTCTGGAAACGAGCGTCGCACAGCTCTCAAGACCGAATTTCCACCGTCGCGACCGGTCCAGCAGTAGACATCGCCGACGATCAAAGTCACGCGACAACAGGCGCGATTTCTCCCCGGCGAATAGTGAGCATTGCTTGTACCATAGGACGTTCGGATCGAAATCCACTAAATGTCGATCTCCGTGCTCATATACCTCGGGAAACGAGAGAGATCGACACTGAATGCGGCCATCAGTGACGGTCCGAAGACTAGCCGCCTTTTCGTTACCGACCAGGACACTAAGGACGAGTTCCTGGTAGACACCGGCTCGGATCTCTGCGTGTATCCACGCACGCGCATCAGAGGACGAGTCGAGAAAACTAGTTATGTAATGTTTGCGGCTAACGGTTCGACGATCAGCACATATGGCATACGAACTTTCATGCTAAATTTACGGCTCCGAAGAGCGTTTACATGGAAGTTCGTAATTGCTGACGTATCGAAACCGATACTGGGTGCTGATTTCCTAAGTTACTACGGACTGCTCGTCGACCTACGCAACCGACGCCTCCTGGATCAGACGACCTCATTGTTCGCCACCGGAAGATGGAGGACGGATGATACGCCATCAGTCAAGACCATCGTGGGAGACTCGCCGTATCATCTCCTCTTAGCAGAGTTCCCGGACATTACAAGGCCAACAACAATGACGGAAAAACAGGTAAAGCACGATATCGTACATCATATTAATACGACCGCAGGACCGCCCATCTTTTGTAAACCGCGAAGACTCTCACCGGAGATCTTTAGGGTCGCGCGCGCGGAATTCGAAGATATCATGAAACAAGGTCACGTTCGTCCTTCGGAGAGCCAATGGGCTTCCGCCCTTCATATGGTCCCGAAGAAGGACGACGAATGGCGACCTTGCGGCGATTACCGCGCGTTGAATGCGCGTACGATACCGGATCGTTATCCGATTCCGCACATGGAAGATTTTTCGCGGATGTTATCCGGAAAGACGGTATTTTCGACGATCGATTTGATACGGGCATATCATCAAATACCCGTCCATCCGGATGACATCCCGAAAACCGCGATCACGACACCGCGATGCCATTCGGGTTGAGAAATGCCGCGCAGACGTTCCAGCGTTTCATAGACACCGTTTTGAGAGGCCTAGATTTCTGCTACGCATATCTAGACGATATCTTGATAGCCTCAAAGAACGACGAGGAACACAAGGAACATCTACGTCGACTTTTCTCGCGCTTAACCAAATTCGGAATCATCATTAATATCAATAAATGCATTTTTGCCGCGAACGAGGTGAGGTTCCTCGGATTTATCGTGAATGCCGACGGTACAAAACCACTTCCGGACAAGGTACGAGCAATCGCAGAATTCCCGAAACCGGAGACCATACGGCAGCTTCGAAGATTCCTCGGTATGATTAATTTTTACCGAAGATTCATACCAAAAGCCGCGACACTTCAGACCCCTCTCAACCATCTGTTGAAAGGGACAAAGCTGAAAAGCAATTCGCCGATAGAATGGTCAGTCGAAGCAGAATCCGCGCTACACGAATTAAAATCCGCGCTAGCTAACGCCGCACTACTCGCGCATCCGTCGAATCTCGCGGATCTAGCGATAATGGTGGACGCGTCAGATTCCGCGTTAGGCGCAACGTTACAGCAGCGTCAAGGAAATTCGTGGCAACCGCTTGCCTTTCATACGAAATCCTTGTCGCCTGCACAACGAAAATATAGCGCGTAGGACCGCGAATTACTCGCGATATACTCCGCGGTAAAACAGTTTCGGCACGCGATAGAAGGTCGAGCATTCACGATATATACCGATCACAAACCTCTGGTGTACGCGTTCAGACAGAATCCCGAAAAGTGTACGCCGCGACAGTTCCGATACCTAGACTTCGTTGCCCAATTTACGACCGATATCCGTCACGTAAGCGGTAAAGAGAACGAGGTAGCAGACGCACTTTCGCGTATAGAATCAGTAACGGCATCGTTGAATTATAACGACCTCGCGCTATCTCAGACTTCAGACGAGGAGCTAAAGAAGCTCCTAACAGCGTCTGGGACCTCGTTACAGCTACGAAAGATAAGAATGTTGGACAGCGACGTTGAGGTGTACTGCGACATTTCAACGACAAATACGAGACCGTACATCACAGAACCCTTTCGACGCCAAGCTTTCGCGGCCACACACGGTCTATCACACCCGGGCGTGAGAGCTACGGGGAAGCTAATGAAAGAAAGATTCGTGTGGCCCTCGATCGAAAGGGATTGTCGTGAGTGGACTCGCAGTTGTCTGGAATGTCAACGTACAAAGGTTACGAGACACGTTTCAACACCCGTCGGGAATTTTGCAGCGCCATCGGCTAGGTTCAAGCACGTGCACATCGACCTAGTGGGTCCGCTGCCGATATCGCGAGGCTATCGATACTGTCTCACATGCGTAGACAGATGTTCGCGTTGGCCAGAAGCGTTTCCCCTCGAAAATATCGAAGCGGAAACCGTCGCGAGAGCCTTCGTAGGTGGTTGGATAGCTCGTTTCGGAACGCCCTTACGCGTCACGACAGACCAAGGACGTCAATTTGAGTCCCAGCTATTTAAACGTTTAAATATATTAGTAGGAACGTCACATTTAAGGACCACTGCATATCATCCCGCGGCGAACGGCCTTGTCGAGCGTCTCCACAGGCAATTGAAAGCAGCGATTAAGTGCCACGGCGACGAACGTTGGTCAGACGCACTGCCCATCGTTTTATTAGGCATTCGCGCAGCTTATCGGGAAGACCTCGAGGCATCGGTCGCGGAGCTGGTATACGGCCAGACTTTACGCCTTCCAGCAGAGTTTCTAGCCGACATCTCGGGAAATACTACGGAACCGGCGGAACTAATCCAGCAATTACGGGTTCAATGTAAAGAACTGCGACCCGCAGCAGGATCGCGGCACGGGAATAAAAAGATATTCATCTTTAAGGAATTACCCACCGCGACACACGTTTTCGTACGCACAGACGCGATCAAAACTCCCTTGCAGAACCCGTACGAAGGGCCGTTCCCGGTAGTTTCTCGCGATAAGAAAACGTAACGTAATCCGGATTAGAGGAAAGGATACTACAGTATCAATAGATCGCCTCAAACCGGCTTACATATTGCACGATCAAATGCTAACGCCAGGTACGCAAACAACGCATGTACCGCGAAGCGAGCCTACGGAAAGGGAGACAATCCCTACGCAAGAACCGATACGAACGCGCTCTGGTAGACGGGTAAGATTTCCCGAGCGCCTAGAGGTTAGTTTTAAGTGATTGTATGTAGCATGTATATAGTATCAGTTTTTGTACATAGAAAATGTTAACTAGTAGTAAGTTAGTCATAGAAATAGAATAAAGCATCGTCAGATAACGTTGGCACTGGCGAGGGGGTAATGTAGCGACCAGGTAGGTGCTACATTCGAACGTCTGGCACGCAGACGACCAGCGTGGTTTACGATACCCGAGTTAGCAGAACTGTTTTGGAGAAAGCCCTTTGTTTTCGATGTTTTCGTCAAAGTGCAAGAAGCACATATTTTTCGGATTAAGAACAGGCCTCGACAGTTACAGCGGGAGTCATAAACCGCGCGGTCCGAAGGGGCTCACGAACCGAGGCTCAGCGGCCAGAGTTCGGCGGCCGGGCACGCAACGGGCCCGGCGGAAAAACCCCTACGTTGCCAAACTCCAGCGTCAGAGACACGTCAACCAAATCGCACCCGCTTCCAAGAAAGCGCGCTAAGGGCACAAGGAAGAGGGGGCGCGATTTGGGCGACCCGAAAACTGACGTCTGGGGAGGAGTGAGTAGAGGCGAGTAGTCTGTCTTCGACAACGAATAAGAGAAGTCAAAAAGACAACGACGAGTACTTATAAATACCACACCGACGAGTACAAATAAAGATAAAGTACCAACACCTTACACGTGATTTTAATTGAACACGCATCCCACTCTAAGTTCCTTCACACGCAATGTTGACTGTGCTGCTGTTTCTTTTATAATCATATTATTAATTGACAGTTATCTAAATGCGTCGTTAACCTTAAAAAAAGTTTATTTAAATTAATTTGTGTGCAGCGTTAATATTCAAAATGGAAAATGAAATGTTACATTTCCGTCATGTTATGTTGTATGAGGTTAGAAAAGGAGTGAGTGTTGGAACTGCAACAACAAATACTGGAGACTTTTATTTGGATCATGCTCCTGCTCTTAGAACTGTTAAAAATTGGTTTCGTCGATTTCAAAATGGTGACTTCAATCGAAACGATAAACCTCGCTCTGGGCAACCTTCCGGCATTGATAATGACTTTATCCGTGATTTAGTGAATAATAATCCACGGATTAACACTGAAGAGATCGCTGAGAGACTAAATGTTGAAAAGTCGACTGCATTTCGCCATTTAAAGCAACTTGGATACACTTCGAAACTCGATAATTGGGCTCCGCACAATTTGACAGAACGGAACAAACTGAACCGTGTTTCCACAGCCATTTCTCTTCTCTCTCGTCAACAAAGCGAACCTTTCTTGGATCAAGTAGTAAGTGGAGATGAGAAATGGGTTGTGTATAACAATATAACGAGAAATAGAAGCTGGAAGCATGGAAGTGAAAGGGCAGAAACTACGGCAAAGGCTGAATTGCATTCAATGAAAGTGTTGCTATGCGTCTGGTGGGATTGCAGAGGAATAATTTTGTTCGAGCTTCTTCCGCGTGGTAAAACAATAACTGCGGAGAAGTACTGTGAGCAACTCGCCCGACTCAATGTTGAAATTCAAGCAAAACGTCCAAATTCGGTCAATCGAAAAGGCATTATCTTTCACCATTACAATGCTCGACCGTATGTCGCTCATCAGACACTGCAAAAACTTAGGGGGTTAAAATGGGAAATCCTCCAGCACCCGCCGTATTCCCCTGAACTTGCCCCCTCTGATTTTCATCTCTTTCGTTCTCTCCAAAATAATTTGAATGGCAAAAAAATTGATTCTATGGAACAAGTCAAAAACTACCTTACGACTTTCTTTGAAGAGAAACCACGCAGTTTCTACAAAGAAGGAATTGAAAAACTTGTAAAACGTTGGGAGACAGTTATAGAAAATGATGGAGAGTGCATTATTGATTAATAAATACTATTTTTCATAAAACGCGTTGTATTTAATTTGGTTTCAAATCGGGCACGAACTTTTGCAATCACCCAATAGATAGCGAATCTGAAAGCGACAGTGATAGTGCAGAAGAGATAGAACCTTCAGAATGGACAATGTGCACAGAATCCGAAGAAATGCCTACAAGAATACCGTTTGTATCCGGCGAAAGACACGTAGGACCGCAGATACCTTCACATATAAAAGAACCCATAGATTTCATTAAGTTATTTTTCATCGACGAACTAGTTACTGACGTAGTACAGGAAACTAACAATTACGCTGCAAGGAAGGTAGAAGGGAAGATATTATCGTCCCATTCTATAGGGTGATCTTGGTACGATGTGACCATCAGCGAATTCTGGGCATTTATTGCACTAATCATAAATATCAGGACAATGCCGTTGGCAAATTTACAAAACTGGTCCAGAAATAATGTTAGCTGCATTCCATTTTACTCAGACACATTCACGAGAGACCGATTTAGTCAAATTTTTTAGAGACTTCATCTGAAGACAATACCCTCACAAAATACAAACCCAAGAACCCGTTTGCAGTTAGTAACCTGCTTCCTCGATTATATAAATGCAAGATTCAGGAATTCTTTTGTACCCGGAGAGCAGATTTGTGTGGATGAGTCGACTGTCAAATTCAAAAGTCGAATTTCATTCATTATACATTCAGATACCTTCGGGGTGATTCGTACGTGACGGACGTATTCTCTTTGTGCTCCGTGTTTCGATTCTCCTTTTTCACAGTGTTCCTTTTAATGTGCCTGCTCGTTGTCATATAATTGGCTTACTGTGTTATATATTATCAGTGAGTGCTCCATAGTGATACTAAATAGTTATTAATTCCGGATTGTATTAATTCTTATAATCCGTTTACCTTTTCAACCGAACGTCTTTGAGACTCACTGCGCTAGTCTATACCTGCCAGTCTGTCTACACTGTACTGACACCAGTTCTTATTTGTGTATACGTGTAGTGCCATTGTGTTTTTAAATACGGTTGCTCTAATCAAGCGGTTGAGCAGTGCCTCTCAATCAAGACGGGCAAGCTTCTCTTACTAATTTTCTCCGTCGCGCTATTCATTCGAGGACGGATAGAAAGATATGAAAAGGATATTCTGGCCCGGTCTTAAAGCCGGTTACCTGTGTGTCCTGCAACATTAATGCACATCCAGGCTGTTTACAACGCACTGGACATGCTTTCGCTAACGGTTCCTTTGTAAATTGTGCTTTGCCAGTGACGTCAGTGAGCAGTGCCGAAACACTGGTAGCGCCGCGGCCTCCTTTATGGTTGAATTAAAAGCAATTTTGAAAGAAGAACTTTCCAATTTTAAACACGAGATGGAGAATCTGTACAAAGCGCACATAGATAATCTGAACTCAACTATAAGCAGCCTATCTATCGAAGTATCTGAATTGGAGAGGCAGGTAACTACATTGAAAAAGGCAACCAGCCCTACAGTCTCCTCTTCGTCTGAGGAAGATATGTTAATGGAAATTGACCTAAGGAGAAGGAAGGCCTGCAACATAATTATATATAATGCAAGTGAACTAAGTCCGAGTAATATAGGGCAGAGCCCTACGAATGAAATTGGCCGGGTCAGAGACATTTTACATTGTGTGTACCCCTCGGATTCCGAGGTCCTGAGTGTGGCTCGCCTGGGAAAAAAGATTTCTGGTAGACCTAGACCCATCTGTGCTAGACTATCAAGTGAGGAAGCCGTTCTAAATATCCTTAAGAACAGGAGTAAATATGTTGGTGACTTGAAATTTACCAATGACCTTACTCCCAAGCAGCGGTCATATCTTAACTCACTAAGACAGGAGCTTCAATCTCTCGAAGCAAATGGTGATATGCGTAAAACTATTTGAGAGATTATTCTGGCAATTATTACGGCGGTCGCAGGGCCCAGTATTATATACTCCCGCTCATGTTCGGGCCCCACCCTATTGCGCTCTACTACGTCTCTGGAATCTTCTTGAACGTTCCTTTGTCTCCAGAACGGTTACTCAGATATGTGAAATCGAACTCATTATTACAGACTTAGTTATCTTGTGTAGATCTTCAATACTTATATATATATATATATATACTCTGTACTCTATTATATTTACTTGTATACATATTCTAATAATAACAATAAAGCTTAATCTAGAAATATTACACTATTCGATACGTTAGAAGCACTCCTAGAACAGTTACTAAATCTGAGAATAAAAAGAACTCCCGGAGCACCTCTCAGTTTATTACCAAAATATAAGAGGTCTACGCACTAAGATCAGCCATCTCAACTTCTCATTAAACACCTCCTCAAACCGCCCGACTATTATTATTTTTACTGAAACGTGGCTGTCAGAGGACGTCTCCACACCCGAGCTAGGCCTGCATGATTATCAGGTCTTTCGCACTGGTCGATCCAGCCTAACTAGCTCACTGTCTCGTGGTGGAGGAGTGCTAATAGCTATCTCCAAACGCTTTAAATGTCATAAATTGCTGCCCTCCATCAACAACATTGAGCACCTATTTGTAGAAATCAAACTTGGCTCACAATCATTTATTTTTGGGACTTCGTACCTCCCTCCTGCCTCAAATCTCGCATCTTGTATGACGCACTGCGATGCTATTGAAGAAATCTTGGACAAACATCCTCTCTCTCGCTTTTACCTATGCGGCGACTACAATCTCCCACAGATAGACTGGATCAACGATTCTTCTTCAGGATTGCAGTTCTCCGTTTCTGGATTGGTCATGTCCAGCGAGGTTCAGGCAGCGTCCTACTTGCAGCACACTTTCAATTCAGCCAGTTTTTTGCAATATAATACTTTTAAAAACTCTCATGGTCATACACTTGACTTGATGATCTCAAATGATGGCGAATTGGCTATAAATGTTTCCTCAGACCCTATACTGCCTTGCGATAAATGTCATCCGCCTTTGCTGATGCATATTGACAACCCATCCTACCTCAGTACTTATCCCGTACGGGTTCTTAAGTACAACTTCCGCAACGCAGATTACAAATCAATTTGCCATCATTTAAACAATATCAACTGGGATGACTGCCTCGCGAATTTAGATGTAGATGAAGCGATTTCTTGTCTCTATGATCATTTATGTTCATTGATTGAAGCATTTGTTCCCACTTTCGTTCAGGTGCTTTCTACTTATCCTAAGTGGTTTTCCAAGGAACTTAAACATTTAATAAGACAAAAGAAACGTGCACATGGTCAATATAAAAATTCAGCCTCGCATAGCGACTATCTTACTTTTTCACATCTTCGTTCGCAATGTAAAACCTTGTACGATGAGTGTAAAGGCCCGATAAAACCGCCCCTGGACTTCCTGGGACTTCAGACTTCCAGGCCGGTATAAATACGACTGCCTCACCAGTATTCGGCAGTCACCATTCTACGGTCATACGATACAGCGCTAAGCCACTTACTACGAAGTATCGAGAGACATTATTATTATACGTAATATTAACTGAATATACTCTGTAATACACGAAATTGAATAAAACAGTGAAGCAACTCTACTGAGTTGACTTCACTTCTTTTTAAAAACACTTTGGCGATCCGAGACCCGTAACATTTTGGCGATCCTGCCAGGATAGTACTCGCGATTTCGAAGAAGAAGTCATTCTCCTATACGAACTCAAAGTCATACGGACACAGAGTCACGATAGAGACACTGAACTTCAGTAGAATCACATCGGGACTATCACCAAGGGAACCAGGAAGATCTTCACGAAATTAAAGGTAATTTCAAAGGCAGGAGGCAAGGCTATCACCAACCACTGTCCAACATAACATTCTACGACATTCATTAAACTGGCTTTTGCGACATATCGAAACGGGTATACGCTCCCAAGCTCCGAAGAAACAGAAACCAGCGACACTGACGTGATAGAAAGAATCCGGAATCCCTATCACACAGCGTTAAATATGTCACGTGCCACCTCGCCTACCAGATCGGTTCAGTCACTGGAACACCTCAACATGAGTCCTATGCAGGATCTGTTAGAGCAAATGAAGTCCATCAGGACGGATATGAACAGAAACTTCGCAGCACTCAACCAGGAAAACCTTACGAGGAAAAATGAGTCAGCCGAAATATGGAAGTTTCTAAAAGTAGAAATTACCGAAGACGAAGGTCCACAGCTACCTTCAGCACCTCCTGCAACTAGGAGGACCAGAACGGATGAATTCCCTCAGGATAGATCCGGAGATTCCACTCCGGACAGACTGATACCTCACCCAGCGGACGGTGACACGCCCAAAAACGCCATCGAGTACGTACGCACGCTACAAGGTTACGATGACGTAGGCGTGGAAGAATTCATCAGGTCAGTCAAACGAGCGTATAGCTGCTGCAACCGCCCCGAGAGATTGTTGGACTTGATAATCAACAAAAGAATAGTCGGAGAAGCGGAACGCTCCATCAGAGGAATAGAAATCCATTCCTACAAAGATTTGTTTCAAGCACTTAGAGACAACGTATCAGCCACCACATCATACGAGCTAGCACGGAGCAAGCTCATGGCAACACGTCAGCAGAATTCCGAAAACGTTCGGAGTTACAACAAAAGATTCATTGAAAGATACAATGAATTAAAATACACCATCCAGAACGAGTTCGATGAGCACACCTCACGAACAGAGGCAAGAATAGCCATGAAACTAGAAGACCGCAACATCGTAAAAACCTATATCGGAGGTTTGCGAGACGAACTTTATGTACAAGTCGATAGCTCAGGCCCGAAAACACTGCGTGACGCGCAAGTTAAGGCATTGGAAGTGGAAACCGCACTTATCGAGAGGCAACGACGCAAGGCGCGCTCGTTACCACCACCACCAATCAGAACTGGTCAAAACCAGTATAACCGGTTCCCACCTAGCAACAGACCTGTCCCACCACCACAGCAAGATAAGAGAACCGAAAACGCTCGACCTTTGGAACGGCAACCACTCGCCGACCGCATGAAGATGAAGTGCTTCAACTGCCAACAACTGGGGCATATGGCAGGACAATGTCCACAACCAAAGAAGCAAAATTTTCAACAGGGCACCAACTTCAAACGCCCACCTCAAAGAGTGAACAATATAGAGGAAATAGACGAGGACAACGAGGACCCATCGGAAGAGTACTTGCAACCGGAGGAAGATTATGGAACTGCAGATGGAAACTTGGAAACACGGGACGACCAGGAAGATACCTTGTGGACTCAGGATCCACAATAAACCTGATCAAGGAGTCAATGATACACCAGCTCTCCAAGCCCAACATCTATCCGAGCCATCACGAATTCTACATGGGCAACGACAAACACTCCACTACCCAAGAAGTCAAGCTGATCAGACAAGGAAAAGAAATACCTTTCGTAATAGTTCCGGAACAATTCCCGTTACTCGAAGAAGGACTCATCGGACGACCATTCCTCGAGAATTTCCAATTCGCGATCACAAACGACACTTTAGCCCTGGACAACCACGTCTACCCACTATACGACTCAGGTTGTTTTTCACCACCCAGAAGTCATCGAATCTTGAAGATCCAAACACCTATCAAGAAAGGCAACGTCTACATCTACGAACACTCCCTAATACCGGAAGGAGTCTACCGAGTTAAGAACCACGAGATACGCATACCATTCGTCAACAATACTGACGAACCCTTACAACTAAAGGAAAACCCAAAATTTGAACGGGTACTCGTGTGCAAAGGAGATACCATCACTCCAGAAGAAAATGCGAAAAGAGTCGAACTTCTAATGAATAACACCCGACTGGGACATGTAGAAAATAACCTACGCAACCCGTTGGAAAACATCATCACTAGATACAACGATGTATTCTGCTTACCAGGAGACCCACTGCCATGCTCATCAACAGCGGAACACGTCATTACGATAAAAGATAACAAACCCATCAACACTACGAGTTACAGACCACCAGAAGTTCACAAACAAGAAATCAACAAACAAATGGGAGAAATGTTCAACAAAGGCATCATTAGAGAATCTAAATCACCCTATAACTCACCTGTATGGGTAGTACCCAAGAAAGCAGACGCCTCAGGCAAAAAGAAATGGAGAATAGTGATCGACTACCGCAAGCTCAACGAGAAGACAGACCAAGACGCATACCCTCTACCCTTGATTGACGACATTCTGAATCACTTGGGAAAAGCGAAATTCTTCTCAGCCTTTGACCTAAGCTCAGGCTTCCACCAAATACCCATGGAAGAGAGAAGCAAACGATACACCGCTTTTTCTACACCCGACGGACACTTTGAATTCAATCGCATGCCATTTGGACTAAAAAACGCACCGGCCACCTTTCAGAGAATGATGGACACCGCATTAAGAGGTTTAGTGGGGAAAAATTGTTTCGTATATCTAGACGACATAGTAGTATTCGGCACAACCATTCAAGAACATCACCAGAATTTGGAAACATTATTACAACGACTACGTCAAGTGGGACTCAAACTCCAACCCGACAAATGCGAATATCTACGACCAGAGTTGGAATACCTTGGACATCTGATAACGAAAGACGGAGTCAAACCTAACCCAAAGAAAATAGAAGCTGTCAAGAACTTCAAGAGACCGACATCAGTCACAGAAGAGAGAGGATTCCTAGGACTTGTGGGATACTACAGGAAATTCATAAAAGGATTCTCTACCACCAGTAAACCCTTGACACAACTCACCAAGAAGGATCACGAATGGAAATGGACCGATAAAAGCGAGACAGCATTCAAAAGACTCAGGGAAATACTATGCGAATCACCAGTACTAAGATACCCAGACTACAACAAGAAATTCACGCTGACAACCGACGCATCCAACGTAGGACTCGGAGCAGTAATGTCACAAGACGGACATCCCTGCTGTTACATCTCAAGAACATTGAACAAAGCAGAGCAGAACTATACGACATCAGAAAAAGAACTACTCGCCATCGTCTGGGCAGTCAAGAGACTCAGACAATACTTACTCGGACGAGAATTTCTGATACAAACAGACCACAAAGCACTAACGTGGCTTTTCAACGTGAAAGACCCATCATCGCGATTAATGAGATGGAGATTGAAACTCGAAGAATATGAATATAAAATAGAATACGTGAAAGGCAAGGAGAATTGCGCAGCGGACGCACTCTCGAGGATTCTCAACACCAGGGACATCCTGCAACAAGCCTTAGACAACATTGAAATGGAGAGCGAAGAATCAACCGACATCATCACACCAGAACAACTCTATTCGGATTATACGATATGGTGTTTAATGCAAAACCACGAGCTGAAAACACAAACGCTCCTCAATACCAACAAAGGAACATGGTATACCATCACCAAACACGACGACGAAGAAGATCACATAATACTCGGAAAATACGACGAAGAGAAATGGCTCAACGACCTCTATCTTGGAACGGAGTTCGCAAAGGAAAATAAACAGGAACCAAGATTTCTCATCAACGATCCAACGCTATCCATCTATGAAAATGAAACCATCAACGATATGCTAAATTTCTTAGCGCACAAAATTCAGAAGAAAATACGAATCTGCTACAAGAAACACCAACTCACAGACTCAGAAAAAGCTACTATCTTAGAGGAAAATCATGGAGGACCACTAACCCACCACCTCGGAGAAAATAAGTCAGTAGAACGACTGAAAGAAAACTACGAATGGAAAGGCATGGAACAAGAAATGATTGATTACATCAAGAAATGCGAAATTTGCCAACAAGGAAAACTCACGAGAATACGGCACAAAGCACCTGCAATTATTACTGATACCCCCACGGCGACAAACGAAAAAATCGCTATGGATATTTATGGACCATTACCAAAAACCACCAAAGGAAATCGATTCATACTCACCATCCAAGATGTATTCTCCAAATACCTACTACTCATACCAATGAAGACTACCACGGGAGAAGACATCGCTAACGCTCTAATTAAGCATTACATCTACACTTTCGGAACACCCAAAAACATCCTCACGGACCAAGGACAAAACTTCCTGTCCAACGTGATGATGGAGTTTGAACGATCACTGAACATTCATCCAATCAAGACGACTGCTTACCACCCACAATCAAACGGCTCACTCGAAAGAACGCACGCTGTGATAAGAGACCTCATCAAAACGTCATTAAATACGGAAGAAAGAAACCAAAGATGGGACGAGAAGATACAAAGCATCGGCTTCGCTTACAACACCTCGGTCCACGAAGGTCACAAGCACACACCCTTCGAACTCACTTTCGGACGACGGGCAAGACTCCCATCCAGTATCGACAGCACCAACAATCTAACGTACAACGAGCTGATCGAGAAATGGAAGAAAAGACACAATGAGACTCTCGAAAGGGCTCGCACCAAACTAATAGCTGCCAAAGAACGAAGCAAACAGTACCACGACGGAAAAATATGCAGAACACAACCCTTGTATAAAGTTGGAAATTCCGTATGGATAACAGACGACACTAAACGGAAAAAGCTAGACAACACTTGGGAAGGACCATACCCCATCACCCAAATATTCGATAACAATAACATCGAAATAAATAAAAAGGACAAACTTTTGAGGGTTCATATTGATCGAACCCAACCTTTCGTTCCAGATGAACCCGTTACATTGGACATTGACACTGGCAACACTAGCACTAGCCCAGGGGCAAGTAACGATCCGACCGTTGAATGACACAACTTTCTACCTCGAAGACCTCGGAAGAGCCAAGATATATCATCAAACCTGGCGCGTCATCGGATCAATAGACGTATCAACACTATCATCACGCTACACGCAACTATGGAGCATGTACGCTAATGTCAACACACTCTGCGGACAAAGGTGCCACGAACAAACCGAAATCGACCTACTGCGCACCCGACTTAAGCGCACTTACAACAACATCCAAATATTGGAACACATCACCAGCCCACAACAAAGAAGACGCAAACGGGGACTTATCAACGCCATTGGAAGCATCTCCAAAGCACTATTTGGAACCCTCGACAATTCCGACCTTGACTATGTCAACGCTGAGATTGACAAACTCTACAATGTCACCAACACATTGGGCCAAGGGATAAGTAACCAAACAAGGATCATCAAAATCCTACTGAACAATGCCCGACACGACATGACTACTCTCAACCAACAGGGTAACGTATTGCTCACACAAGTAAAAAGAAATTCAGCTAAAGCCAACAACAACAGTATGGACATACATATCGCTAGCTACCTTACAATCTGCGGATTTGTACTGGCTGACCTACAGGAAGACACAAACACGATACTTAACGCCATTTCAGACGCCAAACACGGTATCATCCATCCACAAGTATTTGCCCCCTCAAATCTTATGGAAGGAATCACCGCATTGGAGAAAGAAAACAGACAAACATATAGCCTAAAGAACGTTAAAGAAAACTATCAAAACATACTAGACATGTCAAAGCTAAACATACTACTCTCAAAAAACAGACTGAATTACATCATTGACATTCCCGTTGGGAAGACGACACTTTCGAAATTAAGCATGTAATACCTATTCCTACACGAAAAGCTGGAGTACAAGTAATCAGCCTACCTGAATCTGAATACCTATTGATCAATCAAGCTCACAGCTCTTTCATACCTATTAACGAACATTACTTAGAAACCTGTCTCACCTCAGGAGACCTAAAAATTTGCCAAAGAAAACAACCTTCATTTTTACTAGCAGAAACCGAATCATGCGATTCAGAGATACTCAATCGTAAGATCAAAAAGTTACAGCATAAAAATTGTAAAACAGGAATATTCCAAATCTCAGAAATCAGCTATATTCCCCTAATGAATCAACAAGGTTACTTAATCTTCCCAAAGGAAGAAGAAACATTAGATGCACTTTGTCAAAACAAGTTGGAAACGATAAAAATTAAAGAACCTAGCATACTGAGAACTACGGAAGATTGCACTATCACCACTTACGGTGCACTAATCAAGATCAGCAAAACTAAAGAAGTTAGACTTCCTATCCTTTATCACAAAGATCAGGGATTCGCTTATGACGAATCTGACCTTAACCTCATACAGAATCAAATCCCTCTAGTGCAGCACCACCTGAGTGCTGAAGAATTGAACGGATTAAAAACAAACTTAGACGACATAGACGCACAGATACAATTAGCGCAAACACTACGACGAACTAAAACATGGACAGAAACCACTGTCAGCATTGTCACGTATATGGGCTACACAGCTCTAGCCATACTCACCCTATGGTTAATTAACAAACTAGGGATCTTCAATTGCCTAGGCAAATTATTACCTAAAACATTAATCAAGATCAAGTTATGCTGCAACAAACAAACCAACGAGTATCACGATGCACCAGAATACAGAGTCGACTACATAAACCAAGTGGAACACCTAGGACCCCAGACTCCACCACCAAGATACACCACCGGAGAAGTTCGACCTCTTCAAATCGTCACCACCACACAGACGAAACCTAGGCGACGCTAAGAACTTACGGAGTAAGTTCAGTCTAAGTTGGGGGGTGTAAAGGCCCGATAAAACCGCCCCTGGACTTCCTGGGACTTCAGACTTCCAGGCCGGTATAAATACGACTGCCTCACCAGTATTCGGCAGTCACCATTCTACGGTCATACGATACAGCGCTAAGCCACTTACTACGAAGTATCGAGAGACATTATTATTATACGTAATATTAACTGAATATACTCTGTAATACACGAAATTGAATAAAACAGTGAAGCAACTCTACTGAGTTGACTTCACTTCTTTTTAAAAACACTTTGGCGATCCGAGACCCGTAACAATGAGTGTTACTATAATTATATTAATTCAATTGAGCCTAGCATTGGTAACAACATAAATGTTTTTTGGTCATTCGTCAAAGCGAAACAGACCGTACATCGACCTCAAACTCCATGCGCTTATCTAACGCTGCAGCTGAGTCAGACGAGGATATCGCACAATTATTTGGGGACTATTTTAAATCGGTTTATAGCGTTGATTGTGAAGCACCTCCCTTATTTAAGTAGAAAGACTCAATTGATGTTTCTAACATTATTATTGAAATTTCAAATATATTTAACAAAATTAACAACTTAGATGTCAATAAAAATCCGGGACTTGATGGTATCCATCCTATCTTATTAAAAGAATGCAGGTTCATCATCTCCCGGCCTTTATGGTTGATTTTTAACAAGTCGCTTAGATCTGGCTATTTTCCTGATCGGTGGAAGACCTGCTTGGTCGTGCCTATTCACAAAAACGGCAATACATCCGACATAATAAATTATAGACCTATTTCCATAATTGATGCTATACCTAAGCTGTTCGAAAGTATAATCTGTGACCAACTGACTTATTATGTTAAAAATATAATCATTGACGAGCAGCATGGCGGTCAACCGTGACTAATCTAACTGTTTTCTCGGAATATCTAAACAGCTGTCTGGATAATCGGAGCCAGGTGGATACAATTTACACTGATTTTAAGAAAGCATTTGACTCTGTTAGCCATAGTTTGCTTTTATCCAAACTCAAGAGATATAATATTTCGGGATCTCTTCTATCATGGATCCAATCATATCTCACTAACAGAAAGCAAATTGTCAGATTTAACAATTCTCTATCACTACCGATTGCCGTTACTTCAGGGGTCCCGCAGGGGTCCCTCAGGACCACCGGGTACCTCCCTGGTTGCAAAAGGTGATCGGGTCCTTTTTAAAAGACCGGAGCTTCGGCTACCAGAGCCGGGGCGGGAGGGTGGACCGCCCCAGCTGGCGCGGCGTACCCCAGGGGTCGGTCTTAGGCCCGACCCTGTGGAACCTGGGGTACGACCGCGTCCTTCGAACGGCACTCCCCTCGGGGATGGCCCTAGTGTGTTACGCGGATGACACACTTGTGGTCGCCTCCGGGAGGGACTACACGCGCACTCTCCGGCTGGGAGAGTGCGGGGTGGAGTGCGTGGTGGCCTCCATCAAGAGGCTAGGCCTCCAGGTCGCCCCGTCGAAGACCAAAGCGATTTGGTTCTTCGACGGGGCTAGGAGGGGCCCCCCACCGGACACGCCAATGAGGGTGGGGGACGAAGCTGTCGAGGTGGGCACCCGGATGAAATATCTGGGGGTCACCCTCGACAGCCAATGGTCATCGAGAAGGCGGCGGCGGCGCTGGGACGCCTGCTGTCCAACCTGGGGGGGCCACAGGTGCACCGCCCTTTACGGCGCGCCCGCGTGGGCGGGGTCCCTCTCAGAGGGACGCCGGGCTCGGCGGAAAGCCGAGCGTCAGAGCTGGAGACCGGCAAGAGCCGGGCCCGGCTGCACACATTTGAAAGGTGGCGCAGCCAATTGGAGGAGCCCGGCTCCGGAGAAAGGACGGTGAAGGCCGTCCTCCCGGTCCTCCAGCAGTGGCTGGGGAGGGAGGGAAGGCTCACCTTCCGGTTGATGCAGGTGCTCACCGGGCATGGTTGCTTCGTGGACGTGGACTCGGCGCAACACACCCTGGAGGAGTGTCCCTCCTGGGCTGCAGAGCGCCGAGTCCTTCGTCTAAGCATCGGACCGGACCTCTCGCTGCAAGCCGTCGTCAAGGCGATGGTGAGCAGCGAGAGGTCATGGGGGGCGGTGGCCTCCTTCTGTGAACAGGTAATGGCACGGAAGGAGGCCGCGGAAAGGGCCCGCGAAGCCGCGGACCCTGAAGGAAGGGGGCGAAGACGAGGACGAAGGAGGGGACGAAGGGCCCCGCCTCCGCCACTTGCCACGGCGGTTATTTAATAGCCGCCGGAGCCACCAGGCCAGTCATGGTGGTTCCGAGGTGGGGGATGCAGTGTCGTGGGCGCGCTGCATCCCCAAAAATCAAAAATTGAACTGGCTCTTCTGAGGGCCGGGCGCTGGGACCCCGAGCAGAGTCCTCTAGAGGGCCTCGGGGTCCCCAAATGCGCCAGGGCTGAAGTCCACCGAGGGGTTTTAGCCGGTAAGAATCCGGCACTGCCCCCCCCCCCCCCCCCTAAAGGGAGACCGGGGTGTCTATGAAGATTTCCCCTCGTCTTTCATGAGGTAAATTGTATAAATGACACCCTGCTGATTCAACTTGATCTCAAGAATCTGGAGTCATGGTGCTCGACTAATAAGCTCAAACTAAATTTACCGAAATGTTATTCACTAAGTTTTACGCGCAAGTTCCAGCCGATCTCTGCGTCCTACTCTCTCAATACTTCCATTCTGTCTTCTATTTCCTCTATTCGAGATCTTGGTGTCACTTTTTCCTCCAACCTCTCATTTGGTGAACATATTGTTAACATAGCTAATGTTGCCTCCAAATCTCTGGGGTTCCTAAGACGAACCTCTCGTGATTTTAGAAATCCTTCAACTCTGAGGCTACTTTACAATTCCATCGTTCTTCCACGCTTAGCATATTGTTCGCCCATAAGGTCTCCCTGTTATCAATCGCTTTCTGCTCTACTCGAAAGTGTACAGCACAAATTTGTAAGATTTGCTGCTTTTCAAATGGGTTCTCCCATGTCTGGACTCAACTATGATTACACTGAGATTCTCAACAGAATGGGTATGAGATCCTTGAGTGGGCGCAGAGATATTGCCGATCTGGTCTTACTATTTAAGCTTGTGAATGGTTTAATTGATTGTCCTCCGCTTCTCGGGATAATTAACTTTAATTCCCCTGCTAGGCCTTTGCGTCATTCGCCTTTATTTTTCATTGCCCATCACCAGTCGAAAAATGCTAACCACTGCATGCTGAATAGATCGTGCAACATGACTAACTCTCTCTGTGAACGGGTGAACTTCTTTGGAGGCGTACCCCTAACCTTCAAGAGAGCTATTATGAATTTTCTTTAACTGTATATATTCTTCATGTTTTTATGACTTTTATATTTTCGTGTGTATCAGTGTTGTTGTCGGACCTTTTAAGTATTTCGCTTTATATTGATCGTTCGTATGTTTCACCCTTCTTACTTTTGTTAATTTGTATATGTTAAAGGGGTAACCCGTAAATAAATAAATAAATAAATTATATACCGATTTGAGATTCTTTTGAGGATGCTTCACTTTTGCAACAATGAAACAGCAGATGTCACCAACCGTTTATACAAAATCAAGCCGATTATCTACGATTTGAACAAAAATTTTTAAAAATATTACCATCCAACGGAATTAATTTGTATTGACGAATCGATGATTCCATTTCGTGGACGAATTATATTCCGACTGTACATGAAGCAGAAGAAACACAAGTATGTGATACAAATTTTCAAACAAGTGTGGCCTCGGCTATACATATAATTTCAGTGTTTACAGTGGCAAAACTTTCGACAAAGTGAACACGACGTCAACAAAGATAGTCATGAATTTGTGCGTAGATATATTTCATAAAGCCCAGTGAACTCTGCACTGACAATTGGTACACCAGTGTAAATTTGGCCAAAAAACTCATAGAGGAAAATACCCACTTGATTGGTACACTAAGGAGTAAGCGCAAGGATAACCCAAAAGAAGTGGTATTCAAGAAACTAAAACGGGGAGAATGTGTCGCTCAAGAGAGGAAAGAAGGGATCACAATTTTGAAGTGGAGAGAGAAGCGTGACGTTCTGTTACTTTCGACTAAACATACACTAGAAATGAAGACCGTTCGAACAAAATCAAAAATCGTTAGTAAACCAACAATTGTCATAGATTATAATGCGGGAAAAAAATCTATTGACCTGTTAGACCAAATTGCTGCACACAGTAACCCATTACGGAAATCGATGAAATGGTATCGAAAATTAGGCTTTGAATTATTATTGAACACCGCTGTTGTAAATTCCTTCTTCATACACAAAAAGAAAACAGGCCAGAAGATGTCTATCACAATGTATTGTGAAAAATTGATTGACGCACTTATGCAGGAGAAGGAGGAACAAGTGGACACCCGTGTAAATCCTCGGCATCATTTGGAAAAAAAGGAAGGCAGTGCGCACAAAATTAGAAGATACTGCACCGAATGTTATAATCAGAATGCACGAATGTTAGGACCAAAGACAGCTAAAAATATAACGTCAAAAGTAACAACCTTTTGTAACCAATGTACACAGAAACCTCACGTTTGCTTATCTTGTTTTAATAAATTACATTAATGTTTTTAAGTATTACAGTAAAACCTGTTTTTGTGCGGTCCTTTTTTATGCGATTTTATTTTTGTGCGATTTTTTTCGTGCGATTTATTTTTATGCGGTATATGAATCTTAGCGGCGTTAGCACCAGTTTAATGTTTCCTATCAATGTACATATACATGTTGTGGACGAACTCTGATTACGTGGTCTCCTTGAGAACGATGTATCTGGACCTCGCGATGCCCTGTTCATTTATTTTAAACAATCTCCTGACAAGGCAGAGTCAGTTACGCACATATTTTCGCTCGACGCGCGAACAGTATACGCTTTCGTATTCAGAGTTTTATCCACGATTCACGTGATTAAGGATTCATTTTATAGTGAGATTAAAGGTAAATAAATTAGTTACTTTTGTTTCTATTTATATGTAGTTTTTATGATTTTTATTTTATTTTTAGACATAAGTACTCCCTTAAAATGAACAATTATAGCCAAAAGAAAGTAAAAAGACAGACAATTCCATTAGAAACAAAAATTCTAATATTAAATAGACTAGCAGATGGTGAAGGATCCACAGCTGTTGCTAATGAATTTAAATTAGGTGAATCCACGATCAGAGCTATACACAAACGTGCGAGTAAAATATATGAATCTCAACAAACTAGTTCAACAAACGACAGTAGTAACAGAGCATCGTATTCGAGAAATATTGTAATAGAGAAGACGGAAAAGGCTCTCGTGTTGTGGGTTAAAGATTTAACTAAAAAACGAATCCCCGTTCACAAAGAATTAATTCAAGAAAAAGCTAGACAGTATTTCAACCAACTGAAGGATTTAGAACCAAGTTCGTCATCCTGTTTACGAAACGTGAAATTTTCTGAGAGCAATGGCTAGTTTGCTGGATTTTTACAACGGTACGCACTTCACAATGTGAAGAATGTGAAGATACAAGGCGAGGCAGCGTCCGCCGATGAAACTGCTGCTATGAATTATCGCAAAGTATTAGCGGAAATCATTGATAATGGTGGATATTGGCCAGATCAAGTATTTAATGCAGATGAGACTGGGTTATTCTGGAAAAAGATGCCCAGCCGAACATTCATTGCCAAATCGGAGAAAACTGCAAGTGGTTTTAAAGCGGCAAAGGATCGAATCACACTTCTTCTTTGCAGTAATGCCTCTGGTGCAAAGATGTTAACACCACTTATTATAAATAAAGCTTTACACCCACGTGCGCTAAAAGGCGTAAATTTATCTGAATATCCAGTACACTTCATGGCCAATAAAAAAGCATGGGTCACATCAGCTGTATTTGCAACATGGTTCAACGATTCTTTTGTACCAGAAGTTGAAAAATACATGGAAGAGATGGGTCTTCCGTTTAAAGTGTTGCTAATTGTAGATAATGCACCCGGTCATCCCTGTATAGAACATCCTAATGTACAAATAGTGTTTTTACCACCAAATACGACTAGCCTTATACAACCACTGGATCAGGGCATAATCGCAAATTTTAAGAAATATTATATCAAATTAACTTTCAGCTACATTTTGAAAAAGCTAGAGAACGATAAATTAAGCCTGACTAAAGTTTGGAAAAAATTCTCAATTTTAGACTGCATAAACCATATTATTGCAGCAATTGGACAAATCAAACAACACACATTAAATTCGTGCTGGAAAGCGATCTGGCCTGAATGTGTAATTAATCGAAACGTTACCGAAAACGCGTCAACGTTACTATCTGAAATTAGTGCGCTCGCACATAACATCGGCGGAGAAGGCTTGGATACTTTCGGCGAAAATGACCTGGACGAGATGATTGACGACCAAACTGTCGATGATAGTGACATTATCAATAGTTTGATAGATTATGAAAATGGACAAGAAGAACCGGAGTCTATTACACCAGATAAAATGGTGCAGGGATATGCAGGGATCCAGATTGCTAAAAAATTGGAAACGCATTTTCTTAAAATAGACACCAATGCGGAAAGACGCTTAAAATTCCAAAAAGAGCCGAGATCATGCATGTCTCACTATCGTGACGTTTACAAGCAATTGACCAGTCGACCGTCGTCACAAAAACTGATCACTGACTTTATCGTACCAAAAAACAAATCAATTGAAATCCTATCTTCAAGCGACGAAAGCGATTTTCAACCAATTCATCACAAGAAGATGCGCGTTTTGGATTACGACGAGTAGCAGCAAACTATTTAATGTATAATTTGAAAACTTCTCCATGTATATGTACAATGAAGAATTAAATATTTTTACAATTTCTTTAGGTTTAATTTGATTATTTAATTTAATTGAAAGCATTCTCTCATCTATTTCATAAATCATTGATGTATTTTCTAAGTCAGACTTTTTTTTATGCGGTCCCTATCCACCGCATACAAAAAATTTTAGGTAGTATATCGTACAAAGATGTTTATTATATGTAAGAATTTATAAACTTTCCGAATATTTTTTTGTACGATTTCTTTTATGCGGTCCCTATCCACCGCACAAAAACAGGTTTTACCGTACACCAAACCAGGAATTGTCATTGGATGAAGGCATAATACCTTGGCGAGGCAGATTATCTTTCCGCACGTATAATCCCGCAAAATTAGTAAAATATGGAATTCTGGTGCGGATGCTCTGCGAATCCGCATCAGGATACATTTGTAATTTTAAAGTGTATTCAGGCGCAGAAGCAACGCTACAAGATACAGTTTTATCGATTCTAGATCCTTATGTGGGATTTTACCATCATATTTACATGGACAATTACTACAATAGCGTACACACAGCCGAATTGCTCCTCCAGAAGAATACAAGAGTTTGCGGAACAATTAGGTCAAACAGAGGATTTCCGCAGAATTTGAAAAACATTACATTGAAAGAACACGAAACAAAATTTGCAAGAAAAGGACAAGTTCTTTTACAAGCCTGGCAAGCAAAGAGAAACCGAATAGTCAGAACCATTTCAACTATTCATTCGGCAGAAATGGTAAACGTTTCACATTGGTCAGGGCCGAGATCAAAACCCAAATCTGTTGTGGTATACAACAAATATATGAAAGGAGTTGATCGTGCAGACCAATATATGTCATATTATAATATTCTCCGAAAAAGCACCAAATGGACAAAAAAAGCAGTGCTTTATTTTTTAAATGCTGCTCTTTTTAATTCATTTCTAGTCAAAAAAAAATAATAGAACCGTTTTCCTATTTTAAATAAATGTTATTTCAATTATTTAAACCGACAAATATGTGTCTTTAATACTCCTAAAATAATATCCCCCACAAACTTATCAAAAGTATGAAATATTTATAAGATATTAGCAAAAAACGTGGTGGCTTTATAGAAATTTCGCGGGCTGTAGCATTCGTGGAAACACAGGAAATTCAAGATTTAGACACCGAACAGGCAGGACCGTCGAACATGGTAGAAACAACAAGACGAGCACCGAAAAATGACCCACCAGGTAGACTATCTCAAGATTTAAAAAAACACAAATTAGTACCAATTTTGACGAATCGAAAAAAATCATATCCTCACCGAAGATGCAGAGTATGCTCTGCAAATAAAAAATCTGGTTATACGCGATATATTTGCGAATATTGTAATGCAAAATAATAATGCTATTGCATAAACTGACATGTTTTGAACGATACCACACTTTAAAACAATATTAAAATACATTACTATTTTTTTATTTCATGTTTGGGTCATGTTATTTATCCTTAGTCATCTTTAATATTCTTAATTTTCTGACTTTATTACCTATACTTTTTGAACAACCTACAAAAAATAATTCTTATAAACTTTTAATTTCATATTTTGTATAAACAATATGTGCAATCGTTAAACGAAATTGTTACCGTAAGATATAATTAATCACATAAATAATTTTCGGACTTTTTTCATTTCAAATAGTGAATTTCAGTCCGTGTTACTTCAGAAAAATGCGCGGTGGACAGCGTAGTTTGGCTTCCCGGAGCGCGGTGGAAACCGTACAGTTAGCTGCGGCGCGTGCGGTCGGCTAAGTGTTAAGAGTTTTAAGCGTTTAGTGAAATAGACTTAAGTATATTATTTTCCGTTATAAATATATCTTTCACACCTTCACCTTAAAATAAATTAATAAATCAAACTGTTACCACACACATAACAAATATCCTACAAAACTGGGGGTTCATCCAGCCAGGGTACATTGTCATTTAATTGAAAAAACTGTGTGAAGAAAAAAGAGTTCAGTGTGTATCATAAGTGCTAATAAAATAACAGTGCAATGGCTACAGTGCAGTTCAGTGCAAATGATATCACCGTGCTGGAGATGAAAGAAAAATTAAAGGAGTGGGGGCGCATCACAATTGGAAACATTGTCATGAGATTGAAGGGGAAAACCATTGAATGGTTGCAGTCCAAAGGAGAGCACATCGAAATGTCCTCGGAAGATTTATTGGCGAAGCTCAAATGTATGTTCCATCATCCTCAAAATAAGCGCACATTGCGAAGACAATTCGAGGCAAGATTATGGAGGAAAGATGAAACCTTTCATCAATAAGTACACGCGAAAATAATAATGGGCAATAGAATTTTAATCGATGAGGACGAAATGGTAGATTGCATTATTGATGGCATTCCGGATGCAAGTTTAAAGAATCAGGCCGGACTACAAAACTTCCCCTCAACAGACACACTTTTTAAAGCCTTTCAAAAGATAACAATGCCGGAAGAAAGCCAGATCCACACCGCAAGATATACCAGGCAGAAAACCGAGGGGTCCAGCAGGACAAGGATGGAATGGAGCGGAAGAATGCAGCAGGAACCTCGCGGCGTGAGACGTTTCTGCTATAATTGCGGATCCCTGAACCACATGAGTAGTTACTGCCTAACAAGAAGAGTGGAGCAAGATGTTTTAACCGCAACGAGCGGGGTCATATTGCGGTCATATGCCCCAACAAGCGTGCGCCACCAAAGGAAACTGCGTTGTATCACAGGTAACAAGAAACAAATGCGTAAAGGATGTAGAAATCAATGGCCATACCGCTGGAGCACTAATTGATATGTGAAGCGATTTAAGTTTAATGAGCGCGGATCAATATTTTGAAATGGGTTCTCCCCAGTTAAGAGCCAGAAAAATAAAATTCAGTGGAGTAGGTGCAGAAAATACCACGTTAGGCGAATTTTATGCAGAATTGAAAATAGTCGATAATAAATTTATAATTTTGATACGCGTCGTTCCTAGCGCTCTTACTAGCCAAAAATTAATATTAGGAAATGACTTTCTTGAACACGTCGAGCTAAACATTAAAAATGGAGAAATTACTGTAGCACACCGACGCGAGCGGGCACAAGCGTTCCTTGGACGTTCGTTCGGTGCGTCCGAGAGGGGAGAATCGTCGTTCGGGGGGAAGCTTTTGTTTTGGGGAGCAGTTTTTTGTTTTACGCGCTCACGGCGATGAGTAGTGATCCACGCCCCGTCTGAGCATGCAGAATAAGTTTATCGGTACGCAGAGTGATTGTAATAAAATAGAACCAGAGTGATTGTAATTAAATAAAGATTTATGAATTTACGCACCGCCTCATTACTATCAAACCTGACGCAAAATCCAGTACTATTAATGAGTTGCCAGAGATATGGACCGTTTATTTTGAAAGTGGTGTAAGTCCATTTTTGAAAAAAATGAGATATCACGTAATACCTGCTTAATTTAATGTAAATTTTTTATGTATAACTAGTCCGTGTTTAATTTCTTAAAATATTCCCATGTTTTGTACAATTTAAAATTGGTCGGTAAATGAAATTGCTTAATCATCGATTATGAAAGTAGTGTAAGTCCAATTGACAGAGGTACGAGGGGTGATCAAAAAGTTCCAGGACTGAATTTTTCAAAATTTATTAAATCAAAGAAAAATCGCTGGAGGAGCTGGACAGCATTTCAGAAGATAAGTTCTCAGGGTCCTTGCAGCAATGGAAACGGCGGTGGGAAAAATGTATAGCTTCCCAAGGGGAGTACTTTGAAGGGGACAATGTCCAATAACTTCTAATTTTTGTTAATACATTTTTAAAAATTCAGTCCTGGAACTTTTTGATCACCCCTCGTAGGTGGCTTAGCAGATGGTTGCCGATCAGTAGCCTGTTATTTTACATTTGTTTTATATTACGTGTCATATTACGTGTCAAGAGTTACTAGTTTAGGTTACTTATTATATTTTTTTCCTAAAATGGATAACTTCATATTAACATCAGATAGTGATATAGGTAAGAACAAACAATCAATATTATTTTATGACAATTGAAAATATTTATTTTATTTAATTTTAAATAAATTCACACAGAAATAAAGCCCATGAATATAAACAGAAGAATAATCTTAGATTCAGAGGACGAAGATAATTCCGCTATGAACAACAAATTAACGAATCGTAAAAAGAGAAGAAGAATAATAGAGGTAGAATCTTCATCAGATGAGGATATTGTTACTGAAAACTTAGATTCTGCAGAACAAAATAAAGGAAAATATATGCAACAAATAAACAAAATTAAGCGAAATACTGGACAAAAGTACTATACAAAAAGAGGAAAATTCATTCCAGCAAAAAAATTTGAATCCAGAAATTGTAATTGCTCGAAGAAATGTATAGAACGTATTAATGAAACACAACGTATAGAAATTTTTGATAAGTTCTGGAATATAGGTGATTTTAATAAGCAAAATGTATTTCTCTATTGTAATGTTCAACGTGAAACTGTCAATAGAAGAAGGCCTAGAAATAATGCAGGCACTATGAGGGCATATGCTTATAAATTTTACCTGGTCACTTCTGGTGGAAATATTTTAGTATGTAAGAAGTTTTTCATTGATACTTTCCAAATATCTACTGGACGCAGAGACTGGAAAGCGCATGAGAATATTCCGAAAGACATGCGTGGAAAAATGGATGGCTCTTGCAGAAGAACTGGTGAGCTAGTGACGAATACAGTGATAGAACACATAAAAAGCTTTCCGGCATTTGAAAGTCACTATACTCGATCCCAAAATCCAGAACGGATGTTTTTAAATCCTGAATTAAAGATAAGAAAAATGTATAATTTATACTTCGAAAAATGCAAGGAAAATAACTTGAGTTCAGTTAATGAATGGACATACAGGAAAATCTTTAAACGAGATTTCAAGTTACACTTCCATTTGCCACGTAAAGATACCTGTGCGAAATGCGATTTCTTAAACATGAAAATTAAGACAACAACTGATGACGAAGAAAAAACGATTCTTGTACAAAGACATGATGTTCACTTGCAAGATGCTGAATTAGCAAGAAAAGCATTACAAGAAGATAAAATTCTGGCATCAAAAAATCCTGATAAATACTTTGCCTTCTCTTTTGACTTACAAAAAGCCTTACCTTACCCCAAATTATCTGTGTCAATCGCATATTATAAGCGAAATATGTATGTTTTAAACGAGGCTTTTCACAATTTCCACGGCAATGAAGTTAATATGTATGTGTGGGACGAAACTATTGCTTCCAAGCGATCGCAAGAAGTAGCTTCTTGCTGTTTGAGGCATTTAGAAAATGTAACGACCCAATGCCATGTTATTGCCTACAGTGACATGTGTACTGGGCAAAATCGAAATTTACAAATGGCATTGATGTGGTTGAAGGTTGTCCAGTCGTTGGAAAATAACATTGACATAATTGATCACAAATTTTTACTCTCGGGGCATTCATACCTTCCGAACGATGCAGATTTTGGCATCATAGAAATGGCATTGCGAAAAAAGAATTTTCTGTACACACCACAGGATTATTATGATGCAATAACACAATGTAGAAAACATGATAAATTCATTTTACATGAAATGAAACGAGAGAATTTCGTTTCAATAAAAAAACTTCAAAATCCGATAAAAAAACAGATAAGAAAAAACACTAATGGAGAACAGGTAAATTGGTTGCAAATATGTTGGATGAGGTTTCTCAAAAGTGCACCATACACTATTTTATATAAAACATCGATGAAGGACAAAGAATTTAAAACTATAAATTTATTACCTACACGTCCTGGAAGACCGCTAAAATTTGAAAAAATCGCCCTGGCGCCTTTGTACCAAAATGCCAGGCCTATTACTTATGAAAAATATAAAGACATCAAGCAGTTATTACCTTATATACCGCCCAATTCTGTTTACAGCTGCGGAGACGTATTATGAAGCGGCTCGTGTACGTCTATCTTTCTCAATTATAAGATACGCTTGTGTATAGTACACTAAACAGTATCACGTTTCCCTTGAAAGAAAATTAGAGATCTTTAGTGACAGTTAATATTGCTGAAAAGGAGCTATGGATTGACAGAAGATCGTACCAAGGTTTTGATTGGTATGAGGCTGAAAGGGAAGGCACTAGAATGGCTACATTCCAGTCCCGCGCATATACAATAGAATCGTCCGTCGATCATGTATCAGGGCAGTCCATAACGTCGTGCGCATTAATCGTGCGCATGCATGGGATTCGCTATGACTCACTACTAGATCAATAAGATTTCGAACCTGTCGAAACTTGTCGTCGCTTGACTAATGTATTAGTCAGTCTGTCACAAATTTTCGTAAACATCGGACGCATATTAGTACCCATAGAAAATGAATATCGCTAATAAATACAAACGTGCTGTGTTATATATTTTATTTTCGTGTGGCGAATCTGCCAGATCTGCAGCGATAAAAATTAATAGTGTACATGGTGAACATAGTATCAGTGTAAGGACTGCCCAGAAATGGTTTAAAAAATTTAAAGTTGGAGGAAGCAGCATTTATGATGAACCCCGTTCAGGACGTCCTGTTAATTTTGATAACGACGTTCTTAAAAATCTTTTGGAATCAGAGCGACAATTAACAGTGGATCAGATCGCAGAAAGGATGGAAGTTCCATCTCATGGAACAGTCTTTCGACATTTAAAGCAGATTGGGAAAGTACGAGGCACGTCCAGAAAGTAAGTGTACTAGGGTCCTCACGGCAGAGGAAATATTGTTTTACCATGTTTCATAACACTGTCGTGTAGCTGAGCTCCTTTTGTTTCCAACGAGCCCAAGAACGCGTGAGTACGACCAAAATAGTGGTCACAAAACATTTCCCGTGAACGATGTCGATAAAATCTGCCGCCAAGTGCGAGATTCGCAGCTTTATCTGTTATCTCGTTGTGAAAGGAAAATCTCCGTCTGAAGTTTTTAACGAGATCAAATCGGTTTATGGCGAATGAGTTATGAATCGTACGAGTGTTTTTAAATGGTGTCGTGAATTTAAAAACGGTCGCAGTGATGTGCACGACGAGCAAAGGAGTGGAAGACCGTCGATTTTGACTGATTCGCTTGTTGAAAACATTAAGGAAGCTGTTCGTGGCGACCGCAGATTGACTTTGGATGAACTTTCGGTGATGATTCCACAAATCTCCAGATCTCTGCTGCACGAAACAATCACGGAAACACTTGCATTTCATAAACTGTGTGCAAGGTGGGTCCCAAAACAGCTGACAGAACAGCACAAATTGAATCGAGTGGCAACATGCAAAGAGTTTTTGGAGCGGTATGAACTTGAAGGTGATGATTTTCTGCACTCTATTGTTACCGGGGACGAAACTTGGGTTGCCCACTATACCCCTGAAATCAAAAGACAATCCTCCCAATGGCGTCACACCTCATCACCCTCAGGCAAAAAATTCAAAATCACGATTTCGGCAAAAAATATCATGGCATCCGTGTTTTGGGACCACAAAGGGATCATTTTGATCGAATTTTTACCTCAGGGTGAAACGCTCAATGCTTTTAGGTATTGTCAGACCTTAAAAAATTGAGAAGAGCAATTCAGACCAAGAGGAGGGGCCTGCTGCAGAAGGGAGTCTGCCTTCTGCACGACAATGCCAGACCCCACGCGGCCAACGCAACAAAGCAACTTTTGAAGTGGTTCAGATGGGATATTTTGAACCACCCCGAATATTCCCCTGACTTGACGCCTTCAGATTATCAACTGTTCACCTCCCTGAAGATACACATGGGTGGGGAAAAATTTTCAACTGACGACGAAGTGAAGGGGGAGGTGAACAAGTGGGCAAAGGAGGTGGCGGCAGATTTCTTCGACCAAGGCATACAAAAATTAATCCCTCGTCTCACTACGTGCATCGAGAGGGATGGCGACTACGTGGAAAAATAGTTCACGTATGTACTGATGTAACCATCTACAAGTTTTTTTTTAATAAATTTGTTGAAACCTACAAAAACCTTGTACACTTACTTTCTGGACGTGCCTCGTATCCAAGCCTGGAAAGTGGGTACCGCATGAGCTATCTGAAGCCAATTTCCAGCAGTGAATAAACATCTCCACTTCCCTTTTATCGCGCTTCGAAAGAGAGCCATTTTTAGACCGTTTGGTAACAGGTGACGAAAAATGGATTATTTATCATAACGTCAGAAGAAAAAGACAGTGGACAGATAAAGATAAGCAGCCAATTCCAACAGCAAAGGTGTCTTTACATCCTAAAAAGATACTTTTAAGTGTTTGGTGGGATATGTATGGTGTGATTTATTGTGAACTGTTAGAACCAAATCAAACCATTAATGCAGATGTTTACAGTGAACAACTTTGTCGTTCAAACGTAGAATTGATTAAAAAACGCCCGCGATTGGTGAATATCAAGAAATTGTTGTTTCATCACGATAACGTTTGACCGCATACTGCAAAAAATTAGTGAATTTAATTGGGAGCTTTTGCCGCATCCTGCTTACTCCCCGGATATTGCCCCAAGTGATTTTCACTTATTTCGTGCCTTACAAAACTTTTTACTAGGGAAAAAGTTAAATTCTAAACAGGATGTACAAAATGAACTTTCAAGTTTTTTTGCATAAAAACCAGAGTCCTTCTACAGCAATGAAATTAAAAAGCTACCTGTAAGATGCCGAGAAATTGTATTAGGTGCGCAACTAAGTTCCCGCTGTTTGTCAATAGATGGCTTCAGGAGTAAGTGCTGGTCGATTTTGACGTATCCAAAATGTCATGAACCAGGCTTACGAGGAGACTTTGTCAGGCGTCCCCGAGATTTTTCAACGAGACTTTGGGGAAACGTAGTACAATCAGAACTAATTCCATTGCGCCCAGGCAAAAGGGTTTAAAATTAAACGTGGCTTACATATGTTTATGCACCTTTCACTATACAATGTGACACTGGCGGAACATACAAGGTGACCGTAGCGTAATCATTAGCTCGCCGACCGCCGCAGGGTAAGGACCCGTGGCTCATAGCGGCTAGTATACCAAAACCCCAGCAAAAAAAGGATCGAGTCAACAAACTGTGCAGTGTTAGTGATTTCCTGCCATGAAAATTTACAGCTACTTCCAGACTAGTCAAATAAACTAATATATATATATATAAAATAAACACCAAGACCCGGTGCCGTCAACATCAGCTAAAAGAGCCTTAGGAGATGAGGGGCCACCCCTGCAACCAGCAAAGGTTATGAAAAACCAAAAAGCAAACTCCAACATAAAAATCCACATTATACCACCCTCGGAGGTCAAGAACATGGTCAACAACACAAATGGCAAAAATCCGATCACCCGCAAAAAAATCACTCCGCCACCCAAACCTCCAGTAGCAATGGCCGAACCGGAAACAACTGCGATGGAAGAGGTACCGAGCATCCCAACATATAATTCGTTCGAATTATTAAGAAACGCACCAGCGCAGCAAGCGGAGGCAAACACAAAAAAAAGAATCCCGCCGATAGTGCTGAACAGAACTCCTTCAAATTCCAAAAAATTCATCGAAGTTATACAAAACATCACAAACAGATTCCACATTAAATATACAGGCAGAACCACGCAGATCCACACTAAATCAAGAGAGGATCAGAAAAGCATAACAAACATGCTAAAAACTCAAGACACTGAATACCATACATTCAGCTTCAAAAACGAAAGGAGAAGGAAATTTGGGATCCACGGATTGCCGTCAACTTTCACCGCCGATGAAGTCAAGGAGGACTTCGCAACCAAAGCATCTGGCATCCTGGAGGTATACCAGATGACAAAAAAGACCTCCGATGGCCATAAAAAGACGTTGCCTGTGTTCGTGCTGGTTACGGACCCTACGGTCACCCTAAACGAAATTAAGAAAATCCACTTCCACAAATTCACGGTGGAAAAATTCATATCGAACAATTCGGTAAGCCAATGTTACCGATGCCAACACTTCGGCCATGGCAGTAGCAACTGCAACCTTAAGACAAGATGCGTAAGATGCGGCAGCAACCACGACAGCAAAGAATGCAACAGAAGCGCAAACGAGCTCAAATGCGCCAACTGTGGACTCCAGCATGCCTCCAGCTACAGGCACTGTAGTGCCAGGCTGGAATACATAGCCAGAAGAACTCAGGCTGCAACACCAAAGCCCGCACCCATCACCAGAGTACACGAAACCAGGCAAATCATACCTGGCTTATCGTACGCCGAAGCAACTAGCACACCACGTGTACACACTACCGCTTCACAGCAACCCTCGCTGGAGGTGCCTGTCCCCACGCCCAGGACCGCTATCGCCGAGAACAACAGATCACCATTCGACCCAACAAACTTCATGAGCGGACTAGGAGACCTTTACCAGGAACTGCAGGCACTCAACATATTCAAACTCATTGAAGACATCCGGAATATGGTTACGGACTTAAGGGCTGTAGCGACTGATTAGCTCCGACAAAATGGAGAAGTCGACTACCATAGATAAAAGAAGGTAGAACAAGTATGTTCTGGCGTTTCGTCCCGGGTCCGCTCGATAGTCTCATCAGTAGGGCTGATGAGCGGACCCTGCCCTAGACGCGCCTATGCCCAAGTGGGCGAAGACTATACCCTCGGAGCGGTGTATATGCACCGCTCTCCGTATACGGACTTGCGAGATCCGGAGGGTAGGCGCGGGAGCGCGTAGCGGCCGATGGCAAAACTAGGGCCGCCACACGCCTAAGAGATCCAGCTGACGACGCTATTATGGCTGGCATTTTTAGTCGGCTCAAGTTGACTGATCCAACCTCGGTCTTCGCGCTTAGTGTACCTAAGGAGCAACACCCCACCGTTGTACCCATTCGTTTTGCAAGTAAATGGATTTGGTTGATCGTGTGTGGGAGGCAATGGAGACCCGTTCGTTCAGAGAGATTCGCGTAACAGCGAAATCATACCGTAACATTCAAGTTATAATACTAGCGCACACGCAGTCACGCTCAGTCACTCCAAAATGTGGGCCGCGAGGTATTTAACAGTTTTGCTAAGGACCTAGAACAGCCTTTTCGAAGGCGTCGTTGCTGCAGGCTGTTGAGAAAGTGAGCCTGAGGGACTGAACCGCGAGCGCCGCCAGGAGGACGGAAGTCGAATTACCTCTTTTAGAGAGAAGAAGAATGACGAAGCCGATGATGCCATTATGGCCGGAGTGCCAAGCGGAAACCGTCAACAGGGTGCTGAGAGAGCAACGAAAGGGGAGGTGCCATCGAACGAGGTACGGTGCTTCAACGGTGGACAGAAGAAACACATTTATTGTTAAATTCGTTTCGGAACAAATTGCAAGACGTCAAGAGTAACGAACCACGATCGCACGAATATTTCTGGATTCAGCAGCGATCCAGCGGCGTCGGTGAAACAACACCAAGGGAAGAGACTACACGGTGAGTACCGAAGTTTAGGTATTTTCTAAAATTCTGCAATATTGCAAGAACTATCCTTTTCTTACACTTCCTTTTCCTGACTACATTTCAACCTTATCTCCGAAACCAAAACTTCTAACATTAATCTAATTTGTCAAATCGATCTTTTCTAAGCAAAAACAAGGAAAGGGAAGTTTTTTCTCACTCTTTCTTGTTCATAAAAATGGCTCATTCAGACCAGGCAAGCGTTTCTAGAAATAGTACATCCGAGTCACTTTATCTCGATTTCTTGATACGACTAATATCCGATACTTTTGATGGTGATAGTTACCGATTTCGCAGTTTTATTAAACAAGTTAATTCCGTCTTTGCATTAGCACAACCGCATCAACATTTACCGCTTCTATTGTATGCAAAAAGTAGGATCATTGGCAAGGCTAGAGAACAAATTGATATTCATTGTAATTTAACTACTTGGCCCGATATCTCTGGACTTTTGATTAGCTTATATCAGGATAAAAAAACATTAGATCAATTATTCGAAGAGCTCCACACCATTAAACAGGAACGTAACGAGAGTGTTTCTCAATTCTACTAGCGTTTGGAAGATCTCTCTTCTGGAAGTTTTGGTACCTTACACGCGACAAACACCGATTGTAATTATATGGTCCCAAGACTTAGATGAATCTAATCCCCATTTCAATTACATACGCACTCATTTTGATATTACGAACTTGAAACCCCTTGTGAACGGTGTATCAGTATCAAAAAGTGAAAACGAAACCGTTTATCTCATTTTTCCAATAAATTTACGTTTCGATAGATTAGAATTTAAAAATATCTTCGATTCAATGCAAAAATTAAAACCAGATAATTAAAGACAATAGTTTCGTTGTAGTGCCTCCGGAGAAACATCCAAATATAAAAATTCAGCAACTGCAAGAAATGATTTGAAGGAACTTAGAGGGGGATGCGTGTTCAATTAAAATCACGTGTAAGGTGTTGATACTTTATCTTTATTTATACTCGTCGGTGTGGTATTTATAAGTACTCGTCGTTGTCTTTTTGACTTCTCCTATTCGTTGTCGAAGACAGACTACTCGCCTCTGCTCACTCCTCCCCAGACGTCAGTTTTCGGGTCGCCCAAATCGCGCCCCCTCTTCCTTGTGCCCTTAGCGCGCTTTCTTGGAAGCGGGTGCGATTTGGTTGACGTGTCTCTGACGCTGGAGTTTGGCAACGTAGGGGTTTTCCCGCCGGGCCCGTTGCGTGCCCGGCCGCCGAACTCTGGCCGCTGAGCCTCGGTTCGTGGGCCCTTCGGACCGCGCGGTTTATGACTCCCGCTGTGACTGTCGAGGCCTGTTCTTAATCCGAAAAATATGTGCTTCTTGCACTTTGACGAAAACATCGAAAACAAAAGGCTTTCTCAAAAACAGTTCTGCTAACTCGGGTATCGTAAACCACGCTGGTCGTCTGCGTGCCAGACGTTCGTATGTAGCACCTACCTGGTCGCTACAGATTAAATTCATATTTCCCCAGAATAGAATAAAGATACTCAATAGTACAAAAATAGAGATAGACAAGATTTTAGAAGAAAACCATGACAACAAATTGGCCGGACACTACGGTTTCCATAAAACTTACGTGAGAATCGGAGAAAATTATTCGTGGCCATCCATAAAATCAGATGTTAGAAATTATGTAAGATCTTGTCGTTCTTGCGAATTGAACAAAACTAACTTCAGACCCACTAAACAACCGATGGAAATCACGACCACCGCCGAGATCCCCTTCGAAAAGATAGCACTGGACATCGTAGGTCCCTTACCTCTCACCGAATCCGGAAACAAATATGTCCTGACAATCCAAGACGATTTAACTCGATACTGCCTAGCCGAATCGATTCCCAATCACGAATCTTTGACAATTGCAAAGGTACTGACTAAAATCTTTATGTATTTTGGAATACCGAAATCATTTTTAACGGATCAAGGACCCGATTTTATGTCGGACCTAATAAAAAACCTCAGTTGCCTATTCAAAACCAAGCATATTACATGCACTCCGTATCATCCTCAATCCAACGGCGCTCTCGAGAGATATCATCTAACATTGAAAGATTACCTAAAACATTATATAAAACCCAATCAGACTGACTGGAACCAGTACGTACCATTCGCAATATTCAGTTATATTACCTCCATTCAAAAATCCACTAATTTCACACCCCACGAACTTTTCTTCGGACGCAAGGCCTATCTCTCTTCATCCATAACAAAAGAACGCGAATTTCGCTACACGTACGACGACTACCTACAATCCTTGCAGTACCGAATGAACGCCTCTTTCAAGATAGCTAGGGACAACCTAATTAACTCTAAAAATAAAAGCAAGGAGTATTATGATAGATCAACGAATCCCGTTAAATTTAAAATATGCGACTTAACGTGCTTATGTCAGAAACAAATTAAACCAGGTCTGAACAAGAAATTAAGTCCAAATTTCAAAGGACCATTTAAGGTAACAGTCGTCTTTTCCAATGGCACAGCAGAGATAGAAGTAGGCAACAAACGTCGATATCATAGTAATATTTTAAAACGCTATGTTTCAGATGATTCTGACAGTGTTGCAATTCCTAGCACTTCTCATGTCCGTGATTAGCTATTACCACACCAATACTCCCGTCAATAACACGAGCGGAATATTTTATAAAAAGGAAGGCACTGCGCAAGTGCCCAATACTGAATTAAAGTTATTAACTTACGTCAATATAACTTACGTAAATAGAGCACAGGCAGCATTAAAAATCAACTATTCGAAAACCCAAAATCTTTGCATACAAACTCTTAGAAATAAGTCTGATGACACTTACGCTCTCTTTAACTGCCAGCATATCCTGGAACTCATAGATCAAGAGCTACAAAATATCGAAAAGAAAGATAATATTTTACATGGTCTAATAGGAGTAAAATCTGGTGGTCGAAAGAAACGCGGCCTGTTTAACGGTGTCTTGTATATGACAAATTTACTATTTGGGACTCCCGACGCCGACGATGCGCAATATTACAGTAATAATATAAATATGTTATTATCCGACAATGAACGAACTCAAAAGCTCCTCAAATCTCATGTCCAGATTATCTCCAACACCATTCGAAATTTTAATAATTCCTTACAATACATTAAAGTAACGAAGAAATTATGAATTACAATACAGAACGAATAAATAAGTTCGCCAATGAAAGCGGCTCCTACCTACATCAGCTCGCTCTACATTCACTGATCAACCAACAAATTACCATCATTTTATCGTATAGTAGTCGAATATCCAGGGAATATAGCGAGTACATAGAGGCCATAAATTTAGCAAATCATAATATTATTTCACCGACCATAATTACGCCAGAAATCCTATTCGAAGAATTAAAGGAATACAAAGGGAACCATGAATTCGTAATAGAACTTACTCATCAAAACATACCAATAATCTGTAAATTAACTAAACGAGAAGTCGCAGCAATGAATGAGACCATCATTTTTATCTTAAAAGTTCCGCTCACCAGAAAAACATATTTCGATTTGTATAATTTGATACCATTTCCGATTCATAATCACCGTAATTCATCTATCTCCTTCTTCATCCAACCCAGATTCCGATACCTCTTAATGTCACACTCCAAAACTCATTACCTGTCCTTGCAAGAATAGTCAGAATGCAGGGAATACCTGGACGAACGGTACATCTGTGATGTGAGGTGAACCTGCTGTTATCGCACACAACCCGCATTCCAAAGGATTGTAGCGTCGAAACAAGGGAAACAAATACCGAGACGTGGGAATACATTGGGCACAACCACTGGATATACACTACCGCTCATAAGTATTCGAACGCCCAGGCTTTTGACCATTCCTTCTAAATTGTTGATGTCTTAATTACCAGGGACACGTCCCATAAACCGTACCTGATCAGGTACTTCAATTGAAGAAGAGTGAGGACAATTTCCATTAATTGCCAATTGTAAATGTGTAATAAAACACGTGTTTTAAATTACGGGTGGTGGTACGGCCCGTGATTGCCCTTACGGTGTTGGGTATTTCCCTCTGCTTTGTGTTCAGTAAAGGTGGCAAGCGACAATAATGTTTTGTGTTTATAGTTTTATAAGGATTCTGTATTTAAATATTTTAGTTTTACGTGCTTCCGATTACCCTTATAAGCATGGGATACCTTTTTGCCCCAATCACTTGTTTCTTACCGCTTGCCACGAAAAGTTCGCTGATTTTTTGCCGAAAATGCCAAAAACCAAGGAAGTATCGATTGAAAATCAGTCTGCTGTCTGCGTTTTATTCGAGGGCTATTCCTTTCGTGAAATAGCTAAAAAATTGAAAATTTCTACAAGTACCGCATGGAATATTGTGCAGAAAAAGAAATTGACGGGTACTGTGGGTAACCGTAGAAGGCTTGGAAGGAAAAGATGCACCACAGAATTGGAGGACAGGTTTATTCGCATTCATTCTAAACGTGGTAGAAGGCGTACGGCACCGGAAATTAGGCAATCCTTAAATCTCCGTAGAAGTACCACTGTCTCAGTTTCAACCGTGAAACGGCGCTTGAAGGATGCAGGCCTTATTGGAAGGGTAGCAGTCAGAAAGCCATGTTTCCGGCTAGGAAACAAGCGAAAAAGACTGGCTTGGGCAAGAGAACACGAAAATTGGACGGAAGAAGATTGGAAGAAGGTCTTATGGACCGATGAATCAAAATTCGAGATCTTCGGTTCCAAGAGACGCGCATTCGTTCGCCGGCGATCTCACGAAAGCATGTTGGAATCGTGCCTTATCCCCACAATTAAGCACGGGGGAGGAAATATAATGGTGTGGGGCTGTTTTGCCGATGAGAAGACCGGAGATTTGGTCAGGATTGAGAGCAGAATGACCAAAGAAGGCTACCTCGACATCCTGGAGAACCACGCCGTACCCTGTGGACGCTTGCTCGTAGGGGATGGATTCACCTTCCAGGAAAACAACGACCCCAAGCATTCCTCTAAATTATGCAGGGGATATTTAGGGGACCAGGAAACAGCAGGAATTCTAAAAAGAATGGTCTGGCCACCACAATCACCAGATTTAAATCCAATCGAATTATTATGGGACGAATTGGATAGAAAAGTAAGAATAATGCCCCCTACCAGCAAGGAGGATCTATGGAGGAAGTTGCAGATGGCGTGGGGTGAAATTTCTTCAGAAATTTTAAAGAAATTAGTGGCTAGAATGCCTAAGATTTGTAAGGCCGTCATACGCGCTAAGGGCGGTCATGTAGACGAAAGACGTTTGGACGCTAATTAGTAAAAAAATAATAACAAAATAAAGAAATTAATTATCATGGATATTAGTATTTGTTGTCATTTTATCATCCTATAAAGCAGAAGCGAATACAAACCCTTTTTCATAATCGAAACCTCCATACAATGTAAAGGATACACCAATTACCACTTGCTGGAAACAACCCATTATACGGGTGAAAACATATCATACTATATTCCGATTGCTAATATGAGCGACGACGACTGCTGCATAATCTTGCCTCAAGCACACCCAGTCCACCCTTTACCACTGAAGCCAGTACGATTAACAAACATAGATTTGACCGACCGTAAATACACCAAGAAAGAATTGAACGAATCGGACCGGATATTGTCGAAGGGGCTAAAAGAACCATTCATGACTACCCACACAAAGTGGTACATCATAGTATTGTGCACTATAGTTGGCTTTGTAGCAATGACCATTTGCACCAACTGTTCTCACTGGTTCGGTTGCATCAAGCACCTACGCCGACTGTTCTGCTTTATCAAAAGCCCGAGGAATGAAGAACCCGAACGTACTGTAATTAGAAATTTCGTAAACTGTACTTTTGACTCCGATATTCGGACCGAATATCGAGGATCGTCCGGGGACATTGTCACCTATACCAACCGAGGGACTCAGCCAAGAATCACTATTATTAGAAGTCGCGAGCGATGCTGGATTAATTATATTATCAATTGGCGAAAATGTCAATTCTTGCAGAAGCGCGTAGAATTTCTGGATCACTTAATAGAAAACGGCCGTGTGAGTCCATCTGAGCCTAAAACGGAGGCAGTTAGGCGATTTCCTGAATCGAAGACTATAAAACAGGTTCAAAGTTTGTTGGGACTGAGTGGCTATTTCAGGAAATTCGTACCGCGATATTCCATCATTGCGCGTCCATTAACCGAGCTATTAAAGGCTGATTCAAAATTTGAGTTTGGGGAAAAGGAAACAGGGTCATTCATGCGTTTAAAGGAAATTCTGTGCGGGAGTCCAGTTTTAAATTTATATGTAATAGGTGCGGGAACCGAACCGATTCTTTTGCAAAAGGGCAGAGACGATAACGCGATGCATCCGGTCTACTATTGTAGTGGTAAGACCACACCAGCGGAGGAAAGATACACGAGCTACGAACTGGAGGTGTTAGCGATCGTTAAATCACTTAAGAAATTTAGGGATTATCTGTTAGGAAGTTCGTTCAAAATTGTCACTGATTGTCGTGCGTTCATGGCAACGATGAACAAAAAGGATCTGTGCGTGCGCGTAGCTCGATGGGCTTTGCTACTAGAAGAATTCGATTATACGATAGACCATCGACCTGGAAAAAGCATGGTACACGTTGATGCTCTGAGCTGTAAGAATAGGCGACGGAGCCGAGCGCCGTGTTATATGTAAGCACGACTGGCTGGCAAGAGCCGTGCCGAAGGACCAGCGCACTTATCGCTGGTTATAATAACAAACGGAATAATGTATGGGGACCGGCTCGCAATAGCGAGCACGGGGCCCAATAGGCAGTCTTATTCGAACGTTCAGAGCAGAAGCGTGAATAAAATCTTATAATACAGTTTACTTCAGAATCAAATCTATTGCTTTCCTATATCTCCAACGTCATCCTGACCATTAATTCTTACAAATCAGAAGTGGGATAGACCGAGAAAGTCGCGAATTGCTGTCGCGTGGTTGTGGGAAAGTGATAGAGTGCTATACTGTGATTGTTGTACTGTTACTGTTGTATTGTTAGTGTTATATTGTACTGTTATACTGTTTGTTATTGTTATTATATTGTGCGTGAAATATGGAACACTCGAGTCGCGCGAAGAGCGAGGTGAGTGTCGAGAAGAAGAGTCACTCTCCCCCGCGATCCATGGAACGTGTTCGCGTGGGGGATCGAGGAGACTCCCGTCTTGAGAGACTGGAGGTACTGGTGAAGAGTCTCGCTCGCCGATCGCGGTCACCTTCCCGACGGAGATCGCGAACACCACCGCGGCGCCGAAGACAAGAGTCGTACGATGCATGCTCGCCCAGGGGATAAGCAACTCATCCCCATATTTGATCCGGCAAAAGATGACATGACGATTGAAAATTGGATCCTACATGTGGACGATTTGGCGAAACAATATGATTGGGATGACCGATCTGTCAGGCGCCTTATTGCCACACGTCTGAAGGGGCACGCGCGGCTGTGGTATGACACGCGCCAACGAATAGCGTCTACCTGGAGGGAGGTGAAGGTGCCGTTGGTGGCACAATTCCGGAAAACGGTACCCTTCAGCAAATTATTCAAGGAGGCGGCGAATTATGAGGCTCGTCCTGGACAAGCCCTGGGAGATTACTGCTTCCAGAAGCTGAACCGGTTGAGGAAGTTGGATATTGCGATTCCAGAAGCTTACCTCGTGGATATGGTAATCGGGGGGATTCCCGATGAGGACATTGCGAGGGCAGTTCGCTCCGCCAAATTAACGGACGCGAATGGAATTTACGCCTACTTGAGCAGCATGCCACGGGACGAATCGCGATTGACATGTCCAAAAGTTCGTGTGCCGCCGAGGGCGACGGTCCCACCACCACCATCAGGGACGGTCGCGGTACCGAAGGAGCGGACGGCGGACGAGAGGAGCAGGCGCCCGAAATGCTACACTTGCGGGATTGCGGGACATCTGGCACGGGATTGCCGCAGGAAAGGCAGTTGGTGCCCTGTCTGTAAGAAGGCCGGACATCGCCGAGAGGAGTGCAGGGAGGAAGAGGTAATGCATCTTGCTAATCCAATAGGTTATTTTAACACTTTACCGACCGGCAGTCGATTAATCGACTTTTTGTTCCCAACGCTTACCGACCGGTAGCCGATTAATCAACTTTTTTGTTTTCCGTTAGATTCGATCAGGTTAGACTGGCAAGTAGCAAGCAGCAAGCATTTCTTATTTTGTATTCTGATACCCGTTGCTTTGCTCTGAAAGCACCCATATTTTTATACAGTTTTTAAACATTTAGCCTTCCCGATGAATGAAAAGGATAGTGTTGGTGAATTTTATCTCGATGATCTGTCAGATTGTCTTCACTGCTCTTCAGCAAGTGGTACTGATGACGAAAGTGATAGCTGTAATGTAATGATTCGAAAGCGACGTTCTGTATTACCACTAATATACAGTGATTCAGAAGACGATGATATAAATAATAACGTTGAAGACAGCGTACATGGTCGACGAACGACAAGACTATAATTTTGGAACCTTTCGAAGGCAGCCCCGGCGTAAAAATTATGCCAAGTTCCCCTGAAAGTGTAATGGATATTGTAAATTTATTCATTGGAAATGACCTGATTGAGCACTTGGTGAGGGAATCTAATAGATATCATTATCAAGTCATAGAAAAATATAGAATTATATCAAAAACGAAAAAATGGACAGACATCACAGTATCTGATATGAAGAAATTTTTGGGTCTAATAGTTCTAATGGGACAAGTAAAGAAGGACGTTCTCTACGACTATTGGTCCACGGATCGAACTATAGAAACGCCATTCTTCTCCAAAGGAATGAGCAGAAAAAGATTTTTACAAATAATGCAAAGCTGGCATTTTTGTAACAATGACAACATTTCTCCCAATTCGCATAGGCTTGCGAAAGTCCAGCCTGTCGTCGATTATTTAAAGCAAAAATTTAACGATGTATATAAACCAGATCAACAATTGTCTCTGGATGAGTGTATAATTCCATGGAGAGGTAGACTTTCAATCAAGACATATAATCCCGCAAAAATAAAAAAAACGGAATACTGGTCAGAGTGCTGTCTGAAGCTCGTACAGGATACGTATCTAACTTTTGTGTGTATGCTGCTGATGGAAAAAAATTAGAAGAGACTGTATTATCGGTCATTGAACCTGTAGCGGGTGTATAGGGTATGAAGAAATAACACTGTGTCTTTTGGAACTTGCGGTAGCTATATTTACTACGTCGTCACTATGCGAAGGCTCTAGCCGATGTGATCTTCTTTACGGCGTCGTCCCTAGGCGTCCTCTTCCGAGGCGCCACCTAGCGGACGATCTAGCCCCTACTGGTTCCCTAGGCGGGCACTACAAACCGTATAAGAACATGTGGCACCATATATATGAAGACAATTATTACAATAGTGTCAACATGGCTAAAATTCTTTTAAAAAATAAAGTGCGAGTGTGCGGGACAATTCGAAGGAACAGAGGTGCTGCGTCGCAAGTTGAGCTGTTGTTGGCTGAATTTATTATCATCGTTTGGTTGGCTTCAAATAGCCAGATATACCGTTGAAGTCCTCAGACCAAGGACTTCAATAGATATTTATGGCGTGGTTTGGTTTACTTCAGTTCAAAATCTAAACATTCCCATGCCTGTGCGACTTCGGGATCAAGTGGTTCGGGTCATAAATTAAGGCATAACCGCAGGTCATTGTTGCCCGATGTGACCTGCGACAACCCTGGAGGCGCCGGGACAGGATGATTTTGGGAAGTGCCAAGCCACGCCCGAATGCATCAGTACAAGGTCTTCAGGGTCTCATGCCCAATGAACGTACAAAACCATAAAATAATCACACCCTTTTCTATAGGGAAGTAACTCTGAATTCAGCCAATAGCAGCTCATATAATTTTACTTTTCCGAGTCGACAACTTGGTCGATTCAGTTGCCACCAATCTTGCCTAGGCAAAGCAAGTATGGTAGTTAGAACCACAAACAGTCCGTATAGTGTCATACCATAGCAATAGTTCAAGTTCAGTTTTAAGGCGTAACAAACACTAATTTTTACCAGTCAATAAATTGTATTACACAAATACGCATTCCTGCAATTCATCTGTGATCCCATTACGGTAGCAAGAATTTCGCTAGTGTCCATTTCTGGACGCTACAAGAGGTCTTCCTCAACCACTTCAAACGGCCAAACTTTCAAGAGGCCATCATGAATTTCGTAGAGATTACCATATTCCATTACAAGTATGGAATAATGGCAAAAGGAACGTAAATATAATCTCGACAATACATTCTGCACAAATGGCGGAATCTGGAAGCAGAAGTAGGACATCAGATTGCCCCATATTGAAGCCTATTTCAATAATAGATTACAATAAATATATGAAGGGCGTAGATCGCGCAGATCAATATCTGTCCTATTACTCCATTTTTAGGAAGGCAAAAAATGGACGAAACGTGTCGTAATGTTCTTTATCAACTGTGCATTTTTTAATCCCTTTAAAGTATATACAGCTCTAAACGGAAAGAAGATTACATATACAAATTTTCTGCACAAAGCGGCACTTTCATGGATAGAAGATTGCGAAGCTAAAGAAGAAGATAAAGATCTACCTAATTCCGAATCCACAAGAATCACATCCCGATTTGATCATCCCGGAAGTCTGGCAAATTTCGGAAAGCATAAACTGGTAAATATAGGGACCAGCGGTCGATGTGAAAAACCCCTAAGACAATGCAGAGTTTGTTCAATTAAAAAAAAAAGAAGCAGAACAGGTTTCATCTGTAAATCTTGCAATGTTCCACTACACAAAGGTGACTGTTTCGAGCGGTATCATACTTTAAAAAAATATTAAACAACTTCTTTTTCGAAAAATATTGTTATATGGATTATGGTATATTTTATGTAAATATTAAACTGAAAACGATTGTAATAGATAAAATAAATATTGTTTAGCACTAATATCATTAAAATAAAAGATTTTATTAAATTTGGTTATCCTATAATAACAGAAAGCGTACAATTTTACCAGAGCATAAGAAAAGCGCATATATTCCCGCGCGACAGTCTAAGCCGAAACCGAGCCGGTGTCTCGGACGATATGCGGCTGAGTGGCCGGTGAGAAGGACATAGGATTCTCGAACCGTTACCGGTCGGTAAAGTGTTAACATGTATCAGTTGACCATTCGCCTGAACGGCCGTAAGGTAAACAGTTTGGTCGATACGGGAAGCGCGTGTACAGTGATGCAGTCATCGATGGCACTACGATTGAGTATCGAAAAGACCAATGTCGAAGACATTGTATTGCGCGGATTTGCGGGGCAAACGGTAACGTCTTGCGCGGTAGCGTTTATTAACGTTACAATCCAGGGAGCATCTGCCAATGTAAAATCGTTCGTGGTGTCCGATGACTATACGCCGTACAGCGTTATTGTGGGTCGAGATTTTATCCAACCGGAGCACATCGTTATGATTAAGCACGGCAAGCGACTAATATTTAGGGAAATTACGGCAAAGGAGGGTCCGTACTTCGACAGGTTAGCGGAAATCTGCGTCTGCGAATCATTGTCAAAGATAGAACCCAACATGGGAGAAGTGGACAATGCCGTTAAGGCCGCATGTTCGAAATTGATGGAAGAATTTCGGGACTGCGTGTCGACGTCTATGCGCGACCTCGGAAAAACGAACGCGACGGCGATGGAAATCCGATGCGTGACGGACGAACCTGTCGTCTATCGCCCTTATCGCTTAGCGGAGAGCGTGAAGGGGATCGTGCGCGACATGATAGACGAGTTGCTACGCCACGGACTGATACGAGAGTCGGAATCACCGTATGCGAGTCCAATCACGTTGGTGACGAAGAAAACGGGTGACTATGGACTGTGTATCGATTACCGTAAATTGAATGCAATAACGATTAAAGGACAAATACCCACTACCATTGATAGACGACCAGATCGATAGACTCGGAGGGTATCTGTTTAAATAAGTGACCAGTAGTTGTTTCACCCGATCACGAGCCTCATAGTTGATTTCTTTTTCTTGAGTCTACCGAGTTTATTTGACCGGTGTGATTCGAAAAGGAAATAGAAAAACTAGCGAGGTCCAATAACATTACAATGATTGTTTTCGTCTAGACCGTGGGAGACCAGAGATCGACACGTCTGACCGGTACATATTACCGTTTGAAGACGTTCGAATTCGCGAATAGTAAACGGATATGAGAGAGAGTGAGAAAGAACTAATAGTTTGACGAAAGCGCCGCGTAACGAGGAATTACTCGTTCGCGCTTGCCGACGACGGTGTTACGTCGCAGACAGTCAGTTCAATTTAGAGAGTCCTCAGAAACAGTTCGCACGGAGCGCATCGATTGTCGATCGTGCTCCCGTCATAACGAACACAGCTTTCAGCTCAACACCAGCAATTGTGAAACTGAATCGAGAATAGCACACGACAATTCGTGTTGACTCTTCAGCACAATAGCTGCGCCTTTTAGTAATTTAGCGGTCTTTCCCCTGAATTAGTACTGGGGCGAAAATCGGTGGGTTCACCTGGTTTTCGCCAACCATTGTTATTCGACGTGGGAGCGTCAGGAGTCCACTCCTTGGATGACCACTGGTCGGCGGAGCACTACGTTAGTTGGCGCGCTATTCTAACTTAAGACCCGCTACTCGTTCTCTACCGGGAATCGCCTTGGTGACGTTTAGAGAAACCAAAGAGCGACCGGAGAGTTTCGATACCGCTGTGTCTAGGCTTCCTTCACGACGCGGCGTGTTGAAGAAGACGGGTTAGAAATAGCGTTGGTCCACTCTTACTCCACGCCAAAGCGTGTTGAGAAAGAAACGGTTAGATCAGCCTCCGTTGTCAGCCACCGGGACTAGTTACTAGTAACCGTGGATCTCCCCGCTCACGGAATCCATACAGGAGATTTACAACCTCCGCCTTGGTTTTCCGTTCGAGGCAGTACGACTGTGCGGTCGTTGCACTAAAGATTTCATTGCGTAAATCTAGCCGACCGCCACGATTGTGTTCCTGAAAAAGACGGAACAGATCGGCCAAAACAGTCGACGCGTGGCTTACCGTATTTAAAAGCCACGCACCAGTACACGCATTAGCACACACAGCACGGTTACCGTTGCTGTTTAAGTGTGCGCGTCAAAACATTCCCGAGACAGAACGTTAATACGATTATCGTATTTCAGGTGATTACACCCGTTCGTTCTTTTTTCTGTTGTTCCAGAGTCATAACCTAGGACAACCAGGCCCGCCGACAGCCAGGCTACCAAGAAGCTAAATTCTTGAGATCGGCAAAACACTGTATTATACAGAGCGAAAAAGGGTCTGTAATAAACGACTGTCCTTTTCAGGACAGTCAAAGGGAATCAAAGGCGTATTGGTTTGGAGTTACCTTTACCCACTCTCCCTCGTCCGGACCGGAGGAGGAAGCTTCACTTCCTCCAATATCGGTTATAGTTGGCCGATAATTTAAAACAAATTTCAACAGTATCGTTATTTTACCGGACTGGATTTAGCATCGGGGTATTACCAGGTACCGGTTGCGTCGAACTCGATCGCGAAAACGGCGTTCGTAACACCTGAGGGGCATTACGAATTTCTGCGGATGCCGTTTGGCTTGACGAATGCTCCAATTTGTGTGAAGATATATTCCACAAAGGCCACACATTATGTACCGATAATTGGTACACCAGTGTGGATTTGGCAGAAAAACTTATAACAATAAATATGCATTTGGTTGGTACCCTTCGACTAAATCGCAAAGGAATACTTAATGAAATTGCAACAACCAAATTGCAACGCGGGGAAGTAATTGCAAAAGAGAATAGTCAAGGAATTACGGTCTTGATCAATCTAATTTTTTAATTTTATTGTAGTTTTCTCTTACCACTTAATTTTTCACATTCAATTACTTAAGTGCAGTGTAAGTTAGTGTAATCCACTCCGAACTGTTTTTATATTCATTGTGAAACGAAGAGAAGACAACCATCCGATTTCATCGTCGACCTGCGACCAATTGGTAAGACCAGTAAACATCTATCATCATTTGGCGCAGGATTAATCAGCGTTATTAATGATTGTAAAACTTAATTAAACCGAATACGCAAGTATTGTGGTATTCCCCTAGAGTATCTTTAGCGCTCCGTTGGCTCCGCTGCGGAGACATTCGTCATTTGTTCCATAACCCCGTGGTCTCCGCTGCGGGGACATTTTGTTTTTAATATGATTACGCTCAAGATGCTTTGTCATTGTCGCCATTGGTAATTGTTATACGTAGATAAAACATACTAAGTCAATAATATTGGGGTAAAATTACTTTATGACACTTTTATGGCAGAAAACATGGAGAAGAATCAATGTTATGATGAGATTTTCGTCAGCAAGGAGCGAGAACTTACACATTATTTTCTGAAGCTAGATTAAACGGAAAACTTCATTTAATGAGGCAAGGTGTAAAGAGGGACTGTGTTGTATGTTCTAAACGGAAAGAAAAGGATGGCAGGCGTCAAACAAGTGATTACTGTGACACTTGCCCAGGTAAACCCAAAATGCACATGGGGGATTGCTTCCAAAGATATCACACCATTGAAAAATTAAAAATTTCTGCTTTATTTACAAGAAAAAAATTATATTTATAAAATAAAAAACAAAATACATTCACAAGCACGTGTAATTTTTTCAATTAAAATAAGACTTCGTATATGTCAGACGTGCCGTTGCAAAAATCTGCCGGAGTGGTATGATGAAGTTTATATGGAGCAACCGTCACTCCGGCAGTCTAAAAATATCCCAAGAAAAATACGTGCGTGAATTGCTGGAAAAAATCAGCATGACATCAGCAAAGACAGTCTCGACGCCGATTGAATCGAACACCAAAATTACGCAACAATTAAGACCAAAGAACGAGAAAGAAAGAGAAGAAATGCGAAATCGCCCCTATAGAGAGCTCATTGGGAGTCTAATTTATTTGGCAAACGCTACCAGGCCGAAAATCGCATATGCTGCGGACGTACTAAGCAGATTCTGCTCTGATCCTGGAGAAGGCCACTGGTTTTCAGCGAAGAGAGTAGTAAGAAATCTCAAAGGAACAATGAACTACGGAATAAAATACGTAAAGAATAAATCAAAATTAAACGCATACTCTGATTCCGACTGGGGAGGTGACAGGTGACACTGACGACAGAAAATCTTACTCCGGAAGCATATTAACGTTGGCCGGAGGAGCGATCAGCTGGAAGTCCCAAAAGCCACAAACGGTTGCGCTATCAACGATGGAAGCGGAGTACGTCGCCCTTTCACAAGTGTCAAAGGAAGTGGTATACATAAAAAGACTGTTAAATCACATGCAGTGTTATAATCTTGTAGATAGTCCAGTGAGCGTATTCTGCGAGAATCAAAGCGCATTGAACTCTCGACACAGCGTCCGCGAGCACGCACGTAAGAAAGGTATTTAGAGTATTTAATGCAGAAGACTGGGGGAGCAAAAAAGCACATGATGGAGAGGAAAAAGAAGGCGATGATTGCAATGAAGAAAACTTGGAGCATTGGAGAAAGGATATTTAAGAAGGACTACAGAGCGCAAGAGCGACGTATCAGTCTATCAGGTAAATAAGAATACTCAACCCGCAGGAATTAAGAAGACAAATAAGAAATGTTTTTACTGTGGCAAAGTTGTTCATATTATTAACCAATGCCGTAGAAAAGAGTCGGATGCTAGGGACCAGGGAAGTTCGCAACAAAAGGAACCCTTTATCCTCTCAATTAATGTGAATCGCGCATCGCTTGCTGACGCTTGGCTTATCGACAGTGCATCATGTCTATAAAAATGAACATTGGTTTAGAAATGTTAAACAAATCAAACCCGAACCCCTTGGTACAGCCGAGACAATAAAGTCAAATTCCTTTTCACGAACAGGCGAATCACAATTCCAAAACGAGCAAAGAAGATCGTGTGCAGCAAAATCCTTAACAACCACTCCGACAGTTATGTCCCGCGCCTCGAACTTTCCGACGGGCTTTATTTAAGCGAGTTACTAGTCAGGAATCATCAGGGCTGCGGATATTTAAACGCATATAATGCAACAGATCAAGATATTGAAATTTCAATTCCACGGGTCAAGGTCTTAGAATTTGAAGAGAAACCCTCAATCTCAGCTATAATCGAATCTCTCTGATTCCAGCATCTTAATTCCGAGGAAATCAAATACGTCTCCTCTCTAATGAGCCAAACTTCGGACGTTTATCGATTACCCACGGATTCCCTAGGGCATACCGGGGTAATCACGCATAAAATAGTCACGAAGGATTCTATTCCGATAAACGTAAAACACTATTGCTATCCGAGATTCAATATCTTCAATCCACAGATCGAGTACGTGGTACACTGGCTAACGGACAGATTTAACGAGAAAGCCTCATATGGAACAATAAACTTGTACAGACCGGCCCTGTCTCTAATAACAAATGGGGATAGGGAAAATCTCTAGCCTAATGAAAGGAATTTTCCATCAAAGACCGTCGAAACCAAAATAAGCGCATACATATACATAGCTTGTATCTGGTACTAAATAAATTGGAAGGACACTCTCTTTTGGATAATTTAAGCTTACAGCACGTAACAGAAAAGTTGGTGACACATCGTGCGCGGCCTGAAACCGCCGAGTGTTGAGTCCAATAGCGTAGCTGATAAGATTTGTTTGAAAAAGCCTGTATCTAAAAGAGGCGCCGGATTAGTCTCTTTCGATCAGTCTTGATGCAATGTTCTGTTCCAATATATCTTCACGTCCAAGATTGCTCTCTTCAGCGAATCCTACGAGTCCACGTAGCAGGAGTAATAGTTTCGGTGAGATTATTTGATTTTGTGCGTGTGTAAGAAATAATTAGCTACCTTCGAACTCCCACAGAAATTGTTTAGTAACAATACATGTTCATGATTAGGTTGATTAAGTTTAATGTTTGTCAGGCTCTAGGCTGCCGAACGGATTCCTTTGATATTTATAGTACACAAATGAAGTTCACTTGTTGTTTTCGAATCACAAATTGAGAAATAGGTGATTTCGAGGATATATTCGGTTCAGTCATAAATAAGTTCCGTTCGTCCAGGAGTTTTACGTAAGCGGAATCAACAAGTTGCCCAACAAATAGCAAGAAGTTATTAATAATGACAGCAAATATATATTGGATTAAAGTCCTTTGTAGTTGATTTTATTGACGAATAAATTTAAATTTAAAACGTTTCTTATTTACTGAATCGAATATTGTGGCTAACTACTAATAATATAGTGCATAGTTGTTCTGATTTTGGAATCGTGTATAATGGAACTTAACTTAAAATCTTAATTTTGTAATATAATTCAGCCATTGTAGTTTAAACTGTATCACACTTTGAGAGCGATTCTCATGACTCGCCTGTACCATGGAATATAAAATATTTGTATTCATTTTCCTGTCCTGAACTCCGTCTATTACATACACTATGACAACGCTCAAATCAACACTGGCTTGATTCGCTATGTTTAGCTTCATCCAGCTTCATCCACCTTCTTCGTCGGTCTTTTGATTGGTATTCTCTACTTGCTTCTTTTCTACCGTTAACGACACTTGCAATCATCGGACTAACTTATTTGTTTCCTGGCGTCTGTAATCCCCACTTTATAACTTTGCTCGTAGCTGGACCAACTTCAAACATGTTACAGCCTTGTTCACCCCGAATGTCCCGCAGAACGTAGCGTTTTCTATTCTACTCACATTGTACACTTTTCCAACGGGCTACACAATATGTCCACGTAGTGCACCCTGTATAGGCACCTTTCAACGTTAACTTTAAATAAATATCGACAGTTCAATGAATCCTGACAAGCGTCCGCAAAATTGTATAAAGCTCCATTACTGGAAAGAGTGTTATACAGAGTCCAGTTGTTGTTTTGAAATCACAAGTTAGAATACACGTGATGGCGAATGCAGATTTAATACATAAGGACTTCGAGTTAACGCATAAGAATATAGTGTCTTGTTGCTCTGCTACTATAACTACTGTCGTACTCGGTGAGCGATCATTAAAACTCGTAATGTTCTCAGGTCTCTTAAGAACTAACTTAAAATATAACCTAAATCCTACTCCATAGCCTGTACTTAGGCTCTCTTAATTACGCGAGATTCACACTAAACAGACTGCACATACAGGCTGTACTCTTATACTTTGAAGAGCATGTTTCCAGTTAAAACTATCCTTAAATACTACTTGAATACTACAATCATATCAATTCTTTAGTTTTGCAAAATTGCCTTGTATCAGTGTTGCTGCTTTATGCTTTTCATATTTCTAGAGATTGGTGTGGTTTATACAAGTTTTCCTGTACATATACGGAGTTTCTCTGCCAATATCTCGCATCTATTAGTTTTAATATAAAGTAGGCGGTTCTATCCACGGAAAGAAATTCAGATTCAAATTACGCAGTACCTTTGTCCAATTGCATGAAGTGACAATTAAATATTTATTTAATAAATACTGCACCCATTACTTCAGTTATGCAGTGCCCAACCCAAAGGTTGATTGTTTCAGCGTAATTAAGAGTATCCTGGATTTCATTCGTGCACCTTCGCTGGTAACAGGTTCTGCGTTTCTCCGAAGATCCGGCCACAATGGCTTCAGAATATATCCATGGCTTGTATCCATTTCGACCGTTAATTTTCCTGGTTCGCGCTATCACATCACGTGGAAGCGCAACATCCATGCTCAAATGCAAAACCCAGCTTCGATTTATAACACAACATGTTCATCGGGTGAACAATTGTATATCCAGTGAAAACTCTCCAAACTCTTCAGAGACGGTTTCGAAATAAATCAGATGATGCTTACTTACTTACAGGCAGAGCCCACGAACTAAGGAAATGTTCCTGTTTGCTGCTCACAATCCTCTTCTAACACCAACTTGTAGACTTTTCTTCTGGCTGATCGAGAATTATGAAGCTCTTCCAGATTTGAATCCATAATAGTTCTGGAATGACGGTATAGTTTGCTCCACGTATCCACGCCATAAAGCTACATGTCGTTTCTACTCTTAATTTTTATCTTTTCTCACGCACGAGTTCGTTTTATACAATTGTGCCAGGTTTCGCAATTACGCAAGTATGCGACAAGCACTGGTAATTTTCACAAATCGTCGATCGTGAAAAGTTTACTTTCCAAGAATATTACGTTTTCTCCAAAGTTATCTGCATATCAATGATGTCCCATTTTGGATAATCTTCAAAAACTTAACCGACACAGCAGACCTAGGATTATAGTTGATCTTGACCAGATAAAAAATCTGTATCTCTTGTAACTCCCTCGTATTTGTTGATACGTTAAATGGAAGGCTGCCACCCGACTGATTAAATATGTATCAATGATATGATGACAATCCACCATCTTCTTTTATCGTTTTTTTGTTGAAAACATTGTTATGCGTGCACACTCGGTGGCTTTTTAAACTTCAATTATATGGTCAGACCTGCCAACTGCTTGTGCTATCTGTCCAATTGCCTTTTCGTCTCCTAGAGTTCTCTCCTCTCCTACAGTTTTCTTCTTCTTTTCACCCTCAAAATAACATATCACCATGATGTATTATCAGTCAGATGTAAATTATGGACGCATAAAACACTTGTGGCGTAGTGTAAGAAATTCGTGCGTTTTCTGTATTCTTCCATTTCGTCAAACTCCATACATTGATGTAGGTGCGCTAAGGTACTGAGTCTTTTCGATTTTCCCTCATAGGGAAATTATTTGTAAATATCAACAATAAATAGTTTGTCAAACTAATAAATTCAAAGATATTGGCCCAACAGAACGTTATACATTTTCTATACAAATGTAAAATTGCAAGATAATGACAAATCCTACGCTACGTATGAGCAAGCATTGCCTCCCCCGTATAACACGGTACTTACGTTCCGAAAGATTGACGTGTTATACGTCTAGTACAAAGAATAGGATTTCAAAAACTAACAAAAACATACTATTTTCTTTCATAACTGAAAGGAATGCGTTTATTAAAATAATTAATAATTAATAAAAACTATTACACTATGACAAACGGAGAATGCATCTAGGTTTTCTCAATTCTCGAATCGTGTTTATCGAATCCGTGGTGTACGAGTACCGTGTTGTACGGGGGACTAGCGTACAATGTGTTAAGCTTCTCAGTATACATTTTTATTGGATGTATGAGCCTCTCAAAAGCCAAAGTGACAAACACCGTAAGACAAAAAATAATGAAAATTGATCATTATAAAAAGTGAGTTTATTAATGCTTTTGTATTTGGGCGGCTCATGTACTGGTTCCCGATTTAAAGTTCACAGTGGAAGTGGGTACTAATTTTATTTCTCTTAAAGTGATTGTCATATTACATCATCGGCAGATACTTGTTTTCCACAAAGTTGATTGCATCGAAAACTGATCGTGACACAGATTTTTCATTTAATTCCCATACAATTTAGAAATCTTGACGTAACAGTGAATTGAATATAGTTTTCTGATAATTATTTACATTAGACGTATTACAAAATGTAGATGGTAGCTCAAGCTTGGAAATATGTTATTTATGTGCGCATAACGTTGTCTGCTACAATCAACTTCCGGAGTGAACCGATTATGCACGGATCAAGAGTCCAGCGCAATAGAGGCGAATCGGGCTTTCATGAATTTCTCTTTGTAATAGATAAAATAGATTTAGAACAATGTCCCTTTCGGAACAATTAATAATACCTCACCATCTGGGGCGCCTATTCTAAGGTACTTCGGTCAACGGACCGAAGGCACCGACGGTATCTACCTGCAATTCACCCCCATTCGGAAATTACAATTTCCAACCAATAAAATAAGGACATACACTTCCACTCATCGGCTTCAGCTTACATTTTACAGATAAATAGGACCACCATCCAACTTCATATTCATATTCTTTGTGATCATCGACAAGACGCGTTGTAACTACCGATACGAAACTCCGTACTTTCAACCAAGACATTGTACTCGATCAACGAATAAACACAACGTGGAACATATATTGATTGATAATTAACGACAACCAGTCACTGAATATAAAGTTGGCGGGTGAACGAAGTCTAGGTGCTAACGATACAGTGAACTCGTACTTCAACATCGAACAGTCAGCCTCGTCAACTATGAAAGGTATCCATTGGGGTATATGCTAGAGAAGACTAGGTAGCAAATAGTGGACGAACTCAATATTGGAAACAAGCATGTGGGTGAATGGTAGCTAATTTCAAACTTGCTTTGGACGAGGAACATTGCATTACTTCACGTATTAGTCAAGACTCTATCGTAGACTGTAATAATTACATCTTCTCCTCTACCTCTACGTACCCCTCCTAAAGATTTTGAATGCGCGGTACATTAGTAAACTGCGTTCGACTTTTATTTCTATCAGAAGATCAACGAAGTGTACTTTGGTATTTTTTAGCCAGGGACTATTGGGCCTAAAAGCGCAATTCTTTTCAATCATATGTATTGTTTAGATAAAATAATTTGTTTAAGCTTCTATTTAACACTCGATACCCGGCTGTTCAACGTTCGGCGGCGGCCCTGTCCGGAAGAATATGACAGAATATTAAGTGTAATAAAATTATCATTATTAAAATTATCAAAATAAAATTGCTTGTCTGGCCATATCTGCAAGTATCAAAGTGCAGACAAGAATTGTAAATTATTTCCGTTGCAAATGGTTGCAAACATGCATAATGTCTAGAGACGCGTATTTTAAGCATTTTGCAATAGATACTACATAAATGCTGAAATTCAATATTTTAAATGCTACAAATCGCTATCCATCAATTATCCTCAAGAAATTCAGGAGTGGCAAAGAAAATACGCAGATCCTCAAAAATTATAGACAACTTTGAACTATTCATTTTACAAGAGCTCGTAGAATATATTGTAGATGAAACAAATTAAATACTATTGGGCTCAGAAGAGTAATAACAACGTGGAAACTCAAGAAAAAGCGGCTGTAGACGAGCTGTACTGTTTCTTCGCTTTGTCATTACTGATGACACGTAACAAAAAACTAACATTACAAGAGTACTGGAGTAAATATAATTATTTACTAAGCAATATTTTCGGTGAAAGAACGGCCAGAGATCGCTATCTTTTGCTACTAAGGATGATACATTTTACACATGAACTTGGGCGCACTGATGATCGCCTAAGTAAAATAAGAGACATAATAAATATGCTGCGAAAATCATTAAATCACGCATTTCATCCCTATCAAGAATTTTGTATTGATGAAAGCTTGTTATTGTACAAAGGCCGCTTGTCTTTCAAGCAATACATTCCGTCGAAAAGGAATCGACTTGGTATAAAATCGTATATGGTATGCTTTGTGATTGCAAAACAGGATATGTGCAAGACCGAATAGTTTATGCCGGACAGTCAACGATTATAGAAAGTGCAATCACGGGAATTGGAAAATCGGGTGCAATAGTTTTGTCACTCTTGAAACCGTACTTAGGGAAAGGTCTATGAGGTACAGTATGAGGTACAGTTTGTCCAAAATATTCTACCTTCGGAGGAAGAGGAAGATAATTTGTATATTGACGAGTGCATAGTGGATGACGAAGGGGGACACGTGGATGTAGGTTACAAAAGAAGAGCGGTAGAATACTGGAGAAGTGGAAAGAAGAAACTTTTGTCGCTTACTGCGGTACAGCACCGGTGGGAAAACAGTGTCAATGTAGGTGATTCAAATACTGACAAACTGTTGTACATAACAAAATACATATTAGATAAATTTCAAGAGGCAATGGAATGAAAATCTGTGATTCACGACAAAAATTTAAGGTTATGGGCTTTAGAGACAAAAGAGCAAATTTCCGTTTCAACATTTAAAACTAGTAGATGATGGATTGCAAAATTTAAGAAAGTGCATCATATTCACCGGACCTTTCGCCAACCGATTACAACCCTTTTCTAGCTTTACAAAATTATATAACAAATAGAAGCTTCGCAAACGGAGAAGAGTAAAGAGAACAGTGTCAGAATTTTGCAATAATAAAACCGTAGATTTTCATAAAACTGGGATTTTTAAACTTATCACGTTAGGAAAGAATCATAGAATATGGAGAAGAATATTTACCAGATTAAACGTTTTTCGGTATCAAACTTCGTCTTGTTTCTGGACAACGGAAATCGCACGAACTTTCTTGGGCACCTAATATTAAATCATATGTAAATTATCAGAAAGAATTTTTATTTTTTAAAAATAAAGCTTTTGGATGTCGATCGATATTGTCTGTGGCAATGCGGGGTGTCAATGCTTTTCGCCCTCTATCCGGGCACTACCATTTTAGTATTTTTTCCCTATACGAGACAGGGCCCATTGTATATTCGACGCTCCCTCTGTTAACACTATGCCGTCCGGCGACACCCCTGTGGTGTCGGGCGCAAAATACCGAGCAGCGACCGGCGACAGCACTTTAGTATCGTTTGCATTCTGTTGGTGTTTTGTTTAAGTAACAATAAATTACACACGTCAGCAAGTTTTTTGTTTTTATAAGTACTTGTTCCCTTTCATCATGGCAGACGAAAGAGAAAATACGATTATTTACGATGAATGCGCGGACGACTTGTCTGGCGTTCCAATCAACTTTGCCGATTGGGAAGAAGTCATTGCATATCCAAAAAATGAAAGTGAAGCAGCATCTTCGGAAGGTAGTGAAATACTTACAAGAAGAATTCGGCGAACGCTACGGTTGCCAACTGATTCGGATGAATCAGACGAAGAAGACAGTGTACCGTGGTCAGACTTGGATTTACCGAGGACCAATAATGAATTTGAAAGGTCTCCGGGTCTAAACGTATTTCCCGAAGATACACAGAGCGTCGAGGATATCGTAGAATTATTTATTGGGAACGATTTATTTGAATATATTAGCAGCGAAACGAACAAGTACTACAATCAAAATTGCAATAGAAGGAAACTAGATAAAAAAAGTGCGAGTTTGTCGGCGTTACGGCAGCCGAACTGAGGAAATGGTTTGGGCTTGCTATCCTTATCGGAATTGTAAAAAAGCAAGGATAGATGGTTATTGGTCAACGAATCCGTTGATAGAAACAATATTTCGCAAAACGATATCCCGTAACAGATTCAGACAAATATTATCATTTTTACATTTTTCCGACAACAATAATAAACCGGATAATGGCGACCGTCTTTTTAAAGTGCAACCCATAAATGATTATTTTTCCAAAAAGTTTGAAGAAAATTTTAATCTTGGTCAAAACATCTCAATTGATGAAGGAATTATACCATGGCGTGGACGATTAAATTTTAAAGTTTACAATCCGTCGAAAATTGTAAAATATGGCATATTCATTCGGATGCTATGTGATTCCAATACGGGATATATTTCCTCATTCAAAATATATTCCGGCGCTGGACAGCCTTTAGCAAAAACAGTGATGGAACTATTGACACGTTCTTATGGAAAGTGGCACCACCTAGACGTGGACAATTACTACAACAGTGTAGAACTTGCGGAGATTTTACTTAGAAAGAAAATTCGAGTTTGTGGAACGATACGGCAATACAGAGGATTTCCAGAAAAATTAAAGCGCGCAAAACTCAATATGTTTGAAGCTTGCCATCAACGAAAAGGAGAAGTACTCGCACAATTATGGAGAGCTTCGAAAACCAAAATGATACGAATGATCTCTGCGATACATAATGCCACTTTGATTGACACTCAAAGAAAATGCAGAAAAACCAATTGCACAATAAAAGACCTGAAAGTGTATTGGACTATAATAAATACATGAAGGGAGTGGATCGGGCAGACCAATTTCTGAGTTACTACCCTATATACAGAAAAACTATAAAATGGTCAAAAAAGGTTTGCATGTACCTCTCTAACTGCGCATTATTTAATGCATTCAGGACATGTCAACATTTCAATACTGTTCGGGAATAGTTCGAGAAATTTAATTTAGTCGCGCTATTATGACCGTTAGAGGCGAGTCGAAGAAGCCGACCCCGGACAGACAAAAAATAGAGGCTTAGTCTGTTTATGCCAATTTGTTGTGGCCGAGCACGTTGTCCGTTTGCCATGCTTTGTCTGTTTGAATCCGAACTTGCCGGCCACGGGTGTTGACACGTATATGTGTTCCTTTGTTCGGGTGGCCTGTTTTTCGTCTTGAGTGCTAATTAGTCGTCGCTTTGAATTCAGTCGTCTACCGATTTTCGTCCGCTATACACCAGTAATCCGTAATCCATTGAATGTTAATATTCGTTGATCTGATCGATATCGCAACGCTGTTTCCTTATCATCGTTATCCGGCGATATTCGAAGGATCTCCGTACAAATACGGCTCGTCTCACCGTTTAAATCCGCTTAATTAATAATATATTTTATTTACGTGTGTTGAACTGGAACTCATTGCAGTTATTTGAAACCTGCCCTCCCGTTCTCGCTCCGTTCCTCGATCAGAACGATCCGGCAGTTAACTTCCACGAGCGGAATTTAAATAAATAAGTAATTACAAAAAACAATAAATCCAACATCAATCAATTCCACTCGGGGCGCTCGAACATTCTTCAATTGCAATATATTTTCAAAGATTTAATCCGTTCCAGAAAATGATTAGAAACAATAAAATCCAAAATAATAAAAGAAAGCGGCATAATGAGTCACAATCGGAAGGTGACAGAATTATTTCGCACAATAGAATTAGAAGGAATATATTGAGCACCCCAGAATCCGAAGAACAAAATTCGACAACACCTGAAAAGGATATATTAGATATTACATGGACTACCAACCCGGCCCGACCCAAAGTTCATGAATTTTCGCGACGAGATTCCGGAATAAGAGTACCAATTAGTTACTTTGCATCAATTCGGGACTATTTCCAGTTATTCTTCTCTGAGAATTTTGTATAATTTATTGTCAGTACAACAAATGATTATGAGAAACGCCTAGATAATAATAACGCTCTGACACCTTCACGAGGGACTTCTCTTGCCGAAATGTATCGTTTCCTTTGCATAAAGATGTTGATGTCGCGGAGCAAAATATCTCATTCTCAGTATTGGGCAAATGATGAGCTTTTGAGAACTAGAATTTTTTGCGAAATAATGTCCCGGGACCGATTTTTATATTTGCTGAAAATATTACATTTCAATACCAATGATATGCCAGGAAATGGTGACAGATTACATAAAATTCGGGAAATCTGTGATATGGTTAGAGGAAGTTTTAGGAATGTATTATTGTGCATCGACGAAAGCTTGCTGCTATATAAGGGCAGATTGTCCTTTAAACAATATATTCCATCGAAAAGGAATAGATTTGGAATCAAATCCTATGTGTTATGCGACAAGAAATCTGGATTTCTTAAGGACTTTATAATTTACAACGGATCCCTCTCCAATATTACAAACGCAAGTGCAAATATTGGAAAATCTGGAAACATTGTCGTCCAGCTACTTAGACCATATTTAGGCAAAGGACACACAGTATATGTTGAGAACTGGTACGCAAGTCCAGCACTGTTTATTTTTTTCACCAAAATGGGACTAACGCCTGTGGCACAGTGAGAAAAAGACACATGGGTATGCCAAGAATGGACAATAAGTTGAAAAAGGGCGAGGCGAGTTTCTGGTCGTCGAAATATTTGCTAGCCATGAAATGGCATGACAAAAGAGAGGTGTATATGTTATCAACTTTCCACACCGAAGAATTTGTCAATACAAAAATTCATTATCGCACGAAAGAAACAATCACAAAACCAAACTGCGTCACGGATTACAATCGTTTTATGGGAGGCGTGGATAAAGCTGATATGGTAATAAGCACCATTCACTCCCAGAGAAAAAATTTGAAATGGTACAAAAAGTACTTTTTCCATTTATTGGATTTATGCGCATGGAACGCCTACTGTTTATATAAATTGAAAACTGGGAAACATTTATCGATGGCAAAATTCCACCTGGAACTAATACGACAAATTCTAAGGCGCAATTATCCATCGAATGCCACGAAAAATGTTAATAAATCTGGTCATATTAATCCAACGCGCCTTACTGCAAGACATTTTCCATCAGTGGATGTGAATAATACAACGAAAAGGAAAAACCCATTGAGAAAATGTGTGGTATGCGCGAAAAACCACAAGAGCAGTCAAACGCGATATCAATGTGAGAACAGCGATGTTGGATTATGCGTGTACCCGTGTTTTGGAAAGTTCCACACAGAATATAATTATTAAAAAATGATTGATCAGTATTATGTTATAATTATATATATTGTTGTGTAATGTAAAAATATCAATTGTATTTGTTACATACGCGTCTTTCTCTATGAGAATTTCTTAAATTCTCGGAGTAACACCGGAAAGTCGGCCGACAGTGCAAATAGAAAGCAGACAACCTGTCTTGGGCTTCCAACAATACCCCCGAAAAACAATACGTCGTTACCGGGCCCAGGGCGAGGCGCCTAGGCGTTTCGCGCCCGGGGTTCGGTGGCGGCGCCGCTAGCTCCACCTTTTTTCCACCTTCCGGAAAAACCACGTTTTTTCTTAGTATAAATAGAGCAGCCCTTTAGGGCCCAATCGTAGTCACGTTCAAACAGCTTAAGGGGAATTGCTGAAGCCTGGGACAAGTTACCCATAACATCAAAATCAGTTTCAAGTATCAACCGTACACCGAAACCGCAAGGTAACACTCAACATCATTGTAAAGCCCAGGTCTTTAATCATTCAGCAATAGTGAGAATATATTTAGATATAGCCTATAAGGATTTTATAACCCTTGTAGTCAATAACTCTGACCTACGCTCTAATAATAGAATCATCGTTTGAGCACGATCCCGTGAGTTCACTCCAGCCGCTCGGAGTGTACAATCAAATAATAAGTTAACGAGCTGCGACTCAGACGGTACTCGCTTAGATAAAGTCAGTGGTGGTTACCAAGTAGATCCACCTTTACTGACGCGAATCTTAGGATTCGTTATTAACGGGAGTTAATAAATAGTTATTAAGGCAGAGGGTCACAACGCCGAAACCCCTCTCCCGGGTATATTAATTCGAGAGACGCCACAAGCAGGGTACTGAAAATCAACGTCGGCCCACGCACGCCGCGCCCCGGCTCGTAACATATTGATGAATTAAAAATACGGTGATGGGAAAATTATGAACGCAAATCATTTTCCTTTTAAAAGTAATGTCACAAAGTCGTTTTTGAGACAAAAGTCTTGGCTCCGATGCGCGCGCTTAATGTTCCCACTTTCGGCGCGGCGCTCCGTTCTACGCGAGGGACTCCGCGGCGAGGCCCGCCGTAGCGAAAGGGTTAATGACCACTTGTAACCGCCTAGGAATGCTTTCGATTAAGTGTTCAATCTTTACTTTTGGTATACTCTGCCACGATTGTTGCAGACCATCGAAAAAGCATGTTTTATTAGTCCTGCTTGTAATTGGTACCTCGTTTTCGAGTAGGGCCCACAAGTTTTCAATAGGATTCAAGTCCGGACTTTGTGGTGGCCAATCCAAACGCTTGATCCGCGAATCTTTGAAAAACTCCATAGTTTTGTTGTCTTGTGTATCGGTGCGTTGTCCTGTTGGAAGATAAAATCGTGGGCAATATACATTTTCTCCACCGATTCTTCCAAATTTTCGTTTATTACGTCGACATATCGGGCAGCATTAGTAATTCCGTCAGTAACGCCAAATTTCCAACTCCGGACCAAGATGCACACCCCCACACCATAATATTAGGTGCCCAGCTAAGTTCGTGCGCTTTTCGTTGTCCAAAAACGAGACGAAATTCGGTACCGAATGAGTAACTTTTAATCTGGTAAATAATCTCCAACATATTCTAAGACCCTTTCCCAAAGTGACACACGTTTCAAAATCCCATTTTTGTAAAAATCTACGCTTTTATTATTAAAAAGCTCAGACACTGTCCTCTTTACTTCCTCTCCGTTTATGAAGTTCCTATTTATTATATAATTTTGTAATGCTAAAAAAGGTGGTAATCTGTTCGGGAAAGGTCCCGTGAATATGGAGAATGAATTAAAGTTTCCCATCCGAGGTTGCAAATTGTTTCTGGGGTACACCTCTCCGATTTACAAGTCCCGGTTGTTTTTTCTTCAAGTCCTCCTGTACTTTTTGAAGCTGAGCAGAGTACAGGTCCGCGGTGATCATTTGGCCTTTTTGTAAAATTTCTAAATGAACAATTCCGGCTGTTGTCCACCATACACAGAACAAAATCTTCTGTTGGTGAAGGGCCGGTTTTGCAGTGGATGCAGCAGGTTACCCAGGTGTTAACCAGTAGGAAGGTCGCTTCTTATTTGTGTATGCGACCCATTTCATCCCATTTTTCATCATAAGTCAGAATAAGATTCAAAAACGGATCGTTTTGGAACCGTGAGAGTAGGGAAACGCAAGCCGCTACCCTTTGGCACCTCTGGCTCTCGGTAAGTTCGTGCGGTACCCACCTTCCTACACGATACACTTTACCTACAGTGTGTAGATATTTCCTAATCGTTTCTTCAGACATACCATGCTTGACTGCAAGCATTTTGTACGACATTTTGGGATCTTTCTCAATATCCACTTGCAAAACTTGATTATTCATAAGAATCGGCCGTCCGTCGCGTTGCTCATCTTCGACGCTTTCATTACGACTTTTAAACTTTTGAAACCACTTTTGCGCAGTGCGATTACTTAATACACTGTCCCCAAAGGCCACACAAATTATTCTGGCCGGTTGCGCAGCCTTGGCTCCAAGCTTGAACTCATAAAGGAAACATGCGCGAATTACGGCGTTAGTCACGGTCATTTTGGAAGTAATATTATAGACGAAAATGAAGTTTACACTACGATTTTTGTCTACATACTGACTCATTTTGACTTCCTCTAACACCTCCCACAGGTAAATCAGCTAAAGCAATAACAACATTGGGTCTAGGAGCAATAAAATGGTCCGCGCGGGAAAAACCGCACGAACTTAGTTGGGCACCTAATAGAACCTCCACCGTGTTTGATAGTGTAGGGAGAAAACGCAACTCCCTAGTGAGTCTGCCAGGTGGCGTGGTCAACAGAACCGCAAACGATAAGCACCAGACCACGGAAGAGACAGTCTCTCCGGTTCCGCCTTAGCGAGTATTGAGAAATAAAATAAATTCACCTTAATCCTCCGTGTACCGATATGCCCCACACGCGCCGCAACACAGTGTTACGACCACCCCTTACGTTGTAACAATATATATTCATTTTATTCTCAAATGTGCGTACGTTATTCAGAGTCAGTGAACTACCTCCATCTTTAATCTTAATGCTATTCCTAAATCATATTCCTAAATCATAATACTACATCGTAATCCTAAAATCTTAATCCTAATTCCTAACCATAAATCATAATACTAGATCTGATTCCTATCCATAGAAGCTGATCCGAATTAGAGAGGGCAAGACCGGCTCAATTCGGCCTAAGTTTCGAAACCACTAATTATCAGGGCCTGGCCAGAGTGGGCAAGACCGGCTCGCCAGACACCATGGTTACTATTCCCACATCTATCGAGGCCTGGCCAGAGAGGGCAAGACCGGCTCGCCAGTCACCCCGATTATCTCCTTCATCACAATATACCTTATCCGCTGCACGTAATCACTAAATGCCTAAAAAGACCCGGCGCGCTGGCAGGAAAACCCAGCTACAGAGGCTCCTCCGCACCCAGTACCTGCCTGCCACCGCCAACCCATATATTGGAACTCATACCCATGAATCCGTCGATCCTCCTCCTTCCCGTTTAATTCCTATCACTTTCGAGGAAGCGCCTAGACAGCTCCGAGGATCTACAGAGGGCGATCCAAGGGCATCTCCCCAATCCCCAACAGATGCCAATAACAATCCTTCTACTCGCGACCTACCGCGAATAATCAAGATAGAGCAGGGCGTTTGGATAAGTCGCAATCAACTCAATTACCATTAGGAAGAAGTCATGCCAAGGTAACAGGCAACGCCCCTAATAACGTCACAAGATTATGTAATTATTGGCACACCGATCCTCCGCATTGACCGCGATCGTCCCAGGGTTCTCCCTAAAAGCAAGCGGTCACCCTCTCGTCCATGTCGCGTCGCGATCCCCGAAGTAAAAACTTCCAAGTTCGCCCAATATTCTAAATTCCGCGAGTTTGGCACGTAACCGGGCCACTTTTCTGGTGACAGCGGTGGGATACGCTCCGGAGATCGGTTATAAAACGCATTACTTCGTATCAATAACCACGTGCACTAAAGGTTTTCACCATTCCGCCTATCCTGTGACCGTCGAAATTAAAAATGGAGACGCGCGGACGTAGTACCGCGGTCGACGACGCGAATACTTCGCGTTACTCGAGCCGAATTCGATGAGTTAAGAAAGAAATTAATAGAGAAAGAAGAGCGTCTAAAGGCCCAGCACGAACATCTCTCTCAACAGAGCGAGGAATTTACGCGTAAGCAACGTCAAGCAGAACGCGAATACGAAAAGAAATCCGCTTATATTCGTTAATTGGAAGAACAAACCGCCACTGTGGAAGGCGAGGCTAATGATGCCAAGAACGCTCTTGAATCAACGCGATTAGAAACGAAACAATCTACCGCGGAACTAGCAGCTCAAATAGACATATTAAGGAACGAAATTCGAAATTCAAGTCGCTCGAATTCCCCCGTATTAATCCCTCCAGCGCAAGTCATGGAATCGCCTTCATTTCATAATCGAGACCGGGATCCCATACCTCTCCGCGACATAGTCGATATGATTCCTATATTTGACGGGACAAATATACCCTATAGTGAGTTTTCGAGAGCATGTAAGCGAGCACGCGATCTTAGCGTACCTCACCAAGAGAACGTGTTAACGAAATTTATTATTACAAAATTACACGGCCGAGGATACGCAGCCATCGAGGACGAAGAAAGGTCCAGCCTTACTCGTTTACTTTCCACACTTTCAGTAGAGTTCGGGTCCAGCAAAAATGTCGATCAATTGCGAGGAGACCTTAGTAATATCAGCATAAAGTATAAGGAACATATAATAGATTTAATAGGTAGAATCATAGATACGCGGTCCGCCATCCTCGACGCCGAATTAGCATCAGGCGGTCATCTCCCCGATAGTCTAATTCATGATCTTGATGAAATGGTTTTTCGAGCACTCCGCCGCGGATTACCCCACGAATACCGCATCGAACTAAAAATTTCCCAATGTCGGACATTATCCGAAAATTTTGCCAACGTTCGTGAAATCTATCGCGAATTAGAACTTGACCGCGATCAAGTCAGGAAAACTCGGGAACAAACCAGATCCGAAAATTCCCAACTTACCTGTTCAAAGTCTATGCGCAACGGTCATACACGTGAACAATGCCGCACCGGTAACGCATCAGTGTCCCGTGATCAACTGAGCGTGCGATCACCCGTAAATATAGTCCATTCTCCGCCAACTTCTTCCGCGTTAGAGCGCGAAATAAAAGTCTGCAAATACTGTAGGAAGCCCGGGCACCTAATTCATGAGTGTAGGAAACGGGAATATAATAATTCACACAGGATGTCGGGAAACGTCCGGCGTCCCCATCCACTCTCGGGCATCGCGCAGGCGACAGCCACTCGAACAATGCGCCCGATAACAGTAGAGCAGGAGTCGGAAACTCCACGCGAGTCCACACATTTCGAATAAAAAGTCTTAGGGAAGTTCCAGAAATATCCCTTCAAACTCCTGAGATTAATTGCTCAGCGAATTTCATGATATTGTGATCAACCCTACAGCACCTACTCCAGAAATTCCTTAGTGTCAAGACAGGTAGAAAATATTTTGTCAGTAAGGAAGAACGTAAATCAGTGTGTGTTTAGGTCTCTCAGTCCGGGAATTTTGACGGTCACTAAAATTCATAGATATCCATAAAAACTTATGGTTGGAAGGACCGTCGGCCTCATGAATCCGTGATCGAGCTAAATTACTTTATAGCTCCGTACATAGACCAAGTGACCAACAGCTGGAGGAACCGTAGGGGTCCCTCGTTATTGTTATTAGTCATGCGCTTACTACACCCCCACACTGATACCACCGAAATCCACACCCACGACTAAGCCCATAGGCCAATTTCAACACTCTACAAACTTCACACAAACCAATCAGAAGGCAGTGAAATACCAACTCCCCTACTTTGTCGCATTTTCGAAAATATATAAGGGTTCTTTCGCATTTTCTAATTACTATACATCCACAAAACTCGGTGACTTCTTGAAAGCTAACTCGTGAGCAGTGCAGCAACTTTGAATTTTCGGTGATCTTGATCTTCATCTTGCTGCATCAAACCCCAAAAAGTGTGTGTCAGTGCATATCTTATCAAGTGTCAGCGGTTCTTATCAAGTAAGTACAGTGCAACGTAAGAATTTCAAGTGCGTAAATATTATAAAGTTGTCCAGAAAAGTTCTGTAAATTACAATTTTTTTATTTTTAGTTCATTTTATCCCCAAAATGAGCAGCTATAGCAGCGACGATGACATTGTTTCACCTACAATGAAGCGAAGACGTTTACGACTACTTTCATCGTCTTCTGAGGACGTCAGCGATGAAGACATCGAATCTGATACTGAATCTGATCACAGCAAATTTGAATCTACTGACTCCGAGGACGACGAAACTGAAAATGAAAATCAGGATGCAAATGCTACCTGGAATACCACAGGAGGTAACAGAGAATCTTTTCAATTTTCTGCGAATCCTGGCCAGCAAGAAATAATACCAAGACGTTACAGAAATAAGTGTTTGTATTATATGGAAAAATTTCTAGATGACGAGCTTATTAGTATTATAGTAACTCAAACAAATTTATATGTTGAACAATTTTTACAAAGCCATCCTATTCTAAAGCCGCGATCAAGGGTGAGGAAATGGTATCTGACTAATAATAATGAAATTAGTTGCTTTATCGCGCTCTTGATATTGCAGGGCGTCGTAAAAAAGCCCACTCTTCAAATGCATTTCTCAAACAGGGAATGTATTCGTACGCCGTTTTTTTCTAAAGTGATGTCAGTCGATCGATTTTTATTGTTATGTAAATTCCTTCACTTCGAAGATAACCAACTTCGCGATGAGACAAGGCCAAGAACAAAAGTGACTAAAATCAAAACGGTGATGGACAATATTGTAAAAAAGAGTAAAACTTTATATATTCCGCAAATGGATAATTGTATCGATGAATCACTGCTAATGTGGAAAGGACGATTATCGTGGAAACAATATATCCCGTCAAAAAGAAGTCGATTCGGAATAAAATATTTTGTTTTATGCGAGAGTGAGTCGGGATATATGAGCCGTTCATTTTGAAAGTGACCTAACTCCGTTTTTCAATTTTTTGCCGGTTACCATGTTTACATGTACAACTTCATGTTATTTATCAATGAAGCACTTCAGGTTGCCTATATTCAGAGCAAATACCATAAATTTTTTACACATAAGTTTTGAGAATTAATTAAATAACTGCGCCGTGTAGTTTGAAAGTGGCCCAACTCCATTTATAGTTACATCAAGATATTTACTATTGATAATGTCGGAAAGCAGTGATGAAGGTAATTTCAATTAATTAGTATTTACAAGTTAACCTCATTTTTGGGACAATTGCGTTAGTTCATTAACCTGTACGTTTAATTAATATAAAAATTAAAATTTAATATTAAATTTTAGAAATTATTTCACCCATGAGGAAAAACAGAATAAGACCATTTAGTTCAGATAGTGAGGAAGAAATAGCAACTAATAATTTAAAAAAAAATCGAAAAAGAAACAGAATTATAGAACAATATTCGTCTTCAGAGGGTGAAGATCCAAATAACAATGGAGAAAAGATTGATGCATCATACATCCAAAAAGTGCGAAAAATTAAACGGAATTCAGGAAAAAGATATTTCACTCAGATCGGAAATATTGTGCCTGAAAAAATTTTCGAAAACAAAGATTGTGGTTGTCGGAATGCTTGCACAAAAAATTTCAATGAAGAAGAAAGACAGAATATTTTTGAGAAGTTTTGGGGTTTGGCAGATTTTAACAAACAAAATGTACTATTTTACGAAGCTGTCGAGCGCAAAATTGTGGAACGAAGACGTCCAACAAACGGAAAAGGTTCACCAAGAAATTTTAGTTTTAGATATTTGTTACGTTCTAAAAACGGAAAAATTCCCGTCTGTAAAAAATTCTTTTTGGATACTTTTAAAGTAAGCGAAGGACGCTTAAAACGAGTACTAAACTCTGCAAATGTGGGCAATGATATGCGTGGGAGGATGGCTGGATCATCAAGACAATTACCTGAAGAAGCGAAAAAGCACGTTCAAAATCATATTAAAAGTTTCCCTAATTTTGAATCCCATTATACCAGATCTCATAATCCTAATAGAAGATATCTACATCCAGATCTAACTATCAGGAAAATGTTTAATTTATACGAGCTTCACTGCGAGGAAAATGGAATAAAAGCCGTTAATGAGTGGACTTATAGGAAAATATTTAAAAAAGATTTTGATTTACATTTCCACCAACCACGCAAAGATACTTGCCAAAAATGCGACTTATTAAACATTAAAATTAAAGCATCGAATAATGATGAAGAAAAGAATAAATTCACCGAAGAACACGATGTCCATTTAAGACTAGCAGAATCAGCTAGAAATTCACTAAAACAAGCTCAGGAGCAAGTATCACGTAATCCGGATTATTATTTTGCTTTCTCGTTCGACTTGCAAAAAGCATTACCGTATCCCAAGCTGACTACCTCAGTAGCATATTACAAACGCAATATGTATGTTCTAAATTTAGGTATTCACAATTTTCGTAACGATAATGTTTACATGTACGTTTGGGATGAAACTATTGCATCCAGAGGTGCTCAAGAAGTTGTTTCATGCATTTTAAAACATATTAAAAATTTAAGAAGTGAAAAACACATCATAGCTTACAGTGACATGTGCACCGGGCAAAATAGAAACATTAAAGTAGCTTTAATGTGGTTGAAAATTGTCCAAGCTTTGGATAATAATGTAGAAATTATAGATCATAAATTTTTAATATCAGGACATTCGTTTTTACCAAATGATAGAGATTTTGGCGTGGTAGAAATGGCATTAAAAAAAAATAATTTACTGTTCGTTCCCCAAGATTATTACAAGATTATTAAAAACTGTCGGAAGGGGAATAATTTCATTGTAACTGAAATGAAACAGGAAGATTTTGTATCAACGAAATTATTAGAAGACGCAATTTTTAAAAGGGTAAAGAATTCTGATGGAGAATCAGTAAACTGGTTAAGAATATGTTGGATGCGTTTTGTCAGAAATGAACCATATAAAATTTTCTACAAGACATCAATGAATGAAAATGAAAATTTTAAAGTCTTGAATTTATCACCACGTCGGGGTAGACCAAGAAGGTTCGAAAATATTGTATTGGCACCACTGTATAAAAATATTAGACAAGTTACAACAGCAAAATTTAAGGACATGATTGACCTATTACGATAGATACCACCAGAACATCATGATTTCTTCAAATCCCTTTCACACGCACAAAATGTAGACGAATAGTAAATTGTTTTGTAATAAATTTATGTTTGTAATTTTCTATGTTCTGTAATTAAAAAATGTTTTGAATCGCATAAATTATGTTTCCGAAGTGTTTTCAAGATATGTAAAACAAATTCGGTATTGTTTTTTTCAATTTGAAACATCTTAAATTATGTTGAATGGACTTGGGCACCTTCAAATTTTATAATGAATCTAGCTGTTAATTTTGAAAGTGGCCCAACTCCATTCTTGATAAGAAAACGCACGTTATTTACTTAATAATTGCCACTATTTTAACAGGAACTTTAAATTTAACATCCTTAGATACGCTTAAGCAGTATGACTCATTAGTATCTTATACGTATATTTTTAAATTCATTGAAACGCAAAACTTTAAATATCTCGATTTAAAGATAAATGGAGTTAGGCCACTTTCAAAATAAGCGGCTCATATATGGAATTTTTTTCATATATACCGGAAAAGATGCTGATTATGACCAGCGTTATCTAGAATTTAACATTTCTGCACGTATTGTGCTTCAGTTATGTAGCGACCGTTTAGATCGTGGATATAGACTATATTTAGACAATTGATATACTAGTATTCCATTGATAGAAAAATTATGCATGCATAAGACGGACGTGGTTGGAACCATTCGGAAAAATAGGATTAGTATTTCTTCAGAAGTGATACAAACCCCTATTAGAAAAAGCGAATGCGTTGTTAGGTTTAAAAATAAAATTATGTTAATGAAATGGAAAGATAAAAGGGAGATTTATTTAGTAAGTACTGTACATAATGACAACGTAATAGAAACAGAGGAAAGGAAAATAATAACAAAAAAACCGGAACTAGTGATTGATTATAATAAAAAAATGGGTGGAGTGGATATGAGCGATGGAATTATCATAGCGTACTCCACAGCAAGAAAACGACTCAAGAAGTACTACAAAAAAATATTTCTCCATTTCGTAGACATTATTTGTCTGAATGTATTTATATTATATAACAAAAATAATGGAACATTATCGCGAATCAACTTTTTGCTACAATTTATTGAAGACACTATTGTGACGTATCCAATTCAAAGAGAAAAATCGACACAAACTCGGCCATTTAGACCTAATGTAAGCCAGTTAGGCGGGAATCATGTTCCGGATTATATACCCGGAACTTCGAAAACAAACAACCCTACGCGAAGGTGTTCACACTGCTATAAACGTAAGATCAGGAAGGAATCGCGTTACTAGTGTTCCATTTGCAAAGTCCCATTGTGTATAGTACCCTGTTTCGCCGAATACCACTCCACAGCAGGATATGTATAATGTTTAATTTGTATTACATTTTTAGTTTAATATGTATGTAATATATGTTTATGTTAACGAAATAAGTAAATATTAGTAATAAAATTGTCAATTTTATAAAATAAACCCATCTTTTTGATCCAATATCTTACAAGCGCAACTTACTCTGTGATTGACGAGTGGCTCGATTCTGGCGACACAAAACGGTGCGCGCTCTCGGACGAGGGCGCCACAGTTAACTGGTTAAAAGGCATCACCGATGGCCATGTGCGCACCCTAGGGACATGAACATTAGGCATCAGTGACGCACCTATCATATTCCACGTCGTTACCGATCAATTTCCAATATCTCAAGCCGGAATCTTAGGACAACCGTTTTTTGAAGGTAACGCGACTATCAGTTTCCTAAATCAAAACGTAGATTGGAGAGGACAAAGCTTTCCTTTTCTTTTTTCGCAAAGCTCTATCCCTAGGAGATCGAAGAAAATCGTCTCAAAACGTTAAATTCGTATGAACCGAGGAACAGAACCACTCATTCAATTCATTACGTGAAGCTCTGTGTAAAGATCCCGTTTTAAGTTTTCCGGATTTTTCAAAGGAGTTTATAGTTACTACGGACGCATCGGGATATGCGGTAGGTGGTATCTTAAGTCAAGGGTAACCTGGAGTGGACCGTCCGATCGCGTATACCTCTCGGTTGCTAAACCAAGCGGAACAGAATTATTCTACGATAGAGCAGGAGTTGTTGGCAATCGTTTACAGCGTAAATTATTTCCGACCTTACCTATATGGCAACAAATTTACGCTCGTCACAGATCGTAAACCATTAGTATGGCTGAATTCTGTTAAAGACCCTGTACGATCTTGACTCGATGTTTTGAGTCTTCCGATCTGAAGGCGTCGGAATCCTGGCACTCATATGCCTCTTTTTCGCCGCACTCTCCTTATTGTAGTAAAGAGAGCTGAATATTTTCTTTGAGGATGGGAAATGGTTGACCTCTCGATGGTTGATTTTGTTAACACGTTTATTATAATTTAACAACACAAACTTAAAGACTTTGCGCGTCTTGTAGAATAAATTAACAGTGGTTGCTGAGTCTATGTTGTTAGAGGCGACTTTTCGTGATTCTATTTGTGCTTTCGTTGTGATGTTTGAGCGTGACGATTCGTGATCTTAATCTCTCGTTGCTCGTGTCGTTCAGCCTTTATACAGAAAATAGAAGCTACACCCGGTGGCCGTAGCTTCTTATTGGCTGAACGATGGTTTTTCCAACAGGGGGTGAGCCGCTGCTCTGTGCGAGGTGTCGTCTTTGGCTTCCAGGAACTCGGGGGTTTCTGGCGACACAGGTAGCCACCTTCGAGGTGCCGATATCTGTTCGCCAGATGTGCCTTGCTTATCGTTTAGCCCCCCAAGTTAGTCCTTTGTTTTGACAAAACAAAGGATTTACCTTTTCGCCTGTTTCGCGACGGAACAGACCCTACATCGCGATTAATCCGTTGGCGTCTCAAGCTAGCGGAATACGAATATAGAATTATTTACAAAGCCGGAAAATAGAATGTCAAAGCAGACGCGCTCTCCCGGAATCCCGCACAGATCCTTCCACTTTCATCAGACTCCGAGGAATCACTCTTCTCCCCACCAAATCAAACAGGGCAAAAAGCACTCGATAAACCCAATAAACCTGAAACACGCACAGCTTCCGATCCGTATGAAACATCTATAAATCCTGTAGTACCAGAAACGTCTCCTATCAAGGAATTAGAAAACCAGCCTCGTTCATCCACACAGTCATCGGAAGAAATCGACTTCTCCAGCACTAGCGAGGAATCAATGTTTTCGTCTCCAACAATTCCGAGTACTTCGAGCTTAACGATAGTGAATTCAAGAAATCCACTATCAACTTCAGAGAATGCTGTAGCCGTGTTCACCGCCATGACCGGCGAACCCGTAGATAAAGGGGCACAAGAATTGAAAATATTCACCGTGTTCCGTCGTAGAATCAGCGGGCCCATTTAGTTATAGCTATTTTCTCGTGATCAAGCCAGCGTACTGTTTGGATATTTATTGGCCTAAACCAATCACACAACGACATACAGAACCGTTAGTTTTTACAGAGTTCCGGGCGGCCGCTTGGCTTTTGGGACTGTCGCTCCTAATCCTCAGCAGCGACGAGGGGACCCATTGTCCTTTTTAGACACAGTAATTTCGCGACTCATGGGTCCTTCGTCCTGCAATTAACCCTCGCGGGGTGTTTTATGACTTTAAGACCGGGCGAGTGACTGTCCCAACATCTGGCGACCAGGCTTCCTCACATCCGCGTAGGGTACCTGAAGTGACCCTTCGCGAATCGCAGATTCTTGGAATTTTCCAAAGACAATTACAGCCAATAGCGTGGTCCCGGCATGGTTTGACCAATCGGTTAGGAGGCAAATTCCAGAAGTCCCTCCGCCCACTAAGTAGGTGGGAACTTCGACGTCCTAAGATGGATCACGAGAGAACCACACAAAAATCAATTCAAGATTAACTTCCAAGACAAGAACATCAGAGTAACAGCACGAAAGAAAGTAACGCGATTAGAGTACGTAATCGTAGTTGCATCAGCTACTCTACTAGTGAACATTCAAACCACGATTAGAAGTCTGAACTCCAAGAGTCGTCGTCGACTCTTGTCTAACTCATAAATATAACTCATAACTCGCGACAGACTCAGTATTATCGGAGAAAATCACTGTTCTCCAATAGCCGGACATAAAGGCGTTACAAAAACTTGCATTCGTATTAAACAAAATTATTATTGGCCAAAATTAAAGGTAGATGTCCAGAAATTTATTAGAAATTGTCGAGCCTGCCAGCTCAACAAATTAGTCCGCGTAAAGCCCAAGCAACCAATGAAACTTACTAACACTCCACTTCACGCTTTCGACAAAATAGCTCTCGACATTATGGGTCCACTTCCCGTCACTCCAAAGGGAAATCAATACATATTAACTATCCAAGACCTTCTCAGTAAGTACCTCCTAGCAATACCTCTCATTCAAGCCACATCCGTTGATGTAGCTGACGCTTCTGTCAAAAATTTTATCTGTCGGTTTGGTTCACCACAAACCGCTTTAACTGACCAAGGTGCAAATTTTACCTCAAGCCTTATGAAAGTCATCAACAAAATGTTCAAAATCAAGAAATGCGAAACGATTGCATTTCATCCGCAATCTAATGGGTCACTTGAAAGGTCCCATCAGGTTATAACAGATTACCTAAACAGATTACCAGTATACTTCTAAAAACGTCGACTGGGATGAATGGACGGAACTAGCAGCATTTTCCTATAATACCAGCACGCATGAGGGTACTCGATTTACGCCACACGAGCTTGTATTCGGTGAAAGAGCCCGCGTACCGTCCGGAACTACTCCGTTTGACGAACAATCCAATGAAACGTACAGTAATTATCTCGAGAACCTCTTTAACAAAATCAGAGACATTCAAGAACTTGCTCGCAATAATTTAGAAGCCGCGAAACTCCGTTCGAAACGGTACTACGATAGAAAATCGTAGAATAAAGTACTGGAAGTTGGACAGCGCGTCTTCCTGTTAAAGGAACCACGAACGGGCAAATTAGATGCCCAATACACTGGACCGTACGAAATCTTAGAAATAGTTGGCGATAGAAACGCAAAAATTAGAATAGGTAATAGAACTAAACTCGTTCATATAGATAAACTAAAACTATGTCACGAAAATAATTCATAGTATACCACGACGTTACTGACTTCTGAATTTTACCCCACTTTTGTAAGTGCCAAACCCCAAAAGCCCCTCTTTATCACCCCCACTATCAACACCTGAAGATAAGGACGACTCTAAATGGACCAGCAGCGGTCACATCCTCACAGTATACTTCAGAAGCCACCATGATGATCATCGAAGCTTTCTTCTTATACATACTACTAACCCCAGCCACATCACTCGTTGGGTATGATTGCGGAAGCGATGCCTTTAACATCACCGCACTGTCTTTAATAGACTCAGAACCGTGCAATTTCGAACGTCTGGAACCAACCTACAAGGAAATAAATATTCAGTTACTCCAACTATCAGAATTTAACGAAGTACTTGTATATCAATGCAAAATAAAGGTAGACCGAACAATATACTACTGCGGAATGCAGTCACATGTCTCAATCGTTGCAAATGGCCGACGTGAATATATAATGTCCATCGGAAGAGAAGCATATTCGGTCACAAATAACGCAACTATACAGGGACATTAAGTGATTCCTTCTGTAAATATAAGTGTACCAGTGACAATATACAGTTTATTAAGACGAAGAAGCGGAGACATTTTCTAAGTTAACGCCTCTTCCAACCACTGATGCCAACCTACGCCCAAAGCATTGCCAAGGCAGGTTGGCCAGATACAATCACTTCAGTACAATTTCAGCCATGTATCGTTATACACCGAAAGAACGCGCCGAAATAGTGGCGCTTTACATTGAAAGTAATCGCTCAGTTGTGTTAACTCAGCGTGCATATCGTCGAAAATATCGTGACCGTTGTGCGCCTAAAAGTGACACAATTCGTCGTTTAGCCTCAAATTTTGTCGAGCACGGGTCTGTAGCAAATCGCCAACAACACGCTAGACCGCGTCCACGTCGTTCCAATGAAAATATTGAAGCTGTTCGGAACAGTGTTACCGAAAATTCAAATGTCTCGTATCGCCGCCGAGCTCAGCAATTAAACATCAGTGGAACCACTTTAAGGAGAATTTTGAAGAAAGATCTTCACATGTTGGCGCACTTTGCGTTACCGCAAAGGCGTGAAAAAGGTCTGATTGTGAGAGACTTGTGGTTCCAACAAGACGGCGCGACATGCCACACTGCGTGCTTAACGATGGACTTTTTGTGTCGGAAGTTCCCGGGACGTGTAGCGTCGAAAAACGGCGATATTGACTGGCCACCAAGATCTTCGGATTTGACTCCACCGGACTTCTTTTGTGGGGATTTTTCAAGAGTAAATAAATATTTGGTGTTCTCGACTAATATCGAAGGGGTCGCGAACAATCATTATCGGTCGGGATGTTCTATTCAAGGCAGGTGTTCAAGCAGTATCGGATTCTTCCGGTATAACATTTACTTACAATGAGTTAGGCAAAATAAATAACAAATTGGAGACCATTTCAATCAAATCTCTAGACCACTTATTAATAGAAGAACAAATTAAACCCAACAAATACAATTTCAATAAGGCTGACTGGGACAAGTTTAAAACACTACTAGACGAAAATGACAGTATAGACATACCGAATGACAGAAACCTCACAATCAACGAAATACACACTCCCATTGAACAATTAAACATAAACATCACAACAGCCACAGAATCATCTGTACCACACACAAACAATAATTATAATTCAACAGACAGATATATTACGTCAAAGATAGAGAGACTACGGAAAAAGAAAAGCCGCCTCATTACACGCATAAACAACCTATCAAGAATAGATAATTACTCCCCGATAAATGAGATCTTGATACAAATATTAAAAATAGAACTCAAAACCATGAGATACAAAATAAAAAAGGCATTCCAAGAATCCGTTAGCAAACACTGGAGAAACAAAGTCACACACATATCGTTACAGAAATCTAAAGAACTCTTTCCGACAGTGAACCAGATATTCCGCACAAAAGAAAACAGTAACATAGTGTTAGATTCAGCCTACACAAGGCCTACGCTTGTGACGATGCCCGCGTCACCGAAGGGCCTGAAGGACCATAAACCCCGTGGCGGGGGTGAGGGCCTTAAGTACGTGGCCTGCGAGCGACGAGGGCTGATTCCGTGCTTACGCTTAGTACAGAAACATCGCCAGTATTCATATATTTAAAATAGTTTAGAACGCCCTAAGTTTAATCTTACAAGTCAGAAGTGGGATAGACCAAAACTTTTTGTGTGTTACATTTCTTGTTTTTGGTATTTTTTCTTGCTGTTTGTTCGTTTTTCTTAAAAAAAAAAAAAAACTTTTACGCCGAACCATGAGCCGCTACGTCGCACCGGTGAGCAGGAGCTCTGTCGAAAATGTGCGTGGCAGGAGTGACTCTCGTTCGCGAGAATACGTGCGCGATCGGTCCGTCGAGAGTGAACGTGACCGATCACGTGAGTGTGTGCGTGGCCGATCGCGGGAGGACACTCGTTCGCGTGAGTGTGTGCGCGATCGACCACGGGAGGACAACAAATCGCGTGAGTGCGTGCGCGATCGATCGCGGGAGGACAACCGGTCGCATGAAGGTGTGCGTGACCGATCGCGGGAGAGCATCCGTCCGCGTGAGAGTGTACGGGAGAGCACCCGTCCGCGGGAGAGTGTACGGGAGGAAACTCGTACGGGAGTGTGTGTCCGCGACCGATCGCCTGAGGACGACCGCCCACGCGGTTACGTGCGCGACAGCTCTCCACAGGACCGTTCCACGCGAGATTCGGTAAGCGAACCGACCGAGGAGTCGATACGCGACCGCGAGAAGGTCCGACGGCTCGAAGATATGCTCAAATTCGTCCACTACCGCCCAATGCAAGACGAATTTACGATACCGGTGTTCGACCCCCCGCGGGACTGCGCCGATATCGAGCAGTGGACGCGAGATGTGGACCGGCTAGTGAGACGATACGGATGGGATGATGATCATGTGATCAGGTCCATCGCCCGTGGTCTCAAGGGACACGCACGGGGCGTGTACGACGAGGAGCAGAGGAAGGACCACACCTGGGAGTCACTACAGCAGGTGTTGGTCGAACACTTTAGGAAGACGAGGCCGTTTGCTCGTCTTCTACGAGAGGCAGTAATGTACACCACCAGACCCGGCCAGAAAATAGGTGATTACTGCTTCGAAAGCAAACAGTTAGCAGAACAGAAGGATTCAAAAATAGTAATCCAGACGATACAGGAGCTTAGGATGAGCGGAATACCGCTCAAAAACAAATTCGCGGTACTGGACGCACAACCAGATGCCACCACCCCGAAGGACACCATGGCCAGAAAGACGAATCTAGGATCAGGAAGGCCGATGAAATCATCAACATCCCAGCCACAGAAGGAAGCCTGATCGCCAACACCGACATCGCAAAGGAAAAGGGCGCGAATTAGTGAGATAGCAGCATCCTCAACCAATGCTGTGACCAAGAAAGGTAAGCCACCACCCATTACCATATTTAATAAATCGTCCAAGGAGACAATTGAGACAATCAAAAATACAATGGAAGTTAAAAACTTCCATGTTAAGCGCATATCGCAATTGAAGCATCTACTTTACGTAGAAGAATTACATGAACATCGAAGCGCATATACTCACCTAAAATTAAATAACTTTGAATACTTTACGTACACACCAAAGGCCGAGAAAAATCAGACGGTTTTACTAAAAAACCTGGAGGGCAACTTCGAGCCAGAAGAGGTTCTCCAGGAATTAATAGCGGAAAATGTCAAAAACCTCAAGTTTTTATCCGTAAAGCGTTTTAAAACAAAACGTTCAAAACAAAACGATATAAACCTTCCGATTTTTCTCGTTCAGGTGTCGAGAGAAAGCAAACTCGAGCAGCTTAAAAAAATACGCATCGTCCTACACTCAATAGTATCGTGGGAGAAATTGTTTAAAAAAGATAGGATGTAATGCAGGCGATGCCAACGCATAGGCCACGTGGCATCGAACTGTAATTTAGAATATAGATGTGTTAAGTGCAACAGCAAGCATAACCCAGGAGAGTGTCTCGTTCCATTACCGGTGTTAAGCGGTTCTACGTAATCTAATCTACATCCGGGACCACCCGGGACCACCGACGTCCAAGAAGGATGACTTCACTACTTCATGCGCTCACCACAGACCTCAACCCCCAAAAGATAAGATTATGTTTAAAAACCCTCAGCACGAGTGCTCCGTGCTCACAATTCTACATCAAGTGTTCGAATAAAGTGTTAGATAAACATCTTGCCTTCAACAAGTGTTCTATTCACTTTCCCGCCACGTAACACATATTTTGGTGGCAGCGGTGGGATTGCTGCAAACGAAACCTCGAGAGGACTCGTCACTGGCAACAGCAACTCTCTACAACAACCAACTCTCACGACCAACTTCGGATCTGAAGAATCGCTGGGACAAGGATCTGAGAAAACTGCGTGTATCGGGAAGAACAAAGAAGCACCTAATGAAGCTAAGTCTCTACGCCTTCGCGTAAGTTACTTAAGATGTCTACTTTCGAGCACTATCGTGATCCAAAACCCGAAATATCTTCTGACGAAGAAGAACATCGACCAGAAACCTCGCATAAACGACAGAGTCTAAATGTTAGAACAGAACGAAATTCACATCCCGACAGTAGCCCTGATAGGTCCGGATCTAGTGTTAGTCGAAACTCTGAGGAATTTACGATACATTACGGTCAAACTGTACGCGGAATTACGAACGCTCTAGAAACATTAGAGGAATTCGACGGCGAATTTCCACCGGTCGAATACTTTATTCAGAAGACTAAAGATTTGTATAATAGCCTACGAGTATATGAAAGTTTGTACCTCCAATTGATCTTAACAAAAAGAATTAACGGCCGAGCAAAAAGAGACTTGATTACTTACAACTTTCATAAGTTAGAGGAGTTATTCGCCGCATTAAGACTAGAATTCGGAAAACGAATAAGTCTAACGAATCTCGTTATAGAAAGAAGTAAGATTAGACAATCCGGTCGTACTATTAGAGAATATGTAAAAAGCTACACTGAAATACAGAGGAAAATTAAAGGTGCAATCGCTAACAAGCATGCTAGCCCAGTCAAAAGACAAACGCTAATAGAATCTGAGGATGAATTAGCCACCGAACAGTTTATAAGAGGATTAAACCATCGAATGCGTACCTGCCTCTTTGGGAAAGACTTTCGTAATTAACATGAAGCTATCGAGTTAGTTTTGAAAATTGACGAACAAGAAGAACATTGCAGAGAATTAGACCGAATTTACTGTAAGAATCAAGTACGATTCAACGACTATCCAACTGACAGACAGCACAATCGACATCGCTCTCCTTACAAAGAAAGTAGAAGTGATTCTCCTTACCGAGACAATAGAAACCGATCCCCCTACAGAGAATTTCGAAACCATTCACCATATCGAAATGATCGAAAATCTTCTCCCTTTAGAGAATCAAGTCCTGCCTCTCGTTCAAAAACTCCTGAATGTTATAAATGCCAGGGACCGCACTACGCAAATAATTGTGATAAGGATTTTCGGAATCGAGCCTCTCCAAACCCATATTCCAAATGACCGAACAGTTCGATCAACCTGATGTAACTATATTGTTACCCTCAGGACCAAAGCATTTGCTAGCAGATACTGGCTCTAAAGTTAACCTGATAAAGGAATCAGCGGTTTATGGCTATCCGATTCATTCCTCACAAATAAAATTTGCCGGAATTAGTGGTCAATCTTTCACCACACAATATGCTGTAACACTACAAAAGCAAGAATTCCATATAATCCCTGACAACTTTAACGTTCCATTTGACGGAATAGCAGGAAGAGACTACCTACAAACCATTAATTACCAACTTCCTAAACCCACTTATACTATCCAAACCACTCCCGAAAAACCAGAATTAGAATCTAATTTAAGGATAAACCACCTTGACAAACAAACCGGCGAAGAACTAAAAGAAATCCTATTACAATACAGAGATGTTTTTGCTTTAAAAGGAGATACCTTACCATGCACTACTTTAGCTGAACATACGATTCATATTATGGACGAACTACCTGTAAATTCAAAGAATTATCGATACTCAGAAAACCAGAAAAAAGAAATTGAGAAACAAGTTAAAGAAATGCTTGAAAAAGGGATCATTGAAAACAGCCAGTCACCTTATAATTCACCTCTTTGGGTTGTACCCAAGAAAGTCGATGCGAGCGGTAGCAGATACAAAAATATTCAAAGAACACATGTTAGCCCTATCACGGTGGATAGAATACCAAAACAACATATATTTTAGCATAGGAGGAAGCGAAAAAATGTCTAAGCGTAAAAGGCGAGGATTATTTGATTTTGTAGGAAGTATATCGAAAACGCTATTTGGAACCCTATCTGAAGACGATGCATTGTACTACAATACACAAATTGACGAAGTCATTCGCAATAACAATAACTTAGCAAAACTTATAAAAAATGAAACACACATTTTAAAAACCTCTATATTAACTTCTGCAAAATTAGAAGAAAGATTAGAATTATTCGAACAAAACCAACTGAGTAAAATAAAACAAAATGTAAAGACACTTGAACAACAAACATTCATTTTGAATTGTCAACGATACTTTGATCACGAATTACAAGCTTATATCAATCAAGTTCAACAATTAGAAAATATCATAATGCATGCGCAATTAGGACAAATACACCCTAATCTGATCCACCGTATCGAGTTACAACGAATTATAAATGAAATAGCTATAACTACGGGATCAGAACACTTAATTGCGGAACCAACAAGAGAAAATCTATACGAATTCCTGCACGCTTCCACTGTTAATGTAGCACTACTAAGAAACGGACAAATACTGTTCGAAATATTAATCCCAATATTAGAATTAAGACATTATGCTATACAACACATAATAAGCGTACCAGCAATAGATCAGGCAACAATTGCCCTAAAATTCATACAAAATCCAATTAAATATATATTTTTAGACGCCAATACACATAACTATCTGATAACCTCCTACTATGAAATCGATAAATGTAAAGTCATAAGAGGAATAAGATTATGTAAAAGACATGCACCTGAATATAACATAATCACACAGGACGCCTGTCTTAATATAGCGGTAAGAGCAAAAGTAGGAAATGAAAAAAAGGATTGTGTAATAATGTTAGGAAAAACTAATGATACCATATGGCACCAATTATTTCAAGAAAACAAATGGATTGGAATATCACCAAACTATGACACTTTACACATAGCCTGTGGATCTGAACACCACACGATAGTAAAGAAAGGAGTATATATTCTAACTCTAGAACCAGGTTGCATTATGAACTCATTATCCACCACGTTATATTCCAACTCCATGTTACAAACAAAACATGTAATTGCTCTTGACTTAGGCTTAAAAATGGATAATCATAGTATACCGGATCATTTATATATGGCCCATATTCCTGAAATAACTGGAAAGAACATGTCACCAGACCAATTACAAGAAAACTTAAAGGATTTAGACTCGATAGAAAATGAAGCAGATTTACTTACTAACGAAGTAAGAGCCTTGTCGTCATCCGAATCCAAATGGAAAATTATACAAACTATTCTAGCTTTGTTAACATTTACCGTTGGAACATATGCTATGTATAAACTTAAGGTCCATAAGTTAATCCAATGTCTTGGTCAACCTTGTACCAATATTAATAACAATTGTTATAATTCGAATGTAAACTCACCAAACGCAGTTGATCAAAACGAGGAAATCAACACAACAGCTCCCCTGATGAATCGACCGCCAGACTATCTACAGGCAACTACAAGCTATCGGACACTACACAAGAAAAGACAAGTCCGATTGTCTAACACCTCAGTATAACTGTTTTCAGGACGAAAACTTTTAAACAACCCCGGGGGTGTTAAGCGGTTCTACGTAATCTAATCTACACCCGGGACCACCGACGTCCAAGAAGGATGACTTCACTACTTCATGCGCTCACCACAGACCTCAACCCCCAAAAGATAAGATTATGTTTAAAAACCCTCAGCACGAGTGCTCCGGGCTCACAATTCTACATCAAGTGTTCGAATAAACATCTTGCCTTCAACAAGTGTTCTATTCACTTTCCCGCCACGTAACACCGCGGACGGAATCGGATCCATCAACGTCGTCCTCGGGCAGCGCACAGCAACGACCGACGGCTGGACCAGCAAGCGAGAGGCCGACGGCCGGGCCATCGAAAGAAAAGCCGACAGGAACTGCGTCCGAGAAACGCGCAGCAGGAGCGGAAAAGAATGTCCCGACGGTCTACAATTGTGAAGGAAAGGGACATTATTCGCGACAATGCGCGCAGCAAAAAACGAGGTGTAGAAGGTGCAAGGCATCGGGTCACCTCCAGAAGTTCTCTCGGGCCACAGTGAACACGACAGAGGTTAGCCGACAAAAAAATATATATGTAGTTTCGGCATTTATAAACAAGCACAAAGTTAGGTGTCTTGTTGATACGGGAAGCTCCAGCACGCTCATTAGACGACCTGTAGTGATTAGATTGGGCGCAGAGGTGGTGGAGGGCGTAAAGGAGGGTGTTAAAAAAAGGCCGTTTTTGGCATCGCCTGGAAATGAAAAATTCATGCAGGATCTTTAAGAGTATCTTCCGAGGAACAAATAATACCCTTATCACTTTGCCGAAAAATGATGGGTAAGTTGTCAAAAATGAGTCCAAATATGTCAAATGATGGTGATCGAACTCACCCAAGCGTTATGTTTCGTTGTCTTACACAGTTCCCGAAGCAAGGCCAGAACTTCAAGCCATTAGTTCAAATAAAAATTCATCTCTCACCGAGGTCGAGAGTTTAGAACGAAATGCCACTCGAAGCGATTCTCTCTCCTCAGTATCAAAGAAAGACGAACGGGTCGTCGAGATCGTCCCAATTCTACAGTCTTTTACTCCAAAAGATACAACATCTTCCAATTCTACAAGCACACACACTCCAAAACGAGTGAAAGAATTACTTCCATTACTGCGACTCGAGCACTTGAACTCAGAGGAACGCAACGAAGCGGAAAATTTAATAACGGAATTCGCAGACAGATTCCACTTACCAGATGAAGCACTGGAAGCCACTACAAAGGCGCATCACAAAATAATTGCGGTTCACGATACGCCAATCAATACAAAGCATTATCGCTACCCACCGGTACATAAAGAAGAAATCCAGAGACAAGTCTCGGACATGTTAAACCAAGGCATAATACAAGAATCAGATTCCGCATACAATTCTCCACTATGGGTAGTTCCCAAAAAACCCGACTCGCAAGGAAATAAACGCTAGCGATTAGTTATAGATTTTCGTACATTGAACGAAAAAACAAAAGGCGACGCCTACCCTCTTCCAAATATCACAGAAATCCTCGATCAACTAGGCGGAGCAAAATACTTTTCAATTTTCGACTTAGCCTCAGGATTCCATCAAATACCAATGGATCCACGAGACAAAAATAAAACTGCCTTTTCTACGCCGCATGGTCACTTCGAATATAACCGAATGCCATTTGGACTCAAGAACGCACCCGCTACGTTTCAACGATTAATGGATCAAACCTTAACAGGATTGCAAGGCAATGAAATGTTTGTTTATTTGGACGACATCGTAATATACGCAAAATCTCTAGAAGAACATGGAATCAAATTCAGGAAGCTCATAGAACGCCTCCGTAAAGCGAACCTTCAACTCCAACCGGATAAATGTGAATTTTTACGAAAAGAAGTTACTTACCTTGGACACATAATTACTGAAAACGGTGTTCAACCCGACCCACGAAAAATAGAAGCGGTACAAAATTTTCCTATTCCAAAAAACGCCAAGCATATTAACAGTAAACGTACCAAGCGGGGTCAAATGACCCTTTTGAAGATTTACTTTAAATTCGTACATTTATTGTTATTTCTGTCGGTTATTTGACTTTCTGTAAATTCTTATATCATTCGATTATTCAATTTCTCGCTTTCCGTTTTTCTCGTAGCTTATTTATTACCGTCAAAAATTCTCTACCTACCTTACGTACCACGAGGGGTCATTTGACCCCATACAAAGTTTACGTATTTTTCAGCAGTTTTCCAACTGGAACCTTAGTTCTAAATTCAGATACGCTTCTCAAGTGACTCTTTCTGTTGTCGGAAACTGATATGTGTGTTTCGGAACCTGATTTCGGCGTAAGCACTTGGACGACCAAAGCGACCAAACGGCGCGAAAGTATAGCGTCAGATCGAAGTGCAATAGATGGCCGGTTCACGCGTATTTTTCTTTATATTTCAATTTCGCTGGAATCAATTCGTGGATACTCTATCGGGAAACAACTTATTAATTATTTTATACGAAATCTTAATGATGTTGCAAATTATTTCCTTTAATAAATAAAGAATTTTTTACAAAAATTCAACGTTTATTTCATAAGGGGTCAAATGACCCCCTATGGTAAGATTAGGTATAGAAAAATGCCGGTACGTTTAGTGTTAAACAATTTCTAGGACTAACCGGTTATTACCGAAGATTCATAATGGACTATTCTAAAACGACAAAACCTTTAACGGAATTATTAAAGAAAAACAATGTCCTATTATTTAATAGCAATACAAAGCACCGAATCATTGAAGCAAACTTTTAATACCCTATACGAGTTATTAAAACACGATAATCAAACGAGAATTTCAATCTCCGAATCTTCCAAGGGAATACTTACTGCCCCTTGGAATATTCTAAAAACCGAATTACAAAACCTATCGTTACGAGACGTCAAAATATACGGGCATTCGAACGAGATAAAAATTCCATTTCACGAAGACATACTGGAGGTCATACAGGAAAACCATGGTACAGTAATCGGAGGACATAAAGGAATGACTAAAACATACGCGCGTATCAAGGACAAATATTTCTGGGAAGGAATGAAACATGATATAAGGAGTTTCGTTCGACAATGCGTCAGTTGCCAAAAACGAAAACTAACTCGTGTAAAAACCAAACAGCCAATGCTAATCACAGATACGCCACCTGAGCCGTTCCACAAAGTAGCCCTCGATATCGTCGGACCATTACCAAACACCGCCCGCGATAATAACTACCTGTTAACCATACAAGATAACCTAACGAAATATTCCATGGCTATACCACTACGAGAAGCCACTTCAGTTCAAATAGCAGGTGCTTTCCTCAAACGCTTCATCTGCCAATTCGGGATCCCTACTTCTATTCTCACTGACCAAGGAACACCATTTATCGGATCCTTTACGAAATCCTTAACCAAGCTGCTCGGAATAAAACAGCTAAAGTCTACTGCTTTTCATCCACAAACAAACGGTTCCCTCGAGGGAAGCCATCATGTCCTAATCGAATATCTTAAACATTTCGTAGATACTCGTCACGAATGGGACGAACTAATCGAACTTTGCATGTTCAGTTATAACACCAGTGTTCACGAAGCTACTAAATGTTCGCCTTACGAATTAATTTACGGGAGAACTCCAAAATCCCCGATCGATAATGTTCCGTCGCGAAACAGGCTAAAAGGTAAATCCTTTGTTTTGTCTAAACAAAGGACTAACTTGGGGGGCTAAACGATAAGCAAGGCACATCTGGCGACCAGATATCGGCACCTCGAAGGTGGCTACCTGTGTCGCCAGAAACCCCCGAGTTCCTGGAAGCCAAAGACGACACCTCGCACGGAGCAGCGGCTCACCCCCTGTTGGAAAAACCATCGTTCAGCCAATAAGAAGCTACGGCCACCGGGTGTAGCTTCTATTTTCTGTATAAAGGCTGAACGACACGAGCAATACGAGAGATTAAGATCACGAAACGTCACGCAAAAACATCACAAGAAAAGCACAAATAGAATCACGAAAAGTCGCCTCTAAGAACATAGACTCAGCAACCACTGTTAATTTATTCTACAAGACGCGCAAAGTCTTTAAGTTTGTGTTGTTAAATTATAATAAACGTGTTAACAAAATCAACCATCGAGAGGTCAACCATTTCCCATCCATAAAGTAATATTCAGCTCTCTTTACTACCATAAGGAGAGTGCGGCGGAAAAGAGGCACACTAGTGCAAGGATTCCGACGCCTTCAGATCGAAAGACTCGAAACATCGAGTCAAGATCGTACAGATAAAACTTTGCATCCGGACGCAACGTACCCTGAATACATTTCAAGTCTCGTAGATAAATTACATTCAATCAGGGAATTTGCAAAGACTAATACTGAAAAGGCTAAAGAAAAATCAAAAGAATATTATGATAGAAAAACAGAACGTTCGAAATTTCAAACCACACGACTGGGTCTATTTATTAAAAGGCAATCAAGCAAGCAAATTTAGCGATCAATACGAAGGACCTTATGAAATTACACAAGTCCTAACAGACGGAAATATTAAAATCCGTATAAATAACCGAGAAATGGAAATGGTCCATCCAAATCGACTAAAACTATCATACGGCCACTGTTCTACGGCCCCATAAAAACGAAAGATTAAAATTTTTCTCTGTTCACAGATACGATCAACATGTACATCTACATCCTATTTTTCTTTTACTCCATGGCAAACGCTGTAATTGCCTACGACTGCGGTTCTCCTAATATGAACATCACTACAATGTCTTTAAAATCAATCGGCGAATGCAGAATACCGTCTCAAAATCCTCATGTACAAGAGACGTACATACAAGAGACGTACATACAACTCTTGCAACTATCGGAATTTTCAAACACTCATGTCATGCAATGCAAAGTCGAAATAGACCGGACAATATTCCGATGCGGAATGTTCTCCCATCTATCAGCAGTCACGTACGGTAGAATGGATTACGTAATGGAAATAAGTTCTGATGCTTGTTTAAAGATGCATCTAACTCGCGCATTCAATTTCGGTCAAAAGGATCTGATAACAGGCCTTCACGCAAATAATACCGTAACTAAAAGCGTTACGATAGCCGGTGAAATTAAAACCAATGGAGATTGCGACGGTGTTTTCTACTCAGACCCTTACGGTACCTGGGAGGACGTCATCGTCCAAGCCATAGTTAAAATTACACTGAGAGATTATTTCGCGTCCACCAGACCGGAGAGTGATAAGATCACCCTACTCTCAGGAACCCAATGCACACTATCCGACGGATACTGCATGGATCTAGGAGGAGGAAATACCTTCTGGAACTCTATTCCAAACAACCAATGCAAATTCGATAATTACGACGTTCTATTCGAAGGAAAAGCAAGTAAGGTTTTCGACAATCAAACTGAAAACGCAGAAATATTCGCCATAACGACTCAAGACATTACGTTTGCACCGACACAAAGAAGGGACAAATAAAAATCTGTAACTACATAATTACGAAGACCGAGCACCCAAAACTCTTCATTTTAGAAACAAAACCGGGAGAATCATTCACATTAAAAAGACCAATTGCAGTGAACAATCTAGACATCTTTACATACGTTAACAGTAAATTCGTATACCTCGAAAAACACATTAAAATCCAAATAACAAAATTATACAGAGACGTAATAACGCAGCAATGTCAAATAGAAAAAACAATACTCGAAAACGCATTAACCCTAGCAAAAATAGTACCAGAGGACTTCGCATATCAAGTCATGAAAAGTCCTGGCTACATGTCTTTAGTAGCAGGAGAAGTAATTCATATCGTAAAATGTGTACCCGTCACAGTAAAGCGACGCGAAATACAACATTGTTACCAGCAATTACCCGTATCTAGGGGAAATCATTCGCTATTTATGGCACCAAAAAAACATATATTGTTAAAAACAGGAACGCAACACGATTGCAATCCTTACGTACCAAACATGTACCAACTGGATGGGATCTGGTATAAAATATCGCCTAACGCAGCCTCGACCATACCGCCTAAAGAATTGCAACCCGCAACGCAAAATACTTGGACTTATTCCAATCCCGAATCATTAGCCACGTCTGGCATATATTCAACGGAAGAACTAAATAAATTACGAGACCACATTATGTTTCCCGTCGAAAAACCCGCTGTGTTAAATACTATCGCTAGAAGCATGACCGGTCAAGACGCAGAAAAACAAGGGATATCATTCGTGAACCTACTCGATGAAGCTGCTCTAGAGAAGATCGCCAATTCAACCTGGAACAAACTGTGGGGAGTCTTCACAGGTTTCGGAACCTTCAGCGCAGGAATCCTGGGCCTTTGGATCACCGTGAAACTAATCAAATTCACGCTGGACACAGCACTCCACGGATACGCATTACACCAAATCTACGGCTGGAGCCTACATCTACTTGGCGCTGTCTGGGATAGCGTAACAAATATCCTGTTACATCTAAGCAATCAACCGCCAAGGACAACTTCAACCGGCACCAACACCGAAGCCGAAACCGAAGAGGAAGATAAGGAAACTAATCGCGTAACTTCAACCACGCCGCCAAACTTTGAACCACTCGAGCAGGCAAGTATACAGGGTCAAGCGGTATATTACACGCGTATCGAATAATCGATCTCCGCGAAATGCACGCTTGGCATCCCCTCTGGAACACCAAGCTTTACCTTCCGATCAAAGGCAGTCGAGTAATTTTAATTCTTCCATCCACCTCGGAAATCATCGCGCTATACGCTGCGTCTCAGCTATTAAGATAATCGAGAAACTAATACGATAAGTAGGCGAGCTACTGCCATGTTTAACTTTCTCATCCGCCTAAAAACCTTATCACCACACAGCTGCGCTACAGCTGCCGAACTACTTCCAAGAAAAGCCAACTCGATAAGGGACATTTTTAGCTCCCATACGCTTCGACTTTTATCGCACTAACCTGTATCACGACCAAACCAAAACTTGCTACCGGGCAACATCTAAGAGCCGATAAGACAGGGAAATGAATTGGGGCAGTACCTACGTTCTAACGTATATAAAAAGGGTTTACAACAAGGGATACCACACCAGTCTAAAAACCTCTGTCACCTCGACAACTTCTAAGACGCTCTCTGAAAACGAATAATACGAAGATGCCAGTCACTATGGAATGGGTCATGGACAACGCTACAGCAATCGCAGCCATCATCAACGCTGCGTCAGCCGTACGAGTACTCGCAGACGGCACCTCATCCAATGGAGGATATGTATACATGGCCTCGCAAGGGCAGCAATACCCGATGCCAGCAAGGATCAAGCCAACACCCAAATACGATGATAAATCGATAGATGAAATCGATTTGGACTTATCATGGCTGGACACCGACAATATTCAGGCCGATCTACTAGACGGGACGATCGAGGAAATTCTACGTGAAGTAGAAAACCTGCACACTGAGGAACAAATCGTCAAGGAGGAACACTCGGAGATAGGATCACCCCGTTGGCGCTTGCCCACTCCTACAAATTGCCCCTCTCCTAATAGCATGACATCCACCGAATCAGTGAACGGATCCAACCCGACGGCACCTGGAAGCCCTGAGATGATGGACATCTCCGCATCTGAAGATGAAGGACCAGAGCTGTACAAACAACCTCCACCACCCAGACAATATACCACGGAAGATACGGCAGGTGCCTCCACAAGGGACATCATGCTGCCAACACCAGTACAGGCGTACAATATACCACCAGCACTTCCAGTACCGATACATCAAGGACCTGTAATTGTACACTCTGAAGGGGTAATGTTGGAACCCGTCACGCCCAGCACATTGGAGATGTCCTTAATCTATATCTAGGCGGCGCATTCCTATATCCTATCTCTCGCTAGTTCACTAATGCGTCCTCATTCAAATATATAAGTTCCAAAGCCATACACTCCATGTGTCTAGGGCAGGAACCGTTCGCCGACAGTGCGTGAACTTAACCTCAAACTCAAAATTGTGTCAATTCAAATCTGTGAAGTGCAGTACCTAAAAATAGTGTCGTATATATAAGATACAGACGGACATCGGAAGCCAAGGGGGCTCGCCCCCCCAGCCAAATTATTTCACAGAAAAATGACACACAGGCTGCACGTCTGATACACAATTTTATCAACCAAAGTGGGGACATAAAAAGAAACAAGAACGCGCTGTACAAAATTTCAAGGAGCATCGTGACGAAAGTCAACTCAAGGAGACTGAATCCGCCACCAAGGATCAGTATGAAGATGAGGACCCCAAAGAAGGGCAACGACAAGGACCAGCAAGCTAGCCAAGAGGACAACCAGCCGGGACGTTCTGCGGAAAGTCCATCGTACGAAGACCTGCTACGTACAATTCAGGCACTTAACGTCACAATACAGAGCTTCTCCAAGCAAGTGGAAGAGCTGAAAGCTTTGACGTCAACGCCACACAGGGGGTAAGCGGAGGAAATACCTTGTTCCAACAAATTCAAGGGATTGGAACCGGAAGAACGACCGTCTACAAGCAAGGATGCCTGGGCAAATGTTCCTACACAGAAACCAAAAACGAAGAGGAAAGAAGCCGCCAGCCCGAAACCAGCAGAGAAGGAGCAACCCAGCCCGATAGGATCGTCGCACAAGAAGAGGCCACGCTTGGAAGATGCGACCAACAGAGCGGCAGCAACAACCAAAGGACAATGAGAAGAGGAAAAGAAAGCACCGCCTATCACCATCCTCAATAATAACACCAGACGCACGATCGAGGGGCTGACAGGTAACGAAATAGCCAGTTTTCACATTAAGAGAGTAAACAGCGTGAAGCACATTTGACACGTACACGATCTCAATCAGTTTCAACAAACCCGCGAGATGTTGAAAGAAAATAAAATAGAGTTTTTTACATTCCCACCGCGATCCCAAAAGTACGAAACGGTACTTCGGAAAGACCTCGAAGGTGACTTCGAACTAGACTTCGAAGATAATTTAAACTTTGTTAACATCAGGAAGTTTACCACAAGACGGTCCGCCGCGGAGAACAGATCGCTTTCGATCTTCATGGTCCAACTTTCTCCGGATAGTAAGTTGGACAATCTTAAACAAATCAAAATCCTGCTACACTCGGTAATAACATGGGAAAAGTTAATAAAAAAGGATCGGATACAGTGTAAGAGGTCCCAACGCATAGGTCACGCTGCATCAAACTGCAACTTGGAATTTAGGTGCGTGAAATGCAGCCTAACACACAATCCAGGAGCATGCTCTCCCCCTTCGTTCGATAATAGAATCAAAGACAACGACGCGACTACACCTTTCTGTGTTAATTGCAAGAGTTTTGGTCACCCTGCGTCATACAGAGGCTGGCCGAAGCTCAAAGAGATCCGCGAAAAAATCGCGGAGAGAAAAGCCGTAGTAGCACTCGAGCGCGAAAGAAAGCTACAGAGCATCAATAATTACGTAAAGACTGGAAAATCATTTAGTTCTGCCGTGTCGGGTACAACAGCGCATCCCCTATCAACACCCACCGTAAACAACCGTCCACCGATCGTAAGTCCAATCACACAGCAATAGAATCCGCAAAATGAACTGGTAGAGCACATCACATAAACAATTTGCGAAGCACTTAACGCGCAGGTACAAAATCTAATCAAAATTTCCACCGTGAACACCGAGAAAATTAACATCCTGGCCGAGGCTCTCGGCATCAGTTGTTAATTCTATCCCCATTTACCCCCGAAAATGGACGCGAAAATCTTCCTACAAAAGTTCAAAGTAATCGCGTTAAATGGCAGTTCCATAGTTTCCAACGAAAGGAGGGCCAACCTCCTGGATTGTGTTAAAGAAAACAACCCAGACGTGGATTTGCTTTGCGAAACAAAATTAAATCCTAGTCATAAGTTAGCCTTCAAAAATTATCGTACAGCACGTAACGATAGAATAAACGCAAACAAGGCGGGGGAACCGCAATTCTTATTACAAAAGATATTCGGTACAAATCCATTGACCCAGGCTGTATCTCCAACCAAACCAGTTTAGAATCAACAATAATAGAATTAAAGCTCGGTACAGATAATAAATTCTTTCTCATAGCTGCTTATGCAGCCAGTAATGGCACAATTGAATTTATAGCAGAATTAAAGAAACTTTTTGAAACCCTTAAACTCCACGACACAAACAATTATTACCTGCTCGCAGGAGACTTGAACGCGAAGCACCATTCATGGGGAAACCATGATCCCATCGAACCCCATCCGAATTAGTTTATGGAACAGGTATTCGTCTACCAGGCGAATTCCTTAAAGCACAGCCTGTGATAGACACATCTGCATTCGTGACTCAGCTAAAAAGGAAAATTAAAGAACTACAGCTGGTTCCAGCAAGCAGACATGGTACACACAAAATTTGTCTATACAAGGAGCTGAATACAAACCCATACGTTTTTCTTCGTCACGATGCTGTAAGAAAACCGTTTCAACCTACGTACTATGGTCCATATAAGGTTCTCGAACGTGAAGATAAAACGTTCAAAATAGAAGTAAAAGGTAAACCGACGAGAGTTACGATTGAGCGTTTAAAGCCTGCTCATATCTTAAACGAAAGCATCGTAGAAAATAATCTTCGGAATATAGAAGTGCCGAGGTCTGATGAAACAGCGAGAGACGATGAAGAGATAAGCAATCACACAATAACAAATCCAGATCAGCGCGATATTGCGCGTCGAGATATAGAAAGACATAACCCACGACCACGGAGGCAAGTGCGGTTTCCAGATCGATTCCAAGCTGGATGGAATTAGAGTTAGAGGAATGTTAAAGTATAAAGTAAAAATTAGAAAGACATTAATGTATCATCTTCTGCGCTACAATCAAAACCAGTACTCGTTAACACTAGCGAGGGGGTGATGTAGCGGCCGGTGGTCACATGTATGGCTCTTGGCTACGTTTGACTGCGTAGACGTGCGGCCATTAAAGTGTTAACAACGAACGCTGCCTCTTGGTCAGCTTTTGGTTTCCTCCTGTGGCATGATTTTTTCCATAGCCTTCGCCCAACATCACGTAATTATTTACGAGCGTACGTGATCTATTAATTTTGTTTACAATTGTGCAATTAGAACATCCCATACTTTTATAAGCATCAATGGGTGCTTTTTCTTCGCTCGTTAATAACTTTCCTCGTCGCATCTCGAAGTCAATTTGAAGAAAGACTGATTTTTCCGATTTTCTCTCACGATTTATCGATTGACAACCAGGTCCACACCTTCGTGGAGGCGGAGAAACTTCTGCAATTTGCACTATCCTAATTGGTCGAACCAAGTTAGGACCTTACTATTGGATTCCATTGTTTGCAATAAATTCCAGGAATCCGCGAACTCCTATGGGTTGTGCGTCCAGGTAGGGCCGCGAGGATCGACGTTTGTCGCCAGATGTGGGACTTATCCGTTCGCTCAAAAATAAGTAATAATTTGCGAAGATAGGTACATGGCGTAAGGACCGATGCATAACTAGCAACAATAGACCAACAACCCAATAAGTCCTCTGGCCGCTGTAGCGTCGGTCCGTCCCAAAGCAAGACGACCGTACGGTTTTAGCGTAATAAAAACTCCATCCGAAATGGTAAAAAGTTCAAAATGGTACATCAGTTTAACCGTGAAAGTACTACCACGTGCAAAAATTGCAAAAAGAAAATGTAACGGTTCCGGGATGGAAAATTATCCACACAAAACTAAGTGGCTTTATAGAAATTTCGCATTGTATTTTATGTCATAATATATATTTGCGTTTCCTATTTTAAATAAATGTTATTTCTATTATTTAAACCGACAAATATGTGTCTTTAATACTCCTAAAATAATATCACCTACAAACTTATTATAAGTATGAAATATTTATAAGATATTAGCAAAAAACTTAATTACCGAATATTGGTAAATATATTATTACATATTATAGATTAATGCGGCACATAACAAACATTGCACATTTATTTGATTTATATTACAATATTTATATTATAATTATCTTATTTACATTACAACCTTATATTACAATGTTTCTGATAAAGTTCTTTTTCTTGCGTCGGGGAATATATGACGGTAAGCGCTGACTATTTGTAATATGAACTGTCTCTGTTCTTCGTCATGCGTTAAACATTTATTGTACGCTGAAATTAATTTTGCTGCTCTCTCTGCGGTGTCATTTATAACTTTTAATTTCGAAATTAGATCAAGGGCTTGTCTGTAATTATCGTCTTGGTACCACGTCACAGGATCGTTTTGCAAAAATGTAGTATTTATATGGAATCTTTTAAAAAACAATGTGGTTTCTTTACTAACAAAATACTCAATGCATTTTCCAACTAAAACTGAAATATCTTCTAATTTTGCGTTAAATCGTTTTGGACTGTGATCAATGTTACTATCCTCTTCCGGAGACTCTAAACCTTTAACCATTTTTCTGTTTATATTTGGAGAAACATTACTATCAAAAAATGCCATTGCAATCGGCTCTGGACTTAAAAACCATAAATGGTTTGTGTTAAGATTATCTAATTCATATAGGGGTAAATTTTTAATTTTATTTATTTCTGTAGAAGTTGTATTTTCAATAACCGCGCGATTTCTGCGATGTTCTTTTGTTAGGGCGTCAACCGGACGCTGTGCGTTTGTTACATCGTCGAGATGCAGTCGTCTTTCTCATCCTGTACCATACGTATCTCTAATATAAATTCACTCTAATAAAACTCCATATTCCAATAGGTTATGGGCCCAGGAACGTAAAATTATTTGAGATTTGTTAGTGAGTGAATAAAGTGCTTTCCTTTTCTTGTGAAAGATCACAATGGCTGGAAATCAGAATATAGAAAAGTTGGGTGAGTCCAACTATGAATCATGGAAGATTCAAATCAAGAGTATACTGATATGTAATGATCTATGGTCGTACGTAAGCAGTGAGTACATTAAAAATGATGAAAATGCCTCCGAATGGACGAAAAAGGACAAGAAAGCTTATCTTCGATATTTTTGAGTAGGACCAATCCGCAACCTAATCATATCAAAAAGACCCAAACATCTGCGGAAAATGGGATGAACTGCAAAAAATGCACGAGTCAAAAGGACCGATAAGGATTACCAATTTGTATAGACAATTGAATCGAATGAGGAAAGGATCTTCTCAAAGCATGACGCAGTATGTAAATGAGTTTATCGCTAAGGCAGAGCAATTAGGCCAAGTAGATGTCGATATACCGATCACTCATATTACTGAATTCTTTACCGGCCGACTACGATAATTTTTGTATTGTGATCGAGTCGAGAGACAGTATTCCGAGTATAGAATTACTCAAGCTGAAATTGATAGAAGAAGAGGCGAGACGATTAGAGTGCGACACTAAATGCGACGAAAATGAGGCGCTACTTACAAAGTGTTCCTGCGAAATGGTGGACTTGCCTTGCTCATAAATCAGGGACTACCCGAAGTCCAAGAATTTGGATAATTATTTTGCCACCCGAGTTCGATGCCTTTTTTATGGCTTAATTACGGTTGTTACCGGTACGTGCTCGAACTCGGGATCTTAGGATTAGGGCTGAGGTGTGCTCGTACCGTTAGATCGCGATCTAGTGGCTACGATGCCATCCGCCCGCCTAAATCGGTGAAATGTGAGGGACCAAGGCAATCCACCAATAGGAAAATTAGAACCTGTAAGGAGCCAATGACAAATTTCGAATTGGCTCCACGAATAGAAACAGACTTGAGTCCATTAAGAACAAGAAAAGAAATAGACTTGAGTCCATTAAGAACACGAATAGAAACAGACTTGAGTACACTAAGAACAGCGCAGAAACCTTCTTGAATCCACTAAGAATATAACAGTTTAAATAGTTCCGAGACCTGTTAAGCAATAGAAGTGTTATCTGTAAACCCAGTTGTAATAATAAACAATATACGTCAAAGTGAGACTTGGTGTCCGAGTGATTATAATATAGATTCCCCTGAGTGTGGGAAATTAGGCAATCATATTTGGTATTGCCAATACGATTGCCCGAGCCGGAACACGTCAAACCTGACCAACTACGTGAAGGAAACGTGCGCCGAAACACAAAGAATAGAGGATATTCGAATTATAATGCGCGACAATACAAGAATCCGTCGAATAATAAACCGAAAAATACATTTACGGGAAAATGTTTTAAATGCGGGAAGTTGGGGCACAAGTCGAGCGCGTGTACAAGGAAAAATTATACAAAAACAAACACAAATGATGCGATGTGTGAATAGTTCTAAGTGCAGAGACATGTGAATCTACGAAGTCGTTAACCGGTCTAGTCGGTTAAGGGGGTGAAAAGTGCCCCTAAACCAAATTGGACTTGCGATGGGTCATTCGATAGCTACTAAAGAAAAAACAATCTGTGCCAAGTTTCAACGTTGTATCTCGACTGGGGGGGTAGTAAAGGGCAAAAAACGAAGAATCACGTTTTTGTTCAATTTCTTCCAACTGAGTGCATGAAAAATTTTGAAAAAAATTAGTGGCACATCAGTTAGCGATATACATATTATAGAATTTTTTCAGATTTTTATGTTGCAAATCCAAGCCGTGAAAAATAAAAACCGGAAAAAATGCCGATTTTGTATTGAAGGAGTTGCAGAACTATAATTATATTATTTGAGTAAGTAGGTATTAGTGATAGTATTGCTCTCAATTTTTTTTAGATTTTTTGGTTAGGTGCGCTGTAGTTAAAAAAATTAAAAACCGGTTTTTTCGGCGTTTTTTGCGTGTCAGATTGACTTATAGGTCGAACTTTCGTATTATTCTCTATTAAATAAGTGTTTGTGCAGTAATCAATGTTTTTGCATACGGCAAAGCAATATAGGAATTAAGGAAACTAAATAAATAGAGAAAATTGGAATTACTGTGCTATTAGAGCCTAGAGCGTAAAGAATATTTTCAAGTGGTACGGTGGTCCCGTGGCAAAGTGTGCGTCATTACTCCTCGAACCATCGTGAGGGTAAGACCTGTAGGTAAGACCGCTAAGAGCTCCTCAGAACAATCGAAAATCTCAAAAAAACAATTGAGAATCTGTCTATCCAGCTAGAGCAAGAAAGATTTATCAGTACCCATACGGCAGCCTCAACGTCAAAAGAACAAATACAAACAACAAAAATAAACCAAACAGAAGCAGTAAGAGGACCAGGTCCGCCTGCGAGGCGTACAGAGGAAGCTCAGCAGGACGAGCAGAAACAAGCCCATCTACCCACAAGAAAAAGGGCAAGAACCACCGACCCACCAACCCCAAATGAAGACACCAAGAGAGAGAGAGACCACCTCCAATTACAGTCTTCAATCAAACAACAACAGACACCATCACCACACTAAAAACAGACAGTAAGGTTAGTAACTTCGTAATAAAAAGAATTAACAACAACAAACATCTCATACACACCCAGACACGCCAAGACCACAGCTCGATTTGCCAATTACTAATAGAACAAAATATCAAGTATTATACCTATACACCAAAAGCGGAAAAGAATATATCAATGATTTTGAAAAACTTGGAAGGAGACTTCGATCCGCAAGAAGTTCTCGAAGAATTAAAAACAAAAAGCATCGAAAATCTAGACTTTATATCAGTAACAAAATTCTCAACGAGAAGATCAGTGCAGGAAGACAGGATTCTCCCAATCTTTTTAGTGCAACTCACACCACAAAGTAGAATAGAAAACTTAAAACAAATCCGAGTCTTCCTGCACTCGATCATCTCATCGGAAAAGCTACACAAGAAAGACAGTGTACAGTGCAAAAGATGTCAACGTATCGGCCACGTTGCGTCAAATTGCAGTTTAGAGTACAGATGCGTAAGATGTAATATTAAGCACAATCCAGGAGAGTGTCCCGTTCCTCCACAAAACGCGAACCCAAATAATAACGAAACAGATAGGCTATATTGCGTAAACTGTAAAAACTTTGGTCACGCCGCATCATATAGGGGTTGTCCGAAACTCAGAGAACTAAAACAAAAAATACTAGAAAAGAAAGCAATGTCAGAAATAGCTCACATGAAAAAAGTCGCCAGCATTAACAACACAGTTAAGCCAGGCAAATCATACAGCGCAGTAACAGCCGGTCACCAACCATGCCCTGCGCCCAAGGTACCGATATGCCTAGACAATAGTCCCACACTAATCCCAATCCCGGAACAGAACATAGGAAAAGCCTCCCTTCTGGAGGCACTTAAAAAAGCATACTAGAAGCCATAACCAACGAAATAGGAAAAATAACCCTAACTGTAGAAGCAAACAGCCAAAAAATAAGCCTAATCGCGGAGGCACTTGACCTAAATATAGATTAAAAATGGACCAAGGACCAAAGAATACAGCTCAAAAAACTAAGAATAATATCAATAAACGTAAACTCCATAATATCCAATGAAAGGCGGGTCACACTTCTGGATTGTTTAGAAAATAAGAAACCCGACATCGCACTGTTGTGCGAAACTAAACTCAGCAATAAATATAAACTTAATTTTAAGAACTTCAACATTATAAGAAGCGACCGCCCAAATGCTAAACAGGGTGGCGGAACAGCGATTCTAATCCGCAAAGATATAAGATACAAAGTCCTGCGACCGACCAGCGTCAGTAACACTCAGTGCCTCGAAAGTACGATCCTTGAGATCAGCTTTCAGGGCAATAGAAAACTTTTCCTGATTGTGGCATACGCCAGTGCCAGAGCCAAGGGGGAATTTATGCGTGAACTGAGGTGCCTATTTGAAACCCTCAAGTTAGCCGACACGAAAAACTATTATATATTAGCCGGAGACCTCAACGCAAAATACATGGCATGGGGGAACCCAGTCAATAATGCGAGAGGAGTTTCCCTGAAGAACTGGTACCTGGATACCCAAATAAAATTCAGGTCCATGCTATATAGAACAGCTTCACCATTCTTTCCAAAAAGCGGCGCCTTTTTAGACGTTTGCCTCACCGACAACAGAATCCGTATATTACACTCAGACGACCGAAACCTCCTCAAATCCTTTGACTATGACAGCGACCATAGAGCAGTTTTACTCGAAGTAACAATAGACCTAGACAAACCATTACTCCTGGACAAACAGACACCAACGCAAAAATATAACTTCAACAAAGCAAACTGGAACACATTTAAAAGCCACTTAACCCAAAACGGCAACATGGACATACCACCCGACAGAAATCTAGCAAAAGTGGAAATAGACCACTACATTAACAAGCTAAACGAAAACATAAGCGATGCAATCGAGCACGCAGTCCCGCGCACAACAAATAACTATAACTCTACCGACCGTTACATCACACAAAAATAAGCAAATTAAAAAGAAAAAAGAAAAGTAATCACTGCAATAAACAATCTATCGAGACTAGACAATTACACGCAGGCCAATGAAACACTAATAAAGTATTTCAAAATAGCATTAAAAACAGTTAGACAAGAAATCAAAATAGCCTTCCACGACTCGATCAATGAACACTGGAAAAACAAAATACAACAAATCACGGAAAAAAACCGAAACAATTCTTCCCTACCATAAACAAAATATGTCGACCAAAAGAAACAAATGCAATCGACACACTAAAACTAACACAAAACAACATTACGCTAATCCAAGAAACAAATATTAATAAAGAAAACTTAACAATAGACAACAACGGACACACACTAATAATTAACACCGAAGACAAACTAGATATCCTAGGGGCACACTTTGAAAAAGCGCATACACAAAACAGCAACATGGGGAAAGAAAAACACAAACATCATCACACACAAAATAAACATACTAGAAAATGAAATCGACCTGAATAAACGAAACCACCAATCCATATGTGTCTTCACCACTACCAACACATCAGACAATCCCGACACAGCATGCATCCCACCGAACTACTTTACCTCGCACCAAAAATTAAAAACGACATTCCACAAGTTAAACAACAAGAAATCCTCAGGATTCGACAATATTCCAAACATCGCCCTCAAACAACTCCCATCTGCCATCAAACTACAGTCATCTATTGTGCCATCACGTATTCCGATTTCATTGCGAGGTTTACCTCGATACGTCCACGAATTGTGGTTACGAATGAAATCTATCGGAACACGTCCGTTTGCAAATTTAGGAACAGAAGCTAACTACCGCATTTTCTTAAAATGTGCAATGTTCATCTGAAGCGTAACTAAGTGTAGTTATAAATCTAATTAGGATTAAATTAGCTGTATTTAAATAATTGTAGATAACTACTTTACATTTACTACTACCCCATAGTCTTTAATAATTGCCTTAATATCACCTACTTCCCAACCGCGTGGAAAACAGCAAAATTAATAGCTCTGAGAAAGAAAGGCAAAGACAGCAAGGACCCCTCAAATTATAGGCCAATTAGTCTACTACCCAATATCAGTAAAATATTTTAAACCATAATTAGTGACACGCTAAACACCTTCTGCTCGACTAACAATATCATCCCGGAATGCCAGGTCGGGTTCAGATTCAGACACTCGACGGTTCATGCGATTACCAAATTCACGTCAGACGTATGTTGGGCACGAAAAGCAAAACATGTAAGAATTGACCTCTTTATACTCAACCTAATAAGAAATCACTGGCGAAATATTTACCAAATCGAAACAAACAGTCTCATTTGCAATTCATTGTATCCAAATCCACTATACTTTGAACGAACCCGGCACACAGGATATACTCCACCAGAGTCGTTTGTATACCTAGATAGCGAAGGATACATACAAAACACCGAACACATACCAATCATATATCACTACAACAGAAGGACTTACACCCAACAAATGATGTACACCAAAAACCTAGATACTAGCAACGATAACATACGCTTTAATCATAAGTTAACAACCACCGACAAGATTATGTGCAAAAACAACAACGCCAAAAACTATTGGTGGCTATAACATTGTAAATCCACCAAGTAAACTTAGATTTAGATTTAAGTACTGCGGCAACGTGCAATCCATCACATTGGTATATCCTCTATAGAATAAGACAATTGTAAAACCACGCGATGTACATAAAGGGTATAATCACTCATCGCACGTATTATATCCAATACCAAAGAAAAACCAAATACCCCGGAAAAAAACACAAAAAGCTCAACCACACAAATTATAAGCGACGTTAGTATAGTTTTTTTTTATATATTTTTGCCTTTTCTATACCAATAGCAAGTACCTAATCTTATAAGAACTATTTTTTTTGTTCTTGTTACCTTATCAAACCTAGCAATAAGTGCAATATGTATAACTGTCAAGCATTAAGCTACGCGCGCTCGAATACAGAGCCATTAGTTTATATCATTGTTATGTTTAACCTTTTATACGTGTTTAGGTTTATTGTCCAACTGTATATATGTACCTATTATATTGGCAGCAATACACGTATGTTTAAAAAAAAAAAACGTGGCAAAGTGTGAGGCTGTTGAAACGCTGCGGACTTTTTTTGTAGGTTCGCATCCCACTTAGTCCCACTGCAAATTGCAGAAGTTTCTTTCTTTGGGGAATAATTGCGAGTAAAGTTTATGGCAATTGCAAGCAATATTCGTCAGTTAACGAATTATGGACAGCGGTAAACGAAGCGTGGGCATCCATCGAAATTGACGCACTTCGAAATTTAATTGTATCAATGCCGAAACGAATTTTCGAAGTTATTCGAAGAAATGGCAGTTATACAAGCTATTAATATATAAATAAAAAATAAATTATTGTGAATATTGATTTTATCTCTCAAAAAATCCGGTGGCTTTATAGAAATTTCGCGGACTGTAGTATACCTTCGTAGAACTCGGCAAATTCCGATGCACCGGTGTTCACTACCTGAGCTCGAAAAGAGCCCAAACTTGGCACATACATTGTAAAAACCCTAATTAACGATACCATGACTAAAATTTGCAAACATGTGACTTGCAGCTTGTCAGGAACGTCGTTTCTGAGAAACGTGCAGTTTCGGGACAAAGTGACTTTTTACATTTACCATCATTATGTCATAAAAAAAGGTCTTGGAAAACTGTAAAATATACAAAATGTAGTCAGCACTTCAAACATCATAACATAATGCAAGTTTGTAGACATACTATTAAGTACAAGGAGCAAGGAATGAATAAACCGAGCCCCCACAAACCTCGATATAAATATGTAAGGTAGTGGCTCATTTTCGAAAAATACGCAGTACAAGTCAAGACAAACCTAGCACCTCGCGACAGTTGCTGCTCACTTTATACATTTTTCCTTTTGCGAAGTGGATGTTTGTTTTAAGTTTCTTTTGTGTCGGTGTATGAACATGGATAAGATGAGAAACATAGGGACGAGAGCATTTCAAAAACGATGGGGTCATCAGTATTTTGTGATACAATTAGGCAGTAAAGCAAAGTGTTTAATTTGTGAGGAGACCAAACATTATCGATACAAAACCAAATGGACAGGAACGTTACGGATGCAACAATTTGAACTTTTAAAGTCTCGTTTCGAATCACAAGAAGGAAGTTCTACAAAACTGGACACCGAACATAAGGCTGCAACACGAGCTAGTTTCCGCGTGGCACATTCGATAGCACAACACGGAAAGCCATTTACGGACGGGCAATTGATCAAGAATTGCATGGTTGCAGTAGCAGAAGAGATGTGCCCAGAAAAAGCTTTTTTATTCGAAAGTGTAAGTCTATCGTCAAACACTGTGGCTCGACGAATAACAAACATTGGAGACAACATTTTATCTCAACTGGCTGAAAAACATCAACAAACAGAGTGGTTTTCTTTGGCCCTAGATGAGTCTACGGATATTTCCGATATTGCTCAGGTATTATTATTCTGGATTACACTGGAGAAGATATCTTGAAGTGTATTGACAACACTATTCGGAAGAACAATCTGCAGTGGAAGAAATTGAAGTGCATCACCACCGATGGGGGCAAAAATATGTGCGGAAACAAGAAGGGTGTGATTGCTCATGTGATAAAGGCCGTACAAAACGACGGTGGTTCCAAATCATTAGTCATACACTGCGTAATTTATCAGCAAGCCTTATGCGGTAAATATTTGGACATGTCTGAAGTTTTGAAGCCCGTCGTATCCATTATTAACTTCATTAGGTCAAGCGCGCTTAACCATCGGCAATTCCGGGAGTTTATTGAAGAGATTGGAGAAAACGACTTGCCGTATTATACCGCAATACGATGGCTCAGTTGCGGAAAAGTCTTATCGCGATTTTTTCAACTTCGGGCAGAAATTGAAATTTTTTTAATTGAGAAGAATCGCCCTTCTGCCGAGTTACAAAATAATGAATGGTTATGGAAATTATCATTTTATACAGATCTCACGAAGCATTTAAGTGACCTTACTTTGCGATTGCAAGGGGAAAACCATCTTTTGCCTGATATGTACACACATATTAAGTCATTCAGGATGAAAATTGTTTTATTTCAGTCGCAATTAGGAAAAATATGTTTTACACATTTTAATACGTGTCAGACATTCAGTCGGCAAACTGAGACTCCCTTCCCGGTTGATTTTGCAATTAAAGCGTTAGGTGAACTAAAGAGTAATCGTTAATCCCGTTTTGCAGACCTTGATGAAATTGCAAATAGCATTAAAATATTTCAAAATCCCTTTAATGCCGACATAGAAACACTAATACCGGAACTTCAAATGGAAGCAATTGATTTACAATGTAGTGATATTTTTAAAGATAAATTCCAAAATTCGTAGTTACTGGAATTCTATAGAAGCCTTCCACTGACGCAGTTTGGTCAATTACATAAATTTGCTCGTGGCTTTTTTCCGTGTTCGGCACTACATACCTGTGCGAAAAAACGTTTTCGAAAATGAAATATATAAAAAACGCTTATAGATCCAATTTAAGTGAAGAGCACCTTTTGAAGTGAAGAGTGCCTTTTAATAATCGGCACTAGTAAAATTAATCCAGATCTGGAAACAATTATTAGCGCGAAAAATCAACTACATATATCACATTAGTTTTTTTAAAACATTAAATTTTATACACTGATTGTGTTTTTTCTAATTTTGTAATATTATTTTCTCTGGTCATTATTTTGTAATCTTTATTTTGTAATATTGCTTTGTAATCTATGTGTGATAAAAAATAAATGTTAAAAATGTCTAGAAATCCCTTTTTTGTCGAATGCAGTGTGTTCAAAATGAAGTAAGCGCGCGGGCCAGATCTGTAGGCATGAGTGAAAACATTAGACGTGACTGCGGGCCACATTAACGTCCAGGCGGGCCATATTCACGTCTCGGCGGGCCACGGTTTGGAGACCCCTGGTCTTGACAAACAATTATCGTGCAGATGGAACTATAGAACGGAGAAAGGCTAGGATCGTTGCCAAAGGTTATACCCAACGACCAGGTGTAGATTACACTGATACTTTTGCCCCCGTGGCTCGATTGAGTTCCATGCGATTATTAATGACAATCGCAGTGCGATTTGGACTTAAGGTGAATCAGTTGGATATAATGACTGCTTATTTAAATGGTAAACTTGATGAAGAGGTTTTTATGGAAATACCGGAAATGCTTGAGACTACTTTGGAAGATGAATTAAAGGACAAGACAATACCTGGACATTCGTTGTCATGTACCAAACAAATGTTACATAGTTTACGGCAAGGTAGAAAAGGCAATAAAGTCTGTCGTTTAAAGAAAGCCATTTACGGCCTTCGGCAAGCCGGACGACAGTGGTATTCTAAGTTGAAAGAAGCTTTGGAGAATATGGGCCTTATTCCAACGAAAAGTGATCCTTGCGTGTATTTTGCAAATGATAAGAACAATATTTTATTAATCCTCACCTATGTTGACGATATTTTGATTGCTTCCCAGTATGAGCAATGGATGGACAGGATTCAGAAGGGATTAGAATCCGTCTTTAAAGTGAAAGATCTTGGTCCAGCGGAATATTGTTTGGGAATCGAAATTCATAGAGAGAAGGATGCTATCAGTATGACTCAACGAAAATATATAATGGACTTATTGCAAAAGTTTGGGATGAATCAATCTAATTCAGTTGCTACTCCACTCGAAGCAGGGACAAAACTAACAAAGGACGAAACGATCAAAACCATTAAGGAAAAACGACCTTACAGGGAGTTAATTGGTGGATTAATGTATTTAGCTGTGTCGACCCGTCCAGATTTGGCCCATAGAGTTAGCATGCTCAGTCAATTGAACGACTGCTATGGAGAGCTACACTGGCTGCTGCTAACAGAGTGTTAGGATATTTACGGGGTACTTTGAATTATGGACTACTATTTAAAAGAAAAAATGATACATCAACTGGTTACGTTGATGCTGATTGGGGCGGATGTGTAATCGACCGACGCTCTTACACCGGATATGCGTTTACGCTTTCTAACGCAGCTGTTAGCTGGGAGTCACGTAAACAGAGGACTTTAGCGTTATCTTTGACCGAAGCGGAGTATATGTCGTTAGTGGATGGTGTGCAAGAAGCATTGTATCTACAAGGTTTTCTTGCGGAATTAGGTTTATTCGACTTATCCAGATTAACGGTATTTTCTGATAGTCAGGGTGCTAGTCAGTTAGCGCGCAACCCTGTCTTTCATAATCGAAATAAACATATCGATATGCGATATCATTTTGTAAGAGAGGCATTAAGCGAGAAAAGGTTTACTTTACTGTATTTATCTACGGATAGGATGGCGGCCGATGTTTTGACTAAACCTCTGCCACGGAATAAGCACTATTCACGTATTAGTAATTTAGGAATTGCGGATATTAATGTTTAACGCGCTTTTATTGAGGGGGAGTGTAGAAGTTGTATTTTTCAATAACCGCGCGATTTCTGCGATGTTCCTTTGTTAGGGCGTCAACCGTACGCTCTGCGTTTGTTACATCCTCGAGATGCAGTCGTCTTTCCCATCCTGTACGATACCTATCACAAGTATAAATTCACATAATAAAACTCCATATTCCAATAACATCCCTCTCGTTCCTTTTAATGCGAAAAATCTCACTTTAAACGATCGTATACAAAATTATATTTATTAAACGTAAGGGTTTTTATCGCCTTTCAAAAACTTGAGATGGAAGTTCCTTACCAAATCACCTAATATTTTTCGACGTTGTTACGGCATTGGCACACTCATGTCTGTTTTGTTTGCAAGAGTATGAGGAGTCAAGCTTCCTCGTTACTCATTTATCCCGAAACACGTTCCAACTTGAGTGCGCGTCGTCCGTGCCGCGCCCAAAAACACTAAACATGACCTGGCCGACATCTACCACCCCCTTCAAAAATCCCGATATATATACACAAAAATCCCCGAGAACGGAGATTAATAGTTTTTGGCTTCTGCAAGGCATCGAATGTAACGAACATCTTGTGAGCGACATTATAACGAACATTCAGAATATACAGGGTGTCCGGTAAATCGACGATCAACCTGAAACTGGGGGTAGATGAGACCCTGATCTATTAGAATTTGTAGTGCCCGCCTAGGGAACCAGCAGGGGCTAGATCGTCCACTAGGTGGCGCCTCGGAAGAGGACGCCTAGGGACGACGCCAGAAAGAAGAACACATTAGCTAGAGCCTTCGTATAGTGACGACATTTCTTCATACCCTATACACCCACTTCATATTGGTGACCCCGACGTGATCTACGGAGAAAGAAAAACGAAGCACAAAGGTGTAGAGATATAAAAAAAGAGAAGCAAAAGGAACAAGAGAAGATGACTTCACGCACGCCGAGCAGAGATGCGCAAAAGGACGCGCAAAGGAGCGCGCCGGATGCAAACAGGGGCATAGACGCGGTGGCCGTTAAGGTCGCGCCGTTTTATACCCAGGATCCGAAGCTGTGGTTCGACCTGTTGGACGCACAGTTCATCCTGGCAGGAATCACCCAGGATGAAACTAAGTACTACCATGCGATCAAAGAGTTAGACCAGGCCAACGCGCAGGAGGTGCGCGACGTCATAAGGACACCCCCAGCCACTGGTAAATATGAAAAATGAAAAACAGAGCTGGTGAATCGGCTGTCGTCATCTCAAGAAAGGAAGACGCGCCGACTCCTGGAGTTGGAGGAAATGGGCAATAGATCGCCATCCAAATTTTTAAGACACCTGTCGAGTTTGGCGGGCACGGCAGTGCCCGACGAATTAATAAGGACAATTTGGATGAGCCGTCTACCACAAGGAATTCAAATCGTCCTGACGACTCAGAGGAAAGCATCGTTGGAGGAAGCGGCGGAGCTTGCAGACGCCGTCGCAGAGGTTGGACCGCGCTCGCAGCAGATCGCGAGCACTAGCGCCACGCCAACTATGGAGACGATGGCGAAGCAAATTGAGACGCTGACGCGGCAAGTGGCCAACCTCACGCGCGGCCGTTCGAGAGAGAGGACGAGCCGTTACAGCAACGATAGGAGGCGAAGCCGATCGCGATCCGCAAATAACCCCGAGTGGTGCTGGTACCACCGGCGATTTACGGACAGGTGCACCAAGTGCAGAAAGCCGTGCACATATCCGGAGGGAAACGGGTCGCAGAGGAATTGATGGCGGCCAATACCTCGGTGGACGTAGGAGACCGCCTGTTTATTAGGGAAGCCGCAGCGAAAATGCGGTACTTAATAGACACCGGTGCCGATGTGAGCGTCTATCCGCGCTCACACGCCCGCGGGAGCAGCAACCGCGGAGAGTATCAATTATACGCTGCAAACGGAACAGCGATAGCCACATATGGGACCATAGTGCAATCGCTCAGCTTGGGGTTGCGAAGAAACTTTCAGTGGAAGTTCATTATAGCTGAAGTTTCGCACCCAATAATAGGAGCTGATTTTTTAAAGCACTATGGGCTCCTGGTGGACATCACAAACAATTAATAGATGGCACAACAAAATTGGCAGCGATTGGGCAAGTGGAGAAGGCGACGAACAGCTCGATCAAAACAATGTCTGAGAGCTCTGAGTATCACAAATTGTTACAGGAGTTCCCAGACATCCTTAAGATGAACTTGCTGCGAACGCCGCCCAAACACAACACAGTGCACCACATCACGACGACGCCTGGACCACCGACAACCGCAAGACCGAGGAGGCTCACCACCGATCGTCTAGCGGCCGCGAAACAGGAGTTCCAGATGATGGCAGACCATGGCAGCGTGGAACCGCCGAAGAGTAACTGGTCGGCTGCGCTGCACCTAGTTCCCAAGAAGAACGGCGAATGGAGGCCGTGTGGGGACTATAGAGCTCTGAACGTCAGGACAATTCCGGATTGTTATCCGATCCCACACGTCGAGGATTTCTCCCAGGCATTGCACGGAAAAACAATTTTTTCCACAATTGACCTGGTGCGGGCCTATCACCAGATTCCGGTAGCGCCTGCAGACGTGCACAAGACGGCCATAACGACACCGTTCGGGCTCTACCAGTTCCCATACATGACCTTCGGTCTAAGGAACGCAGCGCAGACCTTCCAGAGGTTCATGGACGAGGTCACACGAGGGTTGGATTTCTGCTACGTGTACATCGACGACATATTAGTCACGTCGCAGAACCCGGAACAGCATAGGGAACACCTACGGATACTTTTCCAGAAGCTGCAAGAGTACGGAATCGTAATTAACATTGCGAAATGCGTACTTGGAAGCAGCGAGGTAAAGTTTCTGGGTTACCTTATATCCGGAGCAGGAATCCAACCGCTTCCAGAGAAGGTCGAGGCCATCCGGCAGTTCCCGAAGCCAAGGACAATAAAGGAGTTGCGACAATTCTTGGGACTGGCAAATTTCTACCGCAGGTTCATACCAAGAGCGGCAGAATTGCAAGCCCCAATGGACGGACTCATCGCAGGCCCACCTAAGGCAAAGAACGAAGCGCTGGTGTGGTCGACGGACGCGGGACAAGCTTTCGGAGCCCTAAAGGAAGCCCTAGCAGAAGCATCCAGGTTGGCACACCCGTCACCAAAGGCTAAGCTAGCCATCATGGTAGACGCTTCTGATGTAGCCATGGGTGGAGTCCTGCAGCAGAGGCAAGGAAACTGCTGGGAACCGCTGGCATTCTTTTCCAAGAAACTTAATCCAGCGCAGAGAAAGTACAGTGCGTATGACCGAGAGTTGCTCGCAGCATACTCAGCGGTCAGGCACTTCAGGCACGCCATAGAAGCCAGAACTTTTACAATATACACAGACCACAAACCATTGATGTTTGCGTTGAGCCAGAAGCTAGAGAAGTGCACACCTACCCAATTCCGTTATTTAAAGTACATAAGTCAGTTCACCACAGACATTCAGCATATACCAGGGAAGGACAACGTCGCAGCAGACGCACTATCCAGGATAGAGGAAGTAACAGATCTCAACTACAAGGCACTGGCACAGTCACAACGCGCCGATCCAGAACTAGAAACTTACAGGAAAAATTTAAACACCGGGCTAATAATAAAAAAAAAGTGCAATACCAGAATCCAAGCGTCACGATCTACTGTGACATATCTACAGGTCACGCACGCCCATTCGTGACACCATAGTGGAGGAAGCAAATATTCACGAACCTTCACGGAATGGCACACCCAGGAACAAAAGCTACCACTAAGCTCGTAGGAGAGCGCTTTGTCTGGCCGGGCATGAGGAGAGATTGCACGCAGTGGGTCAGAGAGTGTGTGAGGTGCCAGCAATCCGAGGTGACTAGACATGCGAGTCCACCGGTGGGAAGTTTTGCCACACCTTCGGCAAGGTTCGAGCATATCCATATGGACCTGGTGGGACCCTTGCCGTCTTCCAATGGATGCACATACTGTCTGACCTGCATCGATCGTTTTACAAGATGGCCCGAAGCAATCCCGCTTCAAAATAGCAGTGCGGAGACTGTACCACGCGCCCTAATTGAGGGCTGGATAGCGCGTTTTGGGGTGCCATTACGGATAACCACCGATCAAGGCAGACAATTCGAGTCATATCTATTCAATGCACTAGCGATGTTAATGGGAGCAAAGCACTTGCGGACCACGGCATAAAACCCAGCTGCGAATGTAATCGTGGAAAGGTTCCATCGCCAGCTGAAAGCAGCAATAAAGTGCCATGCTAAGCCGCAATGGACCGACGTGCTCCCTATGGTGTTGCTCGGAATCCGTGCTGCATTTAAGAAGGATATCCAGGCAACACCAGCCGAACTAGTGTATGGAGAAACCTTGAGGCTGCCAGGCGAATTTTTCGTCGCAGCTCCAGAGGAAGATATGGCCGAATTCACACAACAGCTACGCCAACAGATGAGAGAAATTCGTCCAGTGGAGGCATCCAGACACGGGGGAAGGTCGACGTTTATATTTAAAGACTTAGCCAACTCTAGCCATGTCTGGATGCGCCGAGATGCAGTGAGAAAGCCGCTGCAACCTCCATATGAAGGACCCTACGAGTCCTTCAGCGAGACGACAGTAATTTCGTGTTGCGCGTAGCTGGAAAAGACGTACGAGTAGCATTAAGTAGGCTTAAGCCAGCATATGTAATAAATACGGAAGTGCAATATATAGAAACAATACCGTAAGGAATAGTGCAATGTAGGAAAATAATACCAAAGTAGCACGTAGGGTTAAGTGACCGTGTTAGACTTAAGATTCGTAGTTCCTAGGAAGCCGTGTGCGAGCAAATAATAGTATAAGACTTACAGTTATGTTTTGTTATTGTGTTGTTATATATTTTTTTATGTGTAAATAGTAGAATAGTTAGAATAAGCATAGAGTAAGTAGGGTTATAGTTCGTTACACTGGCAAGGGGGTGATGTAGTTCCCGCCTAGGGAACTAGCAGGGGCTAAATCGTCCACTAGGTGGCGCCTCGGAAGAGGACGTGTGGCGGCCCTAGTTTTGTCATCGGCCGCTACGCGCTCCCACGCCTACCCTCCGGATCTCGCAGGTCCATGTACGGAGCGCGGCGCATATACACCGCTCCGAGGGTATAGTCTTCGCCCACTGGGCATAGGCGCGTCTAGGGCAGGGTCCGCTCATCAGCCCTACTGATGAGAGAGTCCATCGAGCGGACCTGGGACGAAACGCCAGAACATACTTGTGTTCTACCTTCTTATATCTTGGTAGTCGACTTCTCCATTTTTGCCGGAGCTAACCAAGTCGCTACAATTGGTGACCCCGACGTCGAAAAAAGAACGCGACTAAACGACGCCAACTAAAAGTTGAATCGAAAAGGAAGACGCAAAAGGGAAATCAAGACTGAAATGTCTGTTGTTCACTCTCCGTTGGACAGGAGCTTAATTAATTCGGACCAGGAAGACGGAGAAGTCGCAATAATGGAGGATACTTCCCAAGAAAGAAAAGAATCCGTAAACCCCGTAATTAACGCCGCGTCTTCGGTAAAACTTCCGCCATTTTGGAAGGACAACCCGTCGCTTTGGTTCGCTCAAGTGGAAAATGCATTTGTATTATCACGTATACATTCGGAGGAGACTAAATTCCGGTATGTAATATTACATTTAGACAATAATGCATTGCTTGTGGTATCGCATCTATTACTCTCGCCACCCAAAAGCGACAAATACGAGACGTTAAAAAGGAGAATAAAATAGACGCATTCGACGAGACTTCCGAGTCGAAGTTAAGAAGGGTCTTGAGAGGAACAGAGATGAGGGAGGAAAAACCGTCCAACTTCCTACAACGAATCCGGAATGAAGCCGGTGGCCAGTGCAGTGATTCAGTTTTAAGAACATTATTTATGGAACAATTACCGGAAAATATAAAAGCAGTATTAGCCATAAGCGAAACCACAGATTTGAACAAACTAGCGAGCCAGGCAGATAAAATACTTGAAATTATCCGTCCATCCATAAACCAAGTAACGACCGTATCAAACCCTCCAAATTCAAATACTTCAAAAATGGAAGAGGCAATCTCAGAACTGACAAAAAGAGTGGACGCTCTGTCAGGCGATTTAAGAAGAAGTCGATTCCGAAGCAGAACCCGAAACTTCCGCCGTTCCAGATCGGGATATCGGGGGAATAAATCGAAGGATCGCCAACATAAATTATGTTTTTATCACCACAAATTTGGGAGCGAGTCATTCAAATGTAGACCGCCGTGCACATGGTCAGGTGCTGACAAGCGGCAAAGTGACCCGACACAGGGAAACTAATAAAACCACTAAGGAGGAAATTATGAGAGATCTTGAACAAACTATATCTGGTGTACAAGACAACCACAAAAGATTCTATATGAGGACCGGCTATGGTGGCGTCCAGATCGCGACCTTTGCTGTACCCGAAAGGATGGCCAGTGTACTGGAAAAAATGGGGCGCCTTAAAATAGGACTAGTCAGGTGCAGGGTCCGTGTGGAAAATGAAATACAAAGGTGTTATAGATGTCATCTCACGGGCACATAGCATCTAATTGCAAACTTGAGAAGGACACCATGGTGTGCCGCAAATGTGGTAACCATGGACATATAACAAAGGAGTGCCAACAGCCGATGCGATGCCTGGACTGCGCAAGATTCGGGCTAGTGGAACCGAATGGCCACCAGGCTGGCTCCAGAACCTGCCCTTGGCTGAAAAGACGAAATAAAATACTAAATGCGACACCCTAAGTATTAACCAATGTACAGAAATAAACATCCTCCAATGTAATTCAAACAACTCCTGCACGGCGCAAGACCTTTTGGAACATGAGTTTTTACAATCTGGTATGAATGTCCTTGCCATCTCCGAACCGCACCATATATAACTAGGATGGGCGGCCTCTGGACACGGCAAAGCAGCTACTTACTGCAGATATAACCACAACATGACCAAAGGAGGTGTTCCCATCAAAGGACGCACTTTCATTGGGAGCTGGATAGAGAACACCCTAGTGGTCAGTACATACCTCCCACCTAATGATAACGCACAGCAGTTTGAACAAGACCTAAACGAAATTGAGACAATTTGCGCTCCCTATAAGAGCAAACTAATTTTAACTGGGGACATGAACGCCAAATCCCACTTATGGGCATCACCGATAGAGGACGCGAGAGGACGTAAGCTAGCCAGGCTTGCCTGCCGCATGGTCCTTACCCCCGTAGACACAACAGGCAGACCAACGCTGGTTAGAAAAAATGGCAGGTCAGTCATAGATATTACGTTCTGCGGAACGCATATTATGAAAAACGGTGCTGCGTCAGCCCAAATTAGGGGCTATTTCGCCACGGACCATATACCAAATCATATTAAAATAGGGACAAAAACTGCAAATCATTACCGCCCTACGGCTAACAGGAGAAATCCCAAACATACAAACTGGGACTTGGTGCTCTCTACCCTGCGGGAAATAGATAAGAACAAAAATGTTGAAGAGATAATAAAGGATATCACTATGGCATATGAGATGAGTACCCCGGTCGAAGTAATAAACCACTCCCTCCGGACTAGAAAATACTGGTGGAACACTGATATACAAATAGCTAGAAATGCCTGTATGAAAGCCAGAAGACTTAAACAGAGAGCGAAGAAGAGTTCAGATCACAGCTACGGAGAACAAACTAAAAGATAAAAGGAATGCAGAAATACACTCCGCAAACTCATCAGACACAGCAAGATAAAGGCTTGGGCCGACATATGCAACATGGTGGATCAAGACCCTTGGGGGAAACCATATAAGATCATCAAAAGAAGGATGTCGAAGAGGGAAGGACCTGCCACACTACTTTACGAAGAAGTCGAGGAGCCATCAACCACCTGTTTATCACCAATGATCAAAGTATAAGTAGCTATAAGCCTGCAGATACAACATGGGTACCGACTACGGAGGAAGAAATTAACGAAGCTATCAAAAGAATTCGGAAAAATAGTGCTCCGGACGCGGACGGATTACCCGCCCGGATGATGTCCGAGGTGGCGAAAACTGGTCTTATGACCAAAATTACCAAAATTACATGTTTGCAAGATGGCATATTCCCCGCTGGATGGAAAGAGCAGAGGCTCATCTTATTACCCAAGATAGCAGGAGACGGCACACTCAAAGGCTACAGGCCTCTGTGTGTACTCAATCACCTGTCCAAAGTATTGGAACATGTGATCCTAAATCACTATCTCCGGGAAACTCCCTTAACGTCATGCCGGCTTACCTGCAGACCCAGGCAGGCACAAGCACAAGAGACCAATCAGATGTCCAGAAGGGTTTTCCGGAGTTCGCGAGTAGATACACATTTTTTCTATAAAAACGGGCCACTACCGAATGCCGTTCATCAGTTCATTAGTACATCATTAGCAGTACAACAGTGGCACATATTAACTAACGAACATGTTAGCGACAGCTTATTTCGAGACGTCGAAGGCAGATAGCCCGCCGCTATTTGGCTTTAGCTAATTTATGACCGGTACTTAGACGCGATTCAAATAGGAGAAAGTATACAAGGATATACACCCGGTCTCCAGAGATGGCTAGTGCTCGAAGTCACGTAGCTATCGGGTGTCATAGGACTGTGTATCTGACGTATGCGTCTGGCTAGGATCAGGCAGGTAACCCGACGTTGCACTGCTCAAAGAATAGGTACGTTCTACACTGACAAGGGGAAGGTCTCACTTTGTATTCTGCTTTTTGGACGAGGCATAGCTCAAATTGTAGGTCTCGACGAGTGCTTTACAACGCAATAAAATTTGGCCGTAGATGAGTGACCTTGCTCCCAAAAAACGGGTTCAAAGGTCAAAATTTCGACCTCATCTAAAGTGAAAAAAATTTACAGATTCTTGTAGTGCTCATTAAGTCGAATAAAAATGTCTAATATATTGTCTTTCCAGGACTTACCGTTTTTGAAAAAAATACGTTTTTCTTCTTATGTGTGCGGGAAGTCAAGACGTAAGGAAAACATCACTTTCAAGTGCAGCGGTGGCTCTGCGGTTAAGGCGTTGGTCTGCTACGGAAAGTATTGGGAGTTCGACTCTCGACGGGGGAAATTTTTGTTTATTATTATTTTTAGTCAACAAATGAATCTTCTTTTTTATTTTTACATTGTATATTTTAAGTATATTTTAAGCTGATGTGCTCGGTAAATCTTCCATTTCCGTAAAATACTTCTTGAAGTTAGACTTAAAGTTAGAAAATTGCTCGTTACGAGAAGGCTCTGGACCGTGTCTTACTTCAATTTCGAATAGAAACGGAATGGATAGTTTGACCATTTTTACCATTTTTATCCTTTTCGTAGAGTTACAAAGATGGTTTGCACTCTCTGACATATGTTAGCTACCCCCAATAAACCCTTGCGTTGACACGAACCAGAGTACCTGAAGGCCTCAGTGCAGTGACCAAAATTACCGGAAACCTTCGTCGAGCTATTGTAAGGCTACTTTCGCATACTTGCTGGCAATATCCAAGCATCCGGCTCGAAAAACGAAATTACATTGTCGAGAAAAACCAGAGTTCATTGCAACTATGTATATGCCCAACCGTAAATCAGCTTTCTCCAACTCCATTTCTAATTCAACATGTCCTCAAACACTTTACGCTAAACGATACATAATGTTTAATTCTGCATTTTGTAGATGCAATCCATATTCTTATATGACTTAAAATATACAATGTAAAAATAAAAAAGAAGATTCATTTGTTGACTAAAAATAATAATAAAAAAAAATTTCCCCCGTCGAGAGTCGAACTCCCGATACTTTCCGTAGCAGACCAACGCCTTAACCGCAGAGCCACCGCTGCACTTGAAAGTGATGTTTTTCTTACGTCTTAACTTCCCGCACACATAAGAAGAAAAACGTATTTTTTTCAAAAACGGTAAGTCCTGGAAAGACAATATATTAGACATTTTTATTCGACTTAATGAGCACTACAAGCATCTGTAAATTTTTTTCACTTTAGATGAGGTCGAAATTTTGACCTTTGAACCCGTTTTTTGGGAGCAAGGTCACTCATCTACGGCCAAATTTGATTGCGTTGTAAAGCACTCGTCGAGACCTACAATTGGAGCTATGACTCGTCCAAAAAGCAGAATACAAAGTGAGACCTTCCCCTTGTGAGATCTGGCCACGGAGTGGGGAGGGGCGCATGCCCTTTTGGTGAGAGGACTGTGTAAAACCCCACGGCACTTATCCCAGAGCTTTGACAACGACTACACGTCTAAAACAGTATTCGGGGTAGTATTTCTAACAAACATAAGCACGGACAAATTTCTTTGACACGACAACTCGCTGGTAGAAGCAATTTCTGCTACAATATTTTAAGGTAATCGCCTTAACACATGCCTTAAATTACCACTCGACTTTCTTACAAATTTTTACTCGCTACTTCTTTCTTTTGGATTGTCAACTTGGACCTTGTTTTTTTATCAATTTGGACATTTGTTTAGTGATATTAACGACGACTTGGATATCCTCAGGCTTTTCGCAGTGTTTTGTGCTCTATTCAAGCCACAATGCCTCGAGAACTGTACACCCCTCGAGAGTACGCAAACATGCATTTTATTTGTGGTGAATGCCAAGGCAACGGTCGTAGAGGTGTTCGTCTCTATCGTGAGAGGTACCCGGGTTTAAATCGTTACCCAGACTACCGGAGTTTTGCATATGCACATCGTACGTACTGTGAAGGAACGATTCCTGGTAAAGGCATAGGCGGTACCAGCGAAGGAAGACCCCGGACAACAGATGAGGAAGCAATCCTCGAGCGATTTGAGGAAGAACCCTCAACTTCTGTGCGAATATGTCATCGTAGAACAGGAATCCCAAAATCCACGGTACACGACATTTTAAGATGGTATCAGTTGCATCCCTTCCATGTGCAACGTGTACAAGCACTACAACCGCGTGATTATACAGCACCTGTTGCTTTCTGCCGGCGAATGCTGCGCAAAATGGAAGAGGACCCGAACTTCTTCGATAAAATTTTATGGAGTGACGAGTCCACTTGCCAAAGGGGTGGCGTTCTAAATGTACATAATCTGCACAGTTGGAAGCTCGAGAATCCCCTGTTGATGAGAGAGGGTAGATCACAATATGTGTTTAAAATAAATTATTGGACGGGGATTTTAAATGGCCAATTAATTGGACCATTTGAGCTACCGAGAACACTGAATTCCCAAAATTACTTAGAATTTTTAAAGAATGATCTGCCGGAATTATTAGAGGACGTGTCTTTAGAGCAACGGCGACAAATGTGGTTCCAAAATGATGGATGCCCTGCGCATTATGGCGTGAGAGTGCGGGAACACTTCAATGAAATATACACCGGGAGATGGAGTGGACGTCGGGGGCCAATTCTGTGGCCGCCGCGGTCACCAGACCTTAACCCCGTGGACTTCTTTTACTGGGGTTGTTTGAAGGAAATGGTTTACGAGATACCCATCAGATCGGTGTCGCATTTACGCCAACGCATAAAAGTAGCAGCTCAACAAATAACTGAAGCGGGATACGCACGTCATTTAAAACGTTCATTTGTAAAACGATGCAGAGCCTGCATCCGGACAGGGGGGCGACAATTTGAACACCTCTTATAAAATAAACAAATTAAGAGAAAAAAATATTTGCTACCTTTTTCCCTACACATTGCACTCCCTAGTGAATTATTTATTAAGCAATAAATGTCCGTATCATAAACGCCACAAAGCTTATCGAGTTACAACCTCACATACAAAGCATTTTTCACTAATTGTCACTTTTACTCGCCGTGAACGGCCGTAATAGCCCGTCTCTCCCTTTTACCTGCGCCTCGTTGCCAGCCGCGCAGGTAAAGATCTAAACGTACGAAAATCGATTATGTGTAGCGAGCGAGTGCTGCACGTAGCAAAACTAACATGTAACAATGATATTATGTAACAAAATTTTCAATACAGTAAGATATGGATAAGATTTGGTAAAAGCGTAAATTACCGGAATTAGCTCCTTACGCGTATTAATACGAATATCTTTGCACCTGAAAGGTATAAGTGAAAGATTCAAAGCATTTTCAAATCTGGACTAATCAGGAAAGTTTTTAATACAACTGACACGCTTACTATATTATACTTTTTTTGCAAGACAAAAGGACAAAGTTAGATGATGGTGAAAAGGCATTGTTGAAACGTGAAAAGAACCATTATTTTCTGGATGTCTTATTTATACCACTGAAAAACTGTTCCCTGTGGAGCATTGCGCGTCTTTTCTAGAACATTATGGCAAAAACAGATTGAAAATAGTCCTTCATTTGTGGCAACGGCGGCAAAAAACTGTACGGAGGTACGGATTTTCATAAAAAAGACAAAACCGCCAATATCTCGAAAACCGTGAGAGTTTCACTAGACATGACATATCAAATTCTAATAGATCAGGGTCTGATCTACCCCCAGTTTCAGGTTGATCGTCGATTTACCGGACACCCTGTATACATATATATATGTATACAGGGTGAGTCAATAACTATGATCACCTCAAATAACTTGTTTTCTATTGGTCGTATCAAAAATGTTTATAACGCATTTTGTTGTATTTCGAGTGCCACATCAGATGGGCGCAATTTCATTTTTGAAAATTTTATATTTTCCGAAATCTCAAAGTCACCTTGAGTTTTTTATAGGTCAATGTGTTTTTTGTACTGGTATCATGTAGCCGATCAAGAGCTGAATCCAACGACCTATAATAAGATGACCTTGATTTGACCTTGAACCTCAAAATTAGGCCGTATAATTGGTCCATTTTTTATCGAAGGGACATTAAATGCTCAAAAATACGTAGCATTTCTAAAGGAAACCTTACATCCATTGTTGGAAGAAGTTTCATTGAATGTTCGCCGAAGAATGTGATACCAACTGGACAGCTGTCCCGCTCATTATGCGTTGATTTCGAGGCGGGCTGTTCAAAAATTGTTTCCCAATCGATGGATTGGTCGAAATCAAGGTCATCTTATTATAGGTCGTTGGATAGAGCTCCTCATCGGCTACATGATACCAGTAAAAAAAACACATTGACCTATAAAAAACTCAAGTTGACTTTGAGATTTCGGAAAATATAAAATTTTAAAAAATGAAATTGCGTCCATCTGATGGGGCGCTCGAAATACAACTGGCAAAAATGTGCAAGGACATAATTAATAGCTCAGCATACAGAACCAAATATAAAGTACAAAGCCAGTACAAATTTTACATGAATGCCTCTAAAACTAACTCGGGAGTCGGTTTTGCTATCATAATAAAGGAAATGCTCGCAACTCTTACCAGCATATTCACATTAGAAGCATACAGGGTTTTAGAAACACTAAACGACTTGAGTGAGATATCACGCAAACAGGGCCTCATTAACGCTTTGTGAGCATGATTGAAGCAATCACAACATTATAAAGGACATATATGAAATACGCTTCACATTACTGAATAAATTGAAGCATATCACAATTATCTGGATCTTATCAACATATGGCATAACAGGAAACGAAATTGTAGTTAACGCTCTCAAATAAGCTAAAGAAGCTACAGATTCCAATGCAGAAGAAAGTGAAACACATATTCCAATCCAGTACCAAGTCATCATTCTTCGATTAAAAAGAAAATTTATGGGAACGACATGCCTAATCCACAATGAAATAGAAAGAGAAGAATAACCTTGATTAGACTAAGAATCTGATGTATAAGGTTTATCAACAGATATCTCTCAGATAATTTGAAAGAGCCTATTTACAATATCATCTCCTTGGTAACAAATATGCAACATCTACTCTAGGAATGTATTAAGCATAGACAATGAAAGAAACTAATAATTTAACAAAGTAGCGCTCTCACAGATCATAACAGGGTCAGAAATATGATGTCAAACGATGGAAAGCAATTTTACTGTAAGTGTTAACACTGTTAATGTTCATTGCTCATATAATAATCGTTTCATTATCTGACACCAACATTCGTAAAACAATTTGTTGATAAAACAAGTATTTGAAGGACAGTAATTTTTTTACAAAAATTTATGTTTCTAGTCTACTGTAGACTGGTGTTTACAGCAAAAGTGATTTCCAGTAACGATATGGTTCCTCAAGATAACAAATTTTAAAGGAACTATTCGCTCATTCCTCCCTTTCCTAATGAACTTGTAATTGAATATTAAATTAAAAGAAGAAGAACAAACTGATAGCTATCAGAAATAATCTACTGTAACAATGTATTATATTCCACTCATAAGAAAGAATTGTTTATCATACTTTTATTTGGATGTTATTGTGAAACACAAAATCTACCAAACTGATTAAAATAACGGAATAGAATTTGAATAGAATTAGATTCTATTCCCCTAGCAATAATTTAAACATGTATAAATAAATTTGTAAGTATGAGTAAATACGTATTCGATAACTCTAATTAATAAGCGGTTAGTATTTGCATACATTGAATGAACCGTTTAGAAACCAAATTTCAAAAAGTCAGAACTTTGGCCGGATACGTTTTGGATACGTTTTACCGGTTGCCGGATTCGGATAACCTGCTCCAACTTTTCAATGAACAAATAGCTTATGATTATACAAAATTTTAGATATCACAATAAATGTGGCAATGGATAACGTGCTGAGTGCTTCTCAAATGAAATGAAATAATAAAGAAATTCTCATGTAACATATAGCCGTAAATATACTTTAACGTACAAACGAAAACATAAGTGCGTGTTGAAATCAAAACGTACCAATCTTCGCTGTTTTAATCGTCTGGAAATCCTTGCCTCTTGGCTTGCGTTCTTGCTTCTGTTCTTCTTATCCATCCTATTATACACACGATCAAAATGTCTACCGTTAGAGTTAAAAAAACACCAAACTCTATTTACACCCGTAACCGTCCAACGCGGCGCGAAAATCATAATTGATGAGGCCGCCAGCAAAACAGAACCCCAGCGAGATATAAACACCGACGACGAGTTATTTGTAGACACTCCTTTAAGGCATTCGGTTGTCGCCAGTTTGGCGGGCTTACCAAACCCTCCTGAGGGTTCCGACAAACCGACAGTTCATTGTCGTTGCCAACGTTACCGATCACCCTAATTGAAATTTACGATTTCACACTTTTAAAATTAGTTTTTTAATATTATTCTTATTACTGAATAACACGTGGTAATTTCATAAAAAAATAAAAACGTATTCAAAATACCAAAGAATAAAATAAGTTTCAACGTAATGATCTTCCGAGATGTACATGCACAATTAGAACATTAGTAAGCCACGAGGCCTAAATAGCAGACACGACACATTTGGTAAAAAAAAGCGCACACAACAAAGTCATTAAAAAATTAATAACTTCCTAATTAAAAAATAGTTTTTATCGTGGAATTGAAGTACCTTATTAAACGAGAATCGTTTATACTACAAATGTTAAAAATCTGTCAAACTATTGGTTATTCAATAAAACAGTTTTAAATAATAACGCGTGATGAGTTCAATGCGTAAGGCATGCACACGTCCATGTCCACCGACACGCATACACCCATCAATTTTGATTAATTCTCTAGATAAAGCAGCATAAATGCAAAGTGGTAACGCCAAATAGAATATAACTGTAAAATTTATATAAAACGTGACTTGAACTTATAAAATATTTCGTTTACCAGAATTTAAGCATATTGAGTGATTAAATTATTATTATTTTCCACATTGTACATACATTATCGTTATTATTGCAGTTTCCGATATTTACTGTAAATTTTCTTTTAAATATCAAGTAATATGTATGCTAACAGATGTAAGAATTTAAAAAAAATAATTGTGTAGGATGTCTTTAGAAAGGGATCGAGAGGAGAGATTGAACCTTTAATTTGCTAAGTGATATAACTAATGTCTATATAATATATTTAATGAACTAGGAAATAAAGTAATAACAATTCACTACACTATTTAAATTACGACACTAACTATATTACTCTACGACTCAATCAACACTATGCTAAACAACTCAAATGCTACACTCTTTCACTACTTCGACAACTCTCTTCAACGTCTCAGACAACTCTGCCCGCATTCATCCCCATAACCAAAACACTCATTCCTCCATAACCGAAACACTCGCTCTCTCCCCCCCCCCACACACACACACACACACACATAGCAGCTCTCGAGATAGCCACTCACACACTCACTCTCTTATACTTTCTCACACCCCACAATTGCATATTTTATTTTTGCATTTTTGGTACTAAAAACATAAAAAACGGCTATTTAATGTGTTTTGTGGGTAACGTCACCAGTGACACGAAAATGGGCTTGCGTGCTTGGTCTACTTATACCTCGTCTATGGCGGAACAATATGAAAAACGGTCTAAAATACACTTTGAATCACGCACTCTCAACGTTTAAGACATCACGAACCTAAGATTCATACTGAATTGTATTGGAACAACGGCATTTGCACATTTACTACTTCGAACCTTTTTGATAGCAAATCAGTTTTGTGATAATATACAAAGGCAGCAGCCTTAAAACAATGATTACAGGCGTGGTATGATGAGTAGGGTTGCGCGGGTACCAGCTTCGTGTCGTGATCTCGAAAGTTTCTCGACACATAAACATATTCGTCTCCCCGTTATTTTGATCCTGGATCCGACGCTCCATTCAGAACCTAATTTTTCTGTCATCTTATACTTAAATTTTCAAATTGCGTTTTTGCAGTGTAATCAGATGCAAGAATTTTTAAATTATATCTTTAATTGGGTTCCCGAAATAACGGATATCCGAGCATATTTATGTGCGACAAATACATGGGATCCCGACTCGAACCCATAATTTCGTGTACCCGCATACCCGTGTTAAATATCATATGCTATTTTGGGCCCTAATACATACAGCTTATTCTTGTATACGAGTAGTGTCACAAAGATTAGATACAAAATTAATTCGATTTTGAAATATGTTATCATGGACAGTATTCTGAACAACCTTTTGCAATATTCGCAAAAAACTTAGGTTACGAGTACACATTCTGGCATATGTGGCATCGCATTTTTATATGGTCCACACCCAACTAACTCATTGATGATAATAAATTTTAAAATGAATAAAGAGGAGAGATTAATGAACAATTTAGGTGCGGGCCAAATATATGTCCGGCCATCGTGACGCGTCGGCAGCGCGAGAGTGAAGTGCGCAACTGGCAGTTGCAGTACACATTTTTCTAACCATATGGTCCTCTGTATCCCCGAAACTAAAGCCGTGCGGTAGTCATATGTATAAGAAAAAGTTGTTCAGAATATTCACATTAACAACATATTTCAAAATCAGCGAAATCGGTGATGAGTCTCCTTTTATAGATATTTACCGTTTTAATTATTATTCTTATTAGTTAAAATGTGACATATTTTACATATGGTGTGGCTGCTTGTGTCGCCCAACCGCCCAGGTGCGAGAGTATCTTTTACGCCCCCATCAGGAACGACCCTGCATCAACGTATTCCGCAAAGGTCAAATATTATATTACGTAACCTAAATCAAAACAAAGGACTGGACAAGACACGAATTTGGAAATATCATACAATTGTCTTCTATTATTATTATGTTCTAATGTTGTATAAAAGCTGGATCATAATGCTATCCCTTCGGAATCTTAAGGTTTTGCGTCTAAGGAAGAATAAAAAGTTATGTACGAAATAATCAGACATTTTAATATAATGGTTATTTGAGCCCTAAAAGGATAATATTAACAAATTCGCAACTGTTTAAACGACGTTTCTTTGTCACATTAATCAAAAAGTTATACAAATATTACAAAGTTGAAGGTTATAAAAAAGATTGTAAGCTTACAGATAAAATTAGTAAGAATAATAAAAGTAATAAATACTATTGGTGTATTTTCTATGTTATTTGTAAATTGTATGCTGCAGCTTTTATAAAATTATAAAAAAGCCAATTAAAGATGAAACGCGCAATTGAGCCAGTTAGAGAAAGTGTGTTGAATGTAGTACAGGAAAATCTTCGGGCTATAGGAGAAGTAAGCGTAGTTTTGTAGCAGTTAAATATTTTAAGTTTCAGGTAATTCAAGATTATTGTTGTAAACAATTTGTTCGTCTGAGAATTTCTTATATAGTACTATTACATAGTCCGCAAAATACAATTGTATATTTGCAATGTATTATTAATATATATAATTAAAGAACAAACTTGACCATACAGGATGAACCAGTAACCGAATAAATATGTAATTCTCATTTGTGAATAATCAAAATTTTCTAGCGTCGCAGGTCTCTATACTCGTTCCAAGACAGACTATTATAATGCCAAGGCAAAAATATAACGATCTACTTACAAAATCAACGAGGAATTTCATATCTCCAAAGTATCTACGTTTACGAATAAATTAATGTAGTTCCCTCTGTATCATACAACTTTTGCTCAAGAACTTTATCTCGAAGTCTCATAGATTGGGAGATACTTAAGATGACAAAAATACCAATGCATCCGTACAAGTGGTGTCAAGATTCGATTGGTATTAGGGGCACTATTTGGAATTCAGAATTATTGGCAGCCCACGATGTTTGACCACGGCTCGCGCATACCCCTTTCCCTTCTTCCCTCCGATGCTTCTATACCCCACTTCGACGCTGGGACTAAGCCAATAGCGTCTTCGGAACAGAGAATGGAAATGTGGACTTGCGCAGAACGAACGTAAACTCGTCCGAGCCGGGTGAAAGGTTCCGTGGAACGGGCTGTAGATTGGACCAGAGCCCGGACGAGTTTCGTTCGTTGTGCGCAGGTCCCCGTATTCCCATCCCTGCTCCAATCACGCTATTGGGCACACTTGCAAGGAAATCTAGGTAGGTGTCCACCTCCGATTTTTTTCGTTTTGACATATGCACATTGTAGTGCTACAAAACCTAAATTACGCGTATTTTTTTTATATCTGCCGTATTTCGGTTTAAATAATATTTACGTAGAAAAAAAATTCAACATGGGTGTAATTTAAGCTAAAAAACAAACTCATCCAAAAAATTAGAATTCCATGTTAGGTTATTTATGATACAACATATTTTACATCCATTAAAATTCGAAAGTATTGAATATTTCTATAAAAAATTCTAATCATTCTTGGTACACGTCAAATCTTTGTACTGGGGTTTCCCCCCTTTAAACTGAAATTCCGCAGATATTAAAATTACGTGTTGCTTAGTTTTTTGAATAGTGCAACGTATAAGAAAATGAAAAATTCGGAGGCGGACACATACCAGGTATTTCTTATTGGTCCCACTGTGACGTCACAGTAAGTTGGGGAAAAGCAGTGGTGGGAGGAAAAGACTGTGGGTGACTGCACGAGATTTTGGTAACCTAAACTGGGTTTCAGTATATGAAGACACGTAGTGGTACAAAAATAAGGATGGTCATTCGTGGTGACTTGGGGTGGACTCATCAACGCTCGCGCTACTTGATCGGCTAATGATCAGTCAATCAGCAGAAAGTAGGTTACTGATTGGCTGATCGTCAGCTAATCAGCAAATATTATATAATATTTGAGGTCCGTCCCTTTTGTTTCACTAACTTTTTTCATAATGCCCCTGATAGTAGCCAACTTCTGTCGCCGCTTGTTCGGATGCACCAGTAATTATTGTTATCTTAAATATCGCTGAAACAGTGAAAGCTAGAGAAAAAGTTTTTAAACAATAATTGTATGATACAGAAGGAACTACAATTGGACCGAGTTTTTAAATACATTAGTATATATATTTTCCTTTTTATATGTTGATAGTCGTATTGAAATGAGCACAAAGAACTTCGGCACAAGGTCATCTAGAATCACTCGATATCGTTGATCGAACAGGATTTTAAGAGCCACTTGTATGTAATAATAAAACCTGCCGAATTTTAATGATTCTGTGCATAAAAGATCAGAAGTTATCTTCACAGTTATCTATGCAATTATCTTAAAAAGATATACAGACGGATTTAAGAAACCAGGTGACCTTCGCACTTACAAAATATTTCCACCTACAAAAAAAATTCACTATTGTCATACCTCAGTATATCTTTCAAATTTCAAGTTTATTAAATTTTTTTTCTCTAACTCTCGTAAATTGAAATAAGGTATTATGAGTTCTTGGCCTATCTTGTATGCAATGTAGAAAGATAATAATCATGGAAAATCATTTTCTAGGATTTCAAAATCCTTTTTCTGTTAAGCTTTTCGTTTTGTTTTAGATTACGTATGTAACCCGTGTAACATACTTTGGTGAATATTTCGAAAACCAACAAGATTTCGAGGAGGTATGTATATAGTACTGAGCCTATTGTCAAACAGATTATAAGAATGGAATTGAAAGATAAATTCATAAATAGGAGTTATAATAAGTTTATGAAATATCTGCATAAAAATTCCAATAGAGAGAGAATATTTATCTGCCACTAAATTTGGATTTATTACATATAGCAGTCACTTTGAGTTCGTAATAATTACAAGTACTGCAATTTGCAGAAAATCAGGAAAATCATTAAGGATATACAATCTGATTATACTAATATTCTTGTATCTGGATTATTACTTATTTATCCCCAATATTATATTCATGTTTTGGAGGTATGTAAATGATATCCCGCTGCTTAATATTCCTATTGAATAGTCGTAATATCCTATCAAATTTATAGATAAGCATTCAAAACAGTTACAGTAAACTCCCGTATAACGCGATTCTCGTACAACGCGCTATATAATAAAATGCGGGAATTCCCCGTTTACTTTAGTCACATACAGGGTATGTGAAAAGTCTCAAAACGATCAAATATTGCATAGGGGAAAGATTTTCGTTGAAAACATTAAATGGAAAGGTTTTCTGATTTAAATCGGGCTATCAAATGAGCTAATTGATGTTTGGCCCCGACCTACATGGAGCAAATTGCTACCTACCGCAAGCAAAAACACATGATTCGTATAGCAGAATTCAATAAAGCCATCTTTCTGTTTCAATTTGCTATATCTGCTTTTCAGAAAGACATTTTACTGCTTTAATCGGTAAAATATAGAGAGCAACATTTGATATGACAATTCTTATAACGCGATTTCGTGCAACGTATAACGTATTAACCGAAATGAAATGAAGTGAAGTAAAGCACGAAATGATTCTAGATATTTCTCCATTTCTTTTCAATTAAGTTATTTGAATTAATCAAATTGATTACATAATTTCGTGGGGCACATGTTAAGCTTTAAATTTTCACACACCACAATGCATATCTTATTTCTTTTCAAATGCTTTTTTAAAATTAACTTTCAAGAGATTTAGCCATTTTTACTTATACGCCTGTAGGCTCCGGAAGATATTATTTATAAACACTTCGACAAAATATGTACCAAGGATGATACTAAACAGCAATTTATGAATGGTGTTCTTTTACCTTCTTATCATCATGTTTATCAAGTAAGGCTTTAGCTACATTTTTCAGACATTATATAATTTAATGAAGTTTTGTATGCTTACCTTTGATTCGTTTCTTCAAAGGATATTAATTTTATATTAATAATCATATTTAACTTTATTGTATAATCGTAATTGATTTCATACTAATAGTAATTCAAATTAAAAATAATTTATCGGTGGATTTTCATTGTCTTTCCAAAATAGTGAAAATTCATGTGTTAGACATTGAAAACCCACTTTTAACGTGATAAAATTCTATGTAAATAACGGAATACCAGTTTCAACATTATTTCACTCTTTATTCATTTTGGAATTGGAATTTAAAGACTTTACTCCCAGTAAGAACAGTATTGAGATCAAACATCTGAAGTTCCGATTGAACCACCGGTGGTGCACGCCGGCGTGAACGTGTTAATGAAAGCTAGATTCAATTGTACGAATAAATTTTGTAGAGATTCTTTAAGGAATGGTTTTCTGTGCATGCTACACCTCCAAGATTGCTAGACAAACCGGAAGCACATACTTTATCTGACATTCAAAAGCACGTAACCAATTTCCTTCTAAAAGTATATACATTATGTGAATATATATCTAATGTAGTATGTGATGTCGTAAGTACATTTTCATTTACTATTTGATATTAATTTAGGTTAATCACATAGATTCCTATCACGTATTTGACCATTTTAACAGACTGTTGATAAGAGGTGTATCTTTTATAATGTGGTCGAGAATGCTGCGGTAGACCTTCCTGAGAGTAATTTAATAGAATTCCTAATCAATTTGAAGGCTGATGTTCTTGAGACAATCGAAGAATACGTCAAAATGCATTCTGCCGTTCCAAATATAAATCTCTATAATGGTAAGATATTTGGATTATAAACAATTTATCTAGGTTCTCCGGTGAAGGTTTAAAACCGGAAGTTGACGATATAAAGATTAACCCTTTGCAATCGGAGACGATTCTCAGTAGCCACTCAGTTTATTGAAACAACACGAGTGGCGATTGAGAGGCGACATTAAGGTTTTCTCCAGTTATGTTTTGTTATTGGACGTTAAATCACGGACAACTGGAGTCAATTTTAATGTCGCGTCCCAGTCGCCACTCGAATTGCCGCTATACACTGAGTGGTTACTGAGAGTGACATCTCGAGTGCAAAAGGGTTATTAGAGCTACCGGGAAGTAGTTAATAATTTTTCATATACTTTATGAAACTCCATTTATTTTTTCATATTAAACATTATGCTATTAGATAGTCCCCATCGTTATCTTTGATCCTTGACCGATGACCCTCCAATGCCATAATTCCGTTTAAAAAAAAATCAATTTCTCAACATTCATCTTATCAATCAACGGTCGGGCTAAACTTAAGTAAAATTAACACGTTTCGTGCCACGTGTACCGCCGATGGTACACACAGACATATTTATTTAATGCGCTACAAAAATATATTTTATAATAAGTTTAAGACTGTAGAATATATTTCCACCAAAAGAATGAGGCATTATAAAAAATGCAGAATAGAACAAAGGAAATAATTTTGTTTAATTGTTATATTTACAATATTTAATAATTACATATAATGATTCACTTTGTTAAAGCAAGAAATGTTTAAAAATGGCTTGTTCGGACAATCGCTGCAAAACGTCACTATTCTTATAATTAGTTCGTGTACCACGAATGGTACACAAGCTAATTACTTATGGATTGATGAAGCGATGAAATAATGAGCCAAAACATCAAATGGCCTGAATGGAAAGTCGAGCAAAAACGACTTGGCACGGAACATGTTAAAGATAAAATATATTGTTTTAACCTCCCATCTCATGATATTGTTGAAGGAATTTGTTTGTATTTACGTGTTACACATAATCGACGATTTACGTGTATTCTGCACAACTAACAATAAGTTTATCCTCTAAGTTTATAGTAACTCATTCACTACCCGCGGTCTTGAGATGAGAGTCTTAGCTGAATACCAGACACAATTTTCAAAAATCTATAGGATAATTGTAATATTATCGTTCATTTCTTTGTGGAATGTTCATTTCACAGACAGAATATTATATAGTAGACAACTCCTCCAATGTAATCTTTTGTCACCCGGCGTGCAGTAAGCCGCATAAGTTTGCAAAAGAATCGTTTTGATTTGCAAAAACGTGAATATGATCTGCAAAATGGTTAATTTCGAATGCAAACATGTAAAAGCGCGAAGTTGATATTGGCTTCATTAGTTGTATATATAATTATAATAATTCTTTGGTTTTTTTATCAAACATGTTTTATTAACTTTAAAAATGCTCAAAAACGATCCTTTGTATACTCATAATCGCGTATTCCCACTTTTATCAAGGTTGGCAAAGACTAACCATACTGATGAGTCACTTTTAGCTGGACCACAATTCCGACGAGTTTTCGTTCGTTGTGCGCAGGTTCCCACTACCTTTCCCTTTTACGAACACGCTATTGGCTTGGTCCCACTGAGACGCCACAGAATTTGGGCATAAAGCTGCGGGAGGAAGGAAAGCTAGTGGGGAGTGCGCAAGCTGTTGTCAAACTACTGAGGAGTCACTCCTGGTTTGACCACGGCTCGCGCAGCCCCCGTATCCTTCGCCCCTCCAGTCCTCCTAACCCCGACGTCACAGTGGGACTAAGCCAATAGCGTGCGCGGAACAGGGAATGGTAGTGGAAACCTGCGCACAACGAACGAGAATTCGTTCGAGCCGTGTTCAAACTAAAATTGACTCCTCAGTAGAAGGAAAAAAGAACAAAAGCATATCGTAGCCATTACAACAAGTGAACGCAGTTGGTGCTCGCAGCATCGTCGGACACCGGCGTGGATAGCAGACAGACTATTTAAAATATCGTACAATAATAATGATGTATATATTATAAGAAATAATTGAATACGTCTGTGAATAAGTCATATCCAAATGGAATGTTGTATAATCCGATCTTCTTTGATTGCATAAAATGAAATCGCATAAAAAAAGCATGGTGTAAATCGAGGAATGAATGCACTGACACATGGACGCAGATGAATAAAGATGAATGATTTTCGGAATGGAACACCGATGAATAAAAACGATTATTTATTTTCGAGTATTTACAATATTAAAAAAACGGTTTTTACGTGGGTACATGAAACTCGTGTTGAATATTTGCGAACTAAGTACATATACAAATTCGAAGTTTCTCTTAACAAAATCGGCTTATCATTTCCAATTACGGCGATAAACGGAAGTCATATCAATGAGACAGTACACGTCTATTCATGTACATGTATTCTAAAAAGATTCCTTCAGCTCTTATTTCCTGCTAATACAAAGTACATTATATTACATTATCAAGAAGGAGACATTTAATTACCGATCATTGTGTCAGATTCCATTATCCTTCTAATCATGAAAATATAAATATGATTGCATTTTCCACATTACGTTTCTCGTTTAATATTTAGGCGGTTGAAAACGAATAAAGAAAACATTGTCTACTTTATTAATGTTATCGACATCAGTAACCGATATTCGTAGATCAATATTTTGCAAGATGCATCACATTGTACCTTAAAACAATTCGACATTTTTCATTTCTCCCGTATTTCGAAATAATAATATTTCTTCTGATTTTAAGACATTCTTTCCAGGAAAAACAATTTTTTGGATATCTGATATTAGAAACATTATGTGTAAATGCATATGTAAATTATATTATTAGGTACCCGAAAAAGTTCGTGGGGATTTTTAAATCAAAATTCAAGTATTCTGAATATTCTGGAAAATTATTTTATTTAACGAAATAGTCACCTTTTATTTCGACAATTATTCTCCAACTTTCTACAAGCTTATACGATCCTTTTTTGTAAAAATTTTGTGTTTTACGCGCAAAGAATTAATTAATCGCGAATTTGGTTTTGGTATCATTTTCAAAACTGCTGTTTTCGAGGAAGTTTGTCATTTGTAAAAAAGGTGGTAATCCGAAGGAGACAAAAACTTCCCATTCGACATCCTTTGCGAGTAAAACACAAAATTATTACAAAAAAACAAATGTACAAGTTTGTGGAACATAGGAAAAGTATTGTCGAAGTAAATGGTGACTACATTGTCAAATAAAATTATTTTCCAGAACGTCCAGAATATTTGAATTTTGATTTAAAAATCCGCACTTCTCACGGTACCTAATGCTATGAAAGCTCGAGGCTGATATTAGTCTAATTAGTAGTGTAAAATAACTGGTCTAATTAATTATGTAAAAGAACGGACTAATTCTATCAAGTTGGTATGACGAATAATGTGATTTTTCTGATGTAAAATCTGTTACTATCGATACATTTCAACTGCGATGATGATTATCATCATGATATACAGATCACATGATACTCCTTAATTATAACAAATTGTTTTGTATTCGAGGATTAGTTCCACGTTAGTAAACAATGTTCAATATCCACAACACAACATTTAATAGACGCTAATTACTTTGCAGATGTTATTTGGCCAGCATCACGTGACTTCAAGTTCCGCAGCGCCCCCGAAAGAGATATTCATTGAAGAATCAGACTTTACTTGATTAAGTGTTCACGCGAACAAGATGATAATAATATTTACAATTAGTACCAACAGATACAATATGTTAATAAATTGTTACTTAATCGAATAAACCTTTCATTTGATAATTTGAAAATCTCTTAACACTAGAACTACCGAAGGAGTCAAAATGACTTGTCCGCCATTTTTAGTCAACTTATTCGAATATACCACAGCGCATTGTTTGAGATTTGATATACTTTTATTCGATATACATAACGGAAACAATTAAATCTATTAATTAATTTAAATCCTACAGCCATAATTTATATATAAATAAATATATAAGCATAAATGAGTATACACTACCGACCATAAGTTTCGGATCACTTGTTTTGTCTTCATTCTAACGTTTTCTTTAAACGTAAGAATGAACATTAACAGTAAATAGAATATAAAACCTTTGTCCATTTTACAATTTTACCATTAATATTAAACTATTTTCTTGCCATGCAAACACATATTGTATTGGCACCTGGATGTAATAAGATTTTGTTATCTTTAAAATCGTTCGGGTCCGTTTATTGCCATCGGTCGGTTTTTAGTTTCCCTACAACAAATGACTTTACTACAAGAAGGTTGGCGAACTATGCAGCAAGAAACATTACACAAACTTGTCGGGGTATGTCAAAAATATGTAAAATAGCAATAATGAAAAAAGGGGAATACTTCGACGAATCGCGTATTAAGCGAAATGTATAATTAATATAGAATAAAATATACGAAATTTATACAAATCTTCTATCTTATAATATCAACATACATGAACCACAGATATACCCAAAGAAAAGTATCCCATTCCATTTTATAAACAAGATATTTAATAATTTGCTTAACGATTGCGAGTATTCCTAAACTTCTGGCCGGTAGTATATGTTCGGTAGTTCTGGTATTAATCTCCAATGTTGTGTTCGAATTAATAATCATATTTGATTGTTCATTTGCACTCGTATTGCAGAGGGTGTAATGACTGACGTGTTTTCAAAATAGGCATTTCTTTCAGATATGCGATATATCTATTGTTGGTAAAGTTTGTCAAATTTTATCGTATTAAGCGAATATACAATGTGCTGAAATTTCATTCTTCTATGAAACTCTTCTAATTACAGTAAATCAATATTGGAAGTAGATATGAATAATTTTGTATGTAGAAAAGTTAGTTTTTCCATAAAAGTTGCGTGAATAAATTATCAAAATATTCTGGCAGTTTGTGTTGGGGTTTTATTGTGGTGCTAGCTTTTGCAATGTTTCATCGTTAAGATAAAGGATGTATTTTTGGTTTTAATATCTCGAATGAGTTTGAATTTTGTTGTCGTGCAAGTGTTAATAAAGGGTGGCCCAAAAGTCGCCAAGGAGTTGAAAAACTTAATAACTTTTGTAACATTATTTTTATTGTGAAATTTTGTTTGAAATTAGAAATATAAAGTATAAATTTATTTCGAAATTCAAACTTTGGAAATTATGTCCTTCAATTGACCACCTCCTTCCTCTTCGCAAATTCTTGCTCTTTCGAGTGAATTTTGCATAACACGGCGCAACATTTTTTTAGTGCGTTTACTGTTGCAAAATATTCACGATACGCTGTTTGCGTTAAAACAATTGACTTCGCATTCGCATAAAAAAATGCAATTATTTTAACTCGCTGGTTTAACCAGCGTGCCTTTCCCTAATAAATTCTAAGGAATCGTAGTTTCTACTTCTAAAAGGAGATATTAAAAAAGTTATTAATCTTGTTAACTTCCAGGTGACTTTTGAGCCACCCTATGTAATCGGAGATAGGGAATTATTCTTCATAAAGATTATTGAACTTCCTCGTTAGTACACTGACTATGTACTCACATCAATTCCATCAATGGCAATAATAATTAACGATTCATTTTTGTCAACATTACAGTCACATCTCTGAAGATAAAACTTAACGACTAACGATCGAAGAACACATTCACCTAGAGATTTAAATGACGCCTAATATTTGTTTTCTCTGAAATTACACAAGTGATTTGTAAAAACACACTTTTCCTTGGTCTACGACCTTATGACATCAAGTTATTTCCTAAGTACCCAGATCTTCACGATTTCATTTATAAATACACGGGTTTCACTTGTTTCACTTGTTTCACCACATATCGAAAGGTAGACATTTACAGAGCGAAGCAAAATACAAATATTACTGCCGGCGACAATTTCAATTTTTTCACGGTGCTTCTCGTCCAGGTAGGCGAGATATTCGGTATGCCGCATAGAAAGAGATCGAATCTACTGTTCGATCGAACTCTTATATGGTCAATGACCGAATCGATATTTAAGGAAAAAAGCTATACATTCATTCTTCCTGATTAGTTTCGTTAGTTTATCACGAATTCGTAGCAATCTACTGGGAAGGATTTTCAGTTACACGGTTATACGACTTTTGTGCCGTGCGGAAGATATGACGGGTCCACCATTTTAATGATTCTTTAAGCTATAATACAAGATGCTAGAGGCTTAATCATCCCTGAATGAAATTCTTCGCGGGAATATTAAGCATCGAAACAGGCAGTAATCGTACTATCGCAATTATATATACATATATATATATATATATGTATATATACCACATGTGTCAAAAGCTTTAACCGCCCCGTCTCCTCTAAGAGTAAGATAAAGATATCTTTTTCGTTAAAACAACGTTTATATTCGGTACAATTACTTCGAAGAAAATCGTTTACTTTATACATTATACAGATGCTTAATCTTATAGAATAAATCCAGAATACTGCATACTGATGAAAGTAATGGGGATCTCGTTACTGTCACTTTGTCTTTGTATTTCATTCTTTCCAGGTGAGCCGTAGAATACGATTTCCATGATGGATAACTGTACGATATGTTTCTGTGTTTGAAATTTTGCCTCGTTTGCCTCATTCGCATTTTACTATCACATACCTTTACGCACACGATTCTTGTTCCCATGATACGAGTGTTACATTGTGCAGGGTTTGCACTTCGAATTCAGATTGTTGCAAATCAAATCCACCCTTTTGCACATCAAATTTAACGTTTTGCAAAGCAAATCCGCCCTTTTGCACTTTGAATTCAAATTGTTCCAAATTAAATCCACCCCTTTGCACGTTAAATTCAACTTTTGGCAAATTAAATACACCCGTTTCCAATTCAACTTTTTCTACAAAATTGTTTTCTTCAACTTTTGTAATAAAAGCAAAGTCAAATGTACATGTTTGTTGTTGAGAAATTGTAAGTTATATTACATATAATATAAAGATATACGTGAAACACTTATTTAATAGCAATGACGAGTTTATTACATATGTAATTACTATTGCAAACGGGTGATTTTGATTTGCAGAAAGTTGAATTCGATTTGGAAAAAGATGATTTTTCATTTGAAAAAAGTTGAATTTAATATGCAAAAGGATGAGTTTTTCATTTGAAAAAAGTTGAATTTGATTTGCAAAAAGTTGAATTCGATTTGCAAATGGATGAATTTGACTTGCAAAAAGTTGAGTTCGATTTGCAAACAGTTGAATTTGATTTGCAAAAGGATGAATTTGATTTGCAAAAGGGTAAATTTCACTTGCAAACAGTTGAATTTGATTTGCAAAAGTTTGAATTTCACTTGCAAAAAGTTGCATTCGATTTGCACACAGTTGAATTTGATTTGCAAAAGAGTGAATTTAATTTGCAGAAAGTTGAATTCAATTTGCGGAACAGTGAATTTGGAGTGCAAAGCCTGTAATTTGCGTGTACACTGTACAGACGAGTATCCTTATCAGTGTACGTTATTCTGGTAATTTCTGATCTTCTCATGCATATACATATTTATACTTACATCAACTAGATGAAATGTACAGTGTGTATCATAGTAAAAGTTGGGGATAAACCTTTTTATACTAGCAATTTGTATAAAATATTCTTCATATTCAAGGTATGTACAGCACGCGAGTCACGTGCATATGTTTATATTATAAGTCACTCGCACACAGGTTTTACAACGCACTTATAAACGGTAATTCACACCGGTTTTACATTCACAAACGGTACCTCCAAGATAGTTCCTTCAATATAAAAAGGGCACTTGATCTAACATAGGGACGAAAACGTGATTTAATAGGGGAGGAAAGTAATTTCTTAAATTAGAGGAGGCTCGTTTTCAATGATGCGTTGATGCGTATTAGTGCTCATATTTTTACATCTCGATGTCTTTGAGATATCTAATAAATAATTAAACTACTCGCCGCTTACAGTTCGTCATCTCCAAGATCAAAAGATTCGAATCTTTATCTTCAAGTTTTCGTTTATATAAAAAGAAGAAAGTGTCTACATCTAAAACACACCCGATTCTGTCTTTACACGATAGGATACGTTCTCGAAGAAAACGTGTACAAAATTCGAGTAAGAAATCAGCAAAAATAATACAATAAACCATATAAAAATTCATGTTAGAATCTTATTATTTTTACGTGCTTGCACTTTTTATTTTCTAAAGATTACGCATGTAAATAACATACTAATAAGTTAGACGCATATCAAGATTTTATTGGTTGTCGCTTTATGACAATATATTCCTGCTGCATTTGTGAAATTCTTCGTTTTAAATCAGAAGAAATCGTGTAAAAGAAGGATGACTTTTTCCAAATCGTGTTAAATCAAAATCGGGTAAAAACAAAATTGAGTGTATTAAGCTAATAAGTATGATGGTGTTAAAAAGATTCGATCGAATTATTTGATATTGGAACAGTATGTGTAGCCAGGTACTTCAAATTCATTAATGAATTTTAAAATAATATCACGGTCAATGGATCAAAAGAAATACCATTTTTCAAATATTAATCACCAACACATGTAATTAAATAGCTGCTTATAAATGCGTGATAAAGATTGTGTTGAGTCATAAATAAGTTGCATTCGTTCACGATTTTTTTTCATTAAAATCGTCAGAGTATTACGGAAAGGGAGTCGACAAGTTGCTTAAAAACTAACACGAAGTTATTAATAATGACGGCGAATATATTAAATTAAAGTCCATTGTAGTTCACTTTATTGACGAATAAACTTTGTTTTAAAAAAACGGAACTTATTTATGATTCAACTCAATAAAATCGTATATTCACTGGAATGTGATAGCAATACAGGAAACAAGACATTTTTAGTAAATCCATGAATTGTGCAAGATTCTGACTGGTTCTGACTACTTCTGACTGATTCTGACTGGCTCTGACTACTTCTGACTGATTGCGACTGGCTCTGACCACTTCTGACTGATTGCGACTGGTTCTGACTGCTTGGTGTTCTTTTGAAAATACAAGCACTGATACACGTTATGGAAATGAACAATGCTTTACACATCACTCGTCTGCGTAATGCGAGTTCCAATATTTCGACCGCAGTGTCACACGGAACTCTCCCTTTTTGCCATCACAAGTGGCGTGCTCATTTTTCCATCCTTTTGTGATTGAATGCAACATTGACCAGGGATCCTTGCCTCAACATCCTTTGCCATTAACGTGCTACTTTGGCATGTCCTGCTTACGACTCCCAATCCGGTGTACAACATTGGCGGACTCATTGTCATTGACATCGATTGAACGCTTTGACTTGGCCAGTGCTGTCTCGGTAAGGTACACACACCGCTCTCGTAAACGTCACTTACAACCGGCTGAAACTGAGTGGTTACAATGATCACATAAATAATAATCGATAATAGATTAAGACTGAGATTTAACACTGGAAGTACGGAAGCCACAAAAATGACGGTTCCACAGAATTTAATAAAAACGTTGACATTGATCATATTCAATTTTTTGTGGTTTTTTGTGGCTCACGTTGCATTATGGACATAATTAAATCGATTGATTTATTTTTTTCATCCATCCTTATTTTTAAATACTCCAGTTAACAAAGGTGTGATTATATTTAAAACCCTTAGACTGTATTGCAATATTTTATAGGTTATGCGGATATTATTTCAATCGCTTTTGCTGGTTAATAATTAATAAATTTCTAAATAAAAGTCAGACAATTCTTATTCATTTTTAGGAATTAACGTAAAATTATTTTCAGTAGGATTCAAGAATTTGTGAATGCATATGTAACTATATACATATGTATATAAGGGGTGGGGCAATAAGAACTATTATCTAAAATAACTCGTTACCTACCGATAGAATCAAAAACGTTTTAAATCGTATGGTTCTATTTAAAAAAAACTGCAATTGTATTTTGCATCTACATCTACAAGTTCAGTCTAAAATCCAGTAGACTATATGTGTATGAGAAAAGTCACGCGGAACACAAATCTTTCATAAAAAATGGGGATTCTAATTTAGAAAATGTTGACTTGCAATCTATGGGACCAAAAACCAATGAGTTCGCCTGATAGTCCGATTAAAATCCTAAATTTTTACGATTTAATGTTTTCAACGCAAATACTCCCCCTATGAAATATTCGACCGTTTCCAGACTTTTCAAACACCCTGTATATAGTGGCATGCATTTTTACTACAGCCCATCCCAGGAAACCTTTCACTCGGCTCGGACGAGTTTGCGTTCGTTGTGCGCAGGTCCCCACTATCATTCCCTGCTCCGAACACGCTATTGGCCTTAGTCCCACTGTGACGTCACAGAAGTCAGGCATAAAGCAGTGGTGGGAAGAAAAGTTAGTGGGGACTGCGCGAACCGGGTGAAAGGTTTCCTGGGACGGGTTAAATACTTTGTCCATGTTTGGTAATAAAAACGTGAAGTTAATTTTTATTGCAATTATTATTATAATCAACCAAAACTACCACGTATGAGTTCTTTATGGGTTAATTACTGAGAGATGTTATGCCAATTTTGCCTTTTATTAGGTCGTGCAATATGAAATGTCGAATTATTCAAAGAGAAAGAAAAATTGGTTTTTTAATTAAAATAAACATTTTATTAATCAAACTACCATTTGCTTGTACGCATTTTTGCCAACGCGTTTACAACAAAAATATTCCTTTTCAATTCCTTAAAAAAAGATCTGATAAAAAATCCGGCATTTCATATTACACGACCTAGTAATATTATATTAACAAGGAATCCCAGGTAGGTGTCCGCCTCCGATTTTTTTCGTTTTCGTATATTTTGTAGTACTCAAAGAACTACTCAAAGAATTTTGCTATATCTGCGGAATTTCAGTTTAAATAAATTTTGTATGTAGGGAAAGGAAATTCAACATGGGGTTAGTTTACCCTTAAAAAGCAAACTCATCCGAAAAATTAGAATTCCATATTATGTTATTCATGATAACAAATTTTTGATATCAATATTTCTATTAGGAATTCCAATTATTCTTGTTCACGTTTTCATAGACCAGCGGTTTTACCCCTTTAAACCGAAATTCCCTAGATATAAAAAATACGTGTCGCTTAGTTTTTTGAGTACTACACATCCGCAAAAACGAAAAAAATTGGAGGCGGACTTCCACCTAGGGTTCCTTGTAAGTCCGTCGTAACGAAGGTTTTTAGCGAAAGATCAAATTCTTGGATTATTGTCTGCTCCGGTTAAAGAAATTCTTGGTAATATCGATGATAACTGTAAATATTAATACTTTTGAAACTTACGTTTTTGTGCTTCGATGACAAATTTGTAAATTCGTGCAACGGCATCCCATTGCGAATTGTGCAGTAACCGACGTAATTTCCGTGACCAGAAGCGGAAGTGACACTAGAGTGTTCCAACAAACTTCTCGATGGAGATGTCTCGATCGTGGAAATAAGCCGTCTCTTTCTCAAGTATTCAGATGGTTCGTCACCTAATTAAATAATCAGAGCAGAGTTATCTTAAGAATCTACGTTCCTCAGCATCTTCCTCTGCCTTCATTTTATTTGAGACTTCCAAACATAAAAATGTATGTGTAATAAAAATGCATTTCTAATAACAGATGAAATTAACTTCTGTTACAAATTCTCCTCTTTGCTACGACACCATTTGCAAATCAATCTTTTCTACAAATTTGTTTTCTTAAGCCATTGTGATAAAAGTAAAATCCAATGTAAAGTTATTCTTTCGAAATAAAGATTTTATTGCATGTATGTGATAATACTTACGTTAAACATAAAATAACATAAAATGATATAAAATTAATTAATCATTTTTGGTGTTAAATATGTATTTAACATTAATTTTACCTCATTTTATATTATTTTACGTTCAACTACTATTACATACATGCAATAAAATTTGTATTTCAGAACAATAACTTTACATTGGATTTTATTTATATCACAATATCTTAACACCTTGACGGCCGCTGTCACGTGTACGTGATTTCGTCAGCCAGCGGTTATCGGCGGGTGTCACGTGAATGTGACTTCGCACTAGGAATCTTCGACCAGCATTACATAAATATTTCGAGATCGTAGATTTGACGTTTGTATATTAAGTCATTTTAACTGTTTTTGAGTCACTGTCTTCGAATTCTTACGAGTCTATTGGCGTCTTTTCATTCTCAAAATATTGGTTTTGTGAACTTTCCGTATTTCAGTACGCGAGAGATGCCGGCGGTAGTAGCGCGACTTGGAGTAAAACGAGCGGCCGTCAAAGTGTTAAGAAAACAAATTTGTAGAAAAGATTGATTTGCAATTAGTCGAATACAATCCGCAAAAGGGTTAATTTCAGAAAGTAGGAAGTGATTCTCAAACCCGCGACGTTATTAATATTCATTTATGCAATATATTCTTCAAGAATCCTTCATGAAGGAGTAAAATACCAAGTTATAAACGTAGAAAGAATATCTTAAAGAAAAGATAGAACACTCACCAGTTATTTGTTGAGGTATGATGTCCGGATTCTTCTCGTCGCTTTCACTAAGATCGCCGCTGGTGTCCAATTTTCTGAAGGGACTAGTTGGGTGTTTTTCGTCTGAAAGAAGGCTGCTTCCTTCGCGGAACCTCAGCTCCCTCTGGATTGGAATGGCTTTAGTCTGTTTTCCATGATCCTCCATTTGGGACTTACTTTGCTCGTCTACGTGCGTATGTTGAATTCTAAGTACTACCATTACGATCACTGCTACGATGATCAGCGCTGTTACTACACCAATCATTACGCTTAACATTGGCGTGAGTCTGATATTTTGTCTGGGTCTCTCTAGAATATAAAATTGTATTGTAATATTTTCTATTTTCTATGGATATTGTTTCAGTTCGTGCTGATCAAAAATAAAGAATTTTTAAGGAACTACGACATTTCTGATTAATGTTCAAGAATTATGTTAAAGATTATTTTCAGTCGAAATATTAGGTTGGCAACTAAATTCGGGACCTTTTGTTTCATGCCTTATATGTTTATTTATGGAAACCATATTTATAGGTTATTTTTTGTATCGCTAATATAATTCGAGTGCTCTCATTCTTGCGATTATTTTGATATGTACAATTATTATTTCATATACTTGATCAAACTTGTTTAATTGAAGTTGATAATGAAGGTCGCGTACTTAGTTGCCAACGTAATAAAAGAATCCATGAAAATATATTATAATATGTATAGAGTAGACTCCCGTATAACGCGAGTTCTTACAACGCGAATTCCTACAACGCGCCAAGATATTGCGACTATTGTTTTCATAAAACGCGATTCTTTGTACAACGCGCCAAATAATAAAACACAGGAATTACCTGATTTAAGAATTAAATCTGCTTTAGTTGAGGATTAGATTGTTTCCTTTATCATATGCATATATGCCATTTATTTTTAAAATATTCTCTTATTTGATGAAACATAGAAAATGAAACTTGGCATAGCAGTAATCATTTCATACATGTTACTTTAGATTGTGCACATTATGCGGGAAAAATCCGTGTATTGCACGATCTCCTATAACGCGAATTCATATAGAACGTAAAGTATTAACCCACCCAATACTGTGCCGGAGTCAAAAATGACCCGAGCGATTCAATCCAATGTCAAAGTTGTGTGTGTCATCGTCTTATCTACCACTACATGTTGTGTCGAATAAACATACAATGTACGTGTACCTGCTTCTTCTGGGCTCGGAAGGTTTCCAGTCAGTCTATCATAGAGATTTTAAGGAGAAAGACGTGTGTAAATTCATGTTTATTCGACCAAAAATTTCATTTTTTGTTATTTTTATTGCTGACATTCGACGCAAACGAAGAAAATCTTACGTCGTGCTCGTAATCCTGATGCGAATGAATAAAAAAATTTTATTTTTTATAATTTACGATTTTTTACTAAACATAATCCCAATTACAACAGCATAAGAAATAAAAAAGAAGAAAAAAATTCGGGGGACCGTCACTGTGAGTACAACATGGATGAGAAACTTGGCTCGCACGAGTGTCACTATGTTAGTACAGTATCGGTGAGGGCCCCGCATAGTATTGGAATGTCGGTGTGGGTCAGAATTGACTCCGGCATAGTCCGTAGTGCGAGGGTTAACCGCGTTATACGGGAGCTACTTTATTCGTCACAGTGATAAATGTTTTTAGCCGCTTAACTGCTAGATGGCGCGATCCCGCTTTTCCGGTTTCACGTCTAGAAATGCCAGCGGATGTGGCAAGGAATTTCCAATTCAAGTTTAAAAAGGCAATAAAAACCCATAAATTTAATAAATATCATTTTTTATACCATCGTTTGAAGTGCGATCCTTCACGTTAAAAAGGAAGTAAACGTACTCGTCATCTACGAGTAAAAACGAAGTACAATTACACGAAAGAAAAAGAGTTCAATCGCGCCATCTGCCATTTTTCGACCGTATTTATGCAAATGCCCGTGGCACTCAAACGGTTAATCTAATTTTCCATCTATTTCCTATTTCACAATTAATCAGTTCAACTATCATCTACATACATAAAGAACATAAAAGGGGCAGCTATTGCGATAATCGTTTCTCTTTGTAGAATTAGTAGGAATGAGAGTACAGCTTCGACCATTTTAAACAGCCAATTCTACGGAACACTGCGCAACTTCAATGAGAAATACAACGTTATATAATTTCTCTGTCCGCATTGCAAGCAGCAATATCACTGAACGTGAATAATTAATTACGTAGTAGCAAATATTCCATTATCATCTCAAAGCAGTACTCCAAGCTACTTGATGGAACTGTTACAAAGCTCTTTCGTAGTTCCCGTTCGCGCCATTAACTTGCTTATATGTTTGCACAGTGTGTACTGATTTCCATTTACCTGACTCGGACGTTAATTGTTTTTCAGGAAGCCTGAGGGTTCCGGCTTGAACTACCATTGCTTCGCTACGGCCTTTATCATTATAGGCGTATATGCATGCCTGATAAAGAGCCCCAGACACCAATTGAGTGACGTTGAATCTGGGCATTGATGACGTCAGATTAGCACGCAATTCCTGGCTGTTGCTTTCTCTTACTTCCAGAAGAAAGGATTGTGGTAAGCCTCCATTAAATCCCTCTGCGCATCGCACGGAAAACGAATTCGTCGACGTGTTCGAGGTCGTGCAATTGTGAACCATGTCCGGCCGTCCTGATACGAATAATGCACCACATTAAAATGCACCCCATGCACTCCACTTATCTATGCTTATATCGCAATAAATCGTGACGGCAATACGCGAGAACTATGTTAGAACTCGCGGATTTGACATTAATATTACTCCGTAATTAACCATTATCTTTAACCGCCTAATTGCCATTATCAAGTACAGTAGATCTCCACTTAACCGAACCCCTTTATCCGAATACCCGAATATCAGAACGTTCTGATATCCGAACAGAAAGTGTTTTAACAACAGATTCCTTCTTTTTAAAAAAGTATGTATGTTGAAAAACTTATGTTATTCAAAAGTCATAAAAGTTTAAATTCATAAAATTCATAAAATTCATTAAATATTTAAAAATACTGTCTCATTAATAAAATTATTATTTTATTAATGAGAATTAATAAGAGATAACAATATATAAATATGTATTAATATTATTATTTCTCTTTATTATTTATTAATTAAGTTTTCATTTATCAATTATCGATTAGCAAGCATTAATACATAGTAATTAATAAATAATTAGCAAACTGTCGATTTTCTCGATTTTCACTTCAATAAATGAAGTTTAACATCAGAAAAGTGATTGTTCTGGTATTCGAAAATTTCCTTATCCGAACACTTTTGTTCCTTTTGTTAGTTCGGATATGGGAGGTTCTACTGTTACACGAATATTTTAATGAAACATAAAGGGTGAGAAAATGGTAGGTTTCCTTTCTTTTTTCTTCGAGTCTCTTGGTGCGTACCGGAAGTGTGCTGTTTGCTGCATTAAATAGGATGATAAAAATAAGCAAATAGAAAACAAAGCAGATATTATTGTAGCGAATATAAGGTTGGCCTTTGTGTTGTCCCTTGTTTTGAAATATTGGGTGTACGCATAAGTTCTCGCCATTTTTAAATGACCGTTAATGTACCTTCTTCGAAACGTAACAAATGCAGTTAAAAAGCTTGTAGATCGATGGAATGAAGTTATAAAAAATAATAGAGAATATTTTTGTGAATAAAATCTGTCTTTCTTAAAAAAAACCTGAAGTTCGTTTGATTTCATAAAACAGCGAGAATGTATGCACATATGAATCTAATATATTGTATCATACCCAATTAAATTGTTAGTTAAGTGGAAAATGTAAACAACATTTTTCATAATAAAAATATAGTTTTTCGTTATATTTTTGGTTTTGTCCCTAAAATTGAGGATACTATGTGTAAATAAGTCGAATCAAAGATTTTACAAGATAAAAGAAGTGGTTTTTGTTGGCCGATGTTTTCCAGAAAAACCGAACCTTAAGCGGCTAATAATTCCAGTGAATTATGAGCATTAACACTTTACACCCGGAGGCGAGTCTCAGTCGCCACTGAATTTATTGCGACAACTCGCACGACGATTTAGAGGCGACATTAAGATTTACTTCAGTTGTCGGTGATTTAAAATTCAATAACAAAAGATAAGTGGAATAAATCTTAATGCCATCTCTCGGTCGCCACTCGAATTACAACAAGAAACTAATCGTAAGTGGCGACTGAGAGTCGCCTTCCGAGTGCAAAGTCGCTCGAGGATGTTTACTCGAGATTGTTTATTCTTATTTAGACTTATCGCGGCTACTCGAGTGGCGCCTGAGAGGCGACATTGAGATTTACTACATTGTTGGTAATCATTTAAAAATTTTAAATTATAAGTTCAAATAAAATTTTTAAACTAAAATTTTTAATTACAATTTTTAATTAAAATTCGATTACAAAAAAAACTCGAGTAAATTTTAATGTCACTTCTGCATAACTGCAATACACTGAATGGCGATTGACAATCGCCACTCGAGTACAAAGGATTAATAACTAGTTGCTATATGGTTTTTATGAAATTGTCAAATATACGAAGCAAACCATGGAACGAAGTTTTAACTGCAATTATTCAAATGCTAGTGTATTATTAAAGCGATGCCTGGAATTTCGGAAATATACACAGCGAGATAATTCGGATTTAATGCGACGGAAGTACAATCCATTAGGAATTAAATGGGTCTCAATTTGTGCAAGTTTCCCCGAAATTCTCGACTGTTTATACAGACACGAATTAATTCGCGTATATTAATATATTCGGCTCTCACCGGATGTAATTTGCTAATATTTTTATTTTCATTTCGAATAATTCTAGATATTTTTTTACTAGTCTTACGTTAACCATGATGTATTACTAAATTTATGCATAAGAGCAGTAACAATTATTTATAAGTTTCGATAAATGTCAGGTATGAAATATATTTCTTCGTATCAGCAGGTTTTCAGAATTTGTTATAAATGTTTACCGGTATTCGATTGTTGAATTATTATTATTTGCGTTGTATTAAAGATTCATTTCTTTCATAATCTTTTTTAAGGAAACATGGAAAAGGAACTTCAAGTAACTTTCATAATACAGCCGAGTCTCTTTTTATGCGGTCGATACGTTCCACAGAAATCCGCATAGAAAAGCACACAAAAAAGATATAGCTTTCTTTGTAAAATTAGGTTGGTCTTGTTTTATTTACGCATAAAAAGATTTTAAATTCGAAAAAGAAAATCTTTATTTACGTGCGCCAATTATTCTCTTCTATCTTAATTCCAAGCAGAAAAACATAAGAAGAACGAAAATAAATGGATAAACGTGTTACGCTGTTCAAACTTTCCATGATTCTATAATTGTAAAATGGTTAATTTGGTGTGCAAACAGGTGAATGTGATTTGTAAAAGAGTTAATTTGGAGTTCACAACCTGTATAATTTTACTATGAAGTTCCCAGCAATAATAATATTCCGAAACTATTGGCCTTGTTTGACAAAAATTGACCCTTTTTTTCAACGTTCCCCCACTTTCTTTTTGATTTTCCGATTCCTTTAATAAACTTTCATTCCGGGAATATATTTTTCCACTTGGCTTCAATAATGTGTCAAACAGAATCAAATGGAATCAGCTATAATTCGTGCGAACAATTCGTACAAAATACAATGTTATGTCCTTGACAAAATATCGAGTACAGCTAGACATACAAAGAAACTGTTTCGACAATGAGCCTGGGGAAATGGGAGTGTATTGTACTAAAAGAAATTGTCACATATATCTTTTTCTATGTAGACTTGGAGCTATATAGTCAGATTTATGTGTTCCGAGGAAATATACTCCCTTCGTACAAAGCTATGTAAGATGTAAGATGTAAGATGTAAGATGTAAGATGTAAGATGTAAGATGTAAGATGTAAGATGTAAGATGTAAGATGTAAAATGTTGTAAGTCAAGATCTTACATTACGTACAGTCCGCGAAATTTCTATAAAGCCACCACGTTTCTTGCTAATATCTTATAAATATTGTATACTTATGATAAGTTTGTACGTGGTGTTACTTTAGATACATATTTGTCGGTTTAAATGAAAGAAATAACATTTATTTAAAATAGGAAACGGAAATATAATATTTGGATGTACAGTCCGCGAAATTTCTATAAAGCCACCACGTTTTTTGCTAATATCTTATAAATATTTCATACTTATGATAAGTTTGTGGGTGATATTATTTTAGGAGTATTAAAGACACATATTTGTCGGTTTAAGTAATTGAAATAACATTTATTTAAAAGAGGAAACGGAAATATGTAATATGACATAAAATACAATGCGAAATTTCTATAAAGCCACCGGATTTTTTGAGAGATAAAACCAATATTCACAATAATTTATTTTTTATTTATATATTAATAGCTTGTATAACTGCCATTTCTTCGAAAAACTTCGAAAATTCCTTTCGGCTCCGTCCGAAATGGTAAAAAGTTCAAAATGGTACATCCGTTTAACCGTGAAAGTAGTACCACGTGCACAAATTGCAAAAAGAAAATGTAACGGTTCCGGGACGCAAAATTATCCACACAAAACTAAGTGGCTTTATAGAAATTTCGCATTGTATTTTATGTCATATTACATATTTCCGTTTCCTATTTTAAATAAATGTTATTTCAATTATTTAAACCGGCAAATATGTGTCTTTAATACTCCTAAAATAATATCACCCAAAAACTTATCATAAGTATGAAATGTTTATAAGATATTAGCAAAAAACGTAGTGGCTTTATAGAAATTTCGCGGGCTGTAGTATGCAAATGAGGAAGACGATAAAAGCTCGGAATACGTAAACGGAGAATTTGATGTAACTTACGAAAAGCATTTCTTAAATTATCACGAATAACGCATACTTTTTGTTGTAAATTCATTGTTTTCGGTGAATTAATGATGTATGTATTTATATGGTTTAGTGGAATATTTAATTTTCTGTGGAAACCTGAAATCTTGAATATATCAATATAATTGTAAAACTTTGAGAATGGAGACACTTAGTTTCGGAAATTAAAATATAATCAATTAACCTTCTCTCTGTGTACTGACATTTTATCGTTTACCGCGTAATTACAGCTCAAGCTTAAGTTTTTGGTAATTTTATTGCTTTCTAACCAATTAACTGCGTTCGACGTGTATACACGTCGTGTAAAATAAAAAATTTCCAATTACAATAAAAACTGGAAATTTCAATAACATATAATAACAATGTCATTTGGTGGTATGTTTCCTTTATATTACCAATAAAACAGCTATGTATTTTTATGTTATTTTTATGAATTTCATCATTTCTTGACAATTTTTAAGTTTTTAATAACAATAACCGTTGAAACAATGAATTGTTAATTTTTTATCGAATCAAAATGTAATCCTTTTTCATTTTGCTTTACTTTATTCGTAAAATTTATAATTGGACCACTTGGCATGTTTGATTGATTTTAATTCCGCATCCTGTGAGGGATTTTTAAAATTAATTTCCGCAGTTAACTGGTTAAGAAAATGAGTATAAACGAATTAAAACATTGTATTTAGAACATAAAAATTACAACGTTTTGTATAAATAAAAAGAAATCAATTTGAAATGAAATTTTTATCAAATCTTGTGTGCAACATATCACAGACAGCGTTCCTAAAAAAGCTTTGAAAAATTTCCGTTCGGCAACTTTTTATGTACGTTTTTATATGCTTGGGGTGCATTTGCATTTGCACCCCAACGTTTAAACACATCGAGTGCCGCGCCGGAATCCGTGTTATACGATACCTCGCGATGCGTGTCCGTAACGTCTAAAAATAAAATTGTTTAAACGCTCTGCGATACATGGCTTACTTTAAATCGTTATCGCAAAGTTAAAAATATTGAAAACTTTACGAATATTAGCGATATATTCGATTCGGGTTTTAGGAATATTGGCAACAGTGGTCACCGGTAACCGCCATGGCGTTGAACGAGTTGATGTATCGCAAAAAATAAAAATGGAGAGCACGTTCAATTATTGAAACTTATAGTACTTTACTTAAAAAGGGAAAATTGGTAGAAAAAAAGATAAAATGTGTATCCATGTTTTGAATTTTATAGTTTGTTTTGGACTCAACTATGTAAAGTTTTAATCAAAATAATTTCAGACAACATTGCAATTTTTGCTTAATGAATAAATTCTTCCTCAACCGTTTGTAATCTCACATGAAAGGAGATTATTTATTTATAGTCGCAAGTGAGATAATATTTAATAATACTACAAAGTTTATATGAAATATTATATTTTCACGGCAGCAAAAGGCGTTAGAAATGAGGTTAGAAATTAATTGAATAACCATTTACGTAAAAAAAGGTTAAACCGATCCTGTTACCGAAGTTACCGAAGTAATTGTACGTCGAGTGTAGCGTTTAATCGAAAATACTCGCGAAACGTTTGAAAGCAATCAATCCGATTTAGTTAGTGTTTTATAACAATTTAACGTTTGCATTTGTTAGTTTCGATCTGGCTTTGAAATAGCCTCTGCTTTTTCCAACTCCGGTGGTTGGATCGTTAGAACGGTATAAAAGATTTCCGTTACAAACAATACCGACGGTACACCATTAACAATGAACTGATTGTCAGCTACAAAAACCACATTGTCAAATTGTTACTTTATGACGTCAATGCAGCGTGAATCAACATGTTAAAGTTAAGTCGCATTATTTGTATGTCCGATTAAATTGATTGAAAATCGAAAAAATGAAAGCTAACAGTTGATCTAAAGACACCGATTTACGGGGAAATTAATGATAACTACTTTCTAGCATTCTTTATTACTTGAGTTGACTTTATTGCTTTTATTATTTCATCTTGAGGGGCTTCACGTAATTAATTAAATTTTTTAGGATTTACGTTATACGAACCAGATTTAATTGCCACGTTAATAATTAATTATTTACTGCGTTGATTATGAAAGTGCAAATTTGTTAAATTGGAAACGAATTATTTCGATATATTTTCTGGGATGAGTGAAAATATAGAAATATATTCTTTCATGGTTATATATATTTAGATAGTGAAATATAATATTTACATATTTTCTCTCATCTGAGAAAATATATCGAAATCATTGTTTTCAATTTTACAGATTATATATATATATATATATATATATATATATTTCAATTTTATATATATATATATATAATCTGTAAAATTGTATAATATAATCTCTAAAATATATAGAAATCATTGTTTTCAATTTTACAGATTATATATATATATATATATCTATATATTTGAGTATATACATATTTCAATTTTATATATATATATAATCTGTAAAATTGTATAATATAATCTCTAAAATATAATATTTACATATTTTCTCTCATCTCAGAAAATATATCGAAATCATTGTTTTCAATTTTACATATATATAATAGTTTTACGTTAAAACTTACTTTTTCCATTCGCAACAAATATAATTGTTAAACCGGAAGACTGAGCAAATCTTTCTGTTAAAATATCGAATTTCTCGTTTCATTCGACTACAGGATTCGTTTTGTCCTGAAATGTGCACGATCCATCGAGCCGTATTACTGTTTCTATGTGACAAGTACGAACGACAGGAACGAAGTTGATGAATTAAATCATAGAAAGGAAGTTCCCGTATCGACGTATTAGATTCGAGGCTTCATAAAAATGTTCATGATCGCATCCGCGTATAAAGATATCTCACCGGCTGGTATGATGTGATAGACACAGGGCACTTGTTGATGTCCAATTAGATTGGTAGCCCAGCAGAGCAGCGTGCCATAATCCAATTCTGTCATCGGGGTGTATGAAACGATCGAAGATGTGCCAACTCTCGCGATATGACTACCAGCCACGTCGATACTCTCCGCGGAGTTGTTGAATGTCCATCGGAATTTAACTTCCGGTGGATTTGCGTCTACCTGGCAAGATATGTTTGCCTTCTCTTGTTTTGCTACTCCGTGTACTTTCGTTTGGTTCGGTTTGCATGTTGGTGCAACTGGAACACAACATCGATATTCATTATTTAAAAGAACAGCAAGCTCTTAATTACACTGTCCAACACAAAAAAAATGTTGTAACAACGAATATGCGATTCTTATAGACTTTCTTGCCAGTAACTACCATTTTCGAAAAAATCAATCTTGAAAAAAAGCTACTTTTTTGTCCTTTGAACAAGATTTGTGACGTAAGTATATAAGTTAGACAGTTTTTATTTGTTGCAAAAAATTGTCTGACTTATATACTTACGTCACAAATCTTGTTCAAAGGACAAAAAAGTAGCTTTTTTTTCAAAATTGATTTTTTCGAAAATGGTAGTTACTGGCAAGAAATGGTTTGCGGATTCGTTTTCAGCACGTCGAAATCTATAAGAATCGCATATTCGTTGTTAGAACACAGAAAAAAAGTCAAAATTTGTTGGACAGTGTTATTAATATCAGATAATGAATATTCCAGGAATGAAATTATATGCACAGAATTTAGAGTTAGTATAAGAGTACTGTGTATAAGAATATTAGTTTAATTCATATTGGAAAATAATAACAATGAGATTGTATTATAACGGCCACATACACTGTATTACGGTTAACCAGCTCCATCTAACTGTGAAGTCAGATACTCGTCCACCCGTATCTTTCATTTCATTTTATTATATGTTTCACTATAATAATAATTATAAAAGTACGCGCAACGATTGTCACCATTTTCGATGCGTTTAAGTATTAACCCCTTGACATACAAATAAAACGAATTTCATGGGTCCAGAAATACTATTTAATTTGGCTCAACTGAACGGTTATGTAAGCTTAGAAACAGAACGGAATATTTATAATGTTAAATATCATTTAATAAGATTGATACACAATATTAATGGACAATAATGAAATAATATTATTAAATAATAGATAAGTAGTTCTGTAAAGTATGACATTTTTCCTGTCCGCCGGAGACAGTTCTTGCGTCCCGGAGACGTTAACGTCTACAATGACACGCGAAACAAATGACGTCTCCCAGACGTCATTGTATGCCAAGGGGTTAAGATGTTAGGTATTGAAACGATCGATTTTTAGTGAGTAGATGAAACACACATTTTATACATTTTAGCATATGTAACTGATTAATGAAAATACGATCCATTACAATCTACTGACTTCTGTCAACAAAACGGTAAATCCAAAATCCCTTTCTGAACAAATTCTGTACGCTTGGAGGCAATGATATTCGTAAACGTTTGATTGATATCTATGAATCTATATTCATTATAGAAAGTCATCTGTTTGTTTGTTTATAGAAAATCATCCTGTTTTGTTGTATTAGATGTTAATTAGAAGGTTAAATATATTTATGTTTTTACTCGAACTGTAAATATATGCAGTTCTACTGCTGTACTGTACTAATACTTTTTGTTAACATAACAAAATGATTATTCAACACATTGACACTGTGCAATTAATGTTTTAACAATATCTCTGTTACGTTAGTTTTATCTTCACATATCGCTTTTATAATTTAAACTATTAATAATAACTCATTCAGCAATATTAATGAAACGTTTTAACTGTAACGCTTGATATTACACACGATTATGCAAATAATACATGCAAATATATGTTAACAATTTGTTGGGGATGTAAATGGGGGATTAAAAATGTAAATGGGGATTGTTTAAAATAGCAGCTAATTCGAGAGGAAAGTTTTTCAGCCGAGTATTCATGCAATTATCTCGAGTGGATTGAAATACTGAAATTTCCGGATAATAAAATACGTACACATCACGTTCAAGTAAAAGGGTGAACTCTCTCCATCGCCCTCTGTGTTATAACCGACGCACGTGTAATTTCCGGCATTTCTTCGGTCCACCCCTTGCAGCGCCAAACTTTGATTGCTGATTATGATACCTTGGGTGATGTTATGATGAAGAGTTACACCCTGAGAAATATAATTATCATCGATTTCATATATTGATATTTTATTTGAACTGAAGAATATTATTCGTTCTTACAAATCACTTTTCTATCCTGAGTAATGTAATTATTATTGATTTGATATATTGAAATTTTATTTGCATTGAAGAATATTATTGGTTCTTACAAATTATTTTTCTATTCTGAGTAATGTAATTATTATTGATTTCATATATTGAAATTTTATTTGAATCGAAGAATATTATTCGTTCTTACAAATCATTTTTCTATTCTGAGCAATGTAATTATTATTGATTTCAAATATTGAAATTTTATTTGCATTGAAGAATATTATTGGTTCTTACAAATAATTATTGTATACTGAAATATATCATTATTATTGACTTGATGTACTGAAATCTAATTTGCGTTGAAGAATATTATTGGTTCTTACAAATAATAATTGTATTTCTTTTTATACAGTTAATCTACATTATATTAGGTTGGCAACTAAATAGGCGACCTTTTGTTTGTGCCTTCAATCTTGTTTATAAGACTTATTCATAGATTATTTTTAATGATCGATAATATCATTCAAGAGCTCTAATTCTTGCAATTATTTTGATACATGCCATTATTATTTCATATAATTAAGATTATGTAATTGAAGTTTATCATGAAAGTCACGAACTTAGTTGATAACCTAATATATTCACCTGTACAATCTTTAGATTAAATATAATAACCACATTAATTATGTACAGACCTACAATATCATGCATGGAAATCGAAAACTATTATCTTCAAACTGATCTATTCGAAGTAGTCAATTTATTAGTATACGTGGTGTAATTATTTTTACGAATATTTTATTATTAATAGTAAAAGAGTATTATCAATATTAGACAAGTTTATTATGAATATTAAAAATGTCGTGGTTAAATCTTCATGAAAAAATGATTTTCCTAGTTACATAATCCAAGACTATATAATGCACCATTTATAATATTTTCCACTAAACGTAAATAATTCTGCGATACATTTTTGGCTAAAATAAATCTGCCTATTAATTTCCATAATTACATTTTCGTAAATCGGCACACAGCTTCCGAGTTAAAAGTGTGAATAATATATTCACAGTGACAATTAATTTAGGAAATTTTATATGAGACTTTCAAATTAAGAGTCCTGTTCTTCTAAATAATAATGAGTTTCTGGTTTGAAAATTGAATCACAATATTTACAAAATGATTGTATTATTTTTAACGATATAAATATAAGTAAAACTGAACACATATACAGGGTGTCTCGATCTTTTCCGCAAAACTTTAGTAGCATATTTTATATGCAAAATTAAGAAAAAGTGTTATATAAACATAGACATTGTTTGTGTAAACATATCAAATACGAGGTAAAAATCGGTATATTTGTAAACTAAATATCTCAAAAACTAATTGAAATCGATCACATACATGAAGGGTGACTGAATTGGCTTGAAAAACACTATCAAACGATCGGTAAAAAACCGAATCTGACCTTCATATCTTCTTAACTAATAAAGTTAGAAACAATTCGCTTTCGACAAAAGATGTTAGAAAATAAACGCTTATCCAGTGTTACCGCGGACACCTTGTATAAACATTTGAAAATCGAGAATCCAAAATTTCTAGAAATTTAATGACCCTAAATTCCCTAAATTCCTGAAAATTCAGAGTCGGAAATTTCGGAAAATTGAAATTCAAACATTTTCGAGACTTAAGAATCTTAAAATTCGGAAAATTTCAAATCGGATATTCTTTCTCAGTATTGTTATTCTTATTGTATTCAGTTAAATTATCACATCCTACACATGTACCTAATGTTCTGTTAAGATTTAATCGAAAAAAAGACACAGAAAAGGTAAATATTTTATTTTCACACTCGAGTTTATTGCGATGCTTTTAAGGAGTTGCTCCTTCAAGTTTGTGTCTTCTTTGATTGCAGCCGAGTGGCGATTGTACAGCTATCTTTTCTTTTCATGTAAGGACATTCGAGCTCAAGTTACATTGTTCCGCGAAGCAGGTCAGTTTTTTGAGGTTGCACACTTTGCAAAGTTTTTCGATCAGCTAACCGTAAAATCTTCTAAATGTTTTGCGATAAGGAACAAAGTCCATCTTATTGCAGATCTCCTTTCGAAGAACTACAAAACTTTCTCTCAACCACTTTTTACATCGTTAAGTATAAGAAGCGTACAGAACATCCCAGGAAACCTTTCACTCGGCTCGGACGAGTTTGCGTTCGTTGTGCGCAGGTCCCCACTATCATTCCCTGCTCCGAACACGCTATTGGCCTTAGTCCCACTGTGACGTCACAGAAGTCAGGCATAAAGCAGTGGTGGGAAGAAAAGGTAGTGGGGACTGCGCGAACCGGGTGAAAGGTTTCCTGGGATGAGTTATAGCAGTATGTTTATCGATATTTATTAATTTTTATTTATAATTTAAACTTATACTTGATTCGTGCTGTTTTATAAACATAAATTTGATTTTAATGTTATTACCAAAATTGCGATAATAAATTTAAAGTAGCGAGAGATGGAAAATTATTGGGTTGTTCGGAAAGTAATTTTGTTTTTCCCGACAGAATTTTCCCGATTGTTTATGAATATATTTTTATACAAAAATTGTATGAGCGTGAAATCATGCTACTGCCATAAAGATGGCAAAAAGTATTGGAAAAGAATGGCCAATATATAAGTTAATAAAATATTTATTTATTATACGAAAATTGTCTTTCATTTTCACAAAGAAAAACGAAATTACTTTCCGAACAACCCAATACAATATTAATAAATGCACGGATTACATTTAGAGGTAGAATTATCTGCAAAGATTTAATATAACAAATTGAAACTATTTCGTTCTTGAATTTAAACTGTTCTTTCAGGCATTTGTGGAAACGATAACTTTCACAGATTTCATAGGAAATAATATTTATATTAAAAATTGTTCTCGATATTTATATTGCATACATTATCACAAACCATACTTACGATTAGATACTGTTTTCTAAAGCGTACGCGATGACACCAGCAAAAGAATAGAGAATTGTGAAGAATTGCAATAACAATTTGAAGCAATTGTTTCATACTATTTAGCTTATTGATTGAGGCTACTTTTGATTCGTTCTTAAACTAGAGTTTTTCAATACGCAGTTGTGAATAACCAGTTTACATTCAAGAATACAAAACGATAATTAACGATCTCTTTCACACGGCACATACATTCGAATGTGACGTAACTCGGCAGAGAATTTGCAATATATTTACCAAATGCCGCCACTCCACCTTGTACACCAGCGGCTCGGCGTGTATCAGACAATCGAAATATACGTCAGTGCCCTCGCGTATCGCATTTGGGTTCCCAAAGGATGTGCCCAATTGTATTTGTGTTTCCGGTGTGTCTGCAAGTTGAAAACATCAATAAGTAACAGTTGGACTAGCAAACAATCGTAATAAACGAGCGTGAACTATCACGACGAGGGTTTCCGAGTGCAAGTCTCTGTCACCCTTAATACGCTTACACTGTATCTCGAGTATCCAGCCGTCTTCTATCGGCTCGGTTCCCATGATTGGATTTTCAGCTCGACACGACAAGTGTCTACCGGCATCTGCTTTGGTCGCCATGAAAGATAAGACACTGGTGGTCATGTTCCCATCGCTCGAACTCTGTAACAACATTATGATAACATTCTTAGCGTCTTCGTTTTCGTAACCCTCTTCCAACATACTTTTTAGTTTCATTTCTGCCTCTACGCTATTCTATCAATCTGAGTTATAACCGTATTTGTCATCCAAGGATTGATCCTTGGCTAATAGAGTTGGCTAGGGATTTTATCCACGAATCTATCACTTTATTCACTTTAACTCCCTTTTCCTCGGTAAGCTCTCGTGCGGAATACATATATTTCGAAGATTTCATACGAAATGCTCTTTTCAAAAATGTTATATTCGTGATTAAATCAAGTTATGTTGGGAAAAATGTTATAAACGCCAATATATAACTTACAAGGAAAGTAAGGGAATCCGAAGATTCACAAAATTCTGAAACTTTGCAGAGACATAGAGTAACTCATTCTGATTACGAAGCTATTTTTCGGTGGTACTGAAAACGGTTTAAAGGGATGAAGTCACCCCTCAAAGAAAAAGCGATTTTTTCGTTTTCAGCTATCATCTCGAAAACGATCAGAGATATCAGACAAATTTAAGTCACAATATTAATAGTATTTTGGGTGCTGCTAGAAAGCTTTCGTTTAAAAACAGTTTTAATGTTTAATTATTGAAGTACATATATTGAACGCGATATCCGATGATGACCACTAGTTAGAAGTTTAGGTGCTTGTTTATGTTCCTTACTACTTTCTTCCCTACTGTCTTCCTTTCTTTCGACATTGAAACATCTCATCAATAATGACAGAGCTATCGAAGCAGAAATTAGGATCGAATGCTGGGTTTGATGCGATTTTTCTTCCTAATACCACATTTTTCTTTCTTTCTTATCATTAATTATTATCGGACAGTAAGGACTTCCTGGTTTATATACGTGTGTATGTGTCTGTGCATCCATGGTGCTATCAAAGTATAATAAGTATAATCTTGAACATAATAAAGTAATAAAACTGCTAAACTGTTAATGCAATATTATATTATTTTTTCTTCGTTTTGAATAACACAAAGTTACCCAGGTGTATTTCAATTTAGCAATAATTCAGGATATACGACAGAGAATAATAAATATTTAACATTTTGAAAAGAGTGTAGCATGCTTACTATACTATATGTATTATACAGGGCACACAAGAATTAACGTAATCCATTATAGATCCGTTGTTATGTTATATATTTATAATACAATTATAACACACCGAGCTAGCAGTATTCCTTTGCAGCTGTTTAAGATTAAACCCCTGACTTTCCTATTGTATACATGTGAAAGGAAGATTTTTCAGGAGGAAATTGCCTTACTTAACAAGTTTATTGTTTTCGCGAAGCACATCTCTTAACAATAGTAACGATGACTTGGATATCCGCCAAAAACCGTGGGTCGCTAATACACCCTGGACACGCGTGGTCAAACAGTGGGGTCAACATGGCCCAAGAAATTATTCCAGTCAAAACTTTAGTGGGTGGAGTTTCAGCTAAACATTGTGAGCAACTGGACAAATTAAAAACAGCAATTGCTGTTAAGCTTCCAGAATGTTTCTTTGGAGGTCCAGAAAAAATGGTTGGATTTCGAATTTCGATGTAATTTCGTATCCTTCGACAGCTATCTGTTCCTTTCATTAAAAAATTGCTCAAAGTCCAAGATATTTAATTAACCATTTTTGGCAGCCGAATTCGATGCACTTTATGACTTAATTACGATTGGTACTGATACATGCTAGAAGTTGGGATTTTGGGATTAGGGTTCAGGTGTGTACCTAACTCGAACTGTTAGGTCGTGACCTAACGACGACGATGCTACCCGTCCCCCTAAATCGGGAAATTTGTGGGACCAATGGAATCCACTGATAGAAAAATTAGACCCATCAAGAAGCCAATGAGAAAATTCGAATTGGCCTCATTAACGGAAAAATTCAACGGCATTCTCTGGTCGCGATACGAGCCTTCGTCGAGGGATTCGGCGGAAAGTCAGAATAAATTAGCATCGAGAGAAGAAACATAAGTCAGAATAAAACCAGTAACAGAAATAGAATTAGAAGTACAATTAGTAAAGTCAAACCCAGTGTATAATAAATCTTATTAAGGAGAACAGACTTGGTGTCCCGAGTGAGGAATATAGAGATCCTGACAAATGTAAGGAAATTAGACAGATACATTTGGATGTGACCAAACATACAACTGTCTGAGTAGGAACATGCTAAACCAGATTAACAAGCCCATTTTTCGGAACCTGTATATACTATATATTATATACTCCCTCTATGCAGAAATAAGTGTCTGATTTGGGGTTTTTATGAAAATTTAACAAACGCAAGCCTCGACTTTTGACAAATGAATGTCAAACTTGAGACTCGTAGTCGACTTTTTTGCGTTATTTGTAGATAAACTGTTATTAGCTATTAGCTGTGACATGGATCTTGTGTCAAAAGTATGAAATATGAAGCATACAGCATAATTATTATATAAATATAACCTATCCACATAATATGTATTACAATTTTGCAAATTAAGTTATATTAAGTTAAATTATTCTTTTGAGACAAGACACTTACTTATGGACATTTAAAAATCGCCAATTGGACAGTTATTTCTGGACAGACGTAATATTAAAGTGTATCATGTATACTAGAGAATATACTATTAAAATATATTATTAATATTCTTTGGTTTGTAGTTGCAGCTAGTAGAATAGACCAATCTTTTATTTAACTTTCTTTATTTAAATTAGATTCGATAAGTTTCGGCAATAGATTGTTGCACCCATTATTATAACTATTATACTAAACATATATAATTCTATATACAATAGACAAATTACTTTTCGACCGAAGAGGGCAACAATCTATTAACCGAAACGTATCGAATCTAATTAAAATAAAGAAGATTAAATAAAATATTGATCTATTCTACCAGCCAACCTCCAAACCAAAGAATATTAACAATTTGAAGACCAACAGAATTTACTCAAGATTATAATATATATATTATATACAGTATTATACTATGCATTAAATTCAATACACAATTATGACTCTACATCTGGTTTCGATTGTGTATGAAGTTAATTGCAAGATGACAATGCAAATATTTGTGGTGTGCGGATCAAGGAAGAAGGAAGGATAGTGATGAGAGGAAGAAAAGAAATATTGTTCCAAAGACGAGGGGTTCCCATTCCAATTCCATAAGACTTGGTTCTGCCGTTTATATAAGGAAGTTAAACAAAAGAGGGTAAGGCGTAAGAAGAAATACGGGAAGGGAGTATAATCTATAGGAGAACGTCGGAGGAAACGAGATCGTTCTTCTTCCTCCAGTAATCTTAAACTTCCCAAACTTTTCTTCCCTTCTAGCCTGCTTTTTCACTAGCATATACGTACGTATCTATATACATAGATCGTTCCTGCTAAATTTCTCCGTTTGAGTCGAACAACAAACTCTCGGCACTTCCTTTAATCCTTTTCCACTTTGTACTTCCACGTGGAGCTTGCGAATATTTTCTCGAGTAAGGGTTACGTGTAATTGCATATTTATTTCTGAATTGAGTGTACTCCTGCGCCGTTTCCATTACCATTTGAAATTAGGATTGTTAAGCGCATAAATCGTCGTGGAGAAAGTGCAACACGAAGCAATTGAGAATTATTCAAACGCGTATAGATCCTTGGTACTTCTTCTCGACAGACAAAATGAATGTTAATTAAAATTGTGGTGTTTATTTTATGTCCTGTAGAGATCCGTGCATAGATTTCATTTCCTGAAATATGCATATCGACGTCCATGGACTTCTATGTATTCTTCAAATAGCAAGTATTCAATATTCATTGTATACTGTTGTGTAAAATTCATCGAATGTAAGATTCGATATAGAAATAAATTCTTCGTAGGAATGAATTGTGGAATAATATTTATTTTCTGTTAGATTATTGTGAAAACCGGAATGAATTGTGGAATAATATTTAATTTATGTTGGATTGTTGTGAAAACAAGAATTAATTGTGGAATAACGTTCACACGAATAACATTCAATTTATGTTAGATTGTTGCGAAAACAAGAATGAAATGTGGAATAACGTTCAAATTACATTAGATTGTTGTAAAAACAAGAATGAATTGTGGAATATCATTGGATTTATATCACATTGTTGTAAAAACCGGAATGAATTGTGGAATAACATTCAATTTACATTAGATTGTTGTAAAACCCGGAATGAATTGTGGAATAACATTCAATTTATATTCGATTTTTGTAAAACCGGAATGAATTGTGGAATGACACTCAATTTATATTAGATTGTTGTAAAAACAAGAATGAATTATGGAATAACATTCAATTTACATTAGATTTTTGTAAAACCGGAATGAATTGTGCAATGACACTCAATTTATATTAGATTGTTGTAAAAACAAGAATGAATTATGGAATAACATTCAATTTACATCAGATTGTTGTAAAACCAAGAATGAATTGTGGAATAAAGTTCACAGGAATAACATTCGATTTAATTAGATTGTTGTAAAAACCGGAATGAATTGTGGAATAACATTCAATTTACATTAGATTGCTGTAAAAACAAAAATGAATTGTGGAATATTATTGAATTTACATCACAATGTTGTAAAAACCGGAATGAATTGTGGAATAACATTCAATTCATATTAGATTGTTGCAAAAACCGGAATGAATTGTGGAATAACATTCAATTCATATTAGATTGTTGCAAAAACCGGAATGAATTGTGGAATATCATTCAATTTATATTAGATTATTGTACAACCGGAATGAATTGTGGAATGACACTCAATTTATATTAGATTGTTGTAAAAACCGGAATGAATTGTACAATAACATTCAGTTTACATTAGATTATTGTAAAATCGGAATGAATTGTGGAATGATACTTAATTTATATTAGATTGTTGTAAGAACAATAATGAATTGTGGAATAGCGTTCACACGAATAACATTCAATTTACATTAGATTATTGTAAAACCGAAATGAATTGTATAATAACATTTAATTTACATTAGATTATTATAAAACCGAAATGAATTGTGGAATAACATTCAATTTACATTAGATTATTGTAAAACCGAAATGAATTGTGGAATAACATTTAATTTATATTAGATTATTGTAAAACCGGAATGAATTGTGGAATGACACTCAATTTATATTAGATTGTTGTAAAACCGGAATGGATTGTAGAATAACATTCAATTTACATTAGATTGTTGTAAAACCGGAATGAGTTATTGAATGACACTCAATTTATATTAGATTGTTGTAAAAACAAGAATGAATTGTGGAATGATATTCAATTTATATAAAATTGGTGTAAAATCATATTATGCATTATTACTGTTTCGAAATTTATATAACGATTACTGGCATAAGTAAATCGCTACATGAAAAATATACATGCCCCATTTTATAAAATGTAAAGATCCAAAAAAAACTTCGGGTAAATCTCTAATAAAACTAAAATAATTAAATCCTCGATTAATATGCATGTTTGACCGCTTAACCTGCATTTCTGATAATTATATATTCATAATTATAAAAGCGATGTGGATCTATAAAATACTTGCAGCGAATTTAAAAATAATACGCTCACAGAATAATAAAAACAAATTTATTTCCGGTAAAGGAAACTGAATTTTTCATCGGGATAATAAATTTTGAGTGGCACTATAACATTGTGTTTATATCCAAATTTATAAAATTTATGAAATATAGAATAAATAAGCTTCTAAAATCATGAGTTAATATATCAGGTATGCGCATAAGTTTCCGCCGTTTTATGAAAACGAATTAGATCTTTTTTTAAGAAAAAGAATTTTTATTCAAGAAAACATTCTCCATTATTTTCTATAACCTTATTCCATCGATCTACAAGCTTTTTAACTGCATTTCAACTTTCTGAACTGCAATTGTTGCCATTCAAAGAAACAAAACTGTGTCATACAAAAACGTCGAGAATTTATACACATACCTAATACCTGGTTATATGAAAAATTGTCGGAAAATCTATATTCCAAATAAAATTTATTCTTCTAGCAGAAGGGATTATCAGCGTTTTTCATTGGATTTATTCGATTCCAATTTGCGTAGCGCACTTAGTTCTTCAATTCGTTTCGCCATTGTTCTTCCATCGAGAATCATTCGCAGTGGATTAATTAACGGAGGGCACGCTCGACTGGGCATAGTTACGCACCAATTTGCCTTAATTACGCGCTCGTAACGAGAGCATACATCCATGCGGCAAGTATAAGCGGCATTATCACGTCAGTGGCTTACTTTGATTTAAATTATTCGCTGTCTAATGGCGCTTTTACTGTGGCTTAAGTCGTGGCCCATGGACTACGATAACGCCCTCCTTGCACGCTATTCCGTAGGGTACACACTGCCAGGGCCGACGGAACGCACTAACAAGAAATCCCAGGTAGTTGTTCGCCTCCGACTTTTGTACGTTTTCACATATATTGTAATACTAAAAAAACCAAGCGAGAGGTATGTTTTGGAAGGTAAAGAATAATTGGATTCTTCTATAGAAATTTCCAATTCTTTTGAATTTTAGTGGGCGCAACATATTTTTTATCATAAATAACCTAAAACGGAATTTTTATTTTTCGGATGGATTTATTTTTTACGGGTAAACTATCCCCGTGTTGAATTTTTCTTTTCTACGTAAGAAATTTGTCTCAATCGGAATTTTGCAGATATAAAAATATACGTGTAGCTTAGTTTTCCAAAAAATTTGAGGCAGACAGCTATCTAGGATTTCTTGTAAGCAATCTATGTAAGACATAGGTTCATTTATTGTCAAGGTCACCATTCACCTCGGACGCAAAACGAGAATTTTCTAATTTCCACTATGCAATTCTTTCCAGAATTCGAGGTATACTGTTTATAAACGTGAGTCACGTGCAAATTTTCGAATAATTACAGTTACAAACAATCAATTAATGATAGATGTTCAAAATGACGATAAAAGGGCGCCATATAAATACTTGCACAGGGGCGCCAAACACCCTAACGCCGGCCCTGCGCAGTACACACACTTGCATGCAGTTCCACGCATCCCAAGACCTATTTTACGGCTCCTTTAAGAGGCCACGGAGGATTACAAATTATGCTGAGTGCACTTCCCGAGGGTATAAATCGAATCTAGCGGCACCTTTTCACCTCGGACTTTCCTCACCGGTGGCCCTACACCAACAACCCTCCGTTCATTTATAGACACTAAGGACTTCCTTCCTTTCACTGACAAATTCCTCTCTCCAATTTCCTTCCACGTATACTCCATGATAGTTGCGAGTTGACATTGTCAATTGGAAGTTGGCTACTAAATGTCTCCAAACAAGTTTGACACTGTATTTAGAAGAAGCTATTTATACGTGTTCCTTTATTTGTTCTCTCTACTCTTCTTCTTATTGATTTCGCGTTGCTATTTTGGATCTGCATTCACTTCTGCTTTCCCTACTCAATGAGTTTCGATATTGTATCAATACAGGTTTCGAACTTCAAAATAACCTTTTTGTAGATCATATTCACCTTTTTGTAATACAAAATAACCATTTTGCGGATCAAATTCACTCTTTCACAAATAAAATTCACACTTTTGTAAATTCTGCTTTGTTACAAATTTGTTGTTTTTTAAAGCTATTGTAAGAAAAATGTAATTCAACGTAAAGTGAAAGGGTAAATTTGATATGCAAAAAGCGAATATGATCTGCAAAATTGTTAATTTGGGGTGCAAAAAGGTGAGTATAAGAATTTTCAAGACAACACGACGCAACAATTACACTATTCGAAATGATTCAAACAGTTGTTTATAATTTCAAAAAACGACTAAGTAGATATATATATACTCAGCTATGCTTCCACATTTATTTGTATATAACTTATAGCGGGGGGGATTTAATATGATTAATGTACAAAAAATAAAAGTATATAAAATCTCAAACAATGTGTCTTAGTATATTTGAATAATTTAACTAAAAATGGCGACAAGTCGTTTTGACTCCTTTGGTAGTTCTAATGCTAAAATAACATTATCGACTTTCGATAAACATCTTCCACTTCTTGCGCATCGAATTTGTTATATTATTCTGCTTGGCTCATAATAATCCACTGATTAGATCGCGCAAATTGAATTTACGGTCAGCGTGAGAGTGAAGCCATATGGTGGTAGATTCCAAAAGGAGTAATACTGTTCTGTTGAAGGGTGTACTTACGGTTTCCTTGGAATCTACTAAACGCTGACCGTTCCTCCACCACGTGACGGTGGCTGGTGGTCTGGAACCCGATGTCGTGCAAACCAGATCGTATCTTTTCCCCGCTGACAGTGGTTGGTTAGCTCCAATTATCTTTACCTCCAGTGGGCTAACTGAAATTTTATTTCACATAACTTAGTATGTTTTATAACGCCCACTACACTGATATGTGTACAATCATTAAGTAAGTACACGTACATTCCCGGTCAAAAGTTTGGGATCACTTGCTCTGTCTTCATTCTAACGTTTACTTTAAACGTAAGAATGAACATGAAAAGTAAATAGAATATAAAACCTTTGTCAATTTTATAATTTTAACGTTAATATTAAACTATGTTGTTGCCATGCAGACACACATTTTTTTGGCACCTGGGTGTAATAAGATTTTGTTATCTTTAAAATCGGTCGGATCCGTTTATTGCTATCGGTCGGTTTTTAGTTTCCCCACAAGAAATGACTTTACTACAAGAAGGTTGGCGAACTATGCAGCAAGAAACATTACACAAACTTGTCGGGGTATGTCAAAAATATGTAAAATAGCAATAATGAAAAAGGGGGATACTTCGACGAATCGCGTGTTAAGCGAAATGTATAATTAATATAGAATAACATATACGAAATTGATACGACTCTTCTAGCTTATAATATCAACATACCTCAACCTACAGATATACCCAAAGAAAAGTATCCCATTGCATTTTATAGACAAGATATTTAATAATTTGCTTAACGATTGTAAGTGACCCCAAACTTATGGCCCGTAGCCACATGTATCGAAGGATAAGTTTGGTTCTTTTAGTCATTTTTTCAGAAATGTTATACTTCACAGTTGATGAAAGATTGAATCTAAATATTATATCTGATAAGGTTTAGATTCCAAGTTTAATATCAATTATTCGTGAAACATTTAATTAAAAAAGACAAAATCCAGTTTGTATTGATACACTTAAATTGTAGCTTACTTTTTCAGCTTTCGCAATGTTCATAGAATAACCAATCATATTATATTGCTCAAGAAATTTTGACTGTTTTTCCATCACCCTCAGTTTTCGAAGAAATCAATTTTTATGAAAACGGTCCTTTTTATTTTTAAACATGATTTGTGACGGAAGTATAGAAGTTAGACAGTTTTTATTTATTAGAAACAATTCTACGAACATTTGCAAATCAACGTTATGAATTACTTTTGCCAATATGAATTTGCAAATTTCCCGAAAAATTGGTCCTCTGACAAGGATTCCAATTACTCTACATAACAAAGCAAACGTTTTTCTTAGAAAAGCACTCGTAAAATATATAAAATAGATTTTGATATCATAAATAAAAGCAAAACAGTCGCAGAAGTCTCGCCAACTTCAACTAATGTTTAAACACATTTACAAATTCACATTGCAAAAGTAATTGATATCATCTTATTTGCAAAAGTCCCCAGATTTGTTTGCAATTAACAAAAACTGCCAACCTTTATACTCCCACCACAAATCTTATTTAAAGTACAAAAAAGACCCTTTTCATAAAAATTGAATTTTCCGAAAACTTAAGGCGACGAAGAAAAACGTTTAAGAATCACCTATTCGTTGTTACGTTTTTCATAATAATATTTTAAACAGCAAATCTTATTTTGAGTATCAGTTACTATGTTTCAACGAGTACATCAACACAACTGCTTTACTATATTTTCATATTTACATTTGCAAAACTCCTGTTGAATACAAATTCAAATAATGCATCTTTATCATTCACCAATCCTGGTCAAGTATTCCACGCAACCAAAGATTAACCCTAAAATTCCTTCATCTTCGGTACATCATTTTTTCGGACTTACTTTCTTCTCCCCTTTTTCAACACTAGCATACACTTCCCTTAGTGTACACCTAGCAGAGCGGCAAATTGACGTTGATAAATTCTCTTTGTTATAAAGTGATACATCATCGGTGTCAGGTCGCGTACTCTTGTACATCCGGAGAATCGAGTTATTCGGAAAATTGTCCTCCCACTCCTATTCGCCCACGCTTCCTCTTCCTCTTCCCCCCTCCCTCACTCTCTCTTAACCGTTACAACGTCAACTCCAATTCCGTAAGTTCTTGAAATACTCCGTTTAGTACACTCAGAAATTTAGTCGCATGCAACGAGCCGTGAATGGACTCGTCTACTTGCATTTATCCAAGATAACGATTCCACGTGCACGTAAACTGCACTTTTCTCCTTGCGGATTTAAGAACCTAAATAACCAATTCTTTTGATGGTACTTTGATGTCTCTCGCGATCGAATACGAATTTCCATGTGCGGAAGTGCATGACGCAATTGCTGCGCGATACCGTTTTGTGTAGTCAAGCGAATCTTTAGTTCGTTTTTTATATGATCGGCTGTATAATATGGTTTCTGGATAACATACAGGGTGAATCATCCAAGAAAGATCAAATATTTTCGAAACTGTTAATTATATTGGAAAATGGTTTCTTAGGAATATTGAAATAATAATATCTTCTAAATTAATTGTTTCTCGGTAGTAATGGTTCATTACTTTTTTATAGAGAATCACAAGCTGAATCGACTGATCCATTAAGATATGTATGATCCTCTTTAAAAAATAAAGTTTGACCTTCAAATGCCCTCTACGCGTCTATTTACAGAAATGCTGATTATATCGAATAATGCTCCCATTGAAATCAATCAACTTTTGTCTGAAACATTCTTCGATATAATTAATAGTTTCAAAAATATATCAACTTCCAGTCTTCGGTGACTCATACTGTATATGTATGATGTACAGTGTGTGTAAAAAGTATTCGTACAGCAATGAATTTTAAGCGCAACAACGTAGAACTTTCTTTTACGAACTTTATGGTATACTTTGAAACTTTGGGAACTTCGTTTCCGCATGAAACAAATTGTGAATATTTCCATAAAAAGTATGGATAAATATTTTTGTTAATAATTTCTGTTAATGAATAATATTTCTTGTTAAAGTTTAATGTGTTCCTAATAAATTCTAAGGAATCACAGTTTCCAAATCTGAAAGAACAAATTTAAAAATGTATATAGAAACGAAGTTATTAATTTTTTAACTCCCAGTTTACCTTTGGGTCACCTTATGTAATATAATATCCCTGATATTTTTACATCCTACAGCAATACATTTTAAACTTCAATTTTATTTAGTTGTTAAAACTTATTCATTATTTCAATTCATAATCATCAAGAAATTAATGGAATGGTAGACTATTATTTCTGTTACTGAACTTCAATAACGGAAACAAAAGATAACAGACGATTACACTTGATATATGGAAATTCACCGTTAAATTGAAGAATCAAGTTGAAAGTACTTCTGGAATAATTCCATTTCCAGGGTTGTTTGTGTATACATATGTAACGCGCACCGTAATGTAAGGACAGTTCGAATTACAGCGGAGTAACCATCAGACTTCTGATGAAGAAGGGTAGGTAACCTCTAGAGCGGAAGCTAAGTACGGCTGTCGTTGCTCGTCGAGGATAAAGAAGTGCTTTTGTTCAGACGAGTGGCCATTAAGGTCCGAGTAGATAAAGGACCTCCCGGTGTAAAAAGGGTTATTTAACCAGGCTGTAATGCGTCTCGCTAACGAGATCTAAATACTTCGATCGTCCAGATAATATTTCAATCTTTCCACCCCCGTGCCGTTTGCCGCAAAAATGTTTGGAAATCATTAATCAAATTATTTTTAATTATTATAATATATACAGGGTGTCCGCGGTAACAATGAACATTTATTTCTTTAAGTATTGCAGATAGAAAAAATTTTACTAAGTAAAAACGGTCTCTTTTTATGTGGTAGATTTGTTCCACAGAATTCCGCATAAAAAGAACGCACAAAAAGATATAGCTTTCTTTGTAAAATTAGGGATAATTTTTTGCAATACCAGCAGAACAAACGTGGTTACTGACAAGCATTCAATTGTTTTGTTTTGTTTATGCATAAAAAGGTTTTAAATCCGAACGAGAAAAGCTTTATTTCTGTCTGGGAATCATTCTCTTGTCTTAATTTCCAACAGAAAAACATAAAAAGAACGAAAGTAAATGGATAAGCGCGTTACGGTGATAAAACTTTCTAGATTTCGTGGATTATTTACTTTTTCTTGCTTCTTTGCTTCGCTGCATAACTTCGATACAAGTAATATAGAAATACAGAACAAAGGAGGCGGCGAAAAATAATATTTTCGAAAAGAAAGGAAAGCTACATTACGGTGGAGTAGAACAAATTGCTAGTCGAAGTCTGTGGGTAATCGATTCTACTATTATACGAAAAAATCTATTTTGTCGCAAGGTAACTTACGAGGCGAGCTTTTCAGTTGTGTATCAGATTTTTCAACAAGATTTTGAAACGTGATATGGACAGCACAAATTCTATAGCACCTAATTTTTAAGTGCGACACATACGTTTTACCAAAAAGATGTTTAAAATTAAATGCGATTGGTTTCGCTGTTCAACGTGAAGTTAGCCGCATTTGGGTGCGCGTGCTGTGAGCCAGAAGCGATATGCGTTCCGCTAACTTCACATTGTACAGTGAAAGATGCATAAGCGTATGGAAATCGCGGCAAAATTTAAACTCCTATTTTGAAAAACGCCTCGGAAATAGCACCTACAAATTGTGTGCTACAGCATTTTTGGAAAATCTTGCACAAAACTGAATATTCTCCTCGTTAGCTAGGAAGCTGGTTCTATTAATATTCTTAGCAAAGAAAATTTTTTTTTTACAAAATTTATTAGGGGACTACGGAAAATATAATATTAATGAAACTTGCTTGAGAATAATTAATATCGGAAACACTGCTTGCTTGAGAGAGCTTATTAGATAGTCGACATTCCGAATGTAATTATGACTTACATATGTATACGTTATACATACATACATATACAATACGTATATTGAAAACCCTTATTATTATAATTTTAAAAACCAGTGGATAATTAATACTATTAATTATCTTTGTATTTGACATTTATTATTATACGCTACTATCGCATTCACTTTGAAATTATATAATAAAATATTACGACTCACAAAACACTCTTGTTTATGCTCAAATTATTATTATACAATCTGTTCATTATTTTGCGTTAAAAATATTTTCAACTAGCAATTTAAAAAGATTGACAGAATTAAATGTTCTTTGAACGGGTTCCTTTGAAGTCCTCAAATTATATTTTTCACTTTGCACATTTAATTCTATTACATTGAAACGCGCGTTTCTGAGAAGATATAATAAATATTTTTAAATGGCACAGAAAAGAAACTTCCTTTTATTCATAAACATTTACTACCAGCTTCCGTGTATGATAGTATAATGAAGTCGAATATACAGAATACAATAATTCAAGTGTACCAACTGTAGTTGCGCACAGCTGGACTTTAATTTTCATCCGAGAAGTGCAATAGTAATTTCATTATCTACGGTTTTCTGCTCTGATTAGAAGAATGCACCTGCACATTCACGGAGTATTCTGAGTGGAACTCAACATTTGGAATGAGAATCTTGGAGCACGTCAGTAGTTCGAAATGAGTACATTATTCAAATTTATTACTATAATTTAAAATAGCAAACAATTACTTTGTATTGAATTATTCTTTTCCGCTTACAACTGGAGTAATCCCTCCATTTACGCGATCACTTTAACGCGCTTGAGCTACCAGCGCCCAAACTCCACCACAATGTATTACGTAAAAATACAATTTCGGGGAATCCCCAGTGTAATTTATTTTGTAATCTCGTAAACTTCTTTAATTTAACCTTTAATTCATTTTGGTTATTCTAAATACATATCTGTGAATGCAGAACGGATCCTAATTTTAAGCGGCTTTTTATAGTTCCATTTACGTGGTTCACATTTACGCTTTTTTTATTTATATTTTCGGAACGAGTTACCTGCGTAAATCGAGGGATTACTGTAAATATAAAATTTTCATCTAGAATGTTTCTAGATGAAACTAGACAAAAATTCTAGTAACAATATGTCTCAAAAGTCTTGCCAACGTGTTAACAGGTTTAGATATTCATTAACAAATATAAGTATTTAAACGTGGCTAATGAAAAACTGATTTATAGGACTTTGGAATTGGAGTATATATCTTTAACTATTAATAGTATGTATTATATAATGCACATAACAGTATTTATACTTTTATATTATTATTTCATAATATTATAATATTAATAATAATATTATATATAATAATATAATAATATTATATTAGAAATAATATTATTTCATAACAGTATAACGGTATATTACTGACGATAAGTGTTTTTTATTGGTGAAATGCTTTTCGTTGTTAAAAATATCTTAAAAACACTGTTGTTGACTGATATTACTCGGGTCTTTTTATAACAGAAAAAAGTTCTCCTTTTGCGGTTTCTAGCATGTACGTGCTTCGTAGGGGGAAATCATAGAGCACCCTTTGTCAGACTTACTTCAGACAAAATGGCGCGTAAATGTATCGGTGTAGGAAACATTTCGCTGTTCCTTTTGCCGAAGCTCGACAAACTTTGGCTGCCATTAACTTCACGCTAACTTTCGTTGACCCGTAGCAAGCGTTTGTTGGCACAAGCTCAATTTTGCTCGGCCTTTTTCTTATTCCGAAGAAGGCGAATCTTTGAGGTTATGGAAAGTAAGATTAGTTCTTCGTTATTAATTTGTAAGAGATTATAACAATAATTAAGCAGCTATTCTTCGCAATTTATGGAAGTAATTTAAACGGATAAGTTTGAATAAGATAAGATTACACTTTCTTGTATTTCAATAAAATAATAACAACTATTGTTATTGTAAGTGTTGTGTTGTTTTAACACAAAATTTGAATTCTTTCTTCCATTATTGCATAACTTAATTAATTCTCTAATATTTTAGTATTTGCGTTATGATGTTTTACAAAAATTATGTCCGTCGGCTGGATAATAGATATTCAGAAAACATGCGCATGGCAGACTCTTTCACGGAAAAAGAATAGTACACCGTTGTTAGGTTAGGTTGTACGAAAAGTTCGCGCGTTTTTATGGCACTGCTGTGTATGGTGGGATATGAAGGGAATAATTTATTATGAACTTTTGCAACCAAATAAAACAATTAATTCAGAAGTATATTGTCACCAATTGCAAAGAGTGAACGAATGCTATCGACAAATCGCGCTTATCTCGTCCATAGAAAAGGTGTCATCTTCCATCAGAATAATACGCGACCGGATGTGAGTCTTATGACTCAAAACGAAATTATGGAACTAAGTTGGGAAGTAATTGAGCATCTCCCATGTTCCCTTGATTTGGTACCATCTGATTACCATTTGTTTACAACGTTGCAAAGTTATCTACATGGGAAAAAATTCCAAACCTATGACGAAGTCAACAATACAGAAATTATATAACTAATTAAATAAATCTGTTTATGCAAAAATAATACAGTGGAATATCGTAGAATAAAAACGTAGGAACTTTCCATTCAACCCAATATATTGTATCACAAAATAGGAACAATAATAACTATGAATGATTCTTAATGCAACAAAGATCATATAATACGAAGATCAAGCACCAGATTTCTAGAAAAAAGCAATGTGTAAACTAATAGTTTACGCCAAACGATTTCCGTTTAAACACAACAAATTGGGCAAGGAATCTGATAAGTCCCGCAACAATTTCTTCTATTTGGAGAAAAGTAGTATTTTTGCATGAATCTTGAAAAGTCTAAGTGAAGTCTGCTAGAGATACTCGCAAATGTTCTAACAAGGAATTCTTGGTGAAATGAAACGAACCATTTATTCTTTGATTTTCCGCGCTGCAGTAAAACCTGAATGTTAATCTCGAAACGAAAGCAAAGAAAGTCTTTTCGATACGATAAGATCGCGGAGAATCGAACCCACTGTGCGTTCTGGTTAGCTTGCTGACGTTTCGAAGGGGTGGAATCCTACGAGTCGTTAAAGATAGTCAGTAAGATGAAGTCAGTACGAAAAAGTGGACATGACCGAGGAGGCGTAACATTATCGTGTCTGGAGGCCTAAGATGAGTCTCGTGGGTTTCGAACATCGTGCGAAAAAGCACTTCGATTTAAGTGCTAACTCACGAGTCCTTTCATAGACGAAGTTCGATTCGCTTCAAGGAAAAGAGGAAATTGGATAAAAGTAGCCATAACGGAAGACAGGGAATAATGGGTGGAATAAAATGGAAATGTAAAGAACGAAAATGTTTTTCGATATCGTATAGTCGGAATGAGTATCTCTTACGTACATGTACGTATCTTCTGATTCTAACAGTGTACTGTTTGTCCTTTTTCTTTGTCCATTTATGTCGCTGATCGTCTTTCCACTCTCCTTTTGTCTATGGACCGTGAACTATGATGTCGTACAGTTTTGTCGAGAACAGTGCTCTGAAGGGTAGTTTGTTAAACGTTCGAATTAATGGCTATCGATTTTCGAGAGAGCATGCTGGGCTTCCGTGAGAATGGCTGACAATAAACAAGCACAGCCCCCTTCGTATAACGAGGTAGTTCATTAATCTACGAATTCGGATGTGTGGAATTTGTCATGCATATTGTACGATACAAGTTGAGCGAAAATGTCGGGGAATTCTTGTTAATGATGTTACATTTTGCTTCTCCGTAAGCGCCTTTCGACAAAATACATTGAGGGGTTTTGCACTCAAAATTAATCCCTTTGCAGATAATATTCATCTTTTTGAACTCCAAATTCATCCTTTTGCAAATCAAAACAGCAACTGTTTGCAAAGCAAAATCAGCCGTTTGCGATAGTAATTACATTTGTAATGAATTGGTAATCGCCATTAAGTGAGTGTTTCGTGTACATCTTTGTACTGGATACAATAGAATTTGGTATTCCTTAATAATCAATTCACATTTGATTTTTATTGCAAAAGCTTAAGAAAGCAATCTTGCGGAACCACTTGAATTGGGAAAGCGCATACTTGATTTGCAAAAAGTTGATTTTAATGTGAAAAAAGGTGAATTTTATGTACAAAAAGTTGAATTTAATGTGCAAAAGGGTGAATTCGATTTGAACAAGGTTGAATTTGATTTGCAAAAGTTGAATTTGACGTGCAAAAAGTTGAATTTGATTTCCAAAAATTGAATTTGACGTGCAAAAAGTTGAATTTGATTTCCAAAAATTGAATTTTATTTGTAAAAGGGTGAATTTTATATGCAAAAAGTTGAATTTTATATGCAAAAAGTTGAATTTGACGTGCCAAAGTTGAATTTGATTTCCAAAAAGGTGAATTTGATTTCCAAAAAGTTGAATTTTATTTGTAAAAGGGTGAATTTGATGTGCAAAAAGTTGACTTTGATGTGCAAAAAGTTGAATTTGATATGCAAAAAGTTGAATTTTATTTCCAAAAAGTTGAATTTTATTTGTAAAAGGGTGAATTTGATGTGCAAAAAGTTGACTTTGATGTGCAAAAAGTTGAATTTGAAATGCAAAAAGTTGAATTTTATTTCCAGAAAGTTGAATTTTATTTGTAAAAGGGTGAATTTGATGTGCAAAAAGTTGAATTTGATGTGCAAAAGAATGAATTTAATTTGCAAAAAGTTGCATTTGATACACAAAAGGGTGAATTTGATTTGCAAAAAGTTTAATTTTATTTACAAGAAGTTGAATTTGATGTGCAAAAAGGTGAATTTAATACGCAAAAAGTTGAATTTAATACGCAAAAAGTTGAATTTGATGTGCAAAAGGGTGAATTTGATTTGCAAAAAGGTTAATTTGATGTGCAAGAAGGGTGAATTTGATTTGCACAAAGTTGAATTTGATGTGCAAAATTGTAAATTTGATTTGCAAAAAGGTTAATTTGATGTTCAAGAAGGGTGAATTTGATTTGCACAAAGCTGAATTTGATGTGCAAGAAGGGTGAATTTGATGTGCAAAAAGGGTGAATTCGATTTGCAACAAGTTGAATTTGGAGTGCAAAACCTGTATCAAGGAAGTATGGGCGGATAAGTTAAATGTATATACTTTCGAGCAACCTTAATCTATGTCCAACGCCAAACTTTTGGCGTTTAATTACACAAGAAATTTCTGGCACAATTCCTGGAGATGAGTTACTATGGGAAATTCATCATCTTGATACTTCATTTATCTCTTCCCTCAGAAACTAATGTGAAATGTAACACGTGTGTAAAAGGGATCGAGAGTAAATACAGGACAGGTTCAGGATTATTTCCATTGTATACAATAATATACAATGATAATGAAGTATAACAAGTACAGAATTGACGTGCAAATAACAAATATTTTAAACATATAATTAAATACATAATACATAATACATATAAAGAATTCCGTACAAAAAGGATTCAACTTCCTTGGTAAAATTAGGGATAATTTCTTGAAATACCAGCAGCACAAAGAGGTAACTTACACACATTCAATTGTTTTGTCTTGTTTGCATAAAAAAATGTTAAATTCGAACGAGAAAAGCTTTACTGTGGGAATTATTCCCGTCTCTCTTAATTTCCAACATAAAATCATAAAAAGAACGAAAATAAATGGATAAACGCGTCGCGCTGTTAAAACTTCCAACATTTCTTGGAAAACTGATTTTTTCTTGCTTTTTTTCACCGCATAATTTCAAAACCACATTAAAAAGAGACGCATAAAAAGAATCTCGATTGTATACGTATCCCGTTATCACTGTATAGTAATTCTTATTAAAATTATAAAAGCATTAAAAACCGCATCATTTTATTAAAATCAATTACTTAAGTATATACGTAAACGTGAAAACTTGAAGTACAAATTTCGTGAAACAGTCGATTGACAACAATTTTCAGTTTTATTCGATTTTCAAAAAGAGAACTTGTTTCATCCGTTTAATCTGTCTAATGACGACAGTGTCGTTGAAACGCACCGTTCATTTATATGCCTGACAGTAAACAATGTATTGTATCCAATCGAGAATAAAGACATTGGCATAAATATCACATTGGATTTCGATTGAAATAATAGGATATTGGATCACAGAATTAACGAAATATCTTTATTAATTAATTATTGCACGTTGATATCAGAAACGTGGATATTAAATCAAACATTACCCCGATAAGCATATGATTAATTATCAAACTGAAAATGAATGTATGCATATACCTTAACGATTGTATGACATTTCACGATAGAAATGTATTCATTTGTTAGTTGATTGTCCGTGTTTTTAATCATTAAGAATATCGCGGAGTAAACGATGCTTCGTTAATGCAATCTATTTAATAATTATATTCTAAACTATTTACGTATATTCCATGTAATACAGTTCTTAGGATTAGACTTTGAAATTGCAAGCTTTAATGCTTAATTAAGAACCCTTTGACTGTAAGTTTCTTCTGGAAAAGGACTACGTTATGAGATAGTCTTAGGATAACTATAATTGGAAGGCTCTGTTTACCAACTCAAGACTAGGTTGTTAGAATCTGGCAACTTGTTATTTTCTGTAGAGCTGTGTTGTAATTAGCTGGCTCTATTTCTATTTTCTACTCTTTTTCGTTTAATTCGAGTGGAACCCTTTTATCTTCCCCGGGTATCTGGTACGGTTTAAAGTTTAACCTTTTTATTCGTACGACATTTATTTGCCGACGTAGGTTTTAAATTTCACATAATTTACTGGGAAAAAGAATGTTTCATGTTACTGTTATTTATTTTGAAATTATATTAACAAACTAGGCTCGCAATAATAATAAATATTCAATAAACGTTGATAAAACCAAATGCCTTTACGTAAAGTTGAGTAAAAACATATTTCAACATTATATAGTGTCTAACATCGGCGAAATCTAATTGCGCCATTTTCCCGGCGCATGTCGCTTTGGAAGATTTAATTTTATCGTTGTATACCGAAACCTTGTTCGTCTCACATTTTCTCATTCCGTACAAAGAATTCCGCAGAAATGTATTCAGGAATGAAAAGGATGAAAAAATGTGAGATGAAAATTACTTCGGATAAAATCCATTAATTTCCGAAGATTGGAATGCCAATATACAAACGAGTAATTAACTTCATTTCGTAACAGGATTGTTTAAATATTTATTTAACCCCTTCACCACTGATTTAATTCGCGCCACATAATCAAGCTCAAAGTTGCTAACACGATGGGAGAAAAAAGTATAGTTATATACATGATCTAACTTGGTCAATTGTTTAAATCACATTAAACCTTCTTTTTATAAACATTATTTAACGGATTGTTATAAATTTAATTTCAGAAACTAAGAAAGGTATGAGATCACGAGCAATATATTATATTTTAAACCAGGGGCCCCAATATTATATTTATATTTATATTATATTTTACATTATAGTAATATTTAAAAACTATATCATACAGAAAACCATACCACGAGCAGGAGTCGTGCTTCTCGTGTTTGGCCCGAAATCCGTTCCACGAGTCTCACACAAGATTGTAGGGCAAAGGGTTAATGGGTAGAAAACTCGCTCCCTAGGTACTTTTTACAACATTCCATGTTTGGAATTCCCAATCAGTTGCTATCGGGTATTATTTCGACAGAGTTAAGATTATACTGTTTAGTTGGCGGTTCATTCGTACAAGCAGTTTGACATTCTGGTGTTTAAACTATATTGTTTGCGTTTAACCTATACACTCATCGGTATATGTAATAAATGTGTATGTACTTACGGAAATGATTGTAATTTGGAAGAGAACCGAGATATTAACGATGTTAATACGTTACATTAAAATCAAGTTCGTAATTAGAAAATTGTTATAATTTCCATTTGGTTCCACGTCGCGTTTTCCCTACATGTGCAGTGTAGAATTCTGTTGTTTTGTAACAGTTCAGTAATACAATCGCTGTAAACGACTTTCACTCTACGAAGTTCTAATTGTTATTATTATTATAATATTAAACGTTCTGTAATGTTATTTGATACCAAAGTAATACAACATTCAGATTGTTTCTTGCGAGACGTTTGTCGTATTCAAATTTAATGTCGAGATAATAGAATATATTCTATTTAGTTTTGAATATTTATTATTTAGTTTAACTATTTGGTATTCCGTTCTAAAGTAGCATAAATGATTTATAAATTTAGAATTGAGAATCTGTGTTCGCTGCTTCAACTGCCAATGGAATTCTAAACCGTATTTTAACATAGCGTGACAATTATTAATCAAATATCAGCGATTCCGTTATATTCTTTGACGCTTAATTCAAACTTTTCGCGGTATAAAAATATTTTAAGCAATAAATAAGTTGAATGGATGAATGGCGCTTGGAATTTTAAAAGACGCAGCGGTTGCTGCCACGGATGTGACGAAGATTGCTCCTGCGCATTACGCATTGAGAATCCCATACAGTTAGCGTAAAAATCGCGCAGTGTGATTGGAATCCCGGCCAGAGTCCCATTTTTACGGAAATTTGAAAAGGGCCTCGAAAAACATATCTCACAAAATTTAACAAATGCTCAAAAATATTTGTTAATTCATATAAACAAGTAAAAATAATTTATAGCATTTTATTCGCAAAAATCCGCAGAGTTCTTTGCAATAAATCAAAATTATATATCTTTCCTACTCACGCAACAAATCTTATTCAAAGAGAAAAAAGTCTCTTGTTTAGAAATACATATGTATACTGCATACTTTGACTCAGGCTTAAGTCGCGCTCTTCAAAAAGTCGGGCATTGGAAATCTTATTGGTAGTTGAATATCCTCCGTTAAGATAAAACCCTTCTGATAATATAAGACGTCGGTATGATATTCATAAGATAGCATCGAGAAACTGTTGAGGAAGCTGCATTAACAGGAGAAAGGAGCGTCGATAGACGTTCCGTCGCCCGAAGCAAGTCAGGTATTTTTGCCCTCGTTTCCCTGTGTTCTCTGTATGTAAATGTACGTAAAAACCTCTGGTCTTATATACAGTGCAGCTTTTTGTAGACGCAGTGCCGATCCTAGACCTTTTGTCGCCTGGAGCTAGTCTCTTTCGTTTCTACCTTCCACTACATACATTCACAGTTCACTAACACTTTTCTAGCATAAAATTTAGGCCATCCACGACGCCGTGTCTATTCAACTTCTCTGATACTCGTTTACTCTACCGGGAAGATATGTCATATTTTAAATGATACACCGAATTCCCATCGCCTCGAAATAAAGGAAATATTATGTCCAGGTTTGAAGTTTTATCTCGTATAAACAAGTATCGACTTTATATCGAATGTCAGTCACAGTGAAAGCTGTACAAAGATACGACTGTCGTGAATAAAAGTCCAGAATCACTGGTTTATGTGAACGAATATGTTACGTAACTACTGAATATATCAATCAGATTTAAAGTCGTGAGGTATAACCTTACTTCTTGGGTAAGAATGTACTGTTCTTTTTTTATTTCGTTCTTTCTTTCTAAAATTTTTTCTTGCGTACACACATTGTTCTTGTTTATAAGTCTCACGCACGCTTTGAAGCTTTTATTCGCGATATTCAAAGTTCGTTTGGGAAATTCTGCGAAGCGCAGAACTTTAATAGTGCTTAATATCAAAACTCATGCAACATCGGGAGTTTATACAACTTAATAAGTCCTCGATTATATAATCGTAGAGAATATATAATCCGTTGCTTTAAGCTGTTATTGTGCTCGCATAAATCTCCTCGGAAATACGTCGCTTTCTCAAATTCAAGGTAACCAAAACGTAAAATATTATTACACCAACGGAAGATACTGCGGGTTGGTAAACCTGTGCTCGCGGAAATTCGAATTTTGCCCGACAGCTACAGTTACACCCAAAAGTATTCGGGCACTAATAAACTTTGACTACATAATGATGTATCTGCGTTAATTATGAAAAGATTGGACTAAATCTTTTTTTATTAAACGTCGTTTATTGTACTTGACAATTATATATTGTTAGTTTAATAAATTTTCAATAGGATTAACAGAAGACTGGCATTCAATTACTGCAGAATATTTAACAAAAATAACCTCAAATATGCCAAAATGCTTAAAACATGTGATACGACAAAAGGAATATCTAACAAAATATTAACACTGCCGTTATTTTATAAAAGACTTCAAAAATATTAATTTCCGAATACTTTTGTCACGGAATAATTGTACATGATTTCGATTGATTTATATTACAATTTTTATATGAAAATTTATTAAACCAACAATATGTAATTTTAAATTGCAGTAAACGACGTTTCACAAAAACAATAGACAATTACGATTAGTCCAATTCGTTAATAATTGACATAGATACATCACTATGACTGAGGAGTCACTTTTAGTTGGGCCACATCTCGGACGAGTTTTCATTCGTTGTGCGCAGGTTCCACTACCATTCCTTTTTCCGAACACGCTATTGGCTTAATCCCACTGCGACGTCACAGAATTTGGGCATAAAGCAGCGATGAGAATATTAAAGGTAGTAGCACTGCGCAAGCAGTGTTTGATCCAACTAAAAGTGACTCCTCAGTAGTCAAATTTTATTATATAAAAGTATTGCTTAATTATAAAATTTATATTCACTAAAATCATACTATAGCCCACCCCAGGAAACCTGTCACCCGGCTTGCGCAGTCACCACTACCTTTTCTTCCCACCACTGCTTTATACCCGCCTTCTCTGACGTCACAATAGGACGAACGCCAATAGCGTGTTCGGAGCAGGGAATGATAGTGGGGACCTGCGCACAACGAACGCAAACGCGTCTGAGCCGAGTGAAAGGTTTCCTAGGAAAGGTATAACGTCCGAATACTTTTGCGAGCAACTGTACTTCTCTCAGAGCGGTCGACTATAGCTCTCATCGAAGCGCGAAGTAATTGTCTCATCCTCGTTCCGGAAGTTGCTCGAGAGGAGTACGGAAGACACTAAATCCTATGGAATTAACATACTCCTAGGTGAACTGTACGTGGTTGACGGTCTTGATGTACAATCTCGGAATCATTAATTCGTTGCCCCTGGGTGCGAGTCTAACACGAATCGTTGTACGACCCTGAGGATCAGGGCTGCGCAACGTTGTCCTCGACGACAACGCGACAACCATGGAGAATGTTAAGGGGCAAGTGGGGGGTGATAAAGTAGAGGAGAATATCCCGCGGGATTCATAGGATTGAATTGCAAAGCGAATGAAAACCAAAGCCCGCGAATAAGGCGCCGTCGATGCTTGGAATCCGTGTGAGACTTCATACTCGTTCAACCGTGTTTATGCCCTCTATCTTCGCACTTTTTTCAACCCTTTTTATGCTGCCGCTGACTCTCGTATATTAAAAGCGTTTATTACTCCGTATGCATATATTCAAGTATATTCTCATTATTCAAAGGGGGCTTCAACTTTTAAGGGTAACATTTATGCGGAGAACGATTGTATATTGTTGCTTGTCGAATATGTGGAGTACGGATAATGATATGTTTTCCATGCATACAATTTAGGATCAAATGCCATTCGTATATTAAAAGAACTACTTCCGAAATTAGTACTTGCTGTTAGTCGGAATCAGGTTACTTTTGGTTGATATCATTTAAACAGCTTGGGGAATAAGAATAGTATAATATTCCATTCGATACAAACGATGATAAAACAAAGACACTATATGATGTATTCTCAGAGATTGACAGCATAATTTGCCTCTTTCGATTCCACCTTTATGTAGCAGAATCAATATTTCATATATTCAACATATCATTCACATTATCTAAACATACTCGAATATTATTAGAACTAGGGAATAAAGTTTTATTATTAAGAAATGATGTACCTATATTTTATACGTACTTTCATATCGTGAATACAATCTTTAAATCTATAAATATGAATACCAACAAAAGTTCATTCTCTATAATATTATATTATAAAACATGGAATGCAATGTTATATGTAGTAACCAATAAAGTATGATCCTTCATTCAATGATTTTCGATGATTGAAATTCACGATTGAACTGTGTGACATAATATAAGAGGTAATGTAGTCGTGAGTCTGCGTGCGTACAAAAAGCAAGGGAAATTGAATTTACGGGTAAAGTTGGTAAGATTTTCAGCAAACGAGAACGTTAATCGGCTGTGAGAACCATTCCCGATCTTGAGTGCTCGTGAGAACGCCTTAGCCCTTTTGAGTCGGGTAATTGATCGGTGAGATTCAATTTCGCCTAGATAATGAAATTCACTCGACGAATGCGACGATCCTCTGTGGTATGATCGTTCTTATTCTATTTCGGTACGCCTTTTCGAACTTCTCTATGTAAGGTATTTTCTCTCATGAAGTTCTCTCGGATGAATTATTATGGTTTACTAAGAAAAAACATCACTTTCGAGATAATTACTGGATCTACAATTAACATTTAACACTTATCTGTGACTGTCGACCAGCAACTCGTGCAAATAATAATCTACAAAGCATTTTAAGACAATCCTTGTTCACTTCAAAGTAATATAAAGATTTATGACAATATTTAATAGATTTGTTAGGATTAATTATTGCGTGAATATCTTGAAATAATAGAAGCGTAGAACTTTTGATATCGGCGTGTGATAAGGGTTAAATATTAACACACATCAGTACACACAATTCTGTTTTTACACGATTTTGATTTAACGTGAATTGCATAAAAATTTCATTCTCTTCTTACACGATTTTTTTTATTTAACGCGAAGATTTTCTGCAATGGAGTAAGAAGATATTGTCAGAAAATGACGACGAATAAAATCTTGTTATGTATAACTCATATTATTTTGCACAATTTTGGTGTTTCTAAATTAGCAATTATTTTTATTTTCGAATGATAATTTCTTTTATGTAATATATATTTATGTGCGCATGTACATCTTTATAAAATAAGAAGTACAAGCACGTAAAAATGATAAGATTCTAAGATGATTTTTCGTATGATTTATTGTATTATTTTTGTTGATTTTGTAGGCCTAGAAGATTGGTTATCTTCTAGTTTTCCATAAATACAGTGTATTCTTTTCCATGACATTTTTACAGGTTTTCTTCGGGAAAATATCTATCGGGTAAAAATAGAATTGGGTGTAATTTTAAGTAGCCCCATGCGTAACAAGAAAAATGCATTTTTCTCAAAAATGGTAAGCTCTAAGAAGACAAAATATTAGAATTTTTATTCACCTTAACGTGAGCTGGAAGGATCTGTATTTGTTTTGCATTAAATGAGTTCGAAACTTTTACCTTTAATCCCATTTTTTGGGAGCAAAGTATGCCATCAACATCTAAAATTGACTGCGTTATAAAACTCTCGTTGAGACCTACAATTAGGTACTTATTATTCCAAGTAAGTGTTCTTCCAGAAAAATTGGTAAATTTGTAAACTCAATATTTCAAAAATTAATTGAAATCCTTCGTATACAAAAAGGGTCAATAAATTCCTCTTGAAAAACACTTCAAACCATCGGAAGAGAAATACATATATAGTTCCATTTGAGATCCGTCCTAACCTTCATATCATATTAAATAATAAAGTAAAAAACAATTTGCTTTCATCGGAAGATTTTTACCCCTTGTATCATGCAATTATCATCTAAAAAATGGTGTCCATTTACAACCCTTTAGGAAATCAATCATGTGTTACCGCGGACACCCTGTGGAATCAGGGTCGCAAACCGACCACCGAAGGGCAGCCACCCCGAGGGCCGTAGTGGGTAGAGTAATAAAAGAGAAAAAGTGAAAGTGAATAGCTGCAGTGAAGGAGTAGCCTGCACTGAACATACTCAAGCAAACGGTTTCAATTAATTACAAATTAGTGAGGCAATTAAACATATTACTTCAAAACGTGACCATTAACGATGTCAAAAAGACCTCCTTCTACGACATGAGAAACCACTTCAACCCACTAAAGTCATGAAAAATCAGAGATACTCGGAAAACAAGAAAGTTCATGTAATCCCACCGTCAAAGATAAAAAACATAACAATGAAAATAGCAGACAATATTAGCAACATAAAGCTACCCCATCCGCACAACCATCAACATCTATGAACACAACTGACTCTGAAATGGAACATGTTCATTACAACCAAGAATTCCTTCGAGTTGTTGCACAATGCACCTGAACTAACGCCAGAATCGCAAACAAGCAGAAGAAGATAAATAGTGGTAAACGGAACCCCAGCCAAGTTCAGGCCATTTGCAGAAAAAGACAACAAAGTAACAAACAAATTCCATATTAAATGTACCGGCAAATATACGACTGAAATCTACGACAAAAAATAAAGAAGATTACATAAAAATAACGGACATGCCAAGAAGCCAAAATACAGAATTCCATATGTTCAGCTTCAAGGGTTGAAGCTGTGTGGTTAATTACGAGTGACGCCACCTATTAGGGGCTCGAAGTCAAAGCTGATGTAACGTCTTTAGTTTTATGCGAAACAACGATTTAGTTTTATGCGAAACCGATTCCAAGAGACACACGCAGTTTTTCGGTTAGACACGCCACGAGCGGTTACGCACACCACAGTTACTTATAATCTCGCGTCTTGCTTATATTCTGTATATTTAATAATATTCATTAAGTAATAATATATGTTATATGATTATATATATAGTACACTTAGAAGGATAATAAAGAAATATATATTATTCAAACACCACAGAAGGAAAAGAAAGATCGTCATCCACGGACTGCCCGCAACTTTCACCCCAGATGAGGTCAAAGAGGACTTCTCGAAGAAGGCATGTGGTATGTGGTGGTACATAATTGTACACCAGATGGCCAGAAAAGAATCCGATGGCAACAGAAGACCAATGCCAGTCGTCGTAATATGATTTAAAACAATAAAAGTCATCCATTACCATAAACTCTCAGTGGGAAAATTCATTTCGAATAACGAGTCCATAATGCTATCGATGCCAGCATTTCGGCCATGACAGCAGGCACTGCAACCTCAACACGAGATGTGTAATGTGTGGTAACAATTTCGATAACACGAACTACAATCGGACGTTGACACTAGACAACCGCCAATATATTCAGTTATATTTGCATGTCAACATTGTCCACGTATCCGCCTTTAAAAATAAGGATGCATGGCAAAAAGAAATTAATCGTTTTAATTATGTCTACTATGCAACGTGAGCCACAAAAAATCTCAAAAAAACGTGACGAATTTGAACTTTTTATTATAATACATTCTGCAGGTCCGACGGATTTAGATTTCGACGGCTTTGGTAGTTTTAGGGTTAAACGTGCTCGAATGTGCAAACTGTGCTTTTCAACATGCGACCAGCTACTGGGCTGGTTACATCGCGAAGAAAACTCGGCACGCAACACCACTGCAGGTCTACCATAATTATAGAATCCAAGAGGTCAAGCATACTAAGCCAGGCATTTCATATGCAGAAGCGACTACCACCCCCCGCTTATATCCCGCCGGACTGCACCACCCTACGGAATGTCTCTAACCCCCAACTATCACGACCACATGTGTCGACAACCAAAAGTCATCCTTCGACCCCAACAACTTCATGTGGCTTAGTTAGCTCTACCCGGAACTTCCGGAGCTCAACATTTCAACTCATTGGTAAGATCCATAAAATGATCTCACGAAATTTTGTCCTTTGAACCCGTTTTTTGGGAGCAAGGTCACTCATCTACGGCCAAATTTGATTGCGTTGTAAAGCACTCGTCGAGACCTACAATTTGAGCTATCACTCGTCCAAAAAGCAGAATACAAAGTGAGACCTTCCCCTTGTCAGAACTAAAGGCAGCTATCTCAGGTAAAGAAAGGGTGTGAACTTGAATGTCTTCGTTATTAATGGTGTCTATAATCATCGAACGTTTAATGCTCGCTGTGTATTAACCCTTTGAGGCTCAGGGTTTCAAAGAATAATTTGACCCATGTTGCACAGAAATTGTATTGCGTTTGAATTAAAGAAAATTGGTATATTTTTATTAAAAATGGAACTTGACATGTCTGAAATTGCTAACACAAGTAAATACATTTGTGACATTTATTGATCTGGGCAATTGTCTATTGTTTCATAATTATTTTGATTTGTGTTACGGGAATTGTGCGATTGGCTACATGGAAGTCAGTGCGAGAAAGCATCAAATGTTATGTTCTCCCGCAGTGAAATGCATATTCATTTCGTGATTATGGCAGATTAGAACAGATTGAAGACATTTGTAAACATAATCATAAACAATGTTTTGTAAATGTATTGTAAATGAAGTACTAACTGTACTAATATCATTTTAAGATACTAAATATCCCCTCCCGCTTCATAAGACTAGATACAACCATCGTGTATCAAGGTTTTTATAACTGTAGTATCGGTACTTGGAGACGAGACGGGTGGCCAACCTGTACTTGAGAATGCGTGCGCGTGCGCGTGCGCGTGTGCCTGGGTTGCACTAAAGATAAGGGCGTAGGTTAGGACTGTCGGTTTAACCCTTTTAGTGCCAGGCATTTTACGGAGTACATGCGAAGAATGCCACGGGCCGATTTGATATGCGCTGTTGCTGCGCAAAACAATGAAGTCCAACGTCCGCCACATCCAGCAAGGAAATCGAAAGAAAGACACTACAGGGAACTCAGTCGTGCCTGACATTCTTAATATCCTACACTAAAAGGGATGGAGTCAGGGACGGCTGAGTGCAATTAAATCATAAAATCCAATCGCGGCGACTCTGGAGCGGTCGCCGTCACCTGGCTACCACGTGGCCTCGCGGTCGCTCCGTTCCAGGAATTCGCCGCACCTCCAAGTTTTGGGAAACCTCCCCTATAACCACCTAATTTCTAAGAACTCTCCTTCCCGGCGTGACAATTACAACCAATGGCATTCTAGGGGCCAGATATATGCCCGCCCCAAATTGGCCATCCGAGGTGTCTTCATTTGCAAAACACACTTTGTACTCAATCTAAAATCAAAGCTCGACTCAGAACTATTAAAAATTCTAAACACTGCAGTTCCAGAACCAAGAGTCAAATTCATTAGTCGACCTACCTTCCACACTCACATCAATCGTCTAACCCAATCATACAAATCAAAAAATAATCACCGTAACGACCAACATCGTGAGGTGAAGGTGTGCAATTGCGTTTTATTCGGGAACCGAAACACGCAAAGGGACGCACACCACAGAGTACAATTCGCTCACATCGAAGAGCGAACAAACGTACTCAACATGTGCGCTTATATGAATAACTTTATAAGGAACAAAATTCCGATTTCCTGAAGGAAAATTGTACTATTTATTCTTCTGAAACTTCAAGAATATGGAATATAATGTTATAAATAATAATAATAGTTATAAAATATGTTTGATTCAAACGAGGCTGAGAAAAAGTCCCTCAGCACGTAAGCCCGCCACAACGCATCCGCCCGCTGGCACTGAAAGGGTTAAGCTTTAGTTTTTGAGAGTCGGTCTTAAGAGAACCCTCGATACACGCGCTACGGATTATACGCATTATACGCATTATACGCATTATACGATACGCTAAAGTTACATATTATATTAAGTTACGCTAGGTTACCGTCATAGTTATTCTTATTATTGTTAGTATCATTAGTTTAAATTTATACAATATGTTTTCTAATACCACAATCACGGTAGATTTCCTTTATTAATCCGCACGAATCCTAGAACTCTACATAACTAATAACTAAATTTCCTTATAATAATAACCTCACCCCTTGAAAAGTCGAAAGCATGTTACTAGAACAAGGCTTCAGGGCAGGGATTTAAAAAACTAAATATAAGTAATAATGTTCAATGAATACTGTATAATCAAGTTAATAAACAATTCTGAATTTGGAATTGAATCGGGCATAGAAAACTAGCGTGTGCGGCTGGGTCCGCTCGTCAGCCATATTGGATGAGTCCTCGAACGGACCCAGGACGAAATGAACACAACATCTTTGTTTCTTATATTTCTTATGTATTAGGGGTACTGGAAAGTAATCAATTATTTTTCATATACTTAATGAAACTCCATTCATTTTTTCATATTAAATATTATTCTATTATAAATTCCCAATTTTCGATACGAAAACATTCAGCACTCCCAAATTGATTACTTTTTGGTATCCTTAATATTGATAACATAAAGTATTTATAATATTCTTTATCTACTGTTTTCGATTGGTCCTAATTGTAAATTAAATATGCTTTATGGGTACGGCTATAATTTAGAGCAAATATAAATTACAACTTCTCTATTTAAAACAGAAACGTTTCGGTTCTAACCTGCAGTCAGTCTTAATCTACCACCTAAAACAATAGCACCTAGCACAAGATCCTTATATTCCAAGGACTTCTTTAAATTAACGGTTTACGTCTGAATAGAGCAACAAACCATTGCCGAAACGTTTCTGTTCTAAATAAAGAAGTTGTAATTTATATTTGCTCTAAATTATAGCCGTACCCATGAAGCATAGTTAATTTATAATATTTATAATATTTATAATAGTAGCCAACTTCGCTCGCAACACCTTCAAGATTGAAATAGCAGTTTCCTATATTATTATCGTAATATTATAATAATTATTTTTTCGTATTAGATAATACGTAATTAACTGATAAAATATCAACAATTTTAAGTTTACTTAGTAATTTGCATTCTAGATTTTTCGGTTTCCGTGATAGGATTTTCTTCAGAGCTTAAAACGGTTTGAAAATATTCGACCAGTGTTTTTCAATGTGATCGTAAAGAAAACTCGTCGTTGTGGGAATAAAACGATTGACGGTAAAATATTAAGATAAACTCATATGATTAAGATATCGGAAATCTAAAAGTTGGCATAAAAATATTATTAATAGTTTAATAAAGCATGCGCAGTTTTATGGATAGACTGGTGCTGCATTCATCAGTCGGTTGCTTTTGTAAAGCATGTTTAATACATAAACCATTTTCCTTAATTAATTAAACAATTTTGTAAGCCAAGAATAGTTTTGTGTATTATGTTGTACTGTCTAGTTTTGTTAAATAATTATCGTCTTTTCGGTGCAGTTATACAATTCATATTTTCCATAATTTTAAATGATACCAAACATTATTATATTTCATGTCATTCATGGCTACAATATTATCACCATGGTTTATAAACATTTCGAATACATAACATTCTAGTGTTTAATTAACTTCTCAACAATTTCAAGATTCACTGCTTTCAACGAGCGACGAACATTCATAATTTGAAATATTACCATTAGCATATTTACGTGAAAACTAATATAACAAATCCTGTAAACCAAATATTCATTTTAAAACTTAAACGTAAATTATTTTAGCACAAAGTTAAATTAATTAATCGGTTGTATTACAATAATTTAGAACGAAATTCTTTATTATTGCAGCACCAACGATGATTTCTATTAATCCACATATCCGCGATACAACGTGAAATTCGTACAAAATATAAAAATATTAATGCGATATTTCCCATGAATGAATAATTTCGAACGAAAGCACGTAGCAAGTGAAACTATTAGACGGCGGAAGCATTTCAAATTGAAATTTTCAATAGATGTGCATGCGTGAAAGCTCAAGTAGGTTTCACGATGATTGTTGGAAACTGTAACAAGCTATATATACTATTATACTAGTATGAATTGGTGTACTTACGGATGGTTTAAACCCTGAATCTATTATACATAACCAGAGCGGTATAACCGAAAACAAAGAGTCGTATAATTTCTCTGGCGTAAAATGTTCACGTGCTTGCTACTGTTTGCTCCATTTACTGAATTACATGGAGAGAAAACTATGCGGATTAAAAGCAGTTTTAACCTTTTGTTACACGGCTTATTCTCACCGAATAATAGGATACTGCAGCCGGCTATGTTTCCCTTATTCTTCTCATTCAACACCGAAGGAGAAACGCGAAATTGCAAGTTGGAGAACTTTCGTATTCACAGCTAGTATCCTCAATAGTTATTGTTAGGTTAACGTGGGCCATTCGAGGCGACAAATTATTTCGGTTTATTCTTGTCGGAATGTATTGCGTCCGTCGTTTTGTCTGCTGATCCTCATCCGCGTGGAATAGTTGGCAATGTTAAATGAAAGGGATTTCTGATTGTGAGAATCTACCATTTCTTGGAGATATTGAAAAGATTCGTGTGTTTCTAAGAAAAGGAGATGTATTACTCGGAAGTCTGTGTTATCGAATACTGAAGATCATAGAGTCAAAGGCAAGTAAGGAAGACCTTTGTACCATTGAAACCGACGATCTTTCCAGCAGCCGTTTTATTTTAATATCCAATGATACTTTGTGCTCTAAGAAGAGCGGAAGAGCTTTAATAACTCCGTCAGTGCCAAGGTTGCTTTTGAAATGACCTACAAAACTCATTTTTTCCTTCTTTGTAATAACCCAATGTTGAAGCGCACGATGACTTGTTGGCATTGTTGGGAGATTCTTTTTAAACTCCACTCTGTGCTTGGATGGCTTTTCGAAATAAGCTCTCTGTCTTTAGCGCAAAGCAATGGGCATAAAAAGCTGAAGGGAACTATGAGGTAACATCTCTTAATATTTAAACGTGGGTAATAAACATTTTTAATAAGAGTATGTTCTGAATATTTATAATTTTTGTTATTAAAGCATAAGTACGATTTCTTGGTTTTCAAATACATATATGTATTATAAAATATAATGACATTTAAAATATTATTATATGTAAAACTATAAAAGATTTAAAGTATAATAACATTTTATAACAGTGTTTTATAATGTACTATAATTTCAGATTTTGTTTATTGACTTGAACTCCATGGAGGTCAAAGTAAAATTTTATTATGTGTTGTAGATTACTTCTGTGGAATTTGATAATTATCATTTCAAAAAACGAGCTTGAATTTGATATTAGTCAATTAATTTTCCCTGGAAACACATTCTTCGCATTTTTGCTGGTACGCGGTAATTAGTCTGAAAATTGTTTCCGGCCAAACGTGCTCTTTAATAATGGGAGGGGCGAGCCACCAAGTTAATTTCGGAGAATTAGTCCTGGAAAGACTTTTATAAATAGCAGAGAAATGGGGATGAAATGATCCTTACTACGAAGGACCTGCATAAAGGTGACAGAATTTAAATGAACGAATGAATAAAGAGCTGTGGCGTTAAATTAACGTCAGCCAGCAGGGAAATTGCGCTAAGCAGTAACAGGATATTATGTTTTATCATTAATATCATGGTAATATAATTATGTATTAAAAGCGACCGTGTTATCTAGAGCTTTTTCGGTTAGGATGACCAAAAAGCTCCCAGAACAATTTTACTTATTCTCTTATCTACTTGTATGTACTTCTTGACAATTTTTTTCTTGAATAAAGTTTAGTTTATTTGTGGAAAATGGTGTTATTGATCTCACCGGACGATTTCACGGAAATAGCCCGAAGACGTAGAAAATCTGGGGAAGATTTATTCCGTAAAAAGCTTCTTATGATTTTAATTATACGCACCTGAGAATTAAGTTTATGGTCTGAATACATTTTTTAGTGGTTACTGATGTTATAATTAGATCCATAATATTGCGAAAATAGAATTCATAATTACGTTGAACAACTCTAAATGATTATAATATATGCGAATATTGAAATAAGCAATATGTAAAAACGATTTTACAATTTTGTATATATATAATATTTATAAAGATAATCCACATGAATGAGTATCAATAATTACATTCCAGTTGGCATGATATCGATAATTAATAATAAATGATTTTCATTTTAGTACCCATTTATTACAATATTTGGTTAATTCATTTTATTTCTATTACAATTATGATCTTTTTATTTCTATTCCACTACCATTTTTTTAAATTTCGAGCTAGACTTTGCAATGTTAATAATTAAATGATCCTTGAGATCATAGATAACAATGAGAATTATCTAATAAAATAAAGTTTAACATGAAAAAATAAATGGTGTTTCATAAAGTACGAAAAAAACAATTGATTACTTTCCAGTATTTCTAATATGAAAAAGTCCATAATTAAGATTATATTAGAGGTACCGGAAAGTAATCAATTTTTTCACATACTTTACGAAACTCTATTTATTTTTTCATATTAAACATTCATCATATTAATCCCCATCGTTATCTATGATCCTTGCTCGACGATTCTCCAATGCCATAATTCTTTCTAAAAAAAATCAAATTCCCAACTTTCCATGCGAAAAAATTCTCCACTCCCGAATTAATTACTTCCCGGTACAGCTGAATTGTACACGTATCGAAAAAATATGATAAAAGAATAGTTCTTCTGAACTTCATTGAAATTCACGTTTCATATTCATCGGTTGCTTAATTCATATTCCACGGATCTTTCCATTTTAATCGTCCTTACCATTGATTCTCATTGTTTGCATTCAACGCGGCTTTTAAAGTGAAAGCCAAACTGTGTAGACTACGACATAAATGCCAAGTAGAATGATCCAGATACAAGGAGTGGATATCGACTGTATCTGCCAGACTCTAGCAGATGATGCTCTAATGAGGAGTCGTTCTTACAATTTTGACCTTTGAACCCGTTTTTTGAGACCAAGGTCGCTCATCTACAGCCAAATTTGATTGCGTTGTAAAACACTCGTCGAGACCTACAATTTGAGCTATGACTCGTCCAAAAAGCTGAATACAAAGTGCGACCTTCCCCTTGTTAGTTTGACCACGGCGCGGACGATATTTCGTTCGTTGTGCGCAGATTTCCCCTACCACTCCCTATTCCGCGCACTCTATTGGCTTAGGCTCACTGTGACGTCAGGGATAGACGGGTTGCCGGTGCGAAGGGTAAGAGGGCTGCGCGAGCCGTGGTCAAACTAAAATTGAACCCTCAGTAGCAGCTAGAGCATCATAACACTTAATTCTTATGTTGAACCCAGACATGGTGGTCCGCCCACTATATGGCATAACTACTGCGGCTCTAAACCACTGACATCAACTCCCTAGTATACAATTTGCATATAAAACGATTGATTTCTCATTTAGTAATCGATACATGCAGCGTATCTTCATGAAAATAGCTTTCTAAATATTGGGTTGTTCAGAAAGTTCTTCCCGATTTTGAGTAGCTTTCTGGCGACTTTGTGAAACTCTAGGAGAATGGAATCTTCAGTTGCGTGAAGAATGGAGAAGGGTTGAGGAAGAAAACGATGTGTACTTAAATGAATAAATATATAGGGTGTTTCTTAATATGTGGGACCCATTTCAGAAGTGGTTAGGGGACACAATTACTTTGCTTCAAAGTTATATAAAATTATATTATCGTATTTCCGCAAAGTTTTATAATTTTTATACTCCAGTGTATACTCAGATACCAACAATTCTGGAGCAAAACTTATTTATTCGTTCTAACCGTGATATCTTAGAAACGTCGATATTGATTGAAATGAGCAAAAATGTGGTAGATAACATACCGGTTTGTTATAAAAGCCGGGATTTACGATTGCATAAGCAATTTCGTGTGTGCTTTTACGGCTCGTAAAACATTCAGACGTCAGATCTGTAGACTTTTGGTTGGTTCAAAGACCGGATGGAGAATCATCCGTGGTTTAACAGGAGGTACATTGAACTTACGCATTCAATAAGAGCACGTCGATCACAATGAACAAACATAGATTAAATAATTATTTATATTATATAATATTTATATTTATATTTAAACTGATAGCAGAATATTGAATATATAATGAACCTACAAGGTTCAGTGTTCTGAATTCAGTAGAGGAAATAGGGGCAGGTGTCACGAGTGGACGGACATGTCGTATAACGGATTGCTTTACATTTGCCCCAAAGTCACCAAACTAAAGCAAAGCTGGTTCACATGAAACAGGATTGTGCACTGCATTCCGTAGATGCATTTAGGATGCACTGGAAGGTTCTGTCACATCTAGTTTGGTCGTTACGAAATTTAATCATTTCGCGAATAAATTAGATGCACGAAGAGTGCTAAGTAAACGACGAAGAAGTTGAAGAAAATGTTGTCACGTAATGGGTGTATATACGGGATGAACCCGCGCAAGAAGTGCAGAACGCAAAATTGGAACATCAACGAGAATTTCCCTAGCTTGCTAAATTGCTGGACGGGCTATGTGTACGCTTCGACAAAAATAGAACTAGGATTGTCTGCTACTCATCAGGGAGAAATCGAGCGTTTTATCGTGAAATATTTGAATATGTACTCAAACATTATCCTTTGAGGAGAAGCACTTTTCGTTTTAGTGTTAGCGATTACTATTATAATTTCGGTATACGTTGTGGCTATGAAAGAGTTATTCAGCTGCGGCTTTTTCACGCCAGATGGTGTAACCCAGGGCTGCGCAAACCTGGAATGAATGCGGCACAAAATAAAACCCTAAACTTCCTCAAAACATTGAAATTCTTATCTACTTATTGTTTTTATTTCTTGAAATTCGTACGGCATTGTTATACTTTTTAGTAAGAATTGTCACACGATGCCGTAAATCTACATTACAAAGTACCTTCAAAAATATACATTGTATTTGTGGGATTGTTATTACTTAGATATTAATATGTATTAATTGAATGATGTTGAATAATCAAAATGTTGGAAGCCTTCTACATATTTTTAATTAATATTGAAATTATTATTTTTATTCTACATTTGTTTTATGTTAGTACTGCATTGTATTACTTGCGTAAAAAATGACTTTCCCACTTTGGTAAATGTTACGAACCTGTTTACATTTTTTATGAAATACACTTATCATAATGAAACCTGTAATGTTTTCTTCAATAATAGTCATTTTAATTATGTTTTCTCTAAATTTCCACTATTACTAATAATTTAACTACTAAGAATCACAAACTATTCTATGTAATTGTATTCTATGTTTACTCAGTTTGTAGATTTTTTTGCTTCCAAAGCTTTAAACTACTGTGATATACTTTTGGCAAAAACTGTAAAGAAACAGAAGCTAAAGAGTGAAAAACTAAAATTAGATCTGCCAATTCCATGATTGGTCCGCTTTTTTCTCTTCTTTGCAATTTGTCTAAATTTGATCCGATGTTTAGGGTGTTCCAAGACAGCTACGTTTACGTACTCTACTATTTATATTTATGTATTATGTGCCGAAACCAGAACATCGATTGGAATCATCCCATTCTATCTTATCAATGTCCATCATTCCCTTTCAACGAGCCATCCCTTATAAGTACAGCAAACGAAATACGAGGCTGAAAGGTATATAACTTTTCGCTTTGTTTCCATGAGGGAGACAAAAAATAAGACGTCAGGTTGACTGGAGTTTAGGTGAAACGGACGGTGGTTTTCTGACCCACGAATGGTATCGCAAATATTTTAAATCACGGTAGAAGATAATCGAATTCCATTTCACGAAACGCAGTCCCGGCCGTATGAACGTTATTCACCCTTTAATGGTTGGGTCGCTGGCCACTTTACCCCACCCCCTCCCTCGTCCCTCTCGCCACTCGAACTCATCTTACGCATCATGACCGAAAGAGGTCTCTCAACCTCGTAAAGAACGTAAAAGAATCCCTGAGGACTTGGAAGCCTGCTTTTTTCCGCAGATCGTATCGTTCCTCACGATTCTGTTCATACGTCGAAGTAATCCCTTGGCAAAAGGTGTATTTTATTTTTATGTACGGATACTCAAGTATCGGCAAATGTTGTCAATATATTTGAATGTCCTCGAGAAGAAGATTTTTACTGTTATACACTACCTCAAACAAAAGATAGCACACGTGTGTTATCATTACAGGGTTTGAATTCCAAATTAACCCTTTTGCAAAACACATTCGCTTTCTTGCACTCCAAATGAGCCCTTTTGTAGAACACATTCACCTTTCTGCACTCCAAATTAAGCATTTCGCAAGTCATATTCATCTTTTTGCAAATCAAATACGCCCTTTTGCAAATGAAGCTTTTCCACAAATTTGTTTTCTTAAGCTATTGTATTAAAAATAAAAGCCAGTGTAAAGTTATTGTCCCGAAATAAAAATTGTATTGCATGCAAATAAACATTTTATTGCATGTAACACTTAAACATAAAATTAACATAAAATACAAATTCAACGCCAGAAATATTTATAAACGAAAGATTTGTAAATATTGGTGTTATTATTACATACATGCAGTAACATTTTTATTTCTGAACAATAACTTTACATTGGATTTTATTTTTATTACGATAGCTTAAGAAAAACGAATTTGCAGAAAAGCTTGATTCGCAAAAGGGTGAATGTGATTTGCAAAACGGTTAACTTGGAGGGTAAAAAGGTGAAGGAGAGCAAAAAGGAGTGCAAAACCTGTATCTCTGCGTCAACGGCATATCCTTGTGCAACTGGCTGTCCGCTTCGCAAGCCAGGCTTGAAAAACGGTGATTGGCTTTTTTATTATTCCGATAAACATCTCATACCGATTTCCGGGACTTGGCAATAACAACGTACTATCGAACTCCCCGAAATTTCAACAGAACCAGTGTGTGAAAGCTTCACGAAGGTGAGCTTGATATAATCATATAAACTTATTTAAAACAATTCAATATGTAAAAAGGTTACATGGGCAATGTATAGTTATGAAGATTGACAATATTTGATTAAAATTGTACTTCTTTGATAACAGGGCATTTAATTGTAACGCGAGATTATAAAATATTATACATACTACGTTACTCTTCTCGCGAATGTCGTGTTGCATATTTTAAAATAACATAACCTTACTTATACAACGTGACTCTGATGTACTTACAATTTCTATTTATATACAAGAATTTTGTTTTTGAAATGGTTACTAGAATACTGAATGTTTAATATAAGATGTCGTTTTAATAACAAGCCATATTAAATAATCACCGACCGTAATAAATAACGGCGAGCAATATAGAATATTATACAGTATAGGATACTAAATAATTGGTTGGCCGTAATATTATTAATATGTAGTGTGAAGTTTTTTGCGGCTATCGAGAAGGCCAAAAATTAAAAGAAAACTTCTTTATTTCAAGATTCGTTTCAAGAAACGTTTCAATAATGAAATCGTTTCGTCGAATCTTGAAATAAAGAAGTTTTCTTTTAATTTGTTGCCTTCTCGATAGCCGCAAAAAACTTCACACTACATATTAGTATAGGATACTATATATTTTTAATTACAAAAATAACGTAAAAGAATCCAAACTATCCAAGTGGGAAAAGAGTATCCATTGCGGTATGGTTAAAAGGTACTTACAATTCATGTCGACACGTACGGTCGTGGAAAGCGCAACCGACCGATTGTTATTCGTTGCATTGCAGGTCAATTCCGAGCGGACATCGTCTCTTCCCAAATTTCTGATAACGATTTCGCTGCGTGTCACAGTTTTCCTTAAAATCACAGTTTTGTTGGTGACGAGTTTGCCATTACGATGCCAGGTCACCGTCGGGAGTGGTTTACCTACGGAAGCACATAAATATCCATTCAATTACGGTGTCCATTGTGTGCAAAAAATGATGGATTCGAGACATTCGCATTCCACGCTGAGTTCGTGACGGCAAATTCCGATTGCAAGTTGGCAATTGAATCTGAAGTGTGTCGATTTTAATCTCTACTCGGATTAAAAATGTCAAATATTAGCTTGCATTGACGGAATCCTCCGTGATTGGCTCGTGAAAGGTGAAAGTCTCTTGGTTTTCGTTCGCATTTATGGAAAGTTAAAATTCTGACAGTAATTTCATCAGAATGTATCTGAAGTTCGTTGAATCAACAGCTGAGATAGAAATTGAATTAAATTATCTATGGAATCTCAATATCATCTAAATGTTTGCAATCAGAACTTTAAAATTTTATTCATTAATGCCGGAGTTATGTTTACATAACATCTATAATTTAAAACGATATCAGGATTTGTGTAGTATTCGATACCGTAAGTCACATGCTAAATGAAAATGTATTCCTTTTACTCTTCCCATTAAATAGGGAAACTAATGATTAGGAAGTTTCAACGGAGATTTCGAACTGTATGATGATTTCTATACGATGTTTAATTGTACATTCAAATTACGCGCCACGTTGAGAAACACTGGACTGGAAAATGTTCCAAATTAAATTTGATACAATTTCTACCGCTGTTGTAGACGTTTCAGAATCGTAATTAACATATTGAAAGAATCATTCGCCATACTTACCGCCATAGACATCGCAAAAAAGTTTTAAAGAATCCCCTTCCTTGTAGGGGCCCACCATGGAGTTTCGCGCTATCCCCGACTCGTCGACGATAACGATTTGTTTAGGCGGAACTGAAACAGATTAAAAGGAGTAGGATCTTTATTATCGTCGGAATATTCGAAGTCGTCCCTTTTCCGATTCTGACAGCGCGAATCACGTAGGTTTATATCTTCCCGTCTTTCTGCGGTAGAAAGCGGCGCTGATAAAAGTCCGATAACACGAAATTGGTATTGGAAGATCGTGCCAGAGATATCACAGTGGTATTAAATTGAAATCTGAAATCGATATGGAACGTCGGTGGTATAGGATGTCGGTCCGTAGTCCTCGGTACGGTTAGTTATAGAAAAAAAAGGATACACCTGGTCCAGCGTTGAGAGCTTAATTGAAAAATTACAGACATCAAAAAATAGATCCGATCAGTGCACGAAGCCAAAGAAATTCGCGGGTGCTTTTGTTTCTGGTTCTCCTCGTATTACTCGATTCGTATCTTATCCTGGCTTTCCCTGGTTCTATTAGCTCGCCCCATAAGTAATATTATCTATGGACTCTAACTCTTTGTCAGTGCATTTTTTTTCAAATGAAAAATATTGATCTGACTAGGTCGAATGCACTTTAAATATTGCCGAAAGAATACTCTTTATGGCACATAAAGAGAGGTTCCTATAATCGTATCAGCGAAACATGATACGAACGTTTATATTATAATAAAAATAATATATGGTAAATAAGAAACATTACTTACGAGATGACTTAATATAGCCCATCCCAGGAAACCTTTCACCCGACTTGCGCAGTCCGCACTACCTTTTCTTCCCAGCACTGCTTTATGCCCGACTTCTGTGACGTCACAGTGGGACTAAGGCCAATAGCGTGTTCGGAGCAGGGAATGATAGTGGGGACCTGCGCACAACGGACGCAAACTCGTCTGAGTCGAGTGAAAGGTTTCCTGGGATGGGCTATAGAAGGCGATGTTCGTCTCGTAATCTTGACAAATTGTGAATATGTAGTGTATAATTTTCTGCGGCTATTAATAAGGCCAAAAAATTAGACTCAGTCTTAATATAACAAGACTAAGTCTTAATATAACAACTAAGACGCTAGCACCTAGGGCTAAAATAATGTAAAGGAGTGGATCCTAGGACTTCTTGTAAAAATTTCTCGACTGAAGAGGGTAACGACAGTGTTATCGAAACGGTTCGTCGAAATATTTAAATAAAGAAGTTTTCATCTAACTTTTTGGCCTTATCAATAGCCGCAGAAAATTATACACTACATGTTAATAATATTACCGCCAACTTCAACACTCAAGAAATCAAATTGTGAATACTACGATACCATTTATCGGTATTAGTCTCTATTGTGTTTGTACTATCATATCATAGTTTTGTGTAATACTTTATGTACACAAGGACACTGTGTGCTCTTCGGCAAAATATGATGTACCAACTTCCGTACTACATGATGTTTTTCCTTGTTTCAACTGCATACAATCACCATAAGACATTGAACCCCGTCTAGTACTACAATTAATTCCATAGTGTATCTGACATCCCCGCACCTGTATTCCGTTATTTATAACGCGAATAACATCTGTCGTGTATAATAAAGTAGTAGTGCAACATAATGTTATTGAAATATTATTGAACTCGATGTTAATAAGATAGCTCTAAATGCCAAGTATATGTGTAGGTATTTTCAAGAACACGTGTGTGATTAATTGTGTGAGAGAAGTAGATAGAATTAGTCTGACTATATCGTGGGACGCAGGATATCGTCTAGACTCGGGAAGGTTCGTGCATTGTCGCCCCAATTCGGCAATCATCGGGTTGCCTCGTGTGCTTGCGAATTCGGAGCCAGGCAGATTTCTTTGCCAGCCAATTCAACGAGGGGCCTGATTTGTTGTAAGTAGCGAATTAAGACATACGAGAACGTCGTTCATCTTTATCTTGTTATATTCCTTTATTATTATTGTATAAAACTATATATGTTGCATTAGTCTGTGTACTTTGTTCCGTTGGAATATGAGTGTTTCGCAGATATCCGACCATTCTATTAGGCACCAAGAAAGATCGTGCGGTTTTCGTTGCACAAAAACAAGACGAAATTTTATGTCTCTACAGATTTTGCACTCCAAATTCACATCTTTGCAAATCAAATTCACCCGTTTGCAATAGTAATTGCATATGTAATGAATTGGTAATTACAATTAAATAAGTGTTTCGTGTACATCTTTATATTTCATGCATTTGGAATTTCTTACCAACAAATTTACATTTGATTTCATTTTTATTACAAACGCTTAAGAAAACAATTCTGTAGAAAAACTTGAATTGGAAACGGGTGAATTGGATTTTGAATCCAAAAAGTTGGATTTACAGTGGAAAACCTTCATAGTCTAATTCTTTTCGTGTCTAAAAGGAAATCGTATAACGTAAATCTAGTTAAACGCGATTCCACCGAAGGTACGAAATTATTACTTAAACGCGTCGAAAAAGATGACAATCGTCGCGCGTACTTTTACAATCATTATTACAACGAAAAGATAAAACAAAATGAAAGATACGGATAGACGAGTATGTGACTTCAAAGTTGCATGAAGTTATAGAGACTTAACAACTTTTAATATGATAAATAATCTCCTTGATATTCCACGCTCGTTTCCCAACGTTATGCAAGTTGAAAAATTCTATTTTAATCAAAATGTCCGTTTCTATTATTAAAAAATTCTAACACCTCTCCTTTTCACATCTCCATTTGTGAAGTTTCTATTTTGCCATATGATTTCGTAATGATAAAAAAGTGGTAATATCAGCTTTTTAAACATACAAGGTTCATTGGTTTAATAGAAGTTTTGAGTATGATGTTGATAATGAGGGTGTTAGTTATTAGTAGTTTATCGGATTGAATAGTTAGTGGAAGATTATCACTCGGAAATGGAGTAATTAAACGATGGATTAGAATCAAGCTTGGTATAATAAATGCTTATATCACCATCATCATTAGCTCAGATTAAGTAGATAATAGAGAATCGATGTAGTATCCTCGTTAACTGAGTATTGGTGGATTCATAATTAACCGGTACTTATCTAGACGAAAACGGAAATTAGAATTAGCAATTCGCAATTTCGATCCTGAAACCGCGAGATTTACTTCGCGTAACAACACGTTCTTGATAATAAATATCGTACAATAATGAGTATATAATATATAGTATAACCCTTTAAGATATAATATATTACATATCACAATATACATAGACAATACTAGACAAATTGCGATAATAGATTCGTCCTAAAAATGACTCATTATGGAATAATTCGAATCAATATTCTTTAAAAATATGTATTTACTTTAACTTAAAACAATATATTAATTTACATGTATATTCAATTAAATTTCATATCGAACATTATTTAAATAATCAAATGATTTCTTGTTTTAATAATTCTATGTGAGCAACCATTAAAAAGTCTAATCTCACAGTTGTATTATTATGATATTAGAATTCTGATTACACTTATGTGCAACATTTTTATTATACAGGGTGTCGGACGTTTTTTCTGTACAAATGTCGTGAGCGTATTCTACGCACGAAAATAAGAAAAAAATGTTAAATGAAAATCGACCGACAGACCTTTATTACAAAATTATAACATAAATTGTAAGACTGTCTAAATGTGCTGTTCAAAGATGATGTCTAGCGGAACTGCGTATGTTGTTTACTATTTTGAAGTGATTCAAGGTATTCTTATCGATATTAGGTTATGTTTACCTTCCCCGCGTATTTCACGTATGATTTATGTAACGGAAATGCTCGAGCTTCTGTGAGAGAGTACCAGCGTAGATTTCCCGACAGAAGAGTACCGCATCACACAGTGTTTCAAAATGTTCATTTACAGCAACATACAGTTGCAGAAATGAATAGAAATCGACAAGAAATTCGCCGTGTCGTAAACAGCATACTACAGCGGTGTCAAACTTGCATTCGCGTAGGCGGCCAACATTTCGAACAGCACATTCAGACAGTCTTACAATTTATGTTATAATTTTGTAATAAAGCCTTGCCGGTCGATTTTCATTTAACATTTTCTTCTTATTCTTGTGCGTAGAATACGCTCACGATGTTTGTACAGAAAAACGTCTGACACCCTGTATATCAACCTGCATGTATCCAATTCTATACGCGCTTCTGTGATTCATACACATATGCATACACGCATAAACATCTTATGTGTAACTACTTAGAAAAGTGCACAGAGAGACCAGTTCCAAAGCGGACTCGATCTGCGGGAAACAATGCAGCACATATGCTATTCGGTGCTGCGGGTATTTGTTCTTAGAAACTGTCTAAGATAGTTGCGCTTATGTCGGAGACAAATATGGGCAATTATTATATCTAAACAGTAAGCTAATATTCGGATGTTTGTATTTTGTTAATGTATACCTTACATAAACGTGGAAACGCGTACAGTAAAGTCACGGAAGTACTCATACCCCCGTAATTGTCGACTTCAAACGATTGATATTTTTGTAGATAGCAAGTTTAGGTAATAATATTAAATGGAAAACATTAAATCGAAAAGTTTTAGGATTTTAATCGAGCTATCAGATGAGCTCATTGATTTTGGGCCCGAGCCAGATAGGATTCGCGTTTTACTTGGCTATTTGTTGTAAAAATAAAATAAAATGGGCTTTTGAGTCAGGAGCATAGTTTCTGTCCATGTAGGCCCAAAATTAATGAACTCATGTCATAGCCCGATTGAAATCAGAAAACTTTTTAATTTAATGTTTTCAACGAAAATGAGATATTCCTTCACGAGATATTTGATCGTTACCAGACTTTTCAAACACCCTGTATAAATGCATTACTTATATATGCTTATCGAAGTATTTATATTATATATATAACATATTTATAAAAGTTATAAGAATATATTATAAACGTTCTATCTGAGTTAACGCAGCTCAAAAAGTAAATGAAATATTAAACAAAATGTTTATTTATAGTGCTCATTTACGGCATTGTTGACATCTTTATCTAACGCAGTATAAAAAACGAAATTAAAATAAACATTTCAGATGACAGTTCCAATTAGAGTGAAAAAGTGTACAATTTATGTATTACGTTAAATGCGGCTAATTGACGGTCTATGTATGTGATATTCTGTCGCGATCTTTTCGGTCGTGTTATCCGAATCCCTGTTATAAAGGGTTCACGGTACATGATACGAACACAATGAAATTGCCATTAAAATTTCATAAAGATCTGAAAAGAACTGATCCAGTCATATGTGTATGTCATTTTCCACGACATATTATAAGGATACAGGTTTTGTACACCAAATTAACCATTTTGCAGATCGTATTCACTTCTTCTGAAACGAATTTGTAGAAAAGCTTGATTTGCAGAAAGGTGAATTCGATTTGCAAAAGGATGAATTTAACCTGGAAAAGGGTGAATTTCATTTGCAAAAGGATGAATTCAACCCGGAGAAGGGTGAATTTGATTTGCAAAGGGATGAATTCAACCTGGAAAAGAGTGAATTCGATTTTGTAAAAGGATGAATTCAACCTGGAACAGGGTGAATTTGATTTGCAAAAGGATGAATTCAACCTGGAAAAGGGTGAATTTGATTTGCAAAAGGATGAATTCAACCTGGAACAGGGTGAATTTGATTTGCAAAAGGATGAATTCAACCTGGAAAAGGGTGAATTCAACCTGGAGAAGGGTGAATTTAATTTACAAAAATATGAATTCAACCTGGAAAAGAGTGAATTTGATTTGCAAAAGGATGAATTCAACCTGGAACAGGGTGAATTTGATTTGCAAAAGGATGAATTCAACCTGGAAAAGGGTGAATTCAACCTGGAGAAGGGTGAATTTAATTTACAAAAAGATGAATTCAACCTGGAAAAAGGTGAATTTTATTTGAAAAAGGTTGAATTCGATTTGCAAAAGGATGAATTTAACCTGGAAAAGAGTGAATTCGATTTTGTAAAAGGATGAATTCGATTTTGTAAAAGGATGAATTTAACCTGGAAAAGGATGAATTTGATTTGCAAAAGGATGAATTCAACCTGGAAATGGGTGAATTTGATTTGCAAAGGGATGAATTCAACCTGGGAAAGGGTGAATTTAATTTGCAAAAAGATGAATTCAACCTGGAAAAGGATGAATTTGATTTTCAAAGGGATGAATTCAACCTGGAACAGGGCGAATTTGATTTGCAAAAGGATGAATTCAACCTGGAAAAGGGTGAATTCAACCTGGAGAAGGGTGAATTTAATTTACAAAAAGATGAATTCAACCTGGAAAAAGGTGAATTTTATTTGCAAAAGGTTGATTTCGATTTGCAAAAGGATGAATTTAACCTGGAAAAGAGTGAATTCGATTTTGTAAAAGGATGAATTCGATTTTGTAAAAGGATGAATTTAACCTGGAAAAGGATGAATTTGATTTGCAAAAGGATGAATTCAACCTGGACATGGGTGAATTTGATTTGCAAAGGGATGAATTCAACCTGGGAAAGGGTGAATTTAATTTGCAAAAAGATGAATTCAACCTGGAAAAGGATGAATTTGATTTTCAAAGGGATGAATTCCACCTGGAAAAGGGTGAATTTGATTTGCAAAAGGATGAATTCAACTTGGAAAAGGGTGAATTTGATTAGCAAAACGATGAATTCAACCTGGAAAAGAGTGAATTTGATTGGCAAAACGATGAATTCAACCTGGAAAAGGATGAATTTGATTTGCCAAACGATGAATTCAACCTGGAAAAGAGTGAATTTGATTTGCAACAAGGTGCATTTGATTTACAAAATAGTGTATATGGTCTTCAAAATGGTTAATTTGAAGTGCAAAACTGGTATAAGAATTTTCTCGATTCTCGTGAAAAAGAAGGCTCTAGGCAAGTCCTAGAGAAGCATTCCTCACGTAGATCTGGAAATCGTTCGACGGCGATGTCTTTCAATTAGATGTCCGTGCTCTCTAAAGTCAACAGTCAACAATCAGCCGAGCACTCGGTCTGAGTGAAAATTGCCACGGGGGAGTCCCCGGCTGGTGCACGCCAGAGACTCGAAACAGTTCTCGTAATTAATGTCGCGCGGAGCAACCAAAGAAAAAAAAGAACAGCTAGTATTCTCTCCCGGCATCGGGTGGTAATTGTCGTCCATGGAGTTAATTCGAGCCACCTAAAAGTTACTGCTGGCTTTACCGTCTCACTTTTATCATTGCTTTTTTTAATCCACAAACTTTACGGTTAATATCAGGCTTTACCACATTGGTTCACTCGATTACATCAACTGATGGTAAATTCTCATAGGAAACTTACTACGTTGCAGGTTGAGTTATATTACTCCTAGCCATAATTTATATATAAATAAATGTGTAAGCACAAGTGAATACATATTCGGTAGTTCTAGTGTTAATGATCTTCTGCCCGAATGTTTATATATTATTATATTATATTTATTGATATATTATATTTCTTGATAATTAATATAGAGATACACATATTCTGCAAAGATATTCTCTCGTGGATATTACAATTGATTGCTATCAATCAATGTTTTATTTCACATGTCATCCATATTAATATAAGTCCAAGTACATAGACGTATGTATTTTGAGAATACGTGTTCGTGATTGTGTCTGCAAATTCCGGAGAGTCTATCGTTCCAGATTTTTGTCGATGAAGCATCGATGAATCCCATGATCCAATTCGTTTCGAGAATGCTCCAGCAAACGCTTACGTTTCACCTTCGTTCTTCTTTCCTACCTGTTCTCTCCGTTATTTATTTCCTCTCTTTCCGATCTTCTTCCTCTATCTCTGTTCGATTCGATCGAATCAAAACACGTTCGTTAATTCTACTGAAGAGAGATGTACCAGTGTATCAGAGATTCGTTCATATTTGCTAGGTGAAATATCATAAGTCACCGCTTGCGCTCTTCGTAATTTAGTGTCCTTCCATTCTTGCATGATAGAAAGAGTGAGAGAGAGAGGGGGGGGGGAGTATGAAGGCATTTTTTATTTATATTCAACTGCCCAAAATCTATAACCTATTTCATCCTTTAGAAACTATACTTCCTCTGTCCAGAAATAAGTGTCCGATTTGCGATTTTTAAATGTTCATAAATAAGTTTCCATTTTTTAAATAATAATTTTACTCAAAATAATTTCATTTACAAAATTATAAAACATATTAGATAGGTTATATTTATGTAATAATTATGTGGTATGTACCACATTTTATACTTCTTTTCACAGTTTTCTCCAATACACAGAATTTATTGGCAACAATTTTGATTGAACCGTGCTTGAGCTTGCCGTTGTCGGTGAGTTCTAATAACGAGTTGAAATTGGGTTTCTTTTGCGAATTTGTGGCTAAAACGTTGTTTTCATCGTCCATATTTGGGTCAACTCAGAGTTTGAAATGTTCTGTTAAGAAAACCGTTTTAAACGAAAAGCTGTTCTTATTTACAAATAACGCGGAAAGTCCAATTTGTTTGCAAAAAAGTCAACTCACTATAAGTGACAAATTTGACATTCATTTGTCGAAAGATAAGACTTACTTTCGTTAAAATTTCATAAAAATCACAAATCTGACGCTTACGTATTTCTGGACAGAGGTAGTATTAATCTAATATACTACATATGTAACATATTATATTATATATTATATATTATTACACTTATTACCCCACATTTTACTTATCTTTTAAATCGGAGGAACAATTAAAAAAATAATATCTATTATACTATTTCAATACAAGGATCTTTGACTATTTTAATTATTCCAATTAACTGGAACCCAAAAACCTACTTTCATATATTGCATTCTCGCATTCCATGCAGTAAAATTCAAAGAAACAAAACCTCAAGATTGTAAACTTTAATTTAGTTTTTCATTAATAAAAATGAGATTAATTCCAATGGTGGCTATTCCTCTGTTGCTACCTTTTTGCATCTTCCTTGCTTTTCGTTTTATTGAATAAAGTAGAGATTATAAATTATGTGTTCTAATAGAAGTGACGTGTATGCCATGCGTGCGTGTAATGTTCTTTCACGTACATTCATGTTTTTCCAATTTACTCGGATAGTTTCGCTTCTGAATTATACCGAATCAAAATACAAGCGAGTGCTTGAGATTTATCACCAGGCAAAGATATCCGTGTCCGTAGGGCAGGATATCATAAGTCATGCTTTATGTTCTCGATGGTATCATAATTCAAACGAAACAGCACCTATTGTGTAAAATCATACCGGTACGACACTCTTCCTATTCTTGTTTCTAACCAAGACTCTACACTCCTATCTCATTATGGACATAATAATAACGAATTCACATAGAAGCTACGTATTTTCTACTTTATTAGGTATCCTCCTTCATTGCGTATTCTTGGAATGAAACAAGATTAACTTCCGTAATGATTATTCAAACTTATAATAAGATCGTCTAACTTGTCGAAAGTTTTCTTACGATTTTATGTTTCCTATTACGTAATATAGAATAACATCAAGGTATATGATTTCATACAGAATTCAACTAAAATTTGATTGACTACACCCAATTCTGTTTTTGCACGATGGATACGTTCCCGAAAAATATGTGTAAGAATGTTTATCTAAACAATATACTGTATCTAGGGAAACTTTAGAATTTCCATTTTATTATTCGTAAAACAGACAAATTTGTATCTCAACTTTCGTTAGATTTTTGATAAAGGTTCGTTTAAAATAAGTTCGTGTAAAAACAGAATTGGGTGTAATTGGAAGACTACGGATGTTTACTTCATATTCGTCATACTCCATAGTTAGATTCAGGATCATAATGGTGTAATAATTATCGTGTTTCAAAACAGCTTTAAAGAAATGATATCACTAAGAAGATGTTAATACGTTAGCGAAGGACAGTGTGTGCGAAAGGAAGCTAACCAAGTAGTAACACGATTGTTAGTAAAAGATACTGTATTGATTACTCTTCACGAAACGTAACCGCATGGTCGACGACGATTACATCGAAGGGGTCTGAACGTAGCTACAGGAACAGTAACGCGGCATTCAATCAACGAACTTTGCGCTCCAACTTCGAATCACACTGCTAATATTGTGGAAAGTAATAATGAATGTATTCATTAACATACAAGTGACGCTGATAGCGCACGATATTGAAAAGGTGAAAAAGCATTTATGATTTTCACGCGATGTACAGTCGGGGTCACAATTGAGTGGACACCCGCCTATCATATGTGAAAACGTCGCATTTCAGTAATTTTTTCTAATTAATTTCTTATTTTTTCACATTTTATCGCAGGTTATGTATTTGTGAATAGATTTTGTAAGCAATTTTATAGAATATTGTGCTTTATTTTAAGTAAGATTAATTACAATGTAAGTACTGACAAAATCGGGTGTATCTCAAAAGGATTGCAACTTGTCGATGTCTTATAAAACAAGGAAAAAGTATATTCAGGAATCGGAAGATAGCAATATTCCAGTCGAGATATCATTGGACGTAAATTCTCGCGGGTCTCGAATGGTGGATGCGTGGTCGAACAATAACTATAAACCGCAGGGAACGAACTCAATCATACTCGATCTCCTACCTCGTTTGCGTCGCGTAGAAGACACGGTGATATCTTGAAGGATGAAGGAGTCGGGGGGTCGGAGGGAGCTGAGTCAGATAGAGGAGAAGATCGAAGCAAAACCATTCTGTCTCGTTCGTGGAAGGGTCTCCCGTCCATCGTAGCCGTTTCGTCCTAGTTTGAAGATCCCATTACAATAATTGCTTCTGTAGTCTCTCCTTCTTCGACAGTATGAAACCATCTACTACGTGGCGTTTCCCGAAGCATCGAGAATCACGTATTCCTTTTGCCCCTTTCGCCCTCTGTTCCTTGTAAAACCAGGAATCCAATGTCTATCCTTGTGTTAGTCGTAATGTACGAAAAATTGCATAGCGCGAATACCGGGCCGGAAACAGTGCGGCAACATTTGCCCATGTATGACGGTATACACGAGGTTTTGGCTCAGTACGTGCCTGGGCTACGGTGCATGCACATTCCATGGATTTAGATACACATCCGGTATAATCCGAAGGGTTACCAGTGTGCAAAACATCAGGCTTGTCGAAGTGCATTCTCTCTATCCCCTTGTCTACATTTACCTATATCTTCTTTCCTCTACCGATACTACTTGTACTTCCATTTGTATACATTACTTTCTTCCTTCGTATCATGTACCTCCTATATCTTACACTCTTTTGTCAATATTTGTCCATGTTTCCTTTTGCTTTACACTGAATACACTAATATAGGATGATGTTTACATACTTCTTGGGCAATGCAAATTGTGGATCTTTTGGAATCCCTTTTCAACGTGTTGTACAGGCTATGGGAATGTTTTACATTTCGGTAGCAAAGAGACAGGGTTAGAGAGTTAGAGGAAGGTTTTGGGGTTGCGGGTTATCTTCTTTCTACAGTTCCTTCGTATTGGTACTCGTAGGTCGATCCGGAAGGGTCGACATCGGAGAATAAAATTGTCCCATCGTGTCGAGAAGTCTGCTCCCCTAGCTCGATAGTTCAAACGTCGGAGTAGGCTCGTGAATATTCAGTCAAGAAAGAGATCTTGAGTCTGAATGAATTTTCTCTGTAATGGAATGCCTCCAGAACATGATTATATCCCTTTTAGACAGATAATACACTAAACCTTTGTATCGTATGGAAAGATGAAACTGATCTTAGGGTATGTTTAGTAACAAGCATGTTTGAAATGACAATATAGTCTTTCATAAAAAATATTTTCTTCCTGAAAGGTTCAATTTGCTTGTTTCATTAACCTTTGAACTGCGTAACGCATATATAATGTACGATCAATAAATTTTGCTCGGAATAACGCATTTAGTTTTTTAATGAATTATAATAATACGCTATGGAACACAATAATAACAAACGATCGAATAACTGAATCTCAATAACTCCTTGATTTTTCTTATTTTTATCGACACAATTATCAAGCGAATATCGCATTGTACGGTGTTAATGGTTTTCTGTTAGAACACCAGGCAGTCAAAGGGTTAAATGAATGAACGGATTCATTTTATTTAGCAAACCTCGAGAAATAGTTATGAAGCATACTAACATCAAGTAATTTATGTTAATTAAATCGTTAATGATTATACAAAGCTTTCTGCAATAGCTTTCCGTATTACTGCCATTTTGGATTTTGATTAAGTTAGCAACATTTTGTACAAAAGTATGATATTCAAGGTCAATTGTATAGTTTAAATTTAAGGATAATTCACATTCTGTGTTACTGACTTGTGTTTATTAACTAGTAATTATCAATTAGTTACACAAGATGTTGATCATAAACTTGGATACCATTTGCAATAATATTGAAATAAAGTGATCGAACTTTCCTAATATTTTACAAAATTTGCTGTGGTGGGAAGAAACGGATTTGACTCTGTTCTAGAATGTTATAGAGCGAACAACTTTGACATTCAGAGATTCGTAGGTGTCTTCCTCTCTTTCTCTGAATGTTGCTCTTGGGATAAGAATGTCCCTCCATGTTGGGAGACCTACTTTTCAACTCTCTTCGCTGGGATATAGAATGAGCTGAATTCCTATTCGCGGAACGAATGCAGGGCAGGATTTCCACGTAATAGAATTTTTAGGAAAAGGAAAAGTGGCCTGATTGGCTACGTGCTGAAAGACGCGCTGCTTTCTTAAAGGAGATATCGAACCGCTGTAACAAGGTTAAACTTGGAAGGATTATATAATTATGATTCTCAAGGTTTTTGAACATATCAATTTTCAACTACACCTAATTCTCTTTTTACACGAATTTGATTTAACTCGAGTTAAAAAGAAAAAAAAATTTCTCTTTTACACGAATTGTTTTGTTTTAACACGATTTTTAATATTCTAGGAATTTTTCTTGAATCTCATAGAGCAAATAGAACGAGAAAGTATAATTTATTTTTTATAATATATTTAACGAATTAAAATATGTAAGCACGAAATAAATTAAGTGAACTCTAACAAGAATTTTTTAATATTGTTTACACCTAATTCTCTTTTTACACCAATTTTTTGGGAACGTATCTATCGTGTAAAAAGAGAATTCGGTGTACTTCATTTGGTATATAATTATGTTATTCGACGAAACAGAATAATTGTTTGATATGGCTTCGATATTTTCTCTTATTTGTCAAGCTTTTTGGTAGAAAACAGATCTTGTCATAAATTTCGGAGTTTTATCGAAATCATACTTTATTCATAAAATATTGCGAAGTTCTTCAAGCAACATGTTGGCAATAAATTAAAATGCATGACATGTTAACACTAGAACTACTGATAATATATTCAGTTATACTTGTATGTTCACGTATACATCTTTAAAAATAAGGATGAATGGGGAAAGTAAATTAACCGATTTAATTATGTCTCTTTTTATTACATTCCGCAGATCCGTCATTTTGACCGCTTTGGTCATTTTAGTGTTAATTATTTCAAGAACGACAATTTTTACGTGGATACGGTACCATCTTACAAGGGGAGGACCTGGTTTGTATTTCTGGTTTTTTAACGTGCGATAGCTCAAATTGTAGGTCTCAGTGCGTAGATTACGATGCTAAAATTTTAGGCGTATATAGCCACGCGTTTTTCCAAAAATCGCCCTTAAAGGTGAAAAATCCGAGATCCTCCAAACAAAAAAAACTTTCTATCATCATGTAGATCTTGATCAGGGAAACAAAAAAGTTTAATTGTTAGACGAATACATTTAACACTAGAACTACCACAGCAGTCAAAATGGTGGCGGGTCCTCGGAATTTAAATAAAAATATTCTTTATATCGTTTAATTTCCTGATATTTTTCGCGGTCACGTTGCATAATGGACACAAACAAATCGATTAATATATTTCTTCCACCCATCCTTTTTTAAAGACGTACACATAAATATACAAATACAGCTGAATATCTCGCCGGTAGTTTTAGTGTTGAACCTAGAATTCTCATTGTTATCTTTCTTTGTTTCAAAACGGTACATATTTGTGTAAGCAAGGATAAGTCTCTAAATAGTACCTTAAGAAAGCAATTACATAAAGCTCGACTTGATCCTTCTGGCATTTTATACTATCTCCTAACTAGTTTATATTCGCGCATCATTATCCCTCTCGCAGAATGTAAATCTGCGAACTTGTTATTGAATGGAAACCACAAATTTTCACCAGTTTCTATTCCAGGTTTAAACCTCTTGCGTTAGTAATAACATGATAATTGTCACGATTCGAGAGCAGTCTTTCTGCATTTCACGGTGAGAAAAAAAATATAACACCCACCTCCCTCGGAGGGCAATTACTTTTTACCGCATAGGCTAATTTAAACGTACAGGTCAGCTTAACTACACGGAATTACTTCGCGTGTGAGAAATCCTCAAGTAATCTTTCTTCAAGGAAATCTGGCAAAGATTAAAGCTAATTCTTTATTCTACCAAGATTTATATATTTCGGTTCCTTTGCATGTATTGCATTAAGAATTTAAATTAATGGAGTCTGTCTTGTAATATACAGGGTGTTTGAAAAGTTTGGACATGGTCAAATATCTCCTAAGGGAAGCATTTTTGTTGAAAAGTTAAGTGGAAGAGTTTTAGGAATTTAATTAGCCTACCAGATGAGCTCCATGATGTTGGGATCCATTTAATGTTTTTAATGTCAAAAAATCACTCATTTAGCATTTTTTACTTGGGCCCCATGAGGCCCAAATAAGGACACCGGACTCAAAATGAAGGAGGTCATCCGATAGCCCGATTCAAATCTTATAACTTTTCTATTTAATGTTTTCAACAAACATGTTTCCCCTAAAAGATATTTCATCGTTTCCAGACTTTTGAAACACCCTGTATAATTTTATGAGGACGCAGCTGATACGTTTCCTCATAGAATGATTGGGTCGAGTCATAAATAAGTTCCGTTCGTCCAGGAGTTTTTTATCCAAAACCGCCAGAGTTTGATGCAAGGGGAATCGACAAGTTACCTAAAAAATGGCAAAAAGTTATTAATAATGCCGGAGAATAATTTTATTGACGACTAAACGTTATTTTAAACAACGGAACTTATTTATGACTCAACCCAATAAATCATCTTGAAATTATTCATGATATATTTTGTTCACATTTTCGTGTAGTACCTGCAAGAATTTGGTATGTTTTGCTATAAAAAATAGGGGAAAAACGTTCGTCACAACATAACCTGTCTCATATTTATTTTTGCAGTGTTTGATAAACAAACACAGTACACTGCAAGTTTATTATATTACTTTTCATGGTTCCCACTAACTACGATTTAAATGGTGCTGAAAACATCGAAAAAGGAGAAACGAATATAACAATTGCCGCCTTGCAGTTGTCATTCTGGTCCATTTTGTATTAGATTCCTTAACATTATTATTACCAAAGGAATCAAAACGACTTGTCCGCCATTTTTAGTTAAATTACTCGAATACACCACGGTGCATTGTTTCAGATTTTATATACTTTTATTTGACATACATAACGCAAATATCTGAATCCATTCATTAACTTAAATCCTCCATCCATATTTCATATATAAATAAATGTGTAAGCACAACTAACAATAAGTACATATGTGTTCTCTAGTTCTAGTTTTAACCCGCTGACTACAATTGTAAATTGCAAATGTACTTCTGCATTTGGAATAAATGAGTTCGTTAAAAAGCATAAATCAGCCGTTTATCTTGGAAAATGGATTTACGCCACTTTCAAAATAAACGGCTCAAATAACTTTCTGAAAAACACTAAATAAATAGTTTATAGAAAGTTTGGTTATTGATGAGTAGCTGAAAATGAATGGTCACTATAGTAGCCAAAGGCGGTCAAAGGGTTATCCTGTGGCGGCCCTACTTCCATGGCACTAGTTCCATCTTCGGCCGCTAGGCGCTCCCGCGCTACCCTCCGGCTCTCGCAGGTCCGTACACGGAATGCGGCACATATATGCCACTCCGAGGGTACGGTCTTCGGCCATTGGGCATAGGCGCGTCTAGGGCAGGGTCCGCTCATCAGTCCTACTGATGAGTCCCCGCTACTGAGCGGACCCGGGACGAAACGCGGGAACATACCTTGTTCCACCTTCTAAATTATTAGTAGTAGACTTCTCCATTTTTACCCGGAGCTAACCAAGTCGCTACATTCCAGTTAACTATGGCGACCTCTATAAGCAGTGTGTACATAACCTGCCATTTCTTCATGACGAGTATACTCGTCAGTCACAGCTAACTGATTAATCACGACGCAAATTGAATATTATATTCCGAGACAATTAAGCGGGATTACGTAAGGGTTGGAGAAGGAAATCACGGGTAGATTAAAGTGGCAGCGTGACTTACAATTAATATTAACTGTAGTCACGGCTTATGTGCGGAATGAGAGAATCACGTATGACTTATCGTCTACAGAGATATGCAAATTATTGCAGGCGTTGCATAATTCGAGGTCGAGCCGGGAGAGATAAGTCTAATAATCAATCGGCGGAATTAGATTAATCCTCTCTTGCCCGAGTTTTCGGTAAATCCTATTAAGAATAAATTCGATTTTCAATTCAATTGCGATCATATCTTCTCTACCTGATTTAGGTTTCATTTCCTGCCAATTTGCTAATTTCTCTTGCTAATCTCTTGATCGTGATTTACATAATTGGGCATAATATAAGTACGTAATAAAATTGTGATAAAATAAGAGATAAAATTGAATTGTAAAAACAATGAATGCCGATTCGATGCTTGTATAAATGACACTCGATAATGATGTTCGCATTGGCGTCATTGCTTTGTGCTTTTTAAGAAGAGTTTTCTATAACGTCCATTTTTTTATCATTTGGAGTAAAACAATATTTGTAAAAGTAAAATTACAGCATAAAACCAAAGCAATGAGTTAAAATACACCTAAAATCGAATAAAAAGTTGATAAAAATTCAGGAAAATAAGAATGTTTACAAAATTCTTTCGAAAATCTGAAGGAGATTAATATGAAACTTATAATTAGTTCGCTTTCATACTTTATTCATTTAATGTTATTGAAAAGCAACGAATCTTTTTACAGTTTTTCATTTATGGCTTTAAAATGTGAACAAATTTTATCAAATCTGAAAGACACAATGCAATGTTTATGAAATACTGTAAGAAGTCGGTATAGTTGGAGAAAACAGAGCTAAATAACTTCAAAACGAAGGCGTCCCAATATTTCGATATTAGTGGCACCGACAAGTAATCAATCATTTTTTACATACTTTATGAAACTCCAATTAATACTTCACATTAAACATTATTCTATTAAATAATCCGCATCATTATTTACGAGCCTTAACCGACGATACTTGAATACAATAATTCCCATTTTGAAAAAATCCAATTCCCAACTTTCAATACAAAAAAATTCTTCACTCCCAAATTGATTACTTTCCGGTATCCCTAAACAGGAATGAAAAGGGTTGCTTTTAGTGTTGTTTATTATGAAAAATCGTATTCAGATTTCAAGATATTTGAAATAAGTGCTTTGAGCGGTGAAAACAGGACGATGCAGTGCCACTGAAAATACTTTTGGCTTTAAACAAAACTACTTCCTTTTCATGAAAGAAGTTTCGAAATACGGAGATCGACTTAAACTTGTTTACCGTTCATCCTTGCATAAGAAACATTTCTTCCTCGCAGTATTCTTTCCGCGAAGGTAACTAAACAATGCGATGAAAAGAAGTAATAAAACTGGAAATGTAATCGATACTCGTCACAGACAATTATTTTGCGGTGGAAACTTTTCATATTATTTTAAACTTCAATACGAAACTTCAACAAATTTTGAAATTTAGCACAAACATAGAGTAACTAGTCAACTAGTTTATTGTTAATTTATTGTTTTCACGAAGCACTTTCCTTAGCAATAAATGATATCAACATGATATAAAAAAAAGAAAGTAATTAACTTTTTTTCATATTATATTAAACTTCAATATGAAACTTCAACAAATTTTGAAATTTAGCACAAACATAGAGTCACTAGTCAACTAGTTTATTGTTAAATTATTGTTTTCACGAAACACTTTCCTTAGAAATAAATGATATCAACATGATATATAAAAAAGAAAGTAATTAATTCGGTAATTTTTTAATTTAATTTTGTATATATTATCAATATTTGTATATTAAATATTTATAACTGGCAGTTATAAAACAAGCTTGAGAAGGCGCTGGGCGAATTGGTGTATTGAATTTGAAAAGCAAACTCTTTTCCATTTCCGTTATTTTCGAAAGTTTTGCCTCGTTTTAAGCCACTATCGATATGTCACGGAGATAAACATTTAGACCAAGCTACATTCGTGCGTCCAATTTTTACAGAAATATGTTCAACCGTGTCTCGGCACTCCAATAAAAAAATATCCAACTCGTGGAACAGATCCTATTTAGTTGAACTTTTTAAAAATAATTTCACCGCGTTTCTCTATTGAAAGACGATAAAACTTTATTCCGCGTATGAATTTCTCGGGAATTTCGTCGGGAATTTCGTCGGTGGTGTTTTCAGTAGGAAACATTTCACTTCCTAGTCAAAAGTGTGTTTTTACCGGAGATTTCGCAGATATATTCTTCGCAATATGCTCTGCGATAGAAAAAATAGTTTAACGTGGGATTTTATTTAGGAAATCTACAGAAATATTTGTGATTTATGTTAATCAAATCGTTGATTGATATTTAAAGCTTTTCGCGAGTATTACTGCCATTTTGGATTTAAATTCAGCTACCAACATTTCGTACAAAAAGCGTGATACCCAAAGTCAATTTTAAAGTTCAAAGCCGATAATTCACATTCTGTTTTGTATTATTTATAATAACCACTTAATTATACAAAGACGCGTTGACGATAAACTTGGATACCAGTTGCAATAATATTGAAATAAAGTAATTGAATAACTTTAAATTATTATGAAATATGAATAAAGATACCGCCAACTTCATAGAATTCTGATATGCATCTCGTATTCTCCGAATTATTTTGTGTACTTTTCTGTGTATATCATTCTTTTTCTTTAATTTTCCTTGTTTACGAATCTTATTATTTTTGGACAATTTTTAGGTTTTTAATAACAATCACCTTTTCAAAAAGAAATGATTAATTTTTTATCGAATAAAAATCTAATCCTTTTTCATTTTGCTTTACTTTTTTCGTAAAATTTATTGATTTCTGTTTGATTTTTAAAATGAAATTCCGCAGTTAACTGGTTAAACATACAATATATTACTAAACTATTAAATTACATTAACCTTCTACGAAACAATACAGAAATGTGGGGAAACTGGAAGAATTGCAAGAGTACTGTGTTTTCGAGTATTTTACCGGAGGACCGTACGGTATTGGTCGTTTAACTAGAGCGTGAGTACTTCGAGTTTATCAAAGTCGTTGGGATGCATCGAGTATTCGAAGCAGTGCTCAAATGTTTAAGAACTCTATATTGTTTAAATAGTATTGAACTCGAGCTAGAAATTGAAAAAGCTTTCATGACCTTGCATAATATTGGAATCAACCCAACTCTACCCAAAGCTTCCAAATAATACCGGATATCCGTGACTTTCGTTGGAATGACTGAAACCGTTGAATAAAAGCACACCTTCGATGTAACTGAAAATTATCCGAAAGACGTGTCACTTTTATAACAACATTGAAATTTGCCGTATTTCATAGTCTTCTGAAAATGTTTGACATTTTTACTATTCTTTCTTTCATATTCGTGGAGCATATTTAGAAAGCTAAAGTGATTGATCATTACGCATGCGTGCTCTGTCGGAAAAAACCTCAATTATTATTGGCTTTTAACCCTTTGAACGTCAAGTGTTTTAAAATCTACCATACACGAACTGATTACTAATAAGGTACATAATACATAACATTATAAAACACGTTTTTTTACATTTTTGATTACGTGCCGAAGTGTTTTCGAACATAAACAACTAGACACTCCTTGGACCAGAATTCGTAATTTTACCTCACTGTGAAAGGGTTAACGCTGAAATGTGAAACACCAGATATCTCATCCGTTCGCAATAAGTTAGTAGATCTTTTTCCTTCAACCTCTCGCGGAGTAGTACACAATTATTCCTGACAGAATGCGCCACTTCTGCACCAAACTCGGAGATCTTCATTAGAATGTAACCAATATATTAATAGTTAATATGCGAGCCATTATGAAGCCATTATGAAGCCAGTATCAAGTTCTATTAGGCAGCATTCTCTATAACAGAGGCTTCTTACTTTCGATTACCAATATATGTGCTCGCAGTATCGTCAGACTTAAGGGTTGCACGAAATTCGAGTATTTTAGTTGCAGTATATATAGTATACTGGCGTATCAATATAATATCGTAATTAATACAGAATCTGAAACTCGCAAATTGACCTAACCTTACCAGCTAAGGTTAGGTTAATTAAATTAGCGAGTGGTTAGAGTTGGACATATTCTATTGTTAACACTAGGTTTACGGGACCCGTCAATTTGACGGATTTCAAACTTTGAAATGAAATACCCAAAAAACCATAGCATTAATCTTAACCACTGTGCATCGTAAATTTATAATTTCATTAAAAGAATTTATACACACAATTATTATTTTCCTAAGCTTTCTAAATTTTGAAATTTGTATGTGGTATACCTATCTCTACGAAACCCGTCAAATTGACGGGTTAGCTGATTACGTAAACAAACCTTACAAATTTGCTTCGTTTGTAAAATGATTCCTCTAATAGTAAATATAAGAGTGAAAGAAAAGTCTAAGATGCCCCCAACTCATTATCTCAATAGCGTCTCGATAATGTGACATAAAGCGAATTGTATGGCCCGGGTGTCATGTTACTTCGCATTGAACGAAATCGCTTATCAGAGTGATCCTCGCGTCCTTCGAAACTCAAAGCATGCAGCAGACTAATGCTAACAGTGATAACTTAAAAACAAGATTTCTACTCAATAATAATTGATTTATACGTGAAGCCTTATATTGTTCAACTCAGACTTAGTTTGAATAAATTGATTTTTGAAAGTAAATACGTATTTTCATCTATCCGTCAATTTGACGGGTGCTCGTACAGATAGGTATATAAGAAACGCCCGTAAACCTAGTGTTAATAATATCGGTGGACAAAGTTGGTATTATGCATCCTTCTTCATATGGAATTGTAATTTGTAAAATGTTAATAAATATTGGGTTGTTCGGAAAGTAATTTCGTTTTTTCCCGACAGAGGAAACAGTTTTTTGCCAGCAAAGAGCAACAATTTTATGAGAGTGGAATCATGCTACTGCCGGAAAGATGGCAAAAAGTATTGGAAAAGAATGGCTAATATATAATTTAATAAAATATTTATTTATTATACGAAAATTGTCTTTCATTTTCAGAACAAAACGAAATTACTTTCCGAACAACCCAATAGAATTTAATGTACAGAACTGAAATCCATTAAGTGATCCGCGAAAAGTTAATAAACGATGGTTTCCGTAACTGGTTTAACACTTTGTTCTCGGGAGGCGACTCTTAGTCGCCAGTCAGTGCATTGCCACAATTTGAAGTGCGACTGAGAGACGACATTAAGGTTTACTCGAGTTAAATCACTGACGATTGGAGTAGATCTTGATGTCGCCTCTCAGTCGCCACTCGCGTTGCCGCGAGTGTAGAGGGTTAAATATCAAAGCCTTTTTTGGTCTCCCAGAGTAATCGACGTGTTACAATGCTTGGAGTTCATTAAATTTATACATTCAATTATATAAAACATTCAAAATGGATACATCAAAGTATAATGTATTAAAACCGGACGTAAATAAATAAATAAACAAAACAATATTTGCGAAACGTAATCACGTAATCACAACATTTCATATAAACTCAAATTAACTATTCCGAAATGTGGAAACGAATATTATAATTGAGTGGACTAATGTCAACAATAATTCCATTTATTTGCGCGTAGGATGTCTAAATTTGAGATGAATCAGAAAGTAAATAAATGATAACAGATTTCCGATTAATGATGGTATTAATTTGGGAATCCATGTCACCATTTAATTAGAGGTCCCTAAATTGATATCAACATCAATCAAACAATATTCCTTGCGAAATAGGGAGCGTATAAAAGTTTACAATTGAAAATGCTACCAACATTTAACATTTATATGTTTATTACCAGCAGAAATTGAATTTAAATATTTGAATCGACTTGAATTATTTAATTAATATCAAGTATTAATTAAACCTGCCGATTGACTTTGATTCGACTGCAGGTTCTCAGAAGATGCTTCATAAAGCTAGTCACTCTGTATTCACAAAGGAGTCTAATTAAACAGACTTCCATAACCTCCTTTAAAATGGAATAATCAGGAAGGAATTCAGAAATGAATATCCCTGCATAATCGACGGTAGATCATATCAAAATGTCCTCTTCCCTTCAGCTTGATTCATTAGTCATCAGAGCTAATTCATCCGCGAAGGTTCAGCAAGTCTGGATGAATTTTCCACGCGGAAACTTAATAATATTTATTGCAGGTATTTACCGTGTTATTTCAAGTCGCGGGAATACGGCGACGGTGTAATTCGTAACAAAGTTTATGAAAGGGATAGTTAACTCAAATAGGAAAATCAGGAAGTTTCGCATGGCGGATGAAAGCCCGTGCACTTTGTGGGAAGCGTAAGGAGGTATTGTGCCACTAGGAATCGCAAAAGGGGATGGTCTTTTGACAGAGTTCACGCCCGTTGGGAGTAAAAAGGGGCGCAGGGGGGCTGGAAAGTTACAAACGCCTTTACACGCTCGAATTTGCGGGCTACAGAAGTTCTCTTTGCGGTTACTCACGATAGACGTTCCGCGGTCGTCGTCTTTGTCCATTTTCTCCACAGAGTTAGTGAAGCGGTTAGGATACTAAAGAATGTTTCGATACTTTTCCTGGTTTTCTACCAAAGCTGATTTCAACGTGAGAGGAACTACGAGATTGATAATTAGTTTGATGTAATTCGGAATCACCACTATTTGCAACATAAACTTTGTTTACCGAACATTGTAGACCTGGGCTGACCTAACCTTCGAACCCCATGCGTCCCAATATAAAATCATAAACTTCCTTAAAACATTGAGACTTTATGTACTTATTTTTTTATTTAAATACCTGTCTACAGTTTTCAATTTCCATTTTCAATAATATTTTTTAAAACGATTTCTGAGCGGAAAGAAGTCAGAGATTATTATGCTATGATATTTTTGCTTATTTGTCATGGTGGACTGTTGTTAGAATTAGAATATTTTATGTGCGGTCCGAGATATTTTTTTCTTCAAAACTGGATTATGGAAGTCAAAAATTGGACATCTCTGTTGTAGAGAATACTTGTGCTATTATTCTTGGAGACTTAAAATTGAGAAATAATGTATGTTCAATCGATGATATACAGCCAATTCACGAAAACGAGTTCGTTTGTTTATTGCAATTAATTAGATTATTCCAAGTTTATTAGAATTGTTTTTTAGAGGCAAATGAGAATAAAACGTGTTTAATTTGCGTTTATAGTATATTGAGAAAAGTTGCCTTTGTACAACTTAAGAAAATTGGTTCCGCGGAGAAATTTGGTATGCTTATTTAAAAAAGTATTATATTTAAGACAAATGATAGGGTGACATCTCATTTACTCATTCTGAGGTAATAAATCTATTTATAATGACATTTTCATTATATTTATTCTACATTTTTGCATGAAAAAGTACGAGTAAAAGTTATTACATAATATTTATCCCTAAAATTATTATCTACTGATGAAAGGGTGGAAATTGTAGAAGGAATGAGACCCGTATCACTTTGATTCGATGTTAAATGTTTAAAGCCGAAGTTCGAGTTGAGTTTCATAATAAATTTAAATCTTTGTCAAGGCTGTCAAAGAAAAGTTCTCAAACAGTCAGTTCGGATCCTTTCAAAACTTTTAAAAGCACCACTGTTTACCGACTTGTTTTTATTCGAAGTTTTGAATTCCTTCGTTGTAAAATTTCTATGAATACCAGGACAATTTCATAAAGCATTATTTCCATAAAAACAATACTTGCCATAATTAATAACATTTATTATTATAAATATCAATTATTAACATAAATATGTATAAGTGAAACATTATTCTTTGTGATTAATTTTAGGAGCATTAAAGTCACTAAAAAATAAAAAGTTTATTCTTTTATACCGCTAAATATTAGATCTACGGAAATGATCGAATAAAATGTCGAGAATATTTTGGTGAATAAGATACTTTAATTTCTACTCGATCAAATTACCAACATTACGTGATATCCGTCGAGAAAACCTGAAGAACTAATCAAACCCCATAAAACTTTTACTTTAAGAAGTTGTAAGTTCTGATGGGTTCACTTTCCCGAAAGTCTCGACAAGCGAACCTATTTTGTATGTTATCATTAAGTATAAGATATTATCTATAATTTCGTTTACAGTACCGCGCTCTTTTGCTGCATTTGCATCGCGGCTTCCCTCGATGTGTTCCATCTTAATAGTCGATAATAGTTTCGAAACTACTTCCGCAAAACTTTCGCACTTCAACAGTGTCACCACTCTTCCCTACCTAAGTTCATTAAATTTTCGAATTTTCGATAGGCGAATATTAAGAATTGTTCACTATTCAATTAGTTTAAATATGAGCTTAAATATAAGTTTGAAACCTGGAAATACTCAAGAAAATGTTTAATACTGGAACTAACGAAGCAGTCAAAATGATGGGCTCTCGGAATTTAATGCAAATGTTCAAGTTTATAAGGTTTTATTTTCTGAGATTTCTTGCGGTTTACGATGCATAATGGATATAAATAAATTGATTAATTTATTTATTTGATTCATTCCTTTTTTAAGGACGTACACATAAATATAGAAATATGGCTGAATATGTCGCGGGTTGTTATATTTTGCACTCCAAGTTAACTTTTGCAGATCAAATTCACCTTTTTGCACTTCAAATTAGCTACTTTGCAAATCAAATTCACATTTTTGCAAATCAAATTCAATCTTTCACAGATCATATTCACCTTTTTGCAAATCAAATTCACATTTTTGCAAATCAAATTCAATCTTTCACAGATCATATTCACCTTTTTGCAAATCAAATTCATATTTTTTGCAAATCAAATTCAATCTTTCACAGATCATATTCACCTTTTTGCAAATCAAATTCACATTTTTGCAAATCAAATTCAATCTTTCACAGATCATATTCACCTTTTTGCAAATCAAATTCAATCTTTCACAGATCATATTCACCTTTTTGCAAATCAAATTCATCCTTTTGCAAATTAAGATTTTCTACAAATTTGTTTTCTTAAGTTATTGTAATCAAAATAAAGACCAATGTAAAGTTATAATATATAATATATAAAAATATAAATATATGAATTCAATATTTGTAAACACTTTTGGTGTTGAATAAATATTTTATATTAATTTTATGTCATTTTAAGTTCTTTTATTATCAAGTATTAATAAAAATTGTATTTCGCAACAATAACAATAACAAACCAATTTAAGTCCATTGGATTTTGTTTATATTGCAATAACTTAAGAAACCAAATTTGTAGAAAAGCTTTTTGCGAAAGGGTGAATCTGATTTGCAAAATGCTGATTTGAATTTGTGAAAAGGCGAATTTGATTTGCAATAAGGTGAATTCAATTTATAAAAAACAAATCGAAATGATTTATAAAATCAAGATCGTTTATAAATTATTCAATTTTTTCTTTTTTTCCTTAATACTCGAGAATTTATAGTATCAGATTGAATGAACTATTGAAATTTCAATATTTCGATAAATAAAATCAGTCGCTCATCGCCTGCTTAATTTGTCCAATTCTTTGTTTAAATTTCTATCAATCGAAACATGAAATCATCTTCAATCAGTAATTTCTATTGCAATATTTCTATTGCATAATTATTTAACAAATGAGTTTTTGTTTATTTATAGATCATTAAGAACTATGCATCATAAAAGTGCACGAAAACTGCGTAGTTAAATTGAAACGCGGGCTTTGAATACTAACTCGCTTCTACGACAGATATGCGGCCCACGTTCCAAACTTTGAAAAATTTCTGGTGCGTTAGTGCAACATATGGCGCTTAAACTCTGAAGTAGTTTTTTGCATATTAAAACATACGTATCCGTTGGGCTCGCGAACGAAAACTTTAGGACACTGTATGAAATCCAAAACTTTTTCGTTCTGTAGTTAGTATCACTGAATTCATTAGAAGGGCATATTTTCAGAAAGCACATACCGATATATAACGCAAGTGCACCATAAATGTAGGTCATTTAAATGTCGATTTTGTTAAATTTTATTTAAAAAATAAGAATAACTTAAAAATTTGCTACTCGTATATATACGTCTTTCGTGTATATTCATGGACATATGAGAACGTATATATACGCCTTTCGCGTTTCAGTCAAAGGGTTAATAAAGAAAACATCAAACGGCCTGAACGGAAAGTTCATAGTGGGGCGAATGCGACCCACGTGGCGGGGAACGTGTTAAGAAGATCATGACTGAAAGAGAACAAAAGGTTATAGGCCCGGATAAAAGACAGTTTCGCGGGTAATAAAGCAAAAGCAAATAATAAAATAGTGAAGAATAATGAAATAGAAATAAATAGTAAAGCTTAAAGTATTCCATATTGTTCATAGTTTTTCAATTAAATTGATAAAACACATAATTCCGATTTATGACGTTAAAGAAGAGCTTTCTATTGGGTTGTCCGGAAAGTTGATGCCGATTTGTAAGAAAATTTCAAAGGCAACATTTTTATATCATTTTTATATTAAGCACTTACTTACTTCATAAATTATTGCAGATAGATTAATATTTTTATATAAATATCATATAGTACAAGGGAAAAATCTTTTGACGAAACGAATTGATTCTAACTTTATATGCAGATATATTCTGCAATATATTTTAGAACGGAGAGTAATAAGTCACGGTTCTGATTTAAGGTAGTACTTCTGTTAAACAACAATTCGCAATTACGCTAACTGCTTTCCGGTCGTAGATACATAACTCACTAATGAACACGATTCGGCATTCAGAATGATAATAGCATTAAACCCTTACTTCGTTAATTGCACGAGTCGTTGCAAATGTCCAATAATACAATTCATGGAATGTTCTCGATACTTTTGTTTTTCGACGCTGTCTTTTACCTCTTTTTGCTGACAAGACTTGGCACAGTTCGTGCTTTCCTTAGTATTCTAATTTACGAACCAATTGGGTCGTAATTTTATAACTTCTTGGAATTATCACTGGGAAGCTTGTGTTGCCGGAAGTTTCACAAGTTTCAATTGAGATGAAAGCAATTTAAGTGCCACTTTTATATAAATCAGTTGATAATAATGAATCTGTGGTAGGATTAAATACACGCGAAACTGTAAGTGATTAACATATATGTACATAATACTATTATAAATAACTGATAAATACGTCTGGATTACATCGATATCATTTTCGAGATTAAAACCACGTTTCTACACAATTCGCTTCTACTACAGAACAGGGAGCGGGGCAATTCAGAAGGGCAATTCGTGGCGCCCTCTACACTCTGCTTTCTTTTGGATACCAGACTACTTCAGAATCTTTGATAAGATTGAATTTAATATCAAGTTGTTGGTGGATAGTTTTCATTATTTGTTAACCATCTATAACTCAATATTTTGCGTGTCGAAAAATAAATCGTATAACGTAAATCTGTATAGTTAACCTCTATAGATCCATGTAACTTTGAAGTTACATACTCTGCTACCCGTATCTCTTATTTCTTTTCACTTTTTTGTTGCAATAATAATTATAAAAGTACGAGCAACGAGCGTCATCTTTTTCAGTGCGTTTAAGTAATAATTTTGTTACTATTTTCACGTAATGTACCTTCGTTAGAATCGCGTTTAACTAGATTTACGTTACACGATTTCCTTTTATTCGACACGAACAAAATTGGGCTACAAAGGGTTAAACGGGATTCTAACGAAGCTACATTACGTGAAAACAGTAACGAAATTATTACATAAACGCATCGAAAAAGATGGCAATCGTTGCGCATACTTTTATAATTATTATTGCAACAAAAAATAGAATGAAAAGAGAGAAACGAAAGAGTATGTTGTTTTTGAAACTTTTTCCAATGCTTATTTGCGTAGAAAATTTGCAGATTATGATGTTTCAATTAATTAATTAATTTCATTGGTATAATTAAGAAGAGTATGTCTTTCTTGAGAAGTGACGTTCTCGCGCGTCGACTATTTTTTGGTGATGCCATTTTTAGATAATTCCCTGCTTTTATGTAAACGAATCAAAAAGCTGTTAAATATAAATAAGTAATATATATTCATGTACACAATAGTGTAACAAATTAAGTTAATTTACATTTTGGAAAATTGCACGGTCTCTTTGATATTCTAGTGCAATAAATACACCTACCGTATTGCGAATAAAATTGCACATCGACTTTTTTAATATGCTTAAAGTTTGAAATAAATCTAGGAAATATAGCCGGTGATAATAAAAATAGACAAATTATCAGAATGCAGATCAGTAGCGAACTCCAAATGAAATTAACATTAATTAAATATCTGATAACTAAGAATATTAATGGTAAAATAATAAAATGGACAAAGGTTTTATATTCTATTTATTTGTAATGTTCATTCTAACATTTAAAGTAAACGTTAGAATGAAACAAAGCAAGTGAGCCCAAACTTATGGCCGGTAGTGTACATGTACACTATTGTACACGTACACAAACACTGTTTTCTCGGAATCATCACTCTCATTCTCGCGCATGCGCTCTCATATGCATTATGCATACACGCAGTATAAGCCTGACAGAACGTACAATGTGAAATTGGTTTGCGAAGTTCTGGAAATACCAGTTTAGAAGATGAACTCAAGTCAGATCGGTCAAAGAACATTGATGACAATATTTTGAAAAACCTAATCAAACAAAATCCACGTAAAACGACTAGAAACTTAAGAAATAATATGGGAATATCCCATCCTACCATTTCCAACAGTTATTCCGTATTACCAGCTACATGTACTCCATTCAATTTTGGAATGAAATGCGAATTGGCTCGATTGATTGTGAAGGATTTGCCATCAAATTAACAGCAAAAGACTGGGATTCATTTAATTTGAAGGTTCTACGTTCGCTTAAACGTTCCGAAGCATTTCGATTACGCTTTTTCGGACATAGAGCCGAGTGGTAAAGCTCTTAGGATTTTCCAGTTAATGGTTAAGAAAAGCGAGAAGAAAGAAAGAATAAGGAATGAAAAGACGAAATCTATTATTTCCTCGGGGTGGAACAATTCAATAGGACCATCGTCACGTTTTCAGGGGTTCTCACATTGTAATTTCTGACGGGCTTTGGCTACCATCTTCTTCCTGGAAAAACGAGAGTGAGCCGATTAAGCCTCCATCTTCCGGCTGATGGAGTTCGAGCACATCTTCAGCCAACGTTTGCTCTCCACGTAGCCTTTTTACGAATCCATCGATGATGTTTTCTCTTGACTTTCTACGCTATTGCCATCAACTCTGCACTGTTATTACTTTGCTACCAAGTCCTTTGCCCATCAAACTGTTTTCAATTATTTCCGATTGCCTGCTACAATTCCATCTACGGTTTTCACGGTAATCGATGCAACAGATATCAGATATAGCTTCTCAGTAGAGTTCAAACAACTTTTATGTAAACAGTTTCAATGCAGTTTAACTCTTTGGGGCACGGTGGGATTAAAAGTGCCCCACCTTTTTGATGCACGGTAATGCATGGTGGGACATTTTTAGACCGACCTCGAAATATTGCAATAGCTGCATGCGCATAGGTTTATATTTAGTCTTACTTACGTAAAGCAGTTGGTAATACTATCAACAAATGTTATAAATGTGCTAACTTGTGTTAACAAGTTTGGACATGTCAGTACAGGTTCATCAGCTGTTGCAACCGGAAGTTTTTATTGCGACAATCTTTTTTCCGGTTTTATGGAAAAAAGCTTAAAAGTAAGTTTATTTTTATTATAACTTCCTTTGTTAATAAAAATATACTAATTTTAGTTTCATTTAAAACGCAATAAAATTTCTGTGCAACGTGGGTATATTTGATTTTCTGAAATCCTGTGCCCCAAAGAGTTAACAGCTACATTTCTATCAACTCGTACATAAGAATATAGGAATACAGTTGCGTCGCTTTTTAACGGGGTTTTGAAATCGTGCGGTGAAGCAAAAAAGCAAGAAAAAATAAGTAATCCGAGAAATCTAGGAAGTTTTAACAGCGTAACGAGCTTATCCGGTTATTTTTGTTCGTTTTATATTTTTCTGCTGGGAATTAAGAGAGGCGAGAATAATTCCCACGTGCAAATAAAGCTTTTCTCGTTCGATTTTAAAATGCTTTTATGCATAAACAGAACAAAACAACTGAATGTGTGTAAGTTATCTCTTTTGTGTTGCCGGTATTTCAAAGAATTATTCCTAATTTTCTCTTCTTTTGTGCGTCTTTTTATGCGGGATTCTGTGGAGCGTATCTACCGCATAAAAAGAGACTCGACTGTCTTGTACTTTCAGTGTTCAAACAGCAAAAGGGTGACACAAATTTATAAATAGAAATAGCTATAATTATTATAATAATATGCTTAAAAATAGGACGCATTCTATAATACTTTAGGGAGAGTTTTATTTATTAAAACTGATTAGGTGTCGAAGAACTTTTAAAAAGTTCGAAGAAAGTTTATTCTGTTGATTCTGTTTGTTACATTTCAAGAGTTCTTTTAATTGCATTTAAAACATGGCAGAAAGGAAACGAAGTTCGAAAAAGTCTATAAAAACCGTGTTTCCCTCATTTAAGGCTTTATTACATAATAAATGATTTTTGCAGATCTCTGGCAAAGTTTTGGCGAAATTGTGCAAAATGAAAATTGTCAAATGATTTATTATGTCCATAGAAACCATTAAGAAATGGAATGTTATTTTGAATACAAAAGCTTTCAAGCTTTCTCTATTTATTTAATTGTGACGTATAAACTAGAGATCGTTTGGTACAGGTTTGAAAAACGTTTAATTAGTAATTAAAAGCGACGGCTCATATAAATCTTGTAAAAACAGTTAGACGATGTAGAGATTCCAGCGTGCCTCGTTATAATACGAATACAAAATTTGAAGTGTTTCCACGGTAAGTTAAATTACACCATTTTGGGTGAGTGCATTCCGTTCCATAAAATAGATTGTTGTTCGTTAAAACTGCGGTAATTAACAGTATTCATCTCCGCCATCCTATATTCCGTTCCCTGGCATTACAGCGTTTCAGTTATTCAGCAAACAATGCTAACAAACTCGAAGTAAAAACTTGATTGCATTCCTGGCCATATTTCCTCACATCTTCGGTGTTATACATTTCGGAACAACCCACATATCTCTGTCTCGGCAGTTTCCAATTTCACAAATGGATCAATGATATTTTATCACTCGCACAGAACCCATCAACATTTTATACTGATTATGTGCCATTGGAAAATCTATCCGTCGAAGGAATATTTATCAGAATTACCAGTCAATTACTAGTCGATAGATCGATTAATTTGTAATTTTGCAAATGCGCCAATGGTTATTTATCATTTGTATCTACGACGTCTAAAATGAAAATCGCCTAGAAATCAATTTCGATGTATTGATTTCAATAACGTCAATTCTAATTTCAATTTAACACTTTGACGGCCGCTCATTTGACTCAAAGTCTCGCGACTACCGCCGGCATCTCTCGCGTACTGAAATACGGAAAATTCACAAAACCAATATTTTTGAGAATTAAAAAACGCCAATATACTCGTAAGAATCGGAAGGCAGTAACTCAAAAACAGTTAAAATAAATTAATATACAAACTTCAAATATACGATCTCGAAATATTTATATAATGCTGGTCTAAAATTGCTAGTGCGAAGTCACATGTACGTGACACCGGCCGATAACCGCTGGCTCTCGAAATCACGTATACGTGACAGCGGCCGTCAAAGTGTTAACGTAACAGTTCATTAATTTAGAAATTGAGATTCATCTTCGATGTAACTAATTAAACTAAGTAACTATGAATTTTATGTATATTGTGCTCAGAAACGCCATTATTATTATGTTATTCTAAAAAATCTCTTCGTTTTAAACTTCGACGGCCGCAGTCACGTATACGTGATTTCGCCAGTTCGCAGTTATTGGCCTGCAACACGTAAATGTGACTTCGCACTTCCAATTTTCGATCGGCTTTATATAAAATATTTATATTAACACATTTCAACTGTTTTTGTGTTCCACTTTTCTAGTTTTCATAAGCGTTTTTAGCGGTTATAATTCTTAAAAAATTAATTTTATACATCTTCCGTGTTTCATTATACGAGAAATGCCGGCGGTAGCATCGAGTCATTCAGCGAAATGTGCGGCCGTCAAAGTGTTAATGCATATACAGGGTGTTTGAAAAGTCTGGAAACATTAAATGGAAAAGTTTGAGGATTCTAATCATTGATTTTGGGCCCGGGATCCCCATTTGGGACCTATTGGACTCAAGCAAAAATTTGTAAATATGTACTCCCATTTTTCAGTACAGATTCGTATTTCGCGTGCTATTTAAACGTTATATGAAATGAAACATAGATTATGACAATCTTAACTTTCAAGCTTCCACTGCTTTCTTTATCCTGTCGCAAAGAACTCGCGGCGAAATCCAGACCGGATGCGTCGTCGATGGCGGAAGTACTATATACTTGAGAGTAAAATACTATTAAAAGTTTGCGGGAGAGGTGCGAGAAAGAAAATTCAGATCAATTACCCATCGAGAGAACAATTCGGGGGTGAAATCGGAGGGTCGTTGAGTACCAAAGAGTTCGACGCCGATCGGGGTGGATAACAGTGGCAACTTTCAACCGGCGCAAATGGAACCTGTTCGATGAGGTGGAAAGACTCATCTAACCCTGATTGTATGATATGCAATATGCTCGGTTTTGTCTTTGAGGAACTCTTCCTGTTCTTAATTAACCCTTTGACTGTGGCGTTCTAACAAAAAGCCATTAACATCGTACGATGAGATATTCGCGTGACAGTAGATGACACTAAATTGTGTCGATAAAAATAAGAAAAATCGAGGAGTTATTGGGATTCAGTTATACCATCAGTTATTATATGACACATACCAGTATGTTCCATATTTTAATAATTCACTAAAAAGGTAAATGCGTTAAATAAAAATAAATAAATAAAAAGCATTAATTTATTTTTGCCATTCCTCCTTATATTTAAAAACGTATATCACGCTATTACTAGCCAGCGTTTTTCTTATAAACAGTAAATATTAGAAAAAAATGTCAATGGAATAACATTTATTTTCTTAAGCCATTGTAATAAAAATCAAATCCAGTGCAAAGTCAAAGGATGAATATGATCTGCAAAAGGGTTAATTTGAAGTGCAAAACCAGTATCTCTTACATTACTTTCACTTCGTCGGATTAATTTGTGGACAAAACTAATGAAATGCTGTTATCACGTACATAACTTTTACTACTCATATTAACTTTTTAAAGATATTATTTTCTAATTTCTAACAAACATTTATGCGCATGCTTTTCCTTTACATATCTTTTTATACTCGCAGATCCGATCTACGTCGTTTTCTACCGCGTATAAAGAACCCTCGTAAAATGCATCCTCGGTATAAATCTAGGGTTAGGTATGAAAGTATACATCATTTAATAAAACTTTTTTCTCTTGAAACACGTCGTGTTACAGTTTCCTCGAATTCTTTAATTCCACAAGAATTAACCCTTTGCGATCGGCAGATGTCGCTTTTGGGAGTACCAATAGGTCCGAGCAAATCTATCGTTTCGCAATTACTTTTCCGTACAGAATTTAAAGTCAATATATGGATATTAAAAAACACAGAATTTGTTGAAACTTATTTGTTGTATTTAATACTACTTATATTACGTAAGGTTCCCGCTGTGGGGTCATTGACTTCTACGACTATTTAGAAATGTCCCCGCTACGGGGACACCGACCGCAAAGGGTTAACATCGAGTTCAAATGCCATAATATTATATAAACTGATGAAAACTAAATTTCTTGAGTGTTGAAGTTGGCCGTAATATTATTAATATATAGTGTATATTTTCTGCGGCTATTGATCAGACCAAAAAATTACATGAAAACTTCTTTATTTAAATATGTCGACGAAACGTTTCGGTAAAACTATCGTTACCCCCTTCAGTCGAGAAATTGTTCTGTTAGACAGGAAAAAAACGAACAGAACTTTAGTATAACAATAATGAGATAAAAGATAATATGAATATAAAATATAAAATGTAAAATAATAAAAGATAAGGAATAATATAACATAATAATAGTGTAAAATCTGATGAAAACTGTTCGACGGTAATCTTTATTGGCAGTTTTCTAATAACAAAACTAAGTGGCTTTATAGAAATCTCGCATCGTATCTTATGTCATATTACATATTTCCGTTTCCTATTTTAAATAAATGTTATTTCAATTATTTAAACCGACAAATATGTTTCTTTAATACTCCTAAAATAATATCACCCACAAACTTATCATAAGTATGAAATATTTATAAGATATTAGCAAAAAACGTGGTGGCTTTATAGAAATTTCGCGGACTGTATATAGGGAGTTATACTGAACGAAGTAAAGCATAATCTGAAAGACAGTTGTACGATAATATTATTATAAGAAATAACTAATCTGAGGATACAAATTATGCACTTTTCCGATACCGTATCGGTACATGGATGCACAGACTTCCATAAGATATAAGAAATGAAAAATAAGTCGTGGTACTACATAACCGATCGAAATATCGATAAATCACTTGTCGTTTCTAAAGTCGCCAGCTGGAGTCCGGAAGCTTGGCGCTTTTTCTAGCACGCATTGTTAATATTTCAGGAATTACTGAATTCACATTACTCCTCTGCGCCATATTTAGAAGGACGCGTGTAATAAATTATCGTTCCATTACAAAAGACCCGCTTATTTTTCAAGATTTATCTTCTGCGCATTATCTTCTGACAGGCAACAAAACTGCATTAGCAGCAGGAATCTTATAAATATCTATAGATATTTATCTGCTTGTTCTAAAGACGATGACATTTCATAATACAAATTGCGATTGTCATTCATTATTTATGTTAAACTTATCGTTTATCTTACTTGGTGTTTAACAGTAAACAAAGATTACAGCTTACTGAGAAAGGAAGATAATTGTTTGTAGGGAGATTGGAATAAAAGTATTTTGTTTTTGTATCTGTACTAAACACAGGGACTTTTCCCGTTAATATATCAATAAATATAATATATATATATAAATATAAAAGTGATCGAGCTTCATTGCGATGCGTTTTTTAAGACGGTGCACGAAAATAAACTTCTTCTTTAATTCGTAAACGTATAATTGCCACATAACCTAACAATAATAAAGCGAAACAAATATGAGAGTTTTATTTAATAATACATTCTTAATTAAAGTTGTAGCTTTGGAATATGCTATTTTTCAATTAAATTCGTCGAATTAATTGAACGTAATTAATATAATGGAATTATACGTCCCAAATAAACTGCTTTAGAAATGGATAAATATATTCTGGGAAGATGGAATGTATATTATCTATTTGATTTGCAATAATAAATCATATGTAATGAAATGATCATGATGATTAAATACCGATCTATTCTTAGTTTGAAGAACTACCGATCATTAACTGTAAACAACAAAGCAAAATTTCTTTTTAATTAATAGTTTAGGTTAAATATATTTATTTGATATCAATTCAGTTCTCCTAACTATAATACTATTTGTACAATTAATAACTGGAACCAGGAATAAGAACCTGGAATAAGGTCATCTTATTATAGGTCGTTGGATTCAGCTCTTCATCGACTACATGATACCAGTAAAAAAAAGCACATTGACCTATAAAAAACTCAAGGTGACCTTGAGATTTCGGAAAATATAAAATTTTCAAAAATGAAATTGTTTCCATCTGATGGGGCGCTCGAAATACAATAAAATGCGTTATAAACATTTTTGATACGATCAATATAAAAGAAGTTATTTGAGGTGATCATAGTTATTGACTCACCCTGTATATAACTTTCTTTTTTTACCAAATCATGCAAGACGTTCACCAATGAATGAATAATCTAATATTCATCAATCAATCAACTTTCACCGATGGAAAATTAATCTAATATTGGAATAATAAACAGAATAGCTTCAAGCTTTAATTGGAAGCTTAATTAGCAAAACATCTGCCCGGAAAGCTCGAATTTCGATCTATCAACATGTTTCTTTTCCTCCAATTGCTACGTGTCGCCAGTTTATTACTCAAATTTGAACTCATCCCATTAATTGTTCATCTTTCGAATATTAGATTGATTTTTATTGATCTAATAAAAAGCAATCTTTATATTACCTAGATATACAAGATGTCCAACAAGGTCAGGACCACACTTGTACCACGTGTTAGTGAGGTTATGTAGGTAAAAAAAAGTTCATGTAAACTTATGGGTTTAAAGATTTTCAGGGAAATCGTTCTTAAGACTCGATATGCAGAATCACATGCAGATACAAATAATTCTCATTGACATTTATTGTTTACACGACACTGGACTATTATTTATGAGGTCACGCGAAACAGCTGGTTTATGAAAATGTGATAGAAACAGAAGACCAACTTTGGGAATATATCCAAAATGCACTTATACTATTTCTACGCGAGCAGGAATATTCGAAAGAGTTCGACGGTCATTGATTCGACAAATGGAAGCCTGCATTCTTGCAGAAGGAAGACATTTCGAGCATTTATATAACTGTAATATTTTTTACATTTTATATAAATTTTTGTGACCTACTTAATGTCACTGACACGTGCTACAAGTTTGGTTTTAAAATATTGTATATTTTGGTTCTAACCTTTCCGGACACCCTGTATATTCTATATACGTACATATATATATATATAAGAAGATTTATATTATTAGAAGTTGAAAAAGGTTTATTAGAAATATTTATTGGTCGATTTGATTCTTTTAATATTTTTTATTATTATAATATATATATATTATTTATAATTTTATGTTCTTTTTGATTGTACGCTAAAGGGTTCTTTCCCGTTAATCATAATGAATAAATGAATATTACCATTTGCAACTAAAAATATGATAATTGATAAAGATGCATGCAAAACTTTTTGTCATTTTTCAGCCACCTAATAAATTATTTCAAATTGAAATATTTCCAACAGTAGTTTCGTGTTTTTGAATGGTTGCTACTGAACTTTCTAAACTGCCATTTATTATTATTATTTAATAACAGTTCCAAGGCGACTGCATGAAATGGGACCAAAATTCAGAAGCTTGGAAAGACTGAAACTTTGGTATACACTTAATAAATAACTTTGAACTATAAACCAAGATTGCTAAAGAACCGGAATTCTAAGTAAAATAATCTACGGTAGTAATATGGCAAAGTTTCCTTCTTCTCGAACATTTTAACACTGGAACTACGGACAATATATTCCGCCATATTTATACATTCACGTATACGTTCTGAAAAATAACTCGTTGACTGCAATGGCACTTCTGCATTTCAAATAAATTTTTTGGCTAAAAAGCATAAATGAGACGTTCATCTTAAAAAATGAGCTTAGGTCACTTTCAAAATAAACGGCTCAAATATCCCTGTCAAAAATACTAAATCAGCAGTTTATAAAAAGTTTTATTACTTATGAGTAGCTGAAGAGGAATGGTTGCTATAGTAACCAAAAACAGTCAGCGGGATAAGGATAGATGGAAAAATAAATTAATCGAGTTAATTACATCCATTACCAACGTGAGTCGCAAGAAATATCAGAAAATTGAACTTTATAAATTTGAACATTTTCATTAAATTCTGCCGTCGTTTTAACGACTTCCGTAGTTCTAGTGTTAATGTTATTATTTAAGTTATATACTTATAATATAATATAATATAATATAACCTATATATGGAATTTTCTTTCTGCGTCTAAAGCTCGTTTTATTTTCATTATTTTAATTGTACTCTGATTAACACTGAATGAGGATCAGATAATTAAGAGCATAATTAAAGCCACAGTTGAATCTAATTAAATCTAGTGATAACACTAGAATTTCCAAATATATGCTCAGTTATGCTTGCACATTTATTTATACATAAATCGGGGTTGGATTTTGATCACAATTAATTGGATTCAATTATTTGAGTTATGTATACAACATAAACGCGTATAAAATTTAAAACAATACGCCGTGATATATTCGAATAATTCAACTCAAAATGGCAGACAAGTCATTTTGACGCCTTTGATAATTATAATTCTAGTGTGAAACAACTTTCATTGATATCATTAATGTTCCGTGTTCGTGGACTTAAATTACATTTCATATGACCAATCTAATCAACGCCTTGGCTAATGAGCAAATGAGTCACCATTTTGTTAATGAGGCAATTTCATTCCCGTCACTAATAAACTTTCACAAGTCATTGTTCCCGCTCACTTAGGATAGAAAAACCGGCTACAAGTACCAGCTACATCTCTTCGTTATTTCTCACTTGACTTTGTTCCTCACTGCTTTTATAATCTCCGACCATTATAGTCGGCTTTACCGAGGTGTAAACAGAATCTTCATTGTTCTCGCTCTTTTAAATTATACTCGTACATCATACATATAAGTAGATACAAGTGCGCACGTCTTGTTTCAGTAGTTTTGGAATCACTGCTCTGCCAGTTCTTCTCATTTCGGGATAATGAATTACAAGCGATGTATAACGACTACCGTCGAGTCTCTTTTTATGCGGTAGATACGTTCCACGAAAAAGGGTATATAACATTGCAGAAGAAATCAGGGATATGTACCATAATTTTCTAAAATCGGATAAAACCAAAGTAATGGGTTGAAATATTCTTAAAATCGCATAAATTTCCTTGGGAAATCTGAATGAAATTGATATGAAACTTAAAATTAAATTCCTTTAAAACTTTATTCATTTAGTGTTATTGAAAAGTAACAAATTTTTTTACGTTTTTATCAGAATTATCATCGCTGTATGATAATATTCGGTACCGTTGCGAACTGGTACGATATCACTTCATAGTGGATCTTTTTTCGAATTTTTGAAAAAAAAGATATTCTGCAGAATTGTATTGCAATGAGATAATGCGAAGGCGTAGGGCAAGAGCATTTATTATTGATAATAATATACATTGTATATACAACGGGGAAGAAATCCGAAAGGAAGAAGATATGCATCGCATAACCCTTCTTCTTCGTCTCTCGTCATTTCATACATCGATTGCATGGTCACTACCGATAATATTGTATAATTTGTAGGTTTTCCTATTGGAATTTGTTTCGGGAACAAGACACGAGTCGAATTTTGTTTAAATACTAGCGAGAAAGACATGAGCGCCTAGCGAGAGAATGATGAACTAGAAGCAGAGTTGGCGTGTATTTGTTTCATACATCGATTGCATGATCACTACCGATAATATTGTATAATTTGTAGCTTTTGTTGTTGGAATTTGTTTCGGGAGCAAGACATGGGTCGAATTTTGCTTATAATAAATACTAGCGAGAAAGAATGAGCGTCTAGCGAGAGAAGGATGAACTAGAAACAGCGTTGGCGTGTATTTGTTTCATACATCGATTGCATGGTCACTACCAATAATATTGTATATTTTGTAGGTTTTCCTGTTGCAATTTGTTTCGGGAGCAAGACATGGGTCGAATTTTGTTTAAATACTAGCGAGAAAATGAGGAACTAGAAGCAGAGTTGGCGTATATTTGTTTAAAACATCAATTGCATAGTCACTACCAATAATATTGTATATTTTGTAGGTCTTCCTGTTGGAATTTGTTTCGGGAACAAGACACGAGTCAAATTTCGTTTAAATACTAGCGAGAAAGACATGAGCGCCTAGCGAGAGAATCATGAACTAGAAGCAGAGTTGGCGTATATTTGTTTCAAACATCAATTGCATGATCACTACCGATAATATTGTATACTTTGTAGCTTTTGTTGTTGGAATTTGTTTCGGGAGCAAGACATTGGTCGAATTTTGTTTATTAATAAATACTAGCGAGAAAGACATGAGCGCCTAGCGAGAGAATGATGAACTAAACTCAGAGTTGGTGTCTATTAAACTGTGTAGCTCAACGGAACACTAATTAAGTGTCCCCGAGAGGTGGTCGACTCGTGGAACTATTTTCCGATCAATTGTAAGGTTCACGTGGAGCATCCAATAAACCGAAGGTCCTAAGAGGAGATTCGTGGCTCAGTGAACTTATACTGGATTTACACAGGTCGAGTGGACTGTATTGTGTGTCGACTGGCGTCGATACGGTATTACGTCTGTTGTTTTACTCCGGACTCAATAGTGCACTGGTTTACGTAACCGTACGAAGAAGAATCGGTCACACTGTTGCTCCGATATTGGAAATCGAAAGCCACCTTCTGATATCGACATTATGCTCCATACACGATAGAAATCACAAGAGATGGCCCGCAGTGAATCGGGAGCATTCAATGCCGAAGATTCCCTACACACTCGTGAAATTTATGCTACATCGATTGAAAATCGAAAACCTTCAAGACGTATATATATATCCCTCTTCTCTTCCGTATTCTCGATGGTAAGCGATATTTTATCCTCTTCCGGTTCCGTAATTTTCTGGAGTTCATCCCTGTACTTGAATCCAGCCGATCGTGAGAATCTTCGTTTAATGAAAGACGCGATTACAGCTCTTACTGACCCACTGCTTAATTCCATAATTGTTTTAACCGTCTTCGATGTTACTTTCCTCAGTTTCGAGAGTACGCGCTTCAGAGACTCGATGGGTTAGATTTACTCGTCCGCCAAGAAACTTTCCTAGAATCTCGCTCGAATTATCACCAATTTTCTTCGAATTACCGATTGCTTCTTCACTTAGAATGAATATTGTCAACCGTGAAGTGATTTTATTAAAAAAGAGAACACCTATTTCGCCGGAATTGGTGTCATTAATTACCATTTTAATTGCGTGACTAAAGGATATTATTATTAGGTGTTCATGAAAGTTCGCGCGGTTTTTCCCGCGTTGACCACTTTATTACTCTTTGTCCTTATGTTTTTTACTTTACTTGATTTAACTTTTAAATGCTAGAGAAGGTCAAAATGAGCCAGTTTAGAGGAAAATTTCTTAGCACACACTTCGTTTTCGCCCATAAAATTGCTTCCAAAATGTCCAAAAAGTATTAATATTTTAAATAATAGTCTATATAAATACCAAAAACTTGTATGGAATTTGTTAAGACACAGTTTGTGTCTGTAAAAAGAAAAACTACTTTCCTTTTGTCCGTTTACTTTCGGTCGCAAGAGATAGAAAGTGGTTTCTTCGAAAATGTTAACTTAAATGGAGAAGTACGGTTTCTGTTGGTCGTAGATAACCTTTGACCCAATAGTTCGATCTTACCTCTTTTTGTCGGAAGAAAGTTCAATCCACTAATAGAAAATTGTGGTGTTATCAGAGTACTTAAACGAAATCCGGCGTGGCAGTTAATTAAAAAATTCCAAGAATATACAGGGATTTTTAATCCGCCGCATATTCCGTTCCTTCGAAAGTAAACACCTTTTTCCTTGCATTGAATTTAAGCCAAATACGAGTTCCAGCGTGGGAACTTTTCCCCTCTCTTTTTTGGTCCACTTTCCACCTGAAACTATCCTTGATTTCTACGTGCAGAGCTGCTTTTACGTTCAAAGTCCCGAAGCACAAGCTGCATTGAATTCTACTTCCAGTTTCAGGGTAAATAAGCTGTCGCGTTAAAAAGTAGTCAGTTTTCCTACGCGAAAACTGATTTCCATTCTACGTAGACTTCTTTAATTCGAAGATTAGACTAAAAAGTAAGATTACTTTGAGAAATTTTAGTTCTCTCGGAGTTCGAGCTCTTTGTATGTTTTAGTCGAAAGAAAAGTAATTTAACGAAAAAAGTATGCGACCCTGTTAATTAAATAGTCACCTACTTTAAAATTCCTTTTCGTTGAGAGCATTTTTTAACATTTCTATTCTTTACCGCCTTTTCCAAATTCGTACCAATTAGCTTCAGTATAATCGAGCCATTTATTCTGAAAGTGGCCTAAGTCCATTTTTTTAGAAATCAGGTTAACGTTTTTAATAATTAATATTTAAAAAAATGAACTGTGCACATTTACAGTCTTACAATTTATGTTATCATTTTGCAATAAAACCTTGTCGGTCGATTTGTGTTTAACATTTATTTCTTATTTTTGTACAGACAAAAATCTAACACCCTGTATATTCAATTCTAGAGTATATAACCATAAGAATTTTATGTTGAACATAGAAATCACGTTGTTACGGGATTGATCTGTAAACCGGGCGAACTGCTCGGAATAATATTTCCCTTTCCATCAGGTTCCATTTCGAACAGAAAGAAATGTTCAGTTTTCCGGAATAAATACGTTTCTGTATAAAAGACTTATTACACGAGTGAACATCTTTTCTGCAACTCGTAAATTGTCTTTTAAAAATCTTCTCTTTCATCCAGATAAGATCTTCATTATGAAACATGTAAGAAATAAGAATATTCTCATTCTTCAAGGAAATCCAATTTCGTTCTATGATTATGTTATATTAACCAGAATCACAGTTGGATATTACATATTTAATATATTCGAACTATCATCCTTTATACATATTGCACTTTTTATATGCCATGGAAGTTAAAGTTGAAAATCATTGCTAATTGAGTGTATACTTCGGCGTATTACTGAATATTATTAATTATTGGGTTGTTCGGAAAGTAATTTTGTTTTTCTTTGTGAAAATGAAAGACAATTTTCGTATAATAAATAAATATTTTTTTAAATTATATATTGGCCATTCTTTTCCAATACTTTTTGCCATCTTTCTGGCAGTAGCATGATTCCACGCTCATAAAATGTTTGTATAAAAATATATTCAGAAAATCCTCTGTCGGGAAAAACGAAATTACTTGCGATCTAATTAAATTCGTTTCAGACGTTTTAGTAGTTACGTAGAAAGATCAGGGAATTATTAATATTCGGTTAGTTGACCTGCTGCTATGTGACACGAAAGATTATGTTTTCTTATGGTTTCTTAACAATATTGAATATATTAAATAAAAAATAAATATATTAAATATTTCAATGAAAGTATCTCCTAAACTAATGGTTCCTCGGTACAAATGATTATTACTTTTTTATAGAGAATCACGAGCTAAATCGATTGATGTATTAAAATATATATCTTCCCATTTAAAAAATAAACTTGACCTTCAAAAATTGAAGGTCACAAAAATCCTAATTATATCGAATAATTCTCCCCTCAAAACCATTCAACTTTTGTCTGACACATTTTCCGATATAATTAACAGTTTCGAAAATATTTCAACGTCCAGTCTTAGTAAACATTTTGCAGTGAAAGGGTTAAGTATCATATATATAATACCCAGTTTCCAATCAGATTCATTTGTTATACACCAACATTATTATTATCTATTCGCTTCGTATTTGTTATATCTTCTTTTTAGTTTCATCTCCATCTTCGTTATATTTGTACTTTACCAAAGTGAGTTACCCGTTAAGTAAACAACTAAATAAATAAGTAAACATAATAGATTTCTTACGGACAGTATAATTCCCGTTAAACGATCACTTTATGACATAATCCACTCATAACCTTCATCTCAAACAAGTGTTACTCTTCCCCTAAAATCCAAGAGTGAAAAGAACCCTTTTATCATTATCATCGTCATTATAAAAGAATCCGAAGAAATCTTTGTCGGCATTAGCCGCAGAAGGTTGGTAGCGCTGTTAGTACACGATGTCTGACAGTCGTTGCGCTGAAAACGACACGGCGGAGAGTGCGGATAGTTTACGGCGGTGGTGAAAAACGTGGGAAAAAAAGGAGAAGCAGTTGGCGAAGCTAGAAATTTTACGGTTGAACGGAGACCAACTGAAATGGGAAAGGTGGAATGGGTGACGGGGAGAAAAACACGTTAATTGGCGTTCATGTAGAAAAGGTTTACCAAAACGAATATCTAGGCGGGGCACGAGCAAGGAAGTCAGGAATGCACGTGGAAAATGGTTTCGGTGGATGGGTGGTAGAAAAGGGAGTAGAGCTAATTATCCCGCGGGAAAAATTCCTCGGGCGATACCTCGAGGAAGGTGGAAATGCGGAGGCAACGCATACCATTATGCGCAGCCCAGCAGCATCTCCATAACTTTTGAACGGGATTGTTAATTGGATTTTCTTTCTCATACACATGGCGTTTCATTATAACGTATCCTTCTGCATTCCTGCTTTCCTGCTTTCCTTCTTTCCTTCGTTCCTTTCCGCCTCCAGCGCCCTCTCTCGCGAATCTCTCTTCCTCGAATCTCCGTTTTAATTTTATTTTCCTTTTCTTTATTCAATTTCTTCCCTTTGCCTTCTCTCGTCCCTCGGCTTCTTCCTTTATTTTTATAGTTCCCTGTTCTTCTTGTGCTTGGTGTTTCTAACCTAACCTGCCACCCTTCTTTCTATGCATTCTCTCTTCTCGTTCCACGTACCGTAAGGTTTCTCTGATTATTTTTTTCGACGTATTCTTCATCGTGTTTCTTTTCCATTTTTCTGTTTGTTGGTTATGTCGGTGTACTTTCATATATCTCCACTTGTACCGTATACTTCCGGTTGTCTTTCGGTTTCTCACAATACTGTTGTTTTCTTATGGAAAAGTGATACTTTCTCGACTTGTACAAACATTAAGTGGCATAAAATGTAAGCATTTGCATAAAAGTAAGTGGAAATTGGAACCATCATTAATATGTTATTGTAACTAGGATTGTTGCTACGTAAAAATGACGACTCTAATATTTATTAAGGGTACCCACAAGTAATGTCGTTGTTTATATTTACACACATTTTATTTTATTAATTAACAATATAATATTGATAATAATGCGCATGCGCACTTGCGCACGCATGTCTCATTAGAGACGTGCATGAGCTGCAGTCATTTTGAGTACAGGTTAGCCAATTTCATTCGCGCTGTGTATATAGCGATTGACTTTATACATTTTCAGTTATTATCGTTTTACAAAGCAAAAACAAGGTTTATTAACACACATACTAACTTCTATTTGTTTGCTAAAGGAAAATGGTGTGTTTTTTAAATTAATCATTATTAATAATCGTCTTCAGTCTCCCTGGTAGACTTTTAATTCCCTAATATCAATAAATTTAATTAGAATACAGGCTATGTAATAGCGAATCACGTCGACGAAAAAGGTGGCGCTGTAATTCGAAAAAACGACGTTACTTATGGATCCCCTTAATATATACTTTTAAATATGATTATTGTATATTCACAGCCTTTCGTGACACAAGTAATAAGTAATCCCTTTAGTTAATTTGTGATTATTTATTATGTCTCGCGAACTTCGTTAGCAACAGTAATATGAAAAGTTTAAATAAATATAAAATATGTAAAGGTTGTTTACGAGAATTGAAAAGGATTCGTTACGTAGTACATGAAACATGTGAATCATTAATTAAAAATATACGCATCGTGAAAGTTCAGTAGTATAAACAACTCGGAACTAAAAATATTAGACTGTAGAAATAGTGTTGAATTTAATGTTGGTACTACTGCGTTTGAAATGTATCTAAACTTATGATTTAGAGTATAATGTAATCTCGAGTAAGTAGTAACGGTCAATCATAAATCAGACTGAAGTTGCTGGCTGTATGTAATTGACTTTATGCTTAATGTAACGTTTCAGTTATACAGGTAACCCTCCTACAACACGGTAGATAGGTTCCTAGAATATGCCGTGTTGTGTGAAACCGTGTTATATGAGACCCAGAGTAAGTACAAAAAGGAGGGTTAGGTTCCGAAAACTTATTAAAAACAGATATTTGTTTTTAAATCCATACAAGCAACTTCATTTCTATTAAAAATATTAATATATGTACTATTGTATTGCCACCTATGAAGTGCGGTAATAGATCCAGCCAACAACAATTCAACAAGCTTGCGACGCAACATCAATTGTATTTTATTTTTGTATGTATACATATGTATTGTTTGTCCATAGTGTATAATTTAGATTTCTAAATACACACATACGTCAATTAGTATAAGTACAGTGTTATATCAGGGTTTCCGAAAATATCTAATCGTGTTAGAGCGAAACCGTGTCGTAGGTGGCCGTGTTATACGAGGTTTTTTCGCAAATGTCTAAACGTGTTAGAGCGAAACCGTGTTGTTGGATGCCGTACTGTAGGAGGGTTACGTGTAATTGGCAACTTAATCTCTCAGCGTTGCAGACTGATATTTGTTTAACAAGAATAATTCTATTACAACAAACCGGATTATACAAGTGCATCGGAAACTGAGATTTTATTTATATTGCCTGATTCAAGTCGCAGGTTATTTAAATTGTTAAGTTGATTCATTTACATAAATTCTTCTACGATGAGGAATTATGATAAAAGCAGAATTTGTATATTTGTGGAAAGGAAAAATGTGGATGCGCGTAGTTCCAGAAATGCATCGAAGTGGAAATTATATCCTTGTAATATTATGGAATGAAATGTACTCGGAAAACTCCAGAGTTCCAGGTTAAGGTATAAATTCCTTATTATCAAGATATCTTCATTTTCTAATAAGTGATCCTCTCAATTACCAAACTGATCGACTCCGTTCTTCCTGAATTCTTAAACTTTCGTATTCCGTAGTACAATTCCTGTCGAATTCTTCAGAATACAGGAATCTTCGAAGGCCGAGTTAATCAGTCTTCCTATTGGTATCGCTTTGAACCCAAATCCCAGATTGACCCAAAATGTATGCCTCGTTTAACCCATTCGCGCATAATAACGTGCCAGATACAGGGTGCATGACTGATTCCCAAGTGCGCATGCGCACTTGCGCACGCATGTCTCATTAGAGACGTGCATGAGCTGCAGTCATTTTGAGTACAGGTTAGCCAATTTCATTCGCGCTGTGTATATAGCGATTGACTTTATACATTTTCAGTTATTATCGTTTTGCAAAGCAAAAACAAGGTTTATTAACACACATACTAACTTCTATTTGTTTGCTAAAGGAATATTGTGTGTTTTGTAAAATTAATAACTGACCCATTCAGTCGTGAAACATGGTATCTGACATTTTTGATTCTTCTTAAATTAAATTGTATATCTAAAAAATATATTATGAGAAGCAGCTAGTAAAATTTACATTCTTTAATAAATTCTGAATTGTGTAAGAGTTATATGTTATATTAACAGAAAATAGGATTAACTATATAATTCAAAACTTTACAATTTATTGGCCGAAAGTTTACTTTGTGTTAATTACCATGTTTTACGATCGAATGCCTCAAATAATGAATTAATAAGTATTAATTAGTTATATTTTCCATTTTGTTTCTTTAATATTCTTTCATTCTTATTATTCATAAATAATAAGTGCTGCGTGAATGGGTTAAGGCAGTGTGTTCTTTAGGACATTGTCAAATGGTTTTCAGTCAGTGAACACGTTGCAGTTCCTATCTTGACACCATTTTGCATACAGCGTTATATCGTCGCGAACTTCTCGTAAATGCATTTCAGACATTTAGATGCGCTTTCTCGCATCCAGGAATATTTCATTGCCATGAAAGCATCCATGCCTATGTCGATAACGTTTTTCAAGTATTCCCCTATTTCTCGTTTTCCCTCCTACACGTTCGAAGTTCAAAGAATTCCGATGGAATTGTAGCCATACAAATACCAATGGAATACTTTACTATGATTCTCTACAGCTATCGGAATTTATTCCCCTTTATGTTTTGAGCTGTGAAAAGAAAGTAATGTGGAAATCTTTCGTGAACTTGGAAATTCCACGGAAACAGACTTCAGATGTGAAAGCCGTGCGACTTTGCATAGTCGCGTTTCTTTTTTACTTGATTTGCCTGAGCATGATATCAAGTGATGGATAATGTATTTTTAAATCCAAACATTGTGTTATAGAACAATTAACATTTAAATATCAATATTACTAAAATTCGAATCAAATAATACTGGAATAATTAAATAATTATTGAGTTAGTTTAACAAGGCATACAAATTCCATGTATATTAGAGCCGCTCAACAATCAAAGTGTTTAACTCCAACAAACAAAAATTAGCATAAAACTATTAAACTAATATTCGTAAAATGTTCAATATTTTTAATGTTACGATACCGATATAATAAAATTAACCCTTTGCACTCCGAGTGTTTTTTACTCAAGAGCGCAGCAACTCCGTGACATTTTTGCGTTGGAGCATCTGAAAAATGAACTTCTGTTTTACTAAAAAAAAAGATCTGTTGTTATAAATTCAATATGCAATGAAAGCATATGGCGCAATAACGGCGCCTACGGAGTGCAAAGGGTTAAAGTACCGTAGGGCGCTTAAACCGTTTCATTCTTACACGTTGCGGACGCTTGTCGCGAAGTATCGTGTAACATGGACTTCTGTCCGGCAGTCATGGTGTTCAAATACGTTGAATATGTTATCAGAGAGTTTATGTATGCACGTAATAAGACGGTTGATGAACTTACCTATCACCGTTAAATTGACTTTGGAGTTACGCGTTTGGCCAATCTGGAAGTCAACGCGGCACCTGTAGATACCGGCATCTTCTTCCCTTATGTGATCGACCCCGAGCTCGGCCGGCTGTTTGTCCGGCATGAAAAACGCTCGATTCGAGAATACCGTATCGTCCGACCATCTCTCGGCGACCCCGAAATCTCGGCCCCGTGCATCGACACTGGAAAATAATTAGAAAACTTCACTCTTTCGCAGTGAGATAAAATTACGGATTCTGGTCCAAAGAGTGTCTAGTTCTTTATGTTCGAAAACACTTCGGCATGTAATAAAAAATGTAAAACAGCGTGTTTTATATGTACCTTGTTAGTAATCAGTTCGTGTATGGTAGATTTTAAAACACTTTACGCTTTGCACGTGACTGGCACGGGAAAAACTGTTTGATACTGACAAAGGGTTAAATCCCATGGATTACAAACTATTTCGTTATCACTTAGTAAATGTACATCGTTTTTACTTAACGTTAGAGCTACCGCCGATATATTCAGTCTGATATGTATATCTATGTGTACGTCCTGAAAAATAAGAAGGGATGAAGAAATAAATTCAACGATTTTATTTACGTCCATTATGCAAAGTGAATCGCGAACGATCGCGGAAAATGAATCGTTATAAATTTCAACGTTTTTGTTGAACTTCGAGGACCCGCCATTTTGACTGCTTTGGTAGTTCTAATGGTAAAGAAGTACATTAGACATCGTATTAATAAAATGCAACTATAATTTGCTTCGATTGCACATTTTCTGCAAGGTTCAAGATGAGTCTGTCTTGTAGCGACTTGATTAGCTCCGGCAAAATGGAGAAGTCGACTACCATAGATAAAAGAAGGTAGAACACAAGTATGTTCTGGCGTTTCGTCCCAGGTCCGCTCGGTGGACTCATCAGTAGGGCTGATGAGCGGGGCCTGCCCTAGACGCGCCTATGCCCAGTGCAGTGATGCCAGTACGTGGGATTTTCTCCCACGTGGGAGCCTTCGTGCGCATGCGCATGCTGACGTCACAGCTCGACGGTGGTTGTTCCATGGACGTATCTATGCGCGACAGTAGATACGCGTAGGCGGCCCGTATTTCTACCGTATTGCAATTGTCACGGGGGTCTGACGCTACCCCATATTTGCGTGAAGTATATAGGTTACTGAGAATTAGGTAGTGCGCAGGGGTGGGAAAAATCCCACGTCTGGCATCACTGGCCCAATGGGCGAAGACTATACCCTCGGAGCGGTGTATATGCGCCGCGCTCCGTATACGGACTTGCGAGATCCGGAGGGTAGGCGCGGGAGCGCGTAGCGGCCGATGGCAAAACTAAGGCCGCCACAGTCTTCTCCATTAAATTTAAATGCGTTCTGTTTGGAAACAAGACATTATTGAGGATTTGCAAGAAATATCAGCATTCCGACATCCGGTAAGTGTTCCAAAAACGTCGGAAATAAATGAAACGGAAGTCGAAAGGACATTTCAGCAGGCGTGGACTGTTCTGGAATGACAGTGAGTCATCAACGTGGCGCATGTGTTACGTTGGTTAATATTCAATGGAACACGTTGATATGGATTTAAAAGGAAAATGCAAATAAAACGTGCTACCGTGCGATACAATTTTAACGCAGCTTCGTTATTGTCCGTTATTACGAGTAATATTATCATTGTCATTTCGGCAGGCTACGATACATTAGCTGGGTGGCTGTGCTTTTGAATAAATTAAAATCCACTGGGAATTTGAATAAGCTCTGCAACGTTCACGCAACTGGCCCGGTATTTTTTTCTCACAGTGTGCTGCAATGACATCTTCCGGAGTAATATTGTAATTAGATCCCGGACGGCGATGTTAACTGATTTTATTGGGGATCATGAATTTCTGTGTCGATTGAATTTCTAACACGGAAATATATAGAATATCTAGAAATTAAAATTGTTAACCCCTTAGCTACTGTACGCCACTACAGTGGCATTCGTATATTATATTATTATGTTTTCGTTTTCAAACTCTTTACATGAAAATATATAAAGGAATTATAATTGATTCAACTCTAACTGTATTCTAATGTAATTTCATAGTGGAGCGCATTACCAGACACAAATCGCAGTGCTAATTACATAATTGTTTGCGTGTAGTTCGCGTCGAACATTGCCGTGCATTGGAAACAGAATTATGCAATCAGTAAAATAGAGATTTATAATAAAACTAGCGAGATATATTAAAACGGATTTGAATCCTGTTTGGTTTTATTCTTTTTAAGTTTCTTCCAGTCCTATTATGGCGCGAAATGAAGAAATGTGAAATATAAAATTGTAAATATAATATGAAAACTGAACAGAAATGAAATATGGGTTAACGTAAATATTTTATTTTAAATCTCCAATGTATTATTTTAAAGTAAACCTGGCTATTTATTATTTGAAATACCAAGTAAAATATAATATTTTAGATAATGAGGCATTTAAATTACTTTATCAGTTTTATTTCGAAAGAAAATTTTAGAAAAGTATTTTTACTTCATATCAGAACCAAATAAATAAATTGCAAATAATTTCTTATTTGAATTGATTGTCTCAAATAAAATAATAAAGAAAATGTTATTATTGGGTTTCCAAAATATACGACTACAGTGCATAATAAAGTTTTTATTTTAATAGTGCTAATGAGTATCTTATATAAAATGAAATCAGAGTTTCCCTAACAGTTAGAACGGCCACGAAAATATTATAAGTTATTAGCAAGATTATTTGAAAACGCATTCATTTGATTAAGAAATAAAATAAAAATGATTTCACTGAAAACCAAACAACGAAATAACTACCAATCAAATGATTTGCTTGTACAAATAAACTAATCACTGGTTATTTGAAAATAACAGTTGATGAAGTAAGACGACTAATTATTTTAATCGTTATTGAAAAACACATTTTATTTAAACGATGCCCAGGTCTGTTTTAAAGTTAACCATATTATATAAAATATTCCCTAATATTCAGTTTCAATAAATAATAAACTAGTAAATAATAAAATATATAAGTATAAAGAAAATTAACTACGAAAATTCATATATAAATCTTCGTATATCGTTCAGTATTCAGTATTCAAAATGCGCCACTTGTAAAACTTGTATAATACATGTCGAGTAGTGTTACAACTACGTTTCACAATTACAAAGTTACCGTTGAGGATTATATAATTATTAAAAGAACTTGAAATACTTCCACGTGTTATTAATCCAGCAGAAATTTAAATTCCATTGGTAGACAACTCCATTGCCGTTTTTTTCATATGGTGGCTAGGTAACTACTTTTTTCGATTGTTTTGTAAGTCAGACTCTAACTTGAATTCGTGCCAGAACCTAGGTTTTAAGGGCTTACATCGTTCCCTCTTCTATATGTATATGAAAACGAGCAGCAACCAGTTTCTATGGTGGCTCTTTTCTGCAAGGCAGACCTGATGATACTCCGGGGAAAATTCGCATTCGTCCGAGACATTGTCGACAGATCTATATGCTAGGTTACTCATGAAAGAGTCTCAGCACATATGTACATGTCTATGATTAAATCTGAAGTGTGAATGGTCGGCTCGCCAAGACTGCCAACGTATTCGTCGCTGCCATTTTCATTGCGACCATAGAACATATTGGTAGCCGTGTTACTTGAGAAGTGAATGTATACAATTTGAAAGCTTTTTTCATTTAAAAAGACATTTTTATTAAGCAGTGGCAATTATTGGGTTGAGGCATAAATATGTTCCGTTTTGTAAAATAAAGTTGATTCGTCAATAAAATGAACTATAATGGATTTTAATCAAATATATTCGCCGTCGTTATTAATAAATTCTTGCCATTTTTAAGACAGCGTATTGGTAGTACTGTCAATTGAGAACTGAATGTATACAATTTGAAAGCTTTTTTCATTTAAAAAGACATTTTTATTAAGCAGTGGCAATTATTGGGTTGAGGCATAAATATGTTCCGTTTTGTAAAATAAAGTTGATTTGTCAATAAAATGAACTATAATGGATTTTAATCAAATATATTCGCCGTCGTTATTAATAAATTCTTGCAATTTTTAAGACAGCATATTGGTAGTACTGTCAATTGAGAACTGAATGTATACAATTTGAAAGCTTTTTTCATTTAAAAAGACATTTTTATTAAGCAGTGGCAATTATTGGGTTGAAGCATAAATATGTTCCGTTTTGTAAAATAAAGTTGATTCGTCAATAAAATCAACTACGATGGATTTTAATCAAATATATTCGCCGTCGTTATTAATAAATTCTTGCAATTTTTAAGACAGCATATTGGTAGTACTGTCAATTGAGAACTGAATGTATACAATTTGAAAGTTTCTTTACATTGAAAAAGACATTTTACGATCGTTCCTTTTCTTTATCAATCGACGAATAAACCTCAGAATATAAATCCCACGTATTTAGTTAGTTAATTCCGTTTTTGTGACGATAAGTGAGACTTGAATTTTGTTATTCACTTTATTTATAATATATTAATTAGTACTAGAGTCATGGAGGTTAGATAGTAGTGTTATAAATTTGCTGAAAAAGTTATTAAAAAACAATATCCTGAACTACATTGCATTACAACAAATGGACCGTTGCTGGTAAATGCTTCCATCTTGATGATAGCTAATATTAATTTATTAAGGCATTAATTCCAAATACTGCATAATGATATTGCACGGTGATTAGTAAATTAACTCTCATTACGTTCCAGTATGAAAATGTAAACGGCAAAAACAACATTTTCCGAAACTAACAATAAGTACATTCGATTAAATTGATAATATCACTTCATATCTTATGAGCCAATTAACACTACACTACCAAGCACATACATATATATTCACTTACGCTTACACATTTATTTAAATATAAATTAATACCGAAGGATTTATGTTAATTAATAGATGAAATTATTCTCTTTATGTATATCAAATAAAAGTATTAAAAGTCTAAAACAATTCGCCGTATCATATTGGAATAATTAAACTCAAAATGGCGGACACATCATTTTGACCTGCTTGGTAGTTCTAGTATTAAATAATCATCGTACCGTATGTGACAATTAACGAAAACACGAAATAAGGGTATCTTTGTCTTTCACACTCTTTCTTATTATTCTTTTCTCGATGATGTTCGTAATGTGCAGACATTAGGGGTGTCTGTATTGAAATGGATTTATATCTAACCTGTAAACTGATGTACCGAGATCTTCGCGATACCAGAGCACAAGATGAACCGAATCCCCCTCGTGGTTGGTTGATATGTCACAGGGTAGATAAGTGTGCTCGCCTACCAGTGCCACGATGTGCGATATAGGTACTAAACAGAGAAACAGTAGCACTTTAAATAACAGAAGATAGTATAATACATTTATTGTTAATACTTTATTATTATCTGCTTAACTACTTCGCATACAATGACGTCTGGGAGACGTAATTTGTTTCGCGTGTCACTGTAGACGTTGACGTCTCCGGGACGCAAGAACTGTCTCCGGCGGACAGGAAAAATGTCATACTTTGCAGAGCTACTTATTTATTATTTAATAATGTTACTTCATTATTGTCCATTAATATTGTGTATCAATCTTATTAAATGATATTTAGCATTGTCAATATTCCGTTCGGTTTCAAAGCTTACATAACTGTTCAGTTGAGCCTAATTAAATAGTATTTTTTGGACCCATGAAATTCCGTTTTATTTGTATGTCAAGGGGTTAATAGCTTAATAAAAATGATACACGTAAAATCATTATTAAGTATTAAGGTATTAGGTTAGTGTTAAGTATTAAGGTTTAGTATTAAGGTTATCCCATAACCTCAATTTCCAATACGCGATTTCCGTACATTTATGCATCTTTCACTGTACAATGTGAAGTTAGCAGCAGCATAATACTCCGGGCTCGCAGACGTGGACCCGAATTCAGCTAACTTCACTTTGTATAGCGAATATGTACGTTTTAGGTTATCGCATAAGTAATGTTGTTCCTTATTTATCATATATAAACGTTTATACCAAATATTATTACTGGCATTAAACATAATACGAGTTTCCTAACATTAATCAATTTAATTTTTTAATCCTTGTATTTAAAACTATTACATATTAGGTAATTTCATAAGTAACGTCGTTTCCTATTTACCTTATATAAACGTTTATACCAAATATGATTATTGTCATTAAATATAATACGAGTTTCCTAACATTAATAAATTTAATTATTAATCCTTATATTTAAAACTGTTACATATTAGGTCATTTCATAAGTAATGTCGTTTCCTATTTACCTTATATAAACGTTTATACCAAATATTATTACTGGCATTAAATATAATACGAGTTTCCTAACATTCATAAATTTAATTATTAATCCTTATATTTAAAACTATTACATATTAGGTAATTTCATAAATAATGTCGTTCCTGGACTCCAACTCCCAGTGTAGAATGTTTTCAAATGAAAAATATTAATCTGCTTAAGTTGAACGTATCTCACACACAACTGACAAACTCACCTCGTTAGTTTCGACTAAAATCAGTTAAATCTAATCGTAAGTATGTGACAAACGGAAGTATAGTGTTTCTATGGATTTCCGTTTGTCAAGATCGTTAGAAAAGCAGTCGTAAAGTTGTTTCAAAGCGGGCGAGATGCGAAAGTTCCAACTTTCAAGATCAAGAACACACATGCAATATAAAGGGGTTTGTTATAGTTCAGCTAACTAAAGCTTGAAGGACAATGGCGCATGTTCGCGACGAGCTGCTAGCGACAACGGTGTCCTTCTATTTCTCGGTATCACTTGAATAAATGGACATTATATACTCCAGCAGAAGTACAGCTAGCGAAACAAAAGGGTATTGTCATTCTTTGTTCCGCTTAATGGACACCTTCGTATAAAGTACCTCTTAATTCTATTGGTTTTAAAGTCCTACCTTATACATTTCTTTTTCAATATAATAATTCCAATTCAATTATGAGCTTCTTGCGTTAGTAAGAGAACTACTCGCAAGAGGGCTGCAACTTAATACGAATGAAATCAATTCTCACTGTTCCTTTTCCTTTTCCTTCTCAAAGATTTAGAATCACTCTGAAAACATTATTGAACTTATTTTCAGAAATAAACAGCGTTTAAATACATAAAAACATAGTTATTTAGGAAACGCAAACGACATTACTACGTAAACAGCTGAGCGACAAAACTTAGGAAATCATTCCTAATATCGCTCATTTGATTATAAACATTAATTTATACGAAATTATGGCTGGAAATTTTTTAGTTAATTAATCCATTTAATTATGTACATTATCTATATAAAGTCAAGGTAAATGATGTCTCAAAGCATGCGACGTTGTATGTTCGAATAATTCCAGTAAAAATTGTGCACCAGTTATTTTCACTGCTTTCGTAGTTCTAGTTTTAATGATTTCATTTGCGTTCATATTTATTGTCATCCCAGTATGAACTGATGAGAGAGATTGCTGACTACGAGTTTTGTCGATAAGGTTGAATGAACATCGTATGTGCCAGTTCGTATGAAGTAACATAAACGTGGATTGTACATAGAATTTCCAGAGTCGATATAGCAGTTCTATGGTGCACATGGGTAGAATTACAATATCCCTTAGAAATTTCCAGCACAAATTGCGGTGCACGTATTCTACACCTGCAGCTAAAATTTCATCTTTCACCACATTCGCAGACTCATTTGGACTGCTATGGTTAATTAAACCCTCGCTTATGACCGTTTATAATTATCGTTCAAATCATATTTTATAATATAAAACCTGAATATATCTGAGTTGAGATTTGTGGATTAAAATGCATTAGAATGGTAACAGAAACAAATTCCTTTTATCTTGAGAATAATTTATTGGAAAGGAAGATCTCTTCGCACATTTTGCGCCGCATGTGTTATTTATAAAATTTTCTCAACTGCCGGCGAAAATTCTTATTTTTTGATTTCAAATTACTTAAAAGACGTAGATTTACGTCACCCGGCGGTTTAGTGATAACGTGGAAGGACACGTTCTTGTGTCACCGGCGCAAAATATGTTACGAAATGCCTGGAGACTTTGTGGATTCTTCTTTTCTCAGGTTTGATTATATAATTTGGAATTTTACAAGTTATTAATTCTGTCACAAACTTCCATTTGATATGTTGACTTTATTTCTTTATAATAAAATATCCGGTTTTAATATTTTTGAAAATATTATTATCACATATTGTTATTTAAATTATTATATTTTGCATTCTGAGTTTTAAGTATATGCGAAAGTTTTAATATTTCCGTGTTTCCGAATTCTTTCCCATTTCCTGCAGTTGCTTTGAAACTGTTGTTAAATAATAATAAATGGCGTTTTAGGAAGTTCAATACCAACCTTACAAAAACACAAAATGTCGGGAAGCTATTTCAATTTAAAATAATTTTATTTGCGACTGAAAGAAAAGATTAAATCATATTCACTTTTTCGAAAACAAAATTCATCTTATTGTAAATCAAACTCACCTTTTCACAGATCAAAATCCCCTTCACATTAAAATAAAATACTTATTTAACACCATAAATATTTAAAAATATTTAATTTATAATTACTTACAACAAAAATATGAGCAAATGTTTAATTTATAAACATTTTAGGCGTTTTACAATTATTTAATTTATAAACATTTTTCGTGTTGTACAAATATTTAATTTGTCAATATTTATGATGCTAAGAAAGTATTTCATGTTAATTTAAGGGGGATTATGTTCTGTGAAGGGGTGAGTTTGATTTGCAAAATGGTGAATTTGGAGCGGAAAAAGGTGGGTATGATCTACAAAAGGGTTACGTTTGAGTGCAAAACTTGTATCTCTCACGTTCTCCTATTAACAAATATACAATTTATAAATATTGCTGGTGTTAAATAAGTATTTTATGTTAAATATATGTCATATTCGATTTTATTTTTATTATTATACAATACCTTAACCCCTTGGCATACAATGACGTCTGGGAGACGTCATTTGTTTCGCGTGTCATTGTAGACGTTGACGTCTCCAGGATGCAAGAACTGTGTCCGGCGGACAGGAAAAATGTCATACTTTACAGAACTACTTATTTATTATTTAATAATGTTACTTCATTATTGTCCATTAATATTGTGTATCAATCTTATTAAATGATATTTAGCATTGTAAATATTCCGTTCTGCTTCAAAGCTTACATAACTGTTCAGTTGAGCCAAATTAAATAGTATTTTTTGGACTCATGAAATTCCGTTTTATTTGTATGTCAAGGGGTTAAGAAGTCCAATTTGCAGAAAAGCTTGATTTACAAAAAGATGAATATGATTTACAAAATGGTCATTTTGGAGTACAAAAAGATGAATGTCATTTGCAAAAAGAGCGAATATGTTATGCAAAAGGATGAATTTGATCTGCAAAAGAGTGAATTTCATTTGCAAAAAGCTGAATTTCATTTTTAAAAAAAAGGTAGTATGATCTGCAAAATGGTTAATTCGGATTGCAAAAAGATGAATATGACCCACAAAAGGTTTAATTTGGTAGGCAAAAGCCAGTAAAGTGAATATGAAATACAAGAAAAAAACTCTAGTGGATCGGTGTCTAAAACGGATGACATTCCTTGAATTTCTATACGTAGTGCAGTGCTTTCACAGCGATATTACGGGATCAACGTATATTGTAGTTTTCCCGTGGATGCACGTATACTGGTACCATTCCACGGGAGAAAGGAAAATTCAAAATGTTCCCAACGGAAATTGGTGCAGTCTTCATCTGAAGCGTACGACGGCAGCCTTTTCCCGTCGATTTTCAAATGATGGCATACCGCATCCACATCCTTGCGGCACATTTACCCGCGATTCATCGGGATGTGTCATATTGAAAATATTGTTAAAGGGGGGGTCGCTCTCTAACAGCCAGACGGTTTTACCGAAATGACGTCTATCATTTATAAACATTTCCCCAGAATTTCGAAGTAGGAAAATGAATAGGGATATACGGCACGCTCGCGAATCTTTCCTGCGAATTCGTTTTTCCACGTCAACCATGAAATATGAGGCTGGCCTTCTCGACCGGTTTATTGATGCTCTGACCCCCTACCCTCCACATTCCTTTCAAACTCCGTGTACCCTGAGTCGTCTTCACTATCTGTTATGCAGGAGTACGTAACTTCTATTCTAGTTTACGTTAACAGGGTTAACTGTTTAACCTCGCTTTTAACCTCGAACGTTCCAGAGTTCAAACGCTTCTAACTTCGAACGTTCCAGAGTTCAAACGCTTCTAACCTTGAACGTTCCAAAGTTCAAACACTTCTAACCTCGAACGTTCCATAGTTCAAACGGTTCTAACTTCGAAAATTGCAGAGTTCAAACGCTTCTAAGTTCGAACGTTTCAGAGTTCAAACGCTTCTAACCTTGAACGTTCCAAAGTTCAAACGCTTCTAAGTTTGAACGTTTCAGAGTTCAAACGCTTCTAAGTTTGAACGTTTCAGAGTTCAAACGCTTCTCACCTTGAACGTTCCAAAGTTCAAACGCTTCTAAGTTTGAACGTTTCAGAGTTCAAACGCTTCTAACCTTGAACGTTCCATAGTTCAAACACTTCTAACCTCGAACGTTCCATAGTTCAAACGCTTCTAACCTCGAAAGTTCCAGAGTTCAAACGCTTCTAACTTTGAACGTTCCAAAGTTCAAACGCTTCTAAGTTTGAACGTTTCATAGTTCAAACGCTTCTAACCTTGAACGTTCCAAAGTTCGAACGCTTCTAAGTTTGAACGTTTCAGAGTTCAAACGCTTCTAACCTCGAACGTTCCATAGTTCAAACGCTTCTAACCTCGAACGTTCCAGAGTTCAAACGCTTCTAACTTTGAACGTTCCAAAGTTTGAACGTTCCAGAGTTCAAACGCTTTTAACCTCGAACGTTCCATAGTTCAAACGCTTCTAACCTCGAACGTTCCATAGTTCAAACGCTTCTAAGTTTGAACGTTTCAGAGTTCAAACGCTTCTAAGTTTGAACGTTCCATAGTTCAAACACTTCTAACCTCGAACGTTCCATAGTTCAAACGCTTCTAACCTCGAAAGTTCCAGAGTTCAAACGCTTCTAACTTTGAACGTTCCAAAGTTCAAACGCTTCGAAGTTTGAATGTTTCATAGTTCAAACGCTTCTAACCTTGAACGTTCCAAAGTTCGAACGCTTCTAAGTTTGAACGTTTCAGAGTTCAAACGCTTCTAACCTCGAACGTTCCATAGTTCAAACGCTTCTAACCTCGAACGTTCCAGAGTTCAAACGCTTCTAACTTTCAACGTTCCAAAGTTTGAACGTTCCAGAGTTCAAACGCTTTTAACCTCGAACGTTCCATAGTTCAAATGCTTCTAACCTCGAACGTTCCATAGTTCAAACGCTTCTAACCTCGAAAGTTCCAGAGTTCAAACGCTTATAACTTTGAACGTTCCAGTTTTCAAAGGCTTCTAACTTCGAACGTTCCAGAGTTCAAACGCTTCCAGAATTCTAACGCTTGAGAAAGCAATAAATTGAATTCGAAGTTCGAACATCGTTTCTAAATTCGAACTATAGTCCAGGAGCAATATTTTCGTCTTTGTAATATTTACATTAAAATTAATAAAATAAACGTCACATTATTTTGTTAAATTTTGTCTAAAGTATTAGCATTAAACAGCCTAAAATCTAAAACTTTCATTCAGACTTCGAACGATTCATTATTCGGACATTGTCTCAAACAATCGGCCATTGTATATCTGAATAATTCTATTAAAACTTGGGGACAAGTAATGTTGTCTGCTCCGGCAGTTCTAGTATTAAATCAAATATTATTCAATACCCTCAATGAACCAATAACCTACTAACAACTAATTCTTCCCAAAATATACAAATAACACCACAAATCCTGCCATTTATTAAAGATTCAACATAAATCCCCTACGTCCATTATTCTCAAGATTCATTGTGTACCTTGCGAGCTTCTCTCTAACGTTTATTTGCCGAGATAAAATCAGTGCGATACTCGTTTAGTTCGAAGCGTTGATTCGTTTCTGTTGCTTAAAGAACAATAGAACCCGCCATCTCTCGAATCACAGATACGTGTCGTATCTAAAGGAACCAAGCGAGTGGTAGAAACTAAAGGTGTAAACTATTTTGCCGAATGGCGCTCTGTACATAAGAGGTATCTTCCACTGACTTTCACAGTCCACTGTGCATAAAAGAGTTTCCTGGGAAACTAGACACAGCGCAGGTATTTCTTTTTCTTCCTCGTGTTTGTACTTCCTTTTTCCAGTTGAAGTGATGTTCGAAAAGCCATCTTGACAGCTCATGGCATATTACACAACGCACGTACATTATATCGGGAAACCGGGAACCATCGCCAGCGTCATGCTGTTTGTCATATCGCGGGAAACCTCCGCGTAAACGGCTGTCGTGCGCCAGCCAGAAGCACACTGGTGTACGGATCGATAATACGTACAGCCAGTCAGAGGACCGGTAGCTTTCAAACTCCATTGGCTGCGGTTCGAACCGGTTCCGCCGATTCGAATGGATTAAATCGTTTGAGATCCAATGGTAGTGATACCTAGTAATTACTTCATGTATACTTACAAGTTATCAACGATACAGGTGGTAATCCTGAGCACATTCGATCGTAGAGACTACAAGGCGATGAAGAATTGGAAGTAATTTTATAGGCAATTAATTTTGTAGGTTATGAACGTCTCAATTAGTGAATATATAATATAAATTATTTCTGCAACCTAGCCACTAGTTGGTTATTTATCTAAATTGATTGAATTAAATTTCTTGAGTGTTGAAGTTGGCCGTAATATTATTAATATGTAGTGTATAATTTTCTGCGGCTATTGATAAGGCCAAAAAATTAGATGAAAACTTCTTTATTTAAATATTTCGACGAAACGTTTCGATAACACTGTCGTTACCGTTTTCAATCGAGAAATTTTTACAAGAAGTCCTAGGATTTACTCCTTTACATTATTTTCGCCCTAGGTGCTAGCGTTAAGTCTTAATGTAACAACTAAGACGCTAGCCGAATAGCCGCAGAAAATTATGCACTACAAATTGATTGAATACATGTAACTGTGTATAGGTTTCCGTGCTTTGTGTGATATATTATGTAATGCGCGGTAATGCAATTATATCTTGTATTACCACGGTAGAAGAAGCAAGATGCCCGAGTACCGTGGAGATTAATTGTTGCAAAAAGCTTTGGAAATGCCGGTATCATCAGTCTTGCTTCATACGAGGATCAGAAACATATCCGTAACAATTTAGATCTGTCGAGATTAAGTGTGATAAAGTATTGTGTGACAGAACATGCTATTATCGATCATGGCCGGCGTTGATGCAATAAATTCATTCGTCTAGTTGTGGAAATGCGAATCTATAAATGACGTGAATAGTACAACTGACTTCCTCCGGACTACGGTAGTTTTATATCTACGATCTTATTGGTCGGTAGGCAATGACAATTAGGATATTCTTTCTTAGAATCGTTCTTATGCTTTTTAACACTAGAAATACGGATAATATAATCTGCTGTATTTACACCCAATTCTGATTTACACGAACATTTTTTACGCGTATCTTGGACAAAAATTTAATAAATGCTGAAATAAAATTCGTTTTATTTTACAAATAATGAAATGGAAATTCTAAAGTTTCCATAGATATAATATATTTTTCTACACGAATTTTTTGACACGTACTCTTCGGGAACGTAACTATCGTGTAAAAACAGAATTGGGTGTATATATTCAGGTATGCAGGTATTCCCCGTATAACACTGTGGTAGGTTTCGAAAGAATACTGTGTTATGCGAATTCCCGCTGTGCGACGCAAAAGGCGAGCACGGAAAGTAGGGTTAGGTTCCAAATATTAAGAAAAGTATATCGTTTTCTTTTCATAATTAATCGTAAGAGGAATATGTTTTATGAAATATCATTCGAAACAAAATTATAAAGCTTGATATTCAACATCAAGCTTTTCATAATGAAACAATACATTAAATATTGAAGTAAAACAGTTAATATTCGTTAAGTGCAAAGGGTTAATACAACACGAACTAAAAAATGAATAAAAAATTACAATATACTAAAAATTTATATCGTCATTAATAAACACGTACGACATACATTATTATGCAGATGCCAAGCGTTAACTTACTTTCCAAGGCGACTGTACACGCATGTATACAACATATAACAAACATAATCATAATGATTACAAACAGCTAATAAATATTATGAACAATGGCTAGATATGTCAGTCGTTTTGAGTGTAATAAATGCGAATGTATTAAAAGCGTGAATATAAAATGTAGAGAAAATTTTTTGAAGAATGACGCGTATGACGACCTCGTTCCATCCAAAGAAATTCCTCTCCATTTTCCTCGCTTCATATTTATACGCTTTACATTCGCTGCATAGTACATCGTCATTTTGTGACATCTAATTCAAATAAAGTAATATTATATTGTCTGGAGGGTTCCATATGCGGAGACTTTTATCATGGCGGCCACATCAGTGGTTCTATACTGAAGTCTCGGTCACGTCAGGACCCGTGGGAACCTAATGCTCTTCTCTCACGGTGACGTTGGCTTTGCCAATGTAAATTGACTTGCCAATTTGCACAATACCGACCGGTAACTACTCTGTACATGTCATTGTGTTTCACCTCGAGATTCCTCTTTATCTTTGCGGACCAGAGAATTCCAAAAAAGTGCGCACCTCCGCTACTCTACGTGGAAATTGCTCGGACAGAACAAATTTCCAGGGTAAATAGAGTACAGAATGAATACCAGCAAAAAGAGTCTTATTACTCTCATGTTTTAAGCAAACTACAGAAATACATATTAGCTTGTGTCAGCTTAATTAGATTTTGGAAACAACCAGTTCCTCCGCATCCAAGATTTGTGGTCTGATTTTTTATTAAACTGGAATCCGAATAAAATTACAGATTCGTGTTCCGGGAGATCATCAGAACATGTCTAAATGCGAAGATCACGGGGAATGCATATCTGTAATAAAAAATGGAAATTATCATTTAAAAATTTGACCTAAAATCAAGGAGCTCATCTCATAAGTCGATTGAAATCCTAAAACTTCGAACATTTCAGAGTTCAAACGCTTCTAACTTCGAAAGTTCCAGAGTTCAAACGCTTCTAAGTTCGAACGTTCCAGAGTTCAAAGGCTTCTAACTTTGAACGTTCCAGAGTTCAAAGGCTTCTAACCTCGAACGTTACAGAGTTCAAATGCTTCTAACCTCGAACGTTCCAGAGTTCAAAGGCTTCTAACTTTGAACGTTCCAGTGTTCAAACGCTTCTAACTTCGAACGTTCCAGAGTTCAAACACTTCTAACTTCGACCGTTCCAGAGTTCAAACGCTTCTAACTTCGAACGTTCCAGAGTTCAAGCGATTTTAACCTCGAACGTTCCAGAGTTCAAACGCTTCTAACTTTGGACGTTCCAGTGTTCAAACGCTTCTAACTTTGAACGTTCCAGTGTTCAAACGCTTCTAACCTCGAACGTTCCAGAGTTCAACCGCTTCTAACTTCGAACGTTACAGAGTTCAAATGCTTCTAACCTCGAACGTTCCAGAGTTCAAAGGCTTCTAACTTTGAACGTTCCAGTGTTCAAACGCTTCTAACTTCGAACGTTCCAGAGTTCAAACACTTCTAACTTCGACCGTTCCAGAGTTCAAACGCTTCTAACTTCGAACGTTCCAGAGTTCAAGCGATTTTAACCTCGAACGTTCCAGAGTTCAAACGCTTCTAACTTTGGACGTTCCAGTGTTCAAACGCTTCTAACTTTGAACGTTCCAGTGTTCAAACGCTTCTAACCTCGAACGTTCCAGAGTTCAACCGCTTCTAACTTCGAACGTTCCAGAGTTCAAACGCTTCTAACTTTGAACGTTCCAGTGTTCAAACACTTCTAACTTCGAACGTTCCAGAGTTCTGAGAGAGAGTCTTCAAACTTTTCAAACACCCTGTATACAATTTCGAGTATGAAATACTCATTAATCAATAATATGTGATATATAATTTATAATGGTTTGTTTACGTTAAAAGAAATTTACAGAACTTATTTACACATTTTTTTGTTAATCTGCGTGATATATTCCTGCATATTATACAAATAATATCATCTGCAAAATACTTACTTTATGAAATAAGTAGATAACGTTCAACCTGCTTCTGTTATAAATTTCCACCATTGAGTGGAATTGTTTTAGATTTATGGTTGGCAGCACTGTATATTAAGCCATAAACATGTTCTGATACTACTGATGTTAAAAATTCCGGCCGGTTTTATGACTTTCAAATTAACAATTCAATTTTACTCCATCACAGATCTAACTTTCGATTCTCGGATTTTTTAAACTGACTTTTCTAAAATCAGTTTTATTATTAGCCCCTTCTTTTCTATAACACGGTAGATAGGTTCTTAGAAAACGCCGTGTTGTGTGAAACCGTGTTACATGAGACCCAGAGCAAGTACAAAAAGGGGGGTTCATTTCCAAAAACTTATTAAAAGCAAATATTTTGTTTAAATCCATACAAGCATCTTCATTATTATTAAAAACATTAACATATGCATGCATATATAACACAAAACGAAAAGAAGTAGAATATAATTATATTCATTTTAATAACGTTAATTTGATCATTTTACCGAGGACGAGAAGTACAGTGTTATACGAGGGTTCCCGCAAGTTTCTCATCGCGTTATAGCGAAACCGTGTTGTACGTTACCGTGTTATACGAAGTTTGTCGCAAATTTCTAAACGTGTTTGCGTGATATCGTATTGTAGGATACCGTGCTGTAGAAGGGTTACTCAACTGAACCACAAGCGGGACACGCGTTTCTCGAGTTTGGCCCGAAATCCGTACCACGAGTTTTATCAAATATTACAAGGCATCAGCTATAATATGCACTTTTAATGCAATTTATAAAAGAGCAGAAAGCCGCTCTTTAATCAAGTAGCGTTTACATTTTTAGGTAAAATGTTAATTCCAGATAGGCTACTTTTGCAAGTATTACGGTAGCTTTTAAGTACAGCGAATATTACTTATGAAAGAGGCAAATATCATAGAATATAATATCAATTTTCGTCATACTCGAAGTCACGAGAAAATTAATTACACGTATTTCCTACGTCCGGATTATCTGCAGTAATTACAAATCCTTTAATTAGAATTACAGATGGACAAGAAGAATTCCATACTCATAACGAATCAATTAATAACTATTATATTCCGACTTTTAGCTATCAGATTGTCATTGTTCTTAATCACCCAGTTGAAAACATTCATTTTCTAAAGGATTACTTTCTTGTTTCGCGCTCTTTGATCGCAGTTATAATATATTGTAATACGCGCTGCAGTGATTTACGTAGACAATGCCATTGTTCTTTCTATTGTATATTCCCCAATTATATAGTACCTGGTTCTTTTTATAACCAATGGGCACCATTTTTAATAAAAGTATAACTATTCTTTATAAGAGAATATGAATACGTTACATCAAAATATATTTGTTATTTCCACTTTCTCCCACTTTGTACATTGCCCATTACGCGAACGGCCGCAGTCACGTGTACGTGATTTCGAAAGCCAGCGGTTATCGGCCGGTGTCACGTAAATGTGACTTCGCACTAGCAATCTTGGACCAGCATTGTATAAATATTTCGAGATCGTAGATTCGCCGTTTGGATGTTAATCCGTTTTAACTGTTTTTGAGTTACTCCTTTTCAAATCTTACGAGTTTATTGAAGTTTTTTCATTCTCAAAATATTGGTTTTGTCAACTTTTCGTTTTTCAGTACGCGAGAGGTGCCGGCGGTAGTCGCGAGACTTTGAGTCAAATGAGCGGCTGTTAAGGTGTTAAAAAGTAGAATATAATCGCTGAGTATATTAATTACCTAGACACTTAGTCCTCGATTTACACGGCATTCGAATTGCACGATTTCGGTTTAGCACGCTTGAAGAAATGAGGGAGAAAATATGTACTTTTGAATTATGTTAGGTATATCTTACTTGAACTAACAAATTTCTATTTAAAAATATGTACTTTTGAATTATGTTACATATATCTTACTTGAATTAACGAATTTTTATCTAAAAATATGTACTCTAATTTTGAAAAGATACATAACACTGTTTCATATGGATTTGTTTTTATTACATATTTAGTTTCAATATAGAATGTGGATTCGAATAGCACTATCTCGTTTTATTAAATAAAATGAGCGTAAAAAGCATTCGCACCGCGGTGACTTTGAACAAAAACATCGTAGATGTTTACTTATTTTACTGATTATCTTTAGTTTACTTGTTATCAATATTACGCAAAGTGATTTAAAAGCTATTTATTAGACTAAAATATTTGTGTACGAGAATCGAATGGATTCTTGATAAAGAAATGAATAAAGCCTATCGATATGAAATAAATCCGTGATCGGCGATTTGCTGATTCCATCTCGATAATGCACCACGTGCGCCAAGAATTGCCCGGCATTTACCGAATCGTTTGCCGCGTAGCTGAATAACCTTTCCAGTTTCATTACATTTGACATATAGTACGATCTTTAATTGGAGCTGTAATTGAAATGTCGAATGTAATCGCATTGCACAGTGCCGGTTATTATTTCGGAAATTGCACAGGCCAAAGTTTTAATTGGTTGCTTGCAACACTGCCAAACCATGCATGCACCGATCTACCTATCGAAGAGGATCCTTCATTTATCACACAAATCTATCCACCCTTTCCTTAACGTATCAAAAACACTTGTCAAAATGTTCTCCAATTTTAATCCAATATCATATATATGAATGTACAAACATAATTAATTATATCGCCAATAGATCTACCGTTAAAACAAGCACAGATGAAAAATAAGTTAGACTTTCCTAGTCTCCTGCAAAGTGATAATTAATTTACTTTATTGTTTCGTTATTCTATCTTTTTGAGAATGTTATTGAAGCGTGAGAATTCTCGACGCTCGTAATCAGTGCGTTAAGAAGCTTAGCCGTACAAACTGGATTACGAAGTGAATTATTTCGTCAATGCGTGAGAAACACTGGAATGAATATACATTTTCGTCTACGGTTCTCCGTTAACTGGTCCTCGAGAAACCGGATCCTTGACTCGATCCACCAACTCAAGGAAATCTTTTTCTCTTTCATCGCGAGAGTCGAAGAGCCTCGTTTCTCAGCTGCTTTCCAGTCTGTTTTGGGTGGAAATTTCTCTTTGTTCCGAAGCTTACGCGATGCAACGAACTTTGGACGAGGAATTCATAATGCAGTTCGCCGCTCGTGAAATAATCGAATCGTGAAGACATTTCAACTTGGTACGGATGCACTTCTACATTACAGAGTAGTTTATGGATCTGAAATCGGTATTCGAGGATGGAGAGCACGGCTTAGAAATACAGTAGAGGCGCCTGTATACGAACGCCAATTATCCGAACGTCTATTGTACCATCCGAACCGATAGTCTCTAAGCAACAGATGGCTTCCTTTCTGTTCGAGCGAAAGAATTGTAATTTGGCCAGCAAAAGATATAGGATCCTTAAGTATTTAAACAAACTGTTAATTATTATTATTAATCAAAATTAATATTACCAAAAGATATAATAATACTATAAAAATCTATATTCATATTTTTCTTTATTATTTAGTAATGAATTTTTCATTTATCAATTATCGATTATTAATACATAGGAATTAATAAATAATTAATAAACTGTCCATTTTCTTGATCTCTATTTCAATGAATGAAGTTTTACGTCAGAAACGTGATTCAAACGGATCAAACGGTATCCAATGCCAATTTACTAAAACTCGAATTAAATTGCGGAAGCGTATTTATTTTGTATTATTTTATTTACGCTAATTGTATTTTTATTGAAAAGTTTAAATTTATTCCGTTTTAGAGAGATTTCGAATCTTTTATATAAACTGTGTGGAACTTGTGATTAACAGGTTGAATGACATGGCGGTCACCGGAAATAGCCGATGCCAATATTCTTAAAACTCGACTCAAATATATCGTTAATATTCGTAAATTTTCAATATTTTTAACTTTACGATAACGACGTACAGTAATTAATTTATCGTAGGGCGCTTAAACAGTTTTATTTTTAGACGTTAGATAGACGTTACGGACGCGTAATACGAGGTATCGTATAACACGGATTTCGGCCCGGCATTCAACTAACATTAGATTAACCTGAAATGTTTGGAAATGTGTTTTAAAATAATATATAGTGATAAATGAATACATCAATGACGCTCAAAATTCTGATATATAAATATTCTACACCCTTAAAATATAATGCGATCACAGTATTAATGCAAAGCGTAGCTCTAATTGGATTTAATTACGCCCATTAATTAGTACTATATATGCGTTTCATGCAGCGCATAATTAATGTATCACTATGAGAAACTAACATGTGTTGTGTTATCACAATAATATTCTTTAATATGTAAAGTATAGTTTTTAGCGGCTATTCATAGGGCCAAAGGTGTAGATTAAAACTTCTTTATTTCAATTTGTCTCAACTAACATCCGAGACGATAGCAACTAGGATCACCTACTGTATAAGACACTTCCTAGGACTTCTTGGAACAATTAAATACGACTGAAGAGGATAAGAACCAACTTATCGAAACGTTTCGTCGAAAAAAATTGAAATAAAGAAGTTTTAATCTACACCTTTGGCCCTATGAATAGCCGCTAAAAACTATACTTTACATATTACTAATACTACGGCCAACTACAGAATTCAAGAACGTTAATAATATTCTTTTTATTGGTCACCCACATGATTTTTATCTATCAAGTGTTATCATTTCCATTCTTCCACGACAAAGCACAATGTGAAATAGAAAAATGCGGGTCCAGAAAATTCTCACGGGTCGGGAAATTCTGTCGATTAAAAAATTATTGTGCTTCCGCTACGGAGGCATTTTATAATATCTCTATTTTTACGGAAAAATATTTTTATTTTCATATTATTGTGCTAGCAGAAGATTTCTGTCGCTTCCTATCAAAAGAGCTGAAGAGAACAGCGGAGATAACATACGAGAGACCCAAAGTAAGGCCCTAACAAGGGGAGGTTAGAAAACAGCGGAGATTAGAACATACGAGGGACCAGAAGTAAGACCCCAACAAGGGGAGGTTAGAGAACAGCGGGGATAAGAACATACGAGGGACCCAAAGTAAGGCCCCAACAAGGGGAGGTTAGAGAACAGCGGAGATAAGAACATACGAGGGACGCAAAGTAAGACCCCAACAAGGGGAGGTTAGAGAACAGCGGAGATAAGAACATACGAGGGACCCAAAGTAAGGCCCCAACAAGGGGAGGTTAGAGAACAGCGGAGATAAGAACATACGAGGGACCCAAAGTAAGGCCCTAACAAGGGGAGGTTAGAAAACAGCGGAGATTAGAACATACGAGGGACCAGAAGTAAGACCCCAACAAGGGGAGGTTAGAGAACAGCGGGGATAAGAACATACGAGGGACCCAAAGTAAGGCCCCAACAAGGGGAGGTTAGAGAACAGCGGAGATAAGAACATACGAGGGACGCAAAGTAAGACCCCAACAAGGGGAGGTTAGAGAACAGCGGAGATAAGAACATACGAGGGACCCAAAGTAAGGCCCCAACAAGGGGAGGTTAGAGAACAGCGGAGATAAGAACATACGAGGGACCCAAAGTAAGACCCCAACAAGGGGAGGTTAGAGAACAGCGGAGATAAGAACATACGAGGGACCCAAAGTAAGGCCCCAACAAGGGGAGGTTAGAGAACAGCGGAGATAAGAACATACGAGGGACCCAAAGTAAGACCCCAACAAGGGGAGGTTAGAGAACAGCGGAGATAAGAACATACGAGGGACGCAAAGTAAGACCCCAACAAGGGGAGGTTAGAGAACAGCGGAGATAAGAACATACGAGGGACCCAAAGTAAGGCCCCAACAAGGGGAGGTTAGAGAACAGCGGAGATAAGAACATACGAGGGACCCAAAGTAAGGCCCTAACAAGGGGAGGTTAGAAAACAGCGGAGATTAGAACATACGAGGGACCAGAAGTAAGACCCCAACAAGGGGAGGTTAGAGAACAGCGGGGATAAGAACATACGAGGGACCCAAAGTAAGGCCCCAACAAGGGGAGGTTAGAGAACAGCGGAGATAAGAACATACGAGGGACGCAAAGTAAGACCCCAACAAGGGGAGGTTAGAGAACAGCGGAGATAAGAACATACGAGGGACCCAAAGTAAGGCCCCAACAAGGGGAGGTTAGAGAACAGCGGAGATAAGAACATACGAGGGACCCAAAGTAAGACCCCAACAAGGGGAGGTTAGAGAACAGCGGAGATAAGAACATACGAGGGACCCAAAGTAAGGCCCCAACAAGGGGAGGTTAGAGAACAGCGGAGATAAGAACATACGAGGGACCCAAAGTAAGACCCCAACAAGGGGAGGTTAGAGAACAGCGGAGATAAGAACATACGAGGGACGCAAAGTAAGACCCCAACAAGGGGAGGTTAGAGAACAGCGGAGATAAGAACATACGAGGGACCCAAAGTACGACCCCAACAAGAGGAGGACCAAGTTTGTATATCGTCTTTTTTAACGTGTGATAGCTCAAATTGTAGGTCTCAATGCGTAGATTACGATGCTAAAATATTAGGTGTAGATAGCCACCCGTTTTTCAAAAATCAGCTTTAAAAGTGAAAAATCCTCCGAATAAACAAAAATTTATATCATCTTGAGATTAGGGTTAGTTAAAAAGGCGATATACAAACATACAAAATTAGAGGGTCTCGTGGCGTAGTGGTTAAAGCGGCCAACTCCGGAACTCGAGGATCGGGGTGGTTCGAATCCCGACGAAGGCATTTAAATTTTCTCCTACTGCCAACAGAAGATCAACGAAGAAATCGAGATGCTACCACCATTACGACGAAACTGGCAATTCATAAAGAATTCAATTTAAAACACGGATTCTGCATTATTACAGTATATATTAATATAGAGATTTTGCCGTGAGGGAGGATTGTTATGTCATTGACATATTCCGTATTATCTACGGAGGAAAATCAATATGCACGAATGCATGTTTCTAATTCATGAAAGGATTAAAAAAGACTGGGATGTCGCCTCGGTTTATAATTACTGCAGTGCTGTATCCACCAGTGATGCTGAACTTGTTTTGTCGTCCGGAATATTTAATCGTAGTTTTAATTATTCATAGCCGTTATATCGCGGATTGTAATTTCTCACTAGTCGGTGGCTCTTCACCGTGAGTGTCCTAGTAATTTACTGTCCTCATTCCTTATTTATGAGCGATTCATCGGTGTTCCGGGAAACGAGAACATATGCTCCCACAGATGAGTTGAATTATGGATTGGTTTGTCACGACGAATATGTGCGATCAGAAATACGATTGAAATGAGCTTATTAAACAAGAGAGTTATTTAGAAAATGTCCAAAGATTCAAATTGTGTTCACACGCAAGAATAATTGTGGCAGTCGTCAGTATTTTTTAAATGCAGCATCCTTATGCAGCGCAAAAAATTATTTCCCTGTCCCTGTACCAACATTATCCAATGACAACTGCCATATTAATTTCTATAAACGATTTCTCTTCAGAACCTTCTTAAAACAGTACCAATAGAGCGAAGATTATAGCAAAAACTGAGGGTGATGAAGAAAAACGGTTGGCAGATTCGTTTTCAACGCATCAATGTTTATAAGAATCACCTATTTGTTGACACAAAATATAAGTACACGTTAAACAGTGTAATTAATTTTGACTCACAATGTCTTAGGAAGCTGTCCGTTGTCTTCTCGACATGATTTCAAAAAATGTTAAATACGTTTGTAATTTGTATTGTTAAAAATCAAACTTTTGCAATATTCTGATACAATACCCGCCAGAGTACAATGTGTATAAATGTCATTTACGAAACCCTCAAATTATGGAGCATGTGAACTTTTATAAACTGCACTATCAATCGGTCTTAAGTAGCTAGCCGCCACTCTATATAGTATATACTCATTGATTGTCTACAATGCGCATTTTATGGTTTTTAGATATCATATTTACGATTCCTTTGGACCATTAAAGCTCCCGTAGGAAGTCCGATGTACGTGCTGCCAGGAACTGATAGACCCGTAAATTTGATAAGTGTCTTTTTCTATCGTGAAGTTGGTATGTAGTTTGTTGTTTGCGAATTCTAGTAACATGAAATGAAACCCGCGGTAAACCTGGCTTTAGCTATCACGTTCGTCGCCTCTCAACATTCGATTCGAGATGTTTACCTTGGATTTACTCTTTCAACGAAAAATCTCTGTGCTTTGTGTAGACTCGCTGACATATCAAACTTGACGGCATCGTGTATTTTCCTTAAGATATTTGTCGATTGAAGAATATATGTATGTTGGCTTTGAATCTGATTCGTGTGGAGGCGGATGAGAAGCAAAGCAAGAAGGGAATCGAAAGTTTCTTCTTCAAAGAAGATATATTCTGAGCGGATAATTTTCCATGCTTTCTGTTTCCTTTTTGATTATATTCTTTTGATCGAGTCGCTTTTTATGCGGTAGATATGTTTCACTGAATTCCGCATAAAAAAACGCTTCATAAAAGATATGGCTTTTTTGGTAAAATTAGGGATATTTTGTTGAAATACCAGCAGCTTAACAGAAATAACTTGCACACATTCAGTTGTTTTGTTTTGATTATGAATACAAATATTTTAAATTCGAACGAGAACCAACGGAAAAACATAAAAAGAACCAGAATAAAATGGATTAACTAGTTAGGCTGTTGAAACTTCCTATATTTTCTGGATTACTTATTTTTTCTTACCTTTTTATTTCACCGCATAACTTTAAAACCTTATTAAAAAGATACGCATAAAAGAGACTCGACTGTTTATGATCAATCCAATTTAATTTTTATAGAATTAATTTTACAGAATTTTGGTTTGAAATTAAAGTTAAGACAAATTAGTTCACAAACGAATCTTCAAAATATCAAAACAAAGATGAAATACGTAATTAAAATGATTACTATCATAATATTATACTAATTATAGGTTTAGGATGAACGTTATATTCGTACTTTTATCAAAATAATAAAAATATCCTGCACAGAATTATTTGAATATTTCAAATCTCTGTTCAGTATTCTACTTGAAAATATTTATAAACTTGTCTCCAGCACTTGCATTCGGAGGCGACTCTCAGTCGCCACTCAATTTATTGCGGCAACTCGAACGGCGATTAAGATGGCGACATTAAGATTTACTCGAGTTGTCGGTGATTTAAAATTCAATAACAAAAGTAAATGTAATAAATCTTAACACTAAAACTACCAAACGGGTCACAATGACTTGTCCGCCATTTTTAATTAAATTATTCGAATACACCACGCTGCATTATTTGAGATTTGATCCACTTTTATTTGATATACATAACGCAAATAATTGAATCCATTAATTAACTGAAATTCCCCAGCCATAATTTATATATAAATAAATATGTAGACATAACTGAGTATATTTTCGGTAGTTCCAGTATTAACGTCGCCTCTCAGTCGCCGTCCCAGTTGCCGCAATAAACAGAGTGGCGACTGAGAGTCGCCTCCGAGTGCAAAGGCTTAAGATTAGAATTCCATTCGGTTGAATTCACCAAGTTAGACTTAGCCTGATTCCAAAGATACCGGAAGATATTGAGAATATTGGATTCCTACCAAATTAACTCCCTTTTGTTTATCTTGAAATGTTAATAATAATAAACAACCAAGTGTTATATCCATAACATATTTAATGAATACTTACTTTCAATAAAACTAAACTTGAAACGAACCAACCGCACTAATTCCCATTTGTTTTCCAGAGAAAACGATTTGCCAGTATAACTGATCCCAGGAAACCTTTCACCGGCTCGCGCAGTTCTGTGACGTCACAGTGTGCCTAAGACCAATAGCGTGTTCGCAGCAGCGAACGATAGTGGGGATCTGCGCACAACGAACGCAAACTCGTCAGCGCCGAGTGAAAGGTTACCTGGGATCCGCTAGCGTAACATTTATACATTTTCTTGGCACCATCGCCAGGGTTATTCTAAATATTTTCAAATAGAGAATAATAGGCAATGGTTCCAGGAAACGGATAAAGATGAACGAGATCATATCCCTATGGAAAGCTATTCAGCACGAGATCATAAGAACTTTGATCTCAAGTTAGAGGTTCTACTACAATGGTCATTTTGCCATTCGTACTTCGAGCCAGTTCACGTATAACGTCGATTATACTGTGCTGCCAACATACATTAATTTCCTTTCCTGGCTCTACTAACTCCACTACTCTGTTCATCGGCTTTTCGTCTCTCGAGAGCAGGTTAAACGAGACAATATGCAACTCGCCGGTAGTTTCATGCTAGTTTAACAGTGCTTTCATTTACCTACGTCACTGTACTGTCTTCGTCGCGTTAACCGTTTGACTGCTAAAGGCGTATATATACGCCCTAACAAATCCATCAATATATACGAAAAGCGTATATATACGCCCTTACAAATCCATCAATATATACGAAAAGCGTATATATACGCCCTCTGTAAATTAAAATAGCTTAAAAAGTTACTTAATATAAATAAAAAAAATTGATATTTTTAATTTTTTTGCCATTATTATTTTTTAAACCCTAAGAATGGCATCCAATTTCCGGGTACTGTTTTGGTCACTGTCAGTGGACAACTAGTCGCAGCGACTGACAAGCGAAAAACGCGCCGTCCATATAGATGGATTCGTCCGAGAGCGCGCCGCAGTCAAAGGGTTAAATAGTTTGCGCATACTGACACACTGCGCTGCTGGGAAGTTCTTTCTGGGTTTTGAGACCAATTTTGTAATCGTGGAATAAAACGGTAATTATTTAACGTGGCGTCTTATAGGTAATTTTAACATTTATCATAAGTTTGTAATAAAACTTTAAACGATCTATGTTTATATAATATTGTTCTTCTTATTTAGACCATAGAATATACTGACAAAGTTTGCCTGTTAACACCTATATTTATATGATGTTTATTGATGTGTAGTATAGTTATTATATTGAACGATACGTGCTAGCAATTTTCACCTAACAATAAGTATAAGTATAATATGTGATGCGCAGCACTATATATAATAAAGTATCACAGAGTAGGGGAAACCAGAAGGAAATAGATATTTCTGGCGACGGAGGAAGGAATTTCTTGGATAAAAGTGATGTAAGCCGAAGGGAAGAAGCAAATAAATAGAGAAAATGAATAAAAGACATATATGAGAAATGTGTCTCCATATCTCCAAATAAAGAAGTTTGAGGAATGGTAGCAGATACTAATCCAATATTTGCTATATATTTATTAATATCAAATAAAACGTCTGTTTCCTTTCTATATATGATACATGTAAATAAACAAATATTAACATCGTTTACTTATTTTCACAGGCTTGTTAAAAACTGTTCAAAGCTGAATCAATTTTGTGAGTCAGTGTTAAACAAATAAGTTACTTGCCATTAAAGTATAAGTACTTCGACTGAGATTAATGCAAAACAGAATTCATTCGCATTTAAAGCGCAGCTCTGACATTTCCAAGTGCATTATCTTAATTATACCTTCAAGGAGAAATTCCTTTTGAAATTCATTGTCCTGGCTTTAAAACGATTAAGGAAACAACACTTGTAGCGAACACATTAATATATTTCGTTGATCTCCGTAATTCCAGCGCAACCCATAAACACAGTATTACTTGGTTAGTCACGGCATTCGAACGTGAAAATGTCGTTCTCGTGTTGTTGGTAGCATTAATTCCTGTATCGCAATTCCCTTAAGTCGTTTCGTTTACGTAAAAGCTGAAGATGATATTCTCTCCTTTGTTCGTGAGTATCTTTGCTGTTTTAAGCTGTCGCGTAATATTACAATGGACGCGATATAAATGGCGGGGAGTGAATTTTCGGTTTACTCGGAAGTTTAGCGCCGAAGTAAGAATGGAAAGCGATCGTCGCGCTGGTAATGAGAACGGAACTTTTGAGGGTGGGGACTCGGCATAAGTTTGGATTATCTAAATGGCAGCAATTCCAATACAATGGTTTCACTACTCTTAGCGTTCCCATTGCACTAATAGTCGCAAAACTTTCACGCCACGAGATAGAAGTATTTGGATCCGATATCATCAACCTAAATGTCGATATTTAATCGAAAATATGATCACGATTGACCTACTTCCCTTTTTCAAACTGCTTCGCCTTACGTTAACGTGATAACGTTGCCATGGTAATTATGCAAATCAGGGATTTTACGAGTGGGATGCTGCCTTAGGAAATATCAGATTAACGATGGAACTACTGGCGATGTATTCAGCTGTATTTATATATTTATGTGTATGTCCTTCAAAAGAAGGATGGATGGAAGAAATAAATTAATCGATTATAATTTTGAATAGTTTTATTCAATTCCGAGGACCCGCCATTTTGAATACTTTGGTAGATCTAATGTTAATATGAAATAGAGACAGAATTTTGGTTCCCTTCATTTTTGCTTTGGAAATATAATTCTCTTTTTTTATAACCTTCCACGAGTATGATTTTCATAATTCTTCTTGTTATACACTTCCTGAGTTTATTAGAAGATGAATTTACCGCTTATATTATTGTAAAAAGTTTCTAACCTAGAATCTGTTTGCGAAAATTCCACTTACTATAATTATCAAATTTGATATTCATTTGTCGAAAGTCGAAAGGCTTGCTTTCGTTAAGTTTTCATAAAAATCACAAATCGGACATTTATTTCCGGACAGAGGTAGCAGCATTTATTTCACTAATATCAATATATTTATATAATAACGCACTTTGGGCAACGAGGATTTCCAAAAGTACTTCGGGGTCGTTACACCATAGTGCAATGACACTATAACGCACTCTATATGCAAAAGAAGAAATTACGCGGTAATTTGAACCGCACTGATAGGTTATGTACATATATGGTAACGAAAAACGAGTGGTGTGAGATCCAGCACGTGGTTTTAACAAAACTCTACGATCGTCTCATGAAAAGTTGACATCCGTAATTTTAACAAGTTCATAACATAAATTGTAAATAATGCAATTAGAATAAGGCAACTATTCAAAAATAATATTTCATTGAATCCGTTGTTTATGACAGATATTTAACAAGCCCGTCTGCGCATGCGGAATAACCTTTCCGTAAATCGTCAGTGTAACACACGATAAAAGAAACAATTGTATTTTTAAAGTGTAATATCTAATTTATAAATTTTATTTGGGCCATTTCATAGAACATAAATATTAACACCGAGTTTATTTGACAAAAGACCCAAGAAATATTAAATTTCGAATTACTTTTGTCACGGAATAATTACACATGCTTTCGATTAATTTATATTACGACGTTTCGTATAAATAAACAAATCAATTTAAGACGACATTTTTTTAAATAACATATCACATATAGTTTCTAAGAAACCTTCGAAAAATCTTCATTCGGCAACTTTTTATGTACGTTTTTATATATAAGGGACGCGTATCTTGGCAACGCGCGCTTCAAGGCGAGGGGCCTGAGGGCCCAGCGGAGAACCTCCGGCGGAGGACCGTTTGATTTATATAAGTTAGTTGATGCTCGTCATCCGACAGGAGAAGTGGTTTTTGTTTAATGCATTTGTTACTTTATATTCAATCTTTCCAAAATATTATAATAAAGCTTTTCTTTCAAATTCTTGCGATCCTGGGAGTTCGTCAATCTATTAACCGATCCTACATATACTTCATGCGCATTTACATCTTAGTTTACAGAGAAATGTTTAAAATCACCTTAATTAGTAAGCGACGAAGTAATTGTGTACATCGAATAGCAAGTAAATAAAGAATCATAAACCGGGAACAGTATAAATGGTAACATTGGTAACACTGGCAAATAAACTGCGGTGGGATTCATGATAAAGAACATTGCGTGTTTGTCCGTGAAAATCAAACGGCGAATTCTCCCGCCATAAATCTTACTGGGCAAACGGTAAGCCGAACAAAGTGGCGCATTTAAAGGTTGGTTTCCAGCGTATCGGCAAACCCTCTTGTTGGTCAGTTTGGTTTCAATAGATAGTCAATGTTACTTTACCACATGACAGAGCTCATTGACCGCTTGAAAAGGTTAAGCTTATTTCTTCGACGAATCAATATGGCGTTGCGCATATCACTTTATGAAATAACATCGCGCATATATATGATTACACGTTGAGATTCTTTGTCTTGTGCATGCTTACACTTCGGTTGTACATATCGAATATTTATAACTGTGTACTTTTACTACTGTAGCTTAATAATTTATTTATATTTACGAGCTCTTTGATTCAAGATAATCTTTAGCCACTTTCGGTGAAGTAGAGGTACAGTTGCTCCCAAAAGTATTCGGACACTAATAAAATTTGACTACATACTGATGTATCTGTGTTAATTATGAAAAAATTTGATTAAATCTTGTTTTATTACACGTCGTTTATTGTACTTGACAATTATATATTTTTTAGTTTGATATGTTTCAATAAGATTAACAGAAGAATGGCAATGAATTAGTGCAGAATATTAAAAAAAGAATAACGTCAAATCTGCCAAAACGCTTAAAACAATTGATACAACAAAAAGGATTTCCAATGAAATATTAACACTGCGTTTATTTGACAAAAGACGTACAAATATTAATCTTCGAATACTTTCTTCACGGAATAATTATACATGATTTCGATTAATTTAACCCCTTGACATACAAATAAAACGGAATTTCATGGGTCCAAAAAATACTATTTAATTTGGCTCAACTGAACAGTTATGTAAGCTTTGAAACAGAACGGAATATTTACAATGCCAAATATCATTTAAATAAGATTGATACACAATATTAATGGACAATAATGAAGTAACATTATTAAATAATAAATAAGTAGTTCCGTAAAGTATGACATTTTTCCTGTCCGCCGGAGACAGTTCTTGCGTCCCGGAGACGTCAACGTCTACAATGCCACGCGAAACAAATGACGTCATTGTATGCCAAGGGGTTAATTACAATTTTATATATGCAAATTTATTGAATTAGCAAAATATAATTTTAAACCGCAGTAAACGACGTTTCATAAAAAAAAGATTTTCTCCAATTCCTTGATAATTGACGTGAACACAACACTGTGCAGTCAAATTTTATTAGTACCCGAATACTTTCGGGAGTAACTGTACATTCAGTCAGCCTATACTACTTCAAATATTTATTATATTAGTCTACTAATATTTTACAATATTTCTTTGGCAATGCATAATATGCATTTTCATTGTGGTGCTTTCGTATATTATTTATACTAGTCGTTCACATTACATTTACAGTTTGCTTCATAAAAAATGAAGTCTACTGCTCTGACCGCCTGTTTAGTATTTCAAGAACAGTGTCATTTCAATACTTCTGATAAAAACGTCAAGAATATTCAAATACCTGAAGAACGTTGGAAGTGTTGTTACTCAGCATTTTGAATGACGTGTTTGTATGTAGATCATGCAATACGATGTCAAAGATATGAATAACATACTTTTAAACTATCATTCTTTCTACTTCATGAAACATTTCTCACGTAGACGGAATGCCAGTGGGGTGCGAACACTCCGATATCTATCGACGTCTCCCAAAGATCGAACGGTGAAAGAATTTCTAGATTCCAAGTTTACTTTTATATTGTCTATCACTTGGAGTGGCGTTTTCAAGGCTGTCGCATAGAGTTAAATTCCACGAGTATCCAGGAAAGAATAATCGATTCGGATAGCTTTTAGTGAAAACTGTTAGGATACGTTATCGACGGAACAAGATGGAAAGTGGTATGTCAACTAAAAGTATTTTTAACACTAGTGTAAGACTAAGCGGTCTCTAGGGCTAAATTATAATATATACTCTAAAACGCTAGAGTGCTCGTGTTTACTCGTCGTTGAGCAACCACCGAATCCATCCCGTCCCTCGTAGGCCCCGTACTTAAGGGCATCACCCCCGCTTCGGGGCTTTAAGGCCCTTTTGGCGTCACGATCACGCGGCCGTCGTCCGAAGGAGAGGCCTTATGTAGACTAATTCTAACACTAGAATTACCAAAAGAGTCAAAATTACTTGTCTTCAATTTTGAGTTGTATTATTCGAATATACCACGGGGCATTGCTTGAGATTTGATATACTGTTCGAATCCATTAATTAACTTTAATCCTACAGGCATAATTTTGTATATAAATAAATGTGTTGGCATAAGTGAGTATATCTTTGGTAGTTTGAGTGTTAAAGAAACATTTGTAATTAAGATTGAATTATTAACCTTTCGATTAATAACTTTCTTGCACATATATTATGTATATGTGAGTCTTATGTATCAGCATTAACTGACTGATCAAAGTTAGATGTCGCGTTTAACCCTTTTGGTTTGCCGAGAAATAATCTTGAGCCGATATATCGGGTTTTCATTCTTAATATAATCTAAATACACGTAATAATAATGTTAATAATATTAAATGTGTAATAATAATGCAAAAATTAATAGGTAGCTAAAAAAATCGTACTTTTAGACGATACCCGGAAAACTTATAAGGTACTATAAATGTTAAAAGATGGCGCAAAAGAACAAAGTCAATGAAACTCTGTGGGATATTACTTGGTCGATGTAAACTTCCGGCACGTTCTTCGACCACGAGGTGCATCGTGACTTAATTCGAAACAAACGTAATTCAGCAACTGTTACCGCGACATTCTGAAACTACCTTATCAGAACACGAAAGCACGTTCGTGATAAAAATCCCGGCCGAATTCGCTGGTTCTTTCTCGTTATATCCTCACACCAGTGGCCTGTTACCATTCCGTTTTCGCGTAGGCGTAGGTTACCAGGAGGAAAAACTCATTTACTTCTCTCCAAGCTGGTACGTGAGAAAGATAACGGGTTCCCGATGTGTCTGGCACGTTCTCGCCACGTATTCCCTTCATCCTCTCGGTTTCTTACCCTTCACCTTTCACCGTCGACCCTTTTCACGGATGCTCGCATTCAATTTGTCGGTCCCCGGCCATCATAATGTTGCATGGTTCAAACGTATCACGTTAAATTTGCTGGAATTCTGAACACCGTCGGAGTTCGTTGGATAATCCAGGGATAGGTGCGTGGGAGGGTTAGGACAGGGGACCAGGAACTACGGTAAAACGTAAACACAATGAAAATAAATTAAATGCGGTTGCAAGCTCGGCCAGCTGGCTCACCGAAGAAACGAAATGAAACGAAACGGGCGACTGGTACATCCGGTGCTTTCGTTCGAGTCGATCGATGTTGAGAACGATGTGTGTTGCTGGTTACGGAATGTGATACTACAACCCACTATTCAACTCTGCACCTCTTCATATACACACTAGGTGCACGTGTGTGTAGAATACATTTTGGTACAGCGTTGAAACGCGTAAGCGTGTTTATGCCTGGAGCGAATGACTCGGTTTTCGAGGTTGGCTTCTTTATAAAAACGTTTCCAAAATTCCTGCGTGAAGTTGGAATGAAAAGTAGATCAGGGATCAAACTGCGAAAGAGCTTTTATTTGAATATCATGAAAATACGCATATATTCGTAGCCACAGGAGGAAAACAATAATTATAAGCGCTGAGGTAAAATATTCTCGTGGTACAGGATAATAATGAATACTTGGTTTGATTAGGATATTTAATGAGAATTTGGAATAATTTGTTTTAAATCTATCATAATAAATGCGAATATTTGCTAGTGGGGTATAAATATTTATACTTGAATGGAATAGAACTGATTTACCATTTCCTGTTCCGATAATTAATAATGATACTTGAAATTGACGAATATTAGTTTCTTTTTCATAAAATCCAAATAATGCTTCTGTAAATGGTTTTGATCGAAATATGAAACAGTACGAATTAAATGAATGATATGATTATACTATTTTCAGATTTATTTCTTTTAACAAAATTCAAAGCAGTAATTAAAATACTGCTTTAAAGTATTTAAATCAATATACATTTGATATATTGTGAAATATATAAATCAGATATCAAGCTCGATTAAAAACAGTTCTTCTAACAATTATTTCGATACATTTCATGTAGAAGTAAATGTATTTATGATTTTAGTGCATTTCCTTAGCTACATAACCTACGGTACCTAAGATACCGGAAGGTATTGAGAATATTGGATTCCTACCCAATTAGCTCCCTTCTGTTTATCTTGGAATATTAATAATAATAAACAACCAAGTATTATATTACAATAATATATTTAATGAATACCTGCTTTCAATAAAACTAAACTTGAAACGAACTAACCGCATTGATTCCCATTCGTTTTTCCAGAGAAAACGATTTGGCAGTATAACTGATCCCAGGAAACCTTTCACCGGCTCGCGCAGTTCTGTGACGTCACAGTGGGACTTCAACCAATAGCGTGATCGAAACAGGGAATAATAAGTGGGAGGCTGCGCACAACGAACGAAACTCGTCCGAGATTTCAGCAGTCTAACCTGGGACCTAGTATAACCTTGCAACTCCAACAGGAATGATTCCGCTACTTGTCCGACACGAAATACACGAAATCAATCAACCCGGGGTTCAAAATTTCCCTTTTAGATAATTATTAATATCGTTCGTTTATCTGAATATGTAATTAAAGTCCAATCATAACTGAAATTCCTCTGCCGGCAAGAAATGCTTTTCTATACTTAGAAGCACCACTGTTAAGATGTAAATTCAGCTTGTAAAGTAATCCAATTGTTGAAATAACCTCTAACACGATTTCAACTACGCATTCTAATCATCTAATCTTACTAGGTGCACTCGGAAGTACCAACAACGAAAGAAAGAAATGCTCTATTGTGAATCCTTACTAAAGCGATTGCGTGACACTTTCATTCATCGACTAGTAAAACAGAAATGCACGATGAAGTATCGGTTTTCAAATACAAGGTTCATTTTACAATATTTAGTAATATTTTAAATGTTGTTATTACTTTGTAAGCTTGTTTGAAAGTATTTTAGTAGGATTTAGTAAAAACCTAAATAACATTTTACCAAAGTTATTCGATTTAATAATAAATACGAGCTTAACACCATGTCCACGTATTTTACAATTTTCCATGAAATTAAGTACCGTAAAATCCCCTTGGAAAAATGTAAAAAATTGAATTAATATAAGACTATTACGATGGGGATATTATTTGTATATTATTTATACGATGGGGATTATCTAATAGCAGAATGTTTAATATGAAAATTGAATGGAGTTACATAAAGTATGTGAAAAATAAATAATTACTTTCCGGTATCTCTAACATTAATAATATTAATTTTAAGTTCTACGAAGAAATATTTTGTCTACTAATATAATTCATTCACTTTTAATCATTTATACTTTATGTATAAATCCAATATGGCCACATACACTGCAAGAATACAGTTGAAACATTCATTACTTTAAAACCAACGAGTGCATACCCCGGATAGAATTGATTAAAATTAGAATCCTATGCACAAAAATGTACGTTAATCAATTTTCAACAAGTATTAGAAAGTAATAGGAAGCTGCGTGGAATTAAATTCTTCACACTGATATGAAATAATTGCGTTAGTGCATTGATACCATCGATAAGGTGTTAATGGAGTTTCCAATAAAGGGGATACGTATCACTTAATACAGTTAAAAGAAGAATTCGATCTGTCTATCGGAAATATTTCTCGAACCGATATGTGTACCAGTGATATTCCCACGTAGTATTCGCGTTCCTAAATCCGTCGGAGATTCCTCTTGAGCAAACACGACAAGGTAAAGGAATTTCTCGGGAAGGGCGGAGGGGTCAATTGGATATCTACCCACGGAATCACCCGACCGTGGCTCCCTCTATACAGAGTAAACATAAAGCGAAGGTGGTTAGATGCCACTGAAAATCCACGATCCGTTGCAATTCCACCACCGTTTACAGGTTTCACACTCATTTGCTAATCCAACCAGGCTTAGAAATGCGGGTTTCTACTGATAAATCGCTCACGTTATTTCGCCTTATCGCTTCGGAGAAATAAGTTTGACATTTTCTCATGTAAAACCTACTTCGCACGAGCAACTAATCCGGTATATATATATTCCTTTCCTGAATAAAACTCTTTTCCTTATGTTTGCTTATTTTCGATCTGGAAGTCATGCTGAAGTTTGTTGTAACTTTATTGATTTAAACGGCCACGGTTTTTGTTAAAATACTGAAACTCGAAACTGAAAGATGCATAAATGTGTGAATCTTACGTCTAACTTTAAACCCTTTTTGGAAAAACGCATTTAAAGATCTCGTTGAAGAACCTTGGACACAACTGACTTGTAAGTTGGAAACTCTCCTGGTAAGTCGTACCAACGGAAAGTATTGCTTGTTGAGATTATGTCATTAGGTTTTGTGTCACAGTACTTATCAGATATTAGCACGGTGTCAAGTATTCATAAGCTTCGGTGGAATTCGAACGATTTTGGCGGCGTTTGGCAAAACCATTGAAATTTCGTATAGACTAACCGCGACGGAATTTGGCACGCAAACAGGTCGTGCGCCATAATGCAGAGCCTTTGTAGGTAAAGCAAATGACCAACGGACGAAGCACGATATCTCTGAAAAGCAACGATTTGTCGCAATCGACCTGCCGTTTTCGGGCATACTATGCTCGTTTGTCTAATCACCGGTAGTTTAGGTATTACGCGTGGATTACTCGGCAACATGCACGGTACTTACAGAAGCTTTCGTTGGCTTTGCTGTCACGGAACCACTGAAACTGATATTAGTATAGTCCCCAATTATGCAAATTAAGTGCAATTACGTGGACCCGGAAAAAAACATATTCCTCTCATCGGATACTATTTAACACCTCCCTCTAATCCTATTAAGTCACTCTCACCTGATAATACATTATATAATATTACTTTCATTTATAGACTTTAATATTTTGAAAAAGCAACAGAAATATCGCATTACCTCTAAATTAATAATAATGGAGTATACAATGTGTTAGTTAATTCTATAATGTACACCATTGTTCCCAGAGGAGAGTTTAAATCTGAATGACTTTCCGGTGCCTCTAACATTAATAATATTAATTTTAAGGTCTATGAAGAAATATTTTGTCTACTAATATAATTCATTCACTTTTAATCATTTATACTTTCTGTATAAATCCAATATGGCTACATATATTGCAAGAATACAGTTGAAACATTCATTACTTTAAAACCAACGAGTGAATGTATTCAAATAATACATAATTCCATGTATTATCATAAAACTTTAATTTCCCTGCGTTTTTCATATTATTACCTTCCCCGATTACAGAATTCTCTGAGCTTTGCATTCATAAATATTTAATTACACTGCCAGTTTAAAATATTGAAAAAGTATCGAGAAACGTAAAGATACGATCAAATATTGGGTTGAATGGGAATTCCGTTACTTCTGAATTAATTATTTTATTCGGTTGCAAATATTCGTAATAAATGATTCCCTTCATATCCCACCGTAATTAGGCGTCCAATCAAAAGCGTACGAACTTTTCGTTGAACCTAATAATATTGAGGAATTCATTTAACGTGAGAAAGCTATTCCAAAGTGGAAGGATATTCCACGTAGGAGATTGAATCTAATTTCATCTTTGCCGGTGCAAGGCATAAACGAGTTGAATCTGACACATTTTAGGGAAACTGTGAAACCTAAGCTAGGCGGGATTAGAAAGCGAGCATATAGACCCGAAAATGCCTCTCCAGTTGCGGCAAATCCTAGACTTCCAATGGCAAAAGGGGTATCGCTAGTTTTGATCTCAGAGTATATAATGTGTGCATACATAAGGGAGTCAAACAGGTGTGAACATTTTGCACCTATTTAACCCGTATTCAAAATTATTCTGCAAACCAAATATAGTCGAGTTCCTTTTTAATACTTTTAATACAATTTGGAAATTATGCGGTGATGCAAGGAAGCAAGAAAAAATTAATATTTTCATTCTGCTTTTTAAAGTATTTACGCAATTCTTAATTGCAACGATTACACTGCAATTACGAAGATATTAACAGTAAAACTAACGAACATACTCGCGTCAGTTATGTATTGTACACAAATTTCTTAATATTTGTGGAAAATTTATTAATACATTATCATTACATTTAATTGCATGAAATTTATTAATACATTATCATTACATTTAATTGCATGAAATTTATTAATACATTATCATTACATTTAATTGCATGAAATTTATTAATACATTATCATTACATTTAATTGCATGAAATTTATTAATACATTATCATTACATTTAATTGCATGAAATTTATTAATACACATGCGAATAATTTTATGAAAAATTACGAACAAGTCAGTTTGTCATTTTCTATTTTGAATTCGTTGGTAGTTCTAGTGTTAATTACTTCGTTTGGATAGTTAGTTAAATGCAGATTAAAATCTTCAGTTAAAAATCCGCATTTCAACAGAAATACTGCGAGTTTCATTGTAAACAAAACGTACCAAATGGTTTACGCGAGTATTTTTGGAAAGTGCGTTAAAAAGTTCACGAAACACATAGAAAACAAACGGAAACATTGATACAAGGTATTACAAACTATGTTGAATTAAATAGCGTATTAATTACCCCGATAATTCTGTTTAAATATTTACCTTATAATTTATAATGCATGTTTGCGTCAGTGAAATTTCCAGTAAAATTAATAAAACCTGATAAACTTTCGCTAAACTGTGCATTAAAAATGTTGCATTGCATAAAGGTAACATGTTATTTATTCATTTCATTGTTAAACTACGCGTCCTAACAAATTAAATATTGTATTGTATAATACCAAGGCACATACAAAAGTAACAAACAACGTTAAAACCTACTGCAGTGTAATACAATTACTTTTTGTAATATCATTTAATTATTTTACTAGACGCAGATTATAATATCGAATTCAAAATTACCATTTTCACAGAAATACCGTGAATCTTTATCTCGAAACCTGAAGATGTCAATCGAAGGAATTAATAATTTGAATTAACGTCACATTTTTAAGATGTTGCTGTACAATTCGTTTTATAATTGAGAGAAATTCTTTAATGTAAGTATTTCTGATGAAGCTTATTTTATTTTGAACGTTTATGCGACATCGGGGTAATAAATATGAGGAAAGAACACGATGATATAATATTATAGCAAGACCAATCGTCTTGACACGTTGCTGGGCTCTGAAACGTCCAACAGGTGCCATGATAAGGGACTTTTCTTGTGTGACAATTTCATAGAATTCTAGATAGGCGCACGTACTAAAAACTCATAAATCTGTCAGCGTATTTCCAAGAGTGATATATATATATATATATATATATATATACACAATATATATATATAACTAGACGTATATATATATTAGGAATTGAACGTAAAATTGCATAGGCAAATAGGAAATATCATTCAGGTTGAATATGTTTAAGAGTATTTATTTTGGAAGCTGGAATAAAATTATCAGGATCATATATATAAAACCAGACGTATATATATATTAGGAATTGAACGTAAAATTGCATAGGCAAATAGGAAATATCATTCAGGTTGAATATGTTTAGGAGTATTTATTTGGGAAGCTGGAATAATATTATCAGGATCATATATATATATATATATATATATATATATATATATTAGGAATTGAACGTAAAATTGCATAGGCAAATAGGAAATATCATTCAGGTTGAATATGTTTAAGAGTATTTATTTGGGAAGCTGGAATAAAATTATCAGGATCATATATATATATATATATTAGGAATTGAACGTAAAATTGCATAGGCAAATAGGAAATATCATTCAGGTTGAATAGTTTAGGAGTATTTATTTGGGAAGCTGGAATAAAATTATCAGGATCATATATATATATATATATATATACGTTCTGAGGCCGCAAAATAAAGCCCACCCTAATGCACACGAAGTGGACTCACACCACGCGCATGCTCGCACACACATCGCGCTCTAACAATATGAGCCTCGCTTCACGCTTGAGTCCTTACAATGTATCGATCGTACATGATTAAATTAATAATCGCAGTTGAAAGCCGTCCAAGGAAAAGTTTACCTTGGATAACAAAAACTGTTATGATGTGCAAAGGCCATAAAAATCCGTGAGATATCGTTTATGAGTTGTTTTTATATCCGTAGAGTGTTTTAAAAACTTGCTTTCCTCGTAAACGTCTAACGTTATAAGGGTGACGTAACCGAGTAGGTGGAAGAAGTTCAAATGCATGCAACGCTTTCGCGCAACTACGCAGCTCGGCCATCTCCGAGCTTGCATTTTGTTTTTATCCAGCATTTATACTCGCATTCTGCATACATTCTATGCTAGTATACGTGAATAAACTAAAGGGGTAATCTGAACTTAAAGGTCTAATTACCGAGGAAACGTAAAGTATAATATGAACCTGCATATGTCGACTATATTCGTCGAATTGTTAACACCAATTTTTATACATTTTATACAATTTCGGGGAGACTGCGGACACGAAATTGTGTTACATAACAACAAACCTTGTTTTTAAGAATGAAAGTACAGAAGAAAAGGATTTGATTTAATATGAGTTTCTTGAACCTGCAGTTTTTAGTTGTATCTTGGTAATTATTTAACACCTTGAGTGTCGGGTTGAAATCCGTGGTATACGATACCTCGCGATACGCGTCTGTAACGTGTATATCACGGCTAAAAATAGAACTGTTTAAGCGCTCTACGATACATTGGGTACTTCACATCGTTATCGTAATGTCAAATATATTGAAAATTTTACGAATAGTAAAATTAATGAATTAATCGCTAATTTAATTTTGACGCTGTTTTTAACACTGCTGTTTGCAAAGAAGTTTGACATTGATAAAAGAAAAGTGGTAATGCAGGACTATTAAGCTAGGTTATGAAATTGGTTTCTTTGCTACACACAAATTTGATACATTGTTTGTCTTCATTTTAACGTTTAAGGTAAACGTTAGAATGAACATTAAAAGTAAATAGAATATAAAACCTTTGTCCATTTTATAATTCTACCATTAATATTAAACTATTTCCTTGCCACGCAGACACATATTGTATTGGCACCTGGGTGTAATAAGATTTCGTTACCTTTAAAATCGATCGGATCCGTTTATTGCCATCGGTCGGTTTTTAGTTTCCCCGCAAGAAATGACTTTACTACAAGAAGGTTGGCGAACTATGCAGCAAGAAACATTACACAAACTTGTCGGGGTATGTCAAAAATATGTAAAATAGCAATAATGAAGAAAGGGGGATACTTCGACGAATCGCGTATTAAGCGAGATGTATAATTAATATAGAATAACATATACGAAATTGATACGACTCTTCTATCTTATAATATCAACATACATCAACCTACAGATATACTCAAAGAAACGTATCCCATTCCATTTTATAGACAAGATTTAATAATTTGCGAAGAACTCGCAGTTCTCACTACCTTTCCTTCCTCCGCTGCTTTGTGCCCCCATTCTGTGACGTCACAGTGGGCTTAAGCCAATAGCGTGTTCGGGAAAGGGAATGGTAGTGGGGAGCCTGCGTTCAACGAATGAAAATGCGTCTAAACTGTGGTCCAACTAAAAGTGATCCTCAGCCTTTTAAAGAATGCGTTCTCCTATTAAGCTTTGTCAGAACGCAACAAATAGATTATTATAAACAGTAATATCATTAACAAGCAATAAATTCTGTTTTACCAAGTTAAAAATCTCTTGTTCGCATTACACTTTAATAATTGTCATTAAATAGGAGTCGGTGGTAGATACTTTGCTAAACGTGGAAATGCGCGGCGAGCTTAAGTGTCGTAATTTTCTCAAAATTACCCTACATTAGTCGAGAATAAGTTTTTGGGAGATATTAATAATTACAAAGGGAAGATTCCCCTCGGAAAGGAACGGATTGCTGGCAGGAATGACTCATTAAAAAGTTTTCCTTTAAGAGTACTAACCCTTCCTCGGAAACTCGGAAGTCATCAAATTATCAGCTGAAACTTCCTCGACTACAGATGTCGGTAAATAAGGAGATCATTTCTAATCTGTGTTCCCTCAGAATTCTTTGATCTGTTATTCATCTTCGTTTCTCCTTCGCCATTAATTTCTTTTGAATCTCCGCCACCGAATCGCATATACTTTTGCTCGGCTTTGGATCGTGAACTTTTTTTATTACTCGTTTTATTTCATATTATCTTTATCCGTAGGCGAGCGTAATAATTCGTTTTAAATCCTCTTCCCTGGGAAAACTCGATTTCCAGTGTACGTGTAATATTGTAATTGACCTCGTTTCTGATTTACAACGCTCGTTCGGTTTCAAATCGGACTTTGTACAAAACTCTTGTATGGCCGCGAGGTGTTCCAGAAATGAATGATAATTTCCATTTTTGCCGATTGATGGAAACCGTGAAAGGAGTACTGCATGTAAATTTCACGATTCGAGGAATAAATTCTATATCAAGTTTTTGTTAGGAACTTCGAGAGAATATTCAAAACTATTTATTACTTCCGATAGACGAATATAATATAAAGTATATAAGAGAAGATAAATGAAAAATTGAATTAAAGAATGTTTTTATAACTAATATCTTATAATCACGAATATGCAGCCAATTGTTTTCATACAAGATACATTTCATTAAAAACAATTTATATCTCTGTGAATATAAATCGATGTACCTCGAATATGATATTCAGAATTTTTATTAAACAAAACATGATATAAAACATGAATTTCCATCATTTTCAAACATTTTATTTCATCTTGTTTATAAAATAAATAAATATATAAAATGGAGGCCTCGATATTCCAAGCGTAGAATAATATTTAGACTACAAACATAATTAATAACGTCTGAAGTTTATATATTTTGCACAGTTATTATTTATGCTTTTTTATTATTACTGGTATATTTCAATATTTTCCTCCAACAAAACCGGATGTTTATTTGCGCATTTAACAATCCCAAGTGTATCGGATCGATTATTAACCTGCAACGTTAAATATTAAACTGTTATATAAACATAATATTATCAAAATATTATGAAGATATTGTAGCCAATTAAATTAGTTTATTACAATATTTGCATCTCTTTCGCTCTTTACTTTAATAACGAGAACTATTATAGATCACTTTCATAAAGCTGCCCAAACATTTTATGAGATCGTGAAGTATTGAAATTGCATAAAAGTAGTAAATTGGTGCTCGAGTTTTCCTCGCAGTGTACCTTATTTTCGGAAAAATTGGTAATAAAGTATTTCATATTGACTAGGAGACCTATAAAACCCCGCAACTAATCCGGTTAATCCCCAAAGCCACGCTCGTAAAAGGCAAGAAAACGGCGAATAGGTTTTGTGGGTTCGTTACTCATTATAACCTTTTTCTCATAAAATTTTATTGTATTTTTTATTTAACACTGGAACTACCAAAGGAGTCAAAATGAGTCTATAGTTTTAAAAGGTTCTATGAATGTAAAAATTTATTATTACAAAGTAACGTTTATTAACATAAAATATTGTATATTAAAATTGTTATTCTAAAATGAAAAGCGAAGATTGAGCTTATTTCGAAATTTCGCTAGAGTTTGAAATCAGCGTATTTCTTATATTTATTATTATTATTAGCTTTCCTATTTTACGAGCAACCGTCAAATTTATTTCTATGGTAAATATTACATTATTGTATTTTATTCTTGTGTTATTTCTCATTTCGAATTACTTTATAGCAGCCGTTATATTAGAAAGCATTTTAAGTTCAATTTCTATAAAAACTCTAATTTTTCTATAATTTTTCGTTCTACATCTTAAAGCTTGATATCTTTCTTTTATTAGTTGTAATATTGAAATCTAAAGATAAGCTGGACTTACACCGCTTTCAAAAATAACGATTCATATATATAACTATGAACTAGTAACTGAAATTATTGTTACATCCTTTGAAGTACGAAATTATCATATGAAACTTTACTTTCAGTAGTCTTGTTAAGACTAATGTATACAGTGTGTTTCAAAAGTCTGGAAACAGTCAAACATCTCCTAGGGGAAGCTTTCTAATTGAAAACATTAAATGGAAAGTTTTTCTGATTTCAATCTAGTTATCGGAGGAGTTAATGATTTTGGGCCTGAGGCCCCTATTTGCAGCCCCTGCGTGATATCTTGCATCCAAACATGGTCTGCTCTCCCGCAACATGAATCTGTAATCTTATTCGCATTGCAGTTTAACCCCTTGACATACAAATAAAACGGAATTTCATGGGTCCAAAAAATACTATTTAATTTGGCTCAACTGAACAGTTATGTAAGCTTTGAAACAGAACGGAATATTTACAATGTTAAATATCATTTAATAAGATAGATACACAATATTAATAGACAATAATGAAGTAACATTATTAAATAATAAATAAGTAGTTCCGTAAAGTATGACATTTTTCTGTCCGCCGGACACAGTTCTTGCGTCCTGGAGACGTCAACGTCTACAATGCCACGCGAAACAAATGACGTCATTGTATGCCAAGGGGTTAATTACAATTTTATATATGCAAATTTATTGAATTAGCAAAATATAATTTTAAACCGCAGTAAACGACGTTTCATAAAAAAAAGATTTTCTCCAATTCCTTGATAATTGACATGAACACAACACTGTGCAGTCAAATTTTATTAGTACCCGAATACTTTCGGGAGTAACTGTACATTCAGTCAGCCTATACTACTTCAAATATTTATTATATTAGTCTACTAATATTTTACAATATTTCTTTGGCAATGCATAATATGCATTTTCATTGTGGTGCTTTCGTATATTATATATACTAGTCCTTCACATTACATTTACAGTTTGCTTCATAAAAAATGAAGTCTACTGCTCTGACCGCCTGTTTAGTATTTCAAGAACAGTGTCATTTCAATACTTCCGATAAAAACGTCAAGAATATTCAAATACCTGAAGAACGTTGGACATGTTGTCGTCTCTCAGACGTCATTGTATGCCAAGGGGTTAATAAGCGATAGTTTCCTCAGAATTACAATAATGATACATTAACAATATTGATTGAACAATATTCGAGTCCACAGAAAATGATTATTTAACCAGTTAGCTGTGATTGACGACTATACTCGTTATGGAGAAGTGGCACGATTTTGTGTCATGACGACTATACTCGTCATGCGTAAAAAGTAGTGATCATTGGCTATTTAAATTGTAATGTTTGGGAAAAGTAAAACATATTCTCAAATGTCAAGATGTTTAGAATATTTTGAGGCCAGGCCGGAATAAGACAAAGAAATAAAAAATATTAATAATTTGAGATGAACTTATGCGTTCCCGTATGCACCGGCTGAAACAGCTTATCCGCGACACACATAGGTGCGCGCTCTGAAAAGAGGACGCCACAGTTAACTGGTTAAGTATATCGAGTTTCTGCTGTTAAAAAACCCCTGCCGTTATGCTTTGCGGAGCATCGCGATGTGTCCTATCTTCCTGTTTACGTTACCCCGTTTTCCTTTTTCTATCCACGGATATTTCTTATCATTTCTTAAATCCGTCGAATTATGTTAGCAGATGACGGAATACTGACAATAAGCGGTACACGTAACGGATGTTTAGTGTATAGTATCCACTGTACAGGGAATGCGATCATAAGAGTAAGTCGTAGCCCGAAGCACAGGGATTGGTCGATATCTCCCGCGTACAGTCCGCGGAGGAAGCAGAGCGCACATTCTATCAAGTTCCGTTAAAACGCTTACTCATTTTTCTCCCTACCGGCCATTTACCCTTTCCTTCCTCTACGCTCCTTCCCGCCCTGAATATCGGGAAGCTCGGATATTCCAGAAATCCTCAATATTCGAGAAATTACTGATAAAAGCCTTTCTTAGAAAGACGCCGTAAAAAATTGCTCTGCGATGATGGCGGGCCGATTAAATCTGACACAAGTTTTGGACGTCTTCCGGCGTAATGGATTTATTTTAAAGTATACGCTTTCTGGTTATAATGGCGCCCTTCGGTTTTACTTATAAGGTATTTATAGCACCCTCATTAAATACTTTATATAAGATTTTCTGTCGTTTCTCTTGCATTTCAACGTTTCTTATACTCGTCAAGTAAACAATGTCTTAAGTACGTGTAGAATTTATGCATATCAATAACGTAAAATATTAATTGCAATATTACCTTTTGAAAAATGATTAATAATGCGTGTGATACACAACAATCAGAGTACGTTAAATATGAATAAGATAAAACAACATTATATATGATTACCTTTCCGATATTCGTCAAGTAAACAATGTCTTAAGTGCGATAATATTAATATTAATATTATAGGGAAAATATTAATTGCAATATTACCTTTTGAAAAATGATTAATAATGCGTGTGATACACAACAATCAGCGTACGTTAAATACGAATAACATAAAACAATATTCTATATGATTTATGTTATATTTAGCTGAATATTGCAGTTTTTAATGATTTGTGCTGAATTGATTTTTAATGTTTTCTTGGACAGATTTAACACCACTTCATTTTATTATTTTGCGATTTATGTAATTCAGTTAGCAGGTTGCTCTACAGTTGCTGAGTAGGTGATATTTATTTTTTTATAAATGGTTTAATAAATCTTTTCCATTATTCTTGTTAATTCTTGTCGAATTATCCCGTCGATGTCACGCCTGAATACACACCTTTTGATCAACTTATATTTTGTTTATCAGTAATTCAGTGATATATAATATAACAAATGTATTTTGCGAAGTGTATTGAAGCTTTAAGACTGTAATTTTTTTCTTGCAATTAAATTATTGTAATTTTGACTGAAATCAATTAAAAGTGCTTTTCAATAATTAAAAGATTTCTCTTTTTGCCATGCAAACTTAAAAGATTCATTGGCATTATTGTTGTTAAAATTAATCAAAATTCAAATCAGGAAATATAAAACAATATATAGACTTGAAGATATTCGTCTGTATATATATAATGTAATTTAATATATATATTAATAAAAAGATAAATTTTATTTCATTTAATTTTAATGAATATTTTAGATTTATAATCGAATAGCTAATGTTCCTGATCGAATAATATTTCTAATTGATTCAATAATTACTATAAAAGGTATTAGAATATAAGGAGTTCCTGTAGAAATAAAATTTATAAATATATATATATATATATATATATATACACACGTTGGCTTAATAAAGTTTCGTATACCTTGGTTCAATTAATTTATTGTAACATGATTTATAATCTAACTTGGATTAATAACTGCTTTAAAGAGTATTTCATAAAATAACATATAAAGAACTGATATAAAAATAAAGAATTTGAGATCATTGCTTAATAAAAAAATTATATATTAGGTTGTCAACTAAATTCGCGACATTTTATTTCGTGGCTTGTTTGTTTATAACAATGATATTTGTACATTATTTTTGTTGATCGGTAATATCATTCGAGAGGCACTCATTTTTGCGATTATTTTGATACTCACAATTATTATTTCATATAATTAAGTTTGTTTAATTGAAGTTTATAATGAAGGTCGCAAATTTAGTTGTCAACCTAATGTATACAAACAGTTATATAAATTTAAACAAAAAAGCGTTTGTAAATAAAAAGATATTTAACTGAAATTATAAATTTAAACAAGAAAGTGTCTGTACATATAAAGATATTTAAGTGAAGTTATAAATTTAAACAAAAAAGCGTTTGTACATATAAAGCTATTTAACTGAAATTATAAATTTAAACAAGAAAGTGTCTGTACATATAAAGATATTTAAGTGAAGTTATAAATTTAAACAAAAAAGCGTTTGTACATATAAAGCTATTTAACTGAAATTATAAATTTAAACAAAAAAGTGTCTGTACATATAAAGCTATTTAACTGAAATTATAAACTGAAACAAAATGTATGTTGATGAAGCTAAGCAGATTTTTGGGGAAAATATTGAAATTATAAAATGTAAACATCGCACTGTTTACGAACATTTTCATCGTAATACCATTTCCTAGGTGACACGTGATATTATTCGATAAAACTGTACCAAGGACGAAACTTCACCCTTACGCGATAAAAGCATTAAGGGCTGCTACTCCATCACCCCTTTTATCTTGACGGAAGCGTAGAAAAAAGGAAAGACGATAACAAAAATATGGGAACTTTCGGATCGTACTACTTATGTAAAATGTCCGGAACGTATTATTTACATTTCATCCGAGTTCCCAGGAACACTTTTTACTGCCAGACTATGGAGGTTACCTTATACGTACATATATTCTGCTGTAAACTGGAAAAAAGCTCCGTAGAATACGATATTAAGTCGTGCAATATGAAATGCCATATTATTCAAACCGAAAGGAAGATAAGTTTTTTAATTACAAATAAACATTGTCTTAAATCAGAATATCCATCATTTCTTGTAAACATTTAAGCGAACGCTAAACGTTTCAACAAAAAGATTCCTTTCCCGAAAAAGTCCCGGTCTTCAAAAGAACTTAGAATTACCGAAACCTTGAATAAACACATTTTTATCTCCAAGATTTACGTGTCTCTGAATATCTCGTAGATCCTCGAGGATCATATTCGAAGGAACGTTATCAACTGGCAAAAGTCAATAAAAAACGATGAAAAACGATGAAAAACGATGAAAAACTCGAGCTCCAACGTATCCGGAAGTTTTCTTGGTCACGCACACTCTCTCCTCTCGGAGAGAAAACAAGGTAAAACGAGGGAAGAAGGGAAAGTAGAAATTTTCCCGTGTGATTGTATCTCGCAACAAGTTAGGGAAAAATGGAACGTTAAATAGTAGGGAGGCCTCGGTGAAGTCAGTTCTTTTCTGGGAATGGTAGGTTCACGATGCTTTGGCATACGTCGCACGTAGGAAGCGTGCTATTTCACGAAGCGCAGACACTAAAGTGTCTCGCGAAGAGTGTGTATTCCCTCTCCTTGACTCTAAACCCTCCCACATACTCGTTCTCTTTAGTACCCTTTCTCGTTGCAGGTGCATGGAACAAAAAATCAGTCTAGTATGCGATTCTGCGTTAGTGTGTTGGCAGTATGCGACTAAAGAGGGACCCACTAGCAGGGTTGCGCAGATTAATGCTGCTGACTAGCAAATGCATAGTCCTATGGTTCTCGAGGTCAAGGAGCCAATCCTCTACGTAGCTTAGCTTCGTGTACATAGTGTACATTGTACATATGTATATGACGAGACTCAATTTCTAGATCAGTATATAACTGCTCGTCTAATCGGCAACCCATTCGCTGCTGTTACCCCTGTTTCTACGTTGAACACGTGTCAAACATATTTTATGATATACGTGTCTGATACTAGTTGCATGCTGAGTAGCCTGGAATCTAGGGAATTCTTTAGTTTATTAAGGGTTTGGTGGAGTTTATAATTATTGGACAAAATATTGACAATAGTTATAATATTTTATAATCACCGAATCATTCGCTGCTGCTACCGCTGTTTCGACGTTGAAAACATGGGAAATATATTTTAAATAACTTCCGGCGGATTACAATTCTTGCCATTAAAATTCGGCGGGAACAGATATTCTTTTAAACGGAACGTACAAATTCGAACGGATACTTTTTGAAAACAAAGGATAACTGTTTATTTCGATCGCGGAATTTAACTGTTACGTCATTATTAGGAACCGTGATACTGAGAGCATCTTATATCAATCTATTCTGTGTTCATTTTATTTTAAGCAGTTATATGTTAAGTATAGTGTAATTATATTACATTTGGTTATTTCTATTATTCAACATTCCCAAGAGAAATTAAAGGAGATAATTGGATAGAAATCTAATAATAGTACAGGGTTTGCACTCCAAGTTCATCCTTTTGGAGATCAAATTCACCACAAATTATATATATATATATACAGAAAATTATTGTTTCCTGGAAGTTTAAGAATTTCAAGTAAGTTAAATGTCAATATATGAGGCATTCGGTCGTAAAACATGGCAACTAACAAAAAGTAAACTTTCGAGAAATCAATTGTAAAGTGTAAAATTATTATAATAATATTGTTAAACATCGCCGCTTGAAACAGATACAGTTTCGGGTCTTAATGCCCAAAAAGACCGCCAAAGGTACTTCTCATTCCAACCAAGCATTCTTCCGAAAAAATCGGTAAATTTCTAACCCCAATATCTCAAAAACTAATTGAAATCAGTCACATACATAAAAGGTCAATAAATTCGTCTTAAAAAGCGCTATCAAACGATCGAAAGAAAAGTACATAGTTCCATTTAAAAAACCGAACTTGACCTTCATATCTTCTTAACTAATAAAGTTATAAACAATTCGTTTTCGTCAAAAGATTTTCTCCCTTAAACCATCCAACATTCACATAAACAATTTTTCTCTATCTCCAATACTTTAGGAAATAACTGCTTGTCCAGTGTTACCACGGACACCTTGCATAGCATGAAAATGCAATCTGAATTCGAATTTTCCTTCCGATGCCTGAACTCAATTGACTTATTTGAATTCATACAAAAATCATATACCACGGAACGTTGCGTAAGGAAAACAAAGTCGACAAATACAGAACGATAAATCCCGGCGTACAATCCCTGATTAAATTCCTCGCCAGTATTCCAAAGCAGATTAAATATTTCGGGAAGGTGAGTGTATATGCGGCGCGTATGGTTCTGCGGAGAAATATATTCTCCTGCGGTGGCGCTGTTCACCCGTTTCCCCTATAATAGATTGCGGTGCGTTTGTGCACCGAATTAGCTCGTTCTAATTCCTGACTTGTTTTGCATTATAACCGAACGACAACTGTTACGGAATAATTAACCTTATGGACAATTCTCAAATACATACGTATTACTACCAACACACCACTGCTCTCCTTTCTACAAACATGACGTAGCTTGAATCTTTGATATTCATTCGCAGTTTCGCGTGAAATTAAGAATCGCGGAGCAGCGTTATTCTGATTTCATTTCGCTGGATAATTTCATCATAACGAGCAGTTTATGTAAATTGTTTCACCACTATTTCTGGATGGAGTTTGAAGTAAAGTATATGTGTAGGTTGGTAATCCGTTTATATGTTGGGAGGCATATTTAAATGATATTAATATAAAGTGAAATATGAACGTTGTTATTATCGTTAAGTGTAATTAAAGTATATTGAATTATGGAAATTTAAATTTGTGTTATTGTTTTAATCGTGTTTTATGGTGATTGGTGTTTCATTGAAGATTTTGTGTGTTATTATATGTCATTATAAATATGTTTTATTGGTTGCAACATATTAAATGATTGAGTATAGTGCAGGTTCAATAGTTGTATTATATATATAATCAATCTGGAAAAGTTATGCGTAAAAAGGTTTTATAATTGTTTCATAGAAATTTAATGGAAATTTAGTGCGATTAGTGAACTTAGAGTTTGAAAACCTACATATTTCCCCAAAATTGGGTAATGCCAACAAGTATGACGTTCATTTTGACAAAGTTACTTGCTTTACCCTCTTTTCTATAATCCTTCTAATTATAATAACGTAAAATTTTTGGGACGGAAATTCTATGACGTAATATTAACACAGATTTCATGTAAAGCACATAATATATTCAGGAAGTTCAAATGCAGTTAAATAGTTTGTTGATCGATGAAGTATGGTTACAGAAAATACTAGAGAATATTTTTCGAATAAAAACTATTTTGCTGAAAAAAAGAGATCAAGTTCGTTTGATTTCACAAAACTGCGATAAATTATGCAAATACCTAATTTTAACACAGATAATCTTCATATTCAATCCCATTTTTCTATTTTTTAACGAACCCCCTCAAAACATTCGACAATGTACATTAAAATAAACATGAATTTATCTATTTAAATTTCTATTCTATCTAAAATAATTGTATAAATATCATAGTAATCCATATTTGATGGAACTATAATTTGCAAATGAATTTCGCCTACCAAAATGTAATTGTAATTTACTTACTGAAGTGAACAAAATAATATTTCCAACGTCAAATCATTTTGTCAAATAATAACGGTGAAACATTTTTAGTGTTTCGCATCTCGAAAATGATCTCGAACATCGAGTAATCCGTGTTTAATTATACATTGACCATACCACTAATTACTTTATAACGATGTTCTTGCCGGTCATCTCAAACGACAGTTTCGTAAAATATAGAACATCTGCTGCAACAACGTAGTTTAATACGTAATTAAAAGCATTAACAACCACGAATTACGTCATAAAACAACATCTCGTTACAAAGCAACATCATTTTCAAAATGTTTGCATAACATTTACGCAGTGAAATATATACATTGAGTTCGTGTTTCGATGCATTGTGTATTAAAAACATTTCAACAAACAAATATTGTTGGAGATCTTCGCAATGAATTTCATCAAAAAAGTTGTACAAGGTTTTTGTTAAAATCTGCTGCAGGATGAATACATTTTACGCGGACTTTATGTGTTACAGGTATAAACATATTATATATATGTACTTATAATATATATATAATATGTTATTCGTGACTTACAAATGCAAATGAGTGGTGCAAGCGTGATACGACGCGGAGTTAGTGAAACGTGTACAAGATAAGAATAAAGGAACCTGAAGTATTATCATGCGATTGGAAGTCTTGCAACTCGGTTCTTTATGGGAAAGGAATGGAAGTTATTAGCAAAAGTTTTCCCATTGACTTGGCGGTTTATATAAAATTGTCGATTCTATAATATAGAGGAGGTAATATGAAGGTAGTATAGGATTGTTTGTCGCGTTCGAAATAACTCCGGTAAAGCTCTTTTCGTGTTTGCAACTTTGTTAAAATACCTTGGAATGTGCTTGGTCGAAGTTTGCATTGGAAAAGTTGCAATGGCTGTAGAACTTTTAATAAATCGATATCTTTTGATAAATCTGTTAAAATGTTATGAGTGTAACTATAATAGTTAGGTTAGGATATACAGGTTTTGCATTCCAAATTAATCATTTTGCAGATTGTATTCAACTTTTTGCAAATCGAATTCACCCAATAATATGTGGAAGGAAAACATTGATTTTAGCAAACAGCGAAATGCCACTTTTTGCAGCTTTCTTATCGCTTTTTCATGAAAGCTCATTTCTCCGTCTCCCGTAACTTTGATCCCTTGGACTTTTCTTAATCGTTTCGGGTCCTTCGCTTTTATTCGGAATTTGATCCTTTGTTTGACTACTCTCGTTCCAACTTTATGCCCACCTGACTCGTTTTATATATTATAATTTATTTCTGACAGTCAAAGATAGTAAACGTAAGCCCAAGCTCTAAGAAATATTATGTTTGACTTTGCAAATTGTTTATAGTAATTAGCTCGACCAAACTTGATTGAATAAATTAAAGTGGATCCTGCTCTAATGAATGATATTCTAACGCTCTTAATATATCAGGTACTATTATATTATATAATTAAAAATCATTTCTAAATATGATCATTGTTGTACACCATATTTGAATAAGAGTTTATTTTTCTTAATTGTCTTGGCAACAAAAGACAATTAATTTTATATTCACCCAGTTATGATGGTAACACAATAATTTAGCTAAAAATGGCGGACAATTCATTTTGACTCCTTTGGTAGTTCAAGCGTTAAAGCATTAACAGTTTAACACGTCTATGATAGAAAACCTTAAAACTCTACGGTTTTGCGTAAATAATTTAAGAAACAGATCCCTTTGAAAGGTAAACTATTATTGCACCCCGACAAGTTTTAGTTTTAAAAGGGTTACGTGATTGCTTTCGACACTGGAAGTACCAAAGTAGTCAAGATGGTTGCACTGCAATTTTTAATAATAGTTTTTAATAATAAGCTTGCTTTCATAATTTCTATCTGTTAAGAATATAATCATCGCCCTGTAGATAATTCTATTTCGCCGTTTCGTTAACTCCGTTGCAGTCCGATGTAGTCCGGTGTAGTCCGATGTAGTCCGATGTAGTCCGATGTGGTCCGGTGTAGTCCGACCGTTTTGTCCCCTCTTCTATATTCCGTTGTATTTACATTACACGCTATAATGAACCCCTCAATAAAGATTCCAACACTATTTACAAATGCAAATAATGATTTAATTCGCTTAATTATCCGTAGTACAAATTGTAATTCTATCGTTAAATTTCAGTTTCCGTTTTAACCGAAGTATTTGCGAAGTGGAAAAGGAGGATCACGTGTCACTGAGTCAGAAAATCGTAAGGAAAGTCTTGAAATTCCAGTCAGATGCAAGGTAAACTTAAATTAGATATGCAAACATTTGAAAAGAGTAGTATGTATCAAGTTTCGAAGTTATACTTCGAATGCGTACATTATATAGGGTGGTTCAAGAGTCACCAAGGAGTATAAACCCTTAATAACTTCTTTTTAAATGACTGTTATTCAAAAATGTTGCTTTAAATAAGAGATATAAAGTGTAAATATATTTTTAAAATCAACTTTTGAAATTATGTTCATCAAATGACCCTTTTTCATCTTCGCAAATGTTTGCTCTTTCGAGCAAACTTTCCATGACGCGGCGCAAGCTTTCTTCATTGCGTTTGTTGTAAAATATTCACGATATACTTTTTGCGTTAAAACAAAATTTTTGTATAAAAATGTTTAAATTTATAATGTTTCATTTTCGAAAATTTTTCGCAACATTATTGTGGAGCCATGCAAGATTCTAGAATTTTTTCGTTAATTTGCCAGAGAACAAACTTCCGGATTTTCGAGCCGAAGATTCCAAATTTGAACTCATCGTTCCATAAGTCCTTCTTCCAATCCTCTTACGCTCAATTTTCAAGCTGTGTTGCTCAAACAAATCTTTTTCCAAGCGTCGTTTCAAGTTCAAAAGCCATGCTTTTCGAATAATTCTGCGCGGCAGTGTATAAGACCATCCCGAATTTAATTGGAATAGTTCAGATTTCCAAGTTTCAATGGAGTATCTTCAGCAACGACGTCTCTCCTTTATTCATCGACAGGTTAATTTCAGTAACAAATATCAGTTTCTCGATTAACTGTCTCTGGGTGCTTATTAGTTATTCTATGGGTTTGTACACGGAATGTGGTTTGTTATCTTCTACCGCGAAACCCGGAAGTTCTATAATCTACAGTTTGCATTAATTATATACCCTGGTCGCTTGAAACCGAGATCGAACATTTTATATCTTTCGCTTTTTCGTAAACAACATTGCGTTTTCAGCGAAAGAATTATATTCGGAGTACCGGAAAGTAATCAATTCCGGAATGGAGTATTTCTTCGCATCGAAATATAGAAATTAGATTTTTTCAAAAAGGGTTATATTACGCCATGAAAGGAAAGAAAGGAAATGATAATACATGAAATAGTAATAGTAATGCCCAATAGTAATTACATATTTCATAAATTAGTAATTACTATCACATGCGAGTGAATTTGATTTTCAAACGGGAGAATTTGGTGTGCAAAACCGATCAGCCATTTTCTATTTATACCAACTAAGTTATTCAGTTCTGGAATCCCTTTTGTCCACAGTTTTACCTTGCTAACAATCTGTTTATCTTTTGTAATCGTTTAACCTCCAATTTATCATTTACTTCTTTCATGCACTCGAAATCGGTACACAAAGGTCTCAAATAATTAATTTCGAAGCACTGACTCAGGTCAAAGTGCATGAATCAGTTGCAGAAGGTGACGTCACTCTTCGGAACGTGGAGAAAAACCCTAGGTCCACGGAACTGACGTCTACCTTCAGCGCCACCTGTTTACCTATTCAGAGTTTTAACCAATTAGAGAATACTGTACAACTTCGGCCAATAAGAATTCACGAACATTATCATCTCTTATACTAACCTCGAATTCCGTGTCCACGTAGTGTCGCAAGTATTTCATTCAATATTAAACAAGCGGGTGAAGCAATCAACAATGACAAGATCTTGTGGTAATCTTAGTTGATTAATCGTAAATAAACCGGTATTAGACATCACAAGTGATCTAATGTAGTAAAAGCTTAAGTATGCTGTGTCATTTGATGTAAAAGGAAAGTAGTCATTTTTCGAAGCGTTTACAAGAGAAAAATATATGTCATACGAATACGGAGACAGTTTTGGTGAGCTTTATAGTATTCGGGAAAGTGGCTCGTACCGTATACGATCGACGGAATAGCAATTTATTGAGATCCATTAAATCCCTTTCACGATCCTTTAGAACCTTTTTAAAGCCGTAAGTACAAACGTCACGTGCTGTAAAACATACTAGTACGTAAACTAAAGATTTTATCTATGCTGACTTTTATTGTCTCGAATTAAACTTCTTCATTCTTCTCTCAAGAAGATAGTTTCCGGGGGGTCGACGTAATATTCAAGATTATTATGTTGCTACCTCTGCTTTTGCCAATCGTGCTTTTAGTGCCGACAGTATAACAATTTAATTACAAGAATATCCAGTACGATTTTCACTAAACAGAATATTTCTTGAAACTCGAATTTGATTAGCAAAAGCGTGAATTAGAATTGCAAAAAGATGCATTTTTAACCCTAAACCTGTACGGTAGAGAAACCCTTTTACAGAGTGTCATTCTTTCGAACGAAATTTCATAATTTTATTGCCAGAAAAATGAATATTAATATGTTTACAAATAGAGTAGACAATTAGAGATCACCTAAATCGAATTCTTTTCTGGCATGTTTCAATCTGTAAAACGTGATATTATAAACGAACTTGATTATCAAAGTGATACATCTATGGATAATCATGAATCGTTGAGATAAATTATTTATTGCCAATCATTTAAAATGACGTAAGTGTATATTTAATAACGCAATTACTCCGTGGCTTAACTTTGTGATTTATGAAAGCCCCTAAAGAGATTCTTCCTGGGAAGCAATAATGACTTAATGGACCAGCTAGGGAGTTCTAAGGTTTGAAGGGGCGATTATAGGGAAATCTTTAACAAGTTCCCACTAGGTACAGTCACGAAGCAATAAAAGTTTACAAGCTTGTTAAAACGATATTCTATGATCTATTTAATTATTTCTCGTGCAATAATTATCTTAACACTAAAACTATGGATAATATATTCGTTGTATTTATATTTTCTCGTGTACGCCCTAAAAATAAGAATGGATGGAAAAAGAAATTAATTGATTCAATTATGTCCATTATGCAAAGTGAACCGCAAGAAATCTCAGAAAATGGAACCTTGTTGATTTGAATGTTTTTATTAAATTCTAGTTTGAGTGCTAACAAAGTAATTGTTTGCGAAGTTCATTCGTAAAATTAAGTTTTTTGTAAATTTTTTTAATACTTTATGAAAATTCATTCAGTTTTTTCATATAAAATATTATTCTGTTAAACAGATAATCCTCATAGTTTTCTGTAATCCTTTACCGACTGTCCTCCAATGCAATAATTCCTTTTTTGAAAAAATCAAATTCTCAAATTTCCATGCAAAAAATGCTCCACTCGCGAATTGATTACTTTCCGGTATTCCTAATAGTTCGGAAAATAATATTATTAAATGTTAATAAATATGTATCCGTTTTCTAAAGAATAATTTAACTCAATATAATTTAATCTGCAGAATTATAAAACATATTAGATAGATTATATTTATATAATAATTATGCTGTATCTATCATATTTAATAGTAATAATAGTAAAAGAAAGCTGTTTATATTTCTTCGTAAATAATTTTTCCATACTGACTTTAAAAAATTTTTATTCTTACTTAAAAACACTGCCAAAAAATCCAGTTTGACATTCATTTGTCGAAAGTCAGGGCTTGCTTTCGTCAAATTTACATAAAAATCCCGAAACAGACACTTGTATCATAATTCCTCATCTTCAATATTATGCTTTAAATGGATTCATGTAATTATTACTGCTCGTAACATTTCATTTATTCGAAACTTTTTAATATTTTCATATGCAATGGTATTTCTTGAAATACAATAAACTCTTCTCATTTTCGGAGAAAGTAATTAAAATATAAATAAATTAGAATTACATATACTATATTAAGGACGGAGTAATATTGCATTTACGGAGAAAGGAGTATGGAATATTTATAGAAATATACATGGAAAGTGGAACATATATGAACAGGATAAAATAGAATATGAAATGGAAAAGCTACGGTAAAATACGAGAGAAAATAGACATAATAAACAGGTTCACAATAACCAATATCCCAGGTGACCATAAACTATTGATGCTTACGTATTCATGGTCTCCATCGATTTTGAATAAAAATGCGATTTCCCGCGTGTTATATCATTCCTATTAATATAATGTACGCAATTTTCCTGGAACTATAATATTTTTTTCAATTACAATGAAGCTGTAATTATTCCCGCTTTTTCTACGATTCTAAGAACTCGTCTTTAATGTTTAATTATTTATCCATTTATTTGTACCATATTCAATTCAATATTTAATAATATTTTTCTCCGATTACATTAATGAAGTTTTAATTATTCCTACTTTTTCAGCCATTCTGAGAACTCCTTTTCCAAGTTTTTATATTTATTTATTTATACTTTATTCAACAGAAATATAATATTATAGATATAATATACGAATAAACAAAATATATCACTTATGAACTAAATAAAAACAAAAATAAGACATAAATAAATCGATTGATTTATTTTTCACATACATTTTTTTTAAGAACGTATACATAAATATACAAATATAGCGGAATATATTGCCGGTAATTCTAGTGTTAAACTGTTACTTTTTAAAGTTGCAGTTTTCTCCGTAATAAGGAGTTACGATCTAAATCCTGTAAATTATGAATAATATGGCGAGATTCGGAACTAAGCTGTTTCGGAACTTTTGCTATCTATTGCTTCAACAAGTACGAACGAGCGCGAAAGTGTTTAGCTATGGTTCGGTGGAAACTGAGTAAAGTATCAGTGAATTATCTGCCGTTATTCTCCCTTAGCTGGGATCAAGTTATGATAAAGCACATGGCAGGCTAATATTTAATTATTTATAGAAACAGACTCACTTTTACTATAATCCTTTTGATAAATCTGTTTCCTTAACACTAGAACCACCACTTATATCATTAATCATTTATAACCATCAAAAGGTATTTCATTAATTCAGTGTTAAAGATTAATTTAGAACAGAGCATCAAATTGTGACGCCATAAGTCTATACTTTTATAATGTTCTCATAAAAGTGATTCAAGTAACATCGCAAAAATGTTTGAAATATTGAAATGTTTCTGTTCCAAATAATTATTAGGATTTATATAATCCTAAAATCGAAAGAACCGTTATGGAATAATTCCTGTTTTGCGGTGTATAATATGTGCTTTCATAATTCCCGCTTAACCCATATGCACGTAATTGGGAATAACGTGCGATTGCGTTCTATTAAATTATAATATTTAATATTTTATAATATAATATTTCCTCGATGTTCATAAAAATCGCAAAATCAAGTCTAATGGAAACATAGCATGTAAAACGAAAGAAATATGAGCGCACATGAAAGTTGCAAATCTACAAGCTCGCGATTACGAAAGCTGCAGGCTTATCAGTAAATCTTATCTCATCCAAGATAACGCTGGTTCCATTTTTAACTGAACGTGTTTTACGGTCGAAATATTTTATGCTTCGTTCCTTAAATTTTTAACGTTTATATATTTTATCATTTCACCTTTTCGATGTTTAACTAATCGTGTTATATAATTTGTAATTAATATGTTTCTACGTGTATTCCACATTTACCGTATATTTCACAGAAACGTTTATTTGTTTGCCGCTTGTTGACTGAGTCTGACTTTGCGAATTGAAATACGGAGGTCTGTTGCGTAGCAGTTACGCGATATTATTATGAACAGCTTTCTATTTATTTCTTGAAACTTTCGACTTACGTCACATTCCGCTGACGTTATTCGTTTCAATTTAATTATCAATCCAAGCATGGCTTTAATATTATATGATATTTACCAGCCATTATTTACTTTAATCTTCCGTTGTCTGAGTGCAGCTAAAGTTTATGCCTTCATTTTATTTCTATCTTCTTATTTATCACTAAAGAAAACTACTTGGAAAGATTGAAAAAAATGAATTCCTACAAGCTATGGCTTTAAATTCACAGAATCAGAACGCCACATAATTTAATTACATTCAACAGCGATATAATAAACTGCAAGTTAATAATATTCTATATCTTCTAAATTAGTTCAGCCTGGATATAATATTTCAAAAAGCATACAACAATTTCGAAGTACATAAATCGTGCAGAAATAGGAATAAAAACAACGTTCCAGAATATGAAAGTATTCTCTTGCTAGAAACGGGAAGAGATAGCACGATAAACAAAGTCTAGCAAGGATAAAATTGCTTGCAGACTATTAACGTAGTCCTCGACAAGCAAGCTTAATGAAGAAAAACAACTGGTTTCCAAAGAAAAGCATGTTTTTCCAAGAGAACAAGTTTTCGGTGCTTTGCATGGTCATGATTCTATGCGGCCATACGCCATCTATTGATCCGGCACTGCTACGAGCCCCCGCACGCTCATCCTCTCCGCCACCTATGTGATAACCGGACCACCATGAGCACCGAGCTATTTTGTTTCGCAAAACGTTTGCTAAAACGAAAACCAAGCAGCAGTCTGGGATACGTGGAGTTAAAGTAGAAAGAAAGGGAAGGAACAGTAGAAAGGTGGGACGAGAATGGCAAGGGAACAGTGCCAGAGGAAGGATAGAAAGCAGAGAGAAAAATTGCAACGAACGATCGACTCCATGGAAAAGGGCACGCTCTCGGAATTGCAAGCCATCGTAACCCTCCGATGATTGAGCATCGTCCGGGTTTTTTTCCTATCCTCGACATCCTCCCGGTCTCCCTTTACCTAGCTTTTCTTTCCTTGTTTATTCACGGCCTTTTTTCGCGTGGCTATAGCTGGTACGTAGGTTTGCTCATTTTATGCTGGACACGAAACCAAGAGCCGTATAATGGTAGACACGCGAAGGGGGAGAACAATGAAAGAGCACGCGGATTTTCGGCGGCGAAGAATTACGTGGATTCATCATTCCCCTGCCGAATAACTGCGCCTCGAATTCCTACCACTCCTGATTACGAGAACCGTCATTATGTGTTGCTTCACCAGATCGTTGCTTCTTTATAATATATGGAGGATGACAATGGACCGAACCAAGTGCATTTCTACGAACCTATTTTCAAATGTTTTCAGGTAGTATAAGAAGAATCAACCTATGCCGACGTTGGTTGATCCTAATGTCTGTAATCGCTATACATATATATATTTATCGCTTTTACTATCGTACAAAGCTCTATCTATATCAATCTATAGCTCCTTACGAGCTATACTCCGACTGTTCTATGATCTCTAGTCGATCTCCATTCGACCTCTCGTCGATCTCTATTCTATCTCTCCTCGACCTCTCGTCGATCTCTAGACAGTCGATCTCTAGACAGTCGATCTCTCGACAGTCGATCTCTCGACAGTCGATCTCTGGACAGTCGATCTCTGGACAGTCGATCTCTCGACAGTCGATCTCTGGACAGTCGATCTCCGGACAGTCGATCTCCGGACAGTCGATCTCCGGACAGTCGATCTCTGGACAGTCGATCTCTGGACCGTCGATCTCTGGACAGTCGATCTCTGGACAGTCGATCTCTGGACAGTCGATCTCTGGACAGTCGATCTCTGGACAGTCGATCTCTGGACAGTCGATCTCTATACCGTCGATCTCTAGACAGTCGATCTCTATTCTATTTCTATTCTATTTCTATTCTAAGCGCGTTATCCCTCGGCGGTTGGGCGACGCACCCTCATCCCCACTCCGGGTCCTTTTAGGGCCTGTCGTCCCGTCGGGGCTATGCCTCCCCCGCCATTTCCCCTTTCGAGGGATCTTCGTCTTACAGTAGGAACAAATATAATTCATTGCTTTGCAGTAGCATCCACATGCACAAAGTTGTTTTTACGTGCGCTTGTGTAAAAGCTTATAAACGGGTACGTCATCCGCTTACATCATTTCTTGGAAGCTTTTATACGCGTAATAATAGTACTCTCTGTTTTTACTCGATCGTTATTATTATACTTATTCATGGCACAAGGAGATTAAAAATACGTGAGCATATATGGAAATCTATTTTCCAATATTATTAGCGTTGGACAAAATAGTCCGACTTTGTTTCGATATTAAATACAGATTTGTTGATGTACTGAAATATTGTATATATTTATGAAAAGGTTTTTATATTTAGAGTAGATTGTTTTCATTTATTCGATAAAGGTGTATCTATATGAATTTCTTTTTTAATATTTCCTTGATGAGGAAAGCACAATTTATTGACATTCTAAATGAAATTTTGCAGAATACAATTTGTAGGTTATATCTATATTTAGAATCTATATTTTACCTTAATATTCAACCCATTTTTCTAAATTGGAATGTACCGTTTTTCATTGTTTCCTTTGGAATCCTGGACAGTTTAATTCTCCGTTACATAAATGACAATATTGTTCCCGAATTCCATTTACTCCAAAATTGTTTTTTAACCTGAACGAAAATGGCGTTCCGTGAAATATTGAATGATAATAAAACAACGAACTAAACTACGATACTAAATATTTTTTACCACAAGTTTTAACCAAACCAAACTTTAACTTACGAGTCAATTTACTTTTTACAACAACAGATTACTGTAACTTATCATGTTGTTTCTCTAAGAATTTCCCAAACTTTCTCAATCATAATTGGTTTTTACAGAAGTGGCCCTCTCTAAGAAATAAATGCCGTTTCTTCTAGGTTTTTATTTTAGGACAATTCCAACAATGTTTTTCTTGTAATTCGTACCACAATTTTTTGTCCTTTCTCAACGTCTCACGTTTTATTTATATAACGCTTTCCTATCAATTTCTCTCGATACGTTATGAAGAATGTTACACGCACTTAAATCGACAAAGGTATCTGATTGGCAGTAAATCGATTTATTGGTTTCAGATACGACATACTTCTTGCTGTTACAATTATTTAAAGCATTCAGTTTGTTTCTAATTGATTCAAAAACATTTTCATTTATTTAATTAATAAAACGCGAAATGTATGTTTTCATAACATATATTAATATATTTGTGAATTATGTCTTATTTCACGTTTGTTTGCGCAAATTAATACATTCGAACCGGATATCACATATGTAAGTCTTTCTTTTTATAGCATTTTTGCCAACATCATTTTATTTAGCAAGATTCCTAAAAATGGCTAAAAATAGATTTACGCGAAAGTGTTAATATAAAAGAATTTTATTTTTCAAATGGTTAGAAGAATAATGAATGTTTAATATAAGATGCCGTTTTAATAACAAGTCATATTTAATAATCACCGACCGTGATTAATAACTGCAAGCACTATAAAATTTCATAAATTATTACATAAGCAATGTACTAATACATATTAATTATGTATAATACTTACTTGTACTTACTTAATTATCATAATTAATACTTAATTATTTAAGTCCGTCTTTACACGGATTCTTTACACAATTTTGTTTGTTTAGATCTAATTTATTTAACAAAACGCAGTCTCCAGGGCGAATATTGAATCACATTTTCAACAGGTTTAAGTCGATCTAATTGTAAGGAAAAATCAAATTCATAAAATCTAAATATTACGTATATAAATAAGCTATATTCTTTTGGATAAAAGAATATATGCAAATACGTGCGTAATCCTGTGATTTTCAAATATACTTTTCGAGGAATAGGAAATTCATTTTGAACCGGAATGTAATTAATTATATTTAAACAGTACACTTGGAAACATGACGCGACGGAATTATAATTCTCGGAAGGTAATTTATGGAGAATATTGAGATATTCCGTAATATTGGTATATCCGTCTTTAAACATTCCAAGCGTGTTTACATACTGCTCTATGTTACCGTACACGCTGTGAATTAATAATCTTGTTGCAGTATGGTATTTATTGACAGTTCTATATCCAGCGCATACCGATGGTAGCACATTCCTTGATAAATAGAAAATATTCCTACCCCTGCATTAAATATAATATAACATATATGTACTTAATACTATTATATTTCATATGGATTTGTTAAATTTATTATATACTTAATTTCATTGTGAAATGTGGATTCGAATTGCACGATTTCAATTTACACGGCATTTTTGGGGACGTTGATGAACGTTGAAAGTAAATAGAATATAAAACCTTTGAGAATTTTATAATTTAACCATTAATATTAAACTATGTTCTTGCCATGCAGACACATATTGTATTGGCACCTGGGTGTAATAAGATTTCGTTACCTTTAAAATCGCTCGGTTCCGTTTATTGCCATCGGTCGGTTTTTAGTTTCCCCACAAGAAATGACTTTACTACAAGAAGGTTGGCGAACTATGCAGCAAGAAACATTACACAAACTTGTCGGGGTATGTCAAAAATATGTAAAATAGCAATAATGAAGAAAGGGGGATACTTCGACGAATCGCGTATTAAGCGAAATGTATAATTAATATAGAATAACATATACGAAATTGATACGACTCTTCTATCTTATAATATCAACGTACATCAACCTACAGATATACCCAACGAAAAGTATCCCATTCCATTTTATAGACAAGTGTATATCCATTATGTTAAACAAATTCATAAACTGAAGTATTAAAATTGTAACCTATCTCATTTATCCATCTCAAACAAAAATCCGTCTCAAAACGGTTAAATAATATCTCCGTGAAAAGGACACCGTGATTTAAAGAGGAATGTGAGATAAGCTTTCGAAAAGTTCAATCACGAATGTATTATATTAGGATCATAACGTACTTCGTTGATCGTTAAGAAATACCGATCGTACCATAAAGTGGTTTGGTTACAATACCAAGGAATTTAAAATACGATATGTCATTGTGTTCGTTAGTTATTGGAGAATCCTTCGGCATCTTGGCCGCATCTTTTCCGCCATTTTTAGCCTGATCTAAACTACCCTTACTGCATGGGTTCCGCAATCTTCTTATAACTTACGATCCCGCAATGGCTCATAAAAATCCTATTAAACGATAAATTAAAATTTCATCGTACAACCTCGAAACCAGGTCAACCATTGTAAAAATGGTATATAAACCTGGCGAATTGAATATTGTTCGATATACACTCCCCCTTTTTTTTTACCGAAGAAATATTAATTTATGAACGAACGTCATTTACACCGTGCACCATTTTTCGAGTGATTTCAACGCAATTTTTGAAGCGGGAGAATTGCAGTTGCTGCGTTTTGTACGAGCGACGAGAAAACCGTGATAAAATGGAATCCTGCACGGAAAATGTGCCGCGTTGAAGTCGTGACTTCATTAGTTTGCAATGCCACTGCAGAACCGACGTTGAGTTATTCAGATTTGGCAAGCCTATTTTTTAATTTAGAACTTTTCTACAATTGGATGGTTTCCGTTCGAACTTGAATGTTTCGTTTAAAAAATATCTGTTCCTGTAGAATTTTTATGGGAAGAATTGTAATATTTGAAAAGTGTTCGCATTAAACAGATACTTTAGAATCTGTGTAATAAGAGTGAGATTGAAACAGGTTGTTTCAAAACATTTATCAACTGTATTAATTATTTAATATTGTTGTAATATTGTTCATTAATATTAACGGTAAAATAAGAAAGTTTGAATAATATATTGCAGGTTTCGTTATAATACTTCGAACGTATTGAATCGTTCTCTTATTTTATTTACATATATTATGTTCTGTAAACAAAAAATAGCGATTCTTAAAGATTTATATAATATTTTACAGAAATTCTTCGAGTTTTTTTTATAATTTATATGCGTGAAAAGCTTTACCTTTTTCAATCGCGTTTTATATTAATAAATAATAACGTAATGTTTAATTGCACCTTATTGTGTTAAATGGTCTATTACAAGTACATCCAAGTCTCTTTTTACGCGGTGGACACGTTCCACAGAAGTCCGCATAAAAAACTGCACAAAAATGTTATAGCTTTTTTTGTCAAATTAAGGATAATTTGTTGAGATACCGGCTGCGCAAAAAAGATTATTTATACACATTCAGTTGTTTCGTTTCGTTCTGCATAAAAGGATTTAAAATTCGAACAAGAAAAGCTTTATCAGAATAAAAGCTTTATTTCTGTATAAATTATTCTCTTCTCTTTTAATTCCCGGCAGAAAAACATAAAAAGAACCAAAATAAATGTACGAGCACGTTACGCCGTTAAAGCTTTCTAGATTCCTCGGATTACTTATTCGTTTCTTGCTTTGTTGCTTCGACGCATAACCTCAAAACCGCATTAAAAATGTACGCATAAAAGAAGACTCAAATCTATTCTCATTTAATTTGCACTCTATTTCTTAGTCGATAATGTCTACATTGTAGACTAACAATATCCACAGTACACCTAATTCTCTTTTTACACGAATTTAATTTAACACGAGTTAAAAAGAAAAAAAATTTCTCTTTTACACGAATTGTTTTGTTTTAACACGATTTTTAATATTCTAGGAATTTTTCTTGAATCTCATAGAGCAAATAGAGCGAGAGTTTTCGACGCGTGTACGAAGCGTTTAAATTATTCGTTTAGTAAATGTATGCGTTTATTGTCAGAAAGTGACAATGCATACAATTTTTGTATGTCTATATTATTTTAACTTTGTTTATATTAATGATTTTCAGACATTATTTCCTTTTTTCCAAAGTATAATTTATTTTTGATAATATATTGAAATTAAACGATTTTTACAATTGACTAATTTTGAAAGTGGTGTAAGTCCATTTGCAGCCCGTAAATATACATTATTTTAGTTAAATTCGCCTAAAACAAATTTCTATAATCAAATTACATATCGATAAATCAGCAAAAACATTGCCAAACTTGATATAATTAACCTATATTTTTTCATTGAGAAATATGCTAACCTTTAATTTTCTCGAAACAAGAGAAAATGGACTTACACCACTTTCAAAATAAACGGTCCATTTAATGAATTAAAATGTGTAAGCCCGAAATAAATTAAGTGAACTCCAACAAGAATTTTTTAATATTGTTTACACCTAATTCTCTTTTTACCCGAATTTTTTGGGAACGTATCTATCGTGTAAAAAGCGAATTAGGTGTATTAAGAAAGTGATAAGAAACTTCCAGTTATTCATTCCGAAGAAGCTCTATTGCGAGCGACATCTGTTTTCACATTCCGTCTCCATGTTTATTCCTTCTTTCCCTCTTTTATACCCGAATTATACCGTAGGCGTTCCTTTGATGGAAACGATTGTCATAAAGCAGTAATTTATCCATTTCCCCAGGAACACTACTTCGGAATAAAAGGTCCGGGAGTATTATTTATCTTCCTGAATTCGTGCGCGTTTGCCAGCGATTCTGTTCTCCTTCTTGATACTCCTCCCTTTGTTTGCATACGAAATAGCTGCGTAGCCCGACGGAAATCTTCATTCCGAGTCTATGGGATATTCTCACCTTACTCTTAACCCTTACCCTTACCCTGCAATCGAGAAAACACTGACACACTTGCTCCCTCTTCGCTCTCATCTTGAAACTGCGATTGATTGAAGATCCTTGTCTTCTTATTTCCGTCCCTTTCCCATCCGCTTGTTTTTTATGTCTTATCATTCTCCAGAACGAACGGATGCCTTCCAGCGTCGGTCTGATTCGAATTCCGAATCAACCAACGGAACCCTTGATTTCAGAATAGTGGTTCAACCAGGTTAGATATATTACATCACTTGCAGCTAATCAGGAACGTTTTTTGTTATCCGAAAACCGAAGAATTTCGTATGAAATTCACTTTTTATATTTGCCGTTATTACGACATAAATAGAATTCAATTTGTATCCCTAAAACCAGACGTACACTACCAGCCATAAGTTTGGGATCACTTACGATCGTTAAGGAAATTATTAAATATCTTGTCTATAAAATGGAATGGGATACTTTTCTTTGGGTATATCTGTAGGTTGATGTACGTTGATATTATAAGATAGAAGAGTCGTATCAATTTCGTATATGTTATTCTATATTAATTATACATTTCGCTTAATACGCGATTCGTCGAAGTATCCCCCTTTCTTCATTATTGCTATTTTACATATTTTTGACATACCCCGACAAGTTTGTGTAATGTTTCTTGCTGCATAGTTCGCCAACCTTCTTGTAGTAAAGTCATTTCTTGTGGGGAAACTAAAAACCGACCGATGGCAATAAACGGAACCGATCGATTTTAAAGATAATAAAATCTTATTACACCCAGGTGCCAATACAATATGTGTCTGCATGGCAAGAAAATAGTTTAATATTAATAGTAAAATTATAAAATTGACAAAGGTTTTATATTCTATTTACTTTTAATGTTCATGTGAGAGCGTAAATGTACGTGTTTCACGGTGAAAGAGTTAAGTGTCTATTAATTTCGAATAACATTAATCTCGATCGGTAAGTCAGAATACTATAAACGATCAAATTGCTCAGTAATTCTCCGGTGGTTCAATTCGCCCTGAACTCCGGCAATAAAAAAGTCAGGCACTTTGTTCCGGCAAAGCAGCAGAATTACATCAAGCGTGTGGAGAGATACGGCGGAAGAAACTAATAAGGAAAGAATTTACGGAAACACGGCTTTCGTGGTTGGAACTTCCTAACGACTTTCTTTCCGGTTACTGTCTGTTAACTCTACCGCGCAGTCATTTTTACAACCAATTCGATCCCACTAGCGAAGCTTTTTCAAGAATCCTTAACTTCGAAAAACGAGTTCCACTGAAATCTCCTTTCTTATGCCACGGTGCTCAAACGCCTTCCATCTTTTTTTCGCTCTTAAGTCTGTTACTTTTCTACCACCTTTTTGGCGAAATATAAATTAATCCTCGAGGGAATGGAGTGTAATCAAAATTCGGCAGTTGGTAAATATGAGGAAAAACGAATTGATTTTTTATGACTGTTGCACTTGTAATCCAATGTAGTCCAATTTAAACTGTTAAATCATTTATTTAATCATTTATCAACAACTTCTAAATTACCTGCATTTAATGCATCAGAATTTGCAGTTGACATTTTTGGAGAAATTCTGTTACTTTGTTGTCATTTTAAATTGACGTATTTGTTTAAACAAGTCGGCTTAAATCTTTGTTTAATAACTCTGAATTTATATGATATTTTCAGTTATGATTATATATTGATATTTAATATATTATTAGCATAAAATCACGTTTAAATATTATTCTTCAGATTCCACGACACAAAATAAAAATAAAATATAGATATATTTCTTTTATTTTACGTTTTATGGCTTTTTGTATGAAAACCGCGTAAATCGAAAGAAAAGAGCAAAATCCGCATTTAATCAGTTACTTAATTAAATTAATTAATTTCAACATAAAATAAAAACAAATGTATCTATATTTTACTATTATTTTACGTGGAAATTAATTAATTTAATTAAGTATTTACACGCTATTCGGAATCCGGGGACAGGTTTATTTTTAATTTGTACAAAACTCGTCAGAATAGTGTTCCAAAAACCACTAAATATTATAAAGCGCTATCAGAAATATCAGTTACTTCGAACCACTTACTCGTACATTTCATCGTAAAGCAAAAAATATCACGGCGACGATAACGTTCGGTAATGTATCCTCCGTTTATCTTATCTATTATCTAAATCAGTAGCGATCGAAAGTAGTTGGACGAAAATTTCTTTCGCTCGCCATTTATCTCCCGTTCGACAAAACCCCTTTTGAAATCCCATCTTCCTCGAACGACGATCGAAATGTCGTCGACACCGAGGTCTGAATCTCAAAGCTGCACATTACGAGGCAGCTGCAGGAGAAAAAAGAGAAAGAAAAGTGAGGGAAAGAAAAATGAGAGGGCAAACTAGTCGCGCGAGGCAATACAGGACAAGAAGTTACGAAACGCCAAGGAAAAACGTTACTTTGACTTCCGCGACTTCGTTCGGTTCAACTCGATGCGGAGTTTAATGTTTTCTGAGAGCAGACTAATTTATACAGGGTGACTCAAAAGTCACATGGGAGTTTAAAAGCTTGATAACGTTTGTGTCGAATTATTCTCACCGAACAATATTCCTTGGAATAGGAAATGTAAACTGATTTACTTGATTTGCAAAAGGGTGAATTTCATTTGCCAACAAATGAATGTGATCCGCGAAAGGGTTAATACGGAATGAAAAACCTGTATAATTCATATTGTAAAGAAGTAACTAAAAAATCACCTAATAGTTTAATAACTTAAAAGTCGATTTATAATAAGTATAATTAATAGTTTCGAAAATGTCCACTTTCATTCTTAAGTGAATCACCCTGTATAGTTTATATTGGTTTTACGGTGAACAAGTCTGCGATATACATTTTCTTCTATTATTTTAATAAGTATTACCAAGAGAAATATTATACTTGTCAGGTGTTTCTTCAGACAGGTTTCCAGATATTCTAGGACAGTCGTAAATCTACGGGCCAAGTCGCAAATAGAACTAACCTCAAACTTAGGGAATTGTGTACCCTTTAATCCAGACACTTCAATAATCTACAGACTCGACAGCTACTTCAGGAACACTTGTTCAATTAGATGAACTCTGTTTGCGAACAGTATTTTGCAATTTACTTCCCAAGTGAAATAACACATCTCACAAACTCCGGCGGAAATGAATGAAGGAAATCCGTGTTACATATGAATCTTATTATTGAATTCAACGGAAAGTTCGTGGGATTTTATTCTACGATATTCCACCGTATTGTTTTTGCAAAATCTATTTTATTTAATCAATTATATAATCTCCATTTGTCAGCATTTTTCTCTCCCATCGTTTCACGACCTTCTCAATACTTTTTGGTAGAATTTTGATGGTTTGAACGAGAAATATAATCGCGATTACAAGTCTTTATTAATCTCTTGAATAAAGAAATGGAACTCTATAATAATAATTATATAAATATTTGAGAATGCAACATGTCATTGTGTATGGATTAATGTTACACGTAAATGAATATAATGTTATAATATATGTTTAAATATTAAGAAACGTGGAAAAGAATCGACAATTTAAATGTACTGATGAAAGAAATCAAAAGCTTCTATTAAAAGAGCCTCGAAAGAGCAGTAACAGACAGATGGAAAAGACAAAAAGTCACTTCGCGGAACTTACAGTTCTTTCGTAAATGGGGTTCTCCCCTAACGAGAAATAGCTCTCGAAACAAAGGGAAAATTAACAAAGGAGGAACAAGGAAAATGGGAATAAAGATGCGGCAAACATGAAAGAGTTGATATAAGTTCCTGGACTCCAATGAAATCCGCGGGGACCAATTGAATTTCGTAAATATTCCAGACTGTGGTAGTTTCCTAAGAAAAGCAGAATGAAATATACAAACATATTTGTTCGTAATTGTTCAAAAAAATTTCATTTCCCAAACATGTCATTCAATGTATTTCGGGACAGTATAATAATTCAATGACTCATGAAGGAATGACCGTAAATAATATGTTAACAAAGAAAAGGGGGAAAGCAAAAAACACTTCCTGAGATTTTCATAAAGAGGTGAGCGAAACTGGAATTCATAAAATGTTTTATGCAAATTCTGGTCGCTATTAATTATCGCGCGTTCCATTTCTGAGAGTGGTGCTTGAAAACGGTAAAGAATATAATTAAAAAATTCAGACATAACGCAGATATACTACAATAATTAAGAAGTACAGTTAAACTTACATTGCACACTACTGTAAAATAAATTTAATGAGCACATAAAATATTTGTATAACATCTTTCACTAATAAAATAACTAAATAAAACTTTAATATAATTAAAACTGACAAACAAGTCATTTTGACCCCTTTGATAGTTCCAGTTTTAAGTCAGATAGTTTACAATATCAAATTTCTATGAGAAAGTACATTTTTCGGTGCTAGGACAACATTTCATTTACTGCGGACCACTACGGACCACTACGGACCACTACGGACCACTGCTGACCACTACTGACCAATAGTGACCAATAGTGACCACTACTGACCATTGTGCGCTTATTTCGTTTACTTGAATTACATAATTCTGATTCTGTGTATCAGATTAAATGTTTTCAATAAAAGAATAGTCATCAATCGGATGTTTGACGTCACAATAAATGATCTTCGTAATTTCTAATTCATTGTCCTATCGTTAATTGCGAGATGCCGCGGAACGTAACAATACATTAAAAGCCTTAAATTCATTTTGACAGGAATAATAAACCGTATCATTAACATTGTGACTCCCATATAACGGTGACAGAGACCTGGTATAATGTAATTATTTCACCCCTTTCGCACACATCATTTCACGTGTTTCGTGTCTGGAACCTCTTTTACAGGGTCGTTGTCTCTCTCCCCATTCGTTCTCGTCTAAGGGAGTAAGACCCTCGAATGAGGAAGAGGTGCTCCGTGACAAAGGTTCCCGCGGCAATTATCTTTCCAGGGTGTGCAATTACTTTGAGGCCGAGAGCAAACTCTCCTTCGGTCGACCATTTACTGGAATATCGGGACAAGAATCGGCGGCTTTCCTTTGGAAACTCGAGATCGTTGTCGCTTGGGGTTAGTTAATCATGTTGCCACGGGTACTTGAGGGGAACGGAAGATGTTATTTTTCCTACCATGGTAACTCCGTAAATATGCTCGAACCTCGGACATGTCCGAAGTCATCGAATATTCTACCATGTTAGATTTACTTACCGGCGAACCGGCGCAAGAGTGAAACGAGTTTATGGACAAACACCCGACTAACTAATAGGCGAAACTTTGGAGTTAAACGCTTTAGAGCGGTTTCCTGAACTTCGAGTTTCCGGCTAAGTGCTTTATTTATTACATTACCAATGGATAAACTTGCAATTGATTTTTGGTATTTAATCGTGCCACTTATTGCAATACACTTACGTACTACTGTTCCTGTACATTATAATGAATTATTGATTACCTTTTATTATACTTTTAGCTGTGATATGAATCTTGTGTTAAAAGTGGAAAGTATAACAGATACAGTATTATTTTTGTATAACTATTTCAGAAACTAATTGAAATTCGTTATATTTACGAAAAGTTAATAACTTCGTATTGAAAAGCACTATCAAATGATTCCATTTTAAAAACGAAAAGTCAAAATATTTTCCCCCTTATATCACACAATCTTTATATAAACAATTTTTTCTATCTGTAATACTTTCGAAGATAGAACATAGAATTCTATAAATATGTAGATAATACGCCATCTTCATTCAAGTATCAATTCTATATTGTATAATCTTTAATATTCGGAATTACCACTAAAATATACAAAAAGAATATTCACTTCCATTTATAAAACATCTCATACATCGAAAACGGTCATTTGCTTAATTAATATTAAATGATTAACAGCATTAGTTTCTATTTGTACTATTTCCTAGAACATCTCTGCTAACTTTGAAAGTCTGTAACCTCAAATTTTTCGAAAAAGTGTGCTCTCCTTTTTGAACAGAATTTTGATTAGATTGTAATTAAAAAAGTTTTCTGTACAGTACATCTGTGTATCAGGTTAAAGAGTCTTAATTAATGAATAAACTTAAACAGTCTATCGTTTCAATACTGAAGTTATCTGATTAGTTTAGGAAGTTCTTCAAAGATTTTTAATGCTCAAAGGGACGATGCTTGTTGATTACATGAAAAGGCGATAATTCAGTAAAACCTGAAAGTTTCCTAAATAAGTATAGATAACATCAGATACCCAAAAGAATTCGAAGTATCGCTGGAATTCTTACGCCAAAATTCGATACTGTCGTCGTCGTGGTTTGCCCGGCTGTAAATTCCCTAGGATAAATAGAGGTTAGAAGGTGGCCGGCTAGGGGATACCATAAATAGAACCCTAGTCGAATAGCAGGATTTGCGCTGCAACTGCAACATCTACCAACCAAACCGAGAAATATCAGAGACGAAATGAGAAACTGACATTTAAAAGCGATTTCCCTCGAAATATATTACTTCTTGCGAAAATCTGTTTCTTTTAAAAGATGTTGAAGAAAATTCTGGGAATCCAAATTCTGTGTTTACGTTCAAATTAACGTTATTCGACATCCGAAATGTCGGACTAAACGATTATCTATTGATTGCCTGCACCAAGTGCAATTTCCAAGTGTTAAAATATATTGAAAAATATATATATACAAAGTTTGAAATCTTCTCATTAAGTTTGCCAGTCTTGCAGTGATATTTTTTGTGTTTTTCTTGTATTTCTGTCGAGGGTCGTTGCAAATATGTTCACAGATTTTTTCCGACATAGATATTGTTTGAATACACATTTTTATGGTTTTCGAATTTTGTTATAACCGCTCAAAATAATTTGTGCAGACTCTAAGTGTATGCTTTTGCACTATTGGAATTGGAAAATTCCAATAGTGTCAAACAAGCCTTTAAAAATTTCATTGCCTCCAAAAATATAGAATATTTTCAAAATGGGAATTTGGATTTAGCGTGCCGTTGAAAAAGTCAGTAATTGTAGTGGATCGTATTTAGATTAATACAGTTATGTTAAAATGTATAAAAAGTATGTTTCGCTTACCAACTAAAAATCTGCCATTTTAATCGTAAAAATACAAAATAGGATACATCTAAAAAAAGTCGAAAAAACGGTACGAAATGAAAAGAAAAGTATTCTCTTCTTATTTTGAAAGTGGCCTACGCCTTTTCTTTCAGCATTTCAAAATCATATAAAAAACAGAAACGTCACAAACAGAGACGAAGTAAAGAGGACAGTGTTGTTAGTTTTTATTAATAAAAATGTAGATTTATGAAAATGGAATTTTTAAATTTACATCACGTTGGAAAAGGGTCACAGAATATGAAGAAAAATATTTACCAAATTAAAAATGTCTCCTTCGCTAAAAATGTCGTCTTGTTTTTGCACAACGAAAATCGCACGAACTTTAGAGACAACCGAATATATAACAAATTTTTTTGCGTCCAAAATTGGAAATTTGATTTTTCCGGAAAGGGATAATGGCATTGCAGGATCGTCGGTTAAAGATCATAGACAACGATGACGATTATGAAATAGAATAATATTTAATATGAAACAATAAATTAGGTCACCTTGAAAGATCAATGTCACCGAGTGACACCGAATTTATCACATTTATTATAAATTTATATTAATATAAAAATGAAAATAACAGAGGAAAAGTTTTAATGTGACATTACTCGAATTCAAGGATATCATCGGAATCATAAAAACTGAATTTCCAAGGACAAGATATTTTTACTTGGATCGAGGGTGAGAACTTTTTCGATGACGAAAATCCCCGACAAAAAAGGGTTTACTCAGCTACACTTTCGGCACTGGACCGTGCAATTAATCATGGGATGAGAATGACGGATAGGGAATTGTCGCGGATGTTGTTTTATTTAAACTTCTGATTGTGAGAACCAAACAAGCCAAGTCCGCTTCGACGTTCGATTCACTCGATAAACAGAACTCGAATCGAACGGTTTCCCAAAATCAAAGAATAACGTTGAAACAAGAAAGTGTTGAAAATACTTATTCAATTTTGGAATGTTACATAAAGATAATGCAATTAAGCAAAACTAGTAAGTTTATAATATTAACAACATTCCTAGAGTTTATGAAAAGGAGTAATAATTTCTGTTCATGTTTTCACATGTTTAATATTAGAACTACCGAATATATAATCAGTTATGCTTACACATTTATTTATACAGAAATTATGGCTGAAGGATTTAATTCAATTAATGGATTCAATTATTTGCGATATGTATATATAATAAGAATATATGAAATTTCGAATAATTTACCTGAAAATGGCAGACAAGTAATTTTTTGACCACTTTGGAGTTCTAATGTTAACTCAGAAATAATTGTACACCGTAGATAATTGCTTTCATTATAAAATAGAATGACGAATTTAACGAGCATATATTTACCTTAGAATGGTACAATAAATTCGGAAATAATGGATTTCATATATAACTGGAATCTAGTTTAACCGATGGACCCAGAAATTCATTAATGTTAACCCAATTCAATAAACTAGGTCAGGCAAAGTCCCATGATTGAAATACGACGAATATCCCTCGAAAACAAATCAATGAATTTCATAAGGAGAAAATATATCTCCTCGATGAAACACTCTCATGTGGAAGAGACTTCGTATTACCAACCTCAACGACAAACATCGTCCCTTACGTAAGAGTCTTGCACTTCTACGTATTCCCACTTAACATCCGCCCTAACCTCACATATCTTTCGTGTTTACGCAACCGATATTCGATTTATCAGCATCTACAAGAAATATACCCCAAAGTCAATTCCTTCGTTGATGTTTTCGTAAGAACTGTAAAAGTAATGCGTTGTTGTAGCGCCGATTCAACGAATTTTAATTCTCCTTTAAGATTATTATGTTGATTCTTCATAAAAGACATTAAATGCAGATTATAATAGGTTAATATTTGAGACATTCGGTTGTAAAACAAGGTATCTGACATTGTTTGCGAAATTGAGTTATTGGCATCAATGGATTTCATAAATTTGTTAGCATATCTGTGAAGAATTCTCATTTTTTAACAAAAGAAAGAATCGAGTTTATTTATTTGTGTAAGAGTCATATGTTATATTAACAACAAATAGATATTGAGTATGTAACTGAAAACATGAAATAACCGGAACCGGTCGAAATATCAAAAGACTATAAATCCACTTAAAATAAATATAATAATTGCAATAAACTGATAACCTTCCTGAAACACATTAATATACCGAATTTGATTTTGAACGAAAGAATTCAATAATGAATAAATGCTCCTTCATACAATTCCAAGTCTTCTTTGCTTTTCATTAACCCATTGACTGCCAACTACGAGATATCTCGTAGTAAGCGTCTGTACCAAAATTGCCAACTACGAGATATCTCGTAGTGGCACCCAGCATAGAAGTCTTATTTTGTGACGCCAGCTACGAGTTATCTCGTACTGTTTTTTTTTCAATAAAAATACTGTAAATGCCATTGCAATATTTTATCACTAACTTAATATTATTATATTTTGTAAAACTTCATGTTTCCTTTAAAATAAAACCGTGGCGCCCAGAGCAAGATGGGTTAAAGAATAAATTATGAATGAAATGGGATACAAACTGATAACGGCAGAATTGATATTAATATTAGGAGAATTGAGATAATCCGAAGATCGGCGATAACGAACGTGCCATTAATAACTAACTAGCCTATATTGATAATTTCCGGAACTGTGAATCCGCAATGTCAATATTTACCGGAGCGCAAATGGTTTAACGAGGAGGGTATTACAACGGAATCGAGCATATCTATCCGCCCCATATTAGCTGCTTCCGGTCGATAGAAATCTCGTTTTGTGGCAAAGGTCGGTGCAATAGAATTCTGCCTGCGAATTGCCACTTCGCCGTCGAGGATTGCTCTGAAATTGAAGCGTCCAGAGTCCAAGAACGATGACGAACGAAGATGGCGATCATGCGCACTCATCTGTCTTTGGCATTCACGCGCACAGTAAGCGCAGAACGTACAGAAACGGTGGGTCATTTTGAAGGTAGCGCATTCGGAACGGAAGTGGGACACTAGTAGAGGAAGAGGACCCTTCGCAATCGTAACAGCTGCTTCAATCCAGTAGACCACCGATTTTCGTTCTACCACGAAAATGTCACTGAAAGGGATTCCGTTCGTATCCTCTCTTTTCCTTCATCTTTCGAAAACTCGCACAGCTTCTTCTTCTATGTACTGTCGTTCAATATTCCATCGCGAAGGAAAAGAACACTAAACTTCTACGAAGGAAAAGCAGAAGAAATATCGCTGTTTTTTCGCTGGAAGTAGAATCGTCGAGTTTTATCTATCTGCCGAAGCACACGTCAGTTATTTTTACTTCAATGATCACTTTGACGATTGCTTCACTTCGGCGGAGATCAAAATGAAATGCATCGGTGATATTGGATTAACTGGCATGATATATGTACCGTAGACATTCTAATGCCAGATGATAAATGTCTATTTAATGTTTAATATCATAACAATTCAAGCAAGCTTTTCGGAATTCATAGTTCACTGTATTTTAACGGTTTTTTACTACTTTTATACATACTTGTTTAATTTCCCTGAGAGAATCTGAGGTGAATTGTTGTACAATTATTATTTTATAATTTCAGCATATATGATATTTATACAAAGAAATATGATATTAAATGTAACTAATACTAATTATAATTGCATATTTCTGCTTCAAACATTTTATGATATTAATATAAATGATAAACAAACATAAAATATGATAAACAATATGATATTAACTGTAACTAATACTAATTATAATTGCATATTTCTGCTTCAAACATTTTAATAACTGATATTTCACGGGTCTTAACTTCAGAATTAATACTTATTCATTCTTTATTTATAATTATAAATAATATCTGATCACTTTATTCCCCAATTATTATTATAAACAAAGGTTCGTCACGTTCGTCAGTTTCCCGAGTATATTCGTCATAATTAGACGTATTGTTTCCAGGATTAAGCCACGATTCCCTTAAATGTTCAAATGTTTCGGTAGCATCGCCAGCTCCATCAGAGAAGACTCCGATGCTGATGAGTCTTCAAGAAAATCTGGGAATCTCTGATTTCGTAGTCTCTTATCTTGGAAATCCCTTTATAACCCTTTGCTCATCAGGCTTGATCATCGATCTGGCCAATCGTGACTCAGTTACTCAACTGGCCAATTAACAATTAAGTACCGTGCCGAACTCCCAATCAAATCCGGGCATTATTCGAATAAAAGCATTTTGAAAAAGGATTAAGATAAATAGTGATCTTATTTCATCATCTGTTATTTTCAAATAACCAGTTATTACTTTATTGTACAAGCAAATAATTTGTTTGTTAGTTATTTCGTTATTTGATTTTTACTGAAATAATTGTTTATTTCATTTGTTATCCAAATAAATACGTTTTAGGGAAACTCTGATTGCATTGTATATAAGATACTCATTAGCACAATTCAAATAAAAACTTCATTATGCAATCAATGTTTAACATGAAAAAAGAAATGGAGTTTCATAAAGTTATTATATTACTTTATTATATTACTTTATTAAACAAGTTTGAGTCCTCTGGCACTTAAAGTTACAAACTAGAATACAACAATAAAAACTGTAACTCCGTGTTTAGTTTACAGCAACAATAATAACATTTCTTGAGTGTTGAAGTTGGCCGTAATATTATTAATATATAGTGTATATTTTCTGCGGCTATTAATCAGACCAACAAATTAGATGAAAACTTCTTTATTTAAATTTCTCGACTGAAGAGGGTAACGACACTGTTACAAATTTCAAATTTCAAATTTCTATAAATTTTTAAAGACTATTTTAGATTCTAGTTCATCGTTTTTCGCAAATTTTTCGTTTAATTTGGATTTGATTTGCAAAAGGGTGAATTTGGTTTGCGAAGGGCTAAATTTGATTTGCTGAAAGGTGAATTTGATTTGCAAAATGGTAAATTTCGAGTGCAACGTCTTTATTTAAATTTCTCGACTGAAGAGGGTAACGACAGTGTTACCGAAACGTTTCGTCGAAATATTTAAATAAAGAAGTTTTCATCTAATTTGTTGATCTCATCAATAGCCGCAGAAAATATACACTATATATTAACAACAATAATAATAATAATAACGTACAATGATAACCACAGTGAGATACAAAGATAAGAATAACAAGCACATTGTTCTTCTTCTTGGTACGTTCGATCACGTGACACGAGAGAAGTGGGATAGGAATTCGAAAAACATCTATATCAATTAAAACCCTAGGAAAGGATTTCCTTCGTGTACTCAGGATTGAATTTGATATCTCGACAAAAAAAGGATTGTCAAACCGATCGACTATTTCGCTTGGTAGAGATTCGATCCGTGCTTTGATTGAAAATATACGACAAGACTTCACGCCTCTGAATGTTGGACCCCAGCCAAAGTCAAAAAGTCTCGCCTCGGGCCGTATACATTTTCCACGGCTGTATACGTTCCTGCCGCATGATATACCAACAAAGAAAAAAAAAGAGGAATCACGAATCAAACGAACCGGAAACCAGAACGTCTCTCGGCTATCGTTGCCCCGAGGTATGCGCGCAAACATCACGGATTCGCTTCTTACTTTCCATGAAGCAGGATTTCTTCCCGGAATCAGGTACGGATTGTATTTATTCCAATGGAAATACCACCTGTGTGCTTTCTTGTCATTTATTGACGAACAGTGCAGAAAGTTGCAAAGGGAGTTTTGTTCTTGGATTTGTAATAAGTTTGTTGCAAGTTGCAAGAAATTAGAAATGTGATGAGAGGATGCAGATTAAATAACAATTGTGTCCTGTTTTTCTTTGAAACAAAATATAATGGAATAAGTTTACTATTTGAATTCTAGTTTGGTTAGAAAAATTCACATTTTTTGCCCTTCGACATATTTGTGGATAATTGGACGGTTAATTTAACGTCTTATAGAAAATTGATTTCCATTTGCGAAACCGTTACAATAATAAATGTGCAATAATTATTAAATTTATTAAATTTTAAGTTTTGTCATAGTTTAGTTTTATCATAGTGGCACTAAACATACGTCCCTGAAGAGGTTAACTCTATTTTATTGTATTCCTAACCTCTTCGACTAACGAGAACCAAGGTTTTGGAATATTTCAATAAAACAGTCAGAAATTTGGAACGATTCATTGAATCCTGTTATTTAAACTACAAAGTAAATCATGAGTATATAATAAGTTAATTTATAATTGATTTCTAATAAGTAGACTAATAAATAACATGATTTAATGCATTATCCGAAATTTCCCTCTTTTATTTATTGAAATCTTTTCCAATACAAACTTTCAATTACAAATGTTCAATTATACTTGGTACAGCAAAGAATACAAGACTTGTTTAAACGCAAATATGGAATTCATCGCACAGATTATATTTCAAAGATCACTCTAGAAACATTTGTATAAAGCTCTCAATTTAATAAGGGAACAGAGAATTGTTTTAATACGGCAAGAATAAGCTAACAAGTCAAAGGGAGAATCGTTTTTCATTTATATTCATAAATTCATAAACAATGAAACAATTTTAACGCACAACACAGGGAAGAATTCTATATGAAAGTAGGTTATATTTTAATTACATTTCCATTTCTCGGAATGAAATTCATGCTTTAAGAATGATATAAATTCTCGCGACTTGAAAGTATAAATTGAATTATGAACATTCTCTGGGTTGTTGAAATCGCATCATAATGCGGGGAAAACATAAATTCCTTAAATCTTTTACACTTAACCCTTTCGCATAAATAAGTATTTTACGTTAATTTTATGCTTAAATATTATTAAATACATGGAATACAATTTTGATTTCAAAAAAATCATTTCACATTGCACTTGATTTTTACTACAGTAGCTTAAGAAAACAAAATGGTAGAAAATCTTGATTCGCAAAAGGATGAATTTGATCTCTGAAAAGGCGAATTTGATTTGCCAAAAGGTGAACATATCTGCAAAATGGTTAATTTTGCCACGAAAGGGTTAATATTATGATGCCATTGTCATCACAGAGTCGATATTAATGAAATAAATCCAAGATTAGTGCCATTTTAAAACAGAAAGTATCACTGGAATCCTGCTAAATGTCCCTGTTTTCGCGCGCGCGCATAGCGGGTCAACATGCGTATTTACATATCTGATCATAAATGGCGTGGAACTGCTGCGATGGAAGTACAATTATGCGTCGAACAAGTGCTGACTGCCATTGTATGTATACGCAATCTTTTAACAGCTTTTACGAATGTATAAATAATGATACGGTAATGTATGTAATTACACCGTCATGCTATACATGTCTCGATTAATTACATGTTGCATAATTGCATTATTAATTTATTACGATTAATATCCTGCTGCGCAACAAGTACTTCACTTACTTAACAGTTCGCGAATTAATTACACGGTGGATGTAAGGGGACATTGTTTGTTATTGTTCTATAATTTTCTTGTAGATATTTTAATTATTACGTAGAATTTGTTCTGTTTTATAGATATTTGATTATTACTATATTATTATTATACTTGCATGGCAAATTGAACAAAAATGTATTTATTCTAACCAGATTCAGAAAATTATGATTCTCAACATTACGACATGCCGATAAATATTGAAATATAAAAGCTTCAATTCAATGGAGATTCATAATGCAAAGTTTCAGACTTCGATGTCTGTATTTTAAATTTAACACCAGTCAGTTCGATAACTTGTTTCAATACGTTTTTGATAACCTTGGGCATACACCTCGTCTCACACGAATTCAAACGGATATGTAAAGTATGATTTCTTTGCTCAAATAGTTTCCTTGACATCTTAAATCAAACCTACAACGCCGCGCCACGTCAAACGCGCATGCAAACCGCAACGGTTTTGACAAAACTCGTTTCCGGAAGCAATTCCGTTCCTATAATACCTGCCCAGATCCTAGCCGTGAATATCGAAGTAGTTTTTTGCCAGGTACACGGATCGATTTTATCGTCCTTTCTTAGAAATTTGTCGCCGCGCCAAGGGACATGTTTTACCTAGAATTTCGACTATTGCTCAAACTTTCGGAATGGGTTTCCCTACATTGCAGTTGGTGGTTCCTCGCGGTGAATTGGTACGTCTGGCGGAACGACTAGAGGAGAAAACAGGGTATGGATAGGTGTAAGTGTCGGAACCAGAAGGAAGCTCTAGAATGGTTAGAGCTAACTCTACGTACGGACTGCATCTCCGGCAAGATCGATTTTACTTTAATACCTGCACATTTTCAACCACCTATCTACATAAACCTACAAACGTGCGGGTTGCTGATTCTCTGGAGAGGCAATGAATAAAAAGTTTAACGAAACCTATCGTAATCGATATCGATTTGATCCAAGCATTGGCAACCTTTTCTACTGGCAGTCCACGATACGTCTGATCACGGCGCGGACGAGTTTTCGTTCGTTCTGCGCAAGCCCCCACTACTACTCTCTTTCACTCCGCTCAGACGTGTTTTCGTTCGTTCTGCGCAAGTCCCCACTACTACTCTCTTTCACTCCGCTCAGACGAGTTTTCGTTCGTTCTGCGCAAGTCCCACCTACTATTCTCAGTTCGGAACACGCTATTGGCTTAGTCCCACTGTGACGTCACCGATGAAGTTGTGGATAGAAGCGTTGGAGGGGAGAAAGGTAAGGGGGCTGCGTGAACTGTATTCAAACTCATCGTGGACTGCCAGTAGTTTGGGTACCAAATTATCATTCTGTCTCTGAGTGAAGGGATGGAGCTAATTATTAAATAAGACATATTAATATTGAATGATCGAAACAGGGTAATACTTAATATTATATTTATTTATAATATAATGAAACAGATTTAGGGCCGGATCAAGAGAAGTGGAGGGTCGGGCGTTGCACGTATGTGATTTAATCCATTTTTGAACGCGGATGGAGACACTGATTGGTTTTCTCGATCCATGTATGAAACTGTATTCTAACTACAGTCGAGTCTCTTTTTATGCGTAAAATAATTACGTAGAATTCGATGAATTGTACTAATTATTCATAGAAAGGAATAAGTAAATCATTAATATTTATTCGTCATAGAATAAAATAGAATCGAAGATTCCACAATATATTATAAGCTGTTTAAATATATGTATATTGTATTATAGGTGAAAGCTTTTTTATGCCACGTTTGCTTTCGTCATAAAACGAGCAGTTTGAAGTTATTTTAGCATGTCATGGCAGTATTTATATGCAACGATGTATTAATATTCCGATTATTTGCAATCAAATAAATATTATGTGCATATTGAAAAAGGAATTATAACACCGGTCAAAAACAGATTTCAAACGTAGAGGAATTTTATCGCGTCGAATTATTTATTATTCTGCTCAATGATTCCTCGCGCTAATCAATTTAAACGTGTATTATTCGGGCAACCATTATTTATATAATATCAAAGTATTGTATGCATTTTTTATTTCCTGTGTACATAACGCATACATAAAAGCATTTGTAATATTCCATTTGTCCAGAAATATGTACCCGATTTGGGATTTTCATGAAAATTTAACGGAAGCATGCCTCGATTTTCGACAAATGAATGTCGAATTTGACGTTTTTATATTACATAAAAGAAAATTTAAAATTTCTTACCAATAAATTTACATTTGATTTTATTTTCATCACAAAATCTTAAGAAAACAATGTCGTAGGAAAACTTGAATCGGAAACGAGTGCATTTGCTTTGCAAAAAGTTGAAGTTGATTTACAAAAGGGCGAATTTTGTTTGCAAAATGTTGAATTCGATTTGCAAAGACGGGAATTTTATTTGCAGAAAGTTCAACCGATTTGCAAAGGGGTGAATTTTAATTGCAAACAATTTCATTTGACTTGCAAAAAGGTGAATTTGATTTCTAAGAAGTTGAAGTCGATTTACAAAAGGGTGAATTTGATTTGCAATGTGATGAATTTGATTTGCAAGAAATGCAAATTTCATTTTATTGGCAAAGCGGCGAATTTGATTTGCAACAAGTTGAATTTTGAGTGCGAAACCTGTTTCGTCTTACCAGATGGATACAGTGACCATAAAAGATATGATTATTAATATTACTATTTTATTATTATACATACGTCTTTGATTTTCATTATTATTAGTTATTAATATTATCACTGATGGATATACACGTATCCAGATGGATATACACGTATCTCCACGTGTAAACGCAGTTCTATATCAACCTGTTTTGGCAAATCACTCAAAAGGGATTTTATATAATGGGAAAGTTTAAAATGAATTACGGCAATCTTTCAAGGGAAAGTCCCGAGGGAAGCAGACTACGAAAATCTGAGGGGATCTCCCGAATGTAATGCGCGTTCAATGATAATTTCTCGTAAATATTAAATGCCGCCATGTCACTTATTGGAATTATACTTATTCACGAGTATGACATCAGCCATTTATTATAATAGCGATGTAACCATAAAAAGTAACTTCTGGAGTTTTTGCATTTTTCTAATGGAAGACATAAGATCCCTGATGGAATATACAGGGTGTTTGAAAATATTGGAAACGTCAGTAAGTCATGGGAACTTACTAGTTTCAGGTTTACTGTAATTTTTATTGCAAGAACTAGAATATGTCGTTTGATACCAATGAGGGAAGCTGATTGGCTGAATCAGAGACCGCTAGGACTAACTGAGTGTGGATAATTGTTTGGGAAATATTAATGTTGTAGAGTGAGTAGGCTTCGGGGCAGGTGTACGAAGATACAAAATACAAGTTTGCCAAGCGGACGGAGCTAAATATTTCATGATGCAAACGACATATAGGCGAATGGCCGAGCAGTACTTGCAATCGCAGTCTTGATTAACCCTTGAATTGTTGACCATGTCACCTCCGCGTGATCGATGAGCTCATCGTACCCTTCAGATACTACTGAATTAGCCAACCACAAAGTGCATTACTAAATGGCCCTTACTTACCTAGATTGACCAATATTAACGCCCAAGGTGCACCTGATTTCGAAGACAATGAGCTTGTTATGTTCTAACAGTGATACATTAGAATTAAGCTTTCTAACGAATTAATGATATACAGGTTTTGCACTCCCAATTACACCTTTGCAGATCATATTCATCTTTTTGCACGTCAAATTAACCCGTTTGCAGATCATATTCATCTTTTTGCATTCCAAATTAACCCTTTTGCACATCATATTTAAGTTTTTGCACGCGTAATTAACACTTTTGTAGATCATATTCATCTTTTTGCACGTCAAATTAACCCTTTTGCAGATTATATTCATCTTTTTTCACTCCAAATTAAACATTTGCAGATCATATTTAAATTTTTGCACGCCAAATTAACTCTTTTGCAGATCATATTCATCTTTTTGCACGTCAAATTAACCCGTTTGCAGATCATATTCATCTTTTTGCATTCCGAATTAACCCTTTTGCACATCATATTTAAGTTTTTGCACGCGTAATTAACACTTTTGTAGATCATATTCAAATTTTCGCACTCCAAATTAACCCTTTTGCAGATAATATTCATCTTTTTGAACTCCAAATTAAACCTTTGCAGATCATGTTCATCTTTTTGCACTCCAAATTAACTGTTTTGCAAATCATATTCAAATTTTTGCACTCTAAATTAACCCTTCTACAGATCATATTCATCTTTTTGCATTCCAAATTAACCCTTTTGCAGATCATATTCAAATTGTTGCACTCCAAATTAACACTTTTGCAGATCATATTCAAATTTTTGCACTCCAAATTAACCCTTTTGCAGATCGTATTCATCCTTTTCGCACTCCAAATTAACCGTTTGCAGATTATATTCATCTTTTTGAACTCCAAATTAAACCTTTGCAGATCATGTTCATCTTTCTGCACTCCAAATTAACCGTTTTGCAAATCATATTCAAATTTTTGCACTCTAAATTAACCCTTTTACAGATCATATTCATCTTTTTGCATTCCAAATTAACCCTTTTGCAGATCATATTCAAATTGTTGCACTCCAAATTAACACTTTTGCAGATCATATTCATTTTTGTGCACACCAAATTAACCTTTTTGCAGATCATGTTCACCTTTTTGCAAATCAAATTCACCCTCTCACTTTGCAATAGGTTTTATTATTATTACAATAGCTTAGGAAAAGAAATGTGTGAGAAAGCTTGGTTTGCAAAACGATGAATTTGATCCGTGAAAGGGTGAATTTGATTTGCAAGAAGGTGAATATTTTTGCAAATAAAGCTTCGTCCACAAATTTGTTTTCTTAAGCTATTATAATAAAAGTAAAATCCTATTGTAATAGAAACAAAATAATAATAGTAGAATTAATTTTGATGTCATTTCATATTGTTTTATTTTTAACTATTGTATTATTATACGCAGGAAATAAAATATTTATTTCGGAAGAATAACTTTACATTGGATCTTATTTTTATTAGAATAGTTTATGAAAACAAATTTATAAATAGATTTATTTGCAATACTGTGAATCTTTAATTTGGTGTAGAAAGAGCTGAATATGATCTGCAAAAGGGTTGATTTGGAGTGCAAAACTTGTATAATGAAATCGTTATTTCTACCTTCGATATTTTACTGAAAGCGGAGAAATTTGTGTCTGAATTGATTTGCGACATGAATCGGTACTCGCGGGATTTTTTTCGGTTCCTTTACACTAAAAACGAACACCCCTTTTCAATATGCCTGTTAAAAAATGTCCTCTTTCGATCCCTTAGCATTAAATGGAGCTACTCAACCCCATTTGCAACCACTAAAAAGTTACGTCTATATTAAATTTTATATGCACTTTTCTTCAGAGTCTGTTTTACTATTTTTACTAAAGGACGTCGAAAAATAAAAAATTATGCTTATAGTTATTTTAATAAAAAATAGTTTCCCGATTAGTTAAGGAAAACAGTAGAAAATTAAAAGACAAAATTATTTGAAATTATTTGAAATATTATTTGAAATTATTTGAAATATTATTTGAAATACCTAAAACATTATTGACTGACACTTAACACTTTGATATCCGCGCCTGTTATGGAAATACTTTTATCCGTCGACATTTTACTTTTATCTGTCGTACATTTCGTGAGATCAAGCATATTGTAATTATAATACATAAACTTTAGTAAAACATGAAAATCACAATAACTCTTGACCCTGTTACCTGATTTGCGCAAAATTGCGCGAATGTATATAAATAAATGTAAGCTAACAAGGAAATTGGAAAAAAACAATAAGTAACATGCCACCGGCATTTGCGCGCCATTTTGTAAGCGACACCACGTGATACCACCGGCACTTGCCCGCCATCTTGTAAGCGTTAAGATCGATTGCATTTTCTATGGATGGGATACATGCACTTTTGGACAAAAAGATAACACACGAGTACTGTCATTAATTTCTCAGGTATAAACTAAAAATTCCCCAAATTCTATAAATGATATATAAACATTACTCCTTTTGCGAGTAAAATTGAAATTTATTGTTGCTTTGTCTATTAATCAAGAAAACCTGTAAAATATGGCCATTGAAATGATAGCACACATTCAAGAATAAAACGTTTATTTAACAATTCATAGAATCTTGTAGAATTAAAAAATTAACCTTGTAACTGGCAGTACATAACCTCTAAACGACAGCACGTTGCATAGCTCGTTTCAAAATGCATTAATAAATACATAAGCAAGTTTTACTGTATCATATTACATATCATTTGACTCGGAATAATTTGCGCTATAACTCTGTTCTAGTTTTGTAAACTAAGAAACAATATTTCCCACGAAAACTACAATAAATGCATAAGCAAGTTTTACCGTATCATATTACATATCATTTTACTCGGAATAATTTGCGCTATAACTCTGTTCTAGTTTTGTAAACTAAGAAACAATGTTTTCCCTGAAAACTACAAAAATGTACGGCGCACGTACGGCGTTGCCACTTGTAGGTTTAATTTCTCGAGATAAAACGAGTTTTTATCGAGGCTGGTGAAGTCTCGATGACAGAGGTCAAACTAGGTTCCGATGATCATGCGCATAGTTAAGCATACATCTCCCTAAAAGCGTAGTTGCATGTTATGAGGCGGATTTCAGGAATCTGGGACGCGTTTTAAATATTTACGACGGTAGCATACGAGATGTGTACGTAGAGTAGTTCACTCGGAAATATCGCCGTGTATAACGATGATTTATGTACCTACGCTAAATCTGCTTCCAGTCTGTTCGCGAATGTTAGAATCCCGCGCTAAGTGCTTACTGTTTCGACACTTTTCCTCCAATTTATTTTCCAGTCCTAGCATAAATACCGCCGGTGGAAATTGCGTTGGAAGTCAAACTACGCGGAAGTGATAGAAACAGTTTGGTAAGTCTCGCAAAAGAATACTAAGTTAAAGGGTTTGATGATTAAATTCAATAGATCTTTGTGAAGAAATTATTATCTCTGCAACTGGCAGTCATGTACCTAACCTCTAAATAACAGTTTTTCATGCATGTTGCAGAACTTTCTTTAAAATACATTAAAAAGTGTATATGCAAGTTTTAGTGTATAATATCATACACCATTTTGCTTTGTTAGAATGATTTGGATTATAATGTTTTTCTATTTTTGTAAAATAAGAAAAGATTAGGAAAGGTAGAAAACTACTGGAAAGTAATCAGTTAGTTTTCAAGTGCTTTATGAAACTCTATTTAGTTTTTTATATTAAACATTATTATATTAGATAATCCCTAATGTTATTTATGATGCTTAACCGACAATTCTGCAAAGTCATAGTTCCATTTTTGAGAAAATTAAATTCCGAATTCCGATGCGAAAAAATTCTCCACTCCCGAATTGATTACAGTAGACTCCCGTATAACGCGAATTCTTATAACACGCCAAAGACATTGCGACTTCTGTTTTCTTGTAACGCGATTCTTCGTACAACGCGCTGAATAATAAAACATAAACAATACGCATAAATTAGGATGCGGCTGTCGAAAGATGTTTATTAATAATTCGATTAGAGTTTGTGGCAAGTTTCTTTATATTCCATGTTTTACGTAAAATCTTAGAGCATTATATTTTTTATATCGAAAATTATCATTTATTCAAAATGAAAAATATCATGAACATGTAAAAAGTATAATGGATAATGTTTTTATTTCGAATGACATTTCAAGATCACAACATATCCTATAAATATTTATATCCTTTCGCAATGATTTATGATTTTGTAATAATATTACTGTTATTATAAACATTGACTGAAGTTGTATTTCGTTGATCTGCGTGTTTAACCGAATAAAATTCAAGCCGATACTTTTAATTGAATACTGTAATCCCTGGCGAAAGTTAGCAATGTTTAATTAAAGAACAATGTTGGTTAAATGCAAATGCAGTAATCACTGACGATGTAAATTGGCGCATATTGTAACGCAGGATTACGGGAAATTCACAAAAATTCAATGAGTCGTTGGTTCGCCGTGACATTCCTATTAAATGAAAATATGGATATTCCATGAATGGGCAATAAGCACATAGAAATAAATTGATAATTCGAAATTTAAAAGTTCAATAATATTATACTGTAATATTTTACTGGGTAACGAAGTACGTTCACTAATATTTACCTGCTGCAAAACATAACTTGGTTTAACATGGTTTAAGGATATATTAACATTTTCATTGTCGCCTATAAGTACTTGAAATGGCGGATTTCGAGGGTCAAAGTAAAAATGCTGTATTTTCTGCAATATAATGTTTACTGGTTTTGTACTCCACATTAATCCTTTTGCAGATCATATTCACCTTTTTACGAATTAAATTCACCTTGTTACAAAAATCAAATTCACCTTTTTGCTAATCAAATTCGCCTTATTGCAAATCAAATTCACTCTTTTGCAGATCAAATTAACCATTTTGCGAATCAAATTAACCATTTTGGGAATAAAATTCACCTTTTTGCAATTCAAATTCGTCTGATTGCAAATCAAATTCACTCTTTCGCAGATCAAATTCACCATTTTGCGAATCAAATTCCGTTTTTGCAAATCAACTTCGCCTTATTGCAAATCAAATTCACCCTTTCACAGATCAAATTCACCATTTTGCGAATCAAATTCACCTTTTTGCAAATCAAATTCGCCTTATTGCAAATCAAATTCACTCTTTTGCAGATCAAATTAACCATTTTGCGAATCAAATTCGCCTTATTGCAAATCAAATTCACTCTTTTGCAGATCAAATTAACCATTTTGCGAATGAAATACACCTTTTTGCAAATCAAATTCGCCTTATTATAAATCAAATTCACTCTTTCACAGATGAAATGAACCATTTTGCGAATCAAATTCACCTTTTTACAAATCAAATTCGCCTTTTTGCAAATCAAATTCACCCTTTCGCAGATTGAATTAACCATTTTGCAAATCAATTTCATCTTGCTGCAAATGAAATTCACCCTTTCACAGATGAAATTAACGAGTTTGCCAATCAAATTCACCTTTTTGCAAATCAAATTAACTTCATTGCGAATCAAATTAACTTCATTGCGAATCAAATTCACCCTTTTTCAAATCAAGCTTTTCTACAAATTTGTTTCCTTAAGCTATTCTAATCAAAATAAAATCGAATGTAAAGTTACTGTTCCGAAACACTGTATCCTTAATAATCTAGATCCTTATTTCGGGTTAAACTCGGATTAATTAATACGCGTCAGTTTCAAAATCTAATCCATCTTAGAATTATACAAAAAATAAATATATTCTAAATAAGATGCTAATAATAATAATTCCACGAGTTTCATACTTAAACGGAAAAACAATCAAAAATGAAAACGGAAGGTTAAATTAATGTAATCGAATAGCAATTCCATTTAAAAATAACTTTATTATATAACGCTTTGTAGGAGAACCGCGTTATACAAAAAAGTCGTCGCAATATCTAGCGCATTGTAGGAACTCGTGTTATGCGAGAGTTCACTGTATATAAAAATGATAAACGAAGTACAGGAATGTCAGAAGTAGTGAAAAAGTGGAATAATGTGTGAAACATTCTTTTATCATTTGAATGTAAATTTGGAAGCTGAATGTCACTTCATGTTTCGCGCTACTTAATCAACAATTTCTCCTTTGATATCCTCCGAATATATAACATTCCTCTTATCAACGGGACATCGCTAAATAAAACATTTTAACAATAGAGTTTCATCATTGAATGTTGGTGACAGTAATTGCTTCATACTCCGATGTAACCCGTTCGTACATACTCCTTTTATTACCGTGCTTATCAAACGCGTGCCATTTGTCGTTTCATTATCAACATCCACCTGCAATAAAATTCTTTGCCGGGTTCATATAAATCAGGGGTCTCCAAACTTTTTCGTACGCTATAATATAATTATTATAGCTTATTATTATATAATAAAATATAATTTATATTATAAATGGACGTAATAAAATCCATCCATACTTTCCAACCTAACACCTAATTCATATCGCGTGTTTTTTCTAATAAATGATTAGAGTTCACTAATACGGATAACCCACGTACAATGCGTTACTTATACAGCAAGGTTTCCATATAACACGGTTCACAAATTGCGGTGATCTCGTATGAGACACTCAACAATGCGACATCATCCATATAACGCGTGTTATAATCCCGAGATTCGCATAACACACATCTTAATATCACACAGTCCGCACTACCCTTTCTTCCCACCACCTCTTTATGTCCAACTTCCGTGACGTCACATTGGGACTAAGGCCAATAGCGTGTTCGGAGTAGGGAGTGATAGTGGGGACCTACGCACAACAAACGCAACTCGTCGGGGCCGAGCAAAACGATCGTTCGGGTATTTCCGTCGTTATTGTTTACAAAAGATTAAGACGATCGTGAACGAAGTGTTATGTCTAAATAAATATAACAAAAGGAGGCGGATTCAATAAAGTAGATATCGGAAATCGCATATTCCGAAGAACACTTTGGCGTGATATTCGGTAAATGGATTTGGGAACAAGATCGCTCGTAAATCCAAGGAATTGAAAAACTTGGAAAGAGTGTGGATCAGCGTTTAATAGTGGCTTCGTGGTATCCATCATAGAGAGACACAATTCAGAAGCCGACGAATTTACGTTGGGAAACTACTGGAGGCGTTACTCGGCCAGGCTCGAAAACTTCATCAAAGTTGCATCCGTTCGCAAGAAAGAGTCACCGCACGGGAAAACCTCTCAAAGGCGTTGGACGCTCGAGATAAACTGAGAGAAGGTGGTACAACTGGAAAAGAAAAAGAGGGCGGGCAGAGAACACGTAAGAGTGAAGTCTACTTTGCTCGTCCCAATGGAAAGGAGGTGGCAGTCCAAACAAAACGCCAAGGAGTTACCAAGGAGCAGGGTGTCAGTTCAGATATAACTTTCAGTAGTACGAAAAGGTGAAACAGAGGGAAAGATGGCGCGCTCTGGAGATTCAGTTGCAACGGTGCATATGCTCTAAAACGCACTGCATTAACCATAAGACCTCCTTTACCATGCGATTACGTTGCATTAGTCAGGGCATGAAAAGTCCCGTTTTATGTTTATCCGGTCGAAAAGAACTATCTTCATTAAATATTCATAAATCTGCGCATGAAACGCGAACCATGAAACGTGATCAGCTTATATTATTCTCTTGTTCGCGAACCGATCGAAAATTGTCGTATCTAATTTAAAATGGTTGAAAGAGAGTTTTAAGATGATTATAGTAAATTTTTGTTAACTCTTTTCTTTTCACAGTTTTTAAGGTCGTCTTCAGTTTTTATCGATAAAACTTTAATTTGATAAATGACCAACGGATTCAAAACATCCATAATTGTAATAAATTAAAGAGGGATGATTAGATATTAGTTAATAAACTAATAGTAAGCCACGTATAAAGTAAGTTATTTGATGTAGTTAAAACAAGAGACAAACAAGAAAGATATTATTAACTGTGTGTTTAATGTAAAGTTAAGCTTTCGATTGAAAAAGCTTGATTTTCAATGTGCATAATTAAATTTATGTTAGCTGACATATTTGAAACTACTTCATATCCAGAGCAACTTAAAGAAGTACTTCCTCGAATGGGAAATTGATGTCACATCTTTTAACAAAAGATGTACAATATTCCGCCTCAAAGTTGTAGGGTTCGTAATATATTTGGAAAGAAGTTCCTTTCGGTCACCGAACTTCTTTACTTGGAGCATGCTTTTAGAGCTCTTAGAAACACACATTACTGCTGCACTTGCTGACCCAAATTTCCGCCATTTTTCTCTCGACACGAACTTCTGATTAATGTAATAACTTCCAATAATCTAATTACAAAGTTTGTTTGTACATCTTTAAATGAAGGGAACGTTGCGAACGTAATTTCCAATGACAATCAAGAAACCATTATTGAACTTTCTCTATTATAAAGCACAGAAAAGTATTACAGGTTATTCAATAAAATATTTCTGAGAAGTACGAAGTTGGGTCTCCGCGCATCAAATCGGCGCAGCGCGCTTGAATATAAAACAGAAGAGTTAGGAATACAAAATCAATAAATTAATTAGAATATTCATCTTCCCTTATCGAAATTCCACCCGTGCAGTTTGGAAAATCATTTAAAAATATTAGAAACTTGTTTTTGGGTTATACATATTTATATTATGAGTTCTTTAATGAAAGTAGCGATTATCGATGAAGTATAAATCTTGTTTAAACATGGCTGACACAGTTTTAAACAATTAGAATGAATATGAATCTATCTTTATACTTGAAATTGTAATTATCAGAGTTACACAAATTTAAATAATTTCACACTGCTTTACAATATTAATTATATATTTTCGATGAGTTTTTTTAATGAAAGTAGCAAACATCGATGAAGTATAAATCTTATTTAAACATGGCTGACACAATTTTAAACAATTATATGAGAATGAATCTACATATCTTTATACTTGAAATTGTAATTATTAGAATTACATTAATTTAAATACTTTCACAATGCTTTACAGCATTCATTATTTTCGACGGTTTTTTAATGAAAGTAGCAAATATCGATGAAGTATAAATCTTGTTTAAACATGGCTGACACAGTTTTAAACAATTAGAATGAATATGAATCTATCTTTATACTTGAAATTGTAATTATCAGATTTACCCCAATTTAAATAATTTCACAATGCTTTACAATATTAATTATATATTTCCGATGATTTTTTTAATGAAAGTAGCAAATCAAATCTGTCTTATTTCTTCGTCCTGGTCAAATCAGAGCAATACTTTAATCTCTATAAATAATTAAAAACCTTTCGCCGACCCGGGCTGTTGTTCGTCCCACGCTTTCTTAATACTTTGATGGAATTACGGGTTTATACTGAAAATCATCAGCAACCTTGTTTTTCTTATAAAAGTTGACGCGTTGGAAATTTCCGAGCGTAGGATACACCTTGAATATTAAACGATTGGACATAAAGGTAACCCTCGTTATGCGAGACACAGACTAAATGTGTCCCCCCCGTACAACACGGATATGCTCTAACACGATTTGAGAATTGAGGAACTCTAAATGCATTCTCGGTTTGTCAATGTATAATAGTTTTGATTAATTATGGATTATTTTAATAAACATATTTCTTTTAGTTATGAAAAGAGAATAGTATGCTTTTGTTCATTTTTGGAACCCTATATTTTGTATTTCATTTCATTTTTGAGTCGAAACGTTTTGGAAAGCAGTTTTGTCCTCATCAGTTATTAATAATAATATTATTTAGCAAAAGTCTGTATAACATTCTGCTAAAAATGTCTCGACGAGAATGTGTTAATAGAATATCGATAAATATTTGTTTCCATCATCAGTCAAAAATATACTTGAATATAAAAATTTATATATAAGTTGACAATATTAATATTTTACGTAAAACCCGGAAGACAAAGAAAATTATTATAAACGTTAATCAAAGTATTCACAAACATAATACTTCTTTAGATTGCAATTAATTAATTTATAAATTTATTTCCCTGAAGGCAAGCTAACCTTTCAAAGAATTTCAGATTTTCATATTTAC